>CM046877.1:284472794-286872794 GCA_025667525.1 Glebionis coronaria | reverse complement strand
ATACTTGTTAAAAATTTTTTGTAGAGATGAACCTTCACGGACTAATCCGCCAAGGCGACCCCATGAAGGTAGCGGAAGGATTCCGGCCGCTGAAGCCGAATGAGCTCCCCTTGCTGGAAGCACTAGCCGACCGTACGATGCCGCTCGAAGAAACATCCGAGCCTAGATCGGACGAAGAAGATCCCGCCATCGAGAAATCCCCATTAGATTTCCTCAATGAAGATGGCGAAGAACCTTTGCTAGAGGGGGGCACCACCAATCAGGAAGAGGAGAATGACCCCAATAAAGACACTACTCAGGCTTCCGGGTCCGCCCCGCTTACCTCTAGAAAGAGAAAGACCACCAGGCGGGTGGCAAAGAAAATGGGGGACGAGGCCAGAGCCGCGAATGCTCCTCCCAAGAAGCTGAGGAAAGACCACCCGCAGTACCAAGAAGGGAGTGGTGCTGCGACCGCCCAGGCCGACCCTACCCCGAACATGGGAGGGTCAGCCTTGCGAGTCACCCCCGTGAGCGCCGTAGCTCCTACCGTCCCAGACCCTACCATTGGTACCTCGTAAGTATCCTTCTGAGTATGATTCGTGTCTTTGTATGATGCATAAACTAATATTGTCATGTTAAATAACAGGCCCAATCCGGCAGCCGTAGCGCAGGAGGAAGAAGTGGGGAGGAATCCATCCCCCGCACCAACCAACAAGCCCCCATCACCTACTGCCACACACGCCAAGGAGCCGCACCCCGAGGGGCCAGAAGAAAGCCTGCGGTTATCATGGAATCTATCAAGTTTGACACGTCTGGAGGCAGAATCCGAGTGTTCAGAATTCATCGAACACATCACCCCGCCTGTCTTCGCCCAAGATCTAGATGAGTTAGATCATGAGGCCCTTATTGAGCAGTTTGACATGTCGTCCGCACACCAGGTGACGGTGGGTGCCGCGTTAAGACGCCGTCTAATCCAGGCCCTCACCAATGTGAATCGGGCAGATAAGAGGATAGCCCGCCGTGAGGCGATGGTCGTGAAGAACGAGAAGACCA
Organism: Glebionis coronaria; assembly: GCA_025667525.1. Classification (NCBI taxonomy): domain Eukaryota; kingdom Viridiplantae; phylum Streptophyta; class Magnoliopsida; order Asterales; family Asteraceae; genus Glebionis; species Glebionis coronaria. Next base: position 286,871,762 of record CM046877.1, on the reverse strand, counting down.
TCGCATCACTACAGGCGGCGTTATTGACTGCCGAGGCGACGGTGAAGGAGAAGGCGCATCATGCCGACGCCAGAGAGAAGCGCATTGCTGAGCTTGAAGCCCTTGTAGCCGCATCAAAGGAGAAGGTAAACTTTCGAAATGTTGTACATAAACTCTTACTTTGGGTATGCATGTAACCCAAGAAAAGTATATATCCTTGTAATAACTCCAAATTTCATATGCAGGTGTCTGCGGCTGAAGCTACTACCAAGGCTGTGACCGTGCAATCCTTCATCATCGCCCAGGAGCGTGATGCGCTGAAGGATGAGTTGACACGGACCCAGACCAACCTTGAAGAGCAGGTTATCTCGGCTGATGAGGAGCTAAGCAAGATGGCTGTAAGTTGTGCCAAGAGGATATGCCCTCCCCTACTAACCGCTACCTCCGGTCGCAGGTGGATTATCGGGCAAGGACTACGACTTGCTGTGAGTAGGGCATTGGACGCTCCACACCTATTGCAGGCGTTTGCCGGGGTCGTATCCGATGGAATCGACCGTGGTAGACATGAAGGCCTGGTCAAAGCTGCGGAAATGATAGGGAAAAATAAAGATATCACACAGCATCCTTATCACAACCCCTCCGCCGCGGATAATATGACCGCGTCCATGAATGCCTTAGCGGAAATCCAACACCCTCTCCTAGACGAGCTTGAGGCCCTGAAGGATGCTCCGAACGAGACAATAATGTCCCGGCTGAGTGCTGATCCCATTCCTTTGACATTGGCCACTTATGATTCCGCATCCAAAAAAATGAAAGGCGAGAAGCTGCTTGTAGAAGCATTGGATGCTATTGCGGTCAAAGCCCGGGATGGGATGGTTGCTCGTGGGGAGGTCCTCCGTGCTCTAATTGAGGAAGGGAAGAAGGACCTAGGGGAATTCCTACCCCCCTTGTAACTTATCAGTTGTAAACACTTGTAATTTTATTCGTCCGTGTATGTACACGGCTAAGACATATTTGTAATAACTTGTCTTTTATTAGAAGTCCGTGATGACCACGGCCATTTTGTTTATTTTGTTTTTTGAAACTTGTGTAGTTCATTTTGTTTTGAACATTGTATTCCCATACCGCATGATATGTCACGTCTTACACATAAAAAAGAAAAATACATACAAGTCTATAATTTACTAGACATGCGACGTGCGTCTTTACTATGCAGAGTACTGCGTGAGTACGGCATACGAAACTTATCACAACGTCTTGTGAGTAAGGTGTCTAGTAAGGATACATGATCCATGCGGCTGGGGTTGCATCCCTCTTACGCGGCAAGTTGAATTAGTAGGTTCACTTAATCCTCTTACCCCACCTGGAGGCGTATAGTACATGTACAGTAGTTTGAATGAATGCATATGAATGAAACATGGCATATTATAATACAAGTAAAATTCATACGACTAACAAAAAATCTAAAAATTGATTTGCACGAAACAAGCCGTGGAGCTAGCTAGGCACCACGAAAATTTATTAGAACGCTTACATTTTTGTTTGAACAATAATGACAAGTCCTAAAAAACCAGAAAGGAAACTAAAACAAACATAAGAAAAAACAAAACAGATAGACCGCATGGTTCTTTATTAAGGCCACATATAGCAAAGTACCCATGCGGAAGCCGTAGCTTTCAAAGATAACACCTTTTAAGATTGGAGATGTTCCATGTGCGCTCTAGGTCGTGGCCATCCATGTCACGTAACTTGTACGCGCCTCGTCCCAAGGCTTCAGTGACTTCATACGGTCCTTCCCACTTAGGGCCCAGCTTTCTTGTATTCTCCGCTCGACTTGCTTCGTTAGCACGATAGACGTAGTCTCCCGGTCGAAAAGAAACACCCTTGACCTTGGCGTCATAATAAGCCTTCATCTTAGCCTTGGACTTAGCCTCATTGATGGCTGCTATTTCCCTTTTTTCTTCCAACAGATCCAGGTTGATTCGCAGCTGTTCATCGTTCGTGACGACATTAACCTCCGCCGTGCGGATGGTAGGCATTCCTATTTCTGCTGGTATAACAGCTTCAGTGCCGTAAGCCAATGCAAATGGAGTATCTCCGTTGGCTGTTTTGATCATAGTTCTATGCGCCCATAGCACATGTGATAACTCATCGACCCATTTGCCACTTCGTTCATCCAGACGCGCCTTGATGCCATTCCCCAAGCTTCTATTTGCTCGTTCGACAAGACCATTTGTCTGCGGATGCTTAACAGATGCGAAGCGCCGCTTGATGTTCGATGATGCACACCAATCTTTGAATGGGTTGTCCGTGAACGGCTTGCCGTTGTCCGAGATGATTTCTCCTGGTAGACCAAAACGGCACACAATATGTTCCCAAACAAACTTCTTAACTTGTTTGCCTGTGATAGACTTGACTGCCTTTGCCTCTATCCATCGTGTGAAGTAGTCCATTGCGACAATCAAGAATTTAACTCCCCCCGCAGCTACAGGAAATGGTCCTGCAATGTCAATTCCCCACTTATAGAATGGCCATGGGGACGTGATAGGTGTAAGCTCCTGCTGCGGGTGCCGCGGTACTGGCCTATGCACTTGGCAATCACTACACTTGCGAATCATGTCGCGCGCGTCTCTGTGCATGGTAGGCCAATAATATCCTGTTCGTAAGGCTCTAGCTACCACGGATCGTGGACCCGCATGCATGCCGCACAACCCTTCGTGTATGTCACTGATTACGTAAGCGGCCTGACGTGGTCCAACACACCCCAGCCACGGCTGCAAGAAAGAGCGCTTGTAAAGGATTCCTTCTCGAAGTTCGAAATGCTGCGACTTCCTTCTGATGCGCCGTGCTGCCTTTTCCTCGTCTGGAAGGGTCTCACTAGTCAAATAGTTGATAATCGGGGTCATCCATGTAGGTCCATCCTCCTCAACTATAGCAGCAACCTACCCTTCCGTTATAGATTTCTCCTTGAGTATTTCCACCAAGACTTGTTTAGACAAGTGAGCGAAGCTTGTGGATGCGATCTTGCTAAGAGCGTCCGCCTTCTTGTTCTCGCCCCTTGGCACCTGCTTGATTGAAAACTTACTGAAAGTCGCGATTAGCGACATGACTTTTTCCAGGTACCTGACCATGTTGTCCTCCTTAGCCACATATCCACCTAGAATATGGTTCGCGACAAGCCGTGAGTCCACGTAGGCCTCAAGGTTGCGGACTCCCATTCTAGTGGCGATTTTCAAACCCGCAATTAATGCTTCATATTCTGCTTCGTTGTTAGTGGTCGTGAACTCAAAACGGAGGACGTACGTGAATTCCATTCCTTCTGGATTTGTGAGGATGAGACCAGCTCCGGACCCGTCCGTACACGAAGATCCGTCCGTGAACAACACCCATGGTTCTGTTGGAGTCTCGTCTTACTTAACGATTGGCCCTTCCTCATCCGGCTTCTCGATTAGGAAATCTGCCAGGATCTGGCCTTTCACAGCCGTCCTGGGCCTATAAGATATGTTGTGCTCCCCCAATAAGATGCTCCATTTTTGTAGCCTCCCTGCCACGTCCGGTCTAGAAATAACCTGCTTGATTGGCTGATCCGTAATGACCACAATTGGGTGCGCCTGAAAGTACCGGTGCAGCCGCTTTGTAGCAAACACTAGTGCTAACACCAGTTTTTCCATAGAGGAGTAATTCAGCTCCGGCCCCTGTAGTGTTCTACTTATAAAGTAGACCGGAGTTTGCACTATATCTCTATCTGTCATAAGTACCGCGCTTATTGCGCCATGAGTGGCTGAGAGATACATAATGAGTTCCTCCTTTGGCCGGGGAGCTACTAGCATAGGGAGGGATGCAAGATGCTGCTTGAGTTGGCCGAAGGCTTCCTCGGCTTCCTTCGTCCATCGGAAGTCTCCCTTTCTAATGCACTTATTGAGCGTCTTAAATAGGGGTAATGAATTCTCTGCGGATTTAGATAGGAACCTATTCAGCCCGACTAGCTTCCCATTTAAGGATTGCACCTCCTTCCGTGTCTGAGGGGACGACAGTTGTATCACTGCGTCCGTCTTCTCTGGGCAAGGTTTGATGCCGTTTGGATCAATCAAATATCCAAGGAACATTCCCTCCGTTGCCCCAAACGTACATTTCTTTGGATTTAACTTCATGTTAATCCTTCTCAGCGTGTCGAATATCTCTTGGACATCCCGGAGAAGTGCCTCCTCCGTGTGACTTTTTATCACCAAGTCATCAACATAGACTTCCAAGTTGCGGCCTATCTGTGATTCAAAAGCTTTGTCCACCAACCGCTGATACGTAGCACCGACGTTCTTCAGTCCAAACGGCATTTTCGTATAGCAATATACGCCCTGGCTCGTATGGAACGCCGTTTTTTCTGCATCCTCCTCCGCCATCTGGATTTGGTGATACCCTTTATATGCGTCCAAAAAGCATTTAAAAGGATACCCACATAGGGACTCCACATTCCAGTCGATTTCCGGTAACGGGTAACAGTCCTGTGGGCAGGCCTTGTTTAGATCCGTAAAATCCACACACATGCGCCAACTTCCGTCATGTTTCTTGACCATGACCGGATTGGACAACCACTCGTGGTAGTATACCTCGCGCATGATGCCTGCATCCACTAGTTTCCGTACTTCCTCCAATATCACTTGGCTGCGCTCAGGCGCCTGGCCGCGCTTCTTTTGCTTGATGGGTTGGTACCCTTGGCGGATCTGGAGCTTATGCTCTGCTATCGCACATGGCACGCCTGTCATATGCTTTGGCTCCCATGCGAATATATCTAGGTTTGCACTTAAAAGAGAGCACATGGCCCTTTTGCCGCTATCCGAGAGCGCCCATCCTATGGATACCTCCTGTTCCGGATAGTCAGGGTGAATGGCTACCTTCCAATTGGGAGGTGGTGATCCATCCTTGGGTGGAACAGGTGGAGCCGGTGTTGTCACGGTGTGACAATCGGATGCCGGTACGATTGTGTTGTAAATGGTAACAATTCCCCCCTCAACAGGGAATTTGGTCATTCAGTGCGCCGTAGAGGGTACCGCCCGTATAGCCAAAATGCCTGGTCTGCCTATGATCCCATTGTACGGAGAGTGTGAGCGTATCACCATGAAGTTCATCCACGCCGTAGTGGAAGGTTCCTCATTCCCAATGGTTACAAGCAAACGTAATTGCCCTATCGGCCAGATAGTGTCTCCACTAAAGCCAGTAAGCGGCGACGTGGCCGGTACTAATTGGCTTCTTATTTCTGGGCATAACTGCACGAAACAGTGTTCATACAGTACCTCTGTTGACGATCCTCCATCCACATACATGCGACGAACGTTGTGTGTTCCAATGCTTATCTCAATAGTGAGAGGCACATCGATCACATCGCTTGCTGTGATGAGAGGGAATGAGATTTCCCTGCCGCGTGAAAATTTTTGGCCAACTTTCTGCCTCGTGCGGCGCTGTCTGGATTGGATCATGTATATAGTCGAAGGTTTGTCCTTTTGGGGATCCTTCTTATCATACTTCTTGTTGTTGTCTTTTCCATCCTTCCAATCCTTAACTAGGTGCTTGAGTTTACCTGATTTGATCAGTGACTAAATATGCTTCTTGAGCTGGATACACTCCTCCGTACCGTGGCCTTTGTCATTATGGAACTCGCAGAAGCGATTTCCTTGCCGACGTTCTGGCGGAGTGGTCATTGGGGGAGGCCTTGGAAAGTTCGCCCCTTCCGTCAGCAAGATCTCCCGGTAGGACATCTTTAGGGGGGTGAACTTATCGTCCGGCCATCCTCCTTTGCATTGGCTCTTATAGTCTGAGCCCTTATTGTTCTGATTGCCTTGACCGCCCGACTGTCTCCGGGACTGGTCATTTGACCGATACCCATTTCCTCGGGATGGGTAGGCCGCGGCAACAGCTGTTTCTCCTTCTATGAAATTTCTGACCCTTTCCATGAGGTCATCATATCTCTCTGGACGCTTGTCATTGAGGCGCCTGATCAACTCTCTATCTGTTATGGCGTGCATATAGTCAGATATTTTCAGGAGCTCCGGCATTGGTCTTGTGCGCGTGCACTCATCATTGAAGCGTTCAGTGAAGGCTTCTGTGGACTCCCCCGACCGTTGTTTGACAGTTGCCAATGAGACCGGATCCCTATTATACTTCGTCCTCTGAGTATAATTGTTCTCAAACGCAATGCGTAGTTCCGTGAAACTATCAATGCTCCGTGGAGGGAGTGCCTCAAACCAGTCACGGGCATTTCCGATTAAGGTTGAATTGAACATTTGGCACCATATAGGCATGGGCCATCGCTCAATTTTAGCCTGCGTATCAAATATTTTAAGGTGATCCACCGGATCACCGGACCCATCATAGGTCTTGATGCACGCCGGCATGCGACGTTTGGTGTCCTCAGAGTAGTTCCGTATGCGGAGGGTGAACGGGTCTTCCCTGGGATCCGCCCATGGTCGGGTGAGCCTAGGGTCATCCCATGGTTCACACCATGGACGCGAAAGATCCTCCGCTTCCGCATCTTGATAGTAAGGGCCACCATAATACTCATCATTGTTTGGTGGTGGTGGAGGGGTGCGCCTAGGCCGGCGACGCTTAGGCGGATGGTCATCTGAGTCCTCTCCTGACGGGTCTGGGGACGGCGGTGGTTCCCCATCCTTTGGGTAGGGACCACTTTTTTGGGACGAACCAGAAGCCTTTTTCCCAGTGTTCATCCTGTCCCACACACTCGAGCGACGTGCGGTTCTGGCCAGCTCTCGATCCGGCCGCTCGGGTGAGCCATCCGACTTTTCTCCCTCTCGAGACTGCATTAGTTCCTGCATGAGGCGATCCCCTATGCGCTCAAACACATTCCGGGGTTGAGGGGTTTCCTCAAAGGTGCCCTGTTCCTGAGGCCGAGCTCTCCTTTTCCTCTGATTCTGGGAGGAGGTGATTGGTCCGGTATCACCAAAGTTGAGTCTGGATTGGAGGTTCCTCCCCAAATTCAACCTTGATGCGATCCCCGGGACGATCCTATCGAAGTTCTGTGTGAGAACTCGAGTAAGATCCTCCTCGCTGAGTGGTAGGACTTCCACTTCTTCCTCCGTCGAGGGTCTGCGCGGTTCCTTGTTAGGAGGGTTTGGCGCACTCCCTGGGTCAGGGTAATCCAGGGTTGAAGTAGGTGGGGGTGTCATGGAGATCGTGCTCGTCACCCCCAAGGACTGAAAACTGCCACGGTTACCAGGCCCGCCTGCGAGGCGGCTAGGTGATTGATTGGGGATGAGAACCCTTCCCCTTGGGAGTTCCGGTTCCCAGGATTCGCATTCCTGGGGTTAGCTTGCGGATGCCCCTTCGTCATTGGAAATTCGAGATGAGGTTTTGTTCTAGCTTAGTGTAATGGTCCCACGGATGGCGCCAACTTGTTGATGCAAAAGTTGGTTGATCCTTGCTAGACCCGAATTAGGCTTAATTCGGGTTGGCTGGGCTCCGGCTCCTGCACCAAGTGAATCGTTTGGTTGGGATCCTGCACACTAAACAGCACGCGTTAGGCTTACCGTGGGAATGTTTCCCACGATTAGACTCCGGCGTGAGAGTAAGTAATCGATTTAGGGTTTATGTGAGTTTAGAGTATAAGTCGTAATACCTTTGTGGAACCCTTGAGGGTTCCTTTTATAGGCAGTGAAACCCTAATGGGCTTTCACTGATGCTTCGGCCCCAAGGAAGAGATAACTATCAGAATTAGAATGATTGTTATCTTCTAATTTTGGTAGTGAATATCCTCCTCCATTGGGGTAAAGATATTCCTAGACAGGATATTATCCTGTCTAATCCTATGTCGGCCACACCGGGCCGTGGGCCGCACACATGTGTGCGGTCACTGTTCATCCAAGCCCATAAGCCTGAATGACATTATTCTACCCATCTGTGATAGGCCGGATACGGGTAGTACCCGTGGGCCGGGTTCGTGACCCGGTTGGGGACTATACGTCATCACTCAAGGGTGCCATAAGCAAAAACTTGTGAAATGGTGAATGGTCCGGACCAACGGGATTTAAGCTTTCCCGAGAAAATCTTAAGTCGAGAGTAAAATAAGAGGACTTGATCACCAACATTGAAAATGCGGTTTTTGATCTTAGAGTCATGAATCCTCTTAGTCTTCTATTTATAGATCAAAGAATTCTCATAAGCTTGATCCCTTAATTCACTTAGTTCATTCAATTGAACCTTGCGGTGATCACCCGCAGTCCTCAAATCAAAGTTACAATGCTTAATAGCCCAATACGCCTTATGTTCGAGTTCAATTGGCAAGTGGCATGCCTTTCCGTAGACCAACCTAAATGGTGTACAACCAATTGGCATCTTGTAAGCCGTACGGAAAGCCCACAGTGCATCGTCTAATTTATCCGACCATGAAGTGCAATTTTCTCCAATAGAACGCTCCAAAATCCTCTTAAGAGCTCGGTTTGAAACCTCCACTTGACCACTCGTTTGAGGGTGATAAGCCGTTGAAAGTTGATGAGTGACACCATATTTCTTTAGAACTTTTTCAAATTGGTCATTACAAAAATGGGTCCCACGATCACTTATTATAGCCCGTGGAGTTCCAAACCTAGCGAAGTGTTGTTTCAAAAATTTCACCGCAACTCGAGCATCATTCGTAGAAAAAGCCTTAGCTTCAACCCATTTAGACAAATAGTCCACAGCTACAAGACTATACTTATTTCCTTTCGATGATGGAAATGGCCCCATAAAATCGATCCCCCAAATGTCAAAGATTTCACAAAATTGGATAATGTTGTGTGGCATCCCTTTGTGAATTCTTTCCTTGACGTTGACAAGCATCACAAATCTTGAGCAAGTCTTGGGCGTCACGATATATGGAAGTCCAAAAGAAGCCGGCATCAAACACCTTCTTTGCGGTGGCATTAGCACCATGATGTCCCCTGGTGGGTCCTTCATGACAAGATTTATGAATATCATGAGCTTCCTTGCCAAATACACACCTACGAATCACTTGATCCGCGCACACCCAAAACAAATAGGGGTCGTCCCAAAAATAATAGGATATATCCTTGAAATGTTTCCGTTTTTGTTAGGACGACATACCCTTGATCACAAATTTCCTGCATGGTAATTTGCGATGTCCGCAAACCATGGGGTACTATCATCACCACGAAAAGCAATCATACCAAGCATCTCGAGAGGAAATGTGTCATTGATTTGCTTGTTCTCTCGATCGCTTTGGTGAGGATTCTCAAGTCGAGATAGATGATCGGCCGCGAGATTCTCGGTTCCTTTTTTGTCTATAATTTTGACATTAGATTCTTGAAGCAGGAGAATCCACCGGAGCAACCTCGTCTTAGCATCTTGTTTATTAAGAATATATTTAATAGCCGAGTGGTCCATATACACTATGGTTTTAGACAAGACGAGGTATGGTCTAAACTTTTCAAAAGCATATACAACGGCAAGTAAATCCTTTTCCGTTGTAGTGTACTTAGGTTGAGCATCCGTCATAGTCTTACTTGCATAGTGTATAGGCAAGAAATGTTTTGTCTTTTGTTTCCCCAAAACTTCACCTAACGCGTAATCACTAGCATCACACAGAATTTCAAAAGGTAGATCCCAATCCGGAGAAACTAAAATTGGTGATTCGGTTAATTTCCTTTTAAGCATCTCAAAGGCTTTGATGCACTCATCCGAAAAGAGGAATGGAGTCTCTTTTTCCAAAAGATGGGTCATAGGCCGAGCTATCTTAGAGAAGTCTTAGATAAAACGTCTATAGAAGACGGCATGGCCGAAAAAACTCCTAACTCCCTCAGCGGTGGTGGGTGGAGGTAATTTGGAAATCACGTCAATTTTAGCCCTATCAACCTTAATACCGGCCTTAGAGATCTTATGTCCTAACACAATTCCTTCTTTGCACATGAAGTGACATTTTTCATAATTAAGCACGAGATTTGTTTCCTCACAACGTTGCAACATTCTTTCCAAGTTAGAGAGACATGAAGTGAAAGACTCCCCAAAAACCGAGAAATCATCCATAAAGACTTCCATGGTTTTTTTCAATCATATCATGAAAAATGGCCATCATACACCTTTGGAATGTCCCCGGAGCATTGCATAACCCAAAATGCATTCTAAGATAAGCAAATGTTCCATAAGGACAAGTGAATGTGGTCTTTACTTGATCACGAGGGTCTATAGGAATTTTGAAATAGCTAGAAAATCCATCCAAATAGCAATAGAATTCATTTCCCGCTAGTCTCTCTAACATTTGATCCATAAAAGGTAATGGAAAATGATCCTTCCTAGTGGCATCATTAAGCTTTCTATAGTCGATATAAACACGCCAACTGGTCACAAGTCTAGTCGGAATCAATTCATTATCCTCATTAGTAACAACCGTTATTCCTCCTTTCTTTGGAACACAATGCACGGGCTGACCCATGGGCTATCGAAGATAGGGTAGATCATTCTGGCGTCTAGAAGTTTCATAACTTCCTTTTTGATCACCTAATGAATCTTTGGATTAACCCTTCTTTTGTTTTGGAAAGCGGGTTTATAATCTTCCTCCATCAAAATTTTATATGTACAAAAATTTGGATCAATACCCTTAATGTCGGAGATTTTCCATGCAATGGCCCGTTTATGTATCTTAAGCACCTTAATAAGTTCATCCTTTTCATTTTCCTTTAATCCCTTAGCAATAATCACCGGTAACTTATCTGTCCCTTCAAGAAAAGCATACTCCAAATGAGTGGGAAGTTCCTTAAGTTCTAATTCGGGTGCTTCGTCAATAGATGTTTTCACTTTTGTCACATTTTCATTCACAACTTTTAAATCCATAGGTGGTGATTCAAAAGGATCTTCGTTCAAAAAGGCTTCAATCAAATCGATATCTCTCTCCATATCATGATAATTCTCATCATATGTAGATGGCAAATCCGGTGTGCTAAGAAAAGCATCCACCTCCTCCAAGATAAAATTACTAGCCCCAAATGGAGTAAGGGGTGGAGAAGAAAGGGCAATAATAGGATCCGATAAAGAAGGATTGGCACTTTCGGAATTAGCCGAGAATCCAAGCACTTCTTGAGAATATTCTTCACAAGCAACATCAATCACATCGATTTGATTAATTGATTCCTTGTAATACTTGGAAGAATATTTCGAGATATGACCAATATCAAACGTGATATTTTCATCATAAACTCTTAAAGTCAATTTCCCCGCTTTCATGTCAACTAAAGCACTAGCCGTCATTAAAAACGGTCTTCCCAAAATAAGAGGTACACGAGAATCTTCGGGACAATCGCAAACTACAAAATCCGTTGGAAAGACGAGTTTCCCTACTTTGACAAACACATCCTCGGCTATACCTTTTGGAAAGGCAGTCGATCGATCCACAAGCTCGAGAGTCATCTTAGTAGGTGTAAGCTCGGGAAGTGATAACCTTTTCCACACGGAAAGAGGCATCAAATTAATGCTAGCGCCAAGATAGGCTAATGCTAAGCATTCTTCCATATTAGGGAAATCAAATGGTATAAGAAACTTGCCCGGGTCTCTATGCTTTTTGGGAAGATTTTGTGTAAGAACCGCGAAACAATTAGCATCTAAAGATGTAGACACTTCAACCAATTTCCCTTTATCGTTCATCAATTTCTTCATTGTCGAAGCAAACTTAGGCATGTAAAGCAATGCATCCGCGAAACTAATATTGATATAAAGATTCTTAAACATCTCTAGAAAAGTAGTCATTTGAGCATTGGACTTTTCGCGGAGCTTCTCTTGGTTAAGTCTCGAAGGGTAGGGTAGTGTGGGTTTAGTCTTCGGAAGCTTGGGTTCCAGATTAGGCAATTGGTCTACCTTTGGTGGAATAGGAATTTCCTTTTCTTTAACCACCTCGGGTTCCTGCTCCACTTCCCTCATCGGAGAGGTACTCACATGTGGAAGCAAAGGTCCGTCTAAAGCCTTCACACTACATGTGGTTATAGGTTTCATCTTACCCTTCGGGTTTGGAATGGTGTTGCTAGGCAAGCCACCCGAAGAAGAGGAAGGTTTGTTCATAATAGCCTCAAACATCGAAAGTATTTTGTTCTCAAACTTAGCTTGATTCCCCTCAAAACGGTTTTGGTTTTGTTGCAATCTTTGCTGATTAAGATCAATCTTATTGTTTTTCCCCTTGATCGAATTTTGAAAATCGAGTTTCAAAGTATTCATTTGTCCCTGAGTATTGTTTTGAATAGCTTTCAAATTTGCCTCATTTTTTTTGATATAGCTTGACAAATCATTTTGATTGTTGTGAAAACCTTGATTTTTTTATTAGCATGAAATCCATTTCCTTGATTAAAATTCCCTTGGTTACCATGCTTAAAATTATTCCCATTGTTTCCATTGTTGTACCTATTTTGAACCGGTGGAAAACTCGGTGGAGCAACATGATTTTGACGAGGAGCTTGACCGTTAGGGCCATAAGTTCCCGTCGCGGCAAAAGCACTAGCTTGACCAAACCCCGTGGTTGAACAAGCATAATTCGGATGTGCTTCACCACATGATACATAAAAATTCTCAACCATATTAATCGTTCCATGAGGATTCTTCCTAATCTCATTCAAAATCGTGTCAATCTTAGAGTCCAATCTTGAAATCTCGGTATTAGATGAATTCACATAGGAAACAACCGTGTGTTTCGTGAATATTGCATTCTAGAATTATTCTCAATGATACCCCACACGTCTCTCGGAGTTTTTCATAAAAGATTACCACCCGCGGCGGCATTTAAAGAATCTTGTTTAACCATATTAAGTCCATTATAAAAAGTATTGATTTGGTGTAATTCCGAGAAACCGCGGTGTGGACATTGTCTCAACAAATCCTTAAAACTTTCCCAAGCATCTCCAAACGATTGATGCACTTTTTGTTTAAATCTAGTGATCTCATACTTAAAGTGAGTTGTTATAGATGGTGGAAATGAGTAATTCATAAACTTAGATACTAAATCATCCCATGTCAAAATCGAACCCGGTGGTTCTTTTTCATAACAACATTTAGCATTCAACTCGAGCGAGTATGGAAAAAGCATGAGCTTAATCACGTCATTCAGCACATCTCTAAACTTGAGAGTCGAGGTAAAACGAAGAAAATTCCGAATTTGAGACTGCGGGTTAATCTCATAATCATCCGCCAAAATAGCCGGCACAACGATTGCTTCCCCATACCCTTCGGTGGGTGCACGGAGCAATTCCTCCATTGTTCGGTTATCGGCCATCTCTACAACAATAGGTGAAAACTCGGGTTCCACTATTCGTTGTTGACGATTTCTATTTCTACGAGGAATGTTTTCAAGCCTATCGTGATTAATAAAAAGTCGATTAGATCGTAATTGCATACACCAACGTGACGAGAATTTTAGAGGGTTGAAGAAAAGAAAATAGATTAGAAGAAGATTATTTTTTGTATTTTATTTGGTATTGCTCAATCAAAAAGATTTATAAAAACAAGGAATAAGGATAATTACTATGGAAGTAATCTACCCTCGGTCGACTTTGAAACATAGGTTAAAACCTAATCGTCTCGAGGTTCAATAAGTAAACTACAAAAATAAGATTTAATACTACTTGAGTCAGCAAACAAATAATCGGTCGTCCCTCTCAATATACGCACAAGCAAGCGGGTAAACGAGGTGGCACAAAGCACTTAAAAACCCTTTTCCTTAGATGGCCTTTTATAGCTCGCCACCTTATACCCACCTTATAATTTGTATAAATCGAGTTCAAACTTTTTATTAGTATTTATCTATTTTGCCTTTTTTTCGTTTTGGATTCGAATACAATAGCTAGGTAATGAAATCCCAACTAAGCTCTTATTTGGAATTAGGTAAATATATTTGTCTACGTAATATAATATAGTAATCACAAAAAACATGAAAAACGATATATACTATAATAAGAGAAAAATAACAAAACTTTCCGAGGACGGAAAGGGTCTTCAAATCAACGATCAACAAATCTCCACGAACGAATCATACACAAGATCCCCGGCAACGGCGCCAAATTTTTTGATGTGATGAGGAATGTCGATGTATTTTAATTAGATACGTTATAGAGCAAATTTAGGAAATTACCCTTAGGAAAAGGTAATAATCCATAAGTAAGGCAAAGACGAATTCAATTAAACACGTGAGCGATCCCGGTTCGTTGTACACAAGGACCTTATGAATTTGAGACGTTTGTTTTAATTTGGACAATTGATTCGAATTGGGTTTCGATTTTTTTATCTAAATTAATCTACCAAGTTTATATCCTAAAGTGCATGAATCGTTTCTCAAATTAAATCTAAAAGATAATATTATTAAAACTATTTAAAATTTAAACTTTACTTCAACTATCTATTTTTAATTAAGCAAAATATTTTAAAAAAAATATTTAAACTAAAATTTATCTTAAAACAAAATTTATTTAAAAAAAATTTAATTAAAAATAATTTTGTAACTATTTAAAATTATAAAATAATTAATCTGTTTAAAAAAAATACTTTCACTTTTAATTAAAAAAATCTATTTTAATCTAAACTTATTAAAATCCAAATTACAAAATCAATTAAAACAACTTTATTTAAAAACTAATTTTAAAATCGATTAAATTTTTTTTACTTTTTAAAAGTAATTAAATATATTTTTATAAGTTTTATTTATTTTATTTTTTAAACTTTATAAAGTTAATTTTAAACAACATGATTTAAATTTAAATAATGAAACTATGAATTAAAATTGAATTAAAAAAACAGACAGCCAAGATCTATCAAAGCTATATTAAACACTTAAACTGTAAAAAAACTAAAACAACTCGCTAGCCCAATTGTTTAGCACAATGGGCACATGACCAGGAGGTCATGGGTTCGAGTATAGTGAAGGACATTTTTGGAGATATTATTTTTTGACAATAAAAATTAAAGGTCACATGAGTGACTAATGTGGTGATAATATTTTGGATAATGAAGCAATATCACAAGATATAGATACATCACTCCAAAAGAATAGTGTGAAAAATAAACAGACTATTATTCTACTTATAGCAAATCACAGTTAAGAGTAAATTCTCATATATCAGTAAAAACCAACAGATTAAAATTACACTTATCTACTCAGCTATAACAGACTAAAATTTATATCAGCAAACTAATAGAGAAGCTAACAGTAAAATTACCAAACTAAAATAATTAAAATCAGTACAATCACAGACCTAACATATGAACATATCAGTTAAATGAAACTCTTACACTTATTTAAGCAACAAGCAAATTCAGTTTCACTCCACCAAATCACATAAACAATTAACCTTAGCAGATTAATCCCTAATCAGATTCATAAAAATCTAATACTCCTTATCTCTATAGAATCAGCATTACAAATGACTCAAAACAAATCAGTAAGCAAATAATAAATAGAAAGCAGATTAACAAATTTATTGAACTAAACCGATTAAACCAAAAACTATAAATCTGACACTTATTAACCAAACTAGCAGTCTAAAATCATTCAAATTAACATTCAATCAAATTACATATAGAACTTATAAAATAAAAAGAACTTTTACCTTTTAGATGAGAACCTTTGATGATGAGACGCCACGATGAGCTGGCCTATTAACCCGAATCAACACCACCTTCGAACACCATTCATGTTGCTCTCGAACCAAACACACCTTAAAACAACCATTCGATTGTACCATTTATGTTCACGGATTCTTTTATTTATCCAGTTGGGATAAATTGTTTATCCCAAGTTTTACTTTAATTAATTAATTCAAGCTATCAAGTAAGCTTAATTAAATAATTTTTTTCATATTATAACATCAAATAGATAGTAAGATGATTTTATAAAAAGTTTAACAGTAAAATTACAAGATGAATGCTCAAATTAACTTTTATTAAATCAGTAAAAATATTACAATACTATGAAAATTAAAAAAACAATAAATCCTACAGCTATTTCAACATTATAACACTAAGTAAAAACTGTAATATGAAATTACACATTAATTGGGGGTTTTTATAGGCAAACCCCAGCCTTTCTCATGAGGTTTTTGAGGCAGCATCTTCATTCTTGGCCCTTGATTATTCTCTCTCTTTCTTCTATCTTGATCAAACGGCTAAAATGAGGCATCTTTCACACGGATTGCCAAGGTGGCAATCCTTGTGTTTGTTGTGCTTTCTCTGAAGCTGATATGGCCTTATATCATTGGATGCATGATGGGATGTGAGGTGTTTCCACCAATCACAGAAGAGAGAGGGTGCCACGTTACCCTGATTGCACTATCTTCAAGCTCCTAAAAAGCTGGTAATTATTTATAGGCGCGTGGGTTTATACACGCCATAAATAAGAAACCCTCAAATTGGTATTAGGGTTTGGGATGGGTAAAAGAGACGAATGCGTTTATTTTTTTGGTTGAGAGAGAAAGTAGACTTTGGTTGTATCGAAAATGAGTTTGTGAGGTTTGACTATTGTGAAAAGTGAATAACTTTTCACTCTAAGTAAAATTGTAACAGTCTATGTTAACCTAATGGGCTTGAGGACCCATAACACTCCCGTCGTCTCATAACTTGTTATGACTTTGGGCTTGGGCCCAAAGTTATACACCATCCGTCACATATGATAAGGAATTGGGCTTTTGTATTGGGCTTTGTCCAATAGTGAATAATACATGCTCCTCAAATGGGCTTTTGGGCCCATTAACCATAAGTGGGGCCACAGGGCCAAAATAACTTTCATAAACTTGAACTTATGCACAAAACGACTTGATTTTTGGCTTCCCGATCTTTTCTTCAATACTCGTGTCGTTTTTGCCGGTTTTCGTGATCTCGGGTACCTACACACATGAAACAACAAAAACACATATACAATGCTATATTCACTGGTCTTATGTATTTGTTGTTCATATATTGATATAAATGATATGAGTAATTTCACTCATATCACACAAGCACGCAACATATCATCTAGCGTCTGAATAGTATGTTTTAATTGACTGTCGGTCTGAGGATGGAAGGCTGTGCTAAGTTTGAGCCTGGTGCCCCAAGATTTCTACAACCCTCTCTAGAAACAAGATGTAAATCGAGGATCTCTGTCTGATATGATATCTGATTGATTACCATGTAGTGGCATGATTTCTTGCTAGAATATGTCTGCCAATTTGCTAACTAGATAATCCTTGTGAATTGTAAGGAAATGAGATGACTTGGTTAAACGATCGACAACGACCCATATTGCATCATGCTTTCTCTGAGTCTGCGATATTCCGGTAACAAAATCCATGGAGATTTTGTCCCACTTCCATTTGGGAATCTATAATGGTTGTAGTAAACCACTAGCCCGGTGATGTTCTATCTTAACCTGTTGGCAGGTCAGACATTTAGAAACGAAGGTATAAACATCTTGCTTCATGCCGCTACACCAGAAATGCTGCTTGATGTCATGGTACATTTTGGTAGAACCTGGATGTATCGAAAAGGGGGAGTTGTGAGCGTCGGTCAATAAGGCTTCTCCGAGTGAAAGATTATATGGAACACATAACTTGGTACCCTGTCATATAATGACATCGTCGTCTATATGGAACTCTGTTTGCTGATCGATATTCTGAATAATCACCCATATCTCACTATCGTCCTTCTAAGCTGCCTTGATCTGAGAGATTAAGTCTGGCTGAATTCTCATATTAGCCCAATAACTATGTTGTCCATGTACAAGGAACTCAATATCTAAACGTTCTAAATCACGAATAATCTCTTCTTTCACCTTGATGCCAGCAATCATGCCTGACTTCCTGCTAAGAGGAATAGCCACCACATTCGCTTTACCAAGATGGTACTGAATGTTGGTGTCATAATCCTTGAGTAGTTCTAACCACATTCGCTGTCTCATGTTGACTTCTCGCTGAGTGAATATGTAAATAAGGCTCTTGTGATCAATAAAGATGTCACATGACTTACCGTAAAGATAATGCCTCCAGATTTTGAGTGCAAAAAAAACTGCTGCTAGTTCTAGATCATGAGTAGGATAGTTTTCTTCATATGGATTAAGTTGTCGTGATGCTTAGGCAATCACCTTCCCATGTTGCATGAGTACACAACCAAGTCCTTTTCTCGAAGCATCACTATAAATCAAAAATCCACATGTGCTAGATGGGAGAGTAAGAATAGGTGCAAAAACAAATCGCTGCTTAAGTTCTTCAAATCTTTGTTCTCGCTCATCATTCCAGACGAATTTCTCTCCCTTACGCATCAGCTTGGTCAAAGGTAAGGCTAACCGTGAAAAGTTCTCCACAAATCTGCGATAATATCCAGCTAAGCCTAAAAAACTACGAACCTCTGTTGCAGATGTCGGTCTTGGAAATTTAGTGATGGCTTCAACCTTCGCATGATCCATTATGATACCTTCTGCAGAAACAATGTGACCTAGAAACGCCACTTTACTTAATCAAAATTCACACTTGGAGTATTTTGCATATAGTTGCTTCTGGCGAAGAACCAGTAGTATCATGCTAAGATGTTCCTCGTGTTCTTCCTTGGATTTTGATAAAATGAGAATGTCATCGATAAATAAAATGACGAACTTTTCGAGAAACTCATGAAAAACACAGTTCATCAAGTCCATACCGTGTGCGAAAAGCGGTCTTGGAAATATCCTGCTCCTTAACTCACAACTGATGATATCCTGGACGTAGATCAATCTTGGAGAAGTGCTTAGCACCTTGTAATTGGTCGAAAAGATCATATATACGTGGTAATGTATAACGGTTTCTCATCGTGATCTTGTTTAGCTCACGATAATCAATGCACAGACGCATGCTGCCTTCCTTCTTCTTAACGAAGAGCACCGATCTACCCCATGGTGATATACTCGGGCGAATGAAACCCTGGTATAGTATCTCCCGCGGTTGGTCTTTCAACTCCTTGAGCTCTATGGGAGCCATGCGGTAAGGAGCCTTGGAGATAGGCTAAGCTCCTGGAATGAGCTCAATGCCAAACTCCACTTTATGGATAGGTGGTATCCCGAAAAAAGTTCTTCTGGAAACACATTTAGAAATTTTGAGACAATAGGTTGATCATGAGTGGATGGAGCTTCAGTAGTCGTGTCATGAACATTGGCTAAGAAGGCTTCGCAACCATAATCCAGTAAGGCACATGCTTACATGGTAGAAATAATTTGTACAGACTTTCCTGGTATAAAAACATTGTGGATTTACTCTAGATCTTGAACATCACCGAATATGACTCGGTATGTATGCAATCAATCGTGGCGTGGTGTTTTGCTAACCAGTCCATGCCTAAGATCATATCGAAATCGCTTATGTCTAAAGGAAGTGCGTCAACTGGGCGAATCTTGTCATCACATTCTAAGGGAAGATCTTTGTACACCTGAGTAAAGCGTACAGAGTCTCGCATGGGCGTGGATATATTTAATACAACCTCAAGTGGGGTAGGTGTCTTATTAATACGAGCAGCATAAGTAATGGATATGACTGAATGAGTCGCACCCGTATCAAATAAAACGCAAGCAGCATGTCCATACATAAATAAGATGCCAGTGATGGTACCTGTTGACTTGTTTGGCTGCTCTCTGGTGGTGGTGTAAACACGGCCAGAAGCTGCTGGCTTCTAAGGGGTAGTACTTGATGTACCCATAGTGTCCCCTTTCTTGTAGTCTCTCATGAGATGGCCTGCAAGCCCACACTTGAAATAAACACCTGCATCACGACGGCATGGTCCTGGATTCCTACGACTGCAAGTGGTGCAGAGAGGGTGAGAATACCCTCCAGTGGGTACCTTTGCTAACTAGGAGCCTGATTTAGAAGATATGCGTGAGACATGATCGTTGGAACATAAACATGACTACACTGAAAGTTTAGGTATAATACCATACTAAGCTGAGTTATTAGGCTGTTGACCCTTGTTCTGGTCACGCCCATTTCCAGAGTTCTTGTTATAAGGCTAAGATGTTAGAATTTATGACATACAGCAGCTTGACATGGAAAAGTTTAAATTTTAGGGACCTGCTGTTGTTGGAGTAACTAGCATTGTTACGGTAGTTATCACTAACACCACGCTTGTCTGATCCATAACGATCGTTAGTTTGACCATTTCCCTTGTTGTTGTTCTCATGAGTGGCCAGTTGAGACCGGTCTCCACCCTTCTGCCTGAAAGATACAATTGAATAGAACATGATATATAATTGAAAATACTGATTTGAATAAGATGGTATCTGATAGGTGTGAAAACACCCATCCTTTACCACTTAACTATAATAATAACCAAGCCAAAACGTGTATTTTATGTCGTAAATGTCGGAATTATGCGTGGTTTGTGTTTTTATTGTGTTTTAGGACCAAAAGATGAGAAAGGAAGAAAACACGGGCTTTCACAGGCTTTTATCGATGAAAACGAGAAAAGACGAAGTCAAAAGATCAAGAGTACAAAAAAACAGAAGTCCAAGACCTATTCTGAAGATTTATCGAAGAAAAAGTCTAAAGACGGAAGTTTAATGAAGTCGAAGAACTCAAGTCTAATTATTGAAGAAATTATAAGACAAGTTCAATTTACATCGACAAATCCCGAAACGACGTCGAGAAAGACAAAGAAATTAAATCGAGTCGAGACAAGAAGAAAGAGAGAAGAAAGCATCAACCATACTTCCACTCCTCCTATAAATACCCTCCTGATGTGTCATTAGGAGGGTGGTAGCGAGTAGTAGTTTTAGTTTTATTATTTTAAGGTAAGTAGGAGTAGATTAGTATACTTTCTCTCTCTAGTTTTCCTTAATGTTCTTCAAGCTTTTTCTTTAATCTTGTGTTAAATCTTTGACCTTTAATCTTTTTAATCCAAGTTTTTAATCATCTTCTTCTACCTTTCTTATTTTGTTTATCTTTGATTCAAGTTAATTTTTGATTTTTATTTCATCTTAATGTTTGTTTGATTTAAAAGTTTATCTTTTTGTTCATCTATAGTTTTAATACAAATTGAGCTTTGAGCTTGACATGCTTATTGGCTTATTTTGTATTGAGTTTATTTACTTTTTATTTTTCTTAAAAGTCTAGTTTTATTAAAGTTTGATTTAAAAGTTTTGCTTATTTATAGTTGATAGGTGTGTAAACACCCATCTTTTCTACCACTTAATTACAATAATAACCGGACCAAAACGTGTATTTTATGTCTTTTATGTCGGAATTATGCGTGGTTTGTGTTTTTGTTGTGATTTAGGATGAAAAGGTGAAAAGTGGAGAAAACACGGACATTCACGGGCATTTACAGACTTTTATTAAAGAAAAGGATGAAAGACGAAGTCAAGAAGTCAAGAGTGCAAAAAGAACGGAAGTCCACGACCAATTCTGAAGATTTATCGAAGAAAAAGTCAAAAGACGGGAGTTTATCAAAAGCCGAAGAATTCAAGTCTATTTTATTGAAGAATTTAAAGACGAGTTCGAAGAAATCCCGAAGCCAAAAGTCCCTTAAGTCCAAGTTTAAAGAAGATTAGAAGAAAAGGACTAATGACGCAATTAATGAAGATTAATAAAAGGAGGGACTTAAGCTTGTAATTAAGAAGAAATGAAAGAGGGGAGGAAGCTTCCTTAATCCTCCCCTATAAATAGACCATTAGTGTTTTCATTTGTTTTTGTTAGCTAAGTGTAACAATTAGCTCTTCCACCATTTACTTATCTTGTCATTTACTTTTCTTGTCAAATTTAAATACCTTGTCTTGCACCTTAAATTCATTTAATTTCAAGTAAGTTTTCCTTTAATTATTGTCAATCTTTACTTTATATTGTCAATCTCTTATCTACCTTTCTTAATCTTTGATTTATGTGTTTATGTTTATGTTCATGTTCATGCTTTTATTTTGATCCAAGTGATTTTTGATTATTGTGGTTAAAGTTGTTAAATTTCTTGAATTTAATTGTTTGTTTATGTTTATCTGTTGATTCGTTACTGTTTAGCTTAATCGTTTCTGTTTATTTTGATTAATCTTTGTTTAGATCTGCTGTTTTCTTTAATCCCTTGTTCTTCGGGAAAGTTGGTTCTTGTTTCTGATCTTTCCAGGTAAACTTCCGAACCAAGAAGGAGGGAAGGCTTCATTCGGAACTCCAAAGTTCCGAGTCAAGGTTTCATCCGGAAGATTTGGGATCAACAAAAGTTCCGAGCCAAACTTGTTCATCCGGAACATTCAAAGTTCCGGACGAAGGATAACTTCCGAACCAATAGTTATTCATTCGGAACTCAAAAGTTCCGAACCAGAAAAGCTTCATTCGGAACTCAAAAGTTCCGGATCAAGCACTGTTCATTCGGAACTCCAAAAGTTCCGGATCAGTGATCGTTCATTCGGAAGTTTCCAAAGTTCCGAACCAAGAGCAGTTCATTCCGAACTTAAAAGTTCCGAATAAACTTCTGGATCAAGGGGCAAGTTCCGATTCAAGAGGTGTTCATTCGGAAGTCTGAAACTTCCGAATCAAAGGGCTTCATTCGGAATCTTCCGAATCAAGGGTGACCGAAAACTTCCGAATCAAGGAAAATTTTACAAGTTCCGAATCAGTAAAGTTCCGAACGAAGGATTGTTTTGGATAAGTGACATATTCATATCAATTTGTTCCGGATCAAGGATTTTGGCAATATTCCAAGCGAAGAAGAATCATTTCAACCGAAGGTGACATTCCGGACGAGTGATTGTTCCAAACGAAGGTTTATTCCGAATGAGCTGTATTCAGGTTCTTATTAGCTTTTGTTTTTGATTTTTATTTTCAAGCTTTATTTTTCCTGCCTTTTATTTAATTGCATTTTAAGTTTATTTGCCTTAGTTTTATTTTAGACTTGCCTTAGTTTTAGTCGCGTTTTAAGTTCGCCTTAGATAGATTTAAGTTTGCGTCATTTACTTTAGTGCCCTTTAATTTCAGTCACGTTATTAAATACTTGCACCTTTATTTTAATTAGACTTAGATTTACTTTAAGAGCACCTTTACTTTCATTGTTTTGCACCTTTTACTTAAAAACAACCAAAAATATTTGTTTTACCAAAGAACGACTGAGTCGCACATAGGACCTAGATCAATTCGTTAAGATACCGAGAATACGAACTTTAATATTTTTATACGGGGTGTCAAAAGCCGTGTATCAAATGGCACCGCTGCCGGCTCTTTTCGTTAAGATTGACGGTTTTCTGTAAGAGACACGTTGCTTTTTGGGATCCGTTCACTTGTGAGCGTTATTTTTCTTGCCTAAAAAATTCAAAAAATCATAAAAATTAAAAATTGATAAAAAAACCATAAAAAATTAAAAATTTCAAAAATCCAAAAAGATTTTAGATTTATTGTGTATATATATTGTCTTTGTGTTTGGTTTTGTTTTCTTTTGCATTTTCAGGTGTATGCGTACTAGATCTTCTAATTATCAAGAGCCCGAGCCTCAAGAAGATTTAGATATGGCAGGTGTTAACAACAACAACATTCCACCGCACCTCAATAATAATAATAATAACAACAATGCTCTTCCACAGCCCGATCTTCGGACCATGGAGGAACTTTGTCAACCAACAATGTTTGGACGAGGAGGACCGATTGCGCCGATGCAAATCAACGCTCCTGAGTTTTCGTTGAAGCACCACATGATTCAGCAAGTACAAACAAACCCATTTAGAGGATTGCCTGATGATGATGCCAACAAACACCTCGACAAGTTCATTACAATCACTCAAAGCATAAAGTTGCCTGGGGCCACAATGGATGTTCTTCGTCTACAACTCTTCCCACATACTTTATCGCATCCTGCCGAGAAATGGTTTGATCGTCTCCCGAAGAATTCTATTCACACTTGGGATGACATGACTCAACGCTTTATATCGCGCTAGTTTCCACCATCCATGGTCACAAGCCTTCGCAATCAAATCAGCGGTTTCATGCAAGACCCTGATGAATCTCTTTTTGATGCTTGGGAGAGATATAATGTCTTGATCGATAGATGTCCAAACCACAACATGCTCCCTGTGACCTTAATAGATACTTTCTACAACGGTTTGACTTTTCGAGATCGTGATACGATCAATGCAGCCGCCGGTGGCACATTCGTGAAAAGGAGACCCGAGGAGTGTAGAGAGTTAATTGAGAACATGACTACTCACCACAAAAACTGGGATTCCTCTGCTTCTTCTAGGAACAACCCGAGAGTCAATGTTTCCTCAACCTCAGCAAACCCTGAGATGACCGAACTCACCCGCATGATGGCCGAAATGAGCAAAAGTATTACGCTTCTTGTAACACCCCCAAATTTATACAACTCAGTACAGCGGAAGACTAGTTGGTGTTACGGGATAGCACATTACTCACATCATAGACAACGCATAAAAATCGCGTCGTTTATTAATAAAGCATTTCCATTCATAAATATCAGTTTTACATTGGTCCCAAGTCATTATATTTCATACAATTTTTACAAAGTATTTGAATGGAAAATATGGTTTAGGTGCGGTGCATGAATTCTTGTCGTCTTCCCGAGAATTACCTTCAAGTACCTGAGATAAAACATGTTAAAGAAAAGGGTCAGCGATAACGCCGAGTGAATTCATAGAGTTTAATAAAATCCATTAATATAATATCAGTATAAAATTAATACTGAAAATCATCTTGTACAAATCATTTTAATAGGTCATAAAATAGCCAAAGTCATTTTATACAAATCTTTATCGAAAATCGTAATATAGGCATTTGCCTTAAAAATCAATATACGAATCATTGTCGTTAAAAACACCATACAATACGTTTTGCAACGTTGTATAGATTAAATAAAAGCATTATATGAATATGGTTATGAAAAGCCTTAAAAATCATTATACGAGCCAATGTCATAAAAACGTCATACAATACGTCTTACGACGTTGTATGAAAATAAAAACCGTTATATGAGTATGGTTATGAAAACCAAAACACAAACATAATATCAATAGTATGACCCTGTATTGCTATTCAGGCAATACATCGTAATTCGAAGCGTCTAATAGTATTTCGTTAGTTTTTGGATTATTATAAGCCGCATGACATTGTTACCTTACTAAACCAACAACGGGTAGCTAACCCGATACCAATTTTTGCCCATCTAAAGTAGCGTGTCGTCACAAAGGTCACGCTATGGAAATCTTCTCATACATAAATTCGCTTACCAATCAATGTGGCACGACGGGGATCAACCGTCAAGGCGCGAACTGGGGTGATCGTCCCCAAATAGTACTATTAAATGCATAAGTGTCTACCAAATCCCGGTAGTTCACAATTCATGCTAATGGGACTTTTAGTGACATAACCTAACTTTAATAATCCATTTAATTTCATCTATCGGGTCCTTTAATCATTTATCGGGTCATAGAATCGGGTCATTCAATCATTCGGGTCCAAATCAATAAACAAGCAATCGGGACAAATGGTGTCCTATTTTATAAAAAACTATCATGTTATCTCCCTCGCGGGTTTATAAAACATTTCATAAAAACATTTAAAGAGTGCGAGGCTATGAACTCACGTTGATGTGGGAAGGCGGGTTATCGGCAATTCGGACGTACGGTACGTGCTTCAATCACGGAAACCTAGACAAATAATAATCGGTCTGAGACGTTTGTCAAATGACTTTATAAAAATAACAATTATGTATACATATGATGATTATATATATATGATGATCAAGTGGGTTTACATACTCTTGTTTACTCATTTTTAGTGTTATATGTCGATAACTTTTATACTAGTTTTCCTCGTTTTACCTATTTACGTGTTTTAAGTCCAATAAACTTATTATAAGTTCCTTAACTTGTTTTAATCCTTGTTATACTTATTTTATCAGTATGTATACTTTCCATGTTGGGCCCAAATGGGTTAAGCCCAATAAGTTCTTTTTACAAGTTTTTATCTTATTTAGTCCAATTATTAGTCCAAGTGTTAGTCCAATATGTTTACTTAGCTCGTTAATGTCCGTATGCCCTAAAGATCGGGTTTTATCGGTTTTTACTTGTTATACATGTCTATATATCAGTATATAAGTTTTATAAAGTTTTCATTAGACGGGTCCAACCATCTAAGTTTTATTTAATAAAAACGTTAATCTTACGGCGATAGCCGAAAAAGTCGTAAAAATCAAGTTTATAGTTTTATAACTTATAAAACTTAACAAGTTACCATTTTTATAAAATGTCCACTTATTTAAACTTTTACATACTTATATAAATAAAATCCATAAGTTAGTGGGTTTTTATTTTACATTTTATAATATTAAATTTTGAGTGCTTATATAATAGTAATATACTTTAATTTCCGAAAATCTGATTTTTATCTTCACTTTCACCAAAACTGCCATATCTTGAGTTCTATATGGAGATAGAAGCTCAAATTGTTATCACATAAACTACATGATATGTGCTACATTTAACTCTTCTATAGCTACTGTTGAATCATCTTCTGAATATTTTCTAAAAATCGTCCAAAACAGTAACCTCAGATTTATACCCTAAACTTGTTTTGATCATATCTCACTCATTACAATGATTCCATTGCATGGCCAACTCTCACATGTGTACAAGACTCGTAGCTTACTGTAAATCCATTCTACTTCATCATTTTATCAGTTTATCATATGGTTATTTACTGTTTTATACAGCCATCAAATTTAACCAAGATTTTAACCTTGTTTCTTATGGTTTTTCACCTTTTTAATCATGTTTATCAACAACAAATCCCCACATAAAATTTTTATCATCATATAATCATCATATACATATACAATAGGAAATAAAATACATGTTTACATAATCAAAATAACAAGAAGTTGAGGAGGACAATCTTTATACCACCATGATGATGTAGGTTGTGATCAAAACATGGATTTTGATGGAGAAACTTGTGCTTAGCCAACACCATCTTCAAGACCATCAATCTCTATGATCACCTTGTTGAAAATCAGCCCCAAGAAACCATGAATACTCCTCCTTGGATGTTATAAGCACCACCAATCAATAGGGTTTCAAAAGAGCTTCATCTTATGTGTAAATAACATAAGATTCCATGGTAAATTTTTGATCAAAATGGTGTTTTAGGGTGAGATAGGGACGGCTCAAGAGAGAGTAGAGAGGAAATTTGGGTGGTTTGCATGTAGGAAATGAGATGAGTGGTTTAGGTTGATGGTTTTGGTGTGTTTTTAGCTTACAAAGTAAGCTAAGGACATGTGTAGTAAGCTTTAGCTTACACTTGACACATAAGTGTCTTGTGTTACTAGTTTAAGGCCGATTTTGATGGGGGTGGGACAAGTGTCCCACTTGTCTCATCCCCATTTATTTACGGGTACTCCTCGATTCTAGTTTCCTCGATTTACGTGCCCTCGGGTCGTTTTACGAAAAATGTTTTTATAAATTATGAATCAACGTCACAAAACGAATCCAATAAAAATTGTCTCATCAAAAATGGAGTTCGAAAACGTAAATACGTAATCCTAAGGTTTCCGGTTTAGTCGTAAAGGACGTTAAAATAAAATCGTAAGTCCTAATCTCTTTTCGTAAATTTGTGATTTATGAACCAACACAAATTTAAAACTCCAAAATAATATTCACGGATAAATTTATTTTCTGAAATGTCGGACTGTCACGAAAGACGGTGTATGTAAACGTAAGCACGTAACGTTGAATCCTCCGGTTTAGACGTAGTCGATGTTACTTCAAGACGTAAATCCAAATTTCTTCCCAAAAATAAGTGAGTTCATATTGTAACATTAAAATAATGTTTTCAAATAAATATTGAGAATAAAATATCGACCATAATCTGACGAATTGTCACAGCATTTACCCCTAAACAGGATCTTTGTCCTCAAAGATCATCTTACTACTCGCTTCTTATAGAGTTAAAGCCATGTGGGTATTTCCTCCACACTCGGTCTTTTCTCACAAGTGTAATCCATTATAACACGCGAGTTTCATCAAACATAACTACGGGAATAAGATCAGGCTACATGTTGACTTACTTTCTCTATCCATGATGTTCACGGGTTTTTGATGAATGCAACTTTTCGCCGATCTAAGCTCTATTAAGAATAATCAGATTCTCACTTGATAGATATTCCATCAAATTCGATTTACGAAACTAAATTCACGCAGTCCTTGAAGTCCTAGGGTAGATCCAGCTTATATGCCTTTCAATCCCAACTTTTACATCATCTCAATGGTCCCATACAACGGGGACTTATATCCCATGATTTGTCAGATCATGAATTCATTTTTTTTTCCAAGGTTAAAAATTGTGGCATAACTTCGCTACCCATTTGGCACTTCAAGATCTACATTTCACATTCACATAACCTCTTGCCCACTACCGGCTGTTAATAATCAAATCCTAATTTCAACAATCATTTCAGATCTCGCTGGTCGGGTATTTTGCAAGGATAGGTTCGCCATCATAGGAAACCTTAAACCTAAGAGACATGTCCAACTCACAATGGGTGTATGTCGAGTGTCTTCATCTCAACTCTTGCTTACAGAAGCTCTAATATAGATCCTAACAAGATTAGATCTCGATCCTAATACGATGATTATCAATGATAATCTTTCCAAAGGAAAACGATTATACGGTCTATTACCAAAGGTCAATCATTTAAACATAAAACAGCACTTATAGTATTTTGTATCGTTACTTTACCTCGTCCCTTCGATTGGGGTGGTACACAGTATTCTCATCAAGGTTCGTTCTCAATGATTTTTAAGCAAATCTCTAGAAATTCGATGCGAAACGAGGATCTTGATAAAGATGTTCGATACAGGCACACTATGTTTACATAACTCTTTTGCATTTATCATTAACAGGAATGATATTAGCAGATTTGGTCAGTCTGTCGACGATGACCCAAATCGAATCAATTTCAGATGATGACCTTTGCAATAGTTAAACGTTTACTAATGTATGAGGTGATATCTGCCTTCATAATTGTCATCAGTACAACTTCTTCACTTAAAGATACTTTTAGTCATAATTGACGTACATAGAATACTTATACTTACAAATTCCAACATAACTCTATCTCACAATCTCCATATTTAGGTAACCACAAGTGGCCTTTAAAATATTTAATGCTATCAGCTTCTCAATTCTAATGGTTCACTTCAGCCGCGAACCACTTTTTATTATTTATATTATCCTTTTTACAAACATCGTTTATTTTTATATTGTTTGGCAATTTATTTTGCACCTTCATTAATAAGGAATATGTCCCAACTGGTTCTTTATCCTTTTTATATTCACTTCTCATGATGATATAATTATCATGTCCACAATTCACTCAGATATTCTTTCTATATTATGTGTCAGTAATTACGTTCACTTTCCTGATGAAATAAGTATCATAACCGTATTTATTCAAAATTCTTTCTTCACATTTTCTAAGTTTTAATTCTATCTCGACTATTATTTTTGTCCGTTTTACTCAATCCGTCGTCTAAAGCGACGATAATTATCACAATTAATTAAATATTAAATATTCAATTTTTATGAAATGTAAACATAAAGATGTTAAATTTCTTAGTCCGTCCAATTATATGAAAATGTTCAAAATAAATTTGGATTTAATTAACAAGATTTTTGTTGATTTATCGAAAATAATTAATAAGATTCGTAAATGTTTGAAAAATCTTTGTTTATACTTTGGTCAAAACTTCCTTAGTTTGAAAAGCGTAAATTATCGTTTCAAATTTCAAGTCATGTTTTAAATGGTTTCCTCAATCCTTCTTAAGTTGTCTTGAGGTACACAAAAACATTTACCCCTAAACAGGAGTTTAGTTAAATGTTTTGGTTATAAGGGAATAATCCCTTAAAAATCCCTTGTTAAAACATTTGTCAAAACATATTTGCACATTCTTTTTGGTAAAAATCGAAAGTCTTAAAAGGACTCTAGTTCCTTGAAGAGTCTATATGCATACATCTTACCATTATTAATCCAACGGTCATTTTATGTAAAGGATTAAGTTTTTAATCCCTAAGCGTTAATGGTTCTAATCTTTGAAAAGTCAATATAGCTTCCATTATCTATTAATCACACGGTTAAATCATATAAAGGATTAAGTCCTTAATCACATGTTAAATATTTAAGGTATAGGTTTTCATTGTTTAGCCAATTCAGGGCAATTTATAACTAATTATTAACTCATTGTTATTCTTATATACAAACAATTGGTCCTTAATGATCTCAAGCATGAATTGATCAATTTACAGCCTACACACGTGATTCACCAAATTTATGAACGCTACATGTGTGTTAGTCAATCCAAACGACATCACGTGAAACTCATAATATTCATAACAAGTACCGGATGTAGTGATTGGAATAAATAATCTTCTTCGCGGATTCAAAGTTGATGATAACCATGCCATGGATCAAATCTTTAAAACAAACGCTAGAACCTTGTAAATGATCGAATAAATCTTCCATTTCGAGTTATGGATATTGTTTTCGATTGTCAATTTACTCAGTTTATAGTAATATATAAATATAAGGAATGATAACACCATAGGTCTTCATGATGACAGGCTTGGTATAATAAAATCTTTCTCCGACAACTCTCTCAGTTCTACGGTAATTCCTTAAATTCAGATGGTGCTGACGTACAGTGCACAAGCCACAGGTGCAGCACTGGGAATATAATCAATACCAAATTCGACTTGCCTTAATGGCGAAAGTCTAGGTAATTCATCAACAAATACTTCCTAAAGTTTCAGATAACATAAACATCTTTTAATAAATTTAGTTTAAGTTCTTCTAGATTAAAATATCTATAACTAGTTCAGAACCATTCACGGTATACTTTTAAGTCTAAAAGCAGGATACAGCCACCTATCGGGAATTATTTAAATCACTTTTGATAATCAACATCTTATCATTTAGGGGAATTCTACTTGAGTTCCCATCAATTAAGACAATGTCGTCATGTCATAATCTATCAATCCATTCTACTGGCACTATCAACTTTCCAGTTTTATTGCCGTCGATAAGATGTGAACTTCTCAAAAGACGAATAATAACTCATAATCCTTCACAAGTTCAAGGATATATGGAGACACAACTATCATCTAAAGAGTAAGGTCAACGCATAATCTATGCAAGAGAATTTCAAATCAGATACAGACGAAAACACTTAATGAAAATGAATATATCCCATGTTTTCATAATTTGAGTACGCATTCGAAAGCTCCTCAGATCGTTACCCAGGTCATTCAAATGAAATCAAATAAAAGAAATGATGAGAGCGTCAATACATACAGTCGGGTATCAACACTCGGTAATCAGATACATTTCCTAAGAATATCACAATGGGAGAATTGGACAAGAAAGAATCGTCAATTGTCAAATAAGACAATTTCCACAGATGAGTAAATTTGACTCAGAAGAATAAATGCTACAGGCACATATGTAGGTGTCCCTAACATTATGTCCTTATTTTTCACTTCTTGCAGATCTTATTAAAAATTAATCTTTCATAATCCTCAAAGAAAATGTAGTGTTTATTCATTAGTTTTATGGTGACTACTAATCAGTCTTGCATAGTCCATTCCAAATTGTATGTAGGCGCGCAACTATATACAATTTCAAGATTAACGATGCAATACTCAGTTCGTCAAAATTTTATCATCATGTTTATAATAATGACATTTTCATGATTAATTCTTAAATAAGAATCAAAATAAATTTACAAGATTTTCTTTGTTATGAAAACAATTAAGTTTCCAAAGCGTCTCATAAACAACTTCATTTTGATATCAATCACTTATAAATCTTACTTTGAATAATCCTTATTGTGTTGAAAATTAAATTTTCTCAAAGAATACCGTTTTAACTTTATAAAAACAATGTGTGATATGCAAAAGAGTGATGAAGAGTTGTTCACCAAGAACTTAACTACAATATGGTAAGAAATGAGCTTAGCCAAATAATCATGAGGTTCATGACCTCGATGGCACTCACGAAGAACGATTCATGACGAAATTCAAATCAAGACGAGTACTTGTTCAATGGTTGCATCACTAATGCGAGCATCAGGATGAAGCAATAAGAGATAGATATTATCGATACATGTAGAATTTAGCAATGAAAGGTAGTCTTTTCATTAATCACAAACAAGTCAAAATTGTACCGTAACATATTACATGTCACTATGTCATACAATTCTCAAAACTCATCCTACCAACTGATATCTCAGTTGAGTTAGGGATTTTTAAAAGATACCACAATGAATACTAATCTACAAGAGTCATTAGGTGTTCCACATGTCCCGGAAGATCCATCGGTCCCAATTCAGAAGAAGATTTCTTCAATTTATTTATTGGACACTGGGCATCCTCATTATTGGACAATGGCCTAGGAACAACCCTTAACACGAACCTACAATCAATTAAAACCTTATAATTCAATCACGGGGCTTAACGACTTATATTAACAATCTCATATTCCATACAGGTTAAATTTTACTTTATCCAAGTTTCAACCAATTTTATACTAAAGTCGATATCCTACTTCATTCTCCAATACTTTCAATCTTATTCTTCGGCCTTGTAAAGGCAATAAAAGCTCAATATGATCAACACTTGATTTCCATTACTATTAGCTCTTACAACAACAATTATCAAATGAGTCACTAGTATGAAATGACTTATAAATTCAATCAGATTTCTCGGAAAGGTACTAGTGGCATGAGGCTTTTGGGTAATGGTTCCAATGACAGCCTCAAGTGCAACATTCACCCTTTCGATTTCAAATTTAAGAATTGGATGACAACGAATCAGATGACATCCTTCCAGGTGGTAATGTTTTGTCAAACTCCACTCTATAAGGAAAGATCGTCATGACATCGATATCAGATTTAATCTCGCCAATTCTTTTTCAATATCACAATCAACTAATATCTACACTTCTACGAATATCAACCATTTGTTGGGATCATAAATATCTGCAACTTGGTTTAGATCTAGGATAGCTAGAATTCCTACGAGAATAGCTTTGATTAATTTACTAGAGGAGTTAGGGTTTCTTGTGACAATCGACGTCGTATACCTCGTATAAAAATAAAAATAATCATCAAACAATCATGTAATAAAATTACATCATATATATATAATCCAAGTTATATATATATATATTAAAATAACACTTCTCAGTCTTGGCCTTGTCGGTAACTCGGGAATTCTTCGGCACCGTTATAGTCAAAAGATTTTTAGACATTTTAAAAAAAATGTTTTTAGTTAAAAGATTTTGAAAAGTTTTATTCAAAACCTTCGTTTTTAAAAATCTTTCGTTCTCTATAACGAGAGCTCTGGTACCAAACTGTAACACCCCCAAATTTATACAACTCAGTACAGCGGAAGACTAGTTGGTGTTACGGGATAGCACATTACTCACATCATAGACAACGCATAAAAATCGCGTCGTTTATTAATAAAGCATTTCCATTCATAAATATCAGTTTTACATAGGTCCCAAGTCATTATATTTCATACAATTTTTACAAAGTATTTGAATGGAAAACATGGTTTAGGTGCGGGCCATGAATTCTTGTCGTCTTCCCGAGAATTACCTTCAAGTACCTGAGATAAAACATGTTAAAGAAAAGGGTCAGCGATAACGCCGAGTGAATTCATAGAGTTTAATAAAATCCATTAATATAATATCAGTATAAAATTAATACTGAAAATCATCTTGTACAAATCATTTTAATAGGCCATAAAATAGCGAAAGTCATTTTATATAAATCTTTATCGAAAATCGTAATATAGGCATTTGCCTTAAAAATCAATATACGAATCATTGTCGTTAAAAACACCATACAATACGTTTTGCAACGTTGTATAGATTAAATAAAACCATTATATGAATATGGTTATGAAAAGCCTTAAAAATCATTATACGAGCCAATGTCGTAAAAACGTCATACAATACGTCTTACGACGTTGTATGAAAATAAAAACCGTTATATGAGTATGGTTATGAAAACCAAAACACAAACATAATATCAATAGTATGACCCTGTATTGCTAGTCAGGCAATACATCGTAATTCGAAGCGTCTAATAGTATTTCGTTAGTTTTTGGATTATTATAAGCCGCATGACATTGTTACCTTACTAAACCAACAACGGGTAGCTAACCCGATACCAATTTTTTCCCATCTAAAGTAGCGTGTCGTCACAAAGGTCACGCTATGGAAATCTTCTCATACATAAATTCGCTTACCAATCAATGTGGCACGACGGGGATCAACCGTCAAGGCGCGAACTGGGGTGATAGACCCCAAATAGTACTATTAAATGCATAAGCGTCTACCAAATCCCGGTAGTTCACCATTCATGCTAATGGGACTTTTAGTGACATAACCTAACTATAATAATCCATTTAATTTCATCTATCGGGTCCTTTAATCATTTATCGGGTCATAGAATCGGGTCATTCAATCATTCGGGTCCAAATCAATAAACAAGCAATCGGGACAAATGGTATCCTATTTTATAAAAACTAACATGTTATCTCCCTCGCGGGTTTATAAAACATTTCATAAAAACATTTAAAGAGTGCGAGGCTATGAACTCACGTTGATGTGGGAAGGCGGGTTATCGACAATTCGGACGTACGGTACGTGCTTCAATCACGGAAACCTAGACAAATAATAATCGGTCTTAGACGTTTGTCAAATGACTTTATAAAAATATCAATTATGTATACATATGATGATTATATATATATGATGATCAAGTGGGTTTACATACTCTTGTTTACTCATTTTTAGTGTTATATGTCGATAACTTTTATACTAGTTTTCCTCGTTTTACCTATTTACGTGTTTTAAGTCCAATAAACTTATTATAAGTTCCTTAACTTGTTTTAATCCTTGTTATACTTATTTTATCAGTATGTATACTTTCCATGTTGGGCCCAAATGGGTTAAGCCCAATAAGTTCTTTTTACAAGTTTTTATCTTATTTAGTCCAATTATTAGTCCAAGTGTTAGTCCAATATGTTTACTTAGCTCGTTAATGTCCGTATGCCCTAAAGATCGGGTTTTATCCGTTTTTACTTGTTATACATGTCTATATATCAGTATATAAGTTTTATAAAGTTTTCATTAGACGGGTCCAACCATCTAAGTTTTATTTAATATAAACGTTAATTTTACGGCGATAACCGAAAAAGTCGTAAAAATCAAGTTTATAGTTTTATAACTTATAAAACTTAAAAAGTTACCATTTTTATAAAATGTCCACTTATTTAACCTTTTACATACTTATATAAATAAAATCCATAAGTTAGTGGGTTTTTATTTTACATTTTATACTATTAAATTTTGAGTGCTTATATAATAGTAATATACTTTAATTTCCAAAAATCGGATTTTTATCTTCACTTTCACCAAAACTGCCATATCTTGAGTTCTATATGGAGATAGAAGCTCAAATTTTTATCACATAAACTAGATGATATGTGCTATATTTAACTCTTCTATAGCTACTGTTGAATCATCTTCTAAATATTTTCTAAAAATCGTCCAAAACAGTAACCTCAGATTTATACCCTAAACTTGTTTTGATCATATCTCACTCATTACAATGATTCCATTGCATGGCCAACTCTCACATGTGTACAAGACTCATAGCTTACTGTAAATCCATTCTACTTCATCATTTGATCAGTATACCATATGGTTCTTTACTGTTTTATACAGCCATCAAATTTAACCAAGATTTTAACCTTGTTTCTTATGGTTTTTCACCTTTTTAATCATGTTTATCAACAACAAATCCCCACATAACATTTTTATCATCACATAATTATCATATACATATACAATAGGAAATAAAATACATGTTTACATAATCAAAATAACAAGAAGTTGAGGAGGACAATCTTTATACCACCATGATGATGTAGGTTGTGATCAAAACATGGATTTTGATGGAGAAACTTGTGCTTAGCCAACACCATCTTCAAGACCATCAATCTCTATGATCACCTTGTTGAAAATCAGCCCCAAGACATCATAAATACTCCTCCTTGGATGTTATAAGCACCACCAATCAATAGGGTTTCAAAAGAGCTTCATCTTATGTGTAAATAACATAAGATTCCATGGTAAATTTTTGATCAAAATGGTGTTTTAGGGTGAGATAGGGACGGCTCAAGAGAGAGTAGAGAGGAAATTTGGGTGGTTTGCATGTAGGAAATGAGATGAGTGGTTTAGGTTGATGGTTTTGATGTGTTTTTAGCTTACAAAGTAAGCTAAGGACATGTGTAGTAAGCTTTAGCTTACACTTGACACATAAGTGTCTTGTGTAACTAGTTTAAGGCCGGTTTTGATGGGGGTGGGACAAGTGTCCCACTTGTCTCATCCCCATTTATTTACGGGTACTCCTCGATTCTAGTTTCCTCAATTTACGTGCCCTCGGGTCGTTTTACGAAAAACGTTTTTATAAATTATGAATCAACGTCACAAAACGAATCCAATAAAAATTGTCTCATCAAAAACGGAGTTCGAAAACGTAAATACGTAATCCTAAGGTTTCCGGTTTAGTCGTAAAGGACGTTAAAATAAAATCGTAAGTCCTAATCTCTTTTCGTAAATTTGTGAGTTTATGAACCAACACAAATTTAAAACTCCAAAATAATATTCACGGATAAATTTATTTTCTGAAATGTCGGACTGTCACAAAAGACGGTGTATGTAAACGTAAGCACGTAACGTTGAATCCTCCGGTTTAGACGTAGTCGACGTTACTTCAAGACGTAAATCCAAATTTCTTCCCAAAAATAAGTGAGTTCATATTGTAACATTAAAATAATGTTTTCAAATAAATATTGAGAATAAAATATCGACCATAATCTGACGGATTGTCACACTTCTCGCTTCAAACCAACAACAACAACAAGTTAAAGCGGTTGCTAATCCTTGTGAAACATGTGGCGGTCCTCACTCATACACCGATTGTCCTTCGACACAAGGAAATCCGGAAAATGTGTATGCAGCTTATGGTAATTATTCACCGGAAAATTACCAAGCTAGACAACAAGGGGATAGAAATCTGCTGAGCTACCGTTCCAACAATTACCTTTCACCCGGTTTTTCTCCTCAAAACCAAAACCCCGCCACCAACTACAATAGAAGCAACCAAATCCCACCAAGAGCTTCTAACCCTTATCAACCACCCACCCAACAACACCCACCCATTAATCCCGATGTTGACGCCATCATGAGAACTCAAGGTGAGCAAATCAAGAATCTACAGAGCCAAATAACCAATTTGAAAGGAGATATCTTGAAGCAAGGAAATGACATCAGAACCGAGGTTCGTGATAATATTCAATCCTCCTTCAGCACTCAAATGACTGAATTAAAGAATCTGTTGGCTAGTTTCTTGCCCGAAGCTCAACCTTCTTCTTCGGGTTCTCTACCTTCAAACACCGTCACTAATCCGCGAGCTAATGTCAGTGCTATAACTACGCGTAGTGGAATTACCATTGTCGATCCACCTATCCCACCACCATCATCTACACCTCCTCCACCACCATGTATCCCTACTCCTCCTACACCTAGTATTAGTACACCATTACCGTCTTCGCCTCGTCATGACGATGTATCTCGGAAGGACCCTTCAACATCACAAACTTCACCAACTACACCTTCACCGTCTCCCTATCAACCCAGAATCCCATACCCTTCTCGCATAGGCAAGACTAACAAGCTAATCAAGAATGACTGTCAAGTATCGAAATATGTGGATATGCTATCTAAAATGACCATCAACATTAACCTTGTTGAAGCACTTTGCCACATGTCGAAATTTGTCAAAGCATTCAAGGAATTGCTTAGCAAGAAGGAGAAGCTGATTGAACCCGCCAACACACGCATAAATGAAAACTGCTCTGCAGTTCTTCTTAGAGAACTTCCAGAAAAGCTTGGAGATCCCGGTCGTTTTGTGTTGCCTTGCGTGTTCAACAAAACTGAAGAATTTACTGCCCTTGCTGATCTCGGGGCTAGTATTAATTTGATGCCATTGAGTGTTTGGAAAACACTATCATTGCCCGACCTCATTCCAACAAAGATGACTCTCGAACTTGCAAACCGCACTCTCGCTTACCTCGTTGGTATAGCCGAAGACGTGTTCATCAAAGTCGGCACATTTACTTTCCCGATCGATTTTGTCGTAGTTGATTATGAAATGGACCCTCGTATTCCTTTAATACTTGGTCGGCCATTTTTGAGAACCGGACGAGCTTTAGTAGATTTGGCCGAAGGTGCGTTAATCTTACGAGTCGGGGATGATTCAAAAGTTTTTAAAATAGGGAAGCTTACAGGCAAATATTTTGGAGGCCGAGAATCAGTGAATATGATAAATGTGCTCGATGACTTTGTCGTCTACGACAACCCTCTATTCGACTCTTGCATTGATAATCCACTTTTTAATGATGATGTGGATGATTCTCTCCCTACTTTGAAACCTTCTCCCATTTATGATTTGCCACCGGTCTTTGATGCTTATGATGATGATGATTCTAGCTCAGACTCGGATAATTTTGATTGTACTTCTGAGTATCCCGAGCTGCCCACTTTCGATGATTTCGATGAGGCTGATACTCTCTCGAGCGATTCTTCACATGATGAAGATCCTCCACCATTACTCGATCCTACTTTGGACGATTATTCATTTGAGGAAGATTTCTCTGAATTTCTCAACACCTACTTCCCTCATGAGAGTGATGCTCCTCCTTATGACTTTGAAGATTATCGTCTTGATCCTACTTTGGATTTGAAGAACATTCTGTCAAAGGAGAAGAAACCGGTCGACACCAAAATCCGTTGCACTTATCATTTGACACCTCTTTGTCCCCCTTCTGGGGACGAGGTTGTGCTTCTTTGCGGATCTTCTTCACACTCGGCTGCGCCTGAGTGCTATTTTCCCTTAAAGGAAAAGATGTTCGACCCCGGTATTGAAGTCTTTAAGCCATCTCAGTATCCACCTGATGAAATAAAAGGAAAAATCTTTGGAAATTTTGAAGACATGCTTGCACCACTCCACCCTTGCTTCCACCGTGCTCCATCACTGCTTAAGGGAACCTTGCCTACTCTTCTTTGGCTTGCCTTGTTTGCCTTAAGCTCGTGCTTATTGATGGATGAAAACTATGTTTTTGATCCTGGTGGATATGTTTCATGCTTCTTCCGTTGATGATCAAGGTCGAGTCAGGCTCACGACTCGGTTAACAAAAATCAAGCGCTTCTTGGGAGGCAACCCATGCATCTATCTTTTCGCTTTCTTTATCATAAGTGTAGGGGGGACCCATTGGTTTGCTATTTCCTCTCCTCACTTCTTAATCAGGGATTCGAGCTTCAATGATCCATTCTTGATGATTCTTGACGACCAATGATTCCGTGTTCTACTTCTTCCCGGTTCTATCCTACACTCTTTTCGATTCACTATTTTATATTTTCTCAATATTAAAATAGGAATCTCTTTAGTTGTCTTTTCCTTAGCGAGATTTAAACAAAGTGCACAATGTCCTAAGTGTAGGGGAGTTTACTCCCACATGCTTAAACATTGAGGACAATGTTTATCTTAAGTGTAGGAGGGACTTCTATCGAAGTTAAGTGGTCTTTTCCTTGTATTTGTCCTCATTTTAACCGGAAAATCAATTTTTCGACATTTTTCAAAATATTTGATCTATTTTGGCCTATTAGTTTTTCCCTTTGTATAGTTATTTTCTTTCCTTATTAGAATAAATGTTTAATAAGTGGTTTTAATTTTCAATTGTTGTGAATCTTTTGACTCAATCCGAGTTTACTCTAGCTAGTATCCTTAACGTGTTTAAGTCAAGTTTTGCTAGGCTTTTATATAGGGAGCTATAAAATGCGAAAGTCTTAACTCTCACGGGTTAAGAACAAGAACTTTTCGCAAGTTCCTATAATTGATCCTAGAGAGTCGTTTATCAAGGGAACTTTAAAATACGATTTCTAAACTTGAAAAAGTCTAAGAATTTGCAAGATCCTATAGGAGACTCGAAATCCCAAAACTTTGATTTAATAGGCTAAGTATCCACGAGTCTCATTACTTGAGATTTTAAACTGTGGAGAACGAGAGATGATAGAGCCAGTTATAAGTTCGGTATTCTTTCGTGAATTTATGTGAGTTAATTATAAGCCTATTCTCCCATCGCTTGCTAATAAATTTATCTGCTAATAAATAAGGTTGTACGATTTGAAAAGTTACTTAGCTTCTAGCCCCAGATCGTTTAAAAGTTGCTCGGTATGGATTAGAGTTCATAGCCAAGGCATAACTTATTGAAGCGGGACGCGAAGATTGGCGAGTCCGAAAAGGCCCTAACAAGGCATGAGGGCTATATTTTGTTGCTAAAGATCCAAAGTGATGTGAAGAATCATTTATCGAAAATCAATATGAAGGATCGAGACACACGACGTAAAGCAAAACTCCCCAAAAGTCATGGAGAAGTGTATCCGAGAAGACCCTAACAAGGTATGAGGATAAATAGATCCAAGTCATAAAAGGAGGCGGATCGTTGTATATCAAGGTCCAAAATAAAGATTGGAGAAAAATGAAGAAATCGTGGTCCAAGTATGAATCTCTCAAAACTTCAAAGTGAAGAATTCCTATTATGAAGAGAAGACCATTATTTCATGAACGTCTCTCAAGATTTGAAGTATGAAGTCGCTGCCAAATATCGGTCCGAGAAAGGTCTCAAATCGCGAAGCGAGTTATGCCAAGATATGAACTTTACGAGGTCCCGAGAAGCAGTTTTAAAAGATTTGGTCCTTTAGCTAACTATTGATTAAATCGTTCACTTTATTTTCAGACTAAATAACTATCGAAATAAGTCAAACAATGCATCCTCGTGATCATTCAAGACAACAATAAAATATAAGAGATACCCCTAGGAATAAGGGAGTCTATGTGAATAATTGGCCCACATGAGTTCGTGTTAGTCTACTAACTTATAATAACAATGATCTCGTTTTTAAGCTTGGTTTGGAGAAAGTGAAAACTTGAGGATGATGATTATTCATAACATTTTCAAAACCCAAGGTATGCTTTTGATTTCTTTATTTTGTATGTCTTTAATTTTCTATCTCTTTAATAAAGGCCAACGTGGATTGATTATGATGAAAAGTGTAATCTTGCTTTGTAACTAATGCATTGCATGAGGACATTGCAATGGTCAAGTGTAGGGGATCTGATAGGTGTGTAAACACCCATCTTTTCTACCACTTAATTACAATAATAACCGAACCAAAACGTGTATTTTATGTCTTTTATGTCGGAATTATGCGTGGTTTGTGTTTTTGTTGTGATTTAGGATGAAAAGGTGAAAAGTGGAGAAAACACGGACATTCACGGGCATTTACGGACTTTTATTAAAGAAAAGGATGAAAGACGAAGTCAAGAAGTCAAGAGTGCAAAAAGAACGGAAGTCCACGACCAATTCTGAAGATTTATCGAAGAAAAAGTCAAAAGACGGAAGTTTATCAAAAGCCGAAGAATTCAAGTCTATTTTATTGAAGAATTTAAAGACGAGTTCGAAGAAATCCCGAAGCCAAAAGTCCCTTAAGTCCAAGTTTAAAGAAGATTAGAAGAAAAGGACTAATGACGCAGTTAATGAAGATTAATAAAAGGAGGGACTTAAGCTTGTAATTAAGAAGAAATGAAAGAGGGGAGGAAGCTTCCTTAATCCTCCCCTATAAATAGACCATTAGTGTTTTCATTTGTTTTTGTTGGCTAA
Source organism: Glebionis coronaria (assembly GCA_025667525.1). Lineage (NCBI taxonomy): Eukaryota > Viridiplantae > Streptophyta > Magnoliopsida > Asterales > Asteraceae > Glebionis > Glebionis coronaria. The sequence goes on along the minus strand of CM046877.1, from coordinate 286,829,985 downwards.
GTGTGACAATTAGCTCTTCCACCATTTACTTATCTTGTCATTTACTTTTCTTGTCAAATTTAAATACATTGTCTTGCACCTTAAATTCATTTAACTTCAAGTAAGTTTTCCTTTAATTATTGTCAATCTTTACTTTATCTTGTCAATCTCTTATCTACCTTTCTTAATCTTTGATTTATGTGTTTATGTTTATGTTCATGTTCATGCTTTTATTTTGATCCAAGTGATTTTTGATTATTGTGGTTAAAGTTGTTAAATTTCTTGAATTTAATTGTTTGTTTATGTTTATTTGTTGATTCGTTACTGTTTAGCTTAATCGTTTGTGTTTATTTTGATTAATCTTTGTTTAGATCTGCTGTTTTCTTTAATCCCTTGTTCTTCGGGAAAGTTGGTTCTTGTTTCTGATCTTTCCAGGTAAACTTCCGAACCAAGAAGGAGGGAAGGCTTCATTCGGAACTCCAAAGTTCCGAGACAAGGTTTCATCCGGAAGATTTGGGATCAGCAAAAGTCCCGAGCCAAACTTCTTCATCCGGAACATTCAAAGTTCCGGACGAAGGATAACTTCCGAACCAATAGTCATTCATTCGGAACTCAAAAGTTCCGAACCATAAAAGCTTCATTCGGAACTCAAAAGTTCCCGATCAAGCACTGTTCATTCGGAACTCCAAAAGTTCCGGATCAGTGATCGTTCATTCGGAAGTTTCCAAAGTTCCGAACCAAGAGCTGTTCATTCGGAACTTAAAAGTTCCGAATAAACTTCCGGATCAAGGGGCAAGTTCCGATTCAAGAGGTGTTCATTCGGAAGTCTGAAACTTCCGAATCAAAGGGCTTCATTCGGAATCTTCCGAATCAAGGGTGACCGAAAACTTCCGAATCAAGGCAAATTTTACAAGTTCCGAATCAGTAAAGTTCCGAACGAAGGATTGTTTTGGATAAGTGACATATTCAGATCAATTTGTTCCGGATCAAGGATTTTGGCAATATTCCAAGCGAAGAAGAATCATTTCAACCGAAGGTGACATTCCGGACGAGTGATTGTTCCAAACGAAGGTTTATTCCAAATGAGCTGTATTCAGGTTCTTATTAGCTTTTGTTTTTTATTTTTATTTTCAAGCTTTATTTTTCCTGCCTTTTATTTAATTGCATTTTAAGTTTATTTGCCTTAGTTTTATTTTAGACTTGCCTTAGTTTTAGTCGCGTTTTAAGTTCGCCTTAGATAGATTTAAGTTTGCGTCATTTACTTTAGTGCCCTTTAATTTCAGTCACGTTATTAAATACTTGCACCTTTATTTTAATTAGACTAAGATTTACTTTAAGAGCACCTTTAATTTCATTGTTTTGCACCTTTTACTTAAAAACAACCAAAAATATTTGTTTTACCAAAGAACGACTGAGTCGCACATAGGACCTAGATCAATTCGTTAAGATACCGAGAATACGAACTTTAATATTTTTATATGGGGTGTCAAAAGCCGTGTATCAATAGTTTTTAAAAGTTCTTATTCGTGCTTATTTTGTTATTTTCATTAAATAGTTATTTAAGTTTCGGTTTTAGCTTATTGAAAAGTAGCTTATTTGATTGCTTATTACAAGTTCTTTCCATCGGAATAGGGTTTCCCTATTCCGACCAGCTTTCCGACAAGCAACCCTAGTATTCTGATCGTTTGATCGGAAAAGGGTTTAGGGGATTCCGATTGGGATTCCGACGTGCTAGTTTTCTGTTATTCCGATAGCTGTTTTTTATATACATTCCGATTGGGTGTATTCCGATCAACAACATTCCGATAGGGCTTAGTTCTATTATTCCGATCATTGTCTCTTTTGTATATTCCGACCAGGATTCCTATTTGGATTCCGATCACTTACTTTTGACTTTTTCTGATAGTTTTGTTTTAGTTTATTCCGACGGGATTCCGACCAGCATTCCGATGAAATCTCTGTTTTTACCAAGTGTTTTTCTAATTTTAGAGAGAAAAAGTGACAGTTTTTCTAGTTTTGCTTTTAGTTTATTTTAATTACGTTTCGCACTTACCCTTTTAATTACGTTTTGCTTTTAGCTTATTTTATTTCCCGTCATTTTGTTTGTTTTAGTTTCACGTCATTTAATTAATTTACTTTTAAAAGTTTTAATATTGCACCATTTACGTATTAATTAGTTTTAGTTTTAATTACTTGTCATTTACTTTAAAGTTTTGCACAATTTAATTTACTACAACGACCAAAGTATTGTTTTCCACCAAAAGACAGTTGAGTCGCACTTAATTCCGTAATCAATTTGAATAGACTGATTTCAACGAACAATTTTCCTAATTAAAACCTAGTTATTAGTATCGCTTGATGACTGAAATATACCTCTTCTTAGGTCGAGTTGACTCCTCATAACCATCTCTCTCATGGAGCATCTCCAAACTACATGTTGCGTCAGCCACTTGTGACACATTGGTGAAAGTAGTACATAATAGACGATCAGTTGTCGAGGAGTAAAGAGCCCATTGAAAATGCTCCGCTTGCTCTTCTGTTTTGCCAACTGATGCACCCAGAAAACCAGCTAACCTGAGGAATCTCTGCATGAATTTCATGCTGTTCACCACCTATCTTTTGACGAATAGCATGGTATTCTCTCTTGCGTCGTTCCTGCTCAGCTCTAGGAATGAACTGATTGTAGAACAACTCTGTAAACTAGTCCCATGTCAAAGTAGCCAACCATGCCTCACCGCCATTAGATTTCTTGTACGCTCTCCACCATGCTAGAGCATCACCCTCAAACTTGTAACATGCCAACCGTGACTTGTATACCCCTTCAAAACCTATCGCATCAAAGAACTTCTCCATGTGCGAGATCTAGTTTTCAGCATCTAACGGGACCTCAGCCTTCTCGAATGCTCGAGGCTTCTGCTTGTTGAATCTCTCCAGCCATGTGTGTAGTATGACAGGTGGAGGAGGAGGAGGATTATTCAAATTCTGATTATGATGAGCCTAATATTCATTCCGAAACTAGTTTCGGATCTGAGGGAGTATAGTTTGTAGAGCTGCATTGAAAGCTGCAGCAAGTTCCTTGTTGGTGCGTGTGTTAACCATTTGACAGATTTAAAGAGGAAATAAAATGATTAATCTGTTAGAAACATGGAATAATATAGAGATGCATGAAGGAGTTTGATGAGACTGCTTTTATACATAGTCTCATCGTCCAAAACGGGCTTAAAATGGTAAAAATATCATAAAATATGCCAAGTATATGCTTGTGTTTGTTCAATATGTATTTTAGGTACGAATATTTAGAAAATGGCAATAGATCACAAGAAACAAGCAAAAACGAACATGAGAAACGAAGTCGTACAATGAACCAAGCCCTAGAGTTTATTTTCCAAGAAGAAGTCCTTAAAGAAATGAAGATTGTACAAGAAGGGTCCTTCATTCTTGAAGAATTGACACTTTAAACCCTTGTATATTAATAATTACAAGTTTGGTCATTAAAGTTTGTCAAAATTACAAAAATGACCCTCAACTTTGAAGAATTTGCAAGAATGGTCCCTCACATTTGAAGACTTGTTAGTTTTAGTCCTCTACAAAGTCAACAATACAAGTCAAGACCTTGAAGATTGAATACATTACAATATTGATCCTTCAAATATCATGAAATGGCAAAACAAGTCCTTGAAATCCCTTTGCAAAACTTTTTGTGGCAAAAGTGTGAAAAACAAAAGTTTATTTACAAAGGAATCTGAACTGTGCATGTTTAAACCAAAAATGAAAGGAAGAAAAGAAGTAAGGGACCAAAGCTGGCAGACAACAATAGTTACCTTAACCAACCAACATGCACCACATGTCCCACTATCTCCATTCAACCAATCACAACACTCCTACTTGCCACCTCACCAATCCACTCAGCCGAGTTTATAACTAACTTAATTAGTTATTAATAAACATGCGCTAAACACAAATTCAAACACAAATCCAGATTAAACTCCACTATTCACAACATGAACACAAATTAGGGGTTTGAGTATTAGCAAAAATTAGACCTCCATCAAGTCCAGATTTGAGATTAAGGGTGCACTAAACAATACCCAACTCTTAAAATCCACTCCTTCATACTTTTGCGGAAAATGCCAAAACCTGCCAGGGAATCAACAAACCACTAAGCAGCTTTGTTTCTAAGCTTCCTTGGAGCCCTTGGATCAAATTGCAACCACCTACATCCTCATAAGACGCCAAGAAGACTTCACATGTTATTAAGAAAACTGAAACTTCAAGGGCAAATTTAGGATATCATATGCTAGGGTTTCCTTTATTTTTGAGCATTTCTAGTTTCATTGTAGCCTATATAAAGGCATAGGACATAAACATTGTTCTTTGTTCTTGGATTCATAGGTCAAAACTTTGTAAATCCTAATTTCAAGTGAATTAAAAAGTGTGAAAGTTTGTGACGAATTCCAAGTTCCAATTTACTTATTTTGTTATTGTTTACATGTTATGAGTTTATGTTTGAAGTTTTAAAGATTGGATTGAGTTTTATGCAAGTTTGCAAAAGTTTTCTAAAAACCTGATTTTTTTCTAAGTCTTGTTCAAACCCTTGAACTTTTTGGGCTATAAGCTGATCATAACACCCTGATAAAGAGTTTATAAAGGTGCTGTGAGGTTTGTGGTTGGGGAAGGATCAACGGGTGGGGTACAAGCTTGAAAAGGTCTTGGTCATTTTTCATTTTTCCTTTATTTATATGTTACTTCTAACCTTGTTGTTCTTAGCAGCTTATTGGAAGCTTGTGCCTTGTTAAGCTAGGCACATAAGCTCTAAAATTCATGAGTGTGGATGTACATTCATGAGGTTTGAGCCTTCTTTCTTAAAATCTGATGAAAAAGTGGTTATAAGTGATTTTGTTATCTGCTGTTATATGATGTGTTTTTGTGGCTTGAATCTTGTTAATACTACAAGATATTGTTGGTATGATGCTAGATTAGGCTTGGGTAAACCTGTTATCCACTTTTACTTTGTTTAATCTTGGAATAAAAAGTTAAAGGGGTGTTTCGGTCTACTGATTTTTGCTTTGTGTTATGAATTGAGTAAGGTTTTAAGGTTGTTAAGTGTTGGTATTTGTTTATTAAGTGATTGTATATTGATATATGTAAGTTTTGTGCTATGATACACCAAATCTAAAAATTGTGCTATAACTGCTTTGATTTTGCTTGTATTGATCTGAAATCTTGGGAACACTTAGTGTGTATGCATATTTAGGATTAAAATGTGCTTAAACAAAGTCTGTGTAACCTGTTTGAAAGATTTGAGGGTTTGAAATTGGGTTTGTGGTCAAGTACATCAGCAAAGATCATTTGTGTTCATTAGTAACATTCATAGGATTAAAACAAAATCTAAACTTTAAACCAGTGTATGAAAAAAGTTTATTTATGCTCATTTGAGTTATTATAGCTTGTGTATGCATTTGGTTTAAATTAGTTGGATTATTCTTGCTTAATATGCTTATTTGTTCAAATCTACTTAATGTTCAAGTATGTGGCATGTCTGAGAACTAATTGAATTAACTGTATTAATTGGCATGTTGTTTTTGTGATTTTTTTACTGATATTGAATCCTTATAACCCACTGGTTATAAGGATGCCTTTTTGTCCATTGAATCCAACAAAAGTTCACTAAAGACGAACAACCAATTAATCAAGCAGTGGAAACTTTTCCCACTAATGGACACCCAAAACTAGCCACTGCTAGTGTTAATTTGTGAACAGCTTATCAATAAGCTATAATAGCTTATTTAGACTTGCAACAATTTTGTTTTTGTAATCAGTCTTCCTTATTTGACCCATTTGACTATACTGGAGCATTTGAGACTTTGACTTTTAGGTTTGACTAGAAAACCAACTTAGTTGACTTTTTCGTAAGTGATTATTTGCTTTTTCCAGCTTATTCAGGGTGTTTTTTGGAAAACTTTTTGATTATTAAGCTTAGTTAAGTGATTTGAAACATTTTGCAAAAAGAATCAGCCCTTGAATTGGTCTAGAACTCAGCAACGACAATTTTGTCGTTTTGTGTAGAGAGCTTTTGCTTATTTCAGACTTACTTTTTGGGCTTACTCAAAATTTCTTTTTACAAACAGCTTTATTAGGTAAAGAGAAGGATGTGTGTCAAATTTCAGCTTATGGCATTAGCTTATGGCTTAATGGGCCAAAAAGCCCATTAAGAATAAGCTAAATTTCAATAAGTTGTGATAAGCTCACTTTCAGCTTTTGGGCCTTTGGAGTATTGTGCTTAAAATTGAATTTTAAGCTAGACTAGAAGTTTTGAGCTTATTTGGACAACATTTTCTTATCGGGCCTTAAATAAGCCCATTAAGTGGATTGTTTGGCCTTTTAGCCCATTTTGAGGCCCATTAGGGGTATTTTTGTAATTTCAATTTCATTTTCTGTTTATTTAAGTTAAATTAAACTAGCTTGCAAGTTTTTAGAATTTTTATAAATTTTGGATTTTTATTAATATTTTATTATTATTTTATTATTAAAATTAGTTTTTAAAATTTTTGCAACTTTTTCATTTATCCTAGGTTAAAAGCATTAAGTTAGGATTTTAAAAAATTTTACATTAATTTTCTTCTCATTTAATTAATTTTTAGGATTATTTTAATATTTTAATAGTTTTTAAATAGTTTTAATTAATTTTAAATTTTCAAAAAATAGGTCTTAGTTTAATTAAGTTATTTTAGAGGTTTACAAATTGAAAAATCTCATTTTGGGCTTTTGGTTAATTATTTTGATTTTTGGGCTTTAATTAGCATTAAAAAATTATTATTTAGTTAAATAAAAGGTTTGAGTGATTTTTGATTTTTTGTAAACTCTAATTACATTTTTTAGGATTTATTTCAATTTTCTAGGAATTTTTAGGATAATTTTTAAATATCGTCACGTTTTACGATTTTACGTTTACGACTTTCGTCTTAATGTAATTTTAATCGTAACCGTCTTCCTTTTCTATTTTCTTTCTTCATAATCATAATCACAAACATTTAATCATCTCTTAACACAATACACAAGCCTCCTTGAGAACGATCCCACCCCATTTTGGGTCATTTGTGCACGGTTTTCCTAAACCGTCGTACTTACCACTACATTTACGCTCTGTTTCCTAAAAGACGTATTACTACCACTATCATTTTGCCGCCGCTGCGGGAAGGTGTGTTGTTTTTTTATTTGAACAAATTTTGTTTTTATATTAACCATAATAACTATTTGTGTGATTAGCACTATAATCATACATATTATCGGTTTTTCGTTTTTGTGTGGATATTATTACTATATTGTATACGTAAAACAATAAATTCACAAGTACTCCAAAAGTGTGAAAACACAACCTTGATTTGGGATTTCATCACTCAATCATTGTATTCGAATCTCGAAAACAGAAAAAAGGAAAAATAGATAATTACTTTCGTGAAGCTTGATTTTGAAAAACACAAACTATAAGGTGGGTATAAGGCGGTTGTATTTCACAACCTAAAGGAAAAAGGATCTTAAGTACTTAGCGCCGCCTCGTTTCATCCGCTTGGTTGTGCGTGTTTAGATAAAAAGGGCTAATCGAGGTTTTGCCAACCAAAGTATTATCTATGTATCTATATATTTTCTTGGTTTCAAAAGATTAAACACTCTTGAACGTTTTGGTGTTCCACCAACATTCTAAAGTCATCGAAGGCGTTCGCTTCACGTGATAGTTTTTATTCCTTGAGGCTCCTTTAATCGAGAGCTTTGATTTGAGGAGAGATTTGTAGATTTTTGTCTACGTAATACATCACAAAAATCCAAAAAAAAGTAAAAACAATCAAAAGCACAAAAAAAATTGAAAAAGTCAAAACACCAAAAAGAATCTTCTTTGCTCATCCCACGTTGTACGTGACGTTTATGGAAACTCGCAACCAAGCAAGACGTGCACGTAAACGTAGAAACCGAAAGGAAGGAACACCTTCTAGTGAAGAATCTCCTATTGACGAACCTATCGTAGAAAAAGAAGCAACCATGTCAAATCGTACTATGATAGAGTTACTTCAAGCACCCACCGAGGGTTATGGAGAGGCTATTGTGATTCCCGCCATCCTTACGGAGAATTTTGAAGTTAAGACGGGTTTGTTGTCAATGATCCAAAACAACAAATTCTGTGGTGATGAAAAGGACAACCCTCACAATCATATCCGCTAATTCAATCGTCTTACTGCCACTTGCAAGTTTAAGGATGTCTCTAACGACTCGATTAAGATGATGCTTTTTCCGTATTCCTTTACGGGGCCCGATAAAATTTGGTTAGAGAAAGAGCCACCTAATTCTATATTGACGTGGAAGGATCTCGTTTCAAAATTCGTGAACCAATTTTTCCCGCCGTCTAAGACTACGCACTTGAAGAACGAGATTTCAAAGTTTTCACAAGAGTATAATGAGAGTTTTTCGACGGCTTGGAATAGGTTTAAGGAAATGTTACACGAGTGTCCTCATCATTGTTTTTCTGACTGGCATCAAATTTACACGTTTTACAATGGATTGAACGATCATGAGCGTGATTATCTTAATGCCGCTGCGGGTGGTAATTTTTTTGTGTAAAACGGTCGAGGAAGCGTTGTTGATTATTGAGAATAGGTCTAAGTTCTATAGCCCTCGTAGCACATCGAGTGTTAGCAAGGCTTCGTCTTCACCATCATTGTCACGTACCATCGATGCTTTCCAAATCTAGGCAAATTTGGAGAACAAAATCTTTGATAAGCTTAAGGGAATTTTGATTGAGTTTAAAGTTGGTGAACAATACACTCCCGCTACGGTTAAATCGGTTGAGGTTTCTTGTATGTATTGTAGTGGAGGTCATGATTTCTCCGAGTGCATTACCAACGGTGGTAACACTTCGAGTGCCTACGCGACCACAGGAACTTATAACCAAAACGGTTAAGTTACCCGCACTAATCAATTGACTCCACTGGGTTTTACACCCAATCAAAATGCTAACAATTATCGAAACAATCAAGTTGGTTACCAAGGAAATCAAAGGAACAATTATACGGGTAACAACTATGGGAATCAAGGGACTAATAATCAAGTGCAAAACAAAAATCAAAACCGTGATTTTCAAAACAACAACAAAGGTTTGCAAAACATGAAAGATCTTCCAAATGAATTTGTTGAATATGCAAATGGAAATGATGCTAGGTTTGATAATATTCAAAGGGAGATAATTAGCCTAAGATCCGAGTTTAAGAATGATTTGAAGAATGAGTTAAAAAAACGAGTTAGCAAATGAATTTAAGTATCATGAAAACAAAATGGAGAGTAACGTCCATAGGTTACAACAAAACCAACAAAAGATGGAACAAGGGCAACATGAGATAAAACAAGAGATGCTTAAGGCCGATAAGAGGCAATCTATGTTTAAGGATAAAATTTCTAACATGTTTGAGGCTATAATGTGTAAACCTTCATCTTCGAGTAGTCTTACTAGTAACACCATATCGAACCCTAAGGGAGAGATGAAAGTGATTACCACACGTAGTGGTAAGACCTTTAAGGAACCGACTCCTCAACCAATTACTCCAACGGTGGAGGAAATTGAGGAAGAATCCGAGGTGGTGGTCGAAGAGGAGCATATCCCAATTCCACGAAGTACCGCTCAAACCACACCTACGGTTGACCCATTACCATCATTGGAACCCGAGATTCCAAAGGCTATGCCTATGCCTTAACCCACACCACCTTTGCCTTACCCATCAAGACTTCGTAAGGAGAAATTGCAAGAACTTGACAACTACCAATTTGAGCTTTTCATTAAGATGTTTCGTGATTTGCATTTCAACATAAGATTCGCCGACGCTTTGATTATGATGCCTCGTTTTGCCGCTAACTTTAAGAGTATGTTGAACAACAAGGAGAAATTGAAAAAATTGTCTAGTTGTTCATCGATTTATCTTAATTCCATACCTCAAAAAGTTGGTGATCCCGGTAAGTTCTTAATACCAATTGGTATTCAAGATATGGAAGAATGATATGCCTTGGCCGATGTTGGTGCTAGTATTAACTTGATGCCTCTTGCAATCTTCAAGTCGCTCAATCTTCCTAATCTTACTCCTTCAAGAATGTCTATCGAGATGGCCGATCATTCCACTCTTCCCGCATGTGGATTGGCCGAAGACGTTTTTGTGAAAGTGGGAAAGTTCTATTATCCGGTAGACTTTATCGTAGCCGATATTCCCACGGATCCTCAAGTTCCTCTCATTTTAAGTCGTTTGTTTTTGGATACGTAGAGAGCATTGATTGATGTGCATGCAAGGAAAATCACCTTACGTCTCACCGACGAGGAACTTATTATAAACGCAACTCAAAACTCGAAGCTTTCTCATGTTTATTCTATTGCGGCCATAAACTACATTGATATGATCGATGTGGTTTGCGAAGAATTTACACAAGAATTTTTAGGGTTTGGTGATGAAGAAAATAGTGGCAATCCTACTATGCTCGATCCTATTCTTGATAATTCGACACCATCCTTCACTCCATTTGAAGGTGGTGGTTTTACGTTGGAAGAATTTGATGTTCCTCGTACTTGTAACGAAGACCTTGACAATGATGAGGACTTATCGATTATCAAGGATTTTCTTAATGATTTCCCATTTCCTCTACCCGAGGAGGTTATGAGTATCGAACCCAAATCTTCAATCGAGGAACCACCAATCCTCGAGTTGAAAGATTTACCTCATCATCTTGAATACGTATTCTTGGAAGGAGACGATAAGTTGCCGGTAATTATTGAGAAAGATCTTTCGGATGATGAAAAAACCGCACTTGTCGATGTTCTAAAGACTCACAAAGGTGAATTTGTGTGGAAATTATCCGACATTAAGGGGATTGATCCTAAATTTTTACCCACAAAATCTTTATGGAGGAGGACTACAAGCCCGCAATTCAATGCCAAAGGAGGGTGAACCCCAAAATTCAAGACGTCACTAATAAGGAGGTCCTTAAACTCCTTGACGCGGGAATGATTTACCCTATTTCCTATAGCCCTTGGGTGAGTCCTATTCATTGTGTCCCTAAGAAGGGAGGAATGACCGTTGTGCTAAACGATGACAACGAGTTAATTCCAACTTGACTCGTGACCGGTTGGAGGGCGTGTATCGACTATCGTAAGTTGAATGACGCCACTTGTAAAGACCATTTTCCCTTGCCCTTCATGGATCAAATGTTTGAGCGTCTTGCGGGAAACGATTTCTATTGATTTTTAGATGGTTTTTCCGGTTACTTCCAAATCCCCATCGATCCTCGTGATCAAGAGAAAACTACGTTTACGTGTCCATATGGAACGTTTGCCTATCGTAGAATGCTATTCAGAATTTGTAATGCACCGAGAACTTTTCAATGGTGTATGATGGCTATTTTTCATGACATGATCGAGAAGACGATGGAAGTCTTTATGGATGATTTTTCCGTTTTAGGTTGTTCGTTCACTTCGTGTTTGTCGAATCTTAAGAGAATGTTGAAACGTTGTGAGAAAACCAACCTTGTGCTCAATTGGGAAACATGTCATTTTATGGTTTAGGAAGGAATCGTCTTAGGGCACAAGGTTTCGAAAGCGGGGTTTGAGGTAGACAAAGCTAAGGTAGACGTCATCGCAAACTTACCTCATCCCAAAACCGTTAAGGGAGTTAGGAGTTTCCTAGGCCATGCGGGCTTTTATCATCTATTCATCAATGATTTTTTGAAGATTTCTCGACCCATTACACACCTCCTCGAAAAAGATGCTCATTTTGTCTTTAACAAAGACTGTGTACGAGCCTTTGAAATCCTTAAGAGGAAATTTACCGAAGCTCCCATTCTTGTTGCTCCCAATTGGAACCTCTCCTTTGAGCTCACGTGTGACGCTAGTGATTACGCTATTGGGGCCGTTTTAGGGCAACGTCATGAAAAACACTTCTTGCCTATCCACTATGCTAGCAAGACGAGACCGAGGCTCAACTTATGTATACCACAATGGAAAAGGAATTCCTTGCCGTGGTGTATGCATTTGAGAAATTCCGACCTTACCTCGTCATAACCCAATGCATAGTGTATACGGATCATTCGGAAATCAAGTTCCTCATGGATAAGAAAGATGCAAAGCCAAGATTGCTTCGTTCGATTCTCCTCCTACAAGAATTTGATGTCACAATCCTTGACAAAAAAGGAGCCGAGAGTCTAGCGGCCGATCATCTTTCCCGCTTGGAAGATCCTCAGCAAAGTGTGTACGAGAACAAGGAAATCACCGAAACGTTTCCTCTCGAGACACTTGGTGTAGTGAATTCTATGGTTGACTCATCTACCATAGGGTTTGCGGACATCGTAAATTACCATGCGGGCAACTTCATCATTAAGGGTATGACGACTTAACAAAAACGAAAATTCTTTCGTGACGTCAAATTCTACTTTTGGAACTACCCTTACCTCTTTCGGACTTATGCGGATCAAATTATTTGACGTTGTGTGTTTGGCACCGAAGCTTCTAATATCCTTAAGGCTTGTCACGAGGGACCAAAGGGTGGTCACCATGGTGCTAATCTCACAGCGAAGAAGGTCTTTCATGCCGGTTTCTTTTGGCCTACTATTTACCGAGATGCACACGCACTTGTGAAGTTGTGTGCCTCATGCCAACGACACAGAAAAGCCTCACAAAATGATGAAATTCCACAAGATATCATCCAAGTGTGTGAGATCTTTGACATTTGGGGAATTGATTTTATGGGGCCGTTCCCATCATCTCGTGGTAACAAGTACATCCTTGTCGCTGTTGATTACCTATCTAAGTGGGTGGAAGCTAAGGATTTGCCCACGAACGATGCTCGTGTGGTAGTCAAGTTTTTTGAAACAATTGTTTTCTCGGTTTGGAACCCCTCGTGCTATCATAAGCGATCGTGGAACCCATTTTTGTAATGACTAATTCGAAAGGGTTCTAAGGAATTATGGGGTTACACATCGACTTTCTACGGCATATCACCCACAAACGACTGGGCAAGTTGAGGTTTCAAACCGAGCGTTGAAGAGGATCTTGGAGAGATCGATAGGGGAGAACTGACAATCGTGGTCGGATAAGTTAGACGATGCTTTATGGGCCTTTCGTACCACTCATAAGACGCCCATTGGGTGCACTTCTTATAAGCTCGTGTATGGGAAGAATTGTCACTTGCCAATTGAACTCGAACACAAAGCTTATTGGGCCCTAAAGCATTGTAATGATGACATTGAGACCACGTGAAAACACCAGAAAATGCAACTTAATGAATTGGATGAATTAAGAGACATTGCTTATGAAAATTCATTGATTTACAAAGAGAAAACCAAAAAGTTTCATGATTCTAAAATTAAAAACCGGGGTTTTAACTTTGGGGATCAAGTGTTGATTTTTAACTCACGATTGAGAATCTTTTCCGGCAAGTTGAAATCCCGTTGGTCTGGTCCATTCACCATTACCCAAGTTTTTCCTTATGGGACCATATAGCTAGCTCAAAATGATGGTCCTAATTTCAAAGTGAATGGACATAGGTTGAAGCACTACTTTGGTGGGGAAGTTCCTTCTTTGAACGACCTCGACCAAGTCACCTTCCCCAATGATAATTAGTATTGAGGGGATCGAGTCGAGCTCATGAGTCGGTAATAAAAAACGAGGCGCCTCGTGGGGGAGTCCCATGCTTATCCATGTACATATTATCGCTTTCTAATGTAGTTAACGTGAGGGGATTTGTGCCCTTCCAACCTTTATTTCGTGGTTGTTTGTGCATTATGGTTTTTAGATGATCATGATATTCAGGATTAGAGCCTCTCGTGTTCGTTTTATGGGAGCACTCGATCGTTTTCTTTGAAGAATTTCTCAATATCCACATGATATATCCTTGATTGTTCTAACCTTAGGTTTTTAGCACACTTCATAAATGGCTATTGATTTAATGGTTCCACCCTTTCCATGCTAGATTAAGCATTCGACTAAGTCTCTAGTATGGGGGTATCCTACCCTTAGACTTGAAACATTGAGGAAAATGTTTAACTTTAGTATGGGGGGGTGAATAGATACTTGCCTTGCCAAACCTTCACGCTTTCCAAAATTTATCTTTTTGTTTATCGTTTTGTTGAAAAATAAGGCAAAAAATCGCCAAATTTTAAATTTTTTCTCATGTTTTGTAAGTGTTTGAAGACACGAATATAGATTTTCCGATGGCGAGAATAAGAGTAATTTTTGACTTGACCGTGCGTGTTGAGCACTTAGCTTCGATTCCTTATCTTATATTAGGCTAAGTCTCTTAAATGAGGACGAGAAATGATAGAGTTAATTATAAGTTACTATGCTAAACATAGAGTACTCGTATTCTTTAAAAAAATCATGTCTGGTTGTTTACTTATTCTCCCTTCGCTTGTATATATAGATTTCTTAATAAGTATTGGCTTAGCGGTTTAGTCTTGATTGTTGGTTTCTAGTCTTTTCTAGTAGCTTCCATGTAATTAAATTGGAAAGACATTAAGGTATCGCCAGCGTCACAGTTTTGAAGTATTGGAAACCCGAATAATCGAAAGCTTCACCTAATAATAAGATTTCTAGTGCTAACCTAAATCAAGCAAACAATTTGAAGCTCACAAGGCCGAAAAATCTATGCGAAATTGAAAGTGAATTAAGAATTTGCTTTAAGGATCCAAAATTCGCTTTAGCGTGAGGATATACGTCTTTGGCCATAATAAACACCTCATGGTGTGGTTAAATAAAAGGCAAGGCAAGACCGAAGTCATAATAAAAGCTTCTTGGCGAAGTTGAATAAAAGATGGAGGTAAACCTATGATAATAAGGCTCATCCGTTAGGGGGCGTATAAAAGTCTTGGTAATAAGTCTCATGTTCAAAACCGTTATAAAACCGTGTTTATCGATCCTTTGTTAACTTAATTTTTTAACATCGTTGTCTATTAGGGGGGGGGGGGTTACTAATTCGATGGTCTTGGTTACATCATTATGACTCTATTTTTAGACCTAAATATCTATCATCGCATAAGTAAAAATGTATCCTCTTGAACATTCAAGACAAAAATAATATAAAAGAGATACCAATTAGGATTATGGTAGTCTAAGTACGTGATTAGGGCATATGAGTAGTGTTAGCATTACTAACATAAAATGACAATGATCTCGTTACACGCTTAGCATGAAATTGGGGGAAAATCGAGGACGACAAAATTATTTCTAACGAAGCATTCATGTGTTCTTGTTCTATGAACCTAAACGTCCCATTTTGCGATGAAAATCCTACTTTATGTCTAAAACGCAAGTAGTAGTAGTGGTAGTAAGTTTACGTTTCAATAAAAATGCATAAAAATGAATTTTGGAGGTGCTACGATACTTTATTCTAGCATTGCATGAGGGTACGACAATGGTTTAGTATGGGGGAGTGATGAGACTGCTTTTATACATAGTTTCATCGTCCAAAACGAGCTTAAAATGGTAAAAATATCATAAAATATTCCAAATATATGCTTGTGTTTGTTCAATGTGTATTTTAGGTACGGATATTGAGAAAATGGCAAAAGATCACAAGAAACAAGCAAAAACGAACACGGGAAATAAAGCCGCATAATGAACCAAGCCCTAGAGTTGATTTTCCAAGAAGAAGTCCTTAAAGAATTGAAGATTGTATAAGAAGGGTCCTTCTTTTTAGAAGAATTGATACTTTAAACCCTTGTATAGTCATAATTACAAGTTTCGTCCTTAAAGTTTGTCAAAATTGCAAAAAGGACCCGCAACTTTAAAGAATTGGCAAGAATGGTCCCTCACATTTAAAGACTTGTCACTTTTAGTCCTCCATAAAGTCAAAAATAGAAGTCAAAATCTTGAAGATTGAATACATTACAAGATTGGTCCTTCAAATATCATGAAATGGCAAAACAAGTCCTTGAAATCCCTTTGCAGAACTTTTTGTGGCAAAAGTGTGAAAACCAAAAGTTTATTTACAAAGGAATATGAATTGTGCATGTTTAAACCAAAAATGAAAGGAAAAAAAGAAGTAAAGGACCAAAGCTGGCAGACAACAATAGTTACCTTAACCAACCAACACCTACCACGTGTCCCTCTATCTCTGTTCAACCAATCACAACACTCCTACTTGCCACCTCACCAATCCACTTAGTTGAGTTCATAACTAACTTAATTAGTTATTACTAAACACGCGCTAAACACAAATTCAAACATAAATCCAGATTAAACTCCACTATTCACAACATGAACATAAATTAGGGGTTTGAGTTTAAGCAACAACTGGACCTCCATCACCTCCAGATGTGAGATTAAGGGTGCACTAAACAAAACCCAACTCTTAAACCCCATGCTACATCACTCAAAATCTCACATGATATGCCCTTGCTTCATACATTTGGGGAAAATGCTAAAACCTGCCAGGGAATCAACAAACCATAAAGCAGCTTTGTTTCTAAGCTTCCTTGGAGCCCTTGGATCAAATTGCAACCACCTACATCCTCACAAGACGCCAAGAAGACTTCACATGTTATCAAGAAAATTCAAACTGCAAGGGCAAATTTGGAAGATCATATGCTAGGGTTTCCTTTATTTTTTAGCATGTCTAGTTTCATTGTAACCTATATAAAGGCATAGGACTCATACATTGTTCTTTGTTCTTGGATTCCTAGGTCAAAACTTTGTAAATCCTTATTTCAAGTGAATGAAAAAGTGTGGAAGTTTGTGACAAATTCCAAGGTCTAATTTACTTATTTTGTTATTGTTTACATGTTATGAGTTTATGTTTGAAGTTTCAAAGATTGGATTGAGTTTTATGCAAGTTTGAAAAAGTTTTCTAAAAACCTGATTTTTTTAAGTCTTGTTCAAGCACTTGAACTTTTTAGGCTATAAGCTGATCATAACACCCTGATAAAGAGTTTATCAAGGTGTTGTGAGGTTTGTGGTTTGGGAAAGATCAAGGGGTGGGGTACAAGCTTGAAAAGGTCTTGGTCATTTTTCATTTTTCCTTTATTAATCTGTTATTTCTAACCTTGTTGTTCTTAGCAGCTTATTGGAAGCTTGTGCCTTGTTAAGCTAGGCACATAAGCTCTAAAATTTGTGAGTGTGGATGTACATTCATGAGGTTTAAGCCTTCTTTCTAAAAATCTGTTAAAAAAGTGGTTATAAGTGATTTTGTGATCTGCTATTATATGAGGTGTTCTTGTGGCTTGAATCTTGTTAATACAGCATGATATTGTTGGTATGATGCTAGATTAGGCTTGGGTAAACCTGTTATCCACTTTTACTTTGTTAAATCTTGGATTAAAAAGTGAAAGGGGTGTTTGGGTCTATTGATTTTTGCTTTGTGTGTTGAATTGAGTAAGGTTTTAAGGTCTTTAAGTGTGGGTATATGTTTATTAAGTGATTGTATGCTGATATATGCAAGTTTTGTGCTTTGAAACACCAAATCTGAAAATTGTGCTATAACTGCTTTGATTTTGCCTCTTTTGATCTGAAATCTTGGGAACACTTAGTGTGTATGCATGTTTAGGATTAAAAAGTTCTTAATCAATGTTTGTGTAACCTGTTTGAAAGATTTGAGGGGTTGAAATTGAGTTTGTGGTCAAGTACATCAACAAAGATAATTTGTATTCATCTTTGTGTTCATCAGTAACATTCATAGGGTTAAAACAAGATCTATCCATTCTATGAAACAAGTTTATTTATGCTTATTTGAGTTAATTATAGCTTGTGTATGCATTTGGTTTAATTTGGTTGGCTTATTCTTGCTTAATCTGCTTATTTGTTCAAATCTGCTTAATGTTCAAGTCTGTGGCATGTCTAAGCACTAATTGAATTAACTGTATTAATTGACCTGTTGTTTTTGTGATTTTTTGATTGCTATTGACTCCTTATAACCCACTGGTTATAAGGGTGCCTTTTTGTCCATTGAATCCAACAAAAGTTCACTAAAGACAAAAGTCAATTAAGTCAAGCAGTGGAAACTTTTCCCACTACTGGACACCCAAAACTAGCCACTGCTAGTGTTAATTTGTGAACAGCTTATCAATAAGCTATAATAGCTTATTTAGACTTGGAACAACTTTGTTTTTGTAATCAATCTTCCTTATTTGACCCATTTGACTATACTAGAGCATTTGAGACTTTGACTTTTAGGTTTGACTAGAAAACCAACTTAGTTGACTTTTTCATAAGTTCTTATTTTCTTTTTCCAGCTTATTTACTGTGTTTTTTGGAAATATTTTTTATTATTAAGATTTTTTAGTGATTTGAAACATTTTGCAAAAAGAATCAGCCCTTGAATTGGTCTAGAACTCAAAACGGCTATTTTGTCGTTTTGTGTAGAGAGCTTTTGCTTATTTCAGGCTTATTTCTTGGTCTTATTCAAAATTTCTTTTTTCAAACAGTCCACTAAGAATAAGCTTATGGCATTAGTTATGGTTTAATGGGCCAAAAAGTCCACTAAGAATAAGCTGAATTTCATTAAGCTGTGATAAGCTCACTTTCAGCTTTTGGGCCTTTGGAGTTTTGTTTTTAAAATTAAATTTTAAGCTAGACTAGAAGTTCTGAGCTTATTTGGACAACATTTTCTTATTTGGCCTTAAATAAGCCCATTAAGTGGACTGTTTCGCCTTTTAGCCCATTTTGAGGCCTATTAGGGGTATTTTGTAATTTCAAGTTTATTTTGTGTTTATTTAAGTTAAATTAAACTAGTTTGCAAATTTTTAGAATTTTTTATAAATTTTGTATTTTTATTAATATTTTATTATTACAATTAGTTTTTAAAATTTTTGCAATTTTTTCATTTTTCCTAGGTTAAAAACATTAAGTTAGGATTTTTAAAATTTTTAGATTAATTTTCTTGTCATTTAACTATTTTTTAGGATTATTTTAATATTTTAATAGTTTTCAAAAAATTGTTTTTAGTTTAGTTAAGTTATTTTAGAGGTTTACAAATTGAAAAATCTCATTTTGGGCTTTTTGTTAATTAATTTGATATTTTGGGCTTTAATTAGCATTACAAAATTATTATTTAATTAAATAACAGGTTTGAGTGATTTTTGATTTTTTGTAAACTCTAATTACATTTTTTATGATTTATTGTAATTATCTATGAATTTTTAGGGTAATTTTTAAATTTCATCACGTTTTACGGTTTTACGTTTACAACTTTCGTCTTAGTGTAATTTTAATCGTAACCGTCTTCCTTTTCTATTTTCTTTCTTCATAATCATAATCACAAACATTTAATCATCTCTTAACACAATACACAAGCCTCCTTGAGAACGATCTCGCCCCATTTTGAGTCATTTGTGCACGGTTTTCCTAAACCGTCGTACTTACCCCTATATTTACGCTCTTTTTCCTAAAAGACGTATCACTACCACTATCAGAGTTCATAAAGGCATAGCCAACGAAAATTGACATGAGCAAAGGTGGACGATTATGGTTAACCCACAAAACAAAATTCGAAGAAAAACACATGCGACTAAGTATGGCCAATCCTGTCTCAACCCTTACTCAGTCAAAAACTTAAAGAAAACAATGATACATGAATAAAATTTACTGTCAGTTTAGGAAGAGCCTAGTGACTACCCACTAGTCACAAGTGAAATTTAAGAGCCTACAGGTCGAAACCTTGGCTCTGATACCATAATGTTAACACCCCACTTTGACAAGTGTACCGTTACATGATCATTATGACGTGTCATCAAAGCATGCAAGGTAAATGTCTTAAAACATTAAATGTCCATAAAAGAAACCAGAATCAAACATCGGTCTCAAAACATAAGTTCCCACATGCATAAGAAAGAATGTAAAGAAAGGACTAAACAATCTCCAAGCAAAGCATAGTATAAGAGTGCATAAAGGAAATGAAGTCAATGGAAGCCTCCATCCGATGCACGTACTCTTGATTGCCTAGGTTTGTCCTTTAGTACCTGCCGTATGGGAACATGAAATAAAATACGGCTGAGCAATACGCTCAGGGTACGGATATATGACATGATATGAATAACTAAAACACAAATTAAGTATGAAAATGTAGCGGAATAATGTAAGTCCTGGAAAACCAGGAATCATGTTTTATAACTGGTTATTTATGAAAAGTCTTATGTTTTATCATGAAAATGTGTTTTAAATGCCAAAAGCCCATATAGGTCATGTAAGGTATCAACGTGCATGAATACATAGAGGGGTGACCACGTCATGCAATTAGAGGGGTTGCCTCTAATTATAATAGTCTGAGTGGAGGGATCGGCTCCATGTAACGAATGTAGAACACACACCACAATTATCGTGTAATCTGAGAAACATGTACTAGGATGCACCCATTCGGCCCACATAATAATAATAATAATAATAATACTGGCCAAAATGTAAAGGGACGTCGCGAGCAATCACTCTTGTCGCGGAATAGTCATAACATCGGTGCCTCAAGTGTTATGGTTATGGTACCTCCAAAACTAGGTGAAACATGGCATGCATGTATATAACTTAGGCAATTTAAGAATCATGGCATAGTAATTACTGATAAGTTTGGTAACATGTAATCTACTAGGAAAAACATATGGCACCAGACAAGAAATCCTAATCATACATAGAAAAAGAATGTCCTTACTAAAGGACGGAATATCCGTACCTTACGTCCAATAACGAAGAAGATGAAAGGCGGAAGGAAACTACTCTGACTTCACGAGTGCTACATAATAAAGGACGTGAATAAGTCGTATGTTCATGTATTACTTGTTGAGTATTAATCCCTTTACTGGCTCTTGTCTTGTATTACTTGTTCTTGACTTGTTTTACATGTTCTTGACTTGTTTTACTGTTTCATGTGTTATCATGTATTTTTTTGGTGTTTTTATGTGTTCTTGATTAATGTAATTCCTGTTTCATGTGTTATTATACTTGATATACTATAATGAGTAACTTCCTAAAAATAGTAGGTTTCTATATATATTAACTTTTCAAAAATAGCAGGTTTCCATATATAGCAACTTTCCAAAAATAGCAAGTTTTCATAATTAGTAAGTTTTCAAAAATAGAAGGTTTCCATAATTAGTAAGTTTCCAAAAATATAATGTTTCTAAATAGTATGTTTCCATAAATAGCATGTTTCCATAAATAGTATGTTTCTATAAATAGCATGTTTCCAAAAATAGTAATAAGCTTGTTTAATAAGATGGTAATATAAGCTAAAGCTTAATTATAAGTCATGATTAATTTAGTAAGGTTTATTAATTAATAAATACTTTAGGTTATCATGATAATTATTAATTAATATTATAATACATGGTTTATTAATAATTATTAATTAATAATACAACTTGACTTATATTAATAATTGTAAAACCCGCATGCTTTTACCATGAATAGTACCCTTATGATCGTACGTACATGATTAGAACTTTCCTTATTTAGCACGTTTACGTTTCACGAGTAAGAATTTCAAGTATTACGTACGTGTTATTACACGATAAGTATTTATTACGTATTAATGCACGATAATTATTTCAATAATAATTATAATCACGAACATACGAACATGGAAATCATGAACGTAAATAATCACGAACTTATTATTATGTATTTACGTATATTTATTATGATTACGAATAAATATAGTTTACGACACGAACGATAACTAAATAAATCACATAAACACGACACGAGAACACGTATAATATTTAGACACGGAAAACAATGGGTTTCCCATTGTGGGCCTCACAAACCCGCGACAACAAACAAGGAAGGGGACCAAGCCCACTTTTAATTTAGATAAAACAAGAAAAAGGAAATCATATTTTCATAATACGGAAAAGTTAGAAAATATCAAAACCCTAATCTCTCTTTTGCTCCCTATTGGCCGCCGGGTACAAACACCACAAAGGGTGTGATTGGTTGATTTTGGTGATCAATTCTTGCAAGGGTGTTCGTGTTTTTCATTTTTCATTGTTTCACGTATTCGCTAAATCATTAAACCCCTTTTCTTTTTATGTCTTTATTAAATTATAACACATGAAATCATAAGGTTATAAAAACAACTTAACTAACATGTAATTAATCATGGAGGGTAATTAATCATGGTGTTTTTAGGGGTGTTTGTTTCGGCCGACGCAAGGAACCGAGAGCCTAGGCTCTCGTCTTGCTTTTGTTCGCACCAACAACCAAGACCAAGGGGTCTCGGTGTGGCTGTGATGTCTCGGTCGCAAGAACAAGGGACCCCGACTTACGTCAGGGTGTGGATTGGTTTGTATGGGTCTCGGCTAAAAACAAACAAGAACACCACAGTTTTAAGCCGGTGGCTAAATAAGGAAAGCAGGGGGATCCAGCCGCAGCAGCAGGGGGAACCACCAGCTAACTACCGTTGGGAACTTTTGCTAGCCGGCGACTAGCCATGACCAAGGGAACCACCAGCGTGGGCCGGTGGCTGTTTTGCGAAAACAGTGGCAACCGGCCAAGCCAGTTTGCCACTTTTAAGGGTGCGTTGGTTTGACCGGTTCACGGGACCGGTTCACGGGTTCACAAACACGGTTCATGACACGCTTAGTAAATTAAAACACGGTTCACGACATGTTAGATTTAAACACGGGTTCGATTCACGACTTTATTTTTTTACAAGTTAATTATTTTTATAAGATAAATAATTACAAGATTTATTAAATTAATTAAACATGTACATAATTAATTTAATTTGGACATGACATATGTTATTATTATTATTAATAATACATGGATTTTAACCTAAGTATTTATTTATTTAATTAGACTATAAAATTAATTAATTATTAAACATGTCTTATAATTAATTAATTTACATGACTTAGGTTATATTAATATAAATATTTATACACGTTTTAACCTAAGTATTTTATACACTTAATTTAATTAAATTATGATTATATTTAATGAAACACTTTAACCTATAGTTTATTTAATTTACATGTAGTAATTAATAAACTATACTATTTAATCACATGACTTAGAATATTAATCAGTAAACACTTAAGCTTATATTATTAGCTTAATAATCCAACTTATTTCTAATTATGGAAACTTTCTATTTTTAGAAACTTATTTAATTAAGGCAGCTAATCTATTTATGGAAACTTTCTATTTTAGAAACTTATCTATTTTAAGCAGTAAATCTACTTTTGGAAACTTTCTATTTTTGGAAAATTTCTATTTTTGAAAACTTTCTATTTTTGGAAACCTGCTATTTTTAGAAAGTTACTTATTATGAAACAAAAAGTATAATAATACAAGAAATACAAGTAATACTTAATCAGAATAGACAGAATACATGATAAACACAACATAACGTTAAGATTAGTAAAACATGACATGAACATATAAAACAAGCTAAGACATGATATAAAACCAGTTACGTATACAGTAATCAGAATACTTATACACATATATTATTTATGTAGCATTAGTGATATCGAAGTAGGACTCTCTTCCGTTCGTCTTCTTCGCTCACTGGACACAAGGTACGGATTCTCCATCCTTTCAGTATGGACATTCTTTCCTTATTAGGATTCTCCGTATGCAGCAAACTGTTTTCCCAGTATATGTTTTATATGTTTTTGAATTGCTTATGTTTAATTAGATACCTAAAGCCATATACATGCATGACCAGTTTCACCTAGTTATGGAGGTACCATAACCATAACACTAGAGGCACCAGTGTTATGACTTCACCACGGCGGAGTGATAGCTCGTGGCGTCCCTTTAGCTTTTGGCCATATTATTATTATCATGTGGGGCGTACAAGTGAATCCTAAGTTACATGTTTTTATAGATTATTCAGGTGAATGTGGTGTGTGCCTTGCATCCTTCACAAGCAGCTGATCCCTCCTACCCAAAACTTATATTAATTATAGGCAGCCCCTCTAATTGCATGACGAGGTCACCCCTCCAAGTATTCATGCACGTTGATATTTCATGACCTATATTGGCTGGTAAACATGTTAAACAGTTTTATAAGATAAACGTAAGGCTTTTCAAACTATAAAACCAATTTTGCTAAGATATGTCAGGTTCTCCAGGACTTAGTCTTTTCCGCTGCTATATGCTTATATGCTTATATTATTCATGCTATACTTTTATATCCGTGCACTGAGCGTTATGCTCAGCCGTTTTTCCTTTCATGTTCTCAAAACGGCAGGTACTCAAGGACGCTCGTAGACTTTAAGCGTACGTGCATATGGATTGGAAGCTTCCTAGCCTTCATTACTTTATTCATTTCTTCATACTTTTGATACTCATTTCTATGGACTTTGTTTAGTCCTTTTCATTTATAGTACTTATGTTTGTGTGTGATGAGTTCTATGTTTGGGGTACCGATGTTTGTTTTCGGTATTTACTTTATGGTCATGTGATGTTTTATAAATTTATCCTTGTATGCTTTCATGACACGCCATAATCACGCGTGACATTCCATTTACCAAAATGGGGTGTTACAATTATGGTATCAGAGCCAAGGCTTCGACCTGTAGGCTCCCAAAACACGACCTGTGATTAGTGGGTAGTCAATATGGTCTTCCTAGAACTGACAGTCGGTTTTCATGCATTCATCATTTTCATGCATACATATATATGTCATTGTCGCAGGTTTATGACTAAGTAATGGTTGGTACATGACTGGCCCTATTTATTCACATGTGCTTTTATCGAAACTTTTAACTTTGGGACCGACCCATTGGCGTCCCCTCGCCATGTCTTTTGTTTTGAGTGAACTGACCATAGGCGTTCACTCTCGCGCATATAAAAGTTTTCATAAAACTACATCATGCATTCATGTACTAGTTTTTCTACATAAATTTTTTCTCATGATTTATTTGGCATAATTTTTTTTTCATGTATATAATTATGTTTCGATCAGTTTAATCATGTATTTTTATGTTATACTATCAGATGGCTCTCACACGCGAGCAAGAACAACTCAATGTAGCAGTCCAAGCTGTAATGCAAGCTATGCTTCCTCAGCTGAGGAACGAAATCAGGGCTGAGGTGCAGGCTGCCAACAATCAGCAACAACACCCATGACCTCCTCCTCCTCCTCCAGCAACATTGGTCACATGGCTCGAGCGATTCAATAAGGTATGCCCTCGAGCTTTCCAGAGAACAGATAGCCCCAGTTAAGCTGAAAGCTGGTTGGCTCACATTGAGAAGATCTTTGATGCCATGGGTTGTGACCACGTCTTCAAGTCGAGGTTGTCCTGCTACCGATTCGAAGGTGATGTGTTAGCATGGTGGAAAGCACTGAAGCAGTCAGAGGGAGGTGATAATTGGGTGGCTGGTTTGACTTGGGCTCAGTTCAAGGATTTGGTGATGGGACAGTTCTTTCCCAAGGATGAGCAAGGCAAGCTGAAGAGGGAGTACCATGGAATCCGACAGAGAGCTAGGGAGAATAGCAACGAATTCATGCAGCGCTTTCTTCGTTTAGCTGGTTTTCTTGGTGCAGCAACAGGTACTCCCGAAGAGAAAGCATACCACTTCCGGTGGGCTCTTTGTACATCGGTCGCAAACAACTTGGTGTGTGCTACGTTTAACATTGTAGCACAAGTGTTCGATGCAGCACGTAAGCTGGAGATGCTGCAGGAAAGAGAAGAGTTCGGGCAAGCAGAGAGACCCGAGAAGAGGTAAACATTCATATTTAGCGGTGACCAAACCGTATTCTTTTCAGCATATGTATCTTCTAGGCAGAATACTGGGGACCGGTCTCAGCCGGCTACCCAGCAACAGCCTACTCAACCCAAGGGAAACGGTCAGACTCACGACCATTCTGCTACGGATAGGTGTGGCGGTAATGATAATTACCGTAACAACGCTGGAAACTCCAACATCAGCAGGTCCTTTTACTTACTTATTTTCTTATGATTACATGCAATAGTTCTAAATTCTGACACATTAGAGAATCTTCTACCAGGAATCAGGGTAACGAGAGGGACCAGAACCAGAGAGGTTCACAGCCTAACCGTCCAGCTATCACTGGCTCTCAGCCAGCAATGACACCTGCTGGAGGATATACTCATCCTCTTTGCACTACCTGCAATCGTAGGCACCCAGGGCCATGTCGCCGCGACAGCGACGCATGCTTCAAGTGTGGTATTCATGGCCATCGCATGAAGCACTTCCGCAAGGGCGAGATGGAGGGCACATCGGGACATGCTGATACCAAGCCGCCTCCTACTAGTGGACGCATTTACATGACATCTGGCGATCAGGCCAACAAGTCTGCAGGTACCATCACTGGAATCTTGTATATGTATGGTCAAGCTGCATGTGTTCTGTTTGACACGGGTGCTACTCACTCGGTCATTTCTACTGCTTATGCTAAGAATGTTCGGATACTCCCCATGCCACTAGAGAATATATTGAATATTTCCACGCCTTTTAGAGACTCTGTACGCATAACCAATGTGTACAAGAGCCTTCCCCATAGTTTGATGACAAGATTCGTCCTGTTGACGCATTTCCGCTGGACATGAATGATTTTGACATGATATTGGGCATGGACTGGTTATCCAAGCATCATGCTACCATAGACTGCCATTCATATCGAGTCATCTTCAGTGATGTTAATGCACCAGAGTACATTCACAACGGGTTCGTACTCGGAAGGTCTATACAAATCATATCAACCCTGCAAGCACGTGCATTACTTTCATATGGTTGCGAGGGATATCTAGCTACCGTTCATGACATGGATGTTGAATCTCCATCAATTCAGAATCAGCCGATAGTGTCAGAATTTCCAGATGTATTTCTAGAAGAACTTTCGGGCAAACCACCTGTACGTGAAGCAAAATTTAATATCGAGCTCATCCCAGTAGCTCAGCCGATTTCCAAGGCTCCTTATCGCATGGCTCCCATAGAGTTAAAGGAGCTGAAGGATCAACTGCAAGAACTTCTGGAACGAGGATTCATTCGACCGAGCGCATCTCCATGGGGCGCACCGGTCTTATTCATGAATAAGAAGGACGGCAGTATGCGTCTATGCATAGATTATCGCGAGCTCCACAAGATCACCATCAGGAGTAGGTATCCTCTACCACTCATAGACGATCTGTTTGACCAACTCCAAGGGGCCAAACATTTCTCCAAAATTGTTCTAAGGTCGGGCTATCATCAACTACGGGTGAAAGAGCAGGACATCGCCAAGACTGATTTCCGTACACGCTATGGCCACTACGAATTTGTAGTCATGCCATTTAGCCTTACCAAAGCTTCAACAGTGTTCATGGATTTGATGAACAGAATCTTCCATGAATTTCTGGACAAGTTCGTCATTGTCTTCATTGACGACATCCGGATATTCTCTAAGTCCAAGGAGGAACACGAAGACTGTAAAACCCGCATGCTTTTACCATGCATAGTAACCTTAGGATCGTACGTACTAGTTAAAACTTTCCTAATACAGCATGATTACGATTACGTGTTAGGAGTTTACGTATTACGTACGTGTTAGAACACGATAAGTATTTTATATGCACGATCACGTAATAATTATTTAACAATAATTAATCACGAACATGCGATCATGAAATCATGAACGTAATTAAAACACGAACTATTATTAATTACGTATATATATTTATTACGAGCGTAATTAAATATATTAGATCACGGTATTTACGTAACGAGAACCTTTAAAACACGAACATAATAATCACAAACGAGTAACTAAACAACGAGACACGGGAAAAGGTACGGGCACCCCATGTGGGGTCCCTACCCGCGGTCAAACAAGGACAAATGGGCCAAGACCATTTGTCAAATTTACTAAAGCGGGTTTTTACTTTTTACACTACACAAAATAACTTTATAGAAGATTTCAAGAAAAACCTAAAACCCTCTTCTTCCTTGTTCTTTGTGCCGCCACCCTAAAACCACCATACAAGGTGATTTTTGATCTTTGATCTTGAAGATTTGGTGATTGATCGTGTTTGTTCTTCGTTCTCTTGATCCACGAATTCGGTAAAACCTTTTTAAACCTTTTCTTTTAATTTAATCTTTTTATTAAGTATGAACATGGGTTGTTTTTATAAAAACATAAAAATTCATCATAGATCTAACATGTTTTGGAGTTAAATTAAATCAAAGGGTTGTTTTTAAGGGGTGTTTGTTTTGGCCGCAGGCTGCAACCGAACCCGAAGGGGTTTCGGTTTGCCAAGCCGACCACCACCAAGACCATATGGTCTTGGTTGGTGCGTGTGGGTCCCACGGCAGCAAGGGGAAACACGGGGTACCCCGAGTTGGTTCGGGGTACGGTGTCGATTCATGTCCGGTTCATGTTTTAGCCTAGATCCGGTTCATGGTGTATGTTAGTTTTTTTATGTTATGAACTTATGTTAAAATTAAATTAATAAAAGATGTGATTAATTTAATAACATGACTTAGGTTATTTAATTATTAATGATCATGAAATTATTTTAACCTAAGTATTTATATATTTAAGACTTATAATTAATTAATTATTTTAAAACCATGGATATAATTAATTAATTAACATGACTTAAGTTATATTATTAATATATAATAATACATATTTTAACCTAAGTATTTAACTTATTTAATTAAAAACATGTTATACTTTAATAAAATATTATAACCTATAGTTTAATTAAATTACATGAAATAATTATTAAACTATACAATATACCATATGACTTAGAAAATAATCATGAAAAACACTTAGGCTTATATACTTAGCTTATTTAACCAGCTTATTTCTAATTATAGAAACTTTCTATTTTTAGGAACTTAATTAAATAAGGCAGCTAATCTATTTATGGAAACCATCTATTTTTAGAAACTTATTTATTTCAGGCAGCTAATCTATTTATGGAAACTTATTTAATTAAGGCAGCTAATCTATTTATGGAAACTTTCTATTTTTAGAAACTTATCTATTTTATGCAGTAAATCTATTTTTGGAAACTTTCTTTTTTTGGAAACTTTCTATTTTTGGAAACTTTCTATTTTTGAAAACTTTATATTTTGGTAACTTTCTATTTTTGGAAACTTTCTATTTTTGGAAATTTTCTATTTTTGGAAACTTTCTATTTTTGGAAACTTTCTATTTTAGGAAACCTGCTATTTTTGGAAAGTTACTTATCATTACACAGTAAGTATAATAACACATGAAATACCAAAAATACTTAATCAGATTAAACAGAATATAAGACTTAACACAGTTTAAGGCTTTAAAACAGTAAAACATAGTATGAACACATAAAATAAGCTAAGACATGACATAAAACCAGCTATGTATTTAGTAAGTAGATACTTATTCATGTACGTATGTATGTAGCACTAGTGATTCGGAAGTAGGATTCTCGCAGTTCGTCTTTCTTGTTCACTGGACATAAGGTACGGATTCCTGTCCTTTCAGTATGGACATTCTTTCCTTATTAGGATTCCCCGTATGCAGCCAACTGTTTTCCCGTAGCATAAGTTATGAGTTTGATTTCTTATGTTTAATTAAGATTACCTTTAGCCATATACATGCATGACCAATTTCACCTAGTTATGGAGGTACTATAACCATAACATTAGAGGCACTGATGTTATGACTTCACCACGGCGGAGTGATTGCTCGTGGCGTCCCTTCAGCCTTTGGCCATTTATTTATATTTATCATGTGGGGCGTATGGGTGCATCCTAGTTATATGTTTTTATTCAGGATTACATGGTGAATGTGGTGTATGCCTTGCATCCTTCACAAGGAGCTGATCTCTCCTACAAAAAAAAACAGTATATTAAATTAGAGGCAGCCCCTCTAATTTACATGATGAGGTCACCCCTCCAATTATTCATGCACGGTGGATTTTCATGACCTATATTGGCTAATGGTAAAATATGACAAACAACTTTTATAAGATAAATATAAGACTTTCAAACTATAAACCTGTTTTATTAAGACTTAACCAGGTTACTCGGGACTTAGTTTCTTCCGCTATTATTATGTTATATGCTTATCCTATTCATGCTTTATTGTACATCCGTGCACTCAGCGTATTTGATCAGCCGTTTTCCTTTTCTATGTTCCCAAAACGGCAGGTACTCAGGGACGCTCGTAGACACTAAGAGTACGTGCATATGGACTGGAAGCTGTCTAGCCTTCTTTACATTATGCATTTCCTTTCTTATGATACTTATGCTTTGGACATTGTTTAGTCCTTTCCTTTGTTATACTATGTTTGTGTGTGATGAGCTTTACATTTGGACTACTGATGTTTGATTCTAGTATTTTCCTTTTTATGGTCAAGTAATGTTTAGACATTTTACCTTGTATGCTTTGATGACACGCCATAATTACTGTGATATTTCCATTTCCACAATGGGGTGTTACAATTATGGTATCAGAGCCAAGGCTTCGACCTGTAGGCTCTCAAAAATGACCTGTGATTAGTGGGTAGTCACTACGGTCTTCCTAGAACTGACAGTTGTTTTCATGTATTCATCATTTTTAAGCATACATATACATGTCATTGTTGCAGGGTTTTTGACTAAGTAATGGTTGGTACAGGACTGGCCCTATTTAGTCGCATGTGTTTTATCGAAACTTTTAGATTTGGGACCGACCCATAGGCGTCCCCTCGCTATGTCTTTGTTTTGGGTGAACTGACCAGAGGCGTTCACTCTCGAGCATACAAAAGTTTTCATAAAACTGCATCATGTATTCATACACAAAAGTTTCTTGCATAAAATTTTTCTCGATAAATTTTAGTATAAATTTTTTTTCATATATATATTGATATTTTATGTTTTGATCTGTTTAATCATATGTTTTATGTTATACTGTCAGATGGTTCTCAGACGCGAACAGGAGCAGCTCAATGCTACAATTCAGGCTGCCATGCAAACCTTGCTTCCTCAACTGAGGAATGACATCCAGGCTGAAGTTCAAGCTGCCAACAATCAGCAGCACAATCAACCACCTCCTCCTCCTCCTCCAGTGACATTAGCAGTATGACTGGACAGATTCAACAAGCTCCGCCCTCGAGCTTTTGAGAAGACAGATAGCCCAGCGATGCTGAAAGTTGGTTGGCTCACATCGAGAATATTTTCAACGCTATGGGCTGTGACCCCGCATACAAGGTGAGGTTGGCATGCTATCGGTTCGAAGGCGATGTACTCAACTGGTAGTTAGCATTGATGCAATCTGAAGGTGGTGATGAGTGGTTTGCTGGTTTGACTTGGGCTCAGTTCAAGGACAGGGTGATGGAGCAGTTCTTTCCCAAGGCTGAGCAGGACAAGCTCAAGAGAGAGTACCATGGGATCCGACAAAGGGTTGGGGAGAATAGCAACGAGTTTATGTAGCGCTTTCTTCGCTTGGCTGGTTTCCTTGGTGCGGCAACAGGTACTCCTAAAGAGCAGGCACATCACTTCAGATGGGCTCTTCGCACATCGGTCGCAAACAATCTGGTGTGTGCTACGTTCAACACTGTAGCACAAGTGGCCGATGCAGCACGAAAAATGGAGATGCTGTAGGAGAGGGATGAGTTTGGGGAAGCTGAAAGACCCGAAAAGAGGCAGAAAACTGGGGACCGGTCTCAGCCGGCTACTCAGCAGCAGCCTCATCAGCCCAAGGGAAACGGTCAGACTAACGATCGTTCTGCTACGGATCGGCGTGGCGGTAATGACAATTACCGTAACAACGCTGGGCACTCCAATAACAGCAGGAACCATGGAAACGGTAGGGACCAGAACCAGAGAGGTTCGCAGCCTAGCCGTCCAGCTATCACTGGTCCTCAGCCAGTCAGAGCACGTGCTGGAGGATACACTCATCCTCTTTGCTCTACATGCCACCGTAGGCATCCAGGACCATGTTGCCGTAATACTGATGCGTGCTTCAAGTGTGGTCTTCCTGGCCATATTATGAAGGATTGCCGTAAGGGCGAGATGGAGGGTAAATCAGGACATGCTGATACCAAGCCGCCTCCTACTGCCGGGCGTGTCTACACGACATCTCGAGACCAGGCCAACAAGTCTACAGGTACCATCACTGGAATCTTGTATATGTATGGTCAAGCTGCATGTGTTCTTTTCGATACGGGTGCTACTCCCTCGGTTATTTCTACTGCTTATGCTAAGAACATTAGGATGCCTCCCTTGCCACTAGAAAATAGGCTTACTATTTCCACGCCTTTGAGGGACTCTGTATTAATCACCCATGTATACAAGAGTCTTCCCCTAGAATTTGATGATAAGGTTCGACCTTTCGACGCACTTCCGCTGGACATGAATGACTTCGACATGATTTTGGGCATGGATTGGCTATCCAGGTATCATGTTACCATAGACTGCCATTCATATCGAGTTATCTTCGGTGATGTCAATGCACCATAGTACATTCATAATGGGTTCATACCTGGACGATCTGTACAAGTCATATCCACCCTGCAAGCGCGTGCACTACTGTCACATGGTTGTGAGGGTTATCTAGCGACGGTTCACGACCTGGATGCTGAGTCTCCATCGATTCAGGATCAACCAATAGTGTCGGAATTCCAAGACGTGTTTCCAGCAGAACTTCCGGGCATACCACCTGCACGAGAAGTGGAATTCAGTATCGAGCTGGTTCCAGGAGCTGAACCAATCTCCAAGGCTCCTTATCGCATGGCTCCCATAGAGCTGAAGGAGCTGAAAGATCAACTGCAGGAACTTCTTGAACGAGGTTTCATTCGACCGAGCGCATCTCCATGGGGCGCATCGGTCTTGTTTGTTAAGAAGAAGGAAGGCAGTATGCGTCTTTGCATAGACTATCGCGAGCTCAACAAGATTACCATTCGGAATAGGTATCTACTGCCACGCATTGACGATCTGTTTGACCAACTCCAAGGGGCCAAACACTTCTCCAAGATTGATCTTAGGTCAGGCTATCATCAGCTACGGGTCAAGGAGCAGGATATCGCTAAGACTACCTTTCGTACTCGTTATGGCCACTACGAGTTTGTAGTTATGCCATTTGGCCTGAAAAATGCTCCATCAGTGTTCATGGATCTGATCAACAGAATCTTCCATGAATTTCTGGACAAATTCGTCATTGTTTTCATCGATGACATCCTGATGTTCTCAAAGTCCAAGGAGGAACACGAAGACCATCTTCGTACAGTACTACAGATTATTCGCCAGAAGCAGTTGTATGCTAAATTCTCCAAGTGTGAGTTCTGGTTAGACAAGGTGGCATTCTTAGGTCACATTGTATCAGCAGAAGGAATCACTATGGATCCAGCGAAGGTTGAGGCCATTACTAAGTGGCCAAGGCCGACATCAGCGACGGAAGTCCGTAGTTTCTTAGGCTTAGCTGGCTATTACCGTAGGTTCGTGGAGAACTTTTCCCGCCTAGCACTACCATTGACCAAACTGATGCGGAAAGGGGAGAAATTCGTCTAGACTGAAGATCGAGAGAAGAGCTTTGAAGACCTGAAGCAGAAGCTAGTATCTGCACCTATTCTTACTCTACCATCTGGTACGGGTGGATTTCAAATCTACAGCGATGCATCAGGGAAGGGACTTGGCTGTGTTCTCATGCAACATGGGAAAGTGATCGCGTACGCTTTACGGCAGCTTAAGCCTTATGAAGAAAATTACCCCACACACGATCTGGAACTTGCTGCAGTCGTGTTTGCATTGAAGATATGGAGGCACTACTTATTGGAGAATCATGTGACATTTTCACGGACCACAAGAGCTTGAAGTATATCTTCACTCAGTGTGAATTGAACATGAGGCAGAGGAGATGGTTAGAGTTGTTGAAGGATTATGACATTAATCTTCAGTATCATGCCGGAAAGGCAAATGTAGTAGCAGATGCTCTTAGAAGGAAGTCCGGAATGATCAACGGCATTAAAATCGAAGAGGAAATCATCAGAGACTTGGAGCGACTAGACATCGAGATCATGGTACGTGGACAGCACGGTTACTGGGCTAATCTTAGAGTAGAACCCGAGTTACTATCTAAGATCAAGGAAGCTCAGAAGGATGATGGAGAAATCTGGGTGATAGTACAGAATTTGGAGAAGCAGACAGAATTCAGAGTAGATGCATATGGTATCGTATGGCAGGGCACTAGACTTTGTGTTCCTGATGACCAAGAACTCCGGGAAGCTTTGTTAGCTGAAGCTCATAGCTCCCCATTCTCAATACATCCTGGTTCGACTAAGATGTACCATGACATCAAGCAGTACTTTTGATGGAGTGGTATGAAACAGGATGTGGCCACTTACGTCTCCAAATGTCTTACCTGCCAGCAGGTTAAGATCGAGCATCAGCGATCTGGCGGTCTCCTTCAACCGTTAGATATTCCAGAGTGGAAGTGGGACAAAATCACCATGGATTTTTTTACCGGTCTTCCGCCTACCAAAAGGAAGCACGATGTAATTAGGGTTATCGTTGATCGACTTACCAAATCAACTCATTTCTTACCGATCCACAAGGAAGATCCGGTAAGTAAACTCGCAGATACGTATAGACGAGAGATCATAAGACTCCACGGTGCACCATCCAGCATCGTCTCAGACAGAGATCCTCGATTCACTTCGCGCTTTTGGAAAAGTCTGCAGAAAGCTTGGGGTACACAACTTAAGCTTAGCACGGCTTTTCATCCTCAAACGGACGGACAGTCGGAGCGAACCATTCAGACATTGGAAGATATGTTGAGGCCATGTGCGTTGGAATGGACGGGTGATTGGGACGAATACATCTGTTTGGTGGAGTTTGCATACAACAACAGCTGGCACGCAAGCATCAAATGTGCCCCATTTGAGATGTTGTATGGCAGAAAGTGTCGCGCCCCAATCTGCTGGGACCAGGTTGGCGAGCGAACACTCGAAGGACCAGAAATCATAGAGATGACAAATGAGAAGATCACAGTATCTAAGCAGAAGATTCAGGAGGCACAGTCACGTTAGAATAGTTACACCGATAAGCACCATAGGGATATACACTTTAACGTAGGAGATCACGTCTTCCTTAAGGTTTCGCCGGCATGTGGCGTTAGACGCTTCGGGATTAAAGGGAGGCTCAGTCCTCGTTTCATCGGACTGTTTGATATCATTGAACGAGTCGGTGAAGTATCTTACCGATTGGCGTTACCTCCGCAGCTTTCGCATGTGCACAATGTGTTTCATGTGTCCTTACTCAGAGGGTACCAGTATCATCCCCTTCACATGGTTTAGTATCCACTGGAACAGATACGTGAAGATCTCACTTTTATAGAAGAACCCGAACGAGTTCTTGACAGACAAGAACGAGTCATGAGAAAGAAGACGATTCCATTCGTCAAAATTCTATGGAGGGATCATACCGAGCGGGAAGCCACTTGGGAAATGGAGGAGTCTATCCGGGCTTCTTACCCTCATTTCATATTTTGAATTCGGGTATGTTCTTCTTTTCCAGTTTACTTTATCTATAATTCGGGGACGAATTATTCTTTTTAGGGGGGAAGAGTTGTAAAACCCGCATGCTTTTACCATGCATAGTACCCTTAGGATCGTACGTACTAGTTAAAACTTTCCTAATATAGCATGATTACGATTACGTGTTAGGAGTTTACGTATTACGTACGTGTTAGAACACGATAAGTATTTTATATGCACGATCACGTAATAATTATTTAACAATAATTAATCACGAACATGCGATCATGAAATCTTGAACGTAATTAAAACACGAACTATTATTAATTACGTATATATATTTATTACGAGCGTAATTAAATATATTAGATCACGGTATTTACGTAACGAGAACCTTTAAAACACGAACATAAATAATCACAAACGAGTAACTAAATAACGAGACACGGAAAAAGGTACGGGCACCCCATGTGGGGTCCCTACCCGCGGTTAAACAAGGACAAATGGGCCAAGCCCATTTGTCAAATTTACTAAGGGGGGGTTTTTACTTTTTACACTACACAAAATAACTTTACAGAAGATTTCAAGAAAAACCTAAAACCCTCTTCTTCCTTGTTCTTTGTGCCGCCACCCTAAAACCACCATACAAGGTGATTTTTGATCTTTGATCTTGAAGATTTGGTGATTGATCGTGTTTGTTCTTCGTTCTCTTGATCCACGAATTCGGTAAAACCTTTTTAAACCTTTTCTTTTAATTTAATCTTTTTATTAAGTATGAACATGGGATGTTTTTATAAAAACATAAAAATTAATCATAGATCTAACATGTTTTGGAGTTAAATTAAATCAAAGGGTTGTTTTTAAGGGGTGTTTGTTTTGGCCGCAGGCTGCAACCGAACCCGAAGGGGTTTCAGTTTGCTAAGCCGACCACCACCAAGACCATATGATCTTGGTTGGTGCGTGTGGGTCCCACGGCAGCAAGGGGAAACACGGGGTACCCCGAGTTGGTTCGGGGTACGGTGTCGATTCATGTCCGGTTCATGTTTTAGCCTAGATCCGATTCATGGTGTATGTTAGTTTTTTTTATGTTATGAACTTATGTTAAAATTAAATTAATAAAAGATTTGATTAATTTAATAACATGACTTAGGTTATTTAATTATTAATGATCATGAAATTATTTTAACCTAAGTATTTATATATTTAAGACTTATAATTAATTAATTATTTTAAAAACATGGATATAATTAATTAATTAACATGACTTAGGTTATATTATTAATATATAATAATACATATTTTAACCTAAGTATTTAACTTATTTAATTAAAAACATGTTATACTTTAATTAAATATTATAACCTATAGTTTAATTAAATTACATGAAATAATTATTAAACTATACAATATACCATATGACTTAGAAAATAATCATGAAAAATACTTAGGCTTATATACTTAGCTTATTTAACCAGCTTATTTCTAATTATAGAAACTTTCTATTTTTAGGAACTTAATTAAATAAGGCAGCTAATCTATTTATGGAAACCAGCTATTTTTAGAAACTTATTTATTTCAGGCAGCTAATCTATTTATGGAAACTTATTTAATTAAGTCATCTAATCTATTTATGGAAACTTTCTATTTTTAGAAACTTATCTATTTTAAGTAGTAAATCTATTTTTGGAAACTTTCTATTTTTGGAAACTTTCTATTGTTGGAAACTTTCTATTTTTGGAAACTTTCTATTTTTGGTAACTTTCTATTTTTGGAAACTTTCAATTTTTGGAAACTTTCTATTTTTGGAAACTTTCTATTTTTGGAAACTTTCTATTTTAGGAAACCTGCTATTTTTGGAAAGTTACTTATCATTACACAGTAAGTATAATAACACATGAAATACGAGAAATACTTAATCAGATTAAACAGAATATAAGATTTAAAACAGTTTAAGGCTTTAAAACAGTAAAACATAGTAAGAACACATAAAATAAGCTAAGACATGACATAAAACCAGCTATGTATTTAGTAAGCAGATACTTATTCATGTACGTATTTATGTAGCACTAGTGATTCGGAAGTAGGATTCTCGCAGTTCGTCTTTCTCGTTCACTGGACATAAGGTACGGATTCCCGTCCTTTTAGTATGGACATTCTTTCCTTATTAGGATTCCCCGTATGCAGCCAACTGTTTTCCCGTAGTATAAGTTATGAGTTTGATTGCTTATGTTTAATTAAGATTACCTATAGCCATATACATGCATGACTAGTTTCACCTAGTTATGGAGGTACCATAACCATAACATTAGAGGCACTGATGTTATGACTTCACCACGGCGGAGTGATTGCTCGTGGCGTCCCTTCAGCTTTTGGCCATTTGTTTATATTTATCATGTGGGGCGTATGGGTGCATCCTAGTTACATGTTTTTATTCAGGATTACATAGTGAATGTGGTGTGTGCCTTGCATCCTTCATAAGGAGGTGATCCCTCCTACAAAAAAAACAGTATATTAAATTAGAGGCAGCCCCTCTAATTTGCATGATGAGGTCACCCCTCCAATTATTCATGCACGGTGGATTGTCATGACCTATATTGGCTAATGGTAAAATATGACAAACAACTTTTATAAGATAAACATAAGACTTTCAAACTATAAACCAATTTTATTAAGACTTAACCAGGTTACTCGGGACTTAGTTTCTTCCGCTTTTATTATGTTATATGCTTATCCTATTCATGCTTTATTGTACATCCGTGCACTGAGCGTATTTGCTCAGCCGTTTTCCTTTTCTATGTTCCCAAAACGGCAGGTACTCATGGACGCTCGTAGACACTAAGAGTACGTGCATATGGACTGGAAGCTGTCTAGCCTTCTTTACATTATGCATTTTTCTTATGATACTTATGCTTTGGACATTGTTTAGTCCTTTCCTTTGTTATACTATGTTTGTGTGTGATGAGCTTTACATTTGGACTACCGATGTTTGATTCCGGTATTTTCCTTTTTATGGTCAAGTAATGTTTAGACATTTTACCTTCTATGCTTTGATGACACGCCATAATTACTGTGATATTTCCATTTCCAAAATGGGGTGTTACAAAGACCATCTTCGTACAATATTGCAGATTCTCCGCCAGAAGCAGTTGTATGCTAAATTCTCCAAGTGTGAGTTCTAGTTAGACAAGGTGGCATTCTTAGGTCACATTGTATCAGCAGAAGGAATCACTATGGATCCATCAAAGGTTGAGGGTATTACCAAGTGGCCAAGACCAACATCAGCGACTAAAGTTCGCAGTTTCCTATGCTTAGCTGGTTACTACCGTAGGTTCGTGGGGAACTTTTCCCGTTTAGCACTACCATTGACCAAACTGATCCGGAAAGGGGAGAAATTCGTCTGGACTAAAGAAAGAGAGAAGTGCTTTGAAGACCTAAAGTAGAAGTTAGTATCTGCATCGATTCTTACTCTCCCATCTGGTACAGGTGGATTTCAGATCTAAAGTGATGCATCGGGGAAGGGACTTGCCTGTGTTCTCATGCAACATGGGAAAGTGATCGCGTACGCTTCACGACAGCTTAAGACTTATGAGGAAAATTACCCTACGCATGACTTGGAACTCACAGCAGTCATGTTTGCATTGAAGATATGGAGGCACTATTTGTATGGAGAATCATGTGACATTTTCACGGACCATAAGAGCTTGAAGTACATCTTCACTCAACGTGAATTAAACATGAGACATAGGAGATGGTTAGAGTTATTGAAGGATTATGACATTAATCTGCAGTATCATCCCGGCAAGGCGAATGTAGTGGCTGCTGCACATAGCAGAAAGTCCAGAATGATAAACGACATTAAAATTGAGGAGGAATATATAAGAGACTTGGAGCGACTAGACATTCAGATCATGGTACATGGACAACACGGTTACTGGGCTAATCTTAGAGTGGAGCCCGAGTTACTCTCTAGGATAAAGGAAGCTCAGAAAGATGATGGTGAAATCTGGGCGATAATTCAGAATTTGGAAAAGCAGACAGAATTTCGAGTAGACGCAGATGGTATCTTATGGCAGGGAACGAGACTTTGTGTTCCTGATGATCAAGAACTCCGGTAAGCATTGTTAGCTGAGGCTCACAGCTCCCCATTCTCTATTCATCCTGGTTCGACCAAGATGTACCATGAAATCAAGCAATACTTTTGGTGGAGTGGTATGAAACAGGATGTTGCTACTTATGTCTCCAAATGTCTTACTTGCCAGCAGGTTAAGATCGGGCATCAACGAACTGGCGGTCTTCTTCAACCGTTAGATATTCTAGAGTGGAAGTGGGAGAATATCACCATGGATTTTGTTACCGGTCTTCCGTCGACAAAGAGGAAGCACGATGTGATTTGGCTCATCGTTGATCGACTTACCAAGTCAGCTCATTTCTTACCGATCTGCAAGGAAGATTCGGCCAGTAAACTCGCCGATACTTACAAGAAGGAGATCATGAGACTTCATGGTGCTCCATCCAGCATCATCTCATACAGATATCCTCGTTTCACTTTTCGATTTTAGAGAAGTCTGAAGAAAGCTTGGGGTACAAAACTTAAGCTTAGCACGACTTTTCATCCTCAAACAGACGGGCAATCGGAGCGAACGATTCAGACATTAGAATACATGTTGAGGTCATGTGCGTTGGAATGGATGGGAGATTGGGACGATTACATCTGTTTGGTAGAGTTTGCATACAACAACAGTTGGCACGTAAGTATCAAGTGTGCTCCTTTCGAGATGTTGTATGGCAGAAAGTGTCGCGCCCCAATCGGCTGGGATCAGGTTGGTGAGCGAACACTTGAAGGACCAGAAATGATTGAGTTGACCAATGAGAAGGTCGTAGTAGCTAAGCAGAAATTGCAAGAAGTACGGTCACGTCAGAAGAGTTATGTCGACAAGCATCTTAGGGATTTACATTTTAACGTAGGAGATCACGTTCTCCTTAAGGTTTCGCCGGCATGTGGTGTTAGACGTTTTGGAATCAAAGGGAAGCTCAGTCCTCGATTCATCGGACCGTTTAATGTCATTGAGCGAGTCGGTGAAGTATCTTATCGTTTAGTGTTACCTCCGCAGCTTTCTCATGTTCACGATGTTTTTCATGTGTCCTTACTCAGAGGGTACAAGTATCATCCCCTTCACATGGTTCGGTATCCACAGGAACAGATTCGTGAAGATCTTACTTTCATAGAAGAACCCGAACGAGTTCTTGACAGACAAGAACGAGTCATGAGAAGGAAGACGATTCCATTCGTCAAAATACTTTGGAGGGATCATACCGAGCGGGAAGCCACTTGTGAAACGGAGGCGTCTATCCGGGCTTCTTATCCTCATTTCATATTTTGAATTCAGGTATGTTCTTCTTTTCCAGTTTACATTATTTATAATTCGGGGACGAATTATTCTTTTTAGGGGGGAAGAGTTGTATAACCCGGATGCTTTTACCATGAATAGTACCCTTATGATCGTACGTACATGATTTGAAATTTCCTTATTTAGCACGTGTACGTTTCACGAATAAGAAATTCAAGTATTACGTACGTGTTATTACACGATAAGTATTTATTACGTATTAATGCACGATAATTATTTCAACAATGATTATAATCACGAACATACGAACATGAAAATCATGAACGTAAATAATCACGAACTTATTATTACGTATTTACGTATATTTATTATGATTACGAATAAATATAGTTTACGACAAGAACGATAACTATATAAATCACGTAAACACGACACTAGAACACGTATAATATTTAGACATGGCAAACAATGGGTTTCCTCTTGTGGGCCCCACATAACCGTGGCAAGAAACAAGGAAGGGGACCAAGCCCACTTTTAATTTAGTTAAAATAAGAAAAAGGGAACCATATTTTCATAATACAGAAAAGTTTGAAAATATCAAAACCCTAATCTCTCTTTTGCTCCCTCTTGGCCGCCAGGTATAAACACCACAAAGGGTGTGATTGGTTGATTTTGGTGATCAATTCTTGCAAGGGTGTTCGTGTTTTTCATTCTTCATTGTTTCAAGTATTTGGTAAATCAGTAAACCACTTTTCTTTTTATGTTTTTATTAAATTATAACACATGAAATCATAAGTTATAAAAACAAGTTAACTAACATGTAATTAATCATGGGGGGTTATTAATCATGGTGTTTTTAGGGGTGTTTGTTTCGGCCGACGCAAGGAACTGAGAGCCTATGCTCTCGGCTTGCTTTTGTTTGCACCAACAACCGAGACCAAGGGGTCTCGGTGTGGCTGTGATGTCTCGATCGTAAGAACAAGGGACCCCGACTTACGTCAGGGTGTGGATTGGTTAGTGTGGGTCTCGGCTAAAAACAAACAAGAACACCACCGGCTTAAGCCGGTGGCTAAATAAGGAAAGCAGGGGGAACCAGCCGGGACAGCAGGGGGAACCACCGGCTAACTGCCGGTGGGAACTTTTGCTAGCCGGCGGCTAGGCATGACCAAGGGAAACACCGGTGTGGGCCGGTGGCTGTTTTGCGAAGACAGTGGCAACCGGCCAAGCCGGTTTGCCACTGTTAAGGGTGCGTTGGTTTGACCGGTTCACAGGCCCGGTTCACGGGTTCACAAACACGGTTAATGACACGCTTAGTAAATTAAAACGCGGTTCACGACATGTTATATTTAAACACGGGTTCGATTCATGACTTTACTTTTTTTCAAGTTAATTATTTTTATAAGATAAATAATTACAAGATTTATTAAAGTAATTAAACATGTACATAATTAATTTAATTTGGACATGACTTAGGTTATTATTATTATTAATAATACATGGATTTTAACCTAAGTATTTATTTATTTAATTAGACTATATAATTAATTAATTATTAAACATGTCTTATAATTAATTAATTTACATGACTTAGGTTATATTAATATGAATATTAATTCACATATTAACCTAAGTATTTTATACACTTAATTTAATTAAATCATGATTATATTTAATTAAACACTTTAACCTATAGTTTATATAATTTACATTTAATAATTAATAAACTATACTATTTAATCACATGACTTAGAATATTAATCAGTAAACACTTAAGCTTATATTATTAGCTTAATAATCCAGCTTAATTCTAGTTATGGAAACTTTCTATTTTTAGAAACTTATTTAGTTAAGGCAGCTAATCTATTTATAGAAACATTCTATTTTTAGAAACTTATATATTTTAAGCAGTAAATCTATTTTTGGAAACTTTCTATTTTTGGAAACTTTCTATTTTTGGAAACTTTCTGTTTTTGGAAACTTTCTATTTTTGGAAACCTGCTATTTAGAAAGTTACTTATTATTAGACAACAAGTATAATAATACAAGAAATACAAGTAATACTTAATCAGAATAGACAGAATACATGATAAACACAACATAAAGTTAAGATCAGTAAAACATGACATGAACATATAAAACAAGCTAAGACATGATACAAAACTAGTTACGTATACAGTAATCAGAATACTTATACACGTATATTATTTATTTAGCATTAGTGATTTCGAAGTAGGACTCTCTTCCGTTCGTCTTCTTCTTTCACTGGACAAAAAGTACGGATTCTCCGTTCTTTCAATATGGACATTCTTTCCTTATTAGGATTCCCCGTATGCAGCCAACTGTTTTCCCAGTATATGTTGTATATGTTTTTGAATAACTTATGTATAATTAGATACCTAAATCCATATACATGCATGACCAATTTCACCTAGTTATGGAGGTACCATAACCATAACACTAGAGGCACTAGTGTTATGAATTCACCATGGCGGAGTGATAGCTCGTGGCGTCCCTTCAGCTTTTGGCCATATTATTATTATCATGTGGGGCGTATGGGTGCATCCTAGGTTACATGTTTTTACAGATTATTCAGGTGAATGTGGTGTGTGCCTTGCATCCTTCACAAGGAGCTAATCCCTCTTACCCAAAACTTATATTATTTAGAGGCGGCCCCTCTAATTGCATGACGAGGTCACCCCTCCAAGTATTCATGCACGTTGATATTTCATGACCTATATTGGCTAATGGTAAACATGTTAAACAGTTTTATAAGATAAACATAAGGTTTTCAAACTATAAAACGAGTTTTACTAAGATATGTCAGGTTATCCAGGACTTAGTCTTTTCCGCTGCCATATGCTTATATGCTTATATTATTCATGCTATACTTGTATATCCGTGCACTGAGCGTTATGCTCAACCGTTTTTCCTTTCATGTTCCCAAAACGGCAGGTACTCAAGGACGCTCGTAGACTTTAAGCGTACGTGCATATGGATTGGAAGCTTCCTAGCCTTCATTACTTTATGCATTTCTTCATACTTTTGATACTCATTTCTATGGACAATAGTCCTTTTCATTTACAGTACTTATGTTTTTGTGTGATGAGTTCTACGTTTGGGGTACCGATGTTTGTTTCATGTATTTCCTTTATGGTCATGTGATGTTTTATACATTTATCCTTGTATGCTTTGATGACATGCCATAATCACGCGTGACATTCCATTTACCAAAATGGGGTGTTACAATAATACTTTACTATAGCTTGATATTGTATAATTAAATTAAAGTATAATATTAATTTAATTAAACCATAGTTAACATGTAATTAAATACTTATGTTAAGTTATTTATTTAATAAACATAACAGATAGTTTATCATGAATAATTAAATGTATAATATAATAAGGTATAGTTTATTTAATTTAAACCAACATGTGTCATGTAATGTGTCATGAATATTTATTTAAAATAATTATTATAGTCTAAGTTAATTTTATTAATTAGACCATGTCAAGATCATGAATAATTAACGATTTAATTATATCCTAAGTTTAATTAATTAAACTAACATGACATGATTAATTTAATATTCTAAATTAAATTAATAAAATTAATTATACATGATTAATTTAATTTACTTAACTAAATTAATTAATTTATTTGGCACCGTCTAAACCAAACACCCTCTTGTAGTATTTTCATGTTTACCCAAACCCTTGAACCGAGCCACACTGAGACCCAAGTCTCGACATGCCCGAGACAACAAACCACCACAGTCGTTCGGTTGTGATCCTTGCTGGCGACAGCTCAACAGCAGCCATCAGCATGGCGTCGGTTGCCACTGTTGTCCAAAACCACCCACCGAGAGCATTTCTCTCGGTTCCTACTGCTGGACCCAATACTTCCCCTGTTGGGCGTGCGTGGGTTGCGGCCGAGTAAAGCAAACAGCCACCGCACCCTTGTGGGTTGCGACTGGCTTGTATAAACCCACACCGAGACCTATGGAGATCTCGGTTCCCTTGTTACCCGAACCAAACCCTAACCATACTTGATTAATTACTTGTTTTTAACATGTTTAACATCGTATGTTTATGGATCTATTTAAATAATCAAGATTAAAAGAAAAATAAACAAAATATCAAGGTTTAGGGATACCAAATCGTGGAATGATTTAAAGCTTATGAACATGAACAAATACCCTTGATAATTAGAGATCAAACTTGATCTTCTTCCTTGTTTTGTC
The DNA here is from genome assembly GCA_025667525.1 of Glebionis coronaria. NCBI lineage: Eukaryota > Viridiplantae > Streptophyta > Magnoliopsida > Asterales > Asteraceae > Glebionis > Glebionis coronaria. The sequence continues at coordinate 286,785,011 of CM046877.1, read as the reverse complement.
CTTGTGGTGCTGCGGCTAAAGAAAGAAGAAGTAGGGTTTTATGAATTCTGGTAAAACTTGTAAAAGTGATTTCCTGGAAACCTTTTTGGTTTATGTTTACTTGGTTAATGGGTCAGGCCAAGGCCCTTGTTTTCCCTTCTATGTTGCCGTCCAACACCCCCACAATATATTTGTTTTCGTTTTCGACTTTTATTAATTCACGTGTGTTATTATTCATATCGTGAGTTTGTGTTTTACTTTCGCGTTTTATTCTTGACATGTATTATTTATTATACGTAAATACTTGTAATTAATATATAATGTTATACGTAATAATAAGATTTACACATTAATTATTCGTGGTACATGTCGTGTATTAATTACACGTAAAGTTTTAATTAATCCGTAATTTCATGTAATTAATGCATTCATGGATTTTAAGCGGTTTTTACATTCTGCCTCCTCCGTTCGTGCCGTTTTTTGTCATGTTTAGAGTTTAGTGTAGGGTCTCACGGATGGCGCCAACTTTTTGATACAAAAGTTGGAGATACCGCGCTTGACCCGAATTAGGTTTAATTTGGGGTCTTGTGGACTCCAACTCTTGCACCAAGTGAACTTGTTTAGAAACCCTGCACACTGAATAACAGACACCATTAGGCTTACCGTGCGTGGGTCCCACGATTAGACTCCAACGTGAGTGTAAGTAATCGTTTGAGTATATGTGAGGGTTAGAGTATTGTGCATATCGTACCTTTGTGGAACCTCGGGGGTTCCTTTTATACCCGAGATAGTCCTGGCCCGGCTCTCCTAATCTTTTGCTGCCTAAGGAAGAGATAATGACCAAATATAGATCGATCCTTATCGTGTAAATAAGGAGAGTGTATATCTCTTTCCATGAGGCGAATATAATCCTAGTTTAGATTATATTCTGTCTGATCCTGTAGCAGTGCGACGAGGACACGGTTTAAGGAATAAACCACGTGCGTCAGTGACTTACCAAGCCTCATTGGCTTCGCGCGTTGTTTGTGTAACGATCTATACCCGATGGATACAGGTAGTTCTCATGAGTCGGGTTATCCAGCTCGATTAGAGACTATAGGTCATCAATTTTTGAAGGTTAAACATTATGTTATGGATTATGTGTGCTCAGAAACTTGGTAGAAAGGAATTGAACTATGTGTATGTCAGGTTTGAGTCTCTTATGGAAAAAGGAACCCCAAAAAAATATGCTTTAAATAATGAGCGTCATATACTAATGGTCATATTGCAAAAAAGAAATTGTATGTCTCAGCAACAACATTAAACCATTTATGTCTCACAAATAGAAGGTTAGATTTTTGAACTCAGATTTTCAGCTAAAGTGTCCGTTATGGGATTGTGTCACGGAGTTGGTGGTATGCTTATTAAAATAGATGTCTTTGTAAATGGCCACGTTGTGCTTGTTGGAAAAAATTGTTTGCAAAATGGGTTTTGCAATACTTTGGACATAATTTCATATATGTATATATTATGTATATTCGTACTACTTAGTAGCTTTGCGTTCTCCTCGAAGAGAACTTCGCAACGAGCTAAAGTATGTCCAATATGGAGTTAATATGAATGAGATATTGTGTCTCAAAGTGAGGCATATGAAACACAATATTTGGAAAATATTTTGTCCCACATCGCTTGAAACATGAAGTGAAAACATCTTTAAAAGGAAACCTTAGTTTCTACCTTCAATATTCATTTTTGGGTTTTTACTCCCACGCCTACATGTGCAGAAAGTGAGATTTCTAGGCCAAAAACGGGTTCGAAGCTACTGAACTTGTGCATGAGCGTGCGACCCGCGGACACAAATGCAACTCCGAAATCTGCCTAGGTGCAGGCAAATTCAGTATTTTTTGCTGCTCATTCGAATTTTTCCTTTCAGATTTTTGTAATATATTTTAGGAATAGATACAAACTTATTAATTAAGTTTACAAAAATCTATTTTGTGTATTTAAAGATTTACGAATATGTGTTAGTAATAACAGATTTTCATATCAATTTAATTTAGGATCAAATATTCTGTCTTGGTGACCAAGACATATAGAGCATATAAATTAAACTTGAATTTCATTCATTCAACACATCCAAAGACGCAGCTTTTCTACATCAAAGTTCAAGCAGTCTTTTTCAGTCAGAAACACACATAGTATCCGTAATCTTTCAGGCAAGTAAGTCGAGTCCGGCTGTACAACAACTTTGGACATTATACCCTGGGAAACAGACGGTGAATCTATTTTTAAGGGAAGCGTGTTAAACACGTGCCTCGTCTTAATTTTTTTATTGCTTTCGTTATTACTTTTTTTTATTTTATGTTTCTTAATTTCTATCAATTTATAAATGTAATTCGACTTTATATAATAAAAGTATACACCGTTTCCTACAGTGCTTTCGTTATACCTTAAAAAATTGTCTTAAATTATTTCAAAAATCATAACCGGATTAAATGAGGAATCTCAGTCACATCGTAAGACTAATTAGTTTTTAAATTATGTTTGATAAAACAAATAATCTTAACGTTGTAAGGATTTGGGTAAGGAGTATACTAAAGCGAATAGGGAGTCTGTTAAGGACTCCATTTTTTATTGTTACATTTATAGTAGTATTATAATTCATATTCTTAAAATATAGGAAAATAGAAAATAAAATGTTGGTGGGTCTAATTTGTTCAAAAAATTTCTTGGTCAACCCGCTTTGACACTTTTGTTTTACCCATAAATAACGACATCAAATAAAGTAATCCCATACTTACATATTACACATATTAGGAAAGGTTACAAGGTTGGTACTTCATCAAGGTGTCCAAGATACTAAGGTTTTGGAATGAGGGTCACAAATAGGCAAATTACCTAAGAATGGTCCAACTGATGCAACATACCTCCACTGCCATAGATGAACTGATCTGATAACTACACCTCTCAAGACTGAATGTACCAAGCTTCTTATAAATAGACGAAAGGATAACATCGCATATCCACTTACGAAAGGCTTAAGTAGAGAGTTAGTTAGTAATTCGTCTAAATGAATGGGACTAAAGCCCTTGAAGGAATGAGTTTCTATGAAGGAAAACCTAACCCAGTTGACTGGAGATCCCAAGATCTGGGTTCAATAGGACAACCTAATCATAGAAATGTGTAGGAAGTCACGTCAATGTGGGAGAGTTACTGAATACATTAACTGTCTTTGTCCATTCCTAAACGATGTGACTTGTTGAGAGGTTAAACATATGGCTTAATGATTCAAGATGAAATCATAAAAGCATAATGATTAAAGATGAAATCCTAAAACATATGTTTTTAATGATTCAAGATGAAATCACCTATGTGAGAGTCAAGTGGGGTCACTTCGAAGGATGTTTTGGTGGCGTAATTTCTAAGATCTCTTGCAGAACTAGGTGAGTGTTCATGACCATAACGAACACGACTATGAGGACTTGACAAGGTCAGGAAGAGTCTTGTGTGAGTATGTATTGTCGTCTACGTAAACAGAGGCTGAGTTCAAGGACATCATGTCTACTCAGATCTAGGAGACTAAGTACATCTCACTAGGGAAGGTTCAAAGGGTCACACCTACTTATCCTATGCAAGACTTAACCGCAAAAATTTCTCCGAAAATTTTGTGTGTTTTCGACCGATCTCCATTCATGTGGGGGATTGTTGGAAAAAAGTGTTTGCAAAATGGGTTTTGTAATACTTTGAACATAATTTTTTATATGTATATGTTATGTATATTCGTAGTACTTAGTATCTTTACGTTCTCCTCGAAGAGAGCTTCGCAACGAGATAAAGTATGTCCAATATTGAGTTAATATGAATGAGATATTGTGTCTCAAAGTGAGGCACGTTAAACACAATATTTGGAAAATATTTTGTCCCACATCGCTTGAAACATGTAGTGAAAACATGTTTAAAAGGAAATCTTAGTTTCTACCTTCAATATTCTTTGGTGGGTTTTTACTCCCACGCCTACGTGCGCGCAGGGGGGGGTGGAGAAAGTGAGATTTCTAGGCCAAAAATGGGTTCGAAGCTACTGAACTTGTGCATGAGCGTGCGACCTGCGGACACGAGTGCAGCTCCAAAATCTGCCTGGGTATGGGCAAATTCGGTCTTTTTTTACTGCTCATTAGAATTTTTCCTTCCAGATTTTTGTAATCAATTTTAGGAATAGATATAAACTTATTAATTAAGTTTACAGAAATTTGTTTTGTGTATTTAAAGATTTGTGAATCTGTGTTAATAATAATAGATTTTCATGTCAGTTTAATTTAAGAGAAAATATTCTGTCTTGGTGACCAACACATCCAAAAACGCTGCTTTTCTGCATCAATGTTCCAGCAGTCTTTGTCAGTCAGAAACACACACTGTATCCGTAATCTTTCAGGCAAGTAAGTCGAGTCCGGCTGTACAACAGCCTTGGACGTTGTACCCTAGGAAACAGACGGTGAATCTTTTTTAAGGGAAGCGTGTTAAACATGTGCCTCATCTTAATTTTTTATTTCTTTCATTATTCCTTTTATTTATTTTCTGTTTATTAATTTCTGTCAGCTTATAATTGTAATTCGATTTATTATAATAAAAGTATACACCATTTCCTACAATCTTAAAACATATTCTGTTTAACAGAATTAAAACTTTTATTAAATCGGATTAATAATTTTATCAGATTTATTATAAACTGTTTCTGTCGAAACCAGGATTGAGTTTCACTGGAAATCAGTTTTAATTTTAGAGATTTTAATTAACTAATCTCTAACGTTTTTCATTAAGTAGTTGTTCTTATAAGTTTATATTGAAAACAAGATTGTGTTTCTGTTAAACTGATATATTTGATAATTACATGTGATTCATTGAAACCAAGATTGAGTTTCTTTGAAGCAGATCTGATATAAGTATATAGGGATGATGATACTGCTTTTATACATAGTCTCATCGTCCAAAACTGGCTTTAAATGCATTAAATATCATCAAAAATGCCAAATATATGCTTGTGTTTGTTACTTGTGTATTTTAGGTACATATATTGAGAAAATGACAAAAGATCACAAAAAACATGCAAAAACGAACACGGAAAACGAAGCCGCACAATGAACCAAACCCTTATGAGCATTTTCCTAGAAAAACCCTTGAAGATTTGAAGATTATGCATGAAGGGTCCTCCAATATTTAAGAATTGACACTTTAAACCCTTGTTTATTCATAATTACAAGTTTGGTCCTTAAATTTTGTCAAATTTACAAAAAGGGCCCTCGACTTTGAAGAATTGGCAAGAATGGTCCCTCAACAATCATGACTTGTCAATATTAGTCCTCCAAAAAGTCATCAAACAAGTCAAGACCATCATCTTTGAAGAAATGCCAATACAACCCTTCAAGAATCAACAAATGGCAAGAAATACCCCTGAAAATACTTTGGAAAAGTATTTAGGGCAAAAGTGTGAAAAGTGAAACTTGAATAACAAAGGAATTCGTCTTTTGGCTATTTAATTTGCAAGTAAAAGGAGTTTGAAAATTAAGGGACAAAACCTGGCAGACAAAAGTACTTACCATAACCACTCTTGGGATGACACCTGTCCCACTCACCTAACCCACCAATCAGAACCCACCCTTTCTCCACCTCATTTCCCACTCACAACTAACTTAAACTAATCTATGATTAGTTTATTAAAATGGCGCCTAACACCTTTTTGAATCCTAAACCAGATTAAACATGCTACTATTCACACATGAACACGATTTGGGTTTTCCTAACTGTGTTTTAATTAAACCTCCATCATCTCCAGATTTATGATTAAGCATATCATAATCATAACCCAACTCCTAACTTGGACACCTCATTACCTCACAACCCCACAACCCCACATAAGATTCCCCTGCTACACTTGGGATGAAACTGCCAAAACTATGCCAGCCATCCAACACCCAAGATTTCTGCTTACATTCTAAGCTTGTTTGAAGCCTTTGGATGCTATTTCACCCTTGCCAACTCACACAACCTGCCAAAGAAAGTCATATGATTCCAAGATATTCAAAATCGACAAGGAAAATTTGGGGCTTCTACACATTAGGGTTTATGTATTTTTCAGCTTTCATAGAACATTTGTAGCCTATATAAGTCATAGGACCTCTTTTATTTTCAGTTGGTCTTGAATTTTTCCTAGTTCACATTTCTGTAAATCCTTGTTCATTGTTTAATGAAAAGTGTTTGAATTTTGTGAAGAAAAGTCAAGTGTCAATCTCTTATTCAGTTTGTTTATGTTACATGTTTGCTAAAACTGAATCTCAAAACTTTTTCTTAAGCTTTGTGCAAGAAATTGCTCAAAGTCCTAAAACCTTGATATTTTGCTAAGTTCCTTGGTACACCTTGGAATTCTTGGGCTATAAGTGGATCATAGCATCCTGATATTGTGATATCAAGGTGTTGTGAGGCTTATAACTTGGGGATAATCAAGTGTGGGGTACAAGGGTTGCATTAATAAAGGATTTGTCACCTTTCTGTTTATTATTTTTGCTTCTAACTTTGTTCCATCTTAGCATCTTGATATTGGAAGCTTGTGCTTGTTCTTGCTAGCACATAAGATCAAACATATGTGGGTGTGGATGTACATCCATGAGGTTTGAACCCTTAATCTCAAAATCTGCCAAAAATTTGGATATTTGTGATATTTGAGTTCTGCTTGTGTATGTGTTGTTCTTGGGATCTAAATCTGGTTGATTCTATTTAAGTTTGATGTTTTGATGTTTATGTATGCATGTGCTAACCTAATTCCAACTTTTGATTTGAAAATCTTGTTTTGAATTATAAAGGGGTGTTTGGGTCAACTGCATATTGAAGTATTTGTGTTATTGGTTAAGTGTTTGATGTTGTATGCTAGTGGTTCTTGTTTAAGAAGTTGATAGAGTAAATATCTGCAATTTGTATGCTTTTGAACACCTAAATCAAACATATGCTTATAAAATCTTAATTAAGTGATATTTTGGACTGTGATTTGGTGCACACCTAGTTCTAGGCCTAGACTTAGGATAAAAAGTGATAAATCATACCCATCATAACCTGTTAAGAAGATCTAAGTGTTTGAATTTGGCTGTGTGGTCAAGTATATCAACAAGTATTTAATAAGTGTGAAAACACTTATCCTTTTACCACTTATTTCCAATAATAACATGACCAAAGCGTGTATTTTATGTCATAAAAGTCGGAATTATGCGTGGTTTGTGTTTTTATTGTGTTTTAGGACTAAAAGATGAAAAAGGAAGAAAACACGGGCTTTCACGGGCTTTTATCGAAGAAAACGAGAAAAGACGAAGTCAAGAGATCAAGAGTGCTTAAAGAACGGATGTCCAAGACCTATTCGGAAGAATTATCGAAGAAAAAGTCTAAAGACGGAAGTTTAATGAAGTCGAAGAACTCAAGTCTAAATTACAGAAGAAAATTACTAAGACAAGTTCAAATCCCGAGACGACGTCGAGAAAAGATAAAGAATTAAATCTAGTCGAGAAGAAAAGAAAGAAGGAAGCACACCATACATGCACTTCCCATTTTCCCTATAAATACCCTCATAATCACATTAGGAGGGGAGTTAGCTAGTTTCATTTTTAACTTTCCTTTCTAGTTTTTAGAGAGAGAAAGTTCCAAACTTTCTCTCACTAAGTTTTCCATCTTTTCTTTATTTTAACCTTTCAAGTTTAAGCTTTTTGTATTAGGATTTCATTAATCAAAAATTCAAGTTTAAGTATTTTGTTCTTTAATCTCCTTCTACATTTCTTGATTTTGATTCACTTTTGATCCGAATTATTCATAATCCGTGATTGATTTTCTTGTTTATGTGAATAAAAAGTTCATCTTTTTCTTCATATATAAGCTTTCATACGGTTTAAGCTTTAAGATCTTTGTGCTTATTGGCTTATTTGTATGTTTAGCTTATTTACTTTTAAAAAGTTTTCTTAAAGTTTTAATCTTTTCAAAGTTTGATTTAAAAAGGTTTCTTATTTAAATTCTAAAAGTCCTTATCTCATGCTTATTAGTTTTGCTTATTATTGAGTTAGTTAAGTCTTGGATTGAGCTTATTGAAAATAGCTTATTTCCTAGCTTATTTCGGATTAACTCTTATCGCAAAGTAAAACCCCATTGCGACGGGACTTGAGACAAATATTGCGATCATCCAATCGCAAGAGGGTTTTGTATTGCGATGCACGTTGCGATTTGTGCATCGCATTAGGGTCTTGTATTCCGATTCATATTGCGATAGGTTTATTTTTGTGATATTGCGATTGGCTTCATTTTGATGATATTGCGACAGTTTACTTTTAGTGATATTGCGATACATTTGCTTTTGGTTACATTGCGATTGGATTTCAGTTTGATATTGTGTTGGGTCTACTAGATGTAGATCTTGCAGCCTTTCAGGAACGGTGAACGACTTCTGTAATCACAAGTCAATTCACAGAGAGACTCTATACACAATATGAAAGCAGAATACAAATATAATAAAGAAGAACAGAATAACTATAAAGACTTGATCCTTTCTAAGGATTTCTAATATTGATAATGACTAGAACTACGATTGATGAAGGTGTCTCTAACCCTTCTGCCCAAGGTTCCTTTTATACTACAAGGAAACCCTAATACAGCATTAAACAAAATGTGTAGATGTGATATGCATATCCTTTCCTAACATATCTCATGCATATCCTAACAGAATAATAAATAAATAATAAAGTTGACTTTGACTAGGACCAGGAGCACGACTTGCTCCTACTACTACTAGGACGAGGAGGAACTACATACTTCCTAGTCTACCTATTACAATAACTATTACAATGGTCCTAACAATCCTCCCCTAAACTTGAATTTGACCTGTTGAGTTCAGGTTTCCTGGAAAACGTGCATGAAAGCTCGAGGATTGAATCATCAAAAGAAACAGCAGCATCAGCAAGATAAGAAACAGAAGAACCGCCGCAACATGAAACACTAGAAGCTTCTCCAAAGCGTGAAACAAATCAGCATCGTGTTGAATCTTTATAGCAACATGAGCAGATTTGATGAGCCTTTACCAAGTAGCTGCTCGCTCTTGGGCTAGCCATTCTTTTTGGTGGAATAAGCATCACCCTGGGAGACCAGAACCCAGCCCAACTCTTAGAACGTGAATCCATGGTGAGTGGGAGTACCCTGATGATTTTAGGCAAACCATCACAGCCGTCAACGGATTTGATATGTCTTTACCAGGAGCCGTACCCCTCTGGACTCGCCAACTCTTAGCAATGAAGCATCGGTGAGTTGAAAACCCTATAGCTTTAAGCAAGCTATTACATCTATCAACGGATTTGATAAAATCTTTACCAAGAGTCGTACCCCCTTGGATTAGCCACTTTTCAGTCTAGGACCATGGCAAGTGAAAACCATCCAGTTTTGGGTAACCTGACAACCAGCAACGGATTTGAGAATCGCACCAGGAGCCGTACCCTCAAGGTGAATCAACTCTTTCTTGTCGATTAGACATGGTGAGTTGAGGACCATTTGTTGTGAGGACCAAGTCCAACACCAGATGAAACCAGTAACCAGCACAAGTACAACTCAGCAACCAGAACCCAAAGTGTGAAGCAGCAGATGGTATTATATTCACAAGTATAATATCCATGATGTGTTTAAAGTATAAGCAGATATTATATAAAAAGTATTTTTTTTTTAACTAGAATGAATTAAATTCACCAATCACTGTACATATTGGTGAAAAGAATGATAATATGAACAAATGATCAAAAACACAAAACATAAACACTTACAAACCAACCAAATCAGAGACCAGAAGCAGCCTTCTTATCTGCTTTCAAACGAGCTTGGATCCCTTCCACCAACGCAGTTGCCATAGAAGACTCATTCCCTGAGTGAGCATTTGAAATCTGCAAGTGACAAGCCAACATAGCCTCCATCGAAGCAATCGTCAACGGATAAACCATGTCTGTGAGCATGAAGACCATATGACCCGATTCCAACTCCAACATATGCACACCACATCCGGCATATAACTTCCATCGCTGAATAACCCATTGCATCTGATCCTTCCAGACACCAGAAATAGGAGCATGAGGAGGTGCATCAAGCATCATCTTAAGATCAACCCATAATCGCAGACCAGGCCAGGAAGACACAGCCATAGGATCAACAGGCATGCCAGTATCCACAAACCCATATAAAGCCATAAGATCCTTACGATCCGCCCAAGACAAAATACCCTGCAGACCCGAAGCAAACCTAACAGACCCATCACTAAGAGTAATCCTATGAGATACCGTACCAGGAAGAGTCGTGGAATGCGCAACCGTCCAACCAGTAATATAACCATTTCCCAAAGGCAAATCAGAGTCACTATCAGAAGCTGCATCTATAAGATTTTCAGAAGCACGCTTCTCATAGGGGACTGTCTTGCCACGTCTAACACGTCGAGCCGATTTCTGGGATCACCAGGTGAGGGTTCAACTTTTACCTTTACCTGAGCAGCAGCAGTGGGAGCAGGAGAAGTAGACTCAAGAGTTTACCCACCCAAGGGATCAACAGGAGCTGCACTAGAAGAAGGAAGAGGTTGAGAACCAGGAACTGGTGGTGATGGTGATTCCATATCAGGTGCAAGAGTGGTGATTGTGGTAGCAAAGGTGGTGGTGGTAGCATGTGTGGTAGTGGTAGCAGGAACTGAAGAAGAAACCGAAGAAGCAACCGATGAAGTAGGGGTGATACCAACAGTAGAAGCAACAAAAACCGATGGAATAGCAGCAGAACCAGGAGTAGGATCAGATGAACGACCAATAGTATCAGCAGGTGAAGAAGTGGTCACCACACGTGGAGAAGGACGATAGATAAATCATTCCAGAATTGGGGTGCTTTGATGCTTGACCATTCTTTCATATAGTGCTTTAAGTTCATCAAAAGACAAAGCCCGAACCCTGCCCCACTTCCAACCAGTTTGGAAATAAGCAGCCGACTGATACTTCACAAATCGCTGCATCTGCTGTCGCTCCTCAGTCCTCGACAAAGGTCTGTTCTTACGCTTCTCACGAAGCTGTGCAGCAAGCGCCAATTGATGCTTGCGCATTAACACCATGGCTCTTGGAATACAGTTATGCTCATCCACATCCGCACCCAGAAGATCAGTGAACTGGGAATAATCTTTGGTAAGAATAGTCAACACCTGCATCCAATCACTTTCATTCCAATGCATTGCATCATGCTACACTTGTTCTCGTCTCTGCTGTTGAAGCGCTTCCTCCTCAGCCCGAGCAGCTTCATCAATCTCGGCTTGCATCCGTTGAGCAGCCTCCTCACCCAACCTATCCTCCACAAGCTGTCTGCGTGTACGCTTGCGAGGTGGTGAGGGAGCATCAGTCATGGGGGCCTTCCCCTTTAGATCATGGGATGGACCAGCATTGCAACCAACAGTAGGACCAGAAGCACCATCCATAGGAGTGGGAATAGCAGCAGGAGAAGGAACACTGGAGGAAGTCAGAGGAACCGGCAAATCATCATACAATTTATCAGCAAAGGCAGCCTTTGCCAACAACGTCAAACCATCCTCAACACGATCCTTAACTTCATCATCAGAATCAGATTGGACCACATGCTTCTTTCGTCGTCTTTGCTGAGTCTCCAAAGCTTTGATGCGATCAGCCATGGGAAGAACAAACTCCCTAGTAAGCTTCCGGTGTTGATTCAAATCTGCTTCCAAGGAAAGAATCCGTGCATGATACCTGTGCATAAGATCAAGTAGAGAAGTAAGTGTAATAGGCTCCTCCGCTTGCCCACTAAGAGGACTTGGGTGAGGGAAGGCGTCATTTGAGCCAGAAGCAACAGATGGGTCAACATTAGGAGTACTAGCACCAAAAGGCTTATCAGAAGAGTGTGGAGCAGGACTAGGAGGGGGAGTCTCCACAAATGGAGACTTATGTGGTACTGAAGAAGAAGCAGCCTTGGAAGTGGATGGTCTCTCAACCACCACCTCCACAACCGGCTCTTCCTCAACCACAGGAGGTGCACAACCAGCATGAACCTCCTCCTACATCGGGTCATCACTCAATTGAGGTTCCTCCTCGGGTTGTTCAACCGGAGGAACCACAACATCAGGAGGACCCTGAGCCAGTCCCATCATGGCCTCAGTAAGGGGGCTCCACTCCCCGGTAAACCCATGGACCATATTTTAATACACTTTGGCAGTAAGCTTAGAAGGCACATACTCAGTCCTATCTCAAGGAATGCAAACCAGTATTTGTTGTAAAAACCTAGGATACATCAGAAACTTCTTCCTAGAACCAACACTAGATAGATTGCTAACCATCCCCTCAAACAAGTAACGAGAAAATTTAAAAACCCTACCCTGTGCTAAGCATATGAGACCAGTAGCCAAAGGAGTAGGGAAAGCATCCCAACTCCCAGACTTGGGACTTAAACAATGAATCAGAAAATGCACTAGAAGCTTCCATTGGGGGGAAAACCGATTCTTTTGGAAGTTAAACTTCCCCCCATGATTATACCCTATAGCAGCCATCCCCTCCAACACCTCCGAATTGGGGATTGACACAACACCACCTTCATCTTGAAGATGAAGGGAAGATCAAATAGAAGCCTCAGAAACCACGTATGAACGACCATCTATGGTAGCATGGAGTTCACGTGGACGACCAACCACAACCACAAGTCGAGCAGATACCCAAAATTGACGAATGACACTATCATAAATAGTGGGACATACAGTAAAAGCATACCTTAGGTTTGAAGCCTCAATGAAGTCCAGAATGTCAGTAAAATCATCACGATGTGGACCATCTCCTAGATAGGCGACCTTGTTGTAAGCAGGTTGGTATACCAGGGCAGCCATGGATCTTGATCAATTGAATGGAAGATGATGTTTGTTAGGGTTGAGAGAGTAGGATTGGTTGTGTGTGTGTTATGAGTGAGATGAATGAGTCAAGGGGGGGGTTAATTGACCATAAATAATAGAGGTAGTAACTGTTCATTGACCCCTAATAATGGGGGGTTGCCCTTTCAAATTAGACAATTATTACATAGTAACCACTTGCCCCTTTTAACATAATTTCCAAATTCCAATTTACCAAAGTTAAATAAGAGTGTAAATACCAGAATTTGAATGCGTTGACTAAAAGGCAAAGCGCACAATGGTCAATACTAGAAGCAAAATGTGGTCAACAGAAGTCAAAACGATGAACAGTGTCCCAGACCAGTATCAGAAGCCAATCATCACTTGACAAAGAAGGATTTTTAAGTACCAGAAGCCAACCAATAATGACTAGAAGCTAACCAATGAGGACTAGAAGCCAGTCATGAAAGAATATAACCACCAGAAGTGAGCAAAAACCTCCACCAGGAGTAACACACACCACCAGAACCAATGCAAAAAGTTGTTAAAATCTACCAATATGTTAGTCTGTGCAAAGTAATATGTACACTAAGCCTCCCCTTAATCCTAGTCCTCAAGGATTGACCATCCCAATGTGAACCACCAAATGGTTAAACCGAGGACCATCAAAGGCTTTTGTCAACAAATCAGCAACATTATCATCCGTATGGAGGTAGGACCAAATAAATCCATGTGTAGTAGCTGCAATGGTTCAGTAATAAGACTAAGAGCAGTAATGGCCTTGAAGGATGCTTTATGCTGTTTGCCTTTGCTGCAAGCAATACAATTTATATCATTTCTAAATGACTTGGGAGGTAAACCAGAGACCAGATTCAAATTTGCAAGTTTGTGAATGGTCTTGAAGTTCACATGCCCCATCCTTCTGTGCCATTGAGTGGCTTCATCTTCTGAGGCTTTAGCAACCAGACATGCTAGTTGACCAGTAGGGTTGACTTCATTCAGCTTGATGCTATAGAGATTGTGTCTTCTAGGGGTTCTGAGCAGAACCTGTGAGTCATTCGGAAGGTGAAAGTCTTTGGAGAGCACAAGTGCATCAGTATCCGTAAAAAGAACAAATTGCTTCTTGTCACAAATCTGAGAGACAGATATCAAGTTGAAGTGCTGAAGTGCTTCCACATAGTAGACCTGCTCAAAATTTAGATTAGGCGTCTTAATTGTTCCTTTGCCAGTGATCCTGCCTTCACCTCCACCAAAATAGACCTTGCCACCGTGAAATGGTACAAAGTTAGAGAGAAGACTTTTATTTCCTGTCATGCTCCTGGAGCAACCACTATCAACAATGCCTAAACTAGGATCTTGGTATGGAGTAACCTACAACAACAAGATAATAAAATGCAAAAGTTAGTGTCTTAAGGGGACCCAAACCTTTTCAGGTTTGAGCCTGCCTTATGGATCTTTAGTAGAGAGCCAAGATGATTGATGAGATCCAACGTTGTTCCTTGGTTGCCTATGCATCATATGGGTATTATTGTTTGACCAAGAACAACCTGCTGAGGGCTTAACAGCAGTTCCCAAACATCCCAAACCAAAATATATGTGGTCAAGATTATGTGGATAAATTGGATTAAAATTATGAAAATAGTTACTGGTGTTTCTATTTGATGTAAAACCAATGTTTCTCCAATTATCAGAAGGTAATGGAGAGGACCTTCTAGAAGAAGAAAACGATTGAGCACTAGGACTGAGTCTTCTAGAGGTATATGTGGCAGCTCCTGGTGGACCAGGAGCAGGAAATGCTTGATTAACAGAGGCATGTGTGTCATAAAAATCACAATCTTTAATCAAATGAAATGCACTTCCACAAACAAAACATGTTTTAATCGACCTTTTATTAGAATGACATTGTTTCATACTGCTAACATTATTACACACAATTTTAGGAGAATTACACTTCCTAGGACTCAATAAACCAGGACCAGACACAGTTGACTTAAAAGTAACTCTCTCTTCACACTTCCTAGCACTAGTAGCAGCATGATCATTCGACTTGGAACTTGTAGGTCTCGAAGCTTCACTTGAATCACTTGATGCAGAGTCACTGGCTTTGTCACTGAAAGTACACGAGACAAAGTCATTAGAATTAGTAGAACTTTTTGGGGACTCATGCATCTGTGATCCATCCAAGTCAATATGCCTAGAAGTGGGCATAAAAGTTCTAGTAAGGGGGGGAGGGACAGCATGCATTTCTGCTGCTGGTTTAAACCTATTGTACTTAGGTTCTCCCTCTTCCTCTTTGTCGGCATCAAACACACTCGAAAAAGATAAATCAAACACATCTTCTGAATCAATATATTTATAATTTTAGTCCTACCAGACATGCTACTATCGATTAATTTTGAAAGATTTTTAGGTGCCTTTTGCCATTTTTCAAATCTCAACATTGTGGCATCTAATCTTTCTTGCATCTCCTGTTTTCTTTTATACTGGCATCTCTTACCTTTTCTGTATATTTAAGCATATTAGTTGTGTTTTCTAAATCGATGCTCAGTATCCTAATTTTATCCTCATACTCACGTTGAGTATCTTGTAGCCACCTCTTTTGTTGTTCCAATGTGTTTAAAGAAGCCTTATAGGCTTGAACCTCTAAAAAATACTTATCATTTTGATCATTTACTTCATTCAATTAGGACAACAATTCTGAGTAATTATCATGACAACCAAGAGGACAATGTTGTACCTGAGGTGAGATGCCCATAAGAGCAAACTCGTCTGCTTCTTCTGCATCAGAGAGATTCCCAACAATCATTGCAAATACGTCAGTCGAGGATTCAGCGGATTCCAAAGTTGTATTCTGATGATCATTCCAGTTGACCATAGAGTCAACAGATACCAGTGCCTTTTTGTCATCTTTTACCTCCTGAACCTTAAAAGCTGAGTACCCGCTCTTCTCCTGGTCATTCTTGCTAGGGAATTCCCTTGCAAAGTGACCTTGTTGCTGGCAGTTATAGCATCGAACCTTTCTTCTGTCGAATCTTGCTGGCTCCCGTGGGTTGTAATTGAATTTTCGACCTGCTTTCTTCTCAAACTTGTGAACCCTAAGAGTGAGCATGGCCATCTGCCATTTAAGATCCATTTCATCCAGGTCAAGTTTATCGACCTGTTTGAAGTCATCAAAAGCAAGTTGTTGTTGAGCATCAACATCAGCCACAAAAGAATGAAGAACGGCTTCAACCATACTACCAGACTTTGTAGTAG
This sequence comes from Glebionis coronaria, assembly GCA_025667525.1. Lineage (NCBI taxonomy): Eukaryota > Viridiplantae > Streptophyta > Magnoliopsida > Asterales > Asteraceae > Glebionis > Glebionis coronaria. Next base: position 286,768,891 of record CM046877.1, on the reverse strand, counting down.
GATCAGGAGCAGAAGTATGCTGAAAAGTATGTTGAAAGGACACAGTATTGCTTGGGCTACTAGCATATGACATGGGACTGGATGCCATAGAACTCACAAAGGTAGAATTAGCAGGAGTGGGAAAAGAGTCACTTGAATATCCTCTCACATGAGGTTCAAAAGTTCTGAGCTTATGAAATAAATCATCAAAATTGAGATAGTCAAGCCCACCTTTGGCTTTGAGAGAGATTACCACCTGATTCCATGAGTAGGGTAAGGCTTTAAGAAACCTTGCATTAATATCACCATCGTCAGGCTTTGAACGAAGTTGATTCAATTGGCTCAATATCTTTTGGAACCTGTCATACCCTTGATGTAAACCTTCAGTTTCTGAGATTTTGAATTCTATGAATTCATCTCTCAGCATGGATCTTCGCATTTTCTTTGACTCCTCATTCCCACCAAACCTTGATTTTATACCATTCCAGATCTCTCTAGCATCATCCAAATGGTAGAAGTCACCCATGTGATCATCAGGAAGAGATTGAAGCAAAATCGTTTTTGCTTTGACCTCCTTCTGAATAGCTATGATTTCTTCATGAGATTTAGGGTCAAGAAGAGTAATATTACCATTCTTTTCTCTTCCAGTTAGCTTCCTGCTGTTCCCATTCAGAATAATCTTCCAAAGGTCTTGATCAGTATTGGTGATCCACCATTCCATCTTCATTGCCCAACTATCGTATTCATCCTTTTTCAGAAGATGGAATTTACCATTCGTGTTGGAAACCGTAGCAACGATCTGCTGACGTTGCACAATTTTACGAGTTTTGTCTTCTCCTCTTTGAGTAGAAGTTGAGGCAGACATAATAAAACAAAAATGTCAGAAATAAGAAAACTTGATTCTTCTTGTATAGAGATCCTCCCAAGCTCTAATACCACTTGTTGGGTCTACTAGATGTAGATCTTGCAGCCTGTCAGGAACGGTGAACGACTTCTGTAATCACAAGTCAATTCACAGAGAGACTCTATACACAATATGAAAGCAGAATACAAATATAATAAAGAATAACAGAATAACTATAAAGACTTGATCCTTTCTAAGGATTTCTAATATTGATAATGACTAGAACTACGATTGATGAAGGTGTCTCTAACCCTTCTGCCCAAGGTTCCTTTTATACTACAAGGAAACCCTAATACAACATTAAACAAAACGTGTAGATGTGATATGCATATCATTTCCTAACATATCTCATGCATATCCTAACATAATAATAAATAAATAATAAAGTTGACTTTGACTAGGATCAGGAGCACGACTTGCTCCTACTACTACTAGGACCAGGAGGAACTACATACCTCCTAGTCTACCTATTACAATAACTATTACAATGGTCCTAACATATTGCGATTGGATATTGCGATCGGATTCCTTTGTGGGTTTATTGCCACAACATTTCCTTTGACATTGCGATTGGATATTTGCGATTGAACAACATTGCGATAGAATGTACTTTGATATTCCGATGGTTATTCACTTGTATTATTCCGATGACTTGTTTTAATCACATTCCGATAGATCATGTTTTTAAGTTTTAAAATTTTACAAGTTTTATGTTTTAAGTGTTTTTCTTAATAAATTTTAGTTTAAATTTTTAAAGCTTTCACTTTACTCAACGACAATTTCAATTATTTGCTCTAAGTTTAAAATAGATAATAAACCAACCATTTATCTTTCTACCAAGAACAATTGAGTCGCACTTTCTACTAGTAATCAATTCGAAAAGATTCAGACGAAAATATTTTATACTTAGCCAGAAGCTTCGTATTAAATGGCGCCGCTGCCGGCTCTTTTCGTTAAGATTAAAGGTTTTAAGTGAGAGACGCGTTGGATTTTGGGATCCGTTCATCTTTGAACGTTATTTTCCTCGCTTTAAAATTTTCAAAAATCCTAAAAAAATATAAAATTATCAAAAATACAAAAAAATTAAAAAACATAAAAAACCAAAAATATTTCTGCTTTGTTAGTTCTTTTGTAGGTGTATGCGCACTCGATCAACATCTATCCCGAGCCCGAGACTCTCGATAACTTAGACATGGCCGGTGTACACAACAATAATAATAACCCACCTCAAAACAACATGAATAATAAGAACAATGAACCTCTACCGGACAATCGCCTAATGATCGAACTTTTGCAAGCACATGTAGAGGGCAACCACGATGCTATTGTCATACCCGCGATTGGAGCCAACAACTTTGAGCTCAAATCTGGCTTTATTCAAATGTTCTCTGCTCAACCATTCTTGGGGCATTCAATTGATGATCCTCATGACCATATTAAAAGGTTTCTTCAACTCACTAATACGGTTAAGTATAATGGGGTTTCACAAGAGGTAATCCGCTTGCAACTTTTTCCTTTCTCCTTAGAGGGACAAGCCCGACATTGGCTTGACAAGGAACCGCCACAAAGTATTCTTACGTGGACGGACTTAGAGACCAAATTCATAAACTACTTTTTCCCACCCTCTCGTACTACCGCTTTGCGGAATGAAATCATTACTTTTGAACAAAAGTACGATGAGACTTTTAGTGAATCTTGGGACCGTTTTAAAGAACTTTTAAGAAAGTGCCCACAACATGGTTTTACCAAAGTGCACCAAATTAATACTTTTTATAATGGTTTACGCATGAATGACCAAGATTCACTAAATAGTGCCTCGGGGGGTAATCTTTTGGTTAAATCTTCTAATGTCGCTTGGGATATTATTGAGAACAAGTCTAGAGTGCAAACCAAGAGTGTTCGGACCAATGTGGCTAGTGCTAGCACTAATGAGAGCGACAAGAGACTTGATAAGCTTACTTCACTTGTTAAATCACTTCCTCTCCAAGCCGCCAATAATACCAAAGCTATCACTGCCCAAGCCAATGCTATGACTCAATCATGTGATATATGCGGGGGATCTCACTCATACACTGATTGTCCTTCAACTCATGACAATCCGAAAAATGTGTATGTCGCCAACGGTACCTATGCTACAGGAAGCTATCATGCACGTCCTCAAGGTGACCACAATTTGCTCAGGTATCGCTCAAACAACTTTCTTTCATCTCCCGGTTTTCCCCCACAAAACCCAAACAACCTCAATCGCAACAATCAAAACCAACCACGTGCTCCAACTCCATATCAAAACCAAAGAAATCCATATCCACCTTAAAGAAACAACCAAGTTTACCAACAACCTGCTTATTAACCACCCGCTTACCATGCTCCTCCTCCCAACCAACCCATCGCATTGCATCAAGATGTTGAAACCTACATGAGATGATGTGATCGTGCAAAATCTTCAGCGGGAAATGGCCAACATGAAAGCAAATATGGTGAAGCAAGGGAATGATCTTCGAGTTGATATGCGAAACACTTTGGCAAGTCAAACGAATGACTTGCCGAACATGATGGCTAGTTTCTTCCCAAGTAATCAAGCCTCTGGATCGGGTTCTCTTCCGAGTAACACCGTTGCTAATCCAAGAGGGGAGATGAAAGCAATCACCACTCGTAGTAGAAAAGGTTTAAAGGAACCCGAGCTTCCTACACCTACAACGGTGATTGTGACAAAGGAAAACGAGTCTCCTTCTCTAAATCCTCCATCTTCTGTTCCTCCAACTTCTACATCTCCAATTCTACCACCTTCTACTTCTACCCCTCTACCACCCAAGGATGTGAGTGAGAATTCCATTCCAAAGCCTCCATCTCAACCCAATATACCTTATCCTTCGAGGTTGAGGAAAGAGAAATTGAAGAACAAGGATGATATTCAGGTTTCTAACTTTCTCAAGATGTTTAAACAACTGAATTTCAATATCTCCTTTGCTGAGGCTCTCGCTCACATGCCCAAATATGCTAAAATGTTTAAAGATCTTCTCAGTGATAAGGAGAAACTTCTCGATATTGCTCAGACCTAACTTAATGAGAATTGCTCCGCAGTGCTCTTAAGGAAATTACCAACCAAACTTGGTGATCCGGGTCGTTTCTTAATTCCTTGCAACTTCCCGAGAGTAGAGAATTGCATGGCCCTAGCCGATCTAGGTGCTAGTATTAACATAATGCCATTAAGTGTTTGGAAGCAATTATCTCTCCCCGAGCTAGTCCCCACACGAATGACTTTGGAATTAGCCAACCGTACGGTTGCTTATTTGGTGGGGATAGCCGAAGATGTCTTCGTCGGTGTCGACAAATTCACCTTTCCGGCGGATTTTGTTGTCGTTGACTACGAGATGGACCCCCGTGTTCCATTAATCGTTGGACGTCCATTCCTGAGGACCGGTCGCACTCTCATTGCTGTAGCCGCAGGCGAATTAATCATGAGAGTTGGTGACGATAAAATCGTCTTCAACATGGGTAAACTTTCTAAGCAGCCTTCGGAAAACGAGAGTGTTAATTTTATTGACGTTCTTGATGAGGCTTGTGAAGAACATTTCAAAGACGCTTGTAAAAGTGGTTCTTCTTTTCTACCCACTGTTGAGACCGTTGCCTCTATTGCTCCATCACTAACTCCATTTGGAGAAAGTAATTTTCTCTTAAAAGATTTTGAAGCAACTCTGGGAGATGTGGATTTGCAATATGACGATTCTCCCTCCAATTGGGATGAAGACATTCGTACCATTGAGAAACTTCTCAATGAGGACCATATTTCTCCACAGTCTCCTAAGGATATCTCTATCGATGAACCGAATTTGACTACGCCTTACATCGAAAATCCTTCGGATTTAGAGCTTAAGGATCTTCCGTCTCATCTCGAGTACGTTTTCCTTGAAGACAACAAGAAGTTACCGGTCATCATCGCAAAGGACCTGAAAGAAGAAGAAAAATCCCGACTTATCGCCGCGTTGAAGAATCATAAGAAAGCGATTGCGTGGAAGATCTCCGATATTCGTGGAATTGATCCTCACTTTTGCACACATAAAATTCTAATAGAGGACGACTTTAAACCCACTATTCAAATCCAAAGAAGGGTGAATCCCAAGATCCATGACGTTTAAAAAATAGAGGTTATCAAACTTCTTGATGCGGGAATGATCTATCCTATCTCGGATTCACCGTGGGTTAGTCCTGTCCATTGTGTGCCTAAGAAAGGCAGAATCACCGTTGTGCCCAATGAAAACAACGAGTTGATTCCTACTCGTCTCGTTACAGGGTGGAGAGTTTGTATAGACTATCGCAAACTCAATGATTCTACGAGAAAGGATCATTTTCCCCTTCCTTTCATGGACCAAATGCTTGAACGTCTAGCGGGTAATGACTATTACTGCTTTTTAGACGGTTTCTCGGGTTATTTTCAAATACCCATCGATCCCCACGAACAAGAGAAAACCACATTCACTTGTCCTTATGGAACATTTCCTTACAAAAGAATACCTTTCGGCTTATGCAATGCTCCTAGGACTTTCCAACGGTGTATGATGGCTATCTTCCATGACATGGTTGAAGAAACCATGGAAGTCTTCATGGATGATTTCTCAGTCTATGGTGATTCCTTCTCTACGTGCCTTGCCAATTTGGAACGCATGCTTAAGCGGTGTGAAGACACTCGCCTTGTTCTGAATTGGGAAAAATGCCATTTCATGGTGAAAGAAGGCATTGTGCTAGGACACAAAATCTCAAAAGCCGGTCTTGAAGTGGACCGTGCTAAAGTGGATGTCATAGCCAAATTACCTCCACCTTCAACCGTGAAGGGTGTGAGAAGTTTCCTTGGTCATGCGGGCTTCTATCGTCGATTCATCCAAGATTTTTCTAAAATCGCTCGCCCGATAACCCACCTCTTGGAAAAAGATACTCCTTTCATCTTTTCCAAAGAGTGTCTTGAATCCTTCAATCTTCTTAAGGATAAGCTAACTAAGGCACCGGTCTTGGTTACCCCTAATTGGGAGCTACCTTTTGAGTTGATGTGCGATGCTAGCGACTTTGCTATTGGAGCGGTTTTGGGTCAAAGAGTGAACAAACACTTCCAACCAATCCACTATGCTAGCAAGACAATGACAGGGGCTCAATTGCATTATACCACTACCGAAAAAGAGCTTTTAGCTGTAGTGTATGCTTTTGAAAAGTTCCTCCCCTATCTTGTCCTTTCTACCACCATCGTGTATACCGATCATTCCGCGTTGAAGTACTTGTTGACTAAGCAAGATTCTAAGCCAAGACTTCTTCGTTGGGTTTTGCTCCTTCAAGAATTCAACATTGAAATTCGTGACAAGAAGGGTGCCGAAAACCTAGTGGCGGATCATCTAAGTAGACTTGAGGATTCTTATCAAGGGGATCATCCGAATCAAAAGATCAATGACTCTTTTCCCCTTGAGGCCTTAATGTCTATAAAATCCAATCTTGATGACACCCCGTGGTTTGCGGACATTGCAAACTACTTAGCGGGTGGAATTCTCAAGGAAGGGTTAACGTCCCAACAAAATAAAAAGTTCTTTAAAGATAGTGAACATTATTTCTGGGACGACCCTTACCTTTTCAAACAATGTGCTGATCTGATTAATCGTCGATGTGTTGATGGGCCGGTAGCGGTACAAATCCTTGATGCTTGCTATAAAGGACCCACCGGTGGTCACTTTGGTCCCAATTACACCGCGAAGAATGTATTCGACTTTGGATTTTATTGGCCCACCATCTATCATGACGCTCACGACATGGTTAAACATTGTGATGCTTGCCAACGACAAGGAAAGATCACACATAAAGACAAAATGCCTCAAAATTTCATATAAGAATGTGAAATCTTTGACGTATGGGGCATCGACTTTATGGGGCCATTTCCATCATCTAAAGGGAACAAGTACATCCTCGTAGCCGTTGACTATGTTTCTAAATGGGTTGAAGCTAAGGCTCTCCCCACGAACGATGCGAGGGTTGTTGTGAACTTTTTGAAGCAACTTTTTGCTCGATTCGGTGTTCCTCGTGCTATAATCAGTGACCGCGGGACTCACTTTTGCAATGATCAATTTGCAAGAGTCATGGCTAAGTATGGCGTCAATCACCGTCTTTCCACCGCTTACCATCCCCAAACCAATGGGCAAGCCGATATTTCCAACCGTGGATTGAAGTGAATTCTGGAACGTACTGTGGGAGAGCACCGTGCCTCGTGGGCCGATAAGTTAGATGATGCTTTGTGGGCTTTCCGTACTGCTTATAAGAACCCGATTGGTTGTACACCTTATCGTCTTGTGTACGGAAAAGCATGCCACCTCCCTATCGAGCTGGAACATAAGGCATACTGGGCCTTGAAGTAGGCTAACTTCGACATCAACAATGCCGGTGATTTTCGCAAGATTCAACTCAACGAGCTTAATGAACTGAGGAATGAAGCTTACGAGAACTCACTGATATACAAGGAGAAGACCAAGATCATCCATGACGCAAGGATTAAGAACCGAGAGTTCAACGTTGGTGATCAAGTTTTACTCTTTAACTCTCGGTTAAAGATCTTCTCTGGCAAGTTGAAGAGCCGCTGGTCTGGTCCATTCACAACCGCTAAAGACTTTCCATATGGCACTATTGAGCTTTCGCAGCCAAATGGGCCCAATTTTAAGGTGAATGGCCAGCGCGTGAAGTTGTACTTTGGTGAGGACATCTCTCATGAGATGATTCCATCCCTCACCACGTTTCCCATGAACTAGTTTTGGGTCGAGTCAGGCTCGTGACTCGGTTATAAAAAACAAGCGCTTCTCGGGAGGCAACCCGTGATCTATCCTTTACCGTTTTCATAATAAGTGTAGGGGGAGCCCCGTATGTGTTGGTTGTCTTGTTTCTTATTTTGTGTAGGGATTCAAACTTCGAAGAGCACCTCGATGAATTCTGACGAACCGTGATCCCGTGTTCCCATCTTCCTGGTTCTATCCTAAACTGTCGTGATTCAATATTTCATATTTTATATGTTCACATGGAAATCGCTATAGTTGTCCCTTCCTTAGCAAGATTTAAACAAAGTGCACAATGTCATAAGTGTAGGGGAGTTTACTCCTACACGCTAAAACATTGAGGACAATGTTTATATCAAGTGTAGGGGGGACTTCTATCGAAGTAAGTGGTCTTTTCCATGAATTTGTCCTCATTTTAACCAGAAAATTTGATTTTTCGACATTTTTCAAAATTTTTAATCTATTTTGGCCTAGTTGTATAGTTGTATTTTCCTTTGTTATGGTTATTTTCTTTCCTTGCTAGAATAAATTTTCAATAAAGTGGTTTTATTTTTCAAAGTCGTGAATATTTTGACTCAACCCGAGTTTACTTATATAAGATTACTCTAGCTAGTATCCTTAACATTTTTAAGTCAAGTTTTGCTAGGCTTTTATATAGGGAGCTGTAAAACGCGAAAGTCTTAACTCTCACGGGTTAAGAACAAGAACTTTTTGCAAGCTCCTATAATTGATCCTAGAGAGTTGTTTATCAAGGGAACTTTAAAATGCAGATTATAAACTTGAAAAAGTCTAAGAATTTGCAAGATCCTATAGATGACTCGAAAACCCAAAACTTTGATTTAATAGGCTAAGCATCCACGAGTCTCATTCCTTGAGATTTTAAACTGTGGAGGACGAGAGATGATAGAGCTAATTATAAGTTTGGTATTCTTTCGTGAATTTATGTGAGTTAATTATGAGCCTATTCTCCCATCGCTTGTTAATAAATTTATTTGCAATAAATAAGGTTGTACGATTTGAAAAGTTACTTAGCTTCTAGCCCAAGATCGTTTAAAAGTTGCTCGGTATAAATTAAAGTTCATAGCCAAGGCATAACTTATTGAAGCGGGATGCGAAGATTGGCGAGTCCGAAAAGGCCCTAACAAGGCATGAGGGCTAAATTTTGTTGCTAAAGATCCAAAAGTGATGTGAAGAATCATTTATCGAAAATCAATATGAAGGATCGAGACACACGACGAAAAGCAAATACTCCCCAAAATATCATGCAGAAGTCTATCCAAAAAGGCCCGAACAAGGTATGAGGATAAATAGATCCAAGTCCTAAAAGGAGGCGGATCATTGTATATCAAAGTCCAAAATAAAGATTGGATAAAAATGAAGAAGTCGTGGTCGAAGTATGAAGAATCACTCAAAACTTCAAGAGAAGAAATTCCTATTATGAAGAGAAGACCATTATTTCATGAACGTCTCTCAAGATTTGAAGTATGAATTCACTGCCAAATATCGGTCCGAGAAAGGTCTCAAATCGTGAAGCGAGTTATGCCAAGATATGAACTTTATGAGGTCCCGAGAAGCAGTTTTAAAAGATTTTGTCCTTTAGCTAACTATTTAAATCGTTCACTTTATTTTCGGCCTAAATAACTATCGAAATAAGCCAAACAATGCATCCTCGTGATCATTCAAGACAAAAATAAAATATAAGAGATACACCTAGGAATAAGGGAGTCTAAGTGAATAATTGGCCCACATGAATTCGTGTTAGTTTGCTAACTTATAATAACAATGATCTCGTTTTTAAGCTTGGTATGGGGAACGTGAAACTTGAGGATGATAAACGTTCACGGCAGCCAAAACCCAATGTAAGTCTTTAATTTCTTTACTTATTTTTATCTTGTTATCTTCCCTAAATGTTTAGTATTTAATAAAGACCAAGGTGGGTTATTTATGATGGAAAATGTAAACCGTGCTTTAAAATTAATGCATTGCATGAGGGCATTGCAATGGTCAAGTGTAGGGGATTTAATAAGTGTTAAAACACTTATCCTTTTACCACTTATTTCCAATAATAACATGACCAAAACGTGTATTTTATGTCGTAAAAGTCGGAATTATGCGTGGTTTATGTTTTTATTATGTTTTAGGACCAAAAGATGAAAAAGGAAGAAAACACGGGCTTTCACGGGCTTTTATCGAAGAAAACGAGAAAAGACGAAGTCAAGAGATCAAGAGTGCTTAAAGAACGGATGTCCAAGACCTATTCTGAAGAATTATCGAAGAAAAAGTCTAAAGACAGAAGTTTAATGAAGTCGAAGAACTCAAGTCTAAATTACAGAAGAAAATTACTAAGACAAGTTCAAATCCCGAGATGACATCGAGAAAACACAAAGAATTAAATCGTGTCGAGAAGAAAAGAAAGAAGGAAGCACACCATACATGCACTTCCCATTTTACCTATAAATACCCTCCTAATCACATTAGGAGGGGAGTTAGCTAGTTTCATTTTTAATTTTCCTTTCTAGTTTTTAGAGAAAGAAAGTTCCAAACTTTCTCTCACTAAGTTTTCCATCTTTTCTTTCTTTTAACCTTTCAAGTTTAAGCTTTTTTTATTAGGATTTCATTAATAAAAAATTCAAGTTTAAGCTTTTCGACCGATCTCCATTCATGTGGGGGATTGTTGGAAAAAAGTGTTTGCAAAATGGGTTTTGTAATACTTTGAACATAATTTTTTATATGTATATGTTATGTATATTCGTAGTACTTAGTATCTTTACGTTCTCCTCGAATAGAGCTTCGCAACGAGATAAAGTATGTCCAATATTGAGTTAATATGAATGAGATATTGTGTCTCAAAGTGAGGCATGTTAAACACAATATTTGGAAAATATTTTGTCCCACATCGCTTGAAGCATGTAGTTGAAAACATGTTTAAAAGGAAATCTTAGTTTCTACCTTCAATATTCATTTGTGGGTTTTTACTCCCACGCCTACGTGCGCGCAGGGGGGGTGGAGAAAGTGAGATTTCTAGGCCAAAAATGGGTTCGAAGCTACTAAACTTGTGCATGAGCGTGCGACCTGCGGACACGAGTGCAGCTCCGAAATCTGCCTGGGTAGGGGCAAATTCGGTCTTTTTTTGCTGCTCATTAGAATTTTTCCTTCCAGATTTTTGTAATCTATTTTAGGAATAGATATAAACTTATTAATTAAGTTTACAGAAATTTGTTTTGTGTATTTAAAGATTTGTGAATCTGTGTTAATAATAATAGATTTTCATGTCAGTTTAATTTAAGAGAAAATATTCTGTCTTGGTGACCAACACATCCAAAAACGCTGCTTTTCTGCATCAATGTTCCGGCAGTCTTTGTCAGGCGGAAACACACACTGTATCCGTAATCTTTCAGGCAAGTAAGTCGAGTCCGGCTGTACAACAGCCTTGGACGTTGTACCCTAGGAAACAGACGGTGAATATTTTTTAAGGGAAGCGTGTTAAACATGTGCCTCATCTTAATTTTTTATTTCTTTCATTATTCCTTTTATTTATTTTCTGTTTATTAATTTCTGTCAGTTTATAATTGTAATTCGATTTATTTTAATAAAAGTATACACCGTTTCCTACATTCTTAAAACAAATTCTGTTTAACAGAATTAAAACTTTTATTAAAACGGATTAATAATTTTATCAGATTTATTATAAACTGTTTCTGTCGAAACCAGGATTGAGTTTCACTGGAAATCAGTTTTAATTTTACAGATTTTAATTAACTGATCTCTAACGTTTTTCATTAAGTAGTTGTTCTTATAAGTTTATATTGAAAACAAGATTGTGTTTCTGTTAAACTGATATATTTGATAATTACATCTGATTCGTTGAAACCAAGATTGAGTTTCTTTGAAGCAGATCTGATATAAGTATATAGGGATGATGATACTGCTTTTATACATAGTCTCATCGTCCAAAACGGGCTTTAAATGCATTAAATATCATCAAAAATGCCAAATATATGCTTGTGTTTGTTACTTGTGTATTTTAGGTACAGATATTGAGAAAATGACAAAAGATCACAAGAAACATGCAAAAACGAACACGGAAAACGAAGCCGCACAATGAACCAAACCCTAATGAGCATTTTACTAGAAAAACCCTTGAAGATTTGAAGATTATGCAAGAAGTGTCCTCCAATATTTAAGAATTGACACTTTAAACCCTTGTTTATTCATAATTACAAGTTTGGTCCTTAAATTTTGTCAAATTTACAAAAAGGGCCCTCCACTTTGAAGAATTAGCAAGAATGGTCCCTCAACAATCATGACTTGTCAATATTAGTCATCCAAAAAGTCATCAAACAAATCAAGACCATCATCTTTGAAGAAAATGCCAATACAACCCTTCAAGAATCAACAAATGGCAAGAAATACCCCTGAAAATACTTTGGAAAAGTATTTGGGGCAAAAGTGTTAAAAGTGAAACTTGAATAACAAAGGAATTCGTCTTTTGGCTATTTAATTTGCAAGTGAAAGGAGTTTGAAAATTAAGGGACCAAACCTGGCAGACAAAAGAACTTACCATAACCACTCTTGGGATGACACCTGTCCCACTCACCCAACCCACCAATCAGAACCCACCCTTTCTCCACCTCATTTCCCACTCACAACTAACTTAAACTAATCTGTGATTAGTTTATTAAAATGGCGCCTAACATCTTTTTGAATCCTAAACCAGATTAAACATGCTACTATTCACACATGAACACGATTTGGGTTTTCCTAATTGTGTTGTAATTAAACCTCCGTCATCTCCAGATTTATGATTAAGCATATCATAATCATAACCCAACTCCTAACTTGGACACCTCATCACCTCACAACCCCCAACCCCACATAAGATTCCCCTGCTACACTTGGGAAGAAACTGCCAAAACTATGCCAGCCATCCAACGCCCAAGATTTCTGTTTACATTCTAAGCTTGTTTGAAGCCTTTGGATGCTATTTCACCCTTGCCAACTCACACAACCTGCCAAAGAAAGTCACATGATTCCAAGATATTCAAAATCGACAAGGGAAATTTGGGACTTTTACACATTAGGGTTTATGTATTTTTCTGCTTTCATAGAACATTTGTAGCCTATATAAGGCATAGGACCTCTTTTATTTTCAGTTGCTCTTGAATTTTTCCTAGTTCACATTTCTGTAAATCCTTGTTCATTGTTTAATGAAAAGTGTTTGAATTTTGTGAAGAAAAGTCAAGTGCCAATCTCTTATTCTGTTTGTTTATGTTACATGTTTGCTAAAACTGAATCTCAAAACATTTTCTTAAGCTTTGTGTAAGAAATTGCTCAAAGTCCTAAAACCTTGATATTTTGCTAAGTTCCTTGGTCACACCTTGGAATTCTTGGGCTATAAGTGGATCATAGCATCCTGATATTGTGATATCAAGGTGTTATGAGGCTTATAACTTGGGGATAATCAAGTGTGGGGTACAAGGGTTGCATTAATCAAGGATTTGTCACCTTTCTGTTTATTATTTTTGCTTCTAACTTTGTTCCATCTTAGCAGCTTGATATTGGAAGCTTGTGCTTGTTCTTGCTAGCACATAAGATCAAACATACGTGGGTGTGGATGTACATCCATGAGGTTTGAACCCTTAATCTCAAAATCTGCCAAAAATTTGGATATTTGTGATATTTGAGTTCTTCTTGTGTATGTGTTGTTCTTGGGCTCCAAATCTGGTTGATTCTGTTTAAGTTTGATGTTTTGATGTTTATGTATGCATGTGCTAACCTAATTCCAACTTTTGATTTGAAAATCTTGTTTTGAATTATAAAGGGGTGTTTGGGTCAACTGCATATTGAAGTATTTGTGTTATTGGTTACGTGTTTGATGTTGTATGCTAGTGGTTCTTGTTTAAGAAGTTGATAGAGTGAATATCTGCAAGTTGTATGCTTTTGAACACCTAAATCAAACATATGCTTATAAAATCTTGATTAAGTGATATTTTGGACTGTGATTTGGTGCACACCTAGTTCTAGGCCTAGACTTAGGATAAAAAGTGATAAATCATACCCATCATAACCTGTTAAGAAGTTCTAAGTGTTTGAATTTGGCTGTGTGGTCAAGTATATCAATAAGTATTTAATAAGTGTGAAAACACTTATCCTTTTACCACTTATTTCCAATAATAACATGACCAAAACGTGTATTTTATGTCGTAAAAGTCAGAATTATGCGTGGTTTGTGTTTTTATTGTGTTTTAGGACCAAAAGATGAAAAAGGTAGAAAACACGGGCTTTCACGGGCTTTTATCGAAGAAAACGAGAAAAGGCGAAGTCAAGAGATCAAGAGTGCTTAAAGAACGGATGTCCAAGACCTATTATGAAGAATTATCGAAGAAAAAGTCTAAAGACGAAAGTTTAATGAAGTCGAAGAACTCAAGTCTAAATTATAGAAGAAAATTACTAAGACAAGTTCAAATCCCGAGACGACGTCGAGAAAAGACAAAGAATTAAATCGAGTCGAGAAGAAAAGAAAGAAGGAAGCACACCATACATGCACTTCCCATTTTCCCTATAATTACCCTCCTAATCACATTAGGAGGGGAGTTAGCTAGTTTCATTTTTAACTTTCCTTTCTAGTTTTTAGAAAGAGAAAGTTTCAAACTTTCTCTCACTATGTTTTCCATCTTTTCTTTCTTTTAACCTTTCCAGTTTAAGCTTTTTGTATTAGGATTTCATTAATCAAAAATTCAAGTTTAAGTATTTTGTTCTTTAATCTCCTTCTACATTTCTTGATTTTGATTCACTTTTGATCCGAATTATTCATAATCCATGATTGATTTTCTTGTTTATGTGAATAAAAAGTTCATCTTTTTCTTCATCTATAAGATTTCATACGGTTTAAGCTTTAAGATCTTTGTGCTTATTGGCTTATTTGTATGTTTAGCTTATTTACTTTTTAAAAGTTTTCTTAAAGTTTTAATCTTTTCAAAGTTTGATTTAAAAAGGTTGCTTATTTAAAGTCTAAAAGTCCTTATCTCATGCTTATTAGTTTTGCTTATTATTGAGTTAGTTAAGTCTTGGATTGAGCTTATTGAAAATAGCTTATTTCCTAGCTTATTTCGGATTAACTCTTATCGCAAAGTAAAACCCCATTGCGACGGGACTTGAGACACACATTGCGATTTGTGCATCGCATTAGGGTCTTGTATTCCGATTCATATTGCGATAGGTTTATTTTTGAGATATTGCGATTGGCTTCATTTTGATGATATTACGACAGTTTACTTTTAGTGATATTGCGATACGTTTGCTTTTGGTTACATTGCGATTGGATTTCAGTTTGATATTGCGATTGGATATTACGATCGGATTCCTTTGTGGGTTTATTGCGACAACATTTCCTTTGACATTGCGATTGGATATTTGCGATTGAACAACATTGCGATAGAATGTACTTTGATATTCCGATGGTTATTCACTTGTATTATTCCGATGGCTTGTTTTAATCACATTCCGATAGATCATGTTTTTAAGTTTTAAAATTTTACAAGTTTTACAAAGTTTTATGTTTTAAGTGTTTTTCTTAATAAATTTTAGTTTAAATTTTTAAAGCTTTTACTTTACTCAACGACAATTTCAATTATTTGCTCTAAGTTTAAAATAGATAATCAACCAACCATTTATCTTTCTACCAAGAACAATTGAGTCGCACTTTCTACTAGTAATCAATTCGAAAAGATTCGGACGATAATATTTTATACTTAGCCAAATGCTTCGTATTAGTGTTCATGACTGCATGTTCTTAGTTCATCAGTAACTTTTTTGTGCTTGAATCTTGATCTAGACCTTGAACCATTGCATGAAACCTGTTTAAATTTGTTCATTTGAATTTATTATAGCTTGTGTATGCTTTTGGTGCAATTTGGTTGGCTGATTTTTGCTAAAACTGTTTATTGAGTTCATAACTGCTTATGTTCATGTCTGTGTCATATCTGGTGATAAATTGAATTAACTGTACTTATTGGCTTATTGGAAGTGTGATATTTTTGTTGTTCTTGACTCCTTGTGATCCACTGATTACAAGGGTGCCTTGTTTGTAACTTGAATCCAACAAAAAGTCATATAAGACAAAAAGTCAAAAAGGTCAACCAGGGGGAAAAGTTCCCACTGCTCAACATCCAAAACTAGCCCCTCCTAGTGTAATTTGTCATTCAGCTTATTCATAAGCCAATTTGGCTTATCCAGACTTGCAAAAACTTATTTTTTGTGATAAATCTTCTTCATTTGACCCATTTATTTGATCTAGAGCTTATTAGACTTTGACTTTGACTTTTTACTAGAAAACTCATTAAGTTGACTTTTAAACAAGTGCTTATCTGCTTATTCTGGCTTATTGCTTGTGCATATTTGAAAACATTTTGATTATTTTGCTTAGTTAAGTAATTTAAAAGCTTTTGAAAGTTGAATCAGCACTTGAGGTGGTCTAGAACTGAAAAACGACTATTTTGTCGTTTTGTGAAGAGAGTATTGGCTTATTTCAGGCTTATTTCTTGTGTTTTTTCAAATTTTCTTTCTATAAATCTCTTAAGTAACTCAAAAGAAGCTTGTGTGTCAAGTTTTAGCTTATGGCACCAGCTTATAGCTTAATGGGCCAAAAAGCCCATAAAGAATAAGCTGCTTTGAAATAAGCTAGCTTAAACACGTTTTCAGCTTTTGGTCCTTTAGAGTTTTGTTCTTAAAATCATATTTTATGTCAGATAGGAGCTTTTGGGCTTATTTGGACAACATTTTTCTTATTGGGCCTATTTGAGCCCATTAAGGGGTCTGTTTGGACTTTTAGCCCATTTCTAGACCTAATAGGGGTATTTTGTAATTTCAACTTCATTTCTGTATTATTTAGGTTACAATAAGCTAGTTTGCAACTTTTTAGAATTTTTTAGAAATTTTGGATTTTTATTAATATTTTATTATTAAAAATTAAATTTAGATTTTTCATGTTTTTTCATTTTTCTTAGTTCAAATACATTAAGTTAGGAATTTTACAATTTTTAGAATATTTTAATTGTCACTAGATTAATTTTTAGAATTATTTTAAGTTTTAATAGTTTATAATTGTTTTTAAATAGTTTTTATTAATTTTAAAATTTCCAAAAATAGTTTTAAATTTAGATAAGTTATTTTAGAGGTTTACAAGTGAAAAAAATCTCATTTGGGCTTTTTGTTAATTAAATTGATTTTCTTGGGCTTTAATTAGCATTAAAAAATTATTATTTAATTATATATAAGGTTTGAGTGATTTTTAATTTTTTGTAAAGTCTAATTACATTTTTTAGGATTTATTGCAATTTTCTAGGAGTTTTTAGGGTAAATTTTTAATTTTGGCACTTTTCACGGTTTTACGTGCACGACTATTCGTCTTAGTTTTATCCATAATCGGAACCGTCATTCTCTTCTAATCTCTTTTCTTCTTTTCATTTCTCATCAATATAATAATAAAAGTTAATCAATTCTTGACACAACGCACTTGCCTCCTTGGGAAACGAACTTGAACTTCATTGGTCATTAGTGCTTGGTTTTCCTAAACCGACACTTAATACTTGCCCTATCTTTGCTCTCTTTTCCTAAAGAGTAGTAAAAACACTAAATCGTTTGGAGCCGCTGCCGGGGAGGCGTGTTGTGATTTGATTTGGAAATTGTTGTTTTTATATATAACCATAATATCTATTTGTATTAGTAGCACTCTACTAATACGTATTATCTGTTTTTGTTTTTTGTGTGAATACTATTAATATATTGTATACGTAGAATAATAAATTCACAAGAACTCCAAAAGTGTGAAGACACAACCTTGATTGGGAGGTCATTACTCAATCATTGTATTCGAATCTCAAACAAGAAATCAAAGGCAAAATAGATAAATACTTTCGTGAAGCTTAATTTTGAAAAACACAAACTATAAGGTGGGTATAAGGCGGGTAATATAAAATATACCCTATGGAAAAACGCTCTTAAGTGCTTCGTGCCGCCTTGTTTCCCCGCTTGCTTGTGCGTGTTTAGATAAAGAGGGCTAATCGAGGGTTTGCCAACCAAAGTATTATCTATGTATCATATATATTTTCTTGGTTTCATTTGATTAAACCCTCTTGAACGTTTTGGTGTTCCACCAACGTTCTAAAGTCATCGAAGGCTTTCACTTCACGTGATCGTTTTCATTCCTTGAGGCTTCTTTAATCAAGAGATTTGATTAAGGAGGAGATTTGTAGATTTTTGTCTACTTAATACAATCACAAAAATCCAAAAAAAGTAAAAACAATCAAAAACCACAAAAAATTGGAAAAATTAAAAACACCAAAAAGAATCTTATTTTCTCATCCCCACGTTGTACGTGACGTTTATGCAAACTCGTAACCAAGCTAGACGTGCACGTAAACGAAGAAACCGAAAGGAGTCAACACCTACTCCTAATCTTTCTAGTGAGGAGTCTCCTATTGACGAACCTATCGTAAGAGAAGAACCAACCATGGCGAATCGAACTATGATGGAGTTACTTCAAGCACCCATCGAGGGTTATGGAGAGGCTATTGTGATTCCCGCTATCCTTGCGGAGAATTTTGAAGTGAAAATGGGTTTGTTGTCGATGATCCAAAACAAAAATTCCGTGGTGATGAAAAGGACAACTCACATAACCATATCCGCCAATTTAATTGTCTTACAGCCACTTGCAAATTTAAGGATGTTGCTAATGCCTCGATTAAGATGATGTTTTTTCCGTATTTCTTAGCGGGGCCCGCTAAAATTTGGTTAGAGAAAGAGCCACCCAATTCTATATTGACGTGGTAGGATCTCGTTTCTAAGTTTGTGAACCAATTTTTTACGCCCTCTAAGACTACGCATTTGAAAAACGAGATTTCAAAATTTTCACAAGAATTTAATGAGAGTTTTTCAACGGCTTGGAATAGGTTTAAGGAAATGTTACATGAGTGTCCTCATCACGGTTTTTCTGACTTGCATCAAATTGACACGTTTTACAATGGTTTAAATGATCATGAAAGGGATTATCTAAATGCCGCCGCGGGTGGTAATTTTTTGTGTAAAACGGTTGAGGAAGCGTTGTTCCTAATTGAGAATAGATCTAAGGTGTATAGTCCTCGTAACACATCGAGTGTTCGTAAGGCTTCATCTTCGACTTCACCTTCTTTATCCAATACCATCGATGCTTGCCAAATTGAGGCGAACTTAGAAAACAAAATCTTTGATAAGCTTAAAGGACTTTTAATTGAATTCAAAGTGTTAGAACAAAGTGCTCCCGCTACGGCTAAAGCGGTTGAGGATTCATATATGTATTGTGGTGGAGGTCATGATTTCTCCGAGTGCATTACCAACGGCGGTAACACTTCGAGTGCCTACGCGGCCACGGGAACTTACAACCAAAACGGTCAAGTTACCCGCTCTAATCAATTGACTCCACCGGGTTTTCCTCCAAATCAAAATGCTAACAACAACTATCGAAACAATCAAGTTGGTTTTAAAAACAATTACAAACGAAATTATGGGAATCAAGGGGCTAATAATCAAGTTTCAAACAAAAATCAAAACAATGATTTTCAAAACAACAACAAGGGTTTGCAAACTTTGAATGATCTTCCAAATGAATTTGTTGAATACGCTAATGGAACGATGCTAGGTTTGACAACATTCAAAGAGAAATCATTAGCCTAAGATCCGAGTTTAAGAACGACTTGAAGAAGGAGTTGAAAAACGAGTTAGCAAATGAGCTTAAAATCCATACAAACAAAATGAAAGGGAATGTAACTAGGTTACAACAAAACCAACAAAAAATAGAACAAGGGAAACATGAAATGAAACAAGAGATGATTAAGGCCGAGAAGAGGCAATCCATGTTTGAGGATAAAATTTCATCTATGTTTGAGGCTATTATGTGCAAACCGTCTTCGAGTAGTCTTCCTAGTAACACCATATCGAACCCTAAGGGAGAGATGAAAGTGATTACCACACGTAGTGGTAAGACACTTAAGGAACCGACCCTCAACCAATTGCTCCTACGGAGGATGCAATTGAGGAAGAACCCGAGGTGATGGTCGAAAAGGAGCATGTCCCAATCCCACGAAGTACCGCTCATGCCACACCTACGGTTGACCCATTACCACATTTGGAACCCGAGATTCCAAAGGCTATGCCTATGCCTCAACCCACACCACCTTTGCCCTATCCATCGATACTTTGAAAGGAGAAACGTCAAGAGCGCGATAACTACCGATTTGAGATTTTTATGAAAATGTTTCGTGACATTCATTTTAATGTGAGTTTTGCCGATGCTTTGGTCATCTTGAACAACAAGGAGAAATTGCAACAATTGTCTAGTTGTTCATCGGTCTATCTTAACCGCATACCTCAAAAAGTCAGTGATCCCGGTAAATTCTGGATTCCGTGTGCAATCCAAGATATGGAAGAATGCTATGCCTTGGCCGATCTTGGTGCTAGTATTAATTTGACGCCACTTGCAATCTTCAAGTCGCTCAATCTTCCTAATCTTACTCCTTCACTATGTCTATCGAGTTGGCCGACCATTCCACGATTCCCGCATGTGGATTGGCGGAAGATGTTTTGTGAAAGTGGGAAAGTTCTATTATTCAGTAGACTTTATCGTTGTCGATATTCCCACGGATCTTCAAGTTCCTCTCATTTTAGGTCGTTCGTTTTTAGATACGTCTATGCCTTTAAATGATGTGCATGCTAGAAATATCCCCTTACCTTTCAACGACGAGGAACTTGTTATAAACACAACTCAAAATTCTCCAACTTCTCATGTTTATTCCGTCGCAACCATAAACCTCGTTGATATGATTGACGTTGTTTACGAGGAACTCTCACAAGAAGTTTTAGGTTTTGGTGATGATGAAAATAGTGGCAATCCCACTATGTTAGATCCCATTCTTGATAACTCGACACCAACCTTCACTCCATTTGAAGGTGGTGGTTTTATGTTGGAAGAATTAGATGTTCCACGTACTTGTGACGAAGACCTCGAAAATGATGAGGAATTCTCGATTATCAAGGATTTTCTTAACGATTTCCCATTTCCTCCACCCGAGGAGGTTATGAGTATCGAGCCCAAATCTTCAATTGAGGAGCCACCTATCCTCGAGTTGAAAGATTTACCTCCTCACCTTGAATATGTATTTTTGCAGGAGAACGAAAAATTGCCGGTTATTATTACGAAAGATCTTTCGGATGATGAAAAACCGCACTTGTCGATGTTCTAAAGGATCACAAAGGGGAAATTGCGTGGAAGTTATCCGACATTATGGGGATCGATCCCAAATTTTGTACCCAGAAAATCTTAATGGAGGAGGATTACAAGCCCGCAATCCAATGTGAAAGGAGGGTGAACCCAAAAATTCACGACGTCATCAAAAAGGATGTCCTAAAACTCCTTGACGCGGTATTGATTTACCCTATTTCTGATAGCTCTTGGGTGAGTCCTATCCATTGTGTCCCTAAAAAGGGAGGAATGACCGTTGTGCCAAACGATGCCAACGAGTTAATTCCAACTAGACTCGTGACCGGATGGAGAGTGTGTATTGACTATCGTAAGTTGAATGACGCCACTCGAAAAGACCATTTTCATTTGCCCTTCATGGACCAAATGTTGGAGAGTCTTGCGGGAAAGGATTTCTATTGCTTTTTAGATGGTTTTTCCGGTTACTTCCAAATCCCCATCGATCCTCGTGATCAAGAAAAAACTACGTTTACGTGTCCATATGGAATGTTTGCCTATCGTAGAATGCCATTCGGACTTTGCAATGCACTGGGAACCTTTCAAAGGTGCATGATAGCTATTTTTCATGACATGATCGAGAAGACGATGGAAGTCTTCATGGATGATTTTTCCGTGTTTGGTAATTCGTTCACTTCGTGTTAATCGAATCTTGAGAGAATGTTGAAGCGTTGTGAGGAAACTAACCTTGTGCTAAATTTGGAAAAATGTCATTTTATGTTTAAAAGTGGAATCGTCTTAGGGCACAAGGTTTCGAAAGCGGGGATTGAGGTAGATCAAGCTAAGGTAGACGTCATCGCCAAATTACCTCATCCCAAAACCGTTAAGGGAGTTAGGAGTTTCCTAGGCCACGCGGGCTTTTATCGTCGATTCATCAAGGATTTTTCAAAGATCTCTCGACCTATTACACATCTCCTCGAAAAAGATGCACGTTTTGTCTTTGACGAAGATTGTATACGAGCCTTTGAAATCCTTAAGAGGAAACTTACCGAAGCTCCCATTCTTGTTGCTCCCAATTGGAACCTCCCCTTTGAGCTCATGTGTGATGCTAGTGACTACGCTATTGGGGTCGTATTGGGGCAACGTCATGATAAGCACTTCTTGCCTATTCACTATGCTAGCAAGACTATGACCGAGGCTTAACTAAAATACACTACAACGGAGAAGAAATTCCTTGCCGTGGTGTATGCATTTGACAAATTCCGACCTTATCTCGTCTTGACTAAATGCATAGTGTATACGGATCATTCGGCTATCAAGTATCTTATGGCTAAGCAAGATGCAAAGCCAAGATTACTTCGTTGGATTCTCCTCCTTCAAGAATTTGATCACAAAATTGTTGACAAAAAAGGAGCCGAGAATCTAGCGGCCGATCATCTTTCTTGTTTGGAAGATCCTCACCAAAGTGTTTACGAGCCCAAGGAAATCATCGAAACATTTCCGCTCGAGACACTTGGTGTAGTGAATTCTAAGCTTGATTCTTCTACCCTATGGTTTGCGGACATCGCAAATTACCATGCGGGCAACTTCATCATCAAGGGTATGACGACTCAAGAAAAACGAAAATTCTTTCGTGACGTCTAGTTATACTTTTGGAACGACCCTTACTTGTTTCGAACTTGTGTGGATCAAATTATTCGACATTGTGTCTTTGGTACCGAAGCTTCTAACATCCTTAGAGCTTGTCACGAGGGACCCACGGGTGGTCACCACAATGCTAATCTCATGGCTAAGAAGGTCTTTGATGCCGGTTTCTTTTGGCCTACTATTTACCGAGATGCGCATGCACTTGTGAAGTCGTGTGACTCATGCCAACGACAAGGAAAAGCCTCACAAAATGATGAAATGCCACAAAATATCATCCAAGTGTGTGAGATGTTTGACGTTTGGGGCATTGACTTTATGGGGTTGTTCCCATCATCTCGTGGTAATAAGTACATCCTTGTCGCCGTTGACTACCTATCTAAGTGGGTGGAAGCTAAGGCTTTGCCTACCAATGATGCTCGTGTGGTAGTCAAGTTTTTGAAAAGATTGTTTTCTCAGTTTGGAACCCCTCGTGCGATCATAAGCGATCGTGGAACCCATATTTGTAACGACCAATTCGAAAGGGTCCTAAGGAAATATGAGGTTACACATTGGCTTTCTACGGCTTATCACCCACAAACGAGTGGGCAAGTCGAGGTTTCAAACCGAGCTTTGAAGAGGATCTTGGAGAGATCTATTGGGGAAAACCGACAATCTTGGTCGGATAAGTTGGACGAAGCTTTATGGGCCTTTAGTACCGCTCATAAGACGCCCATCGGGTGCACTCCTTATAAGCTTGTGTATGGGAATAATTGTCACTTGCCAATTGAACTTGAACACAAAGCTTATTGGGCCCTTAAGCATTGTAATGACGATATGGAGACCGCGGGAAAACACCGGAAAATGCAATTAAATGAATTGGATGAATTAAGGGATATTTCTTATAAAAATTCATTGATTTATAAAGAAAAGACTAAAAAGTTTCATGATTCGAAAATTAAAAACCGGGTTTTTAACATTGGAGATCAAGTGTTGCTTTTTAACTCACGTTTGAAAATCTTTTCCGGTAAGTTGAAATCCCGTTGGTCCGGTCCATTTACCGTGACTCAACTTTTTTCATATGGGACCATCGAGCTAGCTCAAAATGATGGCCCCAATTTCAAGGTGAATGGACATAGGTTGAAGCACTACTTTGGCGGGGAAGTTCCATCCTTGAACTACCTCGACCAAATTACCTTCCCCAATGATAATTAGTATTGAGGGGATCGAGTCGAGCTCATGACTCGGTAATAAAAAACGAGGTGCCTCGTGGGGGAGTCCCATGCTTATCCTATGTATATATTATCGCTTTCTAATGTAGTAACGTAAGGGAATTTGTGCCCTTCCAACCTTTGTTCCGTGGTTGTTTGTGAATTGTGGATTTTAGATGATCATTATCTTCACGATTGGAGCCTCTCGTGTTCGTTTTTTGGGAGCACTCGATCATTTGGTTTGAAGACTTTCTAAATATCCATGATATATCCTTTGATGTTCTAACATTAGGTTTTTAGCACACTTTATAAACGGCTTTAAATTTAACGGTTCCACCCTTTCCATTCTAGATTAAGCATTCGACTATGTCTCTAGTATGGGGGTTTTCCAACCCTTAGACTCGAAACATTGAGGACAATGTTTAACTTTAGTATGGGGGGTGAATAGATACTTGCCTTGCTAAACCTTCACGCTTTCCAAAGTTTATCTTTTTGTTTATCGTTTTGTTGCAAAATAAGGCTAAAAATGGCCAAATTTTAAAAATTTTCTCATGTTTTATAAGTTTGTGAAGACACGAATGTAGGTTTTCTGATGGCGAAAATAAGAGTAATTTTTTATTCGACCGTGTGTGTTGAGCACTTAGCTTTGATTCCTTAACTTTATATTAGGCTAAGTCTCTTAAATGAGGACGAGAAATGATATAGTTAATTATAAGTTACTATGTCAAACGTAGAGTACTCGTATTCTTTCAAAAACTCATGTGTTCTCGTTGTTTGCATATTCTCCCTTCGCTTGTAAATATTTTTTGTTTAATAAATATTGACTTAGCGGTTTATTCTTGATTGTTGGTTTCTAGTCTTTTCTAGTAGCTTCCATGTAATTAAATTGGGAAGACATTAAGGTTTCGCCAGCGTCAAGGTTTTGAAGTATTGGCAACCCGAATAATCGAAAGCTTCACCCAATAATAAGATTTCAAGTGCCACCTAAATCAAGAAAAGAATTTGAAGCTCACAAGGCCGATAAATCAATGCAAAATTGAAAGTGAATCAAGCCTTAATCTTTGAAGCTTTAATGATCCAAAATTCGCCTTTAGCGTGAGGATATACGTCTTTGGCCATAATAAAACCACCGATGAGGAGGATAATAAAAGGCAAGCCAAGACAGAAGTCATAATAAAAGCTTCATGGCGAAGTTGAATAAAAGATGGAGGTAAACCTATGATAATAATGCCCTTCGGTTAGGGGGCGTATAAAAGTCTTGGTAATAAGTCTCATGTTCAAAACTGTTATAAAACCGTGTTTATCGATCCTTTTTGTTGACTTAATTTTTTGACATCGTTGTCTATTAGGAGGGGTTATTAATTTGATGGTCTTGGTTACACCGTTAGGACTCTATTTCTAGACCTAAATCTCTATCATCGCATAAGTCAAACAATGTATCCTCGTGAAACATTCAAGACAAAATAAAATATAAGAGATACAACTTTGGAAAATGGAGGATAAGTACGTGATTAAGGCATATGAGTAGTGTTAGCATTACTAACTTATAATGACAATGATCTCGTTTCACACTTAGCATGGAATTGGGGTGAAAATCAAGGACGATGAAATTATTTCTAACGAAGGATTCACGTGTTCTTATTCTATGAACCTAAACGTCCCATTTTGCGATGAAAATCATACATTATGTCTAAAACGCAAGTAGAAATAATAGTAGTAGTGTAGCTAGTTTATCATTCAATAAAAGTGAATAAAAATGAATTTTGGAGGTGCTACGATACTTTATTCTAGCATTGCGTGAGGGCACGGCAATGGTTGAGTATGGGGGAGTGATGAGACTGCTTTTATACATAGTCTCATCGTCCAAAACGGTCTTTAAATGCATTAAATATCATCAAAAATGCCAAATATATGCTTGTGTTTGTTACTTGTGTATTTTAGGTACGAATATTGAGAAAATGACAAAAGATCACAAGAAACATGCAAAAACGAACACGGAAAACGAAGCCGCACAATGAACCAAGCCCTAATAAAGATTTTCCTAGAAAAACCCTTGAAGATTTGAAGATTATGCAAGAAGGGTTCTCAAATATTGAAGAATTGACACTTTAAACCCTTGTTTATTCATAATTACAAGTTTGGTCCTTAAAGTTTGTCAAATTTATAAAAAGGGCCCTCCACTTTGAAGAATTGGCAAGAATGGTCCCTCAACAATCATGACTTGTCAATATTAGTCCTCCAAAAAGTCAATCAAACAAGTCAAGACCATCACCTTTGAAGAAAAGGCCAAAAGAACCCTTCAAGAATCAACAAATGGCAAGAAATACCCCTGAAAATACTTTGGAAAAGTATTTGGGGAAAAAGTATGAAAAGTGAAACTTGAATAACAAAGGAATTCGTCTTTTGGCTGTTTAATTTGCAACTGAAAGGAGTTTGAAAATTAAGGGACCAAACCTGGCAGAAAAAAGAACTTACCTTAACAACTCTTGGGATGACACCTGTCCCACTCACCCAACCCACCAATCAGAACCCACCCTTTCTCCACCTCATTTCCCACTCACAACTAACTTAAACTAATTTGTGATTAGTTTATTAAAATGGCGCCTAACACCTTTCTGAATCCTAAACCAGATTAAACATGCTACTATTCACACATGAACACGATTTGGGTTTTCCTAATTGTGTTATAATTAAACCTCCATCATCTCTAAATCTATGATTAAGCATATCATAATCATAACCCAACTCCTAACTTAGACACCTCATCACCTCACAACCTGCTACACTTGGGAAGAAACTGCCAAAACTATGCCAGCCATCCAACGCCCAAGATTTTTACTTACATTCTAAGCTTGTTTGATGCCTTTGGATGCTATTTCACCCTTGCCAACTCACACAACCTGCCAAAGAAAGTCATATGATTCTAAGATATTCAAAATCGACAAGGGAAATTTAGGGCCTCTACACATTAGGGTTTATGTATTTTTCAGCTTTCATAGAACATTTGTAGCCTATATAAGGCATATGACCTCTTTTATTTTCAGTTTCTCTAGAATTTTTCCTAGTTCACATTTCTGTAAATCCTTGTTCATTGTTTAATGAAAAGTGTTTGAATTTTGTGAAGAAAAGTCTAGTGCCAATCTCTTATTCTGTTTGTTTATGTTACATGTTTGCTAAAACTGAATCTCAAAACGTTTTCTTAAGCTTTGTGCAAGAAATTGCTCAAAGTCCTAAAACCTTGATATTTTGCTAAGTTCCTTGGTACACCTTGGAATTATTGGGCTATAAGTGGATCATAGCATCCTGATATTATGATATCAAGGTGTTGTGAGGCTTATAAGTTGGGGATAATCAAGTGTCGGGTACAAGGGTTGCATTAATCAAGGATTTGTCACCTTTCTGTTTATTATTTTTGCTTCTAACTTTGTTCCATCTTAGCAACTTGATATTGGAAGCTTGTGCTTGTTCTTGCTAGCACATAAGCTCAAACATACGTGGGTGTGGATGTACATCCATGAGGTTTGAACCCTTAATCTCAAAATCTGCTAAAAAATTGGATATTTGTGATATTTGAGTTCTGCTTGTGTATGTGTTGTTCTTGGGCTCCAAATCTTTTTGATTCTGTTTAAGTTTGATGTTTTGATGTTTATGTATGCATGTGATAACCTAATTCCAACTTTTGATTTGAAAATATTGTTTCGAAATTATAAAGGGGTGTTTGGGTCAACTGCATATTGAAGTATTTATGTTATTGGTTAAGTGTTTGCTGTTGGATGATAGTTGTTCTTGTTTAAGAAGTGTGATAGAGTGAATATCTGCAAGTTGTATGCTTTTTAACACCTAAATCAAACATATGGTTATAAAATCTTGATTAAGTGATATTTTGGACTGTGATGTTGGAAATACGTTTTACGTATTAAGAAGGATCGGTCACTCCAACAATAGTCCATGTAATAGCTCGTAGTTCAGTTATTTATCTTTATTAAACAAACAAGGCCAAGCCTAGCCTACAACATGTGTAGGCCGGCCCAAATGTAAGCCCAAGCCCATCTTATGGGCTTGGTATATAAACCCTCTCCTTTGATGGAGATGGTAGTGTGGTTCTTTATTTTACACATAGTTGAAAAGTGTTTTTCTTTCACTTTCTCTCTCTAAGTGTGTGTGTTCTCACCATCTCTCAATCTCTTTCTCTCTCTAAAACATAAGCAAGATTTACATATCCTACAAATGGTATCAAGAGCCATGGGATGATTGAATTGTTCATGTGTTTGTGTTCTTGATTCATACGCCTATTTTGATCCTTATTACACACGTCCAAAATTTTTTTTGTGTTATTTATGGTTTTTTCTTGATACAAATCATCTACATAGTTGTGGTAGTGATTTGGTATTGTTACTTTGGCTAAAAACACAAAATTTTTGGGTGTTTTGATCATTTTTTGGCTTAAAATCACGAATTGGTTGAGTTTTATCCGAGAAAAGTGGGATTTATTCCGATCAGATCATCGGAAAAGGGTTTATAGGACATTCCGATCAGTGTAATCGGAATAGAGTTTAGGGATTCCGATTTTGGTACATTCCGATTAGGTATTCCGATTAGGTATTCCGATTTGGCATTCCGAAAAGGGACATTCCGATTTGGCACATTCCAAAAAGGGACATTCCGATTTGGTACATTCCGATTTAGGACTTTCCGATCTTTGACATTCCGATTAGGGTTTATTCCGATTAGGGACATTTCGATCAAGGTTATTCCGATAGGGCTTATTCCAACAGCTTTCCGACTGATATTCCGATCACTATTCCGATCAACATTCCGATAACAAAAATTATTCCTTAACATTTTTTCTCAACGTCAACTCACAACAACAAACACATTTACTTTCTTTCATTGATCGATCAACGTTTGTAAATCTTAACTTATTGAATTGGAGTACACATCTCTTACGGATAAGTCCATCCTCTCGGGTACGGATAATCGTCCACCAATGTTGGTGAAGACTATGTATGAGGAATGGGCTTCCCTATTGGAACTTTATATGTTGAACAAGGAGAATGGACATCTCATATGGGCATCAGTGCTCAATGGACCATTAGATTATGGTATAGTGACGGAAGGTACAACTACTCGTCCTCGCACAACGGGTGAATTGACTGGAGATATGAAGATTCAAGACAAATGTGATAAGTATGCTACAAACATCATTCTCCAAGCCCTTCCTCCAGATGTCTACAAACTCGTCAGCAAACATAAAGTTGCCAAAGAGTTATGGGATAGAATTCGTTTTCTCATGCAAGGCACCTCGTTAACTAAACAAGAACGAGAGTGTAAGCTTTATGATACTTTTGATAAGTTTGCCTATGTGCCAGGGGAGACTCTCAATGGCTACTATCTGAGATTTACCCTATTGTTGAATGAGCTCAATATCTATGGCATGACAATTCCTACCTTTCAATTGAACACCAAGTATTTGAACACTCTTCCTTCAGAAGGGAAAAAATACGTGACGGATGTTAAATTGGCTAAGGACTTGCACAACACCAATGTGGATCAACTTCAAGCTTTTCTTCAACAACACGAATGCCATGTGATCGAGGCCGGTTGTCTACACCTCAAGTTCATGATCCACTTGCAATGTATGCTTCTCAACAAAACATGGCTTATACTTATCAACAACCATCATACTTGCAGCAGCCACCACCACACACCTATCATCAACCATCTTATCAACCACCGATGATGCCACAGCAAGCATATCAACAAAGTGTTCATCAACAATCTTTTCCACAACAACCACCAAATCAGACATCACCATCACAAGCCAACACTTCTCCAATGGGATATAATCCTCAGCAAGGATATTTTCCAATAGAAGCACAACCAACACAAGCCTTCTACTATAATGAACTTCCACCAATCCAAGCACCGGTCTTTACTCCAAATGATATGCCAGCTGATGTACTAAACCATCTCACTGCCTACTTGTCAAAACTTGTTGCAACTAGAGGATTTCCACCAACAAACAATCAGCTCCGCACCTCTTCAAATCCTTGACAAAAAGCTACTGTTCAAGATGGTCAAGTAACAGTGCAACCTATTCAGGGAAGGCAAAATTCATATGGACCTCCTACAAGGACTGGGAACAATCAAGCTGTGAATTCACAAGCTAATGGAAATGTTAGCCCCATTGGTCCTAAAAAGGTTGTGACTTGCTATAATTGCCGAGGACAAGGTCATATGGCTAGGGAATGCACTCAGCCGAAAAGGAGGAGGGATGACGAATGGTTTCGTGAGAAGATGTATTTGGTCGATGCTCAGTCAAAGGGAAAGATTTTGGATTCAAAGGAGTTAGCATTTCTTGCAGACCAAGGGGCAGCAGATACTGAAGGCATTTCAGTCGTTTCCACTTCTAATGCAGCTTATCAAGCAGATGATCTTGACGCATATGATTCGGATTGTGATGACATTCACTCTGCCCAAGCTGCTCTCGTTGCTAATCTCTCTCACTACGGTTCTGATGTCGTCAGTGAGGTACCAACCACATCTAATAATATTGATGATAACCAACATCAAGTTGGGTGAAAGGTGTGTAAACACCCATCCTTTTTACCACTTAATTACAATAATAACCGAGCCAAAACGTGTATTTTATGTCATTTATGTCGGAATTATGCGTGGTTTGTGTTTTTGTTGTGATTTAGGACGAAAATGTGAAAAGTGGAGAAAACACGGGCATTCACGGGATTTTATCGAAGAAAAAGACGAAAGACGAAGTCAAGAAATCAAGAGTGCAAAAATAACGGAAGTCCAAGACCAATTCTGAAGATTTATCAAAGAAAAAGTCAAAAGACGGAAGTTTACTTAAAGCCGAAGAACTCAAGTCTTATTTATTGAAGAATTAAAAGACAAGTTCAAAGAAATCCCGAGACAAAGTCATTAAAGTCCAAGATTTAAGAAGATTAAAAGGCTTAAGGACTTAAGTGTGCAATTAAGGAAAAGATGAAAGAGGGAGGAAGCTTCCTAAGCACTCCTTAATCTCCCCTATATATAGATTAGACTAGATTCATTTTCATTTTGTTGGATAGCTTGACAAACTATTTCTTCCATTTTACTTTCCTACACATTTAATTTCATGTCCATTTAAATACCTTGTCTTGCACCTTAAATACATTTAGTTTCAAGTAAGTGTTCTTTTAATTCTTGTCAATCTTTATTTTTATTGTTTATCTCTCATTCTACCTTTCTTTAATCTTGATGCTTTATTGTTTATGTTCATGTTCTTGATTTTTATTGATTTATTTAAGTGGGTTTTGATTATTGTGGTTAGTTTTGTTAGTTTGATTGTTTTGGATTGTTTGTTCTATGATTAATACATGTTTATTGATTAGTTTGATTTAATCTTGTGGTTGATTTTGTTTAGTTTTTATTAGATTCGTGTATATCTTGGTATCCCCTGTTATTCGCTTGTCTGTTACTGTTTATTCCCAGGAAATATTCTGGATCAAAGGCCAAAAGTTATTCCGTGTGAAGGTGTTTGCTGAAAATATTCCGTATCAAAGTCGCTCATCCGGAATAATTAATTATTCCGGATCAAAGTGCTCTATTCGGAATCTTCAACATTCCGGATCAAGGTTTTATCCAAGGTGATTCATCCGGAATATCCAATATTCCGGATCAAGGCATTATTCCGGATCAGCAAGAACATTCTGGATCAATTAGTTTATTCGGAATAATTTATTATTCCGGATCAAACGGTTCATCCGGAATATCAGACATTCCGAATAAACCTAACATTCCGGATCAAAGAGATATTCCGGATCAAGGGCTTCCATCCGGAATAAGTGACATATTCCGGATCAAGGAGTTCTATTCGGAATATTATTCCGGATCAGCAACATTCCGGATCAAGGACCAACATCCCGAATCAAGACTTTATTCCGGATAAAGGATTTATTACGGATCAAGGATTTTGGTGAATATTCCGAGTGAAGAAGAATCATTCCGAACAAAGGTGACATTCCGGATGAGTGATTATTCCGAACGAAGGTTTATTCCGGATGAGCT
Source organism: Glebionis coronaria (assembly GCA_025667525.1). Classification (NCBI taxonomy): domain Eukaryota; kingdom Viridiplantae; phylum Streptophyta; class Magnoliopsida; order Asterales; family Asteraceae; genus Glebionis; species Glebionis coronaria. The sequence goes on along the minus strand of CM046877.1, from coordinate 286,737,088 downwards.
ATTTTTCAGGTTCTTTTAAGTTACTGTTTTTAAGTTTCTGTTTTTAATTTTCAAGCTTTATTTTTCCCGCCTTTTTCCTTAGTCGCACTTTAAGTTTATTTGCCTTAGATTTATTTTAGTCTTGCCTTAGTTTAAGTTTTAGTTGCATTTTAAGTTTGCCTTAGTTAGTTTTAAGTTTGCGTTATGTACGTGGCCAAAAGCCAGTTATCAAATGGCGCCGCTGCCGGCTCTTTTCGTAAATATTAACGGTTTTCTGTGAGAGACGCGTTGCTTTTTGGGATCCGTTCACTTGTGAGCGTTATTTTCTTGCTTAAAAAATTTGAAAACCCATAAAAATTAAAAAATTTTAAAAATCCAAAAAGATTTTATTTTTATTGTGTATATATATTCTCTTTGTGTTTGGATTCTTTTTCTTTTGCCTTTGTAGGTGTATGCGTACTAGATCTTCTAATTATCAAGAGCCCGAGACTCGAGAAGATTTAAGTATGGCAGGTGTCAATGATAGGTGTGAAAACACCCATCCTTTTACCACTTATTTCTTGCTAAAACAAGACCAAAACACGTATTTAATGTCATTTGTTTGGAATTATGCGTGGTTTGTGTGTTTGTTGTGTTTTCAGAGCCAACCGGATAAATATTGGAGAAAACATGGGATTGCACGGGTTTTATCAAGGAAAAAGACTGAAGACAAAGTCTATTGTCCAAGAGATGCAAAAGATTTGAAGTCAATGGGCCTATTTAAAGATTTATCGAAGAAAAGGACCAAAGACGGAAGATTTACATGTGTCGAAGAAACTCAAGTCTATTAATCGAAGAAATTAAAAGACGAGTTGAATTTAATCGTCGACGAATCCCGAATCAGAATCGAAAACGTCAACTTTTCTGAAAAGACGAGAAGACAAGAAGAAAGGGAGAAAACCCACTCACCAACCAACCACTTAACCTATAAAAGGCACTCACCCTCAAAAATTCGGGAGTTCTAGTTTTTCAGTTATTTTCTTTTTCCTAAGTTTTTAGGAACCATCTCCCTTAAGGAGTGGTTTTCATCTTGTTCAATTTCTTAAAAAATCTTGTAAGTGTAATCTTTTCTTTTTGTTACTGAATCTAAATCATTAATACAAGTGTTCCTTTAATCTTCTCATTCATCTTGATCTTCATCATCTTTTTATTTCAAGTTCTTAAGTTTTTATTTGGTTCAAGTTTGATTTTAAAAAGTTGTTAAATTTATGTTTTTATTGTTGGGATTTGTTACTTATGATATTTAAATGATTTGTGGTTAATTTGGTAAAACCTTTTTGCTTATTGATTTTGATTTTGGATTAAAACCGAGTCCCCTGTTCTTCGCTTTCTACAGTACTGAGTTTCCCAGATTCCGAACAGGGATTCTGGGATTGTGTTTATTCAGAATTTTCAAATTATTCCGAGTAGTGTTTCTATTTCTTGTTTATTCGGAATATAAAATATTCCGAGTAGGTCTTTCTTTCTCCTGGTTATTCGGAATAATTAAATTATTCCGAGTAGAGCTTTCTTTCCAAATATTCCGAATAGGCCTATTTTCTTTTCCTTTACTAGGAATATCTCTAATATTCCGCATAGACTGATTTCCATTTCCTCTATTCGAAATATTTTACATATTCCGAATAGTCCCATTATTCCGAATAGGATCTTGTTTTCCGAATAGCTTACTTTCCGCATAGGACCTCTCTTTCCGCATAGGACCTCTTTTTCCGCATAGGGTAAAATATTCCGAGTAGGGTAAATGTTCCACATAGAGTTCAATATTCCGCATAATTGATTATTCCGCATAAGGGTTTCTGTTAGATTATTCCACATAGCACAAAGTTCCGGATGGTATTAATTATTCCGAGTAAGAGCAGATATTTCGAATAAGAGATTTCTAGTTTTATTCTTCATTAAGGTATTTGCTTACTGTTTTATCTAAATTATGGATTTATTTTCATTTCTATAGTTTAATTTTATTATTACTTGCCTTTATCATTTTAGTAGATTTAGACCAAAGCTCCCCCTTTTTAGTCACCCATTACAATTATTCTACTTTTGACCGTGATCGATTCGAGAAGATACCGAGAACGAAACAACGATATATATCAATTGGGTACGAGCAACGCAAAGAGAGATCTTTCAAGCAAAAACCTTTTTATTAACCAACACAAAAAGTTAGTTATTAAAATGGCGCCGCTGCCGACTCTTTTCGTAAGGATCAACGGTTTCTTGTGAGAAAATTGGATTTTGGGATCCGTTCTTTCGGGAACGTTATTTTCAAGCACAAATTTTTTTTTTCAAAAAACCCATAAAAATATAAAATTTTCAAAAATACAAAAACATTAAAAAACCTATAAAAACCAAAAATATTTTCTCTTGCATTTTCTTTTTAGTGTATGCGTACTCGATCCACGTCTTATTCAGAGCCCGAGACTCTCGAACAATTAGACATGGCCGGTGTACACAACAACAACAACAATAATCCACCCCCCAACATAACAACAACAATAATAACCCACCCCACCAAAACATGAATAATCTACCTTTACCCGACTTATGCACCATGGAGGAGCTATGTCAACCCACGATGAACGGACGTGGAGGCCCGATTGCACCGATGCATGTCACGGCTCACGAGTTTTCATTGAAGCATCACATGATCCAGCAAGTACAAACGAATCCATTTCGCGGAATTCCGGATGATGATGCCAACAAACACCTCGACAAATTCATAACCATTACCCAAAGCATGAAATCCCCCGGTGTTTCTATGGATGACCTTCGCCTCCAACTCTTTCCTCACTCGCTTTCTCACCATGCCGAAAAATGGTTTGACCGTCTTCCTAAGAATTCTATTCATACGTGGAACGACATGACTCAACGCTTTTTATCGCGCTACTTCCCACCATCCATGGTCACTAACCTCCGTAACCAAATCAGTGGATTTATGCAAGAGAATGATGAATCGCTTTTCGATGCTTGGGAACGATACAATGATTTGATCGACCGCTGTCCTAATCACAATATGCTCCCCGTCACTCTCATTGATACCTTCTACAATGGTCTCACCTTTCGCGATCGTGACACGATCAATGCCGCCGCCGGTGGTACTTTTATGAAAAGGAGACCAGAGGAGTGTCGAGAGTTGATTGAAAACATGACTACTCACCACAAGAATTGGGATTCATCCGCATCCTCAAGATCTAACTCGAGAGTCAATGTTTCTTCTACTACTTCCAATCCTGAGATGACTGAAATTTCTCGACAACTCGCTGAAATGAACAAGAATTTCATGACCATAGCCACAAACCACTTTCAACAAGCTAAAGCCGTTGCTATTTCTTGTGACACATGTAGTGGTCCTCATTCTTATAATGATTGTCCTTCTACTCAAGGCAATTATTCTGAAAACGTTAACGCGACATACGGTACATATCCCACGGGAGGCTATCAAGCTCGTCCTCAAGGAGACCGTAGCTTGCTAAGTTATCGTTCCAACAATTATCTTGCTCCTCCCGGTTTCCCTCCTGCAAACCAAAACCAACAACAAAGCTATAACCGAAACAACCAATCCTAACCTCGTGCTCAAAATCAATAACCATCCCAAAGAAACACCTACCCAACTCAAGGAAATTCTCAGCATTACCAAGCTCCACCTCTCAATCAACCGATGGCAGTGAATCCCGACGTCGAGTCGTTCATGAAGACTAATCGTGAGATGGTAACGAATCTTCAGAGTCAATTTGTCAATTTGAAGAATGACATGGTGAAACAAGGGAGCGATATTCGAGCCGAGCTACGGAATGATATGGCCAAACACAGCGATGCTATTAATGCCAACATGCAAAACTCTTTTAATAATCAAGCTGTTCACCTTCGTGATATGATTGGTTCGCTTATCCAAGGTAATCAACCCTCTTCTTCGGGTACTCTTCCGAGTAATACCGTTGCGAATCCAAGAGGGGAGATGAAAGCAATCACCACTCGTAGTGGAAAAGGTTATATGGAACCCGAGCTTCCTACACCTCCAACCGTGATTGTGAACAAGGAAACCGAGCAACTTTCCTCACCTCCTTCACCTTCTATCCCCATTTCCCCACCACCCGTGATTGTGAGTGATCCTATTCCCTTAAAGCCTTCTTCTTCATCCAATATCCCTTATCCTTCAAGGTTGAGGAAAGAGAAGCAAAAGAGCAAGGATGATATTCAGGTTTCCAACTTTCTAAAAATGTTTAAACAATTGAATTTTAACATCTCCTTTGCCGAGGCTCTCGCTCACATGCCCAAATATGCTAAGATGTTTAAAGATCTTCTAAGTGATAAAGAAAAGCTTCTTGACATTGCTCAGACCCAACTTAATGAGAACTGCTCCGCAGTGCTCTTAAGGAAATTGCCCACCAAACTTGGTGATCCGGGTCGCTTCTTGATTCCTTGCAACTTCCCGGGAGTAGAGAATTGCATGGCCCTAGCCGATCTAGGTGCCAGTATAAACTTAATGCCTTTAAGTGTTTGGAAGCAATTATCTCTCCCCGAGCTAGTCCCCACTAAAATGACTTTGGAATTAGCCAACCGTACGGTTGCTTATCCAGTGGGGATAGCCGAAGATGTCTTTGTTGGCGTTGATAAATTCACCTACCCGGCGGATTTTGTCGTCGTTGACTACGAGATGGACCCTCGTGTTCCATTAATCGTTGGACGTCCATTCCTGAGGACCGGTCGCACTCTCATTGATGTAGCCGCGGGCGAATTAATCATGAGAGTTGGTGACGATCAAATTGTCTTCAACATGGGTAAGATTTCTCAGCAACCTTATTCATATGAGAGTGTTAATGCTATTGATGTTCTCGATGAGGCTTGTGAAGAACATTTTCATGATGCTTGCAAAAGTACTCTCTCTTCTCTACCCAATGTTGAGACCGTTGCCTCAATTGCTCCGGCATTGACTCCTTTTGGAGAAAGTGACTTGGATGAGTTCGAAGCTAGCTTGGGTCCTCTCGACATTAAGTATGATAATTCGTCCACGAATTGGGATGAAGATATTCGTACTATTGAGAGACTTCTCAATGAGGACCCATTGTCTCCTCCTACTCCTAAAGAGATGACTAATGATGATCCATCGTTAGTTTCACCATCTACTGAGGATCCTCCTACTCTCGAGCTTAAGGACCTACCGCCTCATCTTGAGTATGTTTTCCTAGAAGACGATGAGAAGTTACCGGTCATCATCGCAAAGGATCTGAAAGAGGACGAAAAAGCCCGACTTGTCGCTGTGTTGAAGAAGCATAAAAGAGCTATCGCTTGGAAAATCTCCGACATCCGTGGAATTGATCCTCATTTCTGCACACATAAAATTCTCATGGAGGACGACTTTAAGGCCACAATTCAAAGCCAAAGAAGGGTGAATCCTAAAATCCATGACGTCATCAAAAAAGAGGTTATCAAACTTCTTGATGCGGGTATGATTTACCCTATTTCGGATTCACCATGGGTTAGTCCAGTCCATTGTGTGCCTAAGAAAGGCGGAATTACCGTTGTGCCCAATGCAAACAACGAGTTAATTCCTACCCGTCTCGTTACTGGGTGGAGAGTTTGTATAGACTACCGCAAACTCAATGATGCCACGCGAAAGGATCATTTCCCTCTACCTTTTATGGACCAAATGCTTGAACGTCTAGCGGGTAATGAATATTACTGCTTTCTGGATGGTTTCTCGGGTTATTTTCAAATACCCATCGATCCCCAAGATCAAGAGAAGACAACATTCACTTGTCCCTATGGCACATTTGCTTACAAAAGGATGCCTTTTGGCTTATGCAATGCCCCCGGGACTTTCCAAAGGTGCATGTTGGCTATCTTCCATGACATGGTTGAGCAAACCATGGAAGTCTTCATGGATGATTTCTCGGTCTTCGGGGATTCTTTCTCTTCTTGCCTTGCCAATTTGGAACGTATGCTTAAGCGGTGCGAAGACACTCGCCTTGTTCTGAATTGGGAAAAATGCCACTTTATGGTAAAAGAAGGCATTGTTCTAGGACACAAAATCTCTAAGGCCGGTCTTGAAGTCGACCGTGCTAAAGTTGATGTCATAGCCAAATTACCTCCACCTTCAACCGTGAAGGGTGTGAGAAGTTTTCTGGGTCATGCGGGCTTCTATCGTCGATTCATTCAGGATTTCTCTAAAATCGCTCGCCCGATGACCCACCTCTTGGAAAAAGATACTCCTTTTATCTTTTCTAAAGAGTGTCTCGAAGCCTTCAATCTTCTCAAGGATAAGCTAACTAAGGAACCGGTCTTGGTCACCCCTAATTGGGAGCTGCCTTTTGAATTGATGTGCGATGCTAGCGACTTTGCTATTGGTGCGGTTTTGGGCCAAAGAGTGAATAAACACTTCCAACCAATCCACTATGCTAGCAAAACACTGACAGGGGCTCAATTGCATTATACAACGACCGAAAAAAGAGCTTTTAGCTGTTGTCTATGCTTTTGAAAAATTCCGCCCCTATCTTGTTTTATCCACCACCATCGTATACACGGACCATTCCGCGTTGAAGTACTTGATGACTAAGAATGATTCTAAGCCAAGACTTCTCCGCTGGGTTTTACTCCTTCAAGAATTCAACATTGAAATTCGTGACAAGAAGGGTGCTGAAAACCTGGCCGCGGATCATCTGAGCAGACTTGAGGATCCATACCAAGGGGACCATCCGAACAAAGAGATCAATGACTCTTTTCCCCTTGAGACCTTAATGTCTATAAATCTCAATCTTGATGGCACCCCGTGGTTTGCCGATATTGCAAACTACTTAGCGGGTGGTGTTCTCATCCAAGGGTTAACATCCCAACAAAAGAAGAAGTTCTTGCACGATGTTAAGACTTACTTTTGGGATGACCCTTTTCTATTCAAACAATGTGCTGATCTGATCATTCGTCGATGTGTTGACGGACCGGCAGCTTTTGATATTCTCCAAGCTTGCCACAAAGGACCCACCGGTGGTCACTTTGGTCCCAACTACACCGCTAAGAAAGTGTTTGATTCTGGATTCTACTGGCCCACCATTTATCGTGACGCTCACGAAATGGTTAAGCATTGTGATGCTTGCCAACGACAAGGCAAGATCACACATAAGGATGAGATGCCTCAAAATTTCATACAAGAGTGTGAAATCTTTGATGTATGGGGCATCGACTTTATGGGGCCATTCCTGTCTTCTAAAGGCAACAAATACATCCTTGTCGCTGTCGACTACGTTTCTAAATGGGTTGAAGCCAAAGCTTTACCCACTAACGATGCGAGGGTGGTTTGTAATTTCTTGAAACAATTGTTTGCTCGTTTCGGTGTTCCTCGTGCTATTATCAGTGACCGCGGGACTCATTTTTGCAACGATCAATTTGCAAGAGTCATGGCTAAGTATGGTGTCAATCACCGTCTTTCCACCGCTTATCATCCTCAAACCAACGGTCAAGCCGAGATATCCAACCGTGGATTTAAGAGAATTTTGGAACGTACTGTGGGAGATCATCGTGCCTCGTGGGCCGATAAACTTGATGATGCTCTGTGGGCTTTTCGTACCGCCTATAAGACGCCGATTGGTTGTACACCTTATCGTCTTGTGTACAGGAAAGCCTGCCACCTCCCCATCGAGCTGGAACATAAGGCATACTGGGCCTTGAAGTGGGCTAACTTCGACATCAACAAAGCCGGTGATTTTCGAAAGATTCAACTCAACGAGCTACATCGGTCCCAAGTCATTATATTTCATACAAAGTTTTACAAAGTATTTGAATGGAAAAATATTGTTTAAGTGCGGGCCATGAATTCTTGTCGTCTTCCCGAGAATTACCTTCAAGTACCTGAGATAAAACATGTTAAACGAAAAGGTCAGCGATAACGCCGAGTGAATTCATAGAGTTTAATAAAATCCATCAATATAATATCAGTATAAAATTATTACTGAAAATCATCTTGTACAAATCATTTTAATAGGCCATAAAATAGCCAAAGTCGTTTTATACAAATCCTTATCGAAAATCATAATATAGGCATTTGCCGTAAAAATCATTATACGAGCCAATGTCGTAAAAACATCATACAATACGTCTTATGACGTTGTATAAAATCAAATAAAAACCGTTATATGAATATGGTTATGAAAACCAAAACACAAACATAATATTAATAGTATGACCCAGTATTGCTAGTCAGGCAATACATCGTAATTCGGAGCGTCTAGCAGTATTTCGTTAGTTTTGGATTATTATAAGCCGCATGACATTGTTACCTTACTAAACCAACAACGGGTAGCTAACCCGATACACAATTTGCCCATCTAAAGTAGCGTGTCGTCACAAAGGTCACGCTATGGAAATCTTCTCATACATAAATTCGCTTACCAATCAATGTGGCACGACGGGGATCAACCGTCAAGGCGCGAACTGGGGTGATCGTCCCCAAATAGTACTATTAAATGCATAAGCGTCTACCAACTCCCGGTAGTTCACAATTCATGCTAATGGGACTTTTAGTGACATAACCTAACTTTAATAATCCATTTTAATTCATCTATCGGGTCCATTAATCATTTATCGGGTCATACAATCGGGTCATTCAATCATTCGGGTCCAAAATCAATAAACAAACAATCGGGACAAATGGTGTCCTATTTTATAAAACTAACATTTTATCTCCCTCGCGGGTTTATAAAACATTTATAAAAACATTTAAAAGAGTGCGAGGCTATGAACTCACGTTGATGTGGGAAGGCGGTTTATCGGCAATTCGGATGTACGGTACGTGCTTCAATCACGGAAACCTAGACAAATAATACTCGTCTTAGACTTTTGTCCAATGACTTTATAAAAATAACAATTATGTATACATATGACGATTATATATATATGATGATCAAGTGGGTTTACATATTCTCGTTTACTCCTTTTAGTGTTATATGTCGATAACTTTTATACTAGTTTACTAGTTTTACCCATTTACGTGTTTTATGCCCAATAAACTTATTATAAGTTCCTTAACTTGTTTTAATCCTTGTTATACTTATTTTATCAGTATGTATACTTTCCATGTTGGGCCCAAATGGGTTAAGCCCAATAATTTCTTTTTACAAGTTTATATCTTATTTAGTCCATTTATTAGTCCAATATGTTTATTTAACTTGTTAATGTCCGTATGCCCTATAGTTCGGATTTTATCGGTTTTTACTTTTTATACATGTCTATATATCAGTATATAAGTTTTATAAAGTTTTCATTAGACGGGTCCAACCATCTAAGTTTTATTTAGCAAAAACGTTAATTTTACGGCAATAGCCGAAAAAGTCGTAAAAATCATGTTTATAGTTTTTATTACTTATAAACATTATTTCACCACCATTTATATAATTTATCCATTTGATTAACACTTTTATATATTTATATAAATAAGTTTTATAAGTTATTGGGTTTTTATTTTACATTTTATATATTAAAATGTGAGTGCTTATATAATAGTATTATTCTTTAATTTCCAAAAATCTGATTTTTAACTTCATCTTCACCAAAACTGCCATATCTTGAGTTCTATATGGAGATAGAAGCTTAAATTTTTATCACATAAACTACATGATATGTGCTACATTTAACTCTTCTATAGCTACTGTTGAATCATCTTCTAAATATTTTCTTAAAATCGTCCAAAACAGTAACCTCAGATTTATACCCTAAACTTGTTTTTGTCATATCTCGCTCATTACAATGATTCCATTGCATGGCCAACTCTCACACGTGTACAAGACCCATATCTTACTGTAAATCCATTCTACTTCATCATTTTATCAGATTACCATATAGTTCTTTACTGTTTTATACAATCATCAAATTTAACCAAGATTTTAACCTTGTTTCTTATGGTTTTTCACCTTTTTATCCATGATTATCAACAACAAATCCCCACATAACATTTTTATCATCATATAATCATCATAAATATATACAATAGGAAATAAAATACATGTTTACATAATCAAAATAACAAGAAGATGAGGAGGACAATCTTTATACCACCATGATGATGTAGGTTGATCAAAACATGGATTTTTGATGGAGAAACTTGTGTTGCACCAAGACCATCTTCAAGGCCACCATGCTCCATGAACTCCTTGTGGAAAATCAGCCTTGATACTCCATGGAAACTCCTCCTTTGATGTTATAATCACCACCATTCAAGAGAGCTTCAAAAGGGCTTCAACATATGTAGAAATAACATAGGATTTCATGGTTGATTTTTGATGAAAATGGTGTTTATGAGTGAGGATGGGACGGCCAAAAATGAGATTAGAGAGAGAGAGGAGTGGTTTGCATGTAAGAAATGGATGGTATGTGTTAGCTTGTTGTTTTGAGGTGAAGTAGCTTCAAAGTGAAGCTAAAAATGGACAAGTGTTTGTAGCTTAGGCTAAATAAATGACACCTTATGGTGTTGCTAGTTAACTTGGGCCGGTTTTGGGAGTGGGGTGGGACAAGTGTCCCACTTGTCTCATCCCATTTATTTACGGGTACTCCTCGATTCTAGTTTCCTCGATTTGCGTGCCCTCGGGTCGTTTTACGAAAAACGTTTTTATAAATTATGAATCAACGTCACAAAACGAATCCAATAAAAATTGTTTCATCAAAAACGGAGTTCAAAAATGTAAATACATAATCCTAGGGTTTCCGGTTTAGTCGTAAAGGACGTTAAAATAAAATCGTAAGTCCTAATCTCTTCTCGTGAATTTGTGAGTTTATGAACCAACTCAAATTTAAAACTCCAAAATAATATTTACGGATAAATTTATTTTCTGAATTGTCGGACTGTCACCAAAGACGGTGTATGTAAACGTAAGCACGTAACGTAGAATCCTCCGGTTTAAACGTAGCCGATGCTACTTCAAGACGTAAATCCAGATTTCTTCCCAAAAATAAGTGAGTTCATATTGTAATATTAAAATAATATTTTCAAATAATATTTGAGAATAAAATATCAATCGTAAATTGACGGATTGTCACAGCATTTACCCCTAAACAGGATCTTTGTCCTCAAAGATCATCTTACCTTACTACTCGCTTCTTATAGAGTTAAAGCCATGTGGGTATTTCCTCCACATTCGGTCTTTTCTCACAAGTGTATTCCATTATAATACGCGAGTTTCATCAAACATAACTACGGGAATAAGATCAGGCTAAATGTTGACTTACTTTCTCTATCCATGATGTTCACGGGTTTTTGATGAATGCAACTTTTCGCCGATCTAAGCTTTACTAAGAACAATCAGATTTTCACTTGATAGATATTTCATTAAGTTCGATTTACGAAACATAATTCACGCAGTTCTTGAAGTCCTAGGGTAAATCCAGCTTATATGCCTTTCAAACCAATCTTTTATATCATCTCAATGGTCCCATACAACGGGGACTTATATCCCATAATTTGTCAGATCATGAATTCATTTTTCCAAGGTTAAAAATTGTGGCATAACTTCGCTACCCATTTGGCACTTCAAGATCTACATTTCATATTCACATAACCTCTTGCCTACTACCGGATGTCAATAATCAAATCCTAATTTCAATAATCATTTCAGATCTCGCGGGTCGGGTATTTTGCAAGGATAGGTTCGCCATCATAGGAAACCTTAAACCTAAAAGACATGTCCAACTCACAATGGGTGTATGTCAGATGTCTTCATCTCAACCCTTGCTTACAGATGCTCCAATATTTAGATCCTAGCAAGATTCGATCTTGATCCTAACACGATAATTATCAATGATAATCTCTCCAAAGGGAAAACGATTATACGGTTTATTACCAAAGGTCATTCATTCAAACATAAAACAGCACTTATATAACCTTGTATCGTTACTTTACCTCGTCCCTTCGATTTGGGGTGGTACATAGTACTCTCATCAAGGTTCGTTCTCAATGATTTCTGAGCAAATCTCTAGAAATTCGATGCGAAGCGAGGATCTTGATATAGATGATCGATACAGGCACGCTATGTTTACATAACTCTTTTGCATTTATCATTAACGGGAATGATATTAGCAGATTTGGTCAGTCTGTCGACGATGACCCAAATCAAATCAAATTCAGATGATGACCTTTGCAATAGCTAGACGTTTACTAATGTATGAGGCGATGTCTGCCTTCATAATTGCCATCAGTACAACTTCTTTAGACAAAGATACTTTTAGTCATAAATGACATAAATAGAATACTTATACTTACAAATTCTAACATAACTATATCTCAAAATCTCCATATTTAGGCAACCACAAGTGGCCTTTAAAACATTTAACGCTATTGGCTTCTCAATTTTAATGGTTCACATTAGACGCGAACTCCATTTATTATCTATATTATCCTTTTTACAAACATCGTTTATTTTTATATTATTCGGCAATTTAGTTTGCACAATCATTATTAAGAAATATATCTTAATTGAATCTTTATACTTTCTATATAATATGTCAGTAATTACATTCACCTTTCTTCATATTTTCTAAGTTTTAATTCTATCTCAACTATTGTTTTTATCAGTTTTTCTCAATCTGGCGTCTAAAGCGTCGATAATTATTATATGTAAATTAACAATAATTATTTAATTTTTATGAAACGTAAACGTTAAAAGTTTAAATTTCTTAATTTGACCAATGATATAAATGTTAAAAATAAATTTGAATTTAATTAATTAGATTTTTGTTGATTTATCGAAAATATTTAATAAGATTCATAAATGTTCGAAAAACCTTTGTTTATACTTTGGTCAAAGTTTGCTTAGTTTGAAAAGCAAAAATTGTCGTTTCGAATTTCAAGTAATAAGTTATATAGTTTCCTTAATTCTTCTTAGGTTGTCTAGAAGTATACACAAACATTTACCCCTAAACAGAGGTTTAGTTAAATGGTTTGTGTATAAGGGAATAATCCCTTTAAAATCCTTTGTTAAAACATTCGTCAAAACATATTTCCATTTTCTTTTTAGTATAACTCAAAGTCTTAAAAGGGCTCTTAACTTTTTTGAAGAGTCAATATAGATTCCATTATCTATTACTCACACGGTCAATTAATATAAAGGATTTAGTCTTTAATCACATGTTAAATATTTAAGATACAGGTTTTTATCGTTCGGCCAATTCAGGGCAATCTATAAATAATTATTAACTCATTCTTATTCTTATAAACAAATAAATGGTCTTTAATGATCACAAGCATGAATTTATCAAATTACAGCCTACACACGTGATTCACCAAATTTATGATTGCAACATGTGTATTAGTCAATCCAAACGTCACCACGTGAAACTTGTAATGTTCATTACAAGTACCGGATGTAGTGATTGGAATACATAATCTTTTTCGCAGATGCGAAGTTGATGATAACCATGCTGAGGATCAAAAACCTTGTAAATGATCGAACAAATCTTCCATTTCGAGTTATGGATATTGTTTTCGATTGTCAATTTACTCAGTTTATAGTAATCTATAAATATAAGGAATGATAACACCATAGCTCTTCATAATGACAGGCTTGGTATAAAAATATCTTTCTCCGACAACTCTCTCAGTTGTACGGTAATTCCTTTAATTTAGATGGTGCTGACGTACAGTGCACACGCCACATATGCAGCACCGGGAGTATAATCAATACCAATTTCAACTTGCCTTAATGGCGAAAGTCTAGGTAATTCACCAACAAATACCTCCTAAAGTTTCAGATAAGATAAACATCTTTTAATAAATTCATATTAGGTTCTTCTAGATTATAATATCTATGACTAATTCACAATCATTCACAATATAATTTCAAGTCTAAATACGGGATATGGTCATCCATCAAGAATTATTTATATCACTTTTGATAATCAACATCTTATCATTTAGGGAATTCTACTCGAGTTCCCATCAATTAAGACAATGTCGTCATGTCATAATCAATCAATCCATTCTACTCGCATTTCCAACTTTCCAGTTTCATTGCCGTTGATAAGATGTGAACTTCTCAAAAGACTAATAATAACTCATAATCCTTCACAAATTTAAGGATATCAGGAGACATAACTAACCTTAAAAGAGTAAGGTCAACGCAAAATCTATGCGAGAGAATTTCAAATCAGATACAGACGAAAACAGTTAACGAATATGAATATATTCCATGTTTTCATAATTTGAGTACGCATTCAAAAGCTCCTCGGATCGTTACCCAGGTCATTCAAATGAAATCAAATCAAAAGAAATGATAAGAACGTCAATACATCCAGTCGGGTATCAACACTCGGTAATCAGATACTTTTCCTAAGAATCTCACTACGGGAGAATTGGACAAGAAAGAATTGTCAATTGTTAAATAAGACAATTTCCACAGATGAGTAAATTCAACTCAGAAGAATAGATGCTACAGGCACATATGTAGGTGTCCCTAACATTATGTCCTTATTTTTCACTTCTTGCAGATCTCATAAAATTTTAATCTTTCACAATCTTTAAAGAAAATGTAGTGTTTATTCATTAGTTTTATGGTGACTACTAATCAGTCTTGCATGGTCCATTCCAAATTGTATGTAGGCGCGCAACTATATACAATTTCAAGATTAACGATGCAATACTCAGTTCGTCAAAATTTTATCATCCATGTTTACAGTAAAATCGTTTTCATGCTTAATTCTTAGATAAGAATCAAGAATAAATTTACAAAGATTTTCTTTGTTATGAAAACAATTAAGTTTTCAAAGCTTTTCATAAACAACTTCATTTTGATATCAATCACTTATAATTCTCACTTTGAATAATCCTTATTGTGATGAAAATTAAATTTTCCCAAAGGATACCGTTTTAACTTTATAAAAACAATGTGTGATCTGCAAAAGAGTGATGAAGAGTTGTTCACCAAGAACTTTACTATGATATGATAGGGAATGAGCTTAGCCAAATAATCATGAAATTCATGACCTCGATGGCACTCACGAAGAATAATTCACAACATAACTCAAATCAAGATGAGTACTTGTTCAATGGTTGCATCACTAATGCGAACACTAGGATGAAGCAATAAAGGATAGATAGCATCGATACATGTAGAATTTAGCAATCAAATGTAGTCTTTTCATTAATCACAAACAAGTCAAATTGTACCGTAACACATTACGTGTGACTATGTCATACAATTTACAAAACTCATCCTACCAACTGATATCTCAGTTAAGTTAGGGATTTTTAGAATATACCACAATGAATACTAATCTACAAGAGTCATTAGGTGTCCTGCCTGTCCCGGAAGATCCGTCGGTCCCAATTCAGAAGAAGATTTCTTCAATTTATTTATTGGACACTGGGCATTCTCATTAGTGGACAATGGCCTAGGAACAACCCTTAACACGAATCAACAATCAATTAAAACCTTATAATTCAATCAAAGAACTTAACGACTTATATTAACAATCTCATATTCCATATAGGTTAAGTTTCACTTTATTCAAGTTTCAACCACTTTTATACTTAATTCAATATCCTACTTCATTCTCCAATACATACAACCTTATTCTTTGTCCTTGTAAAGGCAATACAATCTTAATATGAATCAACACTTAATTTCCAATCCTATAGCTCTTACAATCAACAATTATCAAATGAGTCATTAATATGAAATGACTTGATCATTCAACTTAGACTTCTCGGAAATGTATTAGTGGCATGAGGCTTTTGGGTACTGGTTCCAATGACAGCCTCAAGTGCAACATTCACCCTTTCGATTTCAATTTAAGAATTGGGTGACAACGAATCAGATGACATCTTTCTAGGTGGTAACGTTTTGTCAAATTCCACTCTATAAAGAAAGATCGTCATGACATCGATATCAGATTTAATCTCGCCAATTCTTTTTCAATATCACAATCAACTAATATCTAAAATTCTACGAATATCAACCATTTGTTAGGATGATAAATATCCACAACTTGGTTTAGATCTAGGATAGCTAAAATTCCTACGAGAATAGCTTCGATTAATTTACTAGGGGATTTAGGGTATATTGTGACAATCTACGTCGTATAAATACCTCGTATAAATATCAAAATAATCATCAAACAATCATGTAATAAAATTACATCATATATATATATATATAATCCAAGTTATATATATATTAAAATAACACTTCTCAGTCTTGGCCTTGTCGGTAACTCGGGAATTCTTCGGCACCGTTATAGTCAAAAGATTTTTAGACATTTTTAGAAAAATGTTTTTAGTTAAAAGATTTTGAAAAGTTTTATTCAAAACCTTAGTTTTAAAAGTCTTTCGTTCTCTATAACGAGAGCTCTGATGCCAAACTGTAACACCCCCAGATTTTATACAACTTGTTACAGCGGAAGACTAGTTGGTGTTACGGGATAACACATTACTCACATCATAGACAACGCATAAAAATCGCGTCGTTTATTTATAAAGCATTTCCATTCAATAATATCAAAGTTACATCGGTCCCAAGTCATTATATTTCATACAATGTTTTACAAAGTATTTGAATGGAAAAATATTGTTTAAGTGCGGGCCATGAATTCTTGTCGTCTTCCCGAGAATTACCTTCAAGTACCTGAGATAAAACATGTTAAACGAAAAGGTCAGCGATAACGCCGAGTGAATTCATAGAGTTTAATAAAATCCATCAATATAATATCAGTATAAAATTATTACTGAAAATCATCTTGTACAAATCATTTTAATAGGCCATAAAATAGCCAAATTCGTTTTATACAAATCCTTATCGAAAATCATAATATAGGCATTTGCCGTAAAAATCATTATACGAGCCAATGTCGTAAAAACATCATACAATACGTCTTATGACGTTGTATAAAATCAAATAAAAATCGTTATATGAATATGGTTATGAAAACCAAAACACAAACATAATATTAATAGTATGACCCAGTATTGCTAGTCAGGCAATACATCGTAATTCGGAGCGTCTAGCAGTATTTCGTTAGTTTTGGATTATTATAAGCCGCATGACATTGTTACCTTACTAAACCAACAACGGGTAGCTAACCCGATACACAATTTGCCCATCTAAAGTAGCGTGTCGTCACAAAGGTCACGCTATGGAAATCTTCTCATACATAAATTCGCTTACCAATCAATGTGGCACGACGGGGATCAACCGTCAAGGCGCGAACTGGGGTGATCGTCCCCAAATAGTACTATTAAATGCATAAGCGTCTACCAACTCCCGGTAGTTCACAATTCATGCTAATGGGACTTTTAGTGACATAACCTAACTTTAATAATCCATTTTAATTCATCTATCGGGTCCATTAATCATTTATCGGGTCATACAATCGGGTCATTTAATCATTCGGGTCCAAAATAAATAAACAAACAATCGGGACAAATGGTGTCCTATTTTATAAAACTAACATGTTATCTCCCTCGCGGGTTTATAAAACATTTATAAAAACATTTAAAAGAGTGCGAGGCTATGAACTCACGTTGATGTGGGAAGGCGGTTTATCGGCAATTCGGATGTACGGTACGTGCTTCAATCACGGAAACCTAGACAAATAATACTCGTCTTAGACTTTTGTCCAATGACTTTATAAAAATAACAATTATGTATACATATGATGATTATATATATATGATGATCAAGTGGGTTTACATATTCTCGTTTACTCCTTTTAGTGTTATATGTCGATAACTTTTATACTAGCTTACTAGTTTTACCCATTTACGTGTTTTACGCCCAATAAACTTATTATAAGTTCCTTAACTTGTTTTAATCCTTGTTATACTTATTTTATCAGTATGTATACTTTCCATGTTGGGCACAAATGGGTTAAGCCCAATAATTTCTTTTTACAAGTTTATATCTTATTTAGTCCATTTATTAGTCCAATATGTTTATTTAACTTGTTAATGTCCGTATGCCCTATAGTTCGGGTTTTATCGGTTTTTACTTGTTATACATGTCTATATATCAGTATATAAGTTTTATAAAGTTTTCATTAGACGGGTCCAACCATCTAAGTTTTATTTAACAAAAACGTTAATTTTACGGCAATAGCCGAAAAAGTCGTAAAAATCATGTTTATAGTTTTTATTACTTATAAACATTATTTCACCACCATTTATATAATTTATCCATTTGATTAAAATTTTAAATATATTTATATAAATAAGTTTTATCAGTTAGTGGGTTTTTATTTTACATTTTATATATTAAAATGTGAGTGCTTATATAATAGTATTATTCTTTAATTTCCAAAAATCTGATTTTTAACTTCATCTTCACCAAAACTGCCATATCTTGAGTTCTATATGGAGATAGAAGCTCAAATTTTTATCACATAAACTACATGATATGTGCTACATTTAACTCTTTTATAGCTACTGTTGAATCATCTTCTAAATATTTTCTAAAAATCTTCCAAAACAGTAACCTTATATTTATACCCTAAACTTGTTTTGGTCATATCTCACTCATTACAATGATTCCATTGCATGTCCAACTCTCACATGTGTACAAGACCCATATCTTACTGTAAATCCATTCTACTTCATCATTTTATCAGATTACCATATATTTCTTTACTGTTTTATACAGTCATCAAATTTAACCAAGATTTTAACCTTGTTTCTTATGGTTTTTCACCTTTTTATCCATGATTATCAACAACAAATCCCCACATAACATTTTTATCATCATATAATCATCATAAATATAAACAATAGGAAATAAAATACATGTTTACATAATCAAAATAACAAGAAGATGAGGAGGACAATCTTTATACCACCATGATGATGTAGGTTGATCAAAACATGGATTTTTGATGGAGAAACTTGTGTTGCACCAAGACCATCTTCAAGGCCACCATGCTTCATGAACTCCTTGTGGAAAATCAGCCTTGATACTCCATGGAAACTCCTCCTTGGATGTTATAATCACCACCATTCAAGAGAGCTTCAAAAGGGCTTCAACATATGTAGAAATAACATAGGATTTCATGGTTGATTTTTGATGAAAATGGTGTTTATGAGTGAGGATGGGACGGCCAAAAATGAGATTAGAGAGAGAGAGGAGTGGTTTGCATGTAAGAAATGGATGGTATGTGTTAGCTTGTTGTTTTGAGGTGAAGTAGCTTCAAAGTGAAGCTAAAAATGGACAAGTGTTTGTAGCTTAGGCTAAATAAATGACACCTTATGGTGTTGCTAGTTAACTTGGGCCGGTTTTGGGAGTGGGGTGGGACAAGTGTCCCACTTGTCTCATCCCATTTATTTACGGGTACTCCTCGATTCTAGTTTCCTCGATTTGCGTGCCCTCGGGTCGTTTTACGAAAAACGTTTTTATAAATTATGAATCAACGTCACAAAACGAATCCAATAAAAATTGTTTCATCAAAAACGGAGTTCAAAAACGTAAATACGTAATCCTAGGGTTTCCGGTTTAGTCGTAAAGGACGTTAAAATAAAATCGTAAGTCCTAATCTCTTCTCGTAAATTTGTGAGTTTATGAACCAACTCAAATTTAAAACTCCAAAATAATATTTACGGATAAATTTATTTTCTGAATTTTCGGACTGTCACCAAAGACAGTGTATGTAAACGTAAGCACGTAACGTAGAATCCTCCGGTTTAAACGTAGTCGATGCTACTTCAAGACTTAAATCCAGATTTCTTCCCAAAAATAAGTGAGTTCATATTGTAATATTAAAATAATATTTTCAAATAATATTTGAGAATAAAATATCAATCGTAAATTGACGGATTGTCACACAATGTCTTTCCCTATGGTACCATTGAGCTTTCTCAGCCAAATGGGCCCAACTTCAAGGTGAATGGCCAGCGTTTGAAATTGTACTTTGGTGAGGACATCTCTCAGGAGATGATTCCATCCCTCACCACGTTTCCCTTGAATTAGTTCGGGACCGAGTCAGGCTCGCGACTCGGTAAACAAAAACAAGCGCTCCTCGGGAGGTAGCCCGAGTATCTATCCCCCTTTCCCGTTTTTCATCATAAGTGTAGGGGGAGCTATATAGGTTGCTTGTTTTTGGATGGTGATGTGATTACAGGGATTATTGCACTCTTGGAATCTTTGAAGAACCGTGCTCCCATGTTATCCACAATACTGGTTCTATCTCTCCACTATCGTGATTCAATTATCTTCATATTCACATTTGAAATTGATCACTTTAGTCGTCTCTTCCTTAGCTTGAGTTAACCAACGTGCACAATGTCATAAGTGTAGGGGAGATTTTTCCCACATGCTTAAACATTGAGGACAATGTTTATCTTAAGTGTAGGGGGGACTTCTATCGAAGTTTTAAGTGGACTTTTCCATGAAATGCCTTCATTTAACCAGAAAATCCTGTTTTTCAACATTTTTCAAATTTTTTATTAACTTTGGCCATTTAGTCGTAATTTTTTAAATTTTTATTTTGCTTTCATATGTATATATTCCGCAATAAATTCAAAAAAATTAATAAAATGGTTTTAGCAAGTTTAGATATCTTAGATATATTAGGCTCGTTGTGAATATTTTGACTCAACCCGAATAGACTTATCCAAGTTTATTCTAGCTAGTATCCTTAACCAGGTAGACCTTAATTGGTTTATTAGGCTAAGTGTCCACGAGTCTCATTATTTGAGATTTTAAACTGTGGAGGACGAGAAATGATAGAGTCAATTATAAGTCGGTATTCTTGGGCAAGCTCACTTGGTGTAATTATTTGCCTATTCTCCCATCACTTGCTAATTACTTATCTGCAATAAGTAAGGTCGTACGATTTGAAAAGTTACTTAGCTTCTAGCCCAAGATCGTTTAAAAGTTGCTCGGTAATGACGAGAGTTCATAGCCAAGGCATAACTTATGAAGCGGGGCGCGAAGATTGGCGAGTCCGAAAAGGCCCTAACAAGGCATGAGGATTCAATTTTATTGCTGAAGATCCAAAAGTGATGTGAAAAGCATTATTCCCAAAGTCAATATGAAGGATCAAGACTCACGACGAAAAGCAATCAACTCCCACTAAGATGATGGAGAAGTCTATCCGAAAAGACCCTAACAAGGTATGAGGATAAATAGATCCAAGTCCGAAAAGGAGGCGGATCATTGTATCTCAAAATCCCAAATAGAGATTGAAGAAATAATCATGAAGTCGTGGTCAACAAAGTTGGAGTACTCCTCAAAAGTCTCCAAAGTGAAGAAACTCTATTATGATGAGAAGACCATTATCTCAAGAACGTCTCTCAAGATATGAAGTATGAAGTACATGCCAAATATCGGCCTGAGAAAGGTCTCAAATCGTGAACCAAGTTATGCCAAGATATGAACTTTTTGATATCCCGAGAAGCAGTTTTAGGAGATTTTGTCCTTTAGCTAACTATTGATCAAATCGTCCTACTTTGCTTTCAGCCTAAATAAACTATCGAAATAAGTCCAAAAATGCATCTTCATGATCATTCTAAGATAAAAATAAAATATAAGAGATACACCTAGGAATAAGGGAGTTTAAGCATTTAATTAAGCCATGTGTGTAAGTGTTTGAATTGCTAACTTATAATAACAATGATCTCGTTTTTAAGCTTAGTTTGGGGAACGTAAAACTTGAGGGTGATAAATCTTCGCAGCACCAAAGCCCTAATGTAAGTCCTTGATCTCTTTACAAGTTATTTCCACATAGCTATGTTCTATCCTTTTGTTTACTTTAAAAGTTTTAATTTCTCTTAGTGCTTTAATTTTTGTTTAGTAGTATTTGAATAAGGCCAAGGTTAATTAGTTATGAGAAAAGTGTAAAGTTGCTTTATCACTAAGCATTGCATGAGGGCATGGCAATGGTTAAGTGTAGGATATTTGATAGGTGTGAAAACACCCATCCTTTTACCACTTATTTCTTGCTAAAACAAGACCAAAACACGTATTTAATGTCATTTGTTTGGAATTATGCGTGGTTTGTGTGTTTGTTGTGTTTTCAGAGCCAACCGGATAAATATTGGAGAAAACATGGGATTGCACGGGTTTTATCAAGGAAAAAGACTGAAGACGAAGTCTATTGTCCAAGAGATGCAAAAGATTTGAAGTCAATGGGCCTATTTGAATATTTATCGAAGAAAAGGACCAAAGACGGAAGATTTACATGTGTCGAAGAAACTCAAGTCTATTAATCGAAGAAATTAAAAGACGAGTTGAATTTAATCGTCGACGAATCCCGAATCAGAATCGAAAACGTCAACTTTTCTGAAAAGACGAGAAGACAAGAAGAAAGGGAGAAAACCCACTCACCAACCAACCACTTAACCTATAAAAGGCACTCACCCTCAAAAATTCGGGAGTTCTAGTTTTTCAGTTATTTTCTTATTCCTAAGTTTTTAGGAACCATCTCCCTTAAGGAGTGGTTTTCATCTTGTTCAATTTCTTAAAAAATCTTGTAAGTGTAATCTTTTCTTTTTGTTACTGAATCTAAATCATTAATACAAGTGTTCCTTTAATCTTCTCATTCATCTTGATCTTCATCATCTTTTTATTTCAAGTTCTTAAGTTTTTATTTGGTTCAAGTTTGATTTTAAAAAGTTGTTGAATTTATGTTTTTATTGTTGGGATTTGTTACTTATGATATTTAAATGATTTGTGGTTAATTTGGTAAAACCTTTTTGCTTATTGAGTTTGATTTTGGATTAAAACTGAGTCCCCTGTTCTTCGCTTTCTACAGTACTGAGTTTCCCAGATTCCGAACAGGGATTCTGGGATTGTGTTTATTCGGAATTTTCAAATTATTTCGAGTAGTGTTTCTATTTCTTGTTTATTCGGAATATAAAATATTCCGAGTAGGGCTTTCTTTCTCCTGGTTATTCGGAATAATTAAATTATTCCGAGTAGAGCTTTCTTTCCAAATATTCCGAATAGGCCTATTTTCTTTTCCTTTACTAGGAATATCTCTAATATTCCGCATAGACTGATTTCCATTTCCTCTATTCGAAATATTTTACATATTCCGAATAGTCCCATTATTCCGAATAGGATCTTGTTTTCCGAATAGCTTACTTTCCGCATAGGACCTCTCTTTCCGCATTGGACCTCTTTTTCCGCATAGGGTAAAATATTCCGAGTAGGGTAAATGTTCCGCATAGAGTTCAATATTCCGCATAATTGATTATTCCGCATAAGGGTTTCTGTTAGATTATTCCGCATAGCACAAAGTTCCGGATGGTATTAATTATTCCGAGTAAGAGCAGATATTTCGAATAAGAGATTTCCAGTTTTATTCTTCATTAAGGTATTTGCTTACTGTTTTATCTAAATTCTGGATTTATTTTCATTTCTAAAGTTTAATTTTATTATTACTTGCCTTTATCATTTTAGTAGATTTAGACCAAAGCTCCCCCTTTTTAGTCACCCATTACAATTATTCCACTTTTGACCGTGGTCGATTCGAGAAGATACCGAGAACGAAACAACGATATATATCAATTGGGTATGAGCAACGCAAAGAGAGATCTTGCAAGCAAAAACCTTTTTATTAACCAACACAAAAAGTTAGTTATTAGTCAACAACAATAATCCACCGCACCTTAATAATAACAACAACAATGTTCATCCATAGCCCGATCTTCGGACAATGGAAGAGCTTTGTCAACCTACCATGTTTGGACGAGGAGGACCGATTGCGCCGATGCAAATCACGGCTCCGGAGTTCTCGTTGAAGCACCACATGATTCAGCAAGTGCAAACAAATCCTTTTAAAGGAATGCCTGATGATGATGCCAACAAACACCTCGACAAGTTCATTACAATCACCCAAAAGCATGAAGTTGCCCGGTGCCACAATGGATGTTCTTCGCCTACAACTCTTCCCACATACTTTATCACATCACGCCGAGAAATGGTTTGATCGTCTTCCAAAGAATTCTATTCATACTTGGGATGACATGACTCAACGCTTTTTGTCGCGCTACTTTCCACCATCCATGGTCACGAGCCTTCGCGATCAAATCAGCGGTTTCATGCAAGATCCAGATGAATCTCTTTTTGATGCTTGGGAAAGATATAATGTCTTGATCGATCTTTGTCCAAACCACAACATTCTCCATGTGACCTTAATTGATACTTTCTACAACGGTTTGACTTTTCGTGATCGTGATACGATTAATGCAGCCGCCGGTGGCACATTTATGAAAAGGAGACCCGAGGAGTGTAGAGAGCTTATTGAGAACATGACTACTTACCACAAAAACTGGGATTCCTCCGCTTCTTCAAGGAACAACCCGAGAGTCCATGTTTCTTCTACTTCAGCAAGCCCCGACATGACCGAATTCACCCGCATGATGACTGAAATGAACAAAAATATCTTGCTTCTCGCTACAAACCAACAACAACAAGTTAAAGCGGTTGCATCTTCTTGTGAAACATGCGGCGGTCCACACTCATACACTGATTGTCCTTCTACTCAAAGAAATCCGGAAAATGTGTATGCAGCTTATGGTAATTATTCACCGGAAAATTACCAAGCTCGACCTCAAGGGGATAGAAATTTGCTGAGTTACCGATCCAACAATTACCTTTCACCCGGTTTTTCTCCTCAAAACCAAAACCCCGCCAACAACTACAATAGAAGCAACCAAATCCCACCAAGAGCTTCTAATCCTTATCACCCACCCGCTCAACAAGCCCCACCCATCAACCACGATGTTGAAGCATTGATGAGAACCCAAGGTGAGCAAATCAAGAATCTTCTGAGCCAAATTATCAATTTGAAAGGAGATATCACCAAGCAAGGAAATGACATTAGATCCGAGCTTCGAGATAATATTCAATCCTCCTTCAGCACTCAAACGAATGATATAAAGAATATGCTGGCTAGTTTCTTGCCCACAGCTCAACCTTCTACTTCGAGTTCTCTACCTTCAAACACCGTCACCAATCCGCGAGCGAATGTGAGTGCTATTACTACCAGTAGTGGAGTTACCATCGTAGGACCACCTATCCCGCCCCCATCATCTACACCTCCTCCACCACCATTTATCCCTACTCCTCCTAATCCTAGTATTAGTGCACCATTACCGTCTCCGCCTCGTCGTGATGAAGCACCCACCAAGAATCCTCCACCAACCCCACCTTTAACATCGCAACCTTTACCTACACCTACACCTTCACCACCCAAACCCAATATCCCTTATCCTTCACGGCTAGGCAACACCACAATGCTAAACAAGGATGACTCTCAAGTGTCGAGTTATGTGAAGATGCTCTCTCAAATTACTTTCAACATTAGCCTTGTTGAAGCACTTGTCCACATGCCGAAATTTGTCAAAGCATTCAAGGAATTGCTTAACAAGAAGGAGAAGCTGATTGAGCTCGCCAACACACGCTTAAATGAAAACTGTTCTGCAGTTATTCTTAAAGAACTTCTGGAAAAACTTGGAGATCCGGTCGTTTTGTGTTGCCTTGCATTTTCAACAAAACTAAAGAATTTACTGCCCTAGCTGATCTCGGGGCCAGTATTAATCTTATTCCTTTGAGTGTTTGGAAAACGCTATCACTACCCGACCTTACTCCAACAAAGATGACTCTTGATTTTGCAAATCGCACTCTCGCTTACCCCGTTGGTATTGCCGAAGATGTGTTCATTAAAGTTGGCACATTTACTTTCCCGGTCGACTTTGTCGTTGTTGATTATGAAATGGACCCTCGTATTCCTTTAATACTTGGTCGGCCATTCTTGAGAACCGGACGAGCTCTAGTTGATGTTGCCGAATGTGAGTTAATCTTAAGAGTCGGGGATGATGCACAAGTTTTCAAAATGGGGAAGCTTACAAGCAAATCCTTTGGACGAGAATATGCGAATATGATTAATGAGCTCGATGATTTTGTCATCTACAACAATCCTCTATTCGAGTCTTGCATTGATAATCCACTTTTTGAAGATGATGTGGATGATTCTCTCTCCAATTTGGAACCTTCGCCCATTTATGATTCTCCACCGATCTTTGATGCTTATGATGATGATTCTAGATCGGATTCGGATGATTATGATGACCTTACTTCCGAGTATCCCGACCTGCCCATTTATGATGATTTTGATGAGGCCGATACTCTTTCGAGTGATTCTTCACATGATGAAGATCCTCCGTCATCCATGCTTAATCCTACTTTGGATGATTACTCTTTTGAGGAAGACTTCTCTACATTTCTCAATACCTACTTCTGTCATGAGAGTGATGCTCCTCCTTTAGACTTTGAAGATTATCGTCTTGATCCTACTTTATATTTGAAAAAAATTCTTTCAAAGGAGAAGCAACCGGCCGACACCAACATCCGCAGCACGTATGATTTAACACCTCTTTGTCCACCTTCTGAGGACGGGGTTGTGCATCTTCTTCGCGGATCTTCTTCCCATTCTGCTGAGCATGAGTGCTATTTTCCCCTAAAGTAAAAGGTGTTCGACCCCGGTATCGATATTCTTCAGACATCTCAGTATCCACCTGATGAAATAAAAGGAAAAATCTTTGGAATTATTGAAGACATGCTTGCACCACTTCACCCTTGCTTCCACCGTGCTCCATCTTTTCTTAAGGGAACCTTGCCTACTCTTCTTTGGCTTGCCTTGTTCGCCTTAAGCTTGTGCTATTTGATGGACGAAAACTATGTCTTTGATCCCGGTGGATATGTTCACGACTCGGTAATCAAAAATCAAGCGCTTCTTGGGAGGCAACCGATGTTTCTATCTTTTAGCTATCTTTATCCTAAGTTTAGGGGAGACCCGTTGGTGTTTGATATTTCCTCTCTTCTCATATTCAGGGATTCGAGCGTTCAATGATCCACTCTTGATGATTTTTGACGACCCGTGATTCCGTGTTCCCATTTTCCCGGTTCTATCCTAAACTCTTTTCGATTCACTATTTTATATTTCTCAATATTAAAATAGGAATCTCTTTAGTTGTCTTTTCCTTAGCGAGATTTAAACAAAGTGCACAATGTCCTAAGTGTAGGGGAGTTTACTCCAACATGCTTAAACATTGAGGACAATGTTTATCTTAAGTGTAGGGGGACTTCTTTCGAAGTTAAGTGGTCTTTTCCTTGTATTTGTCCTCATTTTAACCGGAAAATCAAATTTTCGACATTTTTCAAAATTTTTGATCTATTTTGGCCCATTAGTTTTTACCTTTGTATAGTTATTTTCTTTCCTTGCTAGAGTAAATCTTTAATAAAGTGGTTTTAATTTTCAAACGTTATGAATCTTTTGACTCAACCCGAGTTTACTTATCTAAGTTTACTCTAGCTAGTATCCTTAACGTGTTTAAGTCAAGTTTTGCTAGGCTTTTATATAGGGACCTATAAAACGCGAAAGTCTTAACTCTCACGGGTTAAGAACAAGAACTTTTCGCAAGTTCCTATAATTGATCCTAGAGAGTCGTTTATCAAGGGAACTTTAAAATGCGATTTCTAAACTTGAAAAAGTCTAAGAGTTTGCAAGATCCTATAGGCGACTCGAAAACCCATAACTTTGATTTAATAGGCTAAGCATCCACGAGTCTCGTTCCTTGAGATTTTAAACTGTGGAGAACGAGAGATGATAGAGCCAATTATAAGTTCGGTATTCTTTCATGAATTTATGTGAGTTAATTATAAGCCTATTCTCCCATCACTTGCTAATAAATTTATCTGCAATAAATAAGGTTGTACGATTTGAAAAGTTACTTAGCTTCTAGCCCAAGATCGTTTAAAAGTTGCTCGGTATGGATTAGAGTTCATAGCCAAGGCATAACTTATTGAAGCGGGATGCGAAGATTGGCGAGTCCGAAAAGGCCCTAACAAGGCATGAGGGCTACATTTTGTTGCTAAAGATCCTAAGTGATGTGAAGAATCATTTATCGAAAATCAATATGAAGGATAGAGACACACGACGAAAAGCAAATACTCCCCAAAAGTCATGGAGAAGTCTATCCAAAAAGGCCCTAACAAGGTATGAGGATAAATAAAGCCAAGTCCAAAAAGGAGGCGGATCGTTGTATATCAAAGTCCAAAATAAAGATTGAAGAAAAATGAAGAAGTCGTGATCCAAGTATGAATCTCTCAAAACTTCAAGTGAAGAAATTCCTATTATGAAGAGAAGGCCATTATTTCATTAACGTCTCTCAAGGTTTGATGTATGAAGTCGCTGCCAAATATCGGTCCGAGAAAGGTCTCAAATCGCGAAGCGAGTTATGCCAAGATATGAACTTTATGAGGTCCCGAGAAGCAGTTTTAAAAGATTTTGTCCTTTAGCTAACTATTGATTAAATCATTCACTTTATTTTCGGCCTAATAAAATATCGAAATAAGTCAACAAGCATCCTCGTGATCATTCAAGACAACAATAAAATATAAGAGATACACCTAGGAATAAGGGAGTCTAAGTGACTAATTGGCCCACATGAGTTCGTGTTGGTTTGCTAACTTATAATAACAATGATCTCGTTTTTAAGCTTGGTTT
Organism: Glebionis coronaria; assembly: GCA_025667525.1. Classification (NCBI taxonomy): domain Eukaryota; kingdom Viridiplantae; phylum Streptophyta; class Magnoliopsida; order Asterales; family Asteraceae; genus Glebionis; species Glebionis coronaria. The sequence continues at coordinate 286,708,606 of CM046877.1, read as the reverse complement.
GGAGAAAGTGAAAACTTGAGGATGATGATTATTCATAACATTTCCAAAACCCAAGGTATGTTTTTGATTTCTTTCCTTTGAATGTTTATAATTTTCTATCTCTTTAATAAAGGCCAACGTGGATCGATTATGATGAAAAATGTAAACGTGCTTTGTAACTAATGCATTGCATGAGGACATTACAATGGTCAAGTGTAGGGGATTTGATAGGTGTGTAAACACCCATCCTTTTTACCACTTAATTACAATAATAACCGAGCCAAAACGTGTATTTTATGTCATTTATGTCGGAATTATGCGTGGTTTGTGTTTTTGTTGTGATTTAGGACGAAAAGGTGAAAAGTGGAGAAAACGCGGGCATTCACGGGCTTTTATCGAAGAAAAAGACGAAAGACGAAGTCAAGAAATCAAGAGTGCAAAAATAACGGAAGTCCAAGACCAATTCTGAAGATTTATCGAAGAAAAAGTCAAAAGACGGAAGTTTACTTAAAGCCGAAGACTCAAGTCTTATTTATTGAAGAATTAAAAGACAAGTTCAAAGAAATCCCGAGACAAAGTCATTAAAGTCCAATATTTAAGAAGATTAAAAGGCTTAAGGACTTAAGTGTGCAATTAAGAAAAAGATGAAAGAGGGAGGAAGCTTCCTAAGCACTCTTTAATCTCCCCTATATATAGATTAGACTAGATTTATTTTCATTTTGTTGGATAGCTTGACAAACTATTTCTTCCATTTTACTTTCCTGCACATTTAATTTCATGTCCATTTAAATACCTTGTCTTGCACCTTAAATACATTTAATTTCAAGTAAGTGTTCTTTTAATTCTTGTCAATCTTTATTTTTATTGTTTATCTCTCATTCTACCTTTCTTTAATCTTGATGATTTATTGTTTATGTTCATGTTCTTGATTTTTATTGATTTATTTAAGTGGGTTTTGATTATTGTGGTTCGTTTTGTTAGTTTAATTGTTTTGTATTGTTTGTTTATGATTAATACATGTTTATTGATTAGTTTGATTTAATCTTGTGGTTGATTTTGTTTAGTTTTTATTTGATTCGTGTATATCTTGGTATCCCCTGTTCTTCGCTTGTCTGTTACTGTGTATTCCCAGGAAATAATCCGGATCAAAGGCCAAAAGTTATTTCGTGTGAAGGTGTTTCCTGAAAATATTCCGTATCAAATCGTTCATCCGGAATAATTAATTATTCCGGATCAAAGTGCTATTCGGAATCTTCAACATTCCGGATCAAGGGTTTAGCCAAGGTGATTCATCCGGAATATCCAATATTCCGGATCAAGGCATTATTCCGGATCAGCAAGAACATTCCGGATCAATTAGTTTATTCGGAATAATTTATTATTCCGAATCAAACGGTTCATCCGAAATATCAGACATTCCGAATCAACCTAACATTCCGGATCAAGGGCTTCCATCCGGAATAAGTGACATATTCCGGATCAAGGAGTTCTATTCGGAATATTATTCCAGATCAGCAACATTGCGGATCAAGGACCAACATTCCGAATCAAGACTTTATTTCGGATAAGTGACATATTCCGGATAAAGGATTTATTCCGGATCAAGGATTTTTGTGAATATTCCGAGTGAAGAAGAATCATTCCGAACGAAGGTGACATTCCGGATGAGTGATTATTCCGAACGAAGGTTTATTCCGGATGAGCTATTTTTCAGGTTCTTTTAAGTTACTGTTTTTAAGTTTCTGTTTTTAATTTTCAAGCTTTATTTTTCCCGCCTTTTTCCTTAGTCGCACTTTAAGTTTATTTGCCTTAGATTTATTTTAGTCTTGCCTTAGTTTAAGTTTTAGTTGCATTTTAAGTTTGCCTTAGTTAGTTTTAAGTTTGCGTTATTTACGTTTAGTGCCTTTTAATTTTCGTCACGCTTTTAAATACTTGCCTTTTATTTTTAATTAGACTTAGATTTATTTTAACGCCATTTACTTTTACGTCTTTGAACTTTTATTTTAATATACTACAACGACATAACTTTTTGTTCCACCAAAGAACGACTGAGTCGCATAGTTAAACCAGATCAATTCGATTAGACTGGAACAACGATATTTTTAACTGGGTAAAATCTTAGTTATCATTGGGCACGAAAATGACAACCTCGAACAGCATTCGGGGACTAGTAACTCAAATGATGTGATACCCAATCCTACATATTTGAGTGAACCTCAACCAAATGCTACGACAGGTATGGAATCTTATGCTCAACATGATTTGGTCATGGTACCTAAACATATTATTGATCAAATGCATATGGCTCTCAGACAATCCGTAGATATCAATTCCACCCTAACTGCTGAGCTTGCGTTGCATAAAGAAAAGGTCAAAACTTTTGAATTGGTCCCTCAAGCAGAGAAAATAACATGTTCTGAATTTGACCAATGTCGTTTTGAAAAGATTGAACACTTGAAAGAAATAGAATCATTAAAAGCTAATCTTTCAACTAAATTAAAAGAAAAAAAGTCGGTTGTCAATGATTTTTAGAAACTTAAAATGGATTTCGAAACTCTCGAGTCTAAAAAGTTTGAATCGGAAATTAATGCTACCAAACTTCTTAAATTCAAAGAACAAGAGCTTTTAAAACAATACGCTTCCACAGAAAAGGTTCATCTTTTAACTAAATCATTTAAAGAACTCGAACTTAAACGTCTTCAAGATTTACCACCTAATCCTGGTTATGCAAAACAAGCTCAGGAATATATTCCGTGTCTTTATGATATGACCGTCATTGGTAAATTGAAAGAAGCACCTTTTGTTCGTAGTTCTGAGGAGACACAAACACTTGCGGATGAAACTCATACTAAAATGCTTTCAAAATTCCATACAATTGATTATGATCAATATAACAAAGATCAATTGTCTAAAAAGACCCGCATTCGCTTACAAAAGGAATTAGCTGAATTGACAGTTCTTGTGCCCCAAAGTTTGTCAAATGAAAACCCTCCTAGTACGTCTCCTACACTTGTCAAAACGGATTTAACGAATTTAATTCCACGGGTAAGTAAGGCGTCTGTTAACTTAAATGCGGTACACCAACACTTAGCCGATTTTGACAAGGTCATTTTGGAACGTACGACGGCTTCGGACATAACGAAAGGTGAATGGAACTTTGAGCACACTAGAGCTGCGTTTCGAGACGAAATTGTTCCGTTTGTAAAGAATGTTAAGGATTGTCTTAGTAATATTGATCAAGATTTGTTTTTGGAAATAGAAGAAGTTAGACGTGTTTTCAATGAAATGGATGATGCTTATGAAAACAGTTTACTTGAAATAGAACGGGTTTCACGCCAAAATGATCAGCTTCTGAAGCAAGTGATGTCTCATGATATAGTCTCTGTCTGTGTGAATAAAAGTGTTGATAATGATTCTATTGTGCATAATGTTGAATATGTGGATAATGTGGTAGATAGTACTTGTCACGAATCTGACGCTGAATTTTTAAAGCTTCAAGATTCATATTCTTTGCTTTCAAAACGTTTTGATGAGATTCAAACACATTGTATTTCGCTTGAATGCAAGCAACAATTTATTCAAGAAATCTTTGAAATTTCATTCGAAGGTGTTAATATCGATGATCCAAACTTTGAAAAGAACTTTCTATTGAATTTACAATCAAAACAGCGTCATCCAAGTGACAATGTTACTAAATCTTTGCCGATAGAAATAGAGAAATCTAAGGAGCTTAACTGTGTGAACGTACTTGAGGCTGCTGAGAATTTTAAACTTGATCTAGATAATCGAGTTTCCAAGATTTTGTCCAAAGTTGATAACTTAAAACAGAAAGATACACGACTCTTCGATTCAGTAAAGTCCGCATGTGTGGATAACACTACACAGAATCAATCCTTGATTGAACAATTGAATCGAAAGTCGGTGGAAATATCTGATTTGAGGGACCAAATTTGTGATAAAAATCTGGTCTTGGCTAAGTTAAAGGATACACTTCGTACTCTAAAAGGTAAGAATGTTGTGGATAATGCCGCCACTATCTTTAGCATCGTCCTCTAGTGCAATCAAAAGGAACCTTATAGCCGTCACACCACTTAACAAGGGCCCTAGGACTAAACCATCTCAAACTTTGGTAACTAAAGATAAGGCGGAATCAAAACCAACTTCTAATATTCCCGTGTTGCCTTCTACAGGAGTAAGCACCACTACTAAGGCTCAAAGATCTAAGCTTAAGAGAAACAAGAAGAATGATAGGATCTTACCCCCATCTAGTAGTCAAGTGAAGAAGAAAGTAGAAGCCCATCCTAGGAATGTTATTTCTGTTTTGAATAAAAAGAATCATGTAGCTAAACCTAAAGGCTCGGCGGTTGTGCAGCGTTCTAAGCCTAGTGTGAATTCTAATTTGAAATGTTGCAATTGCAATGAATGTATGTTTTCTAGTCGTCATGATTCTTGCCTTATTGACCATGTGAATGAGATGTATGCCCGGAAAAATGGATTAGAATGGCAACCGACTGGGAAAGTGTTAACCCAAGTTGGTTGGATGTGGCGCCCCACTGGTAGAACTTTCACTATAGTAGGAAATACGTGCCCTTTAACTAGGATCACTCCCACTAAAGCGAAGAAAGCGTGCCCTTTAACTAGGAGTACCAAGGCTACCAAAACACAAGCGTGTCCTTTAACTAGGAACACCGACACTACCGTAGGAACCAAGTGCCCTTTAAATAGGTCTACTCCCACTATAGTGCCCGCGAATAATCCAAAACCTACGAAAGTTGGAACAGTAAAACTTGTTAGTGCTAAGACTCACATTAGAAAACTGTTAGGATCATTGAAATAGTTATTTGTAATAGGTAGACTAGGAGGTATGTAGTTCCTCCTGGTCCAAGTAGTAGTAGGAGCAAGTCGTGCTCCTGGTCCTAGTTAAAGTCAAACATTATTATTTATTTGTTATTCTGTTAGGATATGCATGAGATATGTTAGGAAAGGATATGCATATCAGTTTTACACGTTTTGTTTAATGATGTATTAGGGTTTCCTTGTAGTATAAAAGGAACCTTAGGCAGAAGGGTTAGACACACCTTCATCAAACGTAGTTCTAGTCATTATCAATATTAGAAATCCTTAGAAAGGATCAAGTCTTTATAGTTATTCTGTTCTTCTTTATTGTATTTGTATTCCGCACTTATATTGTGTATAGAGTCTCTTTGTGAATAGACTTGTGATTACAGAAGTCGTTCACCGTTCCTGACAGGTTGCAAGATCCACATCTAGTGGACCCTACAAGTGGTATCAGAGCCTGGGAGAGTCTCTGTACAAGAAGAATAAATTTTTCTTATTACTAACATTTTTGTTTTATCATGTCTGCCTCAAGTTCTACTCAAACAAGAGAAGATAGCACTCCTAAAACTGTGCAAACTCAGCAGATCGTTGCTACGGTTTCCAACACAAATGGGAAATTCCCTCTTCTAAAAAAGGACGAGTATGATAGTTGGGCAATGAAGATGGAATGGTGGATCACCAACACTGATCAAGACCTTTGGAAGGTTATTCTGAATGGGAACAGCAGGAAGCTGACTGGAAGAGACAAGAATGGTAATATTACTCTTCTTGACCCTAAAACTCATGAAGAAATCATAGCCATTCAGAAGGAGGTCAAAGCAAAAACTATTTTGCTTCAATCTCTTCCTGATGATCATATGGGTGACTTCTACCATTTGGATGATGCTAGAGAGATCTGGAATGGCATAAAAGCAAGGTTTGGTGGGAATGAGGAGTCAAAGAAAATGCGAAGATCCATGCTGAGAGATGAATTCACAGAATTCAAAATCTCATAAACTGAAGGTATTCATCAAGGGTATGACATGTTCCAAAAGATATTGAGCCAATTGAATCAACTTCGGTCAAAACCTGACGATGGTGATATTAATGTAAGATTTCTTAGAGGCTTACCATACTCATGGAATCAGGTGGTAATCTCTCTAAAAGCAAAAGGTGGGCTTGACTATCTCAACTTTGATGATTTATTTCATAAGCTCAAAACTTTTGAACCTCATGTGAGAGGATATTCAAGTGATTCTTTTCCCACTCCTGCTAATTCTGCATTTGTGAGTTCTATGGCATCCAGTCCCATGTCTTATGCTAGTAGCCCAAGCAATACTGTGTCTTCTCAACATACTTTTCAGCATACTTCTGCTCCTGATCCTACAGCCAAGTCTGGTAGCATGGTAGAAGCAGTTCTTCATTCTTTTGTGGCTGATGTTGATGCTCAACAACAACTTGCTTTTGATGACTTCAAATAGGTCGATAAACTTGACCTGGTTGAAATGGATCTTAAATGGCAGATGGCCATGCTCACTCTTAGGGTTCACAAGTTTGAAAAGAAAGCTGGTCGAAAATTCAATTATAACCCAAGGGAGCCAGCAAGGTTCGACAGAAGCAAGGTTCGACAGAAGCAAGGTTCGATGCTATAACTGCCAGCAGCAAGGTCACTTTGCAAGGGAATGCCCTAGCAAGAATGACCAGGAGAAGAGCAGATACTCAGCTTTTAAGGTTCAGGAGGTAAAAGATGACAAGAAGGCATTGGTGTCTGTTGACTCTATGGTCAACTGGAATGATCATCAGACTACCACTTTGGAATCAACTGAGTCCTCGACTGACGTGTTTGCAATGATTGCTGGGAATCTATCCGATGCAGAAGAAGCAGACGAGTTTGCTCTTATGGGCATCTCACCTCAGGTACAACATTGTCGTCTTGGTTGTCATGATAAATATTCAGAATTGTTGTCTCAATATAGTGACGTAAATGATCAGAATGATAAGTATTTTTTAGAAGTTCAAGCCTATAAGGCTTCTTTAAACACATTGGAACAACAAAAGAGGTGGCTTCAAGATATGCAACGTGAGTATGAGGATAAAATTAGGATACTGAGCATCGATTTAGAAAACACAACAAATATGCTTAAATATACAAAAAAGGTAAAAGATGACAGTATCAAAGAAAAACAGGAGATGCAAGAAAGATTAGATGCTACAATGTTGAGATTTGATAAATGGCAAAAGGCACCTAAAAATCTTTCAAAATTAATCAATAGTAGCATGTCTGGTAGGACTAAAAGAGGGTTAGGATTTGATAAATATATTGATTCAGAAGATGTGTTTGATTTATCTTTTACGAGTGTCTTTGATGCCGACAAAGAGGAAGAGGGAGAACCTAGTTACAATAGGTTTAAACCAGCAGCAGAAATGCATGCTGTCCCTCCACCTCTTACTGGAACTTTCATGCCCACTTCTAGGCATATTGACTTGGATGGATCACAGATGCATGAGTCCCCAAAAAGTTCTACTAATTCTAATGACTTTGTCTCGTGTACTTTCAGTGACAAAGCCAGTGACTCTACATCAAGTGGTTCAAGTGAAGAGTCGAGACCTACAAGTTCCAAGTTGAATGATCATGCTGCTACTGGTGCTAGGAAATGTGAAGAGAGAGTTACTTTTAATTCAACTATGTCTAGTACTGTTTTATTGAGTCCTAGGATGATTGATTCTCCTAGAATTGTGTGTAATAAAGTTAGCAGTATGAAACAATGTCATTCTAATAAAAGGTCGATTAAAACATGTTTTGTTTATGGAAGTGCATTTCATTTGATTAAAGATTGTGATTTTTATGACAAATATTCTTCTGTTCATCAAGCATTTCCTACTCCTGGTCCACCAGGAGTTGCTCCATATTCTTCTAGAAGACTCAATCCTAGTGCTCAATCGTTTTCTTCTTCTAGAAAGACCTCCCCATTAGCTTCTGATCATTGGAGAAACATTGGATTAACAACAAATAGAACCACCAGTAACTATTTTCAGAATTTTAATCCAATTTATCCACATAATTTTGACCTAATGTATTTTGGTTTGGGAAATTTGGGAACTGCTGTTAAGCCCTCAGCAGGTTGTTCTTGGTCAAACAATAATACCAATATGATGCATAGGCAACCAAAGAACAACGGTGGATCTCATCAATCTTCTTGGCTCTCTACTAAACATCCACAAGGTAGGCTCAAACCTGAAAAGGTTTGGGTCCGCTTAAGACACTAACTTTTGCATCTTTATTATCTTGTTGTTGTAGGTTACTCCATACCAAGATCCTACTATAGGAATTGTTGATAGTGGATGCTCTAGGAGCATGACAGGAAATAAAAGTCTTCTCTCTAACTTTGTACCATTTCAAGGCGGCAAGGTCTATTTTGGCGGAGGTGAAGGAAGGATCACTGGTAAAGGAACAATTCAGACGCCCAATCTTAATTTTGAGCAGGTCTACTATGTGGAAGCACTTTAGCACTTCAACTTGATATCTGTCTCTCAGATTTGTGACAAGAAGCAGTTTGTTCTCTTTACGGATACTGATGAACTTGTGCTATCCAAAGACTTTCAACTTTCGGATGACTCACAGGTTCTGCTCAGAATCCCTAGAAGACACAATCTCTATAGCATCAAGCTGAATGAAGTAAACCCTACTGGTCAACTAGCATGTTTGGTTGCTAAAGCCTCAGAAGATGAAGCCACTCAATGGCACAAAAGGATGGGGCATGTGAACTTCAAGACCATTCACAAATTAGCGAATATGAACCTGGTCTCTAGTTTACCTCCCAAGTCATTTAGAAATGATATAAATTGTATTGCTTGCAGCAAAGGCAAACAACATAAAGCATCCTTCAAGGCCATTACTGCTCTCAGCCTTATAACTGAACCATTGCAGCTACTACACATGGATTTATTTGGTCCTACCTCTATTAGGAGCATTGATTACAAACAATTTTGTCTGGTGGTGACTGATGGATATAGCAGGTTTACGTGGGTGTTCTTCATGGCTGCCAAGAGTGAGACCTACTCAATTCTTAAAGATTTTCTTACCCTTATAGAGAACCAGTTGTCCAAGAAGGTTAAAGGTATTCGTTGTGATAATGGAACCGAGTTCAAAAATAAAGACCTCATAGCACTTTGTAATGCTAAAGGCATCAAAAGAGATTATAGTGCAACAAGAACTCCTCAACAGAATGGCGTGGCAGAAAGAAAGAACAGGACTCCAATAGAAGCAGCAAGAACAATGCTTGTCGATTCCAAGCTTCCAACCATGTTCTAGACAGAGGCTATTAATACTGCAAGTTATGTTTTGAATAGAGTTTCTATTACAAATCCTCACAAGATGACTCCTTATGAGCTCCTTACAGCCAAAGTTTCAAATATTGCTCATTTGAAGCCATTCGGGTGTCCTGTCACCATTCTGAATACTAGTGACTATTTGGGGAAGTTTGATGGCAAGGCAGATGAAGGATACATTGTGGGATATACAGCTCACTCTCGGGCTTATCGTGTCTACAATCTCCAAGCCAAGCGAGTAATTGAAAATATAAATCTCAGGTATTTTAAAGAGAAGTCAAACATCCAAGGTAAGGGTCCTGAATGGTATTTTGATCTTGATTATCTTAGTGATTCATTAGGATATTTTCGTTTCAATACTAACCATGATGCAGGTCCACAAGTGTTTGCAACTTCTAGTACAGGTGCTCACTCTAGTCTTTCCGACTCAGATGACGAGGATGATATTTTTGTGGTTCCATCCTACTCCACCACGGTCTCTCCTACTCCTCCTAGTGATGCAACTCCATTGGATGTATTGGATTCACAAGTAGCTCTTGACACCCTACTCAAACAACAATAAGAAGCTACTACAGCAGCTGCTCAAGGTGGCTTTGAGTTTCCCTTGAATACGCCTACTGACAAAGCTGCTCCTAGTACCCCAGCTACTACTCCTAGTGCTAGTTTAACACCTATTGGTATTCTGGCTAGTGAGTCTGCTTCTCATACTCGATTCTCCATTCCTACTGATTTGGGGAACCATCAAAAGAAGTCTTCTACCAAGCTGGATGATATTCATAAACAACCAATAGATGGCATTTTCAACGCTACTTCATATGATGTTGACTTTGTTGGGGATCTCAATAACTTGGCACCACAAGTGGAGGTAGCTTCCAATCCAGTGTTGCAAACACACAAAGATCACCCTACTACTCAAATCATTGGAGATCCTAGTTCTACTGTCAAGACACGCAGAATGCATAAGAAGGCCTCGTCTGATAATCATGCTCTTGTGATCTATATTGAAGATCAAAAGCATAATAATCATACGGACTTTCAACACTGTTTGTTTGCTTGTTTTCTTTCACAGGTGGAACCTAGATCAGTCACTCATGCTCTTGAGGATCAAAGTTGGGTGGAGGCTATGCAGAAGGAAATGCAGCAATTCTTGTTTCAGAATGTTTGGATTCTAGTTGACTTACCAGATGGAAAGACAACAATCAATACCAAATGGATTCTCAAGAACAAGAAAGATGCACAGGGAATTGTAGTAAGGAATAAAGCTAGGCTTGTCGCACAGGGCCACATACAAATTGAGGGCATTGACTACACTGAAGTTTTTGCTCTGGTTGCTAGGATTGAGGCTATTCGTCTGTTTTTGGCTTTTGCTTCCTATGTGGGCTTTACGGTTTTTCAGATGGATGTGAAGAGTGCATTTCTCTATGGCAAGATTGATGAGGAAGTTTATGTCACTAAACCTAAGGGCTTTGTAGATCCACTTTATCCCAAGATAGTTTACAAGGTGGTCAAGGCTCTTTATGGACTACATCAGGCTCCTAGAGCTTGGTATGAGCGTCTTTCAACTTTCTTGTTAAAGAATGGCAATCAAAGAGGTACAATTGATAAAACACTTTTTCTTAAGAGGAACACCAAGGACATTATCCTTGTTCAGGTTTATGTGGACGATATTATCTTTTGTTCTACTAAGAAGGAATGGTGTGATGAGTTTGAACAACTGATGAAAGGCGAATTTCAGATGAGTGCTATGGGAGAGCTTTCCTTCTTCCTTGGTCTTCAAGTCAAGCAACAGTCGGATGGGATCTTCATCAGTAAAGATAAATATGTTCATAAGATCCTTCAGAAGTTTGACATGGATCCTCTTAGACCAGTAGCAACTCCTTATGAAGTTGCTAAAGTCAAACTCAAGAATGAGCCAGATCCTCCGGTAAATGTTCACATGTACAGGTCTATGATTGGCTCACTCATGTATTTGACTGCATCACGTCCGGATATCATGTTTGCAGTAAGTGCTTGTTCTAGACATCAGGTGGCTCCAACGGTTTCTAACTTGAATGCAGTCAAGAAGATTTTCAAGTATATCAAGGCTCAACCTAAGCTTGGCTTGTGGTATCCTAAAGAATCACCTTTTGTTCTTGAAGCCTATAGTGATAGTGACTATGCAGGTGCTAATAATGACAGAAAATCTACTACTGGTGGTTGTCAATTTTTGGGTCGAAGACTTATTTCATGGCAATGCAAGAAACAGACGATCGTAGCTACTTCTTCAACAGAAGCTGAATACGTTGCTGCTGCTAGCTGTTGTGGACAAGTTTTGTGGATCCAAAATCAGATGTTAAATTATGGGCTCAATTTTATGAACACCAAAGTTTTCATTGACAATCAAAGCACTATCTGCATTGTGAAGAATCCTGTTTTTCATCAACGTACAAAGCATATTGAAATTCGGCACCATTTTATACGGGATGCCAATGAGAAGAGGTTGATACAGGTTCTTAAAGTTCATACGGATGATAATGTTGCTGATTTGTTGACAAAAGCCTTTGATGGTCCACGGTTCAACCACTTGGTGGTTCACATTGCGATGGACAATCCTTGAGGTCTAGGATTGAGGGGAGGCTAAGCCTAAGGGGAGGCTTAGTGTACATACTTATTTGCATAGACTAACATATTTGTAGATTTTAACAACATATTGCATTGGTTCTGGTGGTGTGTGTTACACCTGGTGGAGGTTTTTGCTCACTTTTGATGGTTATATTCATTCATGACTGGCTTCTAGTCCTTATTGGTTAGCTTCTAGTCATCATTAGCTGGCTTCTGGTGGATGCAAATCCTTCTTTGTCAAGTGGTGGTTGACTTCTGGTACTGGTTTGGAACACTGTTCACTTTGTTGACTTCTGTTGACCACATTCTACTTCTAGTATTGACCATTGTGCGCTTTGACTTTTAGTCAACGCATTCAAATTCTGGTATATATCCTCTTATTTAACTTTGGTAAATTGGAATTTGCAAATAATGTTAAAAGGGGCAAGTGGTTACTTTGCAATAACTGCCTAATTTGAAAGGGCAACCCCCATTATTAGGGGTCAATGAACAGTTACTCCCACCATTATTTATGGTCAATTAACCTTCCTTGACTCATTCATCTCACTCATAACACACACACATCCGATCCTACTCGCTCAAACCCTAACAAATCATCTTCCATTCCTACTAATCAACATCCATGGCTGCTCTGGTATACCAACATGCTCATAATAAGATCGCTTATCTAGGAGATGGTCCACACCGTGATGATTTCACTGACATTCTGGACTTTATTGAGGCTTCAAACCTCAGGTATGCGTTTACTGTATGTCCTATTATTTATGATAGTGTCATTCGTCAGTTTTGGGCTTCTGCTCGTCTTGTGGTTGTGGTTGGTCGTCCACGTGAACTCCATGCTACCATAGATGGACGTTCATACGTGGTTTCTGAAGCTTCTATTCGTAGTTCCCTTCATCTTCAAGATGAAGGTGGTGTTGTTTCCATCCCCAATGCGGAGGTGTTGGAGGGGATGGTAGTAATTGGGTATAATCATGGGGGAAGTTTAACTTCCAAAAGAATCGGTTATCCCCCCAATGGAAGCTTCTAGTGCACTTTCTGATTCATTGTTTAAGCCCCAATTCTGGGAGTTGGGATGCCTTTCCTACTTCTTTGGCTACTGGTCTAATATGCTTAGCACAAGGTAGGGTATTTAATTTCTCTCGTTATTTGTTTAAGGGGATGGTTAGCAATCTGTTTAGTGCTGGTTCTAGGAAGAAGTTTCTGATGTATCCTAGGTTTTTACAACAGATACTTGTTTGTATACCTCGTGATAGGGCTGAACATGAGCCTTCTAAGCTTACTGCTAATGTATACTATAACATGGCCCATGGGTTTAGCGGGGAGTGGAGGCCCCTTACTGATGCCATGTTGGGCCTTGCTCAGGGTCCTCCTGATGTTGTTCCTCCGGTTGAACAAGCCGCGGAGGAATCTCAATTAGGTGATGACCCAATGGAGGAGGAGGATCTTGCTGGTGGTGCACCTCATGTGGTTGAGGAAGAGTCGGTTGAGGAGGTGGTGGTTGAAAGGCCATCCACTTCCAAGGTTGCTCCTTCCTCTTTGCCACATTCGTCTCCATTTGTGGAGACTCCCCCTCCTAGTCCTGCTCCACACTCTTCTGATAAGCCTTCTAGTGCTGGTGCTCATAATGATGACCCTTTTATTGCTTCTGGTTCCAATGAAGCCTTCCCAGACCCAAGTCCTCTTGGTGGGAAAGCGGAGGAGCCTGTTACACTTACTTCTTTACTTGATCTTATGCACATGTATCATGCACGGATTCTTTCCTTGGAAACAGATTTGAATCAACACCGGAAGCTTACTCGGGAATTTGTTCTTCCCATGGCTAACAGAATTAAAGCCTTGGAGACACAGCAAAGGCGACGGAAGAAGCATGTGGTTCACTCTGATTCTGATGAGGAGGTGAAAGATCGTGTTGAGGATGGTTTGACTTTGTTGGCAAAGGCTGCCTTTGCTGATAAGTTGTATGATGATTTGCCGATTCCTCCTACTTCCTCCAGCATTCCTTCTCCTGCTACTGTTCCCACACCAATGGAAGGTGCTGCTGGTCCTACTACTGGTCCATCTCATGATCCAAAGGGGAAGGCCCCCATGACTGATGCTCCATCACCACCTCGCAAGCGTACACGCAGACAACTTGAGGAGGATAGGTTGGGTGAGGAGGCTGCTCAACGGATGCAAGCAGAAATTGATCAAGCTGCTCGGGCTGAGGAGGAAGCGCTTCAATAGCAGAGACGTGAATAGATGCAGCATGATGCTATGCATTGGAATGATAGCGATTGGATGCGGGTGTTGACTATTCTTACCACGGATTATTCCTAGTTCACTGATCTCTTGGGTTCTGATGTGAATGAGCATAACTGTATTCCTCGAGCCATGGTGTTAATGCGTAAGCAGCAGTTGGCGCTTGCTGCACAACTTCGTGAGAAGCGGAAGAATAGACCTTTGTCGAAAGCTGAGGAGCGAAAGCAGATGCAGCGGTATGTGAAGTATCAGTCGGCTGCCTATTTCACCACTGGTTGGACGTGGGAACGGGTTAGGGCATTGACTTTGGATGAGCTTAAGGCGCTCTATGAACGAATGATCAAGCATCAGAGCACCCCAATTCCAGAGCGATTCATTTATCGTCCTTCTCCATGTGTGGTGTCTACTTCTAACCCTGCTGTTTCTACTGGTTCTACATCTGATACTACTCCTGGTTCTGCTGCTATTCCATCGGTTGTTGATGCTTCTACAATTGGTACTAACCCTACTCCTTCAGTTGCTCCTCAAGTTTCTTCTCTAGATCCAACTACCACCACCACCTTTGCTACCACTACCACTACCACTGCTACACCTGCTATGGCATCACTATCACCACCCGTGCCTCAACCTATTCCTTCTTCTGGTGCAGCTCCTGTTGATCCTTTGGGTGGGCAAACTATTGATTCTACTTATATTGCTCCCACTCTTGCTGCTCAGGTAAAGGTAAAGGTTGAACCCTCGCCTAGTGATCCGACTCCTCGCCGTTCCATTCGCAAGAAATTGGCTCGATGTGCTAGACGTGGCAAGACTGTTCCCTATGAGAAGCGTGCTCCCGAAAATCTTATTGATGCAGCTTCTGATAGTGACTCTGATTTGCCTTTGGGTAATGGATATATTACCGGGTGGACGGTTACGCATTCCACGACTCTACCTAGTACTGTATCTCATAGGATTACTCTTAGTGATGGTTCTGTTCGGTTTGCTTCGGGTCTGCAAGGTATTTTGTCCTGGGCGGATCGTAAGGATCTTATGGCTTTATATGGGTTTGTGGATGCTGGCATGCCTGTTCATCCTAATAATGTGCCCTTCTGGCCTAGTCTGCGAGTATGGGCTGATTTGAAGATGATGCTTGATGCCCCTCCCCATGCTCCTATTTCTGGTGTCTGGAAGGATCAGCCACAATGGGTTATTCAGCGATGGAAGTTATATGCTGGCTGTGGTGTGCATATGTTAGAGTTGGAGTCTGGTATTATGGTGTTCATGCTCACAGACTTGGATTATCCGTTGATGATTGCTTCGATGGAGGCTATGCTTGCTTGTTACTTGCAGATATCTAATGCCCCTTCCGGGAATGAGTTGTCCATGGCAACTGCACTGGTGGAAGGGATCCAAGCTCGTTTGTAAGCTGATAAGGTGGCTGCTTCTGGTCTATGATATGGTTGGTTTGTAAGTTTTTATGTTTTGTGTTTTTGATCATTTGTTCCTATTGAAATTCTTTTCACCAATATGTAAAGTGATTGGTGACTTTCATTCATTATAGTTAAATAAAAAAAAGAAAAAAAACTATACTTTTTATATAATATCTGCTTATACTTTAAAAAAATCACGGATTTTACACTTGTGAATACAATACCATCTGCTGATTCAAACTTTGGGTTCCTGTTGCTGATTCATACTTGTGCTGGTTACTGGTTTCATCTGGTGTTGGACTTGGTCCTCACAACAAATGGTCCTCAACTCACCATGTCTAACCGACAAGAAAGATTTGATTCACCTTGAGGGTACGGCTCCTGGTGTGATTCTCAAATCCGTTGATGGTTGCCAGGTTACCCAAAACTGGATGGTTTTCACTTGCCATGGTCCTAGAATGAAAAGTGGCTAATCCAAGGGGGTACGGCTCTTGGTAAAGATTTTATCAAATCCGTTGATAGATGTAATAGCTTGCTTAAAGCTATAGGGTTTTCAACTCACCGATGCTTCATTGCTAAGAGTTGGCGAGTCCAGAGGGGTATGGCTTCTGGTAAAGACATATCAAATCTGTTGACGGCTGTGATGGTTTGCCTAAAATCATCAGGGTACCCCCACTCACCATTGATTCACGTTCTAAGAGTTGGGTTGGGTTCTGGTCTCCCAGGGTGATGCTTATTCCACCAGAAAGACTGGCTAGCCCAAGAGCGAGCAGCTACTTGGTAAAGGCTCATCAAATCTGCTCATGTTGCTGTAAAGATTCAACAGGATGCTGATTTGTTTCAAGCTTTGGAGAAGCTTCTAGTGTTTCATGTTGCGGCGGTTCTTATGTTTCTTATCTTGTTGATGCTGCTGTTTCTTTTGCTGTTTCAATCCTCAAGCTTTATGCACGTTTTACCAGGAAACTTGAACTCAACAGGTCAAATTCAAGTTTAGGGGAGGATTGTTAGGATCATTAGAATAGTTATTTGTAATAGGTAGACTAGGAGGTATGTAGTTCCTCCTAGTCCTAGTAGTAGTAGGAGCAAGTCGTGCTCATGGTCCTAGTTAAAGTCAAACATTGTTATTTATTTATTATTCTGTTAGGATATGCATGAGATATGTTAGGAAATGATATGCATATCAGTTTTACACGGTTTTTTTAATGATGTATTAGGGTTTCCTTGTAGTATAAAAGGAACCTTAGACAGAAGGGTTAGACACACCTTCATCAAACGTAGTTCTAGTCATTATCAATATTAGAAATACTTAGAAAGGATCAAGTCTTTATAGTTATTCTGTTCTTCTTTATTGTATTTGTATTCCGCACTTATATTGTGTATAGAGTCTCTCTGTGAATAGACTTGTGATTACAGAAGTCGTTCACCGTTCCTGACAGGCTGCAAGATCCACATCTAGTGGACCCTACAAAAACGCAGGAAATCTAAGGGTTACAAAAATGTTAGCAATTCTGATAATATTTTATCTGTATCTGCTAACACTCAGGAACCAATAGTTTCCAATGCATTGTCTACTGTTGTTATTGAAAACAGGTGGTCCAAATTGTTCTCTGGTATTTGGACTCTGGTTGCTCCAAGCATATGACCGGAGATCGCTCTCAGCTCAGAAATTTCGTCAGCAAGTTTCTTGGTACGGTTCGATTTGGAAATGATCATATTGCAAAGATAATGGGTTATTGTGAATATCATATTGAGAATGTTATTATTTCAAGAGTGTATTATGTGGAAGGTCTCGGTCACAACTTATTTTCTGTGGGACAATTTTGTGATGCAAACCTAGAAGTTGCTTTTCGAGAGCATACCTGCTTTATTCGTAATTTGGAAGGGGTTGATTTATTGAAAGGTACTCAAGGGAATAATTTGTATACTTTGTCTCTAAAAGATATGATGGCCGCTTCTCCCGTATGTCTTCTCTCCAAAGCATCGAAGACTAAGTCATGGTTATGGCATCGACGGTTATCTCATCTTAACTTTGACGCTATTAATCACTTGGTGAAAAACGAACTTGTTCGTGGTCTTCCTAAACTATCATTTCACAAGGATCATTTGTGTTCTGCGTGTACAATGGGGAAAAGCACTAAGAAATCTTACAAACCCAAGACGGAAGACACCAACAAAGAGAAACTTTATCTGTTGCATATGGATCTTTGTGGACCAATGCGTGTTGAAAGTCTTAGTGGCAAAAAGTACATCCTCGTCATTGTCGATGATTACTCTCGGTTTACATGGGTGAAATTTCTTAAAGCAAAAAATGAGGCACCTAAATTCATCATCGGATTTCTCAAGATGATTCAAGTGCGTCTCAACACTACTGTCCGACGTATTCGTACAGATAATGGAACCGAATTTGTGAATCAAATTTTGCGTGATTATTATGAAGAAGTTGGCATTTCTCATGAAACATCCGTTGCTCGCAGTCCACAACAAAACGGTGTCGTTGAAAGGCGAAATCGCACACTTATGGAAGCTGCTCGGACGATGTTAATTTACGCAAAGGCTCCATTGTTTTTATGGGCAGAAGCAGTATCTACAGCAGTGTACACCCAAAACCGGTCACTAATTCGTAAACACCATGGTAAAACACCTTATGAGCTTCTCCATGGAAAAGTACCAGATTTATCATATCTTCATGTATTTGATTCTCTTTGCTATCCAAATAATGATGGTGACAATTTGGGAAAACTTCAACCAAAGGCTGATATTGGTATTTTCATTGGTTACGCCCCCGCAAATAAGGCATACCGAATCTACAACCGTAACTCTCGCAAGATCCTAGAAACTATGAATGTTGATTTTGATGAGCTGACAGCAATGGCTTCTGAGCAAAGCAGCTCTGAACCCGCACTTCATGAAATGGGACCCAGTAACATTAGTTCT
Source organism: Glebionis coronaria (assembly GCA_025667525.1). Lineage (NCBI taxonomy): Eukaryota > Viridiplantae > Streptophyta > Magnoliopsida > Asterales > Asteraceae > Glebionis > Glebionis coronaria. Next base: position 286,690,295 of record CM046877.1, on the reverse strand, counting down.
GGTCTTGTCCCAAACAACCCTACTTCATAATCATTTACACCACCTTGTAGGACTGAATGGGATACGTTGTTTCAACCGTTCTTTGATGAATTCTTTACTTCTCCAAGTATTGATGCTCCAGAACCTGAGGTAATAGCTCCGGTAACCGAAGTTGTCGCTCCAACAACCGTTGCACAATCAGAAACGTCTGCACCTACAATTGGTCAAGATATACAATCATCAAGTAATTCTCAACCAACAACCGAATCAATTACCCACATCATGCCTATTGATGATGAAGAGGATGATGATGATCACGATTTGGAATTCTCTCAAATGCGTGAACTTCCATTCTTTGGTGTACCAATTCCCGACCCTAATCAAGCCGGGTCGTCCACCTCAGAGGAAGCTCCAACTACAGTTTACTCCAATCCACGGATTCGTGAACATGACAGCAAGTGGACAAAGGATCATCCTATAGATTCTATTATTGGTGACCCTAATCGTCCGGTATCCACACGAAGTCAGCTACAAGAAAATGTAATGTTTTGTCATTTTGATGCTTTTCTCACTGAAGTTGAACCTAAGACATGGCAACAAGCTTTTACTCAATCCTGTTGGATAGAAGCTATGCAAGAAGAACTTAACGAATTCATACGTCTTGAAGTTTGGGAACTTGTCCCATGCCCGGATCAAGTGCAGTTACTCACTTTGAAATGGGTTTACAAGGTGAAACTCGATGAGTTAGGCAGAATATTAAAGAACAAAGCTCGACTAGTAGCTCGTGGATACAAGCAATTATTGGGCATCAACTTTATGGAATCCTTTGCGCCTGTTGCCCGTTTGGAAGCTATTAGACTATTCCTCGCTTATGCAGCCCATATGAATATGATTGTCTATCAGATGGATGTGAAGACGGCATTTCTCAATGGTGAAATCAAGGAAGAGGTCTATGTTCAACAGCCGGATGGTTTTGTGAATCCTAAATATCCTAATCATGTGTACAAGCTTAAGAAGGCTTTCTATGGGTTGAAGCAAGCTCCACGCGCATGGTATGATCTATTGTCACAATTCCTCATTACACAAGGCTTCGTTAAAGGCAAGGTGGATCCCACGCTGTTCATTCAGAAACGAGGTAAATATATGATTATGTTACAAATATATATTTATGATATTATATTTGCAGCCTCGACCTAAACCCTATTCGACGAGTTTGGGACACTCATGTCTTCTAAGTTTAAGATGTCAATGACGGGAAAGGTATCATTCTTCTTAGGTCTTCAGATATCTCAGAGTCCCAGAGGCATCTTTATCAATCAATCCAAGTATGCCCTTGAATCGCTTAAGAAATATAAGATGGAATCTTGTGACCCCGTGGATACTCCAATGGTGGAACGAACTAAGCTTGATGCAGACCCACATGGAGTTGCCATTGATCTGACACTTTATCGTGGAATGATCGGTACTCTTCTGTATATCACAGCTAGTCGACCTGATCTTCAGTTTGCTATATGCATGTGTGCTCGGTATCAAACTCGACCTACTGAGTTACACTTGGCCATTGTGAAACGGATCTTTCGATATCTTAAAGGAACCATTAATCGGGGACTTTGGTATTCGAAGGACTCTTCGATTGCACTTATGGCATATGCAGATGCGGATCACGCGGGTTGTCAAGATACAAGGCGTGGCACGAGTGGAACATTGCAACTACTAGGAGATCGACTAATCAGTTGGGCTTCGAAAAGGCAGAAAAGCGCTGCATTTTCAAGTACGGAAGCAGAATACATAGCTATGTCCGGTTGCTGTGCTCAAATTCTTTGGATGAGATCGTAATTAACCAACTATGGTCTAGGTTTCAACAAAATTCCGATGTACTGTGACAAAAAGAGTGCAATTGCCTTATGTTGCAACAACGTTCAATTCTCCCGGTCGAAGCACATTGACATTCGCTACCACTTCATCAAGGAGCAAGTGGAAAATGGAGTAATCGAGCTTTACTTTGTCCGATCTGAGTATCAATTGGCGGATATTTTCACGAAGGCTTTAGATCACGCTCGAATTGAATTTTTGGCCGACAAGCTAGGAATGAGAACCTTCTCGCCTGAGACTCTTAAGGAATTGGCAGATGAAGCGATAGAATAGTGATGGTAAACTATTCTCCGTATCCTTGGTGATCATTTGTATACATTGTTTATATTTTTATCCACAAAAGCAAAATACAAAAATATAAAACCATATAAAAACCATAAAAATTGACAAATTCATAAAAATCCAAAAATATTTTTACTTTATTTTTCAAAGGCATGTCTTTTGGTACGATAATATTTACGGCCATAGAAATGTTGATTAATATCGACACGGCGCCATAAATAGAGTTCGTACAAAAGTTGTAAATATTTCATAAAACATGCCCTAATGGCTTGTAGTTATTTCTGACTGCAACCCGGTTTTCATATTAAAGTCAAGTATTTCTTATGAAAGCTTTGGTTAACAACGGGAATTAATTTTCTCGGGCAAGGTTTACTTTAAAACCTTGTAAGGGATCAAGTTTACTTTATAACTTGGTCTAACACAAATATATGTACGTTTCAGTGCATTTATTTGTTAAAACAAGAGAAGTCTTGTTTTTATGAAGCTATCATCTCTACAACCATAGTAATCTACAATTGGTATCTACATACTCGACGATGCGACTACTCAACCGACGACTACAACTCTTTCGATAGAACACGGGTTAACAATTGAGGGGGAGCAATTGTCAAGCATTCAGAATCTTCGATACCGAACGTGCCAAGTTCACAAGTTGGTGTCAAGACAACAATACCAATCGTACATGTGGTGTCAAGAGATGACTTTAGACGTGACGAGGCGACCAACATATGCTGACAAGAACCATTTGATCTTATCATATGATGTTCTCATCAATCAGGTCCAACCTTGTCAATTTTTTTCTAATATGGTGAATATGTGATCATGTTACAAATCGGTATCATATCTCATACATTTGGTATCATGAAGATAAAATGGACTTGCATTTTTCATCCCAAAACCTTTGTTAAAACTTCATTAAATCAATTGATATTAAAAACATCGATTGGGTTAATATTTTTAATATGGGGGAGAAAATGTGATTTAATATGGGATATTATCACAAATGGTCTGACTTAATGTGCTGGCTCATCCCGACATGTGCGAAATGTTTTCAAATATCGTGGCATATGTTAAGGGGGAGCAAAATGGATTTGCATATCAAAATGGATTTTCATGGTGACTTATACTTACCCAAAACCCATTTATTTCACGACGATGAAGATTGTGGTGACATAAGGATGGTAGGATAGGTTAAGTCCTATGATTCTTCTAGAACCGGAGGAATCTTCCCAAGGACATTCCATAGCTAGAAATAGAAGTCCTTAGGAAAGATGGAGAAAGATTGTGAACGTAGCTGAATGCCGACCAAGTACATAAGTTAGCACTGGAACAATCACAACAAGGTGCTAGTTATGACGTATTGGTAAGCATTGAAGGGGTTGAAGAATGAAAAAGAATTGTAAAGATAAAGGGTGTAAAGAAACAAGCCCTCCTTACAACTTTAGGCAGAAACCGGGTCAACACATATGCTATTGAGATCATTCTTAATGATTCTTGATATTGAAGATAGACATCATGGACCCAGTGATGCAATGCACAACCCATCCCAGCTAACTCAGATATCTCCTAAAAGATATTTGTTTTAATCACACGGAGACAACACGTTATCTATCGATTTATTCACTCCGAATAAATTGGTATTGAAATGGTGGCACTCCTCTCCAGCCTCCGATCACTAAAATCCAAAATGTACGATCGAGTCTAGAGCCATTTGAGATCATCAAATATCTCATTAGGACACACTTTCATAATTCCTTGCTTCTTCACACACTGTAATAGAAAGTATGATCTTGCCTGAACATCCGAGTAATACGAAAGTATTTACAATGAAGATGGAAATCCTTCTTGAGCGAACATTAAAAAGCTCATGGTAGGTGACTTGTGCGATTGTTTATGAATAAAACTTGTGATAACTGGAAAGCAACAGTGGCTTAATTCTTAACTTAATTTAAACACGTTCTAGGCCTCCATGCAATATCTCAGTGATCTTGCCGGAACACTCAGAGTGACACCCTAGTGTTCATGATGATGAGTGGAAATCCTTCTAGTGTTAACCTCAAACAGCACTTGGTAGGTAATTTGCAAGATTCAATATGAATCAAGCTCGTGACAACTGGAAAGCAACAATGGTACGATTCTTTAACGAATCAAACTTGTTCCAGGAATCAGAATTGACGGCTTCAATCATGCGGATAATTTTATCCAAATGATTCACTCTTTACGTTTGCAGTCAGCTTTGGACGGTCGAGTAAAGAGAACGGGTTTACCCGCAAAATCTTGTCAAGAAGATTTTTAATTAAATCTACCTGCCACAAGTACGATATTTTATATCGTCCAACGGTCTTCACCGACCGGAGGTAAAATGCTACCGAATTAGAATGAAATCTTCAAAGCCATTTCGTTCGTGTCTACTTATGTTGCGGCATTTGAAGACGGTGGCGTTGCGGAATCCGAGAAGAAGTCGTCCCCGCATGCTTATACTATATGCACTTAATACCTCATCTAATTCAAGAAAGCCTAAAAGTTAAGTCTTCCGCTGTATTGAACTCTGAAGCTTTCAAGAATTACTAAGGTATAAGTATGTGGGACGTGAGGTCACGAAGAGGCGAAGATCACAAGTGATGGATGCACAAGATCAAGGCAAGAGATTAATGCATAAGATTGATATCAAAGATCACATCAGCATATTCACCTGAAAAGAAAAAGAAAAGAAAGACGAAGACTACGAGCTCAAGACAAGCATAGTATGCTGGGTTTATTTTATTATTGTAACTTGGGTAACGCCCTTGTTTGGAGTGACCTCCCTTAGGGGGAGATTGTTGGAAATACGTTTTACGTATTAAGAAGGTTCGGCCACTCCAACAATAGTCCATGTAATAGCTCGTAGTTTAGTTATTTATCATTATTAAACAAACAAGGCCAAGCCTAGCCTACAACATGTGTAGGCCGGCCCAAATGTAAGCCCAAGCCCATCTTATGGGCTTGGTATATAAACCCTCTCCTTTGATGGAGAGGGTAGTGTGGTTCTTCATTTTATACATAGTTGAAAAGTGTTTTTCTTTCACTTTCTCTCTCTAAGTATGTGTGTTCTCACCATCTCTCTATCTCTTTCTCTCTCTAAAACATAAGCAAGATTTACATATCCTACATGTGATTTGGTGCACACCTAGTTCTAGGCCTCGACTTAGGATAAAAAGTGATAAATCATACCCAACATAACCTGTTAAGAAGATCTAATTGTTTGAATTTGGTTATGTGGTCAAGTATATCAGCAAGTGTTCATGACTGCATGTTCTTAGTTCATCAGTAACTTTTTTGTTCTTGAATCTTTATATAGACCTTGAACCATTGCATGAAACCGGTTTAAATTTGTTCATTTGAATTTATTATAGCTTGTGTATGCTTTTGGTGCAATTTGGTTGGCTGATTTTTGCTAAAACTGGATATTGAGTTCATAACTACTTATGTTCATGTCTGTGTCATATCTGGTGATAAATTGAATTAACTACACTGATTGGCTGATTGAAAGTGTGATATTTTTGTTGTTCTTGACTCCTTGTGATCCACTGATTACAAGGGTGCCTTGTTTGTAACTTGAATCCAACAAAAAGTCATATAAGACAAAAAGTCAAAAAGGTCAACCAGGGGGAAAAGTTCCCACTGCTCAACATCCAAAACTAGCCCCTGCTAGTGTAATTTGTCATTCAGCTTATTCATAAGCCAATTTGGCTTATCCAGACTTGCAACAACTTATTTTTTGTGATAGATCTTCTTCATTTGACCCATTTATTTGATCTGGAGCTTATTAGACTTTGACTTTGACTTTTACTAGAAAACTCATTAAGTTGACTTTTAAACAAGTGCTTATCTGCATATTCTGGCTTATTGCTTGTGCTTATTTGAAAACTTTTTGATTATTTTTCTTAGTTAAGTCATTTAAAAGCTTTTGAAAGTTGAATAAGCACTTGAGGTGGTCTAGAACTCAAAACGACTATTTTGTCGTTTTGTGAAGAGAGTCTTGGCTTATTTCAGGCTTATTTCTTGTGCTTTTTCCAATTATCTTTTTACAGATCTCTTAAGTAACTCAAAAGAAGCTTGTGTGTCAAATTTTAGCTTATGGCATCAGCTTATAGCTTAATGGGCCAAAAAGCACATTAAGAATAAGTTGCTTTGAATAAGCTAGCTTAAACACGTTTTCAGCTTTTGGGCCTTCAGAGTTTTGTTCTTAAAATCAAATTTTAAGATAGATAGGAGTTTTTGGGCTTATTTGGACAACATTTTTCTTATTGGGCCTATTTGAGCCCATTAAGGGGTCTGTTTGGACTTTTAGCCCATTTCTAGGCCCAATAGGGGTATTTTTGTAATTTCAACTTCATTTTAGTATTATTTAGGTTAAAATAAGCTAGTTTGCAAATTTTTATAATTTTTTATAAATTTTGGATTTTTATTAATATTTTATTATTATTTTATAAGTTAGGAATTTTACAATTTTTAGAATATTTTTATTGTCATTAGATTAATTTTTAGAATTATTTTAAGTTTTAATAGTTTTTAATTGTTTTAAATAGTTTTTATTAATTTTAAAATTTCCAAAAATAGTTTTAAATTTAGTTAAGTTATTTTAGAGGTTTACAAGTGAAAAAATCTCATTTTTGGCTTTTTGTTAACAAATTTATTTTTTTGGGCTTTAATTAGCATTAAAAAATTGTTATTTAATTAAGTAAAAGGTTTGAGTGATTTTTAATTTTTTGTAAACTCTAATTACAGTTTTTAGGATTTATTGCAATTTTCTAGGAATTTTTAGGTGTTGTTCCCATTTAATCCATAACACAAGATTCTTAGAGAGAGAAAGAGTAGAAAAGTAGAAAGAGAAACTAGAGAGAGAAGTGGAAGGTTTACACTAAAACTATGTGTTTTATGAAATGAACCAACACCCTCTTTCACATGTGAAAGAGGGTTATATACCCACGAACCAATGGGCTTTCCATGGGCCGTGGGTTTGTGACTTGGGTCGGGCTTGGCTTAGTCTTGGGCTTACGCCCCTAACTTAGACAATATTAGCTTAAAGTCCAAGCCCGGTTTTCCCGACTAACCTATTACAATACAAGACCTTTTAACGACTAAGATGACCTATTACATTCTTGTTCGACTATATAAAATATAGGGCTAACATTAGGTAAATTTTTAATTTTGTCCCTTTTCACGGTTTTACGTGTACGACTATTCGTCTTAGTTTTATCCATAATCGTAACCGTCATTCTCTTCTAATCTCTTTTCTTCTTTTCATTTCTCATCAATATAATCACAAAAGTTAATCAATTCTTGACACAACGCACTTGCCTCCTTGGGAAACGAACTTGAACCTCATTGGTCATTAGTGCTTGGTTTTCCTAAACCGACACTTAATACTTGTCCTATTTTTGCTCTATTTTCCTAAAGAGTAGTAAAAACACTACATCAAGGGATCACGATTGAATTTATTATATACAGATTTATAACAGTTGTCTAACTGTTTGTGTTTTGATATTGTGTGATCTTTCAAAATGACTACCAGTACTCCTGAAACTCCTACAACTACTACGGTGAATGTAACTGGTGCATCAGTTACCCACACCGTAGCTAATCATGCTGAAAAACCAGAAAAATTCAATGGGCAGAATTTTAAGAGGTGGCAACAGAAGATGTTCTTCTATCTCACAACTTTGAACCTTGCGAGGTTCTTAAAAGAGAATGAACCTCATGTGGAATCTCCTCGGGAAGGTCAACCAGCTAATCAACAAGTTGTGCAAGTTACTGAAGCATGGAAACATTCAGACTTCTTGTGTCAAAAATATGTTTTGAATGGTTTGATGGACTCTTTATACAACGTGTACTGCAAGACTAAGACTGCCACAGAATTATGGGAGTCGTTGGAACACAAGTACAAAACTGAGGATGCTGGTACAAAGAAGTTTGTGGCAGCTTGTTTTTTGGATTACAAGATGGTTGATTCAAATAATGTGGTAACTCAGGTTCAAGATATGCAGGTTTTGCTACACAACATTTATTCTAAGGGTATGAATTTGAGGGAAACTTTTCAAGTTGCTTCTATCATTGAAAAGTTAACCCCAAGTTGGGAAGAATTTAAAAACTACTTGAAGCATACGCGAAAGGAGATGACTGTTGAATACTTGGTTTTTCGTCTTCGTATTGAAGAGGACAACTGTAGTATATTGTAAATCTTACTTATTATAGACAGAGAAAGAGATAGAAATATGGTGAGAACACACACACACACTTAGAGAGAGAATGTTGTGTAAAACACACTTTTACTATGTGAAAAATAATGTGAACCACATCCTCTCCAACTAAGGAGAGGGTTTTTATTCCCAAGCCCATGAGATGGGCTTAAGCTTACAATAGGCCACCAGCCTATACATGTCGTAGGCTTGGCTCGGCCTCGTTTGATTAATATTACGATACTAGACTACAAGCTACTAACTTATATATTGTCGGAGTGACCAAATCTTTATAAATATGTAAAACGTATTTCCAACAATCTCCCCCTAAGGGAGGTCACTCTAAACAAGGGTGTTACCCGAGCTACAATAATAAAATAAACCTATCATACTATGCTTGTCTTGAGCTTGTAGTGTTCGTCTTTCTTTCTTTTTCTTTTCAGGTGAACATGTTGATATGATCTTTGATATCAGTCTTGAGCATTAATCTCTTGCCATGATCTTGTGCGTCCATCACTTATGATATTCGCCTCTTCGTGACTTCATGTACCACATACTTATACCTTCGTAATTCTTGAAAGCTTTAGAGTTTGAAACAGCGGAAGACTTGACTTTTAGGCTTTCTTGAATTGTGTTAATGCAATAATGCCTAAAAACGTTACTTGCATTTTTTGGTCTCGCTTAGTTTTGATTACGACAATATGTAAAAATAAGCATTTACGAAAAGAACGAAAAACGAATTCTTGAGTTCAAGTATTTTTCATTTTACCCATTTCATTTAAGGTATGAATAAACAAGTACTAACCTTAATCAAGTGATCAAGTGATTTAATCTTTTCTTAAAACTCACTTTTTATTAAGTGTGGCAAGTTTTTTTATTAAACTTTCTTTTTAAGAAAATGTTTTATTAAATTAAATATTTGAAAATTTGAAAATGGCATATTCTTTTTTGATTTGGAATATTCTTTTAGGATATTTTATAATCAGATAAGACCTCCGCCACTAAAGGACAAAAAGGGAGCGGAGTCTACTCTGACGGTTCCCTAGTGCCTATGCGGTTCCTTATCGATAAGGAACCGCCGGCTAAGATAAGGAACCGCGGGCAGATATAGCCGTTGGCCCTTTGTCCTATAAATAGTGGACCATTCTCAGATTTTCTCTTCACCTCTTTTGCACATATATTTCCAGATTCAAACGTACTTCTTAAATCACTTAAATCCTTGATTATTTGATTGATTACTACTTGTTTAGAAGTGAATCTATCCCACCCATCCCTTCCTCTCCAAGTGCAAAGAGAAGAACACTATCCTTGTGAAGTGTTGAGTCCACCACCAAAGATCCTTTGAAGATCAAATCTTATACATTTGTTTTTGTGTCATAGTTGTGAAGATCCAAGTAGTTGTGTCTATTTGGAAGTTGTGTATGTACTAAGTATAGTTGTGTACATTGGTCCTAGCTACGATTAGGGCTCGAATTTTATCTTAGAGTCGGAAATTGGTTAAGCAACGTGTACGGTTTTCTCCACCATAGGGAGCTTGTTGTGTAGTGAACTCTCGAGTAAGGAGTACTCGAGGAGTGGAGTAGGAACGAGGAGTGAGCTTCGTTGCCGAACCACTATAAATCCTTGGTGTTTGGTTTGATCTTTCTTTACCCTTAACTCTTTACATTCTTTATTCTTTGTGCATATACATTAGTTAGTATTAGTTTAGTTACACTATCATTTTTCATATTGTGCATAAGAAGATTTCACATATTTCCTCAAGCCTAAGTTTTTGAAAATGGTTTTTTTGAAAACCATCTTTTAACAAGTAAATATAAGAAACTATTCAACCCTCTCCCCTTTCTAGTATCTACAATTGGTATCAGAGCGAGGTTGCTCAAGAATTTTTATATTATATTGTATTTTAAAACTTGAATCGATCTATGGATTCCAACAAGTACCTAGAAGGGAAATCTATGCAAAGCCCACCACTTTTTGAAACCGATAGTTTTATTTATTGGAAAAATAGATTTGAGACTTATGTGAAATCAAAAGATTTAGATCTTTGGCATGTTATTACCAATGTTGATTTTTTCCCTTATCAATTTAATGAAGTTTCTAAAACAAAAGAATTGGTCACTTTTCACAAAGCTAATGACGATACTAAAAAGAAACTTTCGAAAAATAATGAGGCTAAAATAGTGATTTATAATTCTTTACCTAAGAAAGAGTATGAAAGGATTTTAAGTGTGAAACCGCTAAATATATTTGGAACACTCTTTTAGTAACCCCCCAAGGTAATAACCAAGTCAAAGAAAGCAAAATCGATCTTCTTGTCCAACAATATGAACAATTTGTCATCTTAGAAGATGAAACTATTGATAGTGCTTTTGCTAGATTTAACACTATTATTACTAGTCTAAAAGCACTAGATGAAGGTTTTTCTAGCAAGAACAATGTTAGGAAGTTTCTACGGGCCTTAAATACGAAGAGGAGAGCAAAAGTCACAGCGATTGAAGAATCGAAAGATCTCTCAACTTTATCACTCGATGATCTCATAGGCAACTTAAAGGTTCATGAGATGATAATTTTAAAGTACTCGGAATTGGTAAAAACCAAGAGTGAAAGGAAGTCTCTTGAACTCAAAGCCAAGAAGTCACAAAGCGATCATGATAGTTCCTCGGATAGCGATGACGAGGAGTATGCATTGGCGGTAAGAGATTTCAAGAAGTTCTTCAAAAGACGAGGTCAACACGTGAAGCAACCCAACAATGACAAGAAACAATTCTCAAAGAATCGGTTTGCCAAGAACGAAAAAGGTGATAGGAATTGCTTTAGATGTGGTGTTCCAAATCATTTCATTAGTGATTGTCTAAAGCCTTCGAGCGATAAGAATCACACGGCGTTTGTTAGTGGTTCTTGCAGCGATAGCGGTGAAGATGTTGATGACAACCCCAAAGAGGAGAAATGTCTTATGGCTCATACTTCTAAAGAGGTACATTCCGAAACCGAATATTATAGCAATGATAGCTCCACCTTAGATGATATTGAATTAGAAGGCCAATATGATAATTTACACAAACTTAGCCTTAAATTCATAAAAAATAACAAAACCTTAAAATCAACCAAAACTAAGCTTGAAAATGAGATCAATGAACTTAGGGAGAAATTACCCAAGCTTGAGAAAAATAAAGAAGTTGATTTAGGTTGCATAAGTTGTGAGAAACTTAGATTAGAGAATGAAGATCTCAAGAGCACCTCCATTAATTGGAAAAGTTCATGAAAGGTACTAGTGCTCTTGATGATAAGTTAAACAAACAAATTCATTCTAAGGAAAGACTTGGTGTAGGTTTTAACTCAAATGAAGCATCAACTAGTGAACCTAAACAAGTCAGATTTTTTAGAATAATTGTTTGATGTATGCGGTCCCAGATTGTATGGGCGGTACCTTATCATTATGGAACCGCCACCCTAGATAAGGAACCGCGACCAGAAAGAGGTTTTGCTGAAAATCTTGAACTTTCTGAAAAGTCAAATTTAGGTGAACAACCAAAGCATCTTATTGTTAACAAGGTCAAATTACCCATACTTGACGACAATGCCGTTGATAAGTTCTATAAGCCCTTGAGTAAACCTCTAATGGGAAATAGAAGTTTATCAAGACCATCCACTACTCCACCAAGAGTACGGAATGAGTCTAGGCCTAGAAGTAGAACGACAACGCCTAGAAGAGATAGTCAAAACAATTCACGACCTAGAAGTAAAACTCCAACACCTAGAAGGAATGACCACAACTCTAAACCAAGATCAAATACACCTAGGAGAAATAATGAACAACAAAATGGTTATATGAATTATTATCCCCCTCCATTTTATTCCCCATGGGGAACCCCTCCTCCATTCATGCATCCCAACCAAATGCAAGGGATGTTTGGAACTAACAATTTTGGACCCATGAGATATTAATGTTTGATCTTGTGTGTTGTTACCTAGATATGCTTGGGAATTGATTTGGAACCCAACGAGTGGATTAAGGATAGTGGTTGTTCTAAACACATGACGGGTAATCGAAGTTTGTTCTCGCACTACAAAGCATATGATGGAGGTAACTTCACATTCGCTAGTAGTCTACGTGGTAATATCATTGGAAAAGCTACGGTTTCTCTTGACTCCATGACCATTGAAAATGTTGAGCACGTTGATAATTTAGGGTTTAACCTTTTAAGTATAGGTCAAATTTGTGACAATAAGTGTAAGGTCATCTTTTCGGAACATGACAGTAAAATCGTAAAAGATGGAAAGGTCATTGGAAAAGGTGTTAGAAAGCATGGGCTTTATGTCATGAAGGTCAATAAGAAGTCAAAAGACAACATATGTCTTACTACTATATATGATATTTCTACTCTTTGGCATAGGAGATTAGGTCACGCTAATATGCGTTTAATTCAATCTTTAGTCTCTAAGGACTTGGTAAGACACCTCCCCAAGATGAAGTTTGATAGTTACTTTTGTGATGCTCGCAAAGTTGGAAAGCAAGTTCACTCAAGTCACAAAGCCAAGAATTTGGTTTCAACCTCTCGGTGCTTAGAGCTCCTACATATGGATCTCTTTGGACCTTCTGCCATACGGAGTTATGGAGGTAACTTTTATACCCTAATTATAGTTGACGACTATTCTAGATTCACTTGGACTAGATTTTTGGCATCTAAGAATGAAGCTTTCGATCATTTCGAAATCTTTAGTCGAAGAATTCAAAATCAACTAGGATGTCCAATTGTCTCTATTACGACGGATCATGGTAGGGAATTTGATAATGAAGTGCAATTTGGTGCCTTTTGTGAAACTCATGGTATTACCCATAACTTCTCGGCTCCTCTCACTCTACAATCAAATGGGGTAGTTGAAAGGAAGAATAGTACCATCCAAGAAATGAGTAGGACGATGTTAAACGAGCAATCTTTGCCTCAAAAGTTTTGGTGCAATGCCGTGGACACATCGACTTATATTCTCAACCGAATTCTTATTCGACCTTTCCTAGGAAAGACCACCTATGAGATTCTTAAAGGTAAGAAACCCTCATTGGAATACTTTAGGGTGTTTGGAAGCAAGTGCTTTATCCTCAACACCAAAGACTACCTTACCAAGTTCGACCCAAAGTCATACGAAGGTATCTTTTTAGGTTATTCCCAAACTAGCAAAGCCTACATAGTCCTCAATAGAACCTCGGGTGTAATTGAAGAATCACTTAACGTGACTTTTGATGAAACCCCTCCTTTACACAAGACACCACCATTGGTTGATGATGACTTGGATGAAATAGAAGTAGTTAAAGCCAAAGAGGTTAGAAAAATAGGAGTTGAAGACCTTAGTGTTGAAAAGGAAGTAAACATTAAGGAGTATAAGGATCATACTCTCAATAATATCATTGGTGACTTAAATCAAAGGACCATAATATCTCAAGTCCAAAACTAAAGCAACTTCTTTTGTTTCGTCTCCTTTATTGAACCAAGGAATGTTAAAGAAGCTTTGACGGATGAGAGTTGGGTCATTGCGATGCAAGAAGAATTGAATCAATTCGTCGCTAATGATGTTTGGGAACTTGTTCCTCCACCTAGAAGTTCTAGCATTATAGGAACCAAATGGGTCTATAGGAATAAGTTAGATGAGAATGGTGTTGTGTCTCGTAACAAGGCTAGACTTGTAGCTCAAGGCTATAATCAACAAGAATGGATTGATTATGAAGAGACATATGCACCGGTAGCAAGATTAGAATCCATTAGAATCCTTTTAGCCTACGCTTGTGCCTTCGACTTTAAGATTCAACAAATGGATGTAAAGAGTGCATTTCTTAACGGTTTGATCAGTGAGGAGGTATATGTGGCTCAACCTCTCGACTTCATTAATTTTGAGAAACCGGATCATGTTTACAAGCTTAAGAAGGCACTTTATGGTCTTAAACAAGCACCCAAAGCTTGGTATGATAGACTTAAAGCGTTTATTGTTAAACATGAGTATACCATGGGGATGGTAGACAACACGATCTTTAGAAAGAAGAAAGGTTCTCACCTCATAATCGTGCAAATATATGTTGATGACATTATATTTGGCTCAACTTGTCAAGATTTGTGTGACGACTTTGCCAAAATCATGCATGATGAGTTTGAAATGAGTATGATGAGAGAACTTAACTTCTTTTTAGGACTCCAAATTAAACAAATGGATGATGTTATTTTCTTTAGTCAATCTAAGTATGCTAAAGTAATGCTAAAGAAATTTGGATTAGAAGAATCTAGACCAATGAAGACCCCAATGGCCTCGGATACTAAACTTACCGTAGATGATAATTGTGAGTCTGTAAACAACACCAAATATAGAGGTATGATTGGTAGTTTGTTGTACCTAATGGCAAGTCGATCGGATATCATGGTTACTGTTTGCCTTTGTGCTCGCTTCCAAGACGCTCCCAAAACCTCTCACCTTGAAGCGGTTAAGCGTATCTTCCGATACATTAAGGGCACTATACATTTAGGATTATGGTATCCTAAAGGGACCGGCGTAGAAACCATTGTCTACGCGGACTCGGATCATCCCGGAGACTATGTGGACCGGAAAACCACTAGTGGAGTTTGTACCTTCATGGGTTGTTGTTTAACTTCTTGGTTCTCCAAGAAACAAACCGCTCTTGCGATATCCACCACAAAAGCCGAGTATGTAAGTGCCTGAAAAGCATGCCAACAAGCTCTATGGATGAAGCAAGCGCTTGTTGATTACGGGATTTCTCTTGATGATGTTCCCATCATGTGCAATAAAGGTGTTATAGACCTTAGCAATAATCCCGTGCAACATTCGCGAACCAAGCACATAGAAATTCGCCACCATTTCCTTAGGGATAATGTTCAAAAGGGGAAAATTTCGATTGAGAAGGTACCCTCCGAGGATAACTTAGCTGACATCTTCACTAAGCCACTTAAGAGGGAACCTTTGAATTACTTGCGTCTAGGTCTAGGATTAATGGAACATATTCCTTAATTGCTTTCCTTTTATTAAGTCTCTTATTTTCTTTTGAGTCTTTTATCACTTTGAGTCATTGACTCTCCTAAACTCTTCTTGAAAATCTTCTCTTCTCCTTTTCAAAATTCTCAAAGTCTCTTTCGAAAGTGGTCGAGAAATGTTTTGACATTGTTAATTCAATCAAAAAACGTTTTTCATAGATTCTTGTTATTAATCTCGAGCTTACATAATTCGTATGTATGATTCTCTCAAGCACAACAAGAAAAAGATAGAATCATGGAGGATCATTGTGTCGTGATTTAAGGTCTTGTCTTACACACCTCCTACATCGATTTTTATTTTAAAATCCATGTATTTTGGTCAAATATCTATTTGGTGAGTTCGTATGTGTTTTCTTTGTCTATCTTTGCTTTTAAGCATAACCCTATGATTAGTTAGACTAGAAAAATAAGATTTGTTGAATTGAAAAATCTTCCTTCACCACCAAAACACAACCTCTATAGGCGGTTCCATATATGAACCGCGGTCACTTAGCGATAAGGAACAACCAGAAGTGATAAAGAACCGCGTACAGTGCTTCCTTTTTCGGGTATTTCTGAAACTCCAAATTTGTTCCAACACTTTTGGGAATCTTTGTTTCAACCCTTTGACCACCCTAAAAATACCTTGAGCCTTCCCTATTTAACCATAAGCAATTTGCCATACTTCACATCCCAAAATGTCTTATTCTCTTAATGAAAGCCTTGATTCTCCTCCATTTTCCCCAATTGCTTTCAATCCCAACTCATCCAAGAACAATTTCAATCCAAATTCACCAAAGAAAACTCTTAATCACATTTCTCCTACCAAGAATGTTGATTGTGGAACATCTTTTCTTCCACCACCACCCTTTAGTGTTCTTCCTCCTTCTCATGATAATGTCATGCACCATGGGACATATTGTCATTGTTGTCAATATCAACATCTTGCTATGGCACACATCTATGAGGAGTTGAGCTACATCAAGAGTCTCTTAATCAAGCCTCCTCTTCACTTTGATTATGAGATCTCCACCAAGCCACCACGACCACCTTTCGCCACTACCTTGTCTTTCATATAAGCATTGGTTGCTTATCCACAAGACACCTAATTCAAGCAAATCTTAGAATTCTAGATTAACTAGGATTAGATTTATGCTTTTGGCTTGTTTCCTTTTTCATACATCTTTGTATGATTTTTTACATGACTTCACTTGGATCTTAGTCTTTGTGTTTTCTTCTCTTTTTTTGTGACCTATAGCTATCTCTTGTTGGTTGTCTCTTTTGTTCAACTAACCCTTCTATGTAGCTTGTCACCATATCTTGATTCCTCGGTGCCCCAAGCAAGGGGTAGTAAGCACCAAGGGGGAGTCTTTGCAAAGTCCGTCTCTTCAACACCAACTTGTGAAACCTTTTTGCTTCGACAAAGGGGGAGAAATGAATAAACTCGTCTTCGAAAATCTTGTTTTTGTGTGATTGAGTTTATGTATTGTCGGAATCAAAAGGGGGAGAAAGTTAATGCAGTAATGCCTAAAAACGTTACTTGCATTTTTCGGTCTCGCTTAGTTTTGATTACGACAATATGTAAAAACAAGCATTTACGAAAACAACGAAAAATAAATTCTTGAGTTCAAGTATTTTTCATTTTACCCATTTTCACTTTAGGTATGAATAAACAAGTAGTAACCTTAATCAAGTGATCAAGTGATTTAATCTTTTCTTAAAACTCACTTTTTATTAAGTGTGATGAGTTTTTTTATTAAACTTTCTTTTTAAGAAAATGTTTTATTAAATTAAATATTTGAAAATTTTAAAATGACATATTCTTTTTTGATTTGGAATATTCTTTCAGGATATTTTATATTCAGATAAGACCTCCACCACTAATGGACAAAAAGGGAGCGGAGTCTACTCCGGCGGTTCCCTAGTGCCTATGCGGTTCCTTATCGATAAGGAACCGCCAGCTAAGATAAGGAACCGCGGGCAGATATAGCCGTTGGCCCTTTTTCCTATAAATAGTGGACCATTCTCAGATTTTCTCTTCACCTCTTTTGCACATATATTTCCAAATTCAAACATACTTCTTAAATCACTCAAATCCTTGATCATTTTATTGAATACTACTTGTTTAGAAGTGAATCTATCCCATCCATCCCTTCCTCTCCAAGTGCAAAGAGAAGAACACTATCCTTGTA
The DNA here is from genome assembly GCA_025667525.1 of Glebionis coronaria. Lineage (NCBI taxonomy): Eukaryota > Viridiplantae > Streptophyta > Magnoliopsida > Asterales > Asteraceae > Glebionis > Glebionis coronaria. The sequence continues at coordinate 286,672,742 of CM046877.1, read as the reverse complement.
AAGTGTTGAGTCCACCACCAAAGATCCTTTGAAGATCAAATCTTATACATTTGTTGTTGTGTCATAGTTGTGAAGATCCAAGTAGTTGTGTCTATTTGGAAGTTGTGTATGTACTAAGTATAGTTGTATAGATTGGTCCTAGCTACGATTAGGGCTCGACTTTTAGCTTAGAGTCGAAAATTGGTTAAGCAACGTGTAAGGTTTTCTCCACCATAAGGAGCTTGTTGTGTAGTGAACTCTCGAGTAAGGAGTACACGAGGAGTGGAGTAGGAACTAGGAGTGAGCTTCGTTGCCGAACCATTATAAATCCTTGGTGTTTGGTTTGATCTTTCTTTACACTTAACTCTTTACATTCTTTATTCTTTGTGCATATACATTAGTTAGTATTAGTTTAGTTACATGATCATTGTTCATATTGTGCATAAGAAGATTTCACATATTTCCTCAAGGCTAAGTTTTTGAAAAAGGTTTTTTTGAAAACCATCTTTTAACAAGTAAGTATAAGAAACTATTCACCCCCCCCCCCCCCTTCTAGTTTCTACAAATTGGATGAAGTATTACGTGATATAAGCATGCGGGGACGAATTCTTCTCGGACACTGCAACGCCATTGTCTTCAAATGTAGTAACATATGTAGACACGAACAAAATGTCTTTGAACATTTCATTCTAATTCGGTAGCATTTTACCTCTGGTTGGTGAAGACCGTTGGACGATATAAAATATCATACTTGTGACACGTAGTTTTAATTAAGAACCTGTGACAATCCGTCAATTTATGGTTGATATTTTATTCTCAAGTATTATTTAAAAACATTATTTTAATGTTATATTATGAACTCACTTATTTTTGGGAAGTAATTTGGATTTACGTCTTGAAGTAGCATCGACTACGTCTAAACCGGAGGATTCAACGTTACGTGCTTACGTTTACATACACCGTTTTGGTGACAGTCCGACATTTCAGAAAATAAATTTATCCGTGAATATTATTTTGGGATTTTAATTTTGAGTTGGTTCATAAACTCACAAATTTACGAGAAGAGATTAGGACTTACGATTTTAGCTTAACGTCCTTTACGACTAAACGAGAAACCTTAGGATTACGTATTTACGTTTTTGAACTCCGTTTCTAATGAGACAATTTTTATTAGATTCGTTTTGTGCCGTTGATTCATAATTTATAAAAACGTTTTTCGTAAAACGACCCGAGGGCATGCAAATCGAGGAAACTAGAATCGAAGAGTACCCGTAAATTAGTGGAGATGAGACAAGTGGGAAACTTGTCCCACCCCCACTATAACCGGCCATATTAAGCTAACACACCAAGATGTGTCAAAAGCTTACTAAGTAAGCTAGGACACTTGTCCTAGCTACTTACACAAACCACTAACTTATCAAAACTAGCAACTCAAACCACACACATTCATTTCCTCCATGCAAAACACTCTCATCTCTCTCTCTACTCCATTTGTGCCGTCCCACCACCACCACTAAACACCATCATCCTCAATAATTTAATCATGAACTTAAGCTATAATCAACATATGTTGAAGCTTAGTTGAAGACTTGTTGATTGGATGTGATTTTAACATCTAAAAAGGAGTTTTCAAAGAAGTCAAGCGCTGATTATCATCAAGGTGTTCATGTAGATGGGTGGTCTTGAAGATGGTCTTGGTTTATCACAAGTTTCTCCATCAAAATCCATGTCTTAATCACAACCTACATCATCTTGGTGGTATAAAGATTATTCTTCCCATCCTCTTGTTATTTTGATTATGTAATCATGTATTTTCTTTCTTATTCTATATGTATATGATGAATATATGATGATAAAAATGTTGTGTGGGGATCAAGTGTTGATAAACATGGGTAAAAAGATGAAAAACTATATGTAAAAGTGGTTAATCTTGCTTAATTTAGTAGGCTGTATAAAAACAGAAAATAACCATATGATGAACTGATAAAATGGTATAGATAAACTGATATACAGTGAGTATTGAGACTTATACACATGTGAGAGTTGACCATACAATGGAATCATAAAAATGAGTGAGATATGATCAAAACAAGTTTAAAGTGCAAATCTGAGTACACTGTTTTGGAAGAATTTTATAAAATACTTAGAGGCTGATTCAACAGTAGCCATAGCGGAGTTAAATGGAGCACATATTATGTAGTTTATGACATAAAAATTTGGGCTTCTATCTCCATATAGAACTCTAGATATGGCTGTTTTGGTGAACATGAAATTTAAAATCAGATTTGTATAATAAAAACTTATATAATATAAGCACTCACTTATATATTTATAAAATATATACACATGAAAACCCACTAACAGTTAATAGTAATTATAAATAAGAATTTCATATATTATGATATAAAATAAGACATTTTTATAAATTACAAGTATAAAATATTTTCCAAGTTATACAACTATAAACATAATTTTTACGTCTTTTCGGCTAGTACCGAAAGATTAACGTTTTTATCAAATAAAACTTCGACGGTCGGACCCGTCTAATGTAAACTTTTATAAACTCACATACTGATGTATAAACATATATAACAAGTAAAAACCGATAAACCTGAACCTTACAACATATAGACATTAACGAGCCAAAGTAACCTTAATGGACAATAAACCCGACTAATTTGGTAAAACACTTATAAACATATTTATTGGGCTTAACCCATTTGGGCCCAACATATAAAGTATAATACTGATAATAAAAGTATAATTGGGCTAATGAATAGTATTGGGCTTGTAATAAGCCCATTGAGCTTCAAAATGTAAACAAGATTGAACTAGTATAACTAGTCTTGAAAATTTCCAACACATAACACTAAAATAAGTAAATGAGAATATATAAACCCACTTGATCATCATATATATATAAAATCATCATATGTATACATAATTGTTATTTTTATAAAGTCATTGGATATTAGTCTAAGACGAGTATTATTTGCCTAGGTTTCCGTGATTGAAGCACGTACCGTACATCCGAATTGCCGATAACCCGCTTTCCCACATCAACGTGAGTTCATAGCCTCGCACTCTTTTAAATGTTTTTTATGAAATTTTTTATAAACCCGCGAGGGAGATAACATGTTAGTTTTGATAAAATAGGACACCATTTGTCCCGATTGTCTGTTTATTGATTTGGACCCGAATGATTGTATGACCCGATGAATGATTAAATGACCCGATAGATGAAATGAAATAGATTATTAAAGTTAGGTTATGTCACTAAAAGTCCCATTAGCATGAATTGTGAACTACCGGGATTTGGTAGACGCTTATGCATATAATAGTGGTATTTGGGGACGATCACCCCAGTTCGCGCCTTGACGGTTGATCCCCGTCGTGCCATATTGATTGGTAAGTGAATTTATGTATGAGAAGATTTACACAAGCGTGATTATTGTGACGACACGCTAATTTAGATGGGCAAATGAGTTTCGGGCTAGCTACCCGTTGTTTGTTGTAGTAAGGTAACAATGTCATGCGGCTTATAATAATCCAAGTAACGAAATACTGCTATACGCACCGAATTACGATATATTGCCTGACTAGTAATACGGGGTCTTACTATTGATATTATGTTCGTGTTTTGGTTTTCATAACCATATTCATATAACGGTTTTTATTTAACTTTATACAACGTTATAAAACGTATTGTATGATGTTTTTACGACAATGGTTCGTATAATGATTTTTAAGGCAAATGCCTATATTATGATTTTTGATAAGGATTTGTATAAAATGACTTTGGCTATTTTATGGCCTATTACAAAGATTTGTATGAAATGATTTTCGGTAATAATTATGTACCGATGATATATTAATGGTTTTATTAAACTCTATGAATTCACTCGGCGTTATCGCTGACCTTTTCTTTTAACATGTTTTATCTCAGGTACTTGAAGGTAATTCTCGGGAAGACGACAAGAATTCATGGCCCACACTTATATAACAATTTCCATTCAAGTGCTTTGTAAAAATTGTTTGAAATATTATGACTTGGGACCTATGTAAACTTGATATTTATGAATGGAAATGCTTTATTATTAAACGAAAGCGATTTTTAAGCGTTGTCTATGATGTGAGTAATGTGCTATCCCGGAACACCAACGAGTCTTCCGCTGTATTGAATTGTATAAATTTGGGGGTGTTACAGTTTGGTACCAGAGCTCTCATTATAGAGAACGAAAGATTTTTAAAACCAAGGTTTTGAATAAAACATTTCAAAATCTTTTAACTATAAACATTTCTTACAAAATTTCTAAAAATATTTTGACTATAACGGTGCCGAAGAATTCCCGAGTTACCGACAAGGCCAGACTGAGAAGTGTTATTTTAATATATATATATATAATTGGATTATATATATATATATATGATGTAATTTTATTACATGATTGTCTGAAGATTATTTTAATATTTATACGAGGTATATATACGACATAGATTGTCACAAGGAACCCTAAATCCCCTAGCAAATTAATCGAAGCTATTTCTGTAGGAAATCTAGCTATTCCAGATCTAAACCAAGTTGTGGATATTTATAATCCCAACAAAATAGTTAATATTCGTAGAAATGTTGATATTAGTTGATTGTGATATTAAAGAAGAATTGGCGAGACTAAATCTGATATCGATGTTATAATGATCTTTCCTTATAGAGTGGAGTTTGACAAAACATTAACACTTAGAAAGATGTCATCTTATTCGTTGTCACCCAATTCTTAAATTGAAATCGAAAGGGTGAATGTTGCACTTGAGGCTGTCAATGGAACCATTACCCAAAAGCCTCATGCCACTAGTACCTTTCCGAGAAGTCTAACTGAATGTGGGAGTCATTTCATACTAGTGACTCCTTTCATAACTATTGTTGTAAGAGCTATAGGATTGGAAATTAACTGTTGTTCATATCGAGCTTTTATTGCCCTATTAAGGTCTAAAAATAAGGTTGAAAGTATTGGAAAATGAGGTAGGATGTTGCATTGAATATAAAATTGGTTGAAACTTGAATAAAGTAAAATTTAACCCGTATGGAATATGAGATTGATAAGAAGAGGTCGTTAACTCATGTGATTGAATTATAAGGTTTTAAATTATTGTTAGTTTGTGTTAAGGGTTGTTTCTAGGCCATTTTCCACTGACGAGGATGCCCAGTGTCCAAGAAATAAATTTAAGAAATCTTCTTCTGAATTGGGACCGATGGATCTTCCGGGACATGTGGAACACCTAATGACTCCTGTAGATTAGTATTCATTGTGGTATTTTTTAAAAATAATCCCTAACATAACTGAGACATCAGTTGGTAGGATGAGTTCATGGAATTGTATGACATAGTGACACGTAATGTGTTACGGTATAATTTTGACTTGTTTGTGATTAATGAAAAGACTACCTTTGATTGCTAAATTCTACATGTATCGATGTTATCTATCCTTTATTGCTTCATCCTAATGTTTGAATTAGTGATGCAACCATTGAACAAGTACTCATCTTGAATTGAGTTACGTTGTGGATTATTCTTTTGAGTGCCATCGAGATCATGAACCTCATGATTACTTGGCTAAAGCTCATTTCCTATCATATTGTAGTTAGTTCTTGGTGAAGCACTCTTCATCACTCTTTTGCAGCTCACTCATTGTTTTTTATAAGATAAAACAATATCCTTTGAGAAAATTGAATTTTCATCACTATATGGATTATTTAAAGTGAGAATTATAAATAGTCATTATTGAAATAAAGTTGATTATGACATACCTTGGAAAACTTAATTGTTTTCATAACAAAGAACATCTTTGTAAAATTTATTTTTGATTCTTATTTACGAATTAAGCATGAATATATATTTTAAACATGATGACAAAGTTTTGACGAACTGAGTATTGCATCGTTAATCTTGAAATTGTATATAGTTGCGCGCCTACATACAATTTGGAAGGGACCATGCAAGACTGATTAGTAGTCACCATAAAAATTGTTAATAAACATTACATTTTCTTTGAAGATTGTGAAAGATTAAATTTTATGAGATCTGCAAGAAGTGAAAAATAGGGACGTATTGATAGGGACACCTACATATGTGCCTGTAGCATCTATTCTTCTGAGTCGAATTTACTCATCTGTGGAAATTGTCTTATTTGACAATTGACAATTCTTTCTTGTCCAATTCTCCCGTGGTGAGATTCTTTGGAAAAGTATTTGATTACCGAGTGTTGAAACCCGACTGGATATATCGACATTCCTATCATTTCTTTTGATTAGATTTCATTTGAATGACCTGGGTAACGATCCGAGGAACTTTCGAATGCGTACTCAAATTATGAAAACATGGGATATTCATATTCATTAAATGTTTTCGTCTGTATCTGATTTGTAATTCTCTCGTGTGGATTATGCGTTGACCTTAATCTTTTAAGGTTATTTATGTCTCCAGATATCCTTAAATTGTGAAGGATTATGAGTTATTATTAGTCTTTCGAGAAGTTCACATCTTATCAACGGCAATGAAACTGGAAAGTTGATAGTGCCAATAGAATGGATTGATTGATTACGACATGACGACGTTGTCTTAATTGATGGGAACTCGATTAGAAATCCCCTAAAAGATAAGATGTTGATTATCAAAAGTGATCTAAATAATTCTTGATGGATGACCATATCCTGCATTTAGGCTTGAAATTACTGTGAATGGTTGTGAATTAGTCATAGATATTATAATCTAGAAAGAACCTAATATGAATATATTCAAAGATGTTTCTGTTATCTGAAACTTTAGGAGGTATTTGTTGGTAAATTACCTAGACTTTCGCCATTAAGGCAAGTTGAATTTGGTATTGATTATAATCTCGGTGTTGCACCTGTGGCATGTGAACTGTACGTCAACACCATCTGAATTAATGGAATTACCGTACAACTGAGAGAGTTGTCGGAGAAAGATTTTATTCTACCAAGCTCATCATTATGAAGAGCTATGGTATTATCATTTCTTATATTTATTAATTACCGTGAACTAAGTAAACTGACGATTAAAATCTATATCCACTACCCAAGATGATCGATTGTTCGATCATTTACAAGGTTCTAGCGTATGTTCTAAAAATTTGATCCACGGCATGGTTATCATCAACTTCGCGTCCGCGAAAAAGATTATCTATTCCAATCACTACATCCAATACTTGTAATGAACATTATAAGTTTCACGTAATATCGTTTGGATTGACTAATACACATGTAGCATTCATAAATTGGGTGAATCACGTGTGTAGGCTGTAAATTGATAAGTTCATGCTTGTGATCATTAAGGACCATCTGTTTGTTTATAAGAATAAGAATGAGTTAATAATTAGTTATAGGCTGCCCTAAATTGGCCGAACAATGAAAACTTGTACCTTGAGTATTTAACATGTGATTAAAGACTTAATCCTTTACAATTTTTGACCGTGTGCTTAATAGAAAATGGAAATATGTTTTGACAAATGTTTTAACAAAGGATTTTTAAGGGATTATTTCCTTATACACAAATCATTTAACTAAACTCCTGTTTAGGGGTAAATGTTTGTGTATACCTCAAGACAACCTAAGAGGGATTGAGGAAACCGTTAAACCATGACCTAAAATTTGAAACGATAAATTTTGCTTTTCAACTAAGAAAATTTCTACCAAAGTATAACCAAAGATTTTTCGAACATATACGGATCTTATTAATTATTTTAATTATTTTCGATAAATCAACAAAAAAATCTTGTTAATTAAATTCAAATTTATTTTGAGCATTTTTATAATTGGTCGAACTAAGAAAATTAAAATTTTTACGTTACGTTTCATAAAAATTAAATATTTATTATTTAATTAGTTGTAAAAATTATCGACGCTTTAAACGTCGGATTAAGCAAAACTAATAAAAATGATAGCTGAAACGAAACTGAAACTTAGAAAATATGAAGAAAGATGAATGTAAATACTGACGCATTATGTAAAAAGGATAAAGAATCAATTAGGATGTGTTCCTTAATAATGAAGGTGCAAAATAAATTGTCGAACAATATAAAAATAAACAATGTTTGTAAGAAGGATAATATAGATAATAAAAAGGGGTTCGCGGCTAATATGAACCATTAGAATTGAGGAGCCGATGGCGTTAAATGTATAAAAGGCCACTTGTGGTTGCCTAAATATGGAGGATTTCGAGATTTAGTCATGTTGGAATCTCGTAAGTATAAGTATTCTATTCCTGTCATTTCTGATTTAATGTATCTTTGTTTGAAGAAGTTGTACTGATGGAAAATTATGAAGGCAAACATTTCCTCATACATTAGTAAACGTCTAGCTATTGCAAAGATCATCATCTGAATTTGATTCGATTTGGGTCATCGTCGACAGACTGACCAAATCTGCTAATGTCATTCCTGTTAATGATAGATTCTTGATAAAGAAATTGACTCTTTTGTATTTAAAGGAGTTGTGTAAACATAGTGTGCCTGTATCGATCATCTCTATTAAGATCCTCGCTTCGCATCGAATTTCTAGATATTTGCTCAGAAGTCAATGGGAACGAACCTTGATGAGAGTACTGTTTACCACCCCAAATCGAAGGGACGAGGTAAAGTAATGATACGAAACACTAGAAGTCTTATTTTATGATTGAATGATTGACCTTTGGTAATAAACCATATAATCGTCTTCCTTTGGAGAGATTATCATTGATAATTATCGTATTAGGATCGAGATCGAATCTTGTTAGGATCTAAATATTAGAGCATCTGTAAGCAGGAGTTAGGATGAAGACACCCGACATACACCCACTGTGAGTTGGACATGTCTTTTAGGTTTAAGGTTTCCTATGATGGCGAACCTAACCTTACAAAATACTCGACCCGCGAGACATGAAATGATTGTCGAAATTAGGATTTGATTATTGACTGCTAGTAGTGGGCAGGAGGATTATGTGAATATGAAATGTAGATCTTGAATTACAGGATGGGTAGCGAAGTTATGCCAAAATTTTCACCTTGGAAAAATGAATTGATGATCTGAAAGATCATGGGATATAAGTCCCCGTTGTATGGGACCATTGAGATGATGAAAAAGTTGGTTTGAAAGGCATATAAGCTGGATCTACCCTAGGACTTCAAGAGTTGCGTGAATTATGTTTCGTATATCAAACTTGATGAAATGTCTATCAAGTAAGAATCTGATTGTTTCTTAGTAAAGTTTAGATCGGCGAAAAGTTGCATTCATCAAAAACCCGTGAACATCATGGATAGAGAAAGTAAGTCAACATTAAGCCTGATCTTATTCCCGTAGTTATGTTTGATGAAACTCGCGTATTGTAATAAATTACACTTGTGAGAAAAGACCGAATGTGGAGGAAATACCCACATGGCTTTAACTCTATAAGAAGCGAGTAGTAAGATGATCTTTGAGGGCAAAGATCCTGTTTAGGGGTAAATGCTGTGACAATCCGTCAATTTATGGTTGATATTTTATTCTCAAGTATTATTTAAAAACATTATTTTAATGTTATATTATGAACTCACTTATTTTTGGGAAGTAATTTGGATTTATGTCTTGAAGTAGCATCGACTACGTCTAAACCGGAGGATTCAACATTACGTGCTTACGTTTACATACACCGTTTTGGTGACAGTCCGACATTTCAGAAAATAAATTTATCCGTGAATATTATTTTGGGATTTTAATTTTGAGTTGGTTCATAAACTCACAAATTTACGAGAAGAGATTAGGACTTACGATTTTAGCTTAACGTCCTTTCTCGACTAAACGGGAAACCTTAGAATTACGTATTTACGTTTTTGAACTCCGTTTTTAATGAGACAATTTTTATTAGATTCGTTTTGTGTCGTTGATTCATAATTTATAAAAACGTTTTTCGTAAAACGACCCGAGGGCACGCAAATCGAGGAAACTAGAATCCAAGAGTACCCGTAAATTAGTGGAGATGAGACAAGTGGGACACTTGTCCCACCCCCACTATAACCGGCCATATTAAGCTAACACACTAAGATGTGTCAAAAGCTTACAAAGTAAGCTAGGAAACTTGTCCTAGCTACTTACACAAACCACTAACTTTTCAAAACTATCAACTCAAACCACACACATTCATTTCCTCCATGCAAAACACTCTCATCTCTCTCTCTACTCCATTTGTGTCGTCCCACCACCACCACTAAGCACCATCATCCTCAAAAATTTAACCATGAACTTAAGCTATGATCAACATATGTTGAAGCTTAGTTGAAGACTTGTTGATTGGAGGTGATTTTAACATCTAAAAAGGAGTTTTCAAAGGAGTCAAGGGCTGATTATCATCAAGGTGTTCATGTAGATGGGTGGTCTTGAAGATGGTCTTGGTTTATCACAAGTTTCTCCATCAAAATCCATGTCTTGATCACAACCTACATCATCTTGGTGGTATAAAGATTGTTCTTCCCATCCTCTTGTTATTTTGATTATGTAATCATGTATTTTCTTTCTTATTGTATATGTATATGATGAATATATGATGATAAAAATGTTGTGTGGGGATCAAGTGTTGATAAACATGGGTAAAAAGATGAAAAACTATATGTAAAAGTGGTTAATCTTGCTTAATTTAGTAGGCTGTATAAAAACAGTTAATAACCATATGATGAACTGATAAAATGGTATATATAAATTGACATACAGTGAGTATTGAGACTTATACACATGTGAGAGTTGGCCTTACAATGGAATCATAAAAATGAGTGAGATATGATCAAAACAAGTTTAGAGTGCAAATCTGAGTACACTGTTTTGGACGAATTTTATAAAATACTTAGATGCTGATTCAACAGTAGCCATACAAGAGTTAAATGGAGCAAATATTATGTTGTTTATGCCATAAATATTTGGGCTTCTATCTCCATATAGAACTCTAGATATGGCTGTTTTGGTGAACATGAAATTTAAAATGAGATTTTTATAATAAAAACTTATATAATATAAGCACTCACTTATATATTTATAAAATATATACACATGAAAACCCACTAACAATTAATAGTAATTATAAATAAGAATTTTATATATTATAATATAAAATAAGACATTTTTATAAATTACAAGTATAAAATATTTTCCAAGTTATACAACTATAAACATGATTTTTACGTCTTTTCGGCTAGTACCGAAAGATTAACGTTTTTATCAAATAAAACTTAGACGGTCGGACCCGTCTAATGTAAACTTTTATAAACTCACATACTGATGTATAAACATATATAACAAGTAAAAACCGATAAACCCGAACCTTACAACATATAAACATTAACGGGCCAAAGTAGCCTTAATGGACAATAAACCCGACTAATTTGGTAAAACACTTATACACATATTTATTGGGCTTAACCCATTTGTGCCCAACATATAAAGTATAATACTGATAATAAAAGTATAATTGGGCTAATGAATAGTATTGGGCTTGTAATAAGCCCATTGGGCTTCAATGTAAACAAGATTGAACTAGTATAACTAGTCTTGAAAATTTCCAACACATAACACTAAAATAAGTAAATGAGAATATATAAACCTACTTGATCATCATATATATATATAATCATCATATGTATACATAATTGTTATTTTTATAAAGTCATTGGACATGAGTCTAAGACGAGTATTATTTGTCTAGGTTTCCGTGATTGAAGCACGTACCGTACATCCGAATTGCCGATAACCCGCTTTCCCATATCAACATGAGTTCATAGCCTTGCCTCTTTTAAATGTTTTTATGAAATGTTTTATAAACCCGCGAGGGAGATAACATGTTAGTTTTGATAAAATAGGACACCATTTGTCCCGATTGTCTGTTTATTGATTTGGACCCGAATGATTGTATGACCCGATGAATGATTAAATGACCCGATAGATGAAATGAAATGGATTATTAAAGTTAGGTTATGTCACTAAAAGTCCCATTAGCATGAATTGTGAACTACCGGGATTCGGTAGACGCTTGTGCATATAATAGTACTATTTGGGGATGATCACCCCAGTTCGCGCCTTGACGGTTGATCCCCGTCGTGCCACATTGATTGGTAAGCGAATTTATGTATGAGAAGATTTACACAAGCGTGATTATTGTGACGACACGCTAATTTAGATGGGCAAATGAGTTTCGGGCTAGCTACCCGTTGTTTGTTGTAGTAAGGTAACAATGTCATGCGGCTTATAATAATCCAAGTAACGAAATACTGCTATTCGCACCGAATTATGATATATTGCCTGACTAGCAATACGGGGTCTTACTATTGATATTATGTGCGTGTTTTGGTTTTCATAACCATATTCATATAACGGTTTTTATTTAACTTTATACAACGTTATAAAACGTATTGTATGATGTTTTTACGACAATAGTTCGTATAATGATTTTTAAGGAAAATGCCTATATTATGATTTTTGATAAGGATTTGTATAAAATGACTTTGGCTATTTTATGGCCTATTATAAAGATTTGTACGAAATGATTTTCGGTAATAATTATGTACCGATGATATATTGATGGTTTTATTAAACTCTATGAATTCACTCGGCGTTATCGCGGACCTTTTCTTTTAATATGTTTTATCTCAGGTACTTGAAGGTAATTCTCAGGAAGACGAAAAAAATTCATGGCCTGCACTTATATAACAATTTCCATTCAAATGCTTTGTAAAAATTGTATGAAATATTATGACTTGGGACCTATGTAAACTTGATATTTATGAATGGAAATGCTTTATTATTAAACGACGCGATTTTTAAGCGTTGTCTATGATGTGAGTAATGTGCTATCCCGTAACACCAACGAGTCTTCCGCTGTATTGAATTGTATAAATTTGGGGGTGTTACAGAACCTCCTTGACAAGATTTCGCGGGTAAACCCGTTCTCTTTAGTCGACCGTCCAAAGCTGACTACGAACGTAAAGAGTGAATCGTTTGGATAAAATTATCCACATGATTGAAGACGTCAATTTTGATTCCTGGAAAAAGTTTGATTCATTAAAGAATCGCACCATCGTTGCTTTCCAGTTGTCACGAGCTTGATTTATACAAAATCTTGCAAGTTACCTACCAAGTGTTGTTTGAGGTTAACACTAGAAGGATTTACAATCATCACTGTGAACACTCAGGTGTCATTTGAGTGTTCTGGCAAGATCAATAAGATATTGCGTAGAAGCCTGGAACGTGTTTAAATTCAATTAAGAATTAAACAATTTGCTTTCCAGTTATCACAAGTTTGATTCATAAAGAATCGCACAAGTCACCGACCATGAGCTTTTTAATGTTCGCTAAAGAAGTATTTCCATCTTCATTGTAAATACTTTCGTATTAATCAGATGTTCAGGCAAGATCATGAAGATTTGGCGTAAGACTCTTAATATCTTTCTTACTTTTCACAATGTGTGAAGAAGCAAGGAAATATTGAAATGTGTCCTAATGAGATATTTGATGATCTCAAATGGCTCTAGACTCGATTGTGCATTTTGGATTTTAGTGATCGGAGGCTGGAGAGGAGTGCCACCATTTCAATATCAATATAATCGGAGTGAATAAATTAATAGATAATGTGTTGTCTCTGTGTGAATAAAACAAATACCTGTCAAGAGATATATGAGTTAGTTGGGATGGGTTGTGCATTGCATCACTAGGTCCATGATGTCTATCTTCAATAATATATGAGTTGACCCAGTTTTGCTTAAGGTTTTAAGGAGGGCTTCTTTCTTTTCACCCTTTATCATTACAATTCTTTTTCATTCTTCAACCCCTTCAATGCTTACCAGTACGTCATAACAAGCACCTTGTTGTGATTGTTCCAGTGCTAACTTAAGTAGTTGGTCTGCATTAAACTACGTTCACAATCTTTCTCCATCTTTCCTAAGGACTAATATTTCTAGCTATGAAATGTCCTTGGGAAGATTCCTTTGGTTCTAGAAGAATCATTGGACTTTAACCTATCCTACCATCCTTATGTCACCACGATCGTCATCGTCGTGAAATAGATAGGGTCTGGGTAAGAATATGTCACCATTGAATCCATTTTGATATCCAAATCCATTTTGCTCCCCCTTAAAATATGCCACGATATTCGAAAACATTTCGCAGATGTCGGGATGAACTATCACGTTAAGTCAAACCATTTTTGATTAATCATTTCCCATATTAAATCACATTTTCTCCCCTATATTAAGAATATTAACCAAACCGATATTTTTGATATCAATTGATTTAATGAAGTTTTAAGAAATTTTTGGAAGAAAATGCAATTCTATTTTATCTTCATGATACCAATGTGTGAGATATGATCCGATTTGTAAAATAATCACATATTCACCATAGAAGAAAAAATTGAGAAGGTTGGACCTGATTGATGAGAACATCATATGATAAGATCACACGGTTCTTGTCGGTAAGTGTTTTTCGCCTCATCACGTCTGAAGTCCTATCTTAACACCACATGCACGATTGGTATCGTTGTCTTGACACCACTTTGTGAACTTGGCACTTTCGGCATTGAAGATTCTGAATGCTTGACAATTGCTCCTCGTCAATGTTGACCCGTGTTCTATCGAAAGAGCTGTAGTCGTCATTTGAGTAGTCGCATCGTCGAGTATGTAGATACCAATTGTAGATTGCTACGATTGTAGAGATGATAACTTCATAAAAACAAGATTTCTCTTGTTTGAAAAAATAAATGCACCAATGCGTACATATATTCGTGTTAGATTGTGCTATAACGTAAACAAAATCCCTTACATGGTTATAAAGTAAACCATGCCCGAAAAAATTAATTCCCGTTGTTGAGCCAAAGCTTTCAAAAGGAATACTTGACTTTAATATGAAAAACGGGTTGCAGTCTGAAATAACTACAAGCCATATAGGCATGTTTTATGAAATATTTACAACTTTTGTACGATCTCTATTTATGGCGCCGTGTCAATATTAATCAACATTTCTAAGGCCGTAAATATTATCGTCCCAAAAGACATGCCTTTGAAAAATAAAGAAAAATGGATTTTTCTGAATTTTTTTCAATTTTTAGGGTTTTTATATGGTTTTATATTTTTGTATTTTGCTTTTGTGGATAAAAATATAAACAATATATACAGATGATCATAAAGGATACGGAGAATAGTTTACCATCACTATTCTTTCGTTTCATCTGCCAGTTCCTTAAGAGTCTCAGGCGAGAAGGTTCTCAATCCTAGCTTGTCGGCCAAAAATTCAATTCGAGCGCGATCTAAAGCCTTCATGAAAATATCCGCCAATTGATACTCAGATCGGACAAAGTAAAGTTCGATCACTCCATTTTCCACTTGCTCCTTGATAAAGTGGTAGCGAATGTCAATATGCTTCTACCGGGAGAAATGAACGTTGTTGCAGCATAAGGCAATTGCACTTTTGTTGTCGCAGTACATCGAAATTTTGTTGAAACCTAGAACATAGTCGGTTAATTGCGATCTCATACAAAGAATTTGAACATATCAACCGGACATAGCTATGTATTCTGCTTCCGTACTTGAAATTGCAGCGCTTTTCTGCCTTTTAGATGCCCAACTGATTAGTCGATCTCCTAGTAGTTGCAAAGTTCCACTTGTGCTACGCCTTGTATCTTGACAACCTGCGTGATCCGCCTCTACATATGCCATAAGTGCCATCGAAGAGTCCTTCGAATACCAATGTCCCCGATTAATGGTTCCTTTAATATACCGAAAGATCCTTTTAATAGTAGCTAAGTGTAACTCAGTAGGCCTAGTTTGATACCGAGCACACATACATATAGAAAATTGAAGATCAGGTCGATTAGCTGTGATATACAGAAGGGTACCGATCATTCCACGATAAAGTGTCAGATCAAGGGCAATCCCATGTGGACCTGCATCTAGCTTAGTTCGTGCCACCATTGGAGTATCCACGGAGTCGCAAGTTTCCATCCTATATCTCTTAAATGATTCAAGGGCATACTTGGATTGATTGATAAAGATGCCTCTGGGACTCTGAGATATCTTAAGTCCTAAGAAAAATGATACCTTGCCCATCATTGACATTTTAAACTTGGAAGACATGAGTTTCCCAAACTCATCCGATAAGGTTTGGGTGGAGGCGGCAAATATAATATCATCAACATATATTTGTACCATACTCATATCTTTACCTCGTTTCTGAATGAACAGCGTGGGATCCACCTTGCCTTTAGCGAAGCCTTGTGTAATGAGGAATTGTGATAATATATCATACCACGCGCATAGAGCTTGCTTTAACCCAAAAAAATGCCTTCTTAAGCTTGTACACGTGATTAGGATATTTAGAATTCACAAAACCATACGGCTGTTAAATATAGACCTCTTCCTTGATTTCACCATTGAGAAATGTCGTCTTCACATCCATCTGATAGACGATCATATTCATGTGGGCTGCATAAGCAAGGAATAGTCTAATAGCTTCTAAGCAGGAAACCGGTGCAAAGGATTCCATAAAGTCGATGCCTAATAATTGCTTGTATCCACGAGCTACTAGTCGAGCTTTGTTCTTTAATATTCCACCTAACTCGTCGAGTTTCACCTTGTAAAACCATTTCATAGTGAGTAATTTCACTTGATCCGGGCATGGTACAAGTTACCATACATCAAGACGTACAAATTCATTAAGTTCTTCTTGCATACATTCTATCCAACAAGATTGGGTAAATGCTTGTTGCCACGTCTTAAGTTCAACTTCACCGAGAAAAGCATCAAAATTACAAAACATTGCACTTTCTTGTAACTGACTTCGTGTGGATACCAGACGATTAGGGTCACCAATAATAGAATCTATAGGACGATCCTTTGCCCACTTGCTGTCATGTTCATGAATCCGTGGATTGGAGTAGACCGTAGTAGGAGCTTCCTTTGAGGTGGATGACGATTATGGTCCAGAATTGGTACACCAAAGAATGGAAGTTCACGCATTTGAGCAAATTTCCAGTCGTGATCATCATCATCCTCTTCATCATCAATAGGGATGACATGGGTAGTTGATTCGGGTGTTGGTTGAGAATTACTTGTTGAAGGTATATCTTGACCAATTGTAGGTGTATACGTATCTGATTGTGCTTCGGTTGCTGGAGTGACAACTTCGGTAACCGGAGCTATTACCTCAAGTTCTGGAGCAATAATACTTGGGGGAGTAAAGAATTCATCAAAGAACGGTTGAAACAGGGTATCCCATTCATTCATGAAGTGAGGGTTCAGAGCTGCTTTGCTTAGAAGCCATTGATGTTAGCTCATCAAAATCAACATTCATAGTTTCGAGGATCTTACGAGAATTACAATTGTAGATTAGGTATGCCTTCTTTGTGGGTGCATAACCAATGAATATACCACTATCAGCCTTTGGGTGAAGTTTTTCCCAAATTTTCACCATCATTATTTGGATAGAAAAGAGAACCAAATACATGAAGATATGATAAATCTGGTACTTTTCCATGTAGAAGCTCATAAGGTGTTTTACCATGGCGTTTTTGAATTAGTGACCGGTTTTGGGTGAAAACGGCTGTAGATACTACTTCTGCCCATAAAAAGAATGGAGCCTTTGCGTAAATTAACATCGTTCGAGCAGCTTTTATAAGTGTGCGATTTCGCCTTTCAACGACACCGTTTTGTTGTGAAGTGCGAGCAACGGATGTTTCATGAGATATGTCAACTTATTCATAATAATTACGCAAGATTTGATTCACCAATTCTGTTCTATTATCTGTATGAATTCGTCGGACATAATTTTTTAGACGCACTTGAATCATCTTGATAAATCCAATGATGAATTTAGGTGCCTCATTTTTTGTTGTAAGAAATTTCACCCATGTAAACCGAGAGTAATCATCGACAATGACGAGGATTTACTTTTTACCACTAAGACTTTCAAAACGCATTGGCCCAAAAAGATCCATATGCAACAAATAAAGTTTCTCTTGGTTGGTGTCTTCAGTCTTGGGTTTGTATGATTTTGTTAGTGCTTTTACCCATTGTACACGTGGAACACAAATGGTCCTTGTGAAATGTAAGTTTAGGAAGACCACGAAGAAGTTCGTTTTCCGCCATTTGATTAATAGCGTCAAAGTTAAGATGAGATAACCTTCGATGCCATAACCATGACTTAGTTTTCGATGCTTTGGAGAGAAGACATACGGGAGAAGCGTCCGTCATATCTTGTAGAGAAAAAGTGTACAAATTATTCCCTCGGGTACCTTTCAATAAATCAACCCCATCCAAATTATGAATGAAGCAGGTATGCTCTCGAAAAGCAACTTCTAGGTTTGCATCACAAAATTATCCCACTGAAAATAAGTTGTGACCGAAACCTTCCACTTAATACACTCTTGAAATTATAACATTCCCAATATGATATTCACCGTAACCCCTTATCTTTGCAATATGATCATTTCCAAATCGAACCGTACCAAGAAACTTACTAACGAAATTTCTGAGCTGAGAGCGATCTCCGGTCATACGCTTGGAGCAATCAGTGTCCAAATACCAGAGAATAATTTTGACCACCTGTTTTCAGCAACAACAGTAGACAATGCATTGAAAACTATTGGTTCCGGAGTGTTAGCATATACAAATATAATATTATCATAATTGCTAGCATTTATGTTATCCTTAGATTTTCGGCGTTTTCTAATGTGAGTTTTACCAATAATAGGTTTTATTGTTCCAACTTTCAGAGGTTTTGGATTATTAGGGGGCACTATAGTTGGTGTAGACCTATTTAAAGGGCACTTGGTTCCTACAGTAGTGTTGGTGTTCCTAGTTAAAGACACGCTTGTGTTTTGGTAGCCTTGGTACTCCTAGTTAAAGGGCGCTCTTTCTTCGCTTTGGTGGGAGTGAACCTAGTTAAAGGGCACGCATTTCCTACTACAGTGAAAGTCCTACCATTGGGGCGCCACATCCAATCAACTAGGGTTAACACTTTCCCAGTTTGTTTCCTTTCTAAAACATTTTTTCGGGCCTTCATCTCATTCACATGGTCAATAAGGCTTGAATCATGACGACAAGAAAACATACATTCATTGCAATTCAAACATTTCAAATTAGAATTCATAGTAGGCTTAGAATGATGCACAACCGCAGAGCCTTTAGGTTTAGCTATATGATTCTTTTTATTCAAAACAGAAATAACATTCCTAGGGTGGGCTTCTACTTTCTTCTTCACTTGACTACTAGATGGGGGCAAGATCCTATCATTCTTCGTGTTTCTTCTAAGCTTGGATCTTTGAGCCTTAGTAGTGGTTTTTACTCTAGTAGAAGGCAACACGGGAATATGAGAAGCTGGTTTTGATTTTGCCTTATATTTAGTGACCAATGTCTGAGATGGTTTAGTCCAAGGGACCTTATTTAATGGTGTGACGGTGATGAGGTTCCTTTTGATTGTATTAGAGGACTATGCTGAGACAGTGGCTGTGTTATCCACAACATTCTTACCTTTTAGGGTATAAAGTGTTTCCTTTAACTCAACTAAAGCCAAATTTTTATCACAAATTTGTTCCCTCAAATCAGATAGTTCCACCGACTATCAATTCAATCGTTCAATCAATGATTGATTCTGTGCAGTGGTATTAGCACATGCGGGCTTAATCGAATCGAAGAGTTGTGTATTTTCTGTTTTAAGTTATCAACTTTGGACAAAATCTTGGAAACTAGATTATTTAGATCAAGTTTAAGATTCTCAGTGGCCTCAAGTACGTTCACACAATTAATCTCCTAAGATTTCTCTATGTCTATCGGCAAAGATTTAGCAACCTTGTCACTTGGCTGACGCTGTTTTGATTTTAAATTGAATCGAAAATTCTTTTGAAATTTGCATCATCTATATTAACACCTTCGAATGACGTTTCAAAAAGCTCTTGAATAAATTGTTGTTTACATTCAAGCGAAATACAATGTTTTTGAATCTCATCAAAACGTTTTAAAAGCGAAGAATAAGAATCTTGAAGCTTTAAAAATTCTGCGTCATATTTGTGACAAGTACTATCTACCACATTATCCACAGATTCAACATTATGCACAATAGAATTATTATCAACACTATCTTTAACACAGACGGAAACAATATCATGCGACATCACTTGCTTCAGAAGCTGATTGATAACTAAGATTTTCCCAGTTAAAATTTATCGTTCTAGTGTTCTCTTCGAATTGAAAAACTTGATGTTTAATGTGTGACTCAGTTGAACTTTGGTGGAACAAAGATGTGTCGTTGTAGTGTTGAAAATAAAAGGTGCAAAACAATTAAAGTAAAGTGCAATTAAAATAAATCTAAATCTAATTAAAATAAAGTGCAGAGATTAAAAAGCAAGACTAAAATTAAAGGGCAATAAAGTAAATAACGCAAACTTAAATCTAACTAAGGCAAACTTAAAACGCAACTAAAACTAAGGCAAAGCTAAAATAAATCTAAGGCGATAAACTTAAAGTGCAACTAAGTAAAAAGGCAGGAAAATTAAAGCTCGAAGTTAAATGCTAAAATGAAAATAATAAGTCCCTATCCGGAATAAAACCCCTATTCGGAATACTGTCACTATGCGGAAAAAGGTGCCTATTCGGAATAGTTCCTTATGCGGAAAACAAAACCCTATTCGGAATAATCCTCCTATTCGGAATATTTCTCTACTCGGAATATCTGTCCCTATTCGGAATAGAGTTCTACTCGGAATATTTGGTTTATTCGGAAAAGTAGCCTTATGCGGAAAATCCCTCCTATTCGGAATATACTTCTCTATGCGGAAAGACGTGCTATTCGGAATGTCCAGGTCTATTCGGAATATTGCTTCTATTCGGAAAGTTTTGTCCTACACGGAATATGCTCCCTATTCGGAATATAAAGGTCTATTCGGAAAACAACCTCTATTCGGAATATTGAATATTCCGAATAGTCTCCCAGCTAAAAGCTTTACTCGGAATAAATATGGCAATCCCGTATTCGGAAAGTAGGCTGGGCACGAATCTGGGCAAGCTCAGTATCAAGATCCGAAGAACAAGGAAGGTTAAAAAGGCACGAATCAAACAAAAACTCAACCAAATCAACAAAAAGATTAAACCAATCTAATAACAAACATCTAATAAACTTAAACAATCAATCCAAAACAACAAATCAAACAAGATAATCAAAACCACTTTAATCAAATCAAAAAAAATAAAGAACTTGAACATAAACAAATCAACACAAAGATTAAAGAAAGGTAGAATGAGATTAACAAGGTAAAGATAAAGCTTAACAAGAATTAAAAAGAAAAACTTACTTGAATTAAATGGTAATTAAGGTGCAAGACAAGGTAATTAAATGGACAAGTATTTAAATGTGCATAAAATAAAAGTGGAAGAGCTAATTTGTCAAGTTAGCCAACAAGAGGAAAATGAAAATGATCTAATCTATATATATATAGGAGATTAAGGCTTGCTTAGGAAGCTTCCTTAATTGCATGCTTAGTCCCTCCTTCTTTAATCTTCTTTTAATTGCACCATTAGTCCTTTTCTTCTAATCTTTCTTTTAAATTTAGACTTTAAGTACTTGTGGCTCGGGATATCTTTTGAACTCGTCTTTAATTTCTTTAGTAAAATAGACTTGAGTTTCTCGACTTTTGATAGACTTCCGTCTTTTGACTTTTTCTTCGATAAATCTTCAGAATTGGTCCTGTACTTCCGTTCTTTTTCCACTTTGGACTTCTCGACTCCGTCTTTCATCTTTTTCTTCAATAAAAGCCGTGAATGCCCGTGAATTCTCTTGTTTTCTCCACTTTTCACAATTTCGTCCTAAATTACAATAAAAACACAAACCACGCATAATTCCGACATAAAAGACATAAAATACACGTTTTGGTCCGGTTATTATTGTAATTAAGTGGTAGAAAAGATGGGTGTTTACACACCTATCACTGATCATCTTGGCGTAAAATTTGTTCTATTTCAAGTAAACCGTCTTCATAAGCATCATCCGTTTCATTGAAAACACGTCTAACTTCATTTATTTCCAAAAGAAAATCTTGATCAATATTGCTAAGACAAGCTTTAATATTATTTACAAACAGAACAATTTCGTCTCGAAACGCAGCTCTAGTGTGCTCAAAATTCCATTCACCTTCTATTATGGCCGAAGCCGTCATACGTTCCTGAATAACCTTGTCAAAATCGGCAAATTGTTGGTTCACAGCATTTAAGGAATCAGACACCTTACTTACCGGTGGAATTAACTTAGTTAAATCCTTTTTGACAAGTGTAGGAGACGTACTAGGAAGGTTTTCATTTGACAAACTTAGGGGCACAAAAGCTTATAATTGGGCTAATTCCTTTTGTAATCGAATACGGGTCTTTTTATCAAATTGATCTTTATTATGCTAAACATAATCAAGCTTATGGAATGTTGAAAGCATTTTTGATCGAGTTTCTTCCGCAAGTGACATTGTCTCCTTAGTATAACGAACATAAGGTGCTTCTTTTGATTTGCCAATTAGGGTCACGTCATAAAGACAAAGAATATATTCTTGAGCTTGTTTTACATAACCGGAATTAGGTGGTAAATCTTGAAGAAGCTTAAGTTCTAGTTCTTTAAATGATTTAGTTAAAAGATGAATCTTCTCTGTGGAAGCGTATTGTTTTAAAAGCTGTTGTTCCTTGAATTTAAGAAGTTTGGTAGCATTAATTTTCGATTCAAACTTTTTAGACTCGAGAGTTTCAAAATCCTTTTTATGTTTTTGAAAACGATTTACAATCGACTCTTTTTCTTTTGATTCATTGGAAAGATTAGCTTTTAATGATTCAGTTTCGTTTAAGTGTTCTTTCCTTTCAAAACGAAATTGGTCAAATTCAGAATAAGTTATTTTTTCTGCTTGAGGGACCATTTCAAAAGTTTTGACATTTTCTTTATACAACGCAAGCTCAGCGGTTAGATTGGCATTCAAATCTACGGTTTGTAGGACAGCCACATTCATGTTATCAATAATATGTTTAGGCACCATTGCCAAATCATATTGATCATAAGATTCCATACCCGTCGTAGCATTTGGTTGAGGTTCACTAAAATGTTTTGGATTGGATACTACATTATTTGAGTTACTAGTTCCTGAATGTTGTTCGAGGTTGTCATTTTCATGCTCAACTTGATGTGCATTATCATGAACAATATTAGATGTGGTTGGTACCTCACTGACGACATTAGAACCATAGTGAGAGATATGAGGAACGAGAGCAGCTTAGGCTGAGTGAATTTCATCACAATCCGAATCATATGCATCAAGATCATCTGCTTAATATGCTGTATTAGAAGTAGAGACGACTGCAATGCCTTCATTATCAACTGCCCATGGGTCTGTAAGAAATGCTAATTCCTCTGAGTCCAAAATCTTTCCCTTAGATTAAGCATCGACCAAATACATCTTCTCATGAAACCACGTTGCATCCCTTATTAGTTTCGGCTGAGTGCATTTCCTGGCCATATGACCTAGTTCTCGGCAATTGTAGCAAGTCACAACCTTTTGAGGTCCAATAGTACTTCCATTTCCACTAGCTTGAGAATTCACATCTTGAGCGTTCACGGTCCTTGTAGTGGGTCCATATGAATGTTGCCTTACCTGAATGGATTGCACCATCACTTGAACATCTTGAATAGTAGCTTGTTGTCGAGGATTTGAAGAAGTGTGGAGTTGATTGTTCGTTGGTGGAAAACCTCTAGTTGCAACAAGTTTTGACAAGTAGGCAGTGAGATGGTTTAAGACATCAGTAGGTGTATTGTTGATCCCAAACTTAGATCGATTTAGCTTGTGTAAACGAGAATAAATCAAGTTAAACACTTAGAGAAACTTTGTTGTATATGAAACAATTTAAGTATTATGCGGAATTAATACTTAAACAAGAACACACAAACAAGATAGACCAAACTTTTACTTTGATTGATTAATCGAACTTGCGTACAATGAAAGTGTAAAACAAATATATTGAACTAAACTTAAAGGCCTCCTTTTATAGATTAAGGAACCTTGTACAAGAGTCTACGTATCAACTATTTTAGGTAAAGATAAACATAAAAAAATACATTTTCGAACATATCTTTACTATAAACATAAAGCGTGTAGACTAAGTATCCTATCAGTGCCTGAATTCTTCTTTATCAATGTTTGACTTCTTCTTGTCAATTCTTGTCTTGACAGCGCATGATTTCTTCCTATCAACGTCCAAATTCCTCTTGTCAGCGTCTAAGTGTCTTGGCTTCATTTTATTCCCAACAATCCTCCCCTAAACTTGATATCTACTCTAGTAATCAAGTTTCTAAATAAAAACTAAGTACAAGGAGGATTCTTAAAAATCTTATTAAGTTGGAAATAAATAAACCTAATCAAATCTTTGCCAGTGTCACTTGTGTAATCCATCTCCAGCTGTGTTGACACCATTTTCTTCAAAACTTCTTTGGACATAGGATATTCAGCATCCACAAGAAGATACTCAGAAAACTTTGTAGTACTCAAATGATACACACCCTCTGTTGAATGTAGACACCATTGAAGTCTACTGATATCATCAAGATCCTTCCAAACTGGTATCTTCTTCATCTGTTGCACATATTCTCTTGAATGTTAACCAAATCTTTATTCCATTGACTGAAGTAGGTGCTTCAGTCTAATACTTGATCTGCATCAACCTACAAAGGTCTACCAAGTCTTCCCTATCCAGGCTTGCAAACAAAGACATAAGAGTAGTGAAAATATGTACCTCTTTCCCATATCTGCCAATCATCCAAAAACTACTTGCATCTTCCTCATAGTGAACTATAGGATTTTTGGAAGCATGAGGTAACACCTCTACCATATGTGAAGCTTCCAAAGGTAAGAGCTTAATACTCCTTCTAATAACAGTTTCACTAGGATTTACTCTATCCATATTTTCTGGGAACTCAAGTGAAACTCCCATCTTCAATGGTCTTGGTGTAACCAAAGCCTGTTGGATCTGCATCTCTTCTGCAAGTTCTTCCTTTCTTTCATTTGAAAGAAGCCTGATAGTGTTCTGCTCTTGAACACTTTCCCATATAGGATAAGCCTTATATTCCAACTCATCAAAAGATTATCCTTGCAACTTCTTAAAAGTCCAACCTGTTTGATGACATCTGAGCAACATGTTGTAGAGCTCCCTTCTATCCTTCTTAGTCTGTGAAAGAACTTTGCTAGCTTTATACTTCAGAATCACCTTGCAATCCCTTTGAACTCTTAGTAGAATCTCCAAACCCCAAATTTGATCTGATAAAGTCATGTATGGATTCTCTATTAACTTATCTTCCCATGTAAAGTACATCTGAGCAACTTCAGGCATCTCATAATCCACCTGGTTTTTCAACTCTGCAATCTTTTCCTTTGCCAACTCATCACGATATTCAAGTCTCTCTGGTTCTTCAATAATCATTACACTTGAATCTGTGCTCTCATCATCACCGCCTTCCTTACTCTCAATAGCAGTTTCCTCCATTCTCTCCTCTTTATCAAGTTGTGCAGCCAACATGGAATCAAACTTTACTTGGGCTGCATCCTTGGGAACTACTGTTTCTACCATGATCCCTATACCCTTATCTAATATATCAATGGTTGGTAAAGATGATGATGGTACCTATGTAGACACACCCTTGATGATAGCTGATGACTGGGATACATCAACCATACCTGCAGGTCTATCAACGTCCAAAACATGTGTGTCAACGCTTAACTTACTCTTATCAGCTCTTAGCTTGTCAGCGTCAAAAACCTGCTTGTCAACACTCAACTTACTCTTGTCATCGCTTGGCTTAGAAACTTGTTCCAACATTTCCATAAACGAAATCTTTGTTGGAGTTGCCAGTGAAACATCAATAACTGGCCTCTCCTTCAAGTTGGTCAAAGCTTCAGCCATTTCCACACCAATAGAACCACCTGAGCCTTTGTCACTAAAACTAAATGGCTCAGTAGGAGCTTCCTCCCCTTTGTAAGAATCCTCCCCTGATGAAAGGACCCTTGTCTGCCTTCTCCTAGTCTCAGCAGCTTCCAAAACAACAATCCTCTCCCTCAATTGCTTGAGTTCAAGGCCTTGTATAGAGACAGTATGTAAAAGGTCTGCATTTTGCTTTTGCAAGCTTATGTAGACAGCCGTCAATTCCAACAATGTATAGGGTTCCAATCTACCCTTCTCTAGAATGAGAATTTGACCTCCCAAAATTGAGTCATGGGGAATGGATGGGGTCTGAATGATGTTAGGACTGGCTTGGCCTACATCTAAGGTAGTACCAATAGTCCTAGCCCCACCCACGTCACCAACCACACTTGTGGCGGTGGTTCTCTCTACAACATGGCTAGGACCACTAGAGGAGAACACTCCAGTAGTCCTTTGGCGTTTTTCCATCCTAAAGTCACGGGGTGTAGAAGATGATGTGGATTGGGTTTCAGTTTGGAGGTTAAGGGGTGTTTGGGTTTGGTGTAAAAGAGTGTCAGCGTTTGGATTTGGAGTGTCAACGCCAACATTTAACGTGTCAGCGTTGAAGGGTTCTTGGTCAATATCCATTTGTTGGGGTGATGGTGATTGTTCAGGTAATGGGTCTGGTTGTGGTATATGGTCTGGTTGAGGTTGTGCTGCTGCAATAACAGCAAGCATGGCTTGGGTAAGGGGTAAGTCTCTGTCTGGTGGTGTTTTCATCTTTCCAAAAATTGCTTTCTATTGCACAGGGATCTTATGAAAATCATTGTGATCCCTAGTACAATACCTTTGTTCATCAAACACCATTTGAAAAAATCTTGGGTTAGCAAGAGTCATCTTGCTACACTTTTTATGACACATGCCATCAAAAATCATCTAAGAAAAATTATATTTTTGCCCAGTAGCAATGCACACAATGGCACTCCCAATAGATCTGTTAATTTCATTGTGTGCAGTACATTTGGGACTCAAACATTGAAGAATGACATGTATCAAGTACTTCGAAGCTGGGGGAAATTCCTGTTTTGAATATTTGTTTAAAGTTCCCTCTTCGGGGAAAGGATAACCCAAAGCTTGAAGTCCTTGTTCTAGCTCACCAATGGGTAGGGTGGTTATACCATCTGCATCATTAAGATGCAAAGCCTGGCTAACCAAGGCTTCAGTAACCACCCATGGAAGCCCATGGACTGTAGCAGTCAATGTAGTCACTATTAACTGTTGAGGAAGTGACAGTATTCCAAAACTGTTTAATATGAGTGACAAGGATAAGAGGAGCATGAAAAAGTGCATACCTTAAAGGGGATGCATTTAAATACTCCACCATCTTAGTATATTGGGGAAACAGAGTATTGTCAGCCTCTAAATAGGCAACCATGTTGTGTTGTCTTCTAAACCCCAATTCGAAATCACTCGGTTGAAACTTAGGCGCCATTGATGTAGAAAGCTGAGACATATGTTATGAAATATGAATGTGTGTGAAAATTTAGTTAGACAAGAACAAGTAGTTACCATGTTTCAAAAGAATGACCCAAATATATAAGAGAGCTAAGCACATGTGATTGGTAAAAAATGAGGCAGTTATTTTTCAAAATATAATGATTAAAATCTTGAAAAGATATAACTTATCTTGTGCATTAATAAAAAGTTACCAACTCCTAAAATTACGGCCTAAATTTTTGTCAAAAATAACAACTGGGTAGGACCCAATGTTTATCAACGGTCAAAAATAACCTATCAACGTTCAACGGCTATATTCTTGTCAACGTTGGAATTTACCATGTCAACGTCAAAATTGGTCCTAACAACGTTTGGAAATAAAACTGTCAGCGTCCAAAAATAATAAAAAAGAAAAAGGACCTTAACAAAGTAATTTATCCTAGTGAAGATAACCTATAGACTGAAAATTACCATAAGGTGGCAAGCACTGTCCAATCATGCACACTTTCCTAAGCAAGATAGACATAATTGTCCGCAAGTGTCCCTTGCTAATCAAAGTTCTTAACAGTGAAGTTATCTTATAAAATCCTTTGTAACTTCCCAGTTAAGCTGATGTAGTGTTTTTACTACTCTTTTGGAAAAGAGCGTAAAAGTGGTAAGTATTCAGTGTCGGTTTAGGAAAACCAAGCACTAATGACCAATGAAGTGGGGATCGTTCTCTAGGAGGCAAGTGCGTTGTGTTAAGAAATGATTAATGGTTTGTGATTATATTGATGAGAAATGAAAAGAAGAAAAGAGATTAGAAGAGAATGACGGTTACGATTACGAATTAAACTAAGACGAATAGTCGTGCACGTAAAACCGTAAAAAGTGACAAAATTAAAAGTTTACCCTAAAAACTCTTAGAAAATTGAAATAAATCCTAAAAAATGTAATTAGAGTTTACAAAAAATCAAAAATCACTCAAACCTTTTATTTAATTAAATAACAATTTTTTAATGCTAATTAAAGCCTAAAAATCAAATTATTTAATAAAAAGCCCACAATGAGAGTTTTTAACTTGTAAACCTCTAAAATGACTTAACTAAATTTAAAACTATTTTTGAAAATTTTAAAATTAATTAAAACTATTTAAAAACAATTAAAAACTATTAAAAATTAAAATAATTCTAAAAATTAAGACAATAAAAATATTCTAAAAATTGTAAAATTCCTAACTTAATGTATTTGATCTAATAAAAATTAAAAAACTTGAAAAATATAAATTTTAATTTTTAATAATTAAATAATAATAAAATATTAATAAAAATCCAAAATTTATAAAAAATTCTAGAAAGTTGCAAACCTACTTATTTTAACGTAAATAAAACAGAAATGAAGTTGAATTACAAAATACCCCTATTGGGCCTTGAAATGGGCTAAAAGTCCAAACAGTCCCTTAATGGGCTCAAATTGGCCCAATAAGAAAAATGTTGTCCAAATAAGCCCAAAAGCTCCTATCTGACTTAAAATTTGATTTTAAGAACAAAACTCTGAATGCCCAAAAGCTGAAAATGTGTTTCAGCTAGCTTATTTAAAAGCAGCTTATTCTTAATGGACTTTTTGGCCCATTAAGCTATAAGTTGATGCCATAACTTCGGTAATAGGTCGAGAAATCTTCGAAAAATCCTAGATGAATCGACGATAAAAGCCCGCGTGGCCTAGGAAACTCCTAACTCCCTTTACGGTTTTGGGATGAGGTAATTTGGCGATGACGCCTACCTTAGCTTGATCTACCTCAATCCCCGCTTTTGAAACCTTGTGCCCTAAGACGATTCCACTTTTAACCATAAAATGACATTTTCCCCAATTTAGCACAAGGTTGGTTTCCTCACAACGCTTCAACATTCTCTCAAGATTTGACATACACGAAGTGAACACACTACCAAACACGTAAAAGTCATCCATGAAGACTTCCATCGTCTTCTCGATCATATCATGAAAAATAGCGATCATGCACCTTTGAAAGGTTCCCGGTGCATTGCAAAGTCCTAATGGCATTCTACGATAGGCAAAAGTTCCATATGGATACGTAAACGTAGTTTTTTCTTCATCAGGAGGATCGATGTGGATTTGGAAGTAACCGGAAAAACCATCTAAAAAGCAATAGAAATCGTTTCCCGCAAGACGCTCCAACATTTGGTCCATGAAGGGCAAGGGAAAATGGTCTTTTCGAGTGGTGTCATTCAACCTACGATAGTCAATGCACACTCTCCATCCGGTCATGAGTCTAGTGGGAATTAACTCGTTGGCATCGTTTGGCAAAACGATCATTCCTCCTTTCTTAGGGACACAATGAATAGGAATCACCCAAAGGCTATCAGATATAGGGTAAATCATTTCCGCGTCAAGGAGTTTAACGACTTCCTTTTTGATGACGTCGTGAATTTTGGGGTTGACCCTCCTTTGACATTGGATTGCGGGTTTTTAATCCTCCTCCATTAGGATTTTTGTGGGTACAAAATTTGGGATCGATCCCCTTAATGTTGGATAACTTCCACGCAATTGCCCCTTTGTGATCCTTTAGAACATCGACAAGTGCGGTTTTTTCATCATCCGAAAGATCTTTCGTAATAATAACCGGCAACTTGTTGTCCTCCTCATAAAATACGTATTCAAGGTGAGGAGGTAAATCTTTCAACTCGAGGATTGGTGGTTCCTCAATCGAAGATTTGGGCTCCATACTCATAACCTCCTCGGGTGGAGGAAATGGGAAATCGTTTAGAAAATCCTTGATAATCGAGAAGTCCTCATCATTGTTGAGGTCTTCGTCATAAGTACGTGGAACATCGAATTCTTCCAACGTAAAACCACCACCTTCAAATGGAGTGAAGGTTGGTGTCGAGTTATCAAGAATGTGATCTAGCATAGTGGGATTGTCACTATTTTAATCCTCACCAAAACCTAAAACTTCTTGTGAGAATTCCTCGCAAACAACATCGATCATATCAACGAGGTTTATGGTTGCAACGGAATAAACATGAGAAATTGGAGAATTTTGAGTTGCGTTTATAACAAGTTCCTCGTCGTTGAAACGTAAGGTGATCTTTCTAGCATGCACATCAATTAAAGCCATAGACTTATCTAAAAACGAACGACCTAAAATGAGAGGAACTTGAGGATCCGTGGGAATATCGACAACGATAAAGTCTACCGGATAATAGAACTTTCCCACTTTCACAAAAACGTCTTCCGCCAATCCACATGCGGGAATCGTGGAATGGTCGGCCAACTCGATAGACATTAGTGAAGGAGTAAGATTAGGAAGATTGAGCGACTTGAAGATTGCAAGTGGAGTCAAATTAATACTAGCACCAAGATCGGCCAAGGCATAGCATTCTTCCATATCTTGGACTACACAAGGAATCAAGAATTTACCGGGATCACCAACTTTTTGAGGTATGCGGTTAAGATAAACCGATGAACATCTAGACAATTGTTGAAATTTCTCCTTGTTGTTTAACATACTCTTAAAGTTAGCGGCAAATCGAGGCATCATGACCAAAGCATCGACAAAACTCACATTAAAATGAACGTCACGAAACATTTTCAAAAAAAGATCAAATTGGTAATTATCGTGCTCTTGACGTTTCTCCTTTATAAGTCTTGATGGATAGGGCAAAGGTGGTGTGTGTTGAGGCATAGGCATAGCCTTTGGAATCTAGGGTTCCAAATGCGGTAATGGGTCAACCGTAGGTGTGGCATGAGCGGTACTTCGTGGGCTTGAGATATGCTCCTTTTCGACCACAACCCCGGGTTCTTCCTCAATTTCCTTCACCGTTGGAGTAATTGGTTAAGGAGTCGGTTCCCTAAAGGTCTTACCACTTCGTGTGGTAATCACTTTCATCTCTCCCTTAGGGTTCGATATGGTGTTACTAGGAAGACTACTCGAAGACGGTTTGCACATTATGGCCTCAAACATAGATGAAATTTTATCCTCAAACATGGATTGCCTCTTCTCGACCTTAATCATCTCTTGTTTTATTTCATGTTGCCCTTGTTCCATTTTTTGTTGGTTTTGTTGTAACCTAGTTACATTCCCTTCCATTTCGTTTGTAAGGATTTTAAGCTCATTTGCTAACTCGTTTTTCAACTCCTTCTTCAAGTCGTTCTTAAACTCGGATCTTAGGCTAATGATTTCTCTTTGAATGTTGTCAAACCTAGCATCGTTTCCATTAGCGTATTCAACAAATTCATATGGAAGATCTTTCAAAGTTTGCAAAACCTTTTTGTTGTTTTGAAAATCATTGTTTTGATTTTTGCTTGAAACTTGATTGTTATTAGCCCCTTGATTCCCATAGTTTCCTTTGTAATTGTTTTTAAAACCAACTTGATTGTTTCGATAGTTGTTGTTAGCATTTTGATTGGGAGCAAAACCCGGTGGAGTCAATTGATTAGAGTGGGTAACTTGATCGTTTTGGTTGTAAGTTACCGTGGTCGCGTAAGCACTCGAAGTGTTACAACCATTGGTAATGCACTCGGAGAAATCATGACCTCCACCACAATACATACATGAAACCTCAACCGCTTTAGCCGTAGCGGGAGCACTTTGTTCTCCAACTTTGCATTCAATTAAAAGTCCTTTAAGCTTATCAAAGATTTTGTTTTCCAAGTTCGCTTCAATTTGGCAAGCATCGATGGTATTGGACAAAGAAGGTGAAGTCGAAGACGAAGCCTTATGAACACTCGATGTGTTACGAGGACTATACACCTTAGATCTATTCTCAATTATCAACAACGCTTCCTCAACCGTTTTACACAAAAAATTACCACCCGCGGAGGCATTTAGATAATCCCTTTCATGATCATTCAAACCATTGTAAAACGTGTCAATTTGATGCAAGTCGGAAAAACAGTGATGAGGACACTCATGTAACATTTCCTTAAACCTATTCCAAGCCGTTGAAAAACTCTCATTAAATTCTTGTGAAAATTTTGAAATCTCATTTTTCAAATGCGTAGTCTTAGAGGGCGGGAAAAATTG
Source organism: Glebionis coronaria (assembly GCA_025667525.1). Lineage (NCBI taxonomy): Eukaryota > Viridiplantae > Streptophyta > Magnoliopsida > Asterales > Asteraceae > Glebionis > Glebionis coronaria. The sequence goes on along the minus strand of CM046877.1, from coordinate 286,640,276 downwards.
GTTCACAAACATAGAAACGAGATCCTTCCACGTCAATATAGAATTGGGTGGCTCTTTCTCTAACCAAATTTTAGCAGGCCCCGCTAAGGAGTACGGAAAAAGCATCATCTTAATCGAATCATTAGCAACATCCTTAAATTTTCAAGTGGCGGTAAGACGATTGAATTGGCGGATATGGTTCATCACCACGGAATTTGTTGTTTTGGATCATTGACAACAAACCCGTTTTCACTTCAAAATTCTCCGCAAGGATAGCGGGAATTACAATAGCCTCTCCATAACCCTCGGTTGGTGCTTGAAGTAACTCCATCATAGTTCGATTCGCCATGGTTGGTTCTTCTTCTATGATAGGTTCGTCAATATGAGACTCCTCACTAGAAAGATTAGGAGTAGGTGTTGACTCCTTTCGGTTTTTTCGTTTACGTGCACGTCTTGCTTGATTACGAGTAAGCATAAACGTCACGTACAACGTGGGGATGAGCAAAGAAGATTCTTTTTGGTGTTTTTAATTTTTCTAATTTTTTTTTGTGGTTTTTGATTGTTTTTACTTTTTTTTGGATTTTTGTGATTGTATTAAGTAGACAAAAATCTACAAATCTCATCCTTAATCAAATCTCTTGATTAAAGAAGCCTCAAGGAATGAAAACGATCACGTGAAGTGAACGCCTTCGATGACTTTAGAAAGTTGGTGGAACACCAAAACGTTCAAGAGGGTTTAATCAAATGAAACCAAGAAAATATATATATATGATACTTAGATAATACTTTGGTTGGCAAACCCTCGATTAGCCCTTTTTATCTAAACATGCACAAGCAAGCGGGGAAACGAGGCGGCGCGAAGAACTTAAGAGTCTTTTTCCTTAGGGTATATTTTATAATACCCGCCTTATACCCACCTTATAGTTTGTGTTTTTCATAAATTAAGCTTCACGAAAGTATTTATCTATTTTGCCTTTGATTTCTTGTTTGAGATTCGAGTACAATGATTGAGTAATGACCTACCAATCAAGGTTGTGTTTTCACACTTTTGTAGTACTTGTGAATTTATCGTTCTACGTATACAATATAGTAATAGTATTCACACAAAAAACGAAAAACCGATAATACGTATTAGTAGAGTGCTACTAATACAAATACTAATTATTGCTATATAAAAAAACAAGTGTCCAAATAAAAACAAAACACGCCTCCCCGGCAGCGGCGCCAAAATGATGTAGTGTTTTTACTACTCTTTAGGAAAAGAGCGTAAAAGTGGTAAGTATTGAGTGTCGGTTTAGGAAAACTAAGCACTAATGACCAATGAAGTTGGGATCGTTCTCAAGGAGGCAAGTGCGTTGTGTTAAGAAATGATTAATGGTTTGTGATTATATTGATGAGAAATGAAAAGAAGAAAAGAGATTAGAAGAGAATAACGGTTACGATTACGAATTAAACTAAGACGAATAGTCGTGCACGTAAAACCGTAAAAAGTGACAAAATTAAAAATTTACCCTAAAAATTTCTAGAAAATTGCAATAAATCCTAAAAAATGTAATTAGAGTTTACAAAATTTCAAAAATCACTCAAACCTTTTATTTAATTAAATAATAATTTTTTAATGCTAATTAAAGCCTAAAAATAAAATTAATTAATAAAAAGCCCACAATGAGATTTTTTAACTTTTAAACCTCTAAAATGACTTAACTAAATTTAAAATTATTTTTGAAAATTTTAAAATTAATTAAAACTATTTAAAAACAATTAAAAACTATTAAAATTTAAAATAATTCTAAAAATTAACCTAATGACAATAAAAATATTCTAAAAATTGCAAAATTCCTAACATAATGTATTTGATCTAAGAAAAATGAAAAAACTTGAAAAAACTAAATTTTAATTTTTAATAATAAAATAATAATAAAAATACAAAATTTTTAAAAATTTGTAAAAAGTTGCAAACCTACTTATTTTAACCTAAGTAAAACAGAAATGAAGTTGAAATTACAAAAATACCCCTATTGGGCCTTGAAATGGGCTAAAAGTCCAAACAGTCCCTTAATGGGCTCAAATTGGCCCAAGAGGAAAAATGTTGTCCAAATAAACCCAAAAGCTCCTATCTGACTTAAAATTTGATTTTAAGAATAAAACTCTGAATGCCCAAAAGCTAAAAATGTGTTTAAGCTAGCTTATTTCAAAGCAGCTTATTCTTAATGGGCTTTTTGGCCCATTAAGCTATAAGCTGATGCCATAAGCTAAAATTTGACACACAAGCTTCTTTTTAGTTACTTAAGAGATCTATAAAAACAAAATTGGTAAAATCACAAGAAATAAGCCTGAAATAAGCCAAGACTCTCTTCACAAAACGACAAAATAGTCGTTTTTGAGTTCTAGACCACCTCAAGTGCTGATTAAACTTTCAAAAGCTTTTAAATGACTTAACTAAGCAAAATAATCAAAAAGTTTTCAAATAAGCACAAGCAATAAGCCAGAATAAGCAGATAAGCACTTGTTTAAAAGTCAACTTAATGAGTTTTATAGTAAAAAGTCAGTGTCAAAGTCTAATAAGCTCCATATCAAATAAATGGGTCAAATGAGGTAGATTTATCACAAAAAATAAGTTGTTGCAAGTCTGGATAAGCCAAATTGGCTTATGAATAAGCTGAATGATGTTTACACTAGTAGGGGCTAGTTTTGGAGGTTGAGCAGTGGGAACTTTCACCCCTGCTTGACCTTTTTAACTTTTTGTCTTTTGTGACTTTTTTGTGGATTCAAGTTAAGCAAAGGCACCCAAATGATCAGTTAATCATAAAGAGTCAATATCAATCACAAAAACACAATTCCAATCAGCCAATCAATGCAGTTAATTCAAAACATCACCAGATAAGCACCAGATATGAACATAAGCAGTTATGAACTTAATAAGTTGTTTAAGCAAGATTCAACCAACCAAATTGCACCAAAAGCATACACAAGCTATAATTAATTTAAATGCACAAACTTAAACAGGTTTCATGCAATGGTTCAAGGTCTAGATCAAGATTCAAGCACAAAATAGTTACTAATGAACAAGAACAAGCAGACTTTTTACTTTGCTGATATACTTGACCACCAAGCCAATTTCAAACACTCAAATCTTCAAATCAGGTTACACAAACTTTGATTTAACACCTTTTAGCCCTAAACATGCATACACTCTAGGTGTTTCCAAAATCTTTGGTCAAAAATAGTCAAATCAAGTGAGATATAGCACAATCTTTAAATTGATGTTTCAAAACTTAAAACTTTCAGGTTTTAGCATACAACCAAGTGTATAGTAGATACAAACTCAAATAATCAACAAACACGCACTCAAATCCAACTTGTGCACTTAAACAGGTAATCCCAAACACCCCTTATCTTTTTCAAATCAAAATTTAAACTAGTATAAGTGTATTTCAATGTTACCCAAGCCCAATCAAACACGATAACAGATGTATTATGTAGTATCAAGCAAGATCAAGCCACAAATTCAACAAGAACAAAAGCAATGCACCAAATCACCAAAAATCAAGTATTAAAGCAGATTTTGGGTAAAAGGGGTCAAACCTCATGGATTTACATCCACACCCACGAATGTTTGAGCTGATGTGCTAGCAAGAACAAGCACAAGTTTCAAACAAGAACCCTGCTAAGATTCAACAAGGTTAGCACAATAAAATCAAAATTAGAAAGGTGACAACTTGGAAAATAAACTTGATTAATGCAACCTTGTTCCAACACTTGATTATCCCCAAGTTATAAGCCCCATAACACCTTGATAACACTTTATCAAGATGCTATGATCCACTTATAGCCTAAGAATTCCAAGGCTTAAACCAAGACTTAGCAAAATATCAAATTTTGATCCTTTGAGCAATTTCTTGCACAATGTTTAAAAACACGTTTTGAGATTCAAGATTAGTTAACATATAACATAAACAAACAGAATAAAAGGTTGGCACTTGGTTTTTCTTAACAAAATTCAAACTCTATTTCATAACTTGAAAGTAGGATTTACAGAAATGTGAACTAGGAAAAATCAAGAGCAAACTGAAAATGAAAGAGTCCTATGCCTTTTATAGGCTACAATGTTCATCTAGAAAGCATAAAAACGTATAAACCCTAGTTGATGAAGTCCCCATTTTGCCCTTGTCAATTTTACATATCTTGGATTCATGTGACTGATTTTTGGCTTCTTGTATGAGTTGGCAGGTTGCAATTGCATCCAAGGGTCCATATTGATGCTTAGGAACAAAGCTAAACAAGGTGTGTTGATTCCCTGGCAAAATTTGGTATTTTCCCCAAAACTGTGTGCAGGGCACCTTTCATGTGACCTTTTGAGTGATTTGGTGGCTTCTTTAAGGATTGGGTTATGATTAGGACACCATTAATCATAATTCTGGAAAAGGTTATTGCTTAATTACAAGTAATTAAGGAATGCCCAATTTTCTCAAGAACATGAAGAAAAGGTGGTTTAATCTTGTTTTTGGTTTAAAAAGATGTTTAGCGCCTTAATTAAACTTAATAAATTAAGTTAGTTAAGGCAGGTGTGAGTGGATGGTGAGGTGGAAGAAGGGTGGATTCTGATTGGTTGTGGGAGGTGAGTGGGGCACGTGGCAGGCTGCCATAGGTCTAGGTAAGTTCTTATGTCTGCACATTTCAGTCCCTCTCTTTTCTTCTTTCTTTCATTTGAAGTTTAATATACCAAAATCCGTTTTCCTTTGTTAGCCAAGTTCTCTTTTTCACACTTTTGCCCCAAATACCTTTCCCAAGTATTTTCAAGGGTATTTCTTGCTATTTTTTGATTCTTGAAGGGTTGTTTTGGCATTTTCTTCATAGATAATGGTCTTGACTTGTATGATTGACTTTTTTGAGGACTAATATTGACAAGTCTTAATTGTTGAGGGACCATTCTTGCCAATTCTTCAAAGTGGAGGGCCCTTTTTGTAAATTTGACTAACTATACGGACAAAACTTTGAATTATGAATATACAAGGGGTTAAAGTGTCAATTTTTCAATATTGGAGGACCCTTCTTGTACAATATTCATTTCTTCAATGGTTTTTCTTGGAAAATCTGCATTAGGGCTTGGTTCATTGTGCGGCTTCGTTTCCCGTGTTCGTTTTTGCATGTTTCTTGTGATCTTTTGTCATTTTCTCAATATCCGTACATAAAATACACAAGTAACAAACACAAGCATATATTTGGCTATTTTCATGATATTTTATGCATTTAAAGCCCGTTTTGGACGACGAGACTATGTATAAAAGCAGTCTTATCATAAGCCCAATAAAAATCATACCCAAGGCTCCAAACAGACCACACCCAATTCTAGGTCAAAAAGTCTTGGCAGCGTACAAACTATATCAACTTTGCATGCTACAGTGCCTCACGATTTAGTAAACTTGTAGAAAAGCTATTTAGGATCCGGTGGTCTAATGTGGTGGAAGCCATTGTTGGCTTAGAGAGAGAGAAAGAGAGGTTGAGAGTAAAAGTGTGTGTATTCCCAAATGAACAAATGACAATCAACACCCTTTATCTTTACAATTCTTTTTCATTCTTCAACCCCTTCAATGCTTACCAATACGTCATAACTAGCACCTTGTTGTGATTGTTCCAGTGCTAACTTAAGTACTTGGTCGGCATTCAGCTACGTTCACATTCTTTCTCCACCTTTCCTAAGGACTACTATTTCTAGCTATGGAATGTCCTTGGGAAGATTCCTCCGGTTCTGGAAGAATCATAGGACTTAACCTATCCTACCATCCTTATGTCACCACAATCTTCATCGTCGTGAAATAAATGGGTTTTGGGTAAGTATATGTCACCATGAAAATCCATTTTGATACAGAAAATCCATTTTGCTCCCCCTTAACATATGCCACGATATTCGAAAACATTTCGCATATGTAGAGATGAGCCAGCACATTAAGTCAAACCATTTGTGATAATATCCCATATTAAATCACATTTTCTCCCCCATATTAAAAATATTAACCCAATTGATGTTTTTAATATCAATTGATTTAATGAAGTTTTAGCAAAGGTTTTGGTAAGAAAAATGCAAGTCCGTTTTACCTTCATGATATCAAACGCATGAGATATGGTACCGATTTGTAACATGATCACATATTCACCATATTAGAAAAGAATTGACAAGGTTGGACCTGATAGATGAGAACATCATATGATAAGATCAAATGGTTCTTGTCAGCATATGTTGGTCGCCTCGTCACGTCTGAAGTCATCTCTTGACACCACATGTACGATTGGTATTGTTGTCTTGACACCAACTTGTGAACTTGACACGTTCGGCATCGAAGATTCTGAATGCTTGACAATTGCTCCCCCTCAATTGTTGACCCGTGTTCTATCGAAAGAGCTGTAGTCGTCAGTTGGGTAGTCGCATCGTCGAGTATGTAGATACCAATTTTAGATAGCATGGTTGTAGAGATGATAACTTCATAAAAACAAGACTTCTCTTGTTTTAACAAATAAATGCACTGAAACGTACATAGATTTGTGTTAGACCAAGTTATAAAGTAAACTTGATCCCTTACAAGGTTTTAAAGTAAACCTTGCCCGAGAAAATTAATTCCCGTTGTGAGCCAAAGCTTTCATAAGAAATACTTGACTTTAATATGAAAACCGGGTTGCAGTCAGAAATAACTACAAGCCATATAGGCATGTTTTATGAAATATTTACAACTTTTGTACGAACTCTATTTATGGCGCCGTGTCGATATTAATCAACATTTCTAAGGCCGTAAATATTATCGTACCAAACGACATGCCTTAGAAAAATAAAGTAAAAATATTTTTGGATTTTTCTAGATTTTTCAATTTTTATGGTTTTTATATGGTTTTATATTTTTGTATTTTGCTTTGGTGGAAAAAAATATAAACAATATATACAGATGATCACCAAGGATACGGAGAATAGTTTTACCACCACTATTCTTTCGCTTCATCTGCTAGTTCCTTAAGAGTCTCAGGCGAGAAGGTTCTCATTCCTAGCTTGTCGGCCAAAAATTCAATTCGAGCGCGATCTAAAGCCTTCGTGAAAATATCCGCCAATTGATACTCAGATCGGACAAAGTAAAGCTCGATTACTCCATTTTCCACTTGCTCCTTGATGAAGTGGTAGCGAATGTCAATATGCTTCGACCGGGAGAATTGAACGTTGTTGCAGCATAAGGCAATTACACTCTTGTTGTCACAGTACATCGGAATCTTGTTGAAACCTAGACCATAGTCGGTTAATTGCGATCTCATCCAAAGAATTTGAGCAGAGCAACCGGACATAGCTATGTATTCTGCTTCCGTACTTGAGATTGCAGCGCTTTTCTGCCTTTTCGATGCCCAACTGATTAATCGATCTCCTAGTAGTTGCAAAGTTCCACTCGTGCTACGCCGTGTATCTTGACAACCCGCGTGATCCGCATCTGCATATGCCATTAGTGCAATAGAAGAGTCCTTCGAATACCAAAGTCCCCGATTAATGGTTCCTTTAAGATATCGAAAGATCTTTTTAACAGTAGCTAAGTGTAACTCAGTAGGCCTAGTTTGATACCTGGCACACATACATATAGCAAACTGAAGATCAGGTCGACTGGCTGTGATATACAGAAGAGTACCGATCATTCCACGATAAAGTGTCGGATCAACGGCAACTCCATGTGGATCTGCATCAAGCTTAGTTCGTTCCACCATTGGAGTATCCACGGGGTCGCAAGATTCCATCTTATACTTCTTAAGCGATTCAAGGGCATACTTGGATTGATTGATAAAGATGCCTCTGGGACTCTGAGATATCTGAAGACCTAAGAAGAATGATACCTTGCCCATCATTGACATCTTAAACTTGGAAGACATGAGTGTCCCAAACTCATCCGATAAGGTTTGGGTCGAGGCTGCAAATATAATATCATCAACATATATTTGTACCATAATCATATCTTTACCTCGTTTCTGAATGAACAGCGTGGGATCCACCTTGACTTTAGCGAAGCCTTACGTAATGAGGAATTGTGACAAAAGATCATACCATGCGCGAGGAGCTTGCTTCAACCCATAGAGAGCCTTCTTAAGCTTGTACACATGATTAGGATAATTAGGATTCACAAAACCATCCGGTTGTTGAACATAGACCTCTTCCTTGAGTTCACCATTAAGAAATGTCGTCTTCACATCCATCTGATAGACGACCATATTCATATGGGCTGCATAAGCGAGGAATAGTCTAATAGCTTCCAAACGGGCAACGGGTGCAAAGGATTCCATAAAGTCGATGCCCAATAATTGCTTGTATCCACGAGCTACTAGACGAGCTTTGTTCTTCAATATTCCGCCTAACTCATCGAGTTTCACCTTGTAAACCCATTTCAAAGTGAGTAACTGCACTTGATCCGGGCATGGGACAAGTTCCCAAACATCAAGACGTATGAATTCGTTTAGTTCTTCTTGAATAGCTTCTATCCAACAGGATTGAGTAAAAGCTTGTTGCCATGTCTTAGGTTCAACTTCAGTAAGAAAAGCATCAAAGTGACAAAACAGTGCACTTTCTTGTAACTAACTTCGTGTGGATACTGGACGATTAGGGTCACCAATAATAGAATCTATAGGATGATCCTTTGTCTACTTGTTGTCATGTTCACGAATCCGTGGATTGGAGTAAATTGTAGAAGGAGCTTCCTCTGAGGTGGACGACCCGGCTTGATTAGGATCGGGAATAGGTACACCAAAGAATGGAAGTTCACGCATTTGAGCGAATTCCAAATCGTGATCATCATCATCCTCTTCATCAACCAAAAATAAATCAATCCTTAGATTTTAATACTTATATTTAAATAAATATATTTAAATATATTTATTAAATATATTTAATTTAAGTATATATTTGATTAAAAATATATTAATATATTTAAATATATTAATTTAAGTATTTAAGGATCATCAAAGAAAATGAATTTAAGTATTAAATATATGTTAAAGAAAATGTATTAATAAGTCTAGTTAAAGTAAATATATTTAAGGATCTGGTTTCCGGGGACAATTAAATATATTTAATTTATTTAATTAAATAAATTAAATATATTATTCCCGTTTTACGTATTAATAAATAAATAATTTCTTTCGGCATATGTAGAGATAAATAATTTACATTTTTCTTTCTACATATGTAAAGAAAGTAAATGTGTTTGTAGGATTATAAATCTTGCTTATGTTTCTAGAGAGAGAAAGAGATAGAGAGATGGTGGATTTCACACAAAGCTAGAGAGAGAAAGAAATGTTTACTATGTGAAAAATATGAAACCACACCACCCTCTCCATCAAAGGAGAGGGTTTATATACCCAAGCCCTTGTCATGGGCTTGGGCTTACATTTTGGGCCGGCCTACACATGTTGTAGGCTAGGCTTGATGTTGTTTGATAAACAAATAAAGTTAACTAAACTACGAGCTATTACATGAACTATCGTTGGAGTGACCGATCCTTCTTAATACGTAAAACGTATTTCCAACAATCTCCCCCTAAGGGAGGTCACTCCAAACAAGGACGTTACCCAAGTTACAATAATAAAATAAACTTAGCATACTATGCTTGTCTTGAGCTCGTAGTCTTCGTCTTTCTTTTTCTTTTTCTTTTCCGGTGAACATGCTGATGTGATCTTTGATATCAGTCTTGAGCATTAATCTCTTGCCTTGATCTCGTGCATCCTGCACTTGTGATCTTCGCCTCTTCGTGACCTCACGTCCCACATACTTATGCCTTAGTAATTCTTGAAAGCTTCAGAGTTTGATACAGCGGAAGACTTAACTTTTAGGATTTCTTGAATTAGATGAGGTATTAAGTGCATAAAGTATAAGCATGCGGGGACGACTTCTTCTCGGATTCCGCAACGCCACCGTCTTCAAATGCCGCAACATAAGTAGACACGAACGAAATGGCTTTGAACATTTCATTCTAAATCGGTAGCATTTTACCTTCGGTCGGTGAAGACCGTTGGACGATATTAGATATCGTACCCGTGACGGATAGTTTCAATTAAGTAACTTCCTGACAGGATTTCGCGGGTAAACCCGTTCTCTTTATTCAACCGTCCAAAGCTGACTGCGATCATAAAGAGTGAATCATTTGGATAAAGATATCCGCATGATTTGAAGCCGTCAATTCATGTTCCTGGAACAAGTGAAATTCAATTAAGAACCGCACCATCGTTGCTTTCCAGTTGTCACGAGCTTGATTCGTATAGAATCTTGCAAGTTACCTACCAAGTGCTGTTTGAGGTTAACACTAGAAGGATTTCCACTCATCACTGTGAACACTAAGGTATCACTCGGAGTGTTCTGGCAAGATCACTAAGATATTGCGTAGAGGCCTGGAACGTGTTTAAATTCAGTTAAGAATTAAACAGCTGTTGCTTTCCAGTTATCACAAGTTTGATTCATAAAGAATCGCACAAGTCACCTACCTTGAGCTTTTTGATGTTCGCTCAAGAAGGATTTCCATCTTCATTGTAAATACTTTCGTATTACTCGGATGTTCAGGCAAGATCATGAAGATTTTGCGTAGGACTCTTAAAATCTTTCTTACTTTTCACAGTGTGTGAAGAAGCAAAGAAATATGAAAGTGTGTCCTAGTGAGATATTTGATGATCTCAAATGGCTCTAGACTCGATCGTGCACTTTGGATTTTAGTGATCGGAGGCTGGAGAGGAGTGCCACCATTTCAATACCAATTTATTCGGAGTGAATAAATCGATAGATAACGTGTTGTCTCCGTGTGATTAAAACAAATACCTTTTGAGTGATATCTGAGTTAGCTGGGATGGGTTGTGCATTGCATCACTGGGTCCATGATGTCTGTCTTCAATATCAAGATTCATTAAAATGATCTCAATAGCATATGTATTGACCCGGTTTCTGCCTAAAGTTGTAAGGAGGGCTTCTTTCTTTACACCCTTTATCTTTACAATTCTTTTTCATTCTTCAACCCCTTCAATGCTTACCAATACGTCATAACTAGCACCTTGTTGTGATTGTTCCAGTGCTAACTTAAGTACTTGGTCGGCATTCAGCTACGTTCACATTCTTTCTCCACCTTTCCTAAGGACTACTATTTCTAGCTATGGAATGTCCTTGGGAAGATTCCTCCGGTTCTGGAAGAATCATAGGACTTAACCTATCCTACCATCCTTATGTCACCACAATCTTCATCGTCGTGAAATAAATAGGTTTTGGGTAAGTATATGTCACCATGAAAATCCATTTTGATATAGAAAATCCATTTTGCTCCCCCTTAACATATGCCACGATATTCGAAAACATTTCGCATATGTAGAGATGAGCCAGCACATTAAGTCAAACCATTTGTGATAATATCCCATATTAAATCACATTTTCTCCCCCATATTAAAAATATTAACCCAATCGATGTTTTTAATATCAATTGATTTAATGAAGTTTTAACAAAGGTTTTGGGAAGAAAAATGCAAGTCTGTTTTACCTTCATGATATCAAACGCATGAGATATGATAACGATTTGTAACATGATCACATATTCACCATATTAGAAAAGAATTGACAAGGTTGGACCTAATAGATGAGAACATCATATGATAAGATCAAATGGTTCTTGTCAGCATATGTTGGTCGCCTCGTCACGTCTAAAGTCATCTCTTGACACCACATGTACGATTGGTATTGTTGTCTTGACACCAACTTGTGAACTTGACACGTTCGGCATCGAAGATTCTGAATGCTTGACAATTGCTCCCCCTCAATTGTTGACCCGTGTTCTATCGAGAGAGCTGTAGTTGTCAGTTGGGTAGTCGCATCGTCGAGTATGTAGATACCAATTTTAGATAGCATGGTTGTAGAGATGATAACTTCATAAAAACAAGACTTCTCTTGTTTTAACAAATAAATGCACTGAAACGTACATAGATTTGTGTTAGACCAAGTTATAAAGTAAACTTTATCCCTTACAAGGTTTTAAAGTAAACCTTGCCCGAGAAAATTAATTCCCGTTGTGAGCCAAAGCTTTCATAAGAAATACTTGACTTTAATATGAAAACCGGGTTGCAGTCAGAAATAACTACAAGCCATATAGGCATGTTTTATGAAATATTTACAACTTTTGTACGAACTCTATTTATGGCGCCGTGTCGATATTAATCAACATTTCTAAGGCCGTAAATATTATCGTACCAAAAGACATGCCTTAGAAAAATAAAGTAAAAATATTTTTGGATTTTTCTAGATTTTTCAATTTTTATGGTTTTTATATGGTTTTATATTTTTGTATTTTGCTTTGGTGGAAAAAAATATAAACAATATATACAGATGATCACCAAGGATACGGAGAATAGTTTTACCACCACTATTCTTTCGCTTCATCTGCTAGTTCCTTAAGAGTCTCAGGCGAGAAGGTTCTCATTCCTAGCTTGTCGGCCAAAAATTCAATTCGAGCGCGATCTAAAGCCTTCGTGAAAATATCCGCCAATTGATACTCAGATCGGACAAAGTAAAGCTCGATTACTCCATTTTCCACTTGCTCCTTGATGAAGTGGTAGCGAATGTCAATATGCTTCGACCGGGAGAATTGAACGTTGTTGCAGCATAAGGCAATTGCACTCTTGTTGTCACAGTACATCGGAATCTTGTTGAAACCTAGACCATAGTCGGTTAATTGCGATCTCATCCAAAGAATTTGAGCAGAGCAACCGGACATAGCTATGTATTCTGCTTCCGTACTTGAGATTGCAGCGCTTTTCTGCCTTTTCGATGCCCAACTGATTAATCGATCTCCTAGTAGTTGCAAAGTTCCACTCGTGCTACGCCGTGTATCTTGACAACCCGCGTGATCCGCATCTGCATATGCTATTAGTGCAATAGAAGAGTCCTTCGAATACCAAAGTCCCTGATTAATGGTTCCTTTAAGATATCGAAAGATCCTTTTAACAGTAGCTAAGTGTAACTCAGTAGGCCTAGTTTGATACCTGGCACACATACATATAGCAAACTGAAGATCAGGTCGACTGGCTGTGATATACAGAAGAGTACCGATCATTCCACGATAAAGTGTCGGATCAACGGCAACTCCATGTGGATCTGCATCAAGCTTAGTTCGTTCCACCATTGGAGTATCCACGGGGTCGCAAGATTCCATCTTATACTTCTTAAGCGATTCAAGGGCATACTTGGATTGATTGATAAAGATGCCTCTGGTACTCTGAGATATCTGAAGACCTAAGAAGAATGATACCTTGCCCATCATTGACATCTTAAACTTGGAAGATATGAGTGTCCCAAACTCATCCGATAAGGTTTGCGTCGAGGCTGCAAATATAATATCATCAACATATATTTGTACCATAATCATATCTTTACCTCGTTTCTGAATGAACAATGTGGGATCCACCTTGCCTTTAGCAAAGCCTTGCGTAATGAGGAATTGTGACAAAAGATCATACCATGCGCGAGGAGCTTGCTTCAACCCATAGAGAGCCTTCTTAAGCTTGTACACATGATTAGGATAATTAGGATTCACAAAACCATCCGGTTGTTGAACATAGACCTCTTCCTTGAGTTCACCATTAAGAAATGCCGTCTTCACATCCATCTGATAGACGACCATATTCATATGGGCTGCATAAGCGAGGAATAGTCTAATAGCTTCCAAACGGGCAACGGGTGCAAAGGATTCCATAAAGTCGATGCCCAATAATTGCTTGTATCCACGAGCTACTAGACGAGGTTTGTTCTTCAATATTCCGCCTAACTCATCGAGTTTCACCTTGTAAACCCATTTCAAAGTGAGTAACTGCACTTGATCCGGGCATAGGACAAGTTCCCAAACATCAAGACGTATGAATTCGTTTAGTTCTTCTTGCATAGCTTCTATCCAACAGGATTGAGTAAAAGCTTGTTGCCATGTCTTAGGTTCAACTTCAGTAAGAAAAGCATCAAAGTGACAAAACAGTGCACTTTCTTGTAACTGACTTCGTGTGGATACTGGACGATTAGGGTCACCAATAATAGAATCTATAGGATGATCCTTTGTCCACTTGCTGTCATGTTCACGAATCCGTGGATTGGAGTAAATTGTAGAAGGAGCTTCCTCTGAGGTGGACGACCCGGCTTGATTAGGACCGGGAATAGGTACACCAAAGAATGGAAGTTCACGCATTTGAGCGAATTCCAAATCGTGATCATCATCATCCTCTTCATCATCAATGGGCATGACGTGGGTAGTTGTTACATGTGTTGGTTGAGAATTACTTGTTGATGGTATATCTTGACCAATTGTAGGTGCAGATGTATCTGATTGTGCAACGGTTGCTGGAGCGACAACTTCGGTAACCGGAGTTATTACCTCAGGTTCTGGAGCAACAAAACTTGGAGGAGTAAAGAATTCATCAAAGAACGGTTGAAACAACGTATCCCATTCCTTCCTAGTAGGTGGTGTAAATGATGATGAAGTAGGGTTGTTTGGGACAAGACCAGAGCTAATGTTACTAGGTCTCATTTCATGAAGTGCGGGTTCAGAGCTGCTTTGCTCAGAAGCCATTGCTGTCAGCTCATCAAAATCAACATTCATAGTTTCGAGGATCTTGCGAGAGTTACGGTTGTAGATTCGGTATGCCTTCTTTGCGGGTGCGTAACCAATGAAAATACCAATATCAGCCTTAGGTTGAAGTTTTCCCAAATTGTCACCATCATTATTTGGATAGCAAAGAGAACCAAATACATGAAGATATGATAAATCTGGTACTTTTCCATGGAGAAGCTCATAAGGTGTTTTACCATGGCGTTTACGAATTAGTGACCGGTTTTGGGTGTACACTGCTGTAGATACTGCTTCTGCCCATAAAAACAATGGAGCCTTTGCGTAAATTAACATCGTTCTAGCAGCTTCCATAAGTGTGCGATTTCGCCTTTCAACGACACCGTTTGTTGTGGAGTGCGTGCAACGGATGTTTCATGAGATATGCCAACTTCTTCATAATAATCACGCAAGATTTGATTCACAAATTCGGTTCCATTATCTGTACGAATGCGTCGGAAAGTAGTGTTGAGACGCACTTGAATCATCTTGAGAAATCCGATGATGAATTTAGGTGCCTCATTTTTTGCTTTAAGAAATTTCACCCATGTAAACCGAGAGTAATCATCGACAATGACGAGGATGTACTTTTTGCCACTAAGACTTTCAACACGCATTGGCCCACAAAGATCCATATGAAAAAGATAAAGTTTCTCTTGGTTGGTGTCTTCCGTCTTGGGTTTGTAAGATTTCTTAGTGATTTTCCCCATTGTACACGCGGAACACAAATGATCCTTGTTGAATGAAAGTTTAGGAAGACCACGAACAAGTTCGTTTTTCGCCAAATGATTAATAGCGTCAAAGTTAAGATGAGATAACCGTCGATGCCATAACCATGACTTAGTCTTCGATGCTTTGGAGAGAAGACATATGGGAGAAGCGGACATCATGTCTTGTAGAGACAAAGTATACAAATTATTCCCTCAAGTACCTTTCAATAAATCAACCCCTTCTAAATTACGAATGAAGCAGGTATGCTCTCGAAAAGCAACTTCTAGGTTTGCATCACAAAATTGTCCCACAGAAAATAAGTTGTGACCAAGACCTTCCACGTAATACACTCTTGAAATTATAACATTCCCAATATGATATTCACCGTAACCCATTATCTTTGCAATATGATCATTTCCAAATCGAACCGTACCAAGAAACTTGCTGACGAAATTTCTGAGCTGAGAGCGATCTCCGGTCATATGCTTGGAGCAACCAGAGTCCAAATACTAGAGAACAATTTGGACCACCTGTTTTCAATCACAACAGTAGACAATGCATTGGAAACTATTGGTTCCGGAGTGTTAGCAGATACAGATATGTTATTATCAGAATTGCTAACATTTTTGTTATCCTTACATTTCCTGCATTTTCTAATGATAGTTTTAGCACTAACAGGTTTTACTGTTCCAACTTTCTTAGGTTTTGGATTATTCGCGGGCACTACAGTGGGAGTAGACCTATTTAAAGGGCACTTGTTTCCTACAGTAGTGTCGGTGTTCCTAGTTAAAGGACACGCTTGTGTTTTGGTAGCCTTGGTACTCCTAGTTAAAGGGCACGCTTTCTTCACTTCAGTGGGAGTGATCCTAGTTAAAGGGCACGTATTTCCTACTATAGTGAAAGTTCTACCAGTGGGGCGCCACATCCAACCAACGTGGGTTAACACTTTCCCAGTCGGTTTCCA
This sequence comes from Glebionis coronaria, assembly GCA_025667525.1. Taxonomy (NCBI): domain Eukaryota; kingdom Viridiplantae; phylum Streptophyta; class Magnoliopsida; order Asterales; family Asteraceae; genus Glebionis; species Glebionis coronaria. The sequence goes on along the minus strand of CM046877.1, from coordinate 286,623,995 downwards.
TTCTAATCCATTTTTCCGGGCATTCATCTCATTCACATGGTCAATAAGGCAAGAATCATGACGACTAGAAAACATACATTCATTGCAATTCCAACATTTCAAATTAGAATTCACAGTAGGCTTAGAACGCTGCACAACCGCAGGGCCTTTAGGTTTAGCTACATGATTCTTTTTATTCAAAACAGAAATAACATTCCTAGGATGGGCTTCTACTTTCTTCTTCACTTGACTACTAGATGGGGGCAAGATCCTATCATTCTTCTTGTTTCTCTTAAGCTTAGATCTTTGAGCCTTAGTAGTGGTGCTTACTCCTGTAGAAGGCAACACGGGAATATTAGAAGCTGGTTTTGATTCCGCCTTATCTTTAGTGACCAAAGTTTGAGATGGTTTAGTCTTAGGGCCCTTGTTAAGTGGTGTGACGGCTATAAGGTTCCTTTTGATTGCACCATAGGACGATGCTGAGATAGTGGTTGTGTTATCCACAACATTCTTACCTTTTAGAGTTCGAAGTGTTTCCTTTAACTCAGCCAAGACCAGATTCTTATCACAAATTTGTTCCCTCAAATCAGATATTTCCACCGACTTTCGATTCAATTGTTCAATCAATGATTGATTCTGTGCAGTGGTATCAACACATGCGGGCTTTACTGAATCGAAGAGTCGTGTATTTTTCTGTTTTAAGTTATCAACTTTGGACAAAATCTTGGAAAATCGATTATCTAGATCAAGTTTAAAATTCTCAGCGGCCTCAAGTACGTTCACACAGTTAAGCTCCTTAGATTTCTCTATGTCTATCGGCAAAGAGTTAGCAACTTTGTCACTTGGCTGACGCTGTTTTGATTGTAAATTCAATCGAAAATTCTTTTCAAAGTTTGCATCATCGATATTAACACCTTCGAATGACGTTTCAAAGATTTCTTGAATAAATAGTTGCTTGCATTCAAGCGAAATACAATGTGTTTGAATCTCATCAAAACGTTTTGAAAGCGAAGAATATGAATCTTGAAGCTTTAAAAATTCAGCGTCAGATTCGTGACAAGTACTATCTACCACATTATCCACAGATTCAACATTATGCACAGTAGAATCATTATCAACACATTTATTCACACAGACGGAAACTATATCATGAGACATCACTTGCTTCAGAAGCTGATCATTTTGGCGTGAAACTCGTTCTATTTCAAGTAAACTGTTTTCATAAGCATCATCCATTTCATTGAAAACACGTTTAACTTCTTCTATTTCCAAATACAAATCTTGATCAAGATTACTAAGACAAGCTTTAACATTCTTTACAAACGGAATAATTTCGTCTCGGAACGCAGCTCTAGTGTGCTCAAAGTTCCATTCACCTTCCGTTATGGCCGAAGCCGTCGTACGTTCCAAAATGACCTTGTCAAAATCGGCTAAGTGTTGGTGTACCGCATTTAAGTTAACGGACGACTTACTTACCGGTGGAATTAACTTCGTTAAATCCTTTTTGACAAGTGTAGGAAACGTACTGGGAGGGTTTTCATTTGACAAACTTTGGGGCACAAGAACTGTCAATTCAGCTAATTCCTTTTGTAAGCGAATGCGGGTCTTTTTAGAAAATTGATCTTTGTTATGTTGATCATAATCAGTTGTATGGAATTTTGAAAGCATTTTAGAATGAGTTTCATCCGCAAGTGACTGTGTCGCGTCAGAACTACGAACAAAAGGTGCTTCTTTGGATTTGCCAATTATTGTCATATCATAAAGACCGGGAATATATTCCTGAGCTTGTTTTGCATAACCGGGATTAGGTGGTAAATCTTGAAGACGCTTAAGTTCAAATTCTTGAAATGATTTAGTTAAAAGATGAACCTTTTCTGTGGAAGCGTATTGTTTTAAAAGCTGTTGTTCCTTGAATTTAAGAAGTTTGGTAGCATTAATTTCTGATTCAACCTTTTTAGACTCGAGAGTTTCGAAATCCATTTTAAGTTTCTGAAAATCATTGACCACCGACTCTTTTTCTTTTAATTCATTGGAAAGATTAGCTTTTAATGATTCTATTTCTTTCAAGTGTTCAATCTTTTCAAAACGAAATTGGTCAAATTCAGAACATGTTATTTTCTCTGCTTGAGGGACCATTTCAAAAGCTTTGACCTTTTCTTTATGCAACGCAAGCTCAGTAGTTAGGGTGGAATTCTACACGTCGTCCCATGGGGGAAGATTGTTGGAAACTCACTTTATGTGACGACATTTAAGAATTCCCGTTATTTATCATAGTCACGCACATTTAGACTAGACTAGGTTCATTGTAAAGTTTAGGTTGTGTGCGTGACTATATATACCCCTCCTTAGCTTCCAAGGAGGGGTGTTGATTGTCATTTGTTCATTTGGGAATACACACACTTTTACTCTCAACCTCTCTTCTCTCTCTCTAAGCCAACAATGGCTTCCACCACCATCTACCACCACATTAGACCACCAGATCCATAATAGCATTTCTACATTTGGCATCAGAGCCACGGTTCCATCCTTGGATCGTGTTTATATATTTGATTTGGTGGTCTATATTATTCCTTGTGTCTCGTTTTATATTATTTCTGTCCATTATCACAAAAAATTTTTTTGTCACGTCTTATATTTTTTGTCCAATCCGTCCATTCTGTCACATGTTTTTGGGGTCTCAAACGTATTATCTTACTCTCAGTTTCATCATTTTCATGGTCAAAAGGTATTCAAATTTGGTCATTCTTTCTGGGTTTATGTCCTTCTTGTTTATGCAGTTAGAAAAGGACAAAATGTGCAGATCCACTATTTTAGGGTCCTTCAAAACCCTTTTCAGATTGGGTTTCCGACAGCTTATTCAGATTGACATTCAGATTGGGTTTCCGATTGGTTTTTCCGATTGAACATTCAGATTGACTTTCAGATTGGTTATTCCAATTGGGGTGTATGCTTGATTCCGATGAGACCAGACACACAAACACATTCCGATGAGACATATAAGAACATTCCGATTGGACTGTTTTTTTACATTCCGATTGGACTGTTTTTTTTGCTAAAAACTTGTGAAACAAAAATGTGACTTAAACCAAAATCAACCCAACCGAGTCAACTCGGTAATTACCGAGTTGACTCAGATCACTCACTGAGTCGACCAACTCACTCCATCCTTATTACTCCTTAATCAACACCAATTCTAACTTATACCCATCGTCACCTAACCCATCTAAAAATCATAACAATACTAGACAATTTTAATCAATCTCAGATTTGATTCGTGAAATGACATGCAATGTCGAGATCTTTTAAGATCCATCACGAAATTAATTTTATCATCATCGATCTATGTCAAGGCATAACCCTCTCATTAATTTATGAATTGAATTAAAAGAACATAAAACTACAAAGTTTATCTCTTGTTTAATTCGATTCAAGAAACTTCATTAATCAGACTCAACAACAATCGACATAAACAAAGAAACCTACCCGAGATATTTTATAAAGATCTTGAAGTTGCTGCTGCAGTTTGATATTTACAGACATGAGATAGGGGTCACGATTTGGAGAAGAGGATTGATGTATGATGAGATGATATATGATTTAGATTCAATACTTGTTATGATTTGGATCAGATGAAGTTATCAATTTAGTTTGAGATGGGTGAAGATTTCATGGCAGATGAGATAGTGAAACTTGGGGGGATGGAGGAAACGAGGTGGGAGAGGATATTTAGGTGGGGAGGCGGATGAAACAAAGTGAGGTGTAGGTTAAGAAATCTGTGAGTTTATTTAGGGATTGAGGGTGTTTTAACCTAATTTCTATTTTGGACCGGGTTGTAGGGATATTCAACTCAAAAGATTGCACCGGGTTGGGGGATTTGGGCCATGGAACTCGTTTACTTAATTTGGGCCATGGTACTCGATTTTAGTTAACTTGGGCTAAATGAAATGTTGGGCCGTATATTTTTCACTCTTATACATAAATTTTTGTTTCAAAAATCATTTATTTTGAATAAAATTTTTTGTGTCTAATGATATACTTCGGTCGTTATCGGGACCAGACGACAAAAAGTGTCGAGACATTGTTAAGGAGAATGGATGCTCAAACAAACAAGTTCCTTTTTTGAATTTGTAGTTTTTTTGTTGCATTTGTGGTTCTTTAATTTTTTTCTTGACACTGATTGGGTGACGAGAAATGTGACGCGACAAAATCAAGTGACAAATGTGACAAGAATTTACTTTGACGAGACCAAGAAAAAATGGGCGATTTTTTAGTGGCTACAGATTTTGTTTGATCGGGTATTAATTACGTGACGTTGAAGACGGATTTTTCGAAGGCGTGTATTTATTTTATCTTTGACTAGATAACTTGCTCGTGCTTAATCCTAGAATGAAGACTTGGTTATCTGGTCTCCGGGTTCGGGGTGGATGGTTGATGACTCGGATAACTATCACTTAAAGGGGTTACATTGTTGTACTCAGTGTCACGCGCTTAGTCGACGTGGATAATTTCAAGAGGTGTTGTGCTTATAGACTTCTTCAGTGATGCATTGAGTACTTAGAGATTTCTCTACCGTTCTTCATTCAACAATAGTGCAAGCTTAAGTCACAAGATCGAAGGATTCTTATTCAGTTTCGCGTTTGATGTATCCGGTTCATTCTTTCAGTGGTCACTTCAAATTGCTTTCATGTGGGATGGTAAAGGTGGCCATGGAGAGTTTATGAGAAGAGATTTTCGATCAACAGCTGATTCTCACAAAATATAATTCAGCTTATTTATTATTCTCACGAGACTTCAGGTTCATGTGCGTACAATTTATTGATGGTTCCGAGTTTCGAAACCATCAAGGGGGAATAAGAAGACACATTGAACGCACAACGAGTACACATGATGAACTTCATACCTTCTTTTGATTTGAAGATATTCCGGGATGACATTTGTCATAGCCGCAGAGAAAATCAGTGTTTTAACTCGTGTCGTTATCAATCTCCGAACGGTACACTACTGATTCGAGGTTTAATTGTTTGATTGTTGCAATTAAACATCATCATTATCCTATATGCATTCCCGGGACTTAATTGACTCTGGTGCATCTCCGGAAGAAGACGTGTGCATTTCCGGGACTTAATTGACTCTGGTGTTACGATGTCAACTTCATGAATGGGATAAAGTGTCCACTTTAGTATTTGAGCTTCATAATTGAGATTGATTTACCTTCTTCAACTATGTGGGGGAAGAAGTGTCTTGATTCTTTCTGGTATGCATAACTTGAATTCTCAGGGGGAAGAAAAATTCAGAAGAATTATTCAAGCGTGAGATGAAAAGTTGTTGATCTACTTGAGGGAAGCTATTTAAAATGCTTCTACATCAAGTTTATGTGGCATGAATTAGGGGGAAGCTAATTCAGAAGCTTCCCCTTAACCAGAAGTGTATGGGTTACTTAGCTCGTGCCGTTACAGTATTTCTTCTACAAGATACTTTAAAGATGAGTCGTTTTGAAGACGAAGGCCTCAGAAGACTTCATCAGCATTGGATGCTTCAAGAAAGCTCTTATTCTTAATTATTTTGTACTTGTTAGGAAGAATATTGTAAGGAATTCTACACGTCGTCCCATGGGGGAAGATTGTTGGAAACTCACTTTATGTGACGATGATATGTGTGAAAACACACATCTTTTCTACCACTTAATTACAATAATAACCGGACCAAAACGTGTATTTTACGTCTTTTATGTCGGAATTATGCGTGGTTTGTGTTTTTGTTGTGATTTAGGACGAAAAGGTGAAAAGTGGAGAAAACACGGGAATTCACGGGCAATTACGGACTTTTATTGAAGAAAGGGATGAAAGACGAAGTCAAGAAGTCAAGAGTGCAAAAAGAACGGAAGTCCAAGACCAATTCTGAAGATTTATCGAAGAGAGAGTCAAAAGACGGAAGTTCACTTAAAGCCGAGGAACTCAAGTCTTATTTATTGAAGAATTTAAAGACGAGTCCAAAGAAATCCCGAGCCAAAAGTCATCACATTCCAAGATTAACAAAAAGATTAAGAAGGAAGGACTTAAGGGCGCAATTAAGAAGAAAGGAAGGAGAGGAGGAAGCTTCCTCTAACCTTCCTCCTAATCACCTATAAATACTTCCCTTTTCATTTCATTTGCTCTTGTTGGCTAACTTGACAAATTAGCTCTTCCACTTTTATTTTATGCACCTTTAATTACTTGTCATTTTTAATACATGTTTTGCACCTTAATTATCCTTTTAATTCCAAGTAAGTTTTTAATTTGTGTTCTTTAAATTCGTGTCTTTAATCTTTCTTCATCATTTGATCAAGTTCTTTTTATCAATCTCATTCTACTTTTCTTACTTTTGATTTGGTTACAAGTTAGGATTAAGCAAGTTTTTGCTTAATCCATTTGCTTATTTTAATTAAAGTCTCGCCCTTTTTAATTCCTCATACGAAATAAGCCACGAGATTGACAACCTTGTGTGCTTATTTGGTATTTTATTTTAGTGTTTTGGAAGTTTTCTTTAAAGTTTTGATTTTTAAGTTTTGATTTCATTTAAGTTTCGTCTTTTAAAGTTTGAAAGATTTTAACTTTTTAGCTTATTGTTTCGTTTTGATTCCATTTCATTCAAGTTCTTGGTCACGGCTTATTAGAAGTAGCTTATTTAGAATTGTGCTTATTACGAATTTGGTACTCCATCGGAAAGCTAGGGTTTTCTCCACATTGCGACGGTTTGCTTCTCCACATTCCGATAGTGTCAGTATTGGCAAAAGGGTTTTGCATTCCGATCCGGGATTGCGATAGAGTGAATTACCCCCTTATTCCGATCAAGGTTCCGATCGCACATTGCGATCGGGATTGCGACGGCTCTTAAGGTTTTACTTAGACGAAGTGCTGCCCAATTTTCCTTAGCCACATTCCGATAGGTACATTCCGACAGGTTACATCTTTGCGATCGGATCATCATTCCGATCTGGGGTGTTTGGTTATTCAGATCTAAAAAGGTGACATATTCCGATCTGGATTCATTCAACATTCCGATAGGGGGTGTGTTCTCATTCCGATGGTAAGTCGATCGGAATATATTCCGATGGTAGGTATACTTTTATGTTTTTGACTTGTTTAATTTTTAAGTTGTAATTTTAATTTCTGTCGCACTTTAATTTTTAGTCATTTAATTATTTTACTTTCCGTCACGTTTTTAAATATCGCACCTTTCTTTTAAATTAGACTTAGATTTTAATTTCACGCTCTTTTAATACTTGCCCTTTACCTTCAACAACATTTACTTTCAAGTCTTTGCACATCTTTATTTAAAAACAACCAAAAATATAATTTGTTTCCACCAAAATAAAACGAAGTCACATAGAGAACTAAGATCAATTCGATTAGACCAACACAACGAACATAATTTTTAATTAGGGAAAACCTAAGTTATTAAAATGGCGCCGCTGCCGGCTCTTTTCGTAAAGATTAACGGTTTTCTGTGAGAGACGCGTTACTTTTTGGGATCCGTTCACTTGTGAACGTTATTTTTCTTGCATAAAAAATTCAAAAATCATAAAAATTAAAAATTGATAAAAAACCATAAAAATTTAATTTAAAAAAATCCAAAATTTTTTTTATCTTTATTGTGTATATATATTGTTTTTGTGTTTGGTTTTGTTTTCTTTTACATTTTCAGGTGTATGCGTACTAGATCTTCTAATTATCAAGAGCCCGAGCCTCAAGAAGATTTAGATATGGCAGGTGTTAACAACAATAATCAACCACCACACCTCAATAATAACAACAATGCTCTTCCACAACCCGATCTTCGGACCATGGAGGAACTTTGTCAACCAACAATGTTTGGACGAGGAGGACCGATTGCGCCGATGCAAATCAACGCTCCTGAGTTTTCGTTGAAGCACCACATGATTCAGCAAGTGCAAACAAACCCATTCCATGGATTGCCTGATGATGATGCCAACAAACACCTCGACAAGTTCATTACAATCACCCAAAGCATGAAGTTGGCTGGTGCCACTATGGATGAGCTTCGCCTACAACTCTTTCCATACACTCTATTACATCATGCCGAGAAATGGTTTGATCGTCTCCCGAAGAATTCTATTCACACTTGGGATGACATGACTCAACTCTTTTTGTCGCGCTACTTTCCACCATCCATGGTCACAAGCCTTCGCAATCAGATCAGCGGTTTCACGCAAGATCCCGATGAATCTCTTTTTGATGCATGGGAGAGATATAATGTCTTGATCGACCGTTGTCCAAACCACAACATGCTTCCGGTCACCTTGATCGATACTTTCTACAACGGATTGACTTTTCGAGATCGTGATACGATCAATGCAGCCGCCGGTGGCACATTCATGAAAAGGAGACCCGAGGAGTGTAGAGAGTTAATTGAGAACATGACTACTCGCCACAAGAACTGGGATTCCTCTGCTTCTTCAAGGAACAACCCGAGAGTCAATGTTTCTTCCACCTCAGCAAACCCTGAGATGACCGAACTCACCCGTGTGCTGACTGAAATGAGCAGAAGTATGCAACTCTTGGCTTCAAACCAACAACAACAACAAGTTAAAGCTGTTGCTACTCTTTGTGAAACATGCGGCGGTCCTCACCCATACACCGATTGTCCTTCGACACAAGGAAATCCGGAAAATGTGTATGCTGCTTACGGTAATTATTCACCGGAAAATTACCAAGCTAGACAACAAGGGGATAGAAATCTGCTGAGCTACCGGTCCAACAACTACCTTTCACCCGGTTTTTCTCCTCAAAACCAAAATCCCGCCAACAACTACAATAGAAGCAACCAAATCCCACCTCGTGCTTCTAACCCTTATCAACCACCCACCCAACAACACCCACCCATTAATCCCGATGTTGACACCATTATGAGAACTCAAGGTGAGCAAATCAAGAATCTACAGAGCCAAATAATCAATTTGAAAGGAGATATCTTGAAGCAAGGTAACGACATCAAAACCAAGGTTCATGATAATCTTCAATCCTCTTTCATCACTCAAACAACTGAATTGAAGAATCTGTTGGCTAGTTTCTTGCCCGAAGCTCAACCGTCTTCTTCTTCGGGTTCCCTACCTTCAAACACCGTCACTAATCCGCGAGCTAATGTGAGTGCTATAACTACGCGTAGTGGAATTACCATTGTCAATCCACCTGACCTACCACCATCATCTACACCTCCTCCACCACCATATATCCCTACTCCTCTTACACTTAGTGATAGTACACCATTACCGTCTCCGCCTCGTCATGACGATGTATCTCGAAAGGACCCTTCAACATCACAACCCTCACCAACTACACCTTCACCTAACCCTTATGAACCTAGAATCCCATACCCTTCTCGCATAGGCAAGACCAATGATCTAACCAAGAATGACTGCCAAGTATCGAAATATGTGGATATGCTATCTAAAATGACCATCAACATTAGCCTTGTTGAAGCACTTTGCCACATGCCGAAATTTGTCAAAGCATTCAAGGAATTGCTTAGCAAGAAGGAGAAGCTGATTGAACTCGCCAACACACGATTAAATGAAAACTGTTCTGCAGTTCTTCTTAGAGAACTTCCGGAAAAGCTTGGAGATCCCGGTCGTTTTGTGTTGCCTTGCGTGTTCAACAAAACTGAAGAATTTACTGCCCTTGCTGATCTCGGGGCTAGTATTAATTTGATGCCACTGAGTGTTTGGAAAACACTATCATTGCCCGACCTCACTCCAACTAAGATGACTCTTGAACTTGCAAATCGCACTCTCGCTTACCCCGTTGGTATAGCCGAAGATGTGTTTCTTAAAGTTGGCACATTTACTTTTCCGGTTGACTTTGTCGTAGTTGATTATGAAATGGACCCTCATATTCCTTTAATACTTGGTCGGCCATTCTTGAGAACCCGACGTGCTTTAATAGATGTGGCCGAAGGTGAGTTAATCTTACGAGTCGGGGATGATTCTAAAGTTTTTAAAATGGGGAAGCTTACAGGAAAATCCTTTGGAGGCCGAGAATCAGTGAATATGATAAATGTGCTCGATGACTTTACCGTCTACAATAATCCTTTATTCGAGTCTTCCACTGATAATCCACTCTTTGATGATGATGTGGACGATTCTCCCCCTACTTTTGACGCTTCTCCCATTTATGATTCACCACCGGTCTTTGATGCTTATGATGATGATAATTCTAGCTCAGATTCGGATAATTTTGATTGTACTTCTGAGTATCCCGAGCTGCCCACATATGATGATTTTGATGAGGCTGATACTCTCTCGAGTGATTCTTCACATGATGAAGATCCTCCGCCATCACTCGATCCTACTTTGGACGATTACTCATTCCAGGAAGATTTCTCTGAATTTCTCAACACATACTTCCCTCATGAGAGTGATGCACCTCCTTTGGACTTTGAAGATTATCGTCTTGATCCTACTTTGGATTTGAAGAGCATTTTGTCCAAGGAGAAGAAACCGGTTGATACCGAAATCCGTTGCACTTATGATTTGACACCTCTTTGTCCCACTTCTGAGGACGAGGTTGTGATTCTTTGCGGATCTTCTTCACACTCGGCTGAGCCGGAGTGCTATTTTCCCCTGAAAGAAAAGGTGTTCGATCCCGGTATTGAAGTCTTAGAGCCATCTCAGTATCCACCTGATGAAATAAAAGGAAAAATCTTTGGAATTATTGAACACATGCTCGCACCGCTTCATACTTGCTCCCACCATGCTCCATCACTGCTTAAGGGAACCTTGCCACTTCTCGGTTGGCTTGCCTTGTTCGCCTTAAGCTCGTGCTTATTGATGGATGAAAACTATGTCTTTGATCCTGGTGGATTTGCTTCATGCTACTTCTGTTAATGATCAAGGTCGAGTCAGGCTCACGACTCGGTAAACAAAAACCAAGCGCTTCTTGGGAGGCAACCCATGCATCTATCTTTTCGCTTTCTTTACCATAAGTGTAGGGGGGACCCTTTGGATTGCTATTTCCTCTCCTCACTTCTTAATCAGGGATTCGAACTTCAATAACCCACTCTGAATGATTCTTGACGACCCGTGATTCCGTGTTCTACTTTATCCCGGTTCTATCCTAAACTCTTTTCGATTCACTATTTTATATTTTCTCAATATTAAAATAGGAATCTCTTTAGTTGTCTTTTCCTTAGCGAGATTTAAACAAAGTGCACAATGTCCTAAGTGTAGGGGAGTTTACTCCCACATGCTTAAACATTGAGGACAATGTTTATCTTAAGTGTAGGGGGGACTTCTATCGAAGTTAAGTGGTCTTTTCCTTGTTTTTGTCCTCATTTTAACCGGAAAATCAATTTTTTTGACATTTTTCAAAAATTTTGATCTATTTTGGCCTATTAGTTTTTACTATTGTATAGTTATTTTCTTTCCTTATTAGAATAAATGTATTAATAAGTGGTTTTAATTTTCAAACGTTGTGAATCTTTTGACTCAATCCGAGTTTACTTATCTAAGTTTGCTCTAGCTAGTATCCTTAACGTGTTTAAGTCAAGTTTTGCTAGGCTTTTATATAGGGAGCTATAAAACGAGAAAGTCTTAACTCTCACGGGTTAAGAACAAGACCTTTTCGCAAGTTCCTATAATTGATCCTAGAGAGTCGTTTATCAAGGGAACTTTAAAATGCGATTTCTAAACTTGAAAAAGTCTAAGAATTTGCAAGATCCTATAGGCACTCGAAAACCCAAAACTTTGATTTAATAGGCTAAGTATCCACGAGTCTCATTCTTTGAGATTTTAAACTGTGGAGAACGAGAGATGATAGAGCCAATTATAAGTTCGGTATTCTTTCGTGAATTTATGTGAGTTAATTATAAGCCTATTCTCCCATCGCTTGCTAATAAATTTATCTGCTAATAAATAAGGTTGTACGATTTGAAAAGTTACTTAGCTTCTAGCCCCAGATCGTTTAAAACTTGCTCGGTATGGATTATAGTTCATAGCCAAGGCATAACTTATTGAAGCGGTATGCGAAGATTGGCGAGTCCGAAAAGGCCCTAACAAGGCATGAGGGCTACGTTTTGTTGCTAAAGATCCAAAGTGATGTGAAGAATCATTTATCGAAAATCAATATGAAGGATCGAGACACACTACGTAAAGCAAAACTCCCCAAAAGTCATGGAGAAGTGTATCCAAAAAGACCCTAACAAGGTATGAGGATAAATAGATCCAAGTCATAAAAGGAGGTGGATCGTTGTATATCAAAATCCAAAATAAAGATTGGAGAAAAATGAAGAAGTCGTGGTCCAAGTATGAATCTCTCAAAAAGTTCAAGTGAAGAAATTCCAATTATGAAGAGAAGACCATTATTTCATGAACGTCTCTCAAGATTTGAAGTATGAAGTCGCTGCCAAATATCGGTCCGAGAAAGGTCTCAAATCGCGAAGCGAGTTATGCCAAGATATGAACTTTATGAGGTCCCGAGAAGCAGTTTTAAAAGATTTGGTCCTTTAGCTAACTATTGATTAAATCGTTCACTTTATTTTCAGACTAAATAACTATCGAAATAAGTCAAACAATGCATCCTCGTGATCATTCAAGACGACAATAAAATATAAGAGATACCCCTAGGAATAAGGGAGTCTAAGTGAATAATTGGCCCACATGAGTTCGTGTTAGTTTATTAACTTATAATAACAATGATCTCATTTTTAAGCTTGGTTTGGAGAAAGTGAAAAGTTGAGGATGATGATTATTCATGACATTTCCAAAACCCAAGGTATGCTTTTGATTTCTTTACTTTGAATTTTTATAATTTTCTATCTCTTTAATAAAGGCCAGCGTGGATTAATTTTGATGAAAAATGTAAATGTGCTTTGTAACCAAATGCATTGCATGAGGACATTGCAATGGTCAAGTGTAGGGGATTTGATATGTGTGAAAACACACATCTTTTCTACCACTTAATTACAATAATAACCGGACCAAAACGTGTATTTTACGTCTTTTATGTCGGAATTATGCGTGGTTTGTGTTTTTGTTGTGATTTAGGACGAAAAGGTGAAAAGTGGAGAAAACACGGGAATTCACGTGCAATTACGGACTTTTATTGAAGAAAGGGATGAAAGACGAAGTCAAGAAGTCAAGAGTGCAAAAAGAACGGAAGTCCAAGACCAATTCTGAAGATTTATCGAAGAAAGAGTCAAAAGACGGAAGTTCACTTAAAGCCGAGGAACTCAAGTCTTATTTATTGAAGAATTTAAAGACGAGTCCAAAGAAATCCCGAGCCAAAAGTCATCACATTCCAAGATTAACAAAAAGATTAAGAAGGAAGGACTTAAGGGCGCAATTAAGAAGAAAGGAAGGAGAGGAGGAAGCTTCCTCTAACCTTCCTCCTAATCACCTATAAATACTTCCCTTTTCATTTCATTTGCTCTTGTTGGCTAACTTGACAAATTAGCTCTTCCACTTTTATTTTATGCACCTTTAATTACTTGTCATTTTTAATACATGTTTTGCACCTTAATTATCCTTTTAATTCCAAGTAAGTTTTTAATTTGTGTTCTTTAAATTCGTGTCTTTAATCTTTCTTCATCATTTGATCAAGTTCTTTTTATCAATCTCATTCTACTTTTCTTACTTTTGATTCGGTTACAAGTTAGGATTAAGCAAGTTTTTGCTTAATCCATTTGCTTATTTTAATTAAAGTCTCGCCCTTTTTAATTCCTCATACGAAATAAGCCACGAGATTGACAACCTTGTGTGCTTATTTGGTATTTTGTTTTAGTGTTTTGGAAGTTTTCTTTAAAGTTTTGATTTTTAAGTTTTGATTTCATTTAAGTTTCGTCTTTTAAAGTTTGAAAGATTTTAACTTTTTAGCTTATTGTTTCGTTTTGATTCCATTTCATTCAAGTTCTTGGTCACGGCTTATTAGAAGTAGCTTATTTAGAATTGTGCTTATTACGAATTTGGTACTCCATCGGAAAGCTAGGGTTTTCTCCACATTGCGACGGTTTGCTTCTCCACATTCCGATAGTGTCAGTATTGGCAAAAGGGTTTTGCATTCCGATCCGGGATTGCGATAGAGTGAATTACCCCCTTATTCCGATCAAGGTTCCGATCTCACATTGCGATCGGGATTGCGACGGCTCTTAAGGGTTTACTTAGACGAAGTGCTGCCCAATTTTCCTTAGCCACATTCCGATAGGTACATTCCGACAGGTTACATCTTTGCGATCGGATCATCATTCCGATCTGGGGTGTTTGGTTATTCAGATCTGAAAAGGTGACATATTCCGATCTGGATTCATTCAACATTCCGATAGGGGGTGTGTTCTCATTCCGATGGTAAGTCGATCGGAATATATTCTGATGGTAGGTATACTTTTATGTTTTTGACTTGTTTAATTTTTAAGTTGTAATTTTAATTTCTGTCGCACTTTAATTTTTAGTCATTTAATTATTTTACTTTCCGTCATGTTTTTAAATATCGCACCTTTCTTTTAAATTAGACTTAGATTTTAATTTCACGCTCTTTTAATACTTGCCCTTTACCTTCAACAACATTTACTTTCAAGTCTTTGCACATCTTTATTTAAAAACAACCAAAAATATAATTTGTTTCCACCAAAATAAAACGAAGTCACATAGAGAACTAAGATCAATTCGATTAGACCAACACAACGAACATAATTTTTAATTAGGGAAAACCTAAGTTATTAGACGACATTTAAGAATTCCCGTTAGTTATCATAGTCATGCACATTTAGACTAGGCTCTTTGTATAGTTTAGATTGTGTGCGTGACTATATATACCCCTCCTTTGCTTCCAAGGAGGGGTGTTGATTGTCATTTGTTCATTTGGGAATACACACACTTTTACTCTCAACCTCTCTTTCTCTCTCTCTAAGCCAACAATGGCTTCCACCACCATTTACCACCACATTAGACCACCGGATCCTAAATAGCTTTTCTACATTTAAAGATATCCGCATGATTTGAAGCCGTCAATTCATGTTCCTGGAACAAGTGAAATTCAATTAAGAACCGCACCATCGTTGCTTTCCAGTTGTCACGAGCTTGATTCGTATAGAATCTTGCAAGTTACCTACCAAGTGCTGTTTGAGGTTAACACTAGAAGGATTTCCACTCATCACTGTGAACACTAAGGTATCACTCTGAGTGTTCTGGCAAGATCACTAAGATATTGCGTAGAGGCCTGGAACGTGTTTAAATTCAGTTAAGAATTAAACAGCTGTTGCTTTCCAGTTATCACAAGTTTGATTCATAAAGAATCGCACAAGTCACCTACCATGAGCTTTTTGATGTTCGCTCAAGAAGGATTTCCATCTTCATTGTAAATACTTTCGTATTACTCGGATGTTCAGGCAAGATCATGAAGATTTTGCGTAGGACTCTTAAAATCTTTCTTACTTTTCACAGTGTGTGAAGAAGCAAGGAAATATGAAAGTGTGTCCTAGTGAGATATTTGATGATCTCAAATGGCTCTAGACTCGATCGTGCACTTTGGATTTTAGTGATCGGAGGCTGGAGAAGAGTGCCACCATTTCAATACCAATTTATTCGGAGTGAATAAATCGATAGATAACCTGTTGTCTCCGTGTGATTAAAACAAATACCTTTTGAGAGATATCTGAGTTAGCTGGGATGGGTTGTGCATTGCATCACTGGGTCCATGATGTCTGTCTTCAATATCAAGATTCATTAAAATGATCTCAATAGCATATGTATTGACCCGGTTGCTGCCTAAAGTTGTAAGGAGGGCTTCTTTCTTTACACCCTTTATCTTTACAATTCTTTTTCATTCTTCAACCCCTTCAATGCTTACCAATACGTCATAACTAGCACCTTGTTGTGATTGTTCCAGTGCTAACTTAAGTACTTGGTCGGCATTCAGCTACGTTCACATTCTTTCTCCACCTTTCCTAAGGACTACTATTTCTAGCTATGGAATGTCCTTGGGAAGATTCCTCCGGTTCTGGAAGAATCATAGGACTTAACCTATCCTACCATCCTTATGTCACCACAATCTTCATCGTCGTGAAATAAATGGGTTTTGGGTAAGTATATGTCACCATGAAAATCCATTTTGATATAGAAAATCCATTTTGCTCCCCCTTAACATATGCCACGATATTCGAAAACATTTCGCATATGTAGAGATGAGCCAGCACATTAAGTCAAACCATTTGTGATAATATCCCATATTAAATCACATTTTCTCCCCCATATTAAAAATATTAACCCAATCGATGTTTTTAATATCAATTGATTTAATGAAGTTTTAACAAAGGTTTTGGGAAGAAAAATGCAAGTCCGTTTTACCTTCATGATATCAAACGCATGAGATATGATACCGATTTGTAACATGATCACATATTCACCATATTAGAAAAGAATTGACAAGGTTGGACCTGATAGATGAGAACATCATATGATAAGATCAAATGGTTCTTGTCAGCATATGTTGGTCGCCTCGTCACGTCTGAAGTCAGCTCTGATATCAAATGTAGAAATGCTAAAATGGATCCGGTGGTCTAATGTGGTGGAAAATGGTGGTGGAAGCCATTGTTGGCTTAGAGAGAGAGAAAGAGAGGTTGAGAGTAAAAGTGTGTGTATTCCCAAATGAACAAAATAACAATCAACACCCCTCCTTGGAAGCTAAGGAGGGGTATATATAGTCACGCACACAACCTAAACTTTACAACGAGCCTAGTCTAGTCTAAATGTGCGTGACTATGATAACTAAGGGGAATTCTACACGTCGTCCCATGGGGGAAGATTGTTGGAAACTCACTTTATGTGACGACATTTAAGAATTCCCGTTAGTTATCATAGTCACGCACATTTAGACTAGACTAGGCTCGTTGTAAAGTTTAGGTTGTGTGCGTGACTATATATACCCCTCCTTTGCTTCCAAGGAGGGGTGTTGATTGTCATTTGTTCATTTGGGAATACACACACTTTTACTCTCAACCTCTTTTCTCTCTCTCTCTAAGCCAACAATAGCTTCCACCACCATCTACCACCACATTAGACCACCGGATCCATTTTAGCATTTCAACATTTGGTATCAGAGCCACGGTTCCATCCTTGGATCGTGTTTATATACTTGATTTGGTGGTCTAATTCATTCTTGTGTCTCGTTTTATATTATTTCTGTCCATTATCACAAAAATTTTTTGTCACGTCTTATATTTTTTGTCCAATCCGTCCATTCTGTCACATGTTTTGGGCTTTAACATATTTATTTGTGTCTCGGTTTCATCATCATCTTCTTGGTCAATGTCATTCAAATATGGTCCACATTTTTCTGGGTTTGTCTTTCTTGTTTATGCAGTTAGAAAAGGACAAAATGTGCAGATCCACTATTTTAGGGTCCTTCAAAACCCTTTTCAGATTGGGTTTCCGACAGCTTATTCAGATTGACATTCAGATTGGGTTTCCGATTGGATTTTCAGATTAAACTTTCAGATTGGGTTTCAGATTGCCTTTCCGATTGGACTTTCAGATTGGTCTTTGCGATTGAACATTCTGATTGACTTTCAGATTGGTTATTCCAATTGGGGTGTATGCTTGATTCCGATGAGACCAGACACACAAACACATTCCGATGAGAAATATAAAACATTCCGATTGGATTGTTTTTTTTACATTCCGATTGGACTGTTTTTTTGTTAAAGACTTGTGAACCAAAAACTGTGACACAAACGACACCAAATCTACCGAGTCAACTCGGTAATTACCGAGTTGACTCAGTTAACCCAACTGAGTTTAACTCACTGAGTCGACCTTCTCACATCCAACCTTATTTCTCCTCAACACCTTCAATCTATCCCTAATACCCATCGACACCTATCCCATCTAGACTCAACATAAGAACAGAAAAATTAATCTCGATCTCAGCTTCATTTTTTTTCGTGTTTTGCACATGCAACGATAGATCTATTAAGATCTTCCACACTAAATTAATTCCTCCATCATAGATCTGTCATTACTTTTCGAATTAAAGATGGATTAATAACAAATATGTTATAATCCATTCCTTGATCTCGATTTGACAAACACAAAACGAATTCAAACCGACATGCTATCAAGTTAAAAACCCTACCCGTGACCTTACATTGGTCTTGATGACGCGTTCATCTTGCCTTTATATGGTTCGAAAGATTCACATGCATCAAGATCACGCGATTCTTATGATTGTGTGATGATCAGTGTGTTTGTTTAGGGTCTCAAGGTTTGATCAGTTGATTGATTAAAGTTGATTGATTTTGGTATCTGGGTGAAAGGAATGAAGCGGCTGTTATGTATGATTAATTGAGTTTTGGTGATGTTGTGAAGAGATGGATTTTGGTGAGAGGATATTTAGGTGGGGAGGCGGTTTAAACAAGGTGGAAGTGTGAGAGAAAAGGTGGGGCGTTATTTACTAGGTGAAGTTAGGTTTGACAGTATTTGGTGAAGGACGGGTTTAACTATGCTTTTATTTAGGGTTTGACCCTATATAAACCAAGCAACCAAATCTTGGACCGGGTTTCACGATGGGTGATGGGCAGATGGGTGATGGGCCACGAATTGTTTTGTCACATGGATTTGGGCCATGGAACGCGTGTACTCAATTTGGGCCATGGAACTTGATTTCAGTTAACTTTGGCTAAATGAAATGTTGGGCCGTATTGTTTGCAAACACACAATATAAACAAGTTTTGATTTCAAAATAAATTATTTTGAATAAAATTTTGTGAATATTGTCGGGATTTAACTGTGACATCGTGACGTGAAAAAAAGTGATGAGACATTGTTAAGGAGAAAGGATGCTCAAACAAACAAGTTCCTTTTTTGAATTTGTAGTTTTTTTGTTTCATTTGTGGTTCTTTAATTTTTTCTTGACACTGATTGGGTGACGAGAAATGTGACGCGACAAAATGAAGTGACAAATGTGACGAGAATTTACTTTGACGAGACCAAGAAAAATGGGCGATTTTTTAGTGGCTACAGATTTTGTTTGATCGGGTATTAATTACGTGACGTTGAAGACGGATTTTTTCGAAGGCGTGTATTTATTTTATCTTTTAATAGATAACTTGCTCGTGCTTAATCCTAGAATGAAGACTTGGTTATCTGGTTTCCGGGTTCGGGGTGGATGGTTGATGACTCGGATAACTATCACTTAAAGGGGTTACGTTGTTGTACTCAGTGTCACGCGCTTAGTCGACGTGGATAATTTCAAGAGGTGTTGTGCCTATAGACTTCTTCAGTGATGCATTGAGTACTTAGAGATTTCTCCACCGTTCTTCATTCAACAAAAGTGCAAGCTTAAGTCACAAGATCGAAGGATTTTTATTCAGCTTCACGTTTGATGTATCCGGTTCATTCTTTCAGTGGTCACTTCAAATTGCTTTCACGTGGAATGGTAAAGGTGGCCATGGAGAGTTTATGAGAATAGATTTTCGATCAACAGCTGATTCTCACAAAATATATAATTTAGCTTATTTATTATTCTCACGAGATTTCAGGTTCATGTGCGTACAATTTATTGATGGTTCCGAGTTTCGAAACCATCAAGGGGAAGAAGAAAACACATTAAACGCACAACGAGTACACGTGATGAACTTCATACCTTCTTTTGATTTGAAGATATTCCGGGATGACATTTGTCATAGCCGCAGAGAAAATCAGTGTTTTAACTCGTGTCGTTATCAATCTCCAAACGGTACACTACTGATTCGAGGTTTAATTGTTTGATTGTTGCAATTAAACATCATCATTATCCTATATGCATTCCCGGGACTTAATTGACTCTGGTGCATCTCCGGAAGAAGACGTGTGCATTTCCGGGACTTAATTGACTCTGGTGTTACGATGTCAACTTCATGAATGGGATAAAGTGTCCACTTCAGTATTTGAGCTTCATAATTGGGATTGATTTACCTTCTTCAACTATGTGGGGGAAGAAGTGTCTTGATTCTTTCTGGTATGCATAACTTGAACTCTCAGGGGGAAGAAAAATTCAGAAGAATTATTCAAGCGTGAGAAGAAAAGTTGTTGATCTACTTGAGGGAAGCTATTTAAAATGCTTCTACATCAAGTTTACGTGGCATGAATTAGAGGGAAGCTAATTCAGAAGCATCTCCTTAACCAGAAGTGTATGGGTTACTTAGCTCGTTCCGTTACAGTATTTCTTCTACAAGATACTTTAAAGATGAGTCGTTTTAAAGACGAAGGCCTCAGAAGACTTCATCAGCATTGGATGCTTCGAGAAAGCTCTTTCTTAATTATTTTGTACTTGTTAGGAAGAATATTGTAAGGAATTCTACACGTCGTCCCATGGGGGAAGATTGTTGGAAACTCACTTTATGTGACGACATTTAAGAATTCCCGTTAGTTATCATAGTCACGCACATTTAGACTAGACTAGGCTCGTTGTAAAGTTTAGGTTGTGTGCGTGACTATATATACCCCTCCTTAGCTTCCAAGGAGGGGTGTTGATTGTCATTTGTTCATTTGGGAATACACACACTTTTACTCTCAACCTCTCTTTCTCTCTCTCTAAGCCAACAATGGCTTCCACCACCATTTACCACCACATTAGACCACCGGATCCATATTTTGCTTTTCTACATTATCTATGACCATCGAATCTTCCACAAAGAATAAATCAAAACAAATATCCTCTTTGATGGATCTCAGGTAGGGGGTATTTTCGATGTGTTTAATTTGTTCAAATCGAAACAACGAGTGAATCATTAAATGAAAGAAAGTTGGACTGAAACATACATGTTTTAAGTCTTACTTACAACTTTCGGATATTAATTAGAAGCATTGCTTCTCACAGATAAATGATGAAGAAATCGTGAGTAGGTCGAATAGATTGATTGTATTTAATTAAACGAAACAAAGACAGATCATAGCATAATTGTTACTGATCTTTCTTTTAATTTGAATAGCAAAGATGGTTTAGACCATTTATAGATCTTGATGATCTCGACATGCATGTTGGTTTGTGGTGTAGTCAACGAGACCGGGATTAATAATAACATAGTTTTTATTAATTAATCTTGATACTCGAAAAGTAAGAACAGATCTGTGATGATTATTTAATTTTCGTGAGTGAATAGTTAGATCTTTGTGATCTTGACGATTCTAAGTCACGGAAACTTAAGAGTCTGAGATTGTATTTTATTATTTTTCTGTTGGAATCTGATTAAAGAGGTGTCTGTAGATGGGATAGGTGACGAAGGGTATAGGATTAGATTGATAGAGTTGGGGAGTAATAAGGTTGGATGAGTAATATAGATTTTGGTCAAAATGTTGGTTCTCTGGTTTTGTACAAACAGTCGTAATGTTCATATTAAAAACCCATCGCAATGTTTTTGAAACTTGCATCGCATTGTTTTTTTAAAATAAGTCCATCAGAATGTTTCAGTCCCATCGCAATGTTTTTAATTTGTTTTCCATCGTAATCCTATCTGTAATTCTGTCCATCGGAATGTTTCCTCTACACCCCATCAGAATGCATCCACCGGAATGCATCCGTCGGAATGCATCCGTCGGAATGTGTTCCATCAGAATGCATCCGTCGGAATGTGTTCCATCGGAATGCATCGAATGTGTTCCATCGGAACATTCGATCGCAATGTATAAACCATTGGTTTTTGCGATCGCAATATTCCGATCTGAATGTCTGAAAACCCTTATCCTTAAGTTGTACTTTCCGTTTTTTTCTGGATCAAGTTTTTATCATCTCATCTTCAAAATAATACCAAAAAAACATGTAAACTAGATCTTAAAACAATCAAGATCTTGAAAACACAGATCTCGTAAGCATATCGGACTATATGGATGAGGACCAAAGACCAGATAAATGATACTACTGAAAAAAATGCACAAGTTTTTAACCAGACAGGAAGAATACAGTGACAAGACCAGGAAACTATGGATACCAGATCATTGGCACAACAAAACTGTGACAAGTTGTGAAATGACCAGATTGTGACAAAATAACAACTATGACAAAAACATATCAGACGTGACAAAAATTGACAAATTTGACCAAAAAATGATAGAACGAGACCCAGAAGATTTTTTAGACCACCAAATCAAAAACAAGAACACGATCCAAGGATTGAACCGAGGCTCTGATGCCAATTGTGGATTAGCTTTTATCTAATCCGGTGGTCTAGGTGGGAAGGTGGAAGCTATTGTTGAGTTGAGAGAGAAGAGAGGTTGTGTGTAAAAGGTTAAGAAAATGTATTAAACAAGAAATGAAAACAAATGAAACACAATCAACACCCCTCCTTGGAAGCCTAGGAGGGGTATATATAGCCACACACCAAACACTTAACTATACATTGTACCTAGTCTAGTCTAAGCGTGTGTGACTATGATAACTAATGGGAATTCTTAAATGTCGTCACATAAAGTGAATTTCCAACATGATACTTTCATTACTTCCTTATATTCATAATTAATCTTCTTTAGTTTCAAAGTTGGCAAAAATAGCCCTTTTGTTATACTTTGGTATAATTACACTTTTAACCGCTAAAGTATATAGTTTTAGCATTTGCATTTAAACCTTCAATATTTAACCTTAGGAAGGACGTATATAGAAGTGGAAAACAGAATGCGTATGGAGATTAGGAGAAAACGGGGTGCAAGTTGAAATGAAAGGTTTAGGCTGCTATTTATAGTATTTTCGACCCTTAGGCTCCAAATAAAGACTTCAAACGTGTAACTAAGCTATAGGAGTGACTAATGTATGCTAGAGAAGATCTACTCAACTCTAGGGATGACTATACAAGCTAGATTCAAACTTATCAATGGTTTAAGGTCATAACTAGGCTACGAATTTTGATGATAAGAAGGAAGATGTGTCATCTACAATTACGTGATGCACCTACTTGGAAGATATCTTAAAATATACCAAAATATCTGGCCAATGTTTGAATTTAGGAGGGAAAGCATTTTGAATAGGTTTTGGAGGGAAAAACCTAACCTGATACAAAACTAGGGCTTGTAACTTTATACTTTGTGATTTTGGTGATTATGGACTTGGGAAAGTGATTAGTGAATGATTAAGGCTTATTGGGGTTTATACATTCTGTTTAAGAGATTTAGGTCCTTGGTTTGGAGTTTAACAAAGGTTTGATGTGAAAATAGGAAGTATACTTTTGTAGATTAGGGTTTTCTAATGATCTAGGGTTTAAGCTTAGTAAATGTGATTATCCTTCAACTAGCTACTGATGTAAACTCAATTTATACATCCTACATTGTCCTAAATGTGTTCATGAAGGCCCTACACTGGTTTTATTAAGTTATTCTAAGTAATCATGTCTAAAGGGTGAAAATACTCATTTTGACAACCCCATGGATTAGTCGGCCAATGAGTCGGAAATCACAGTTATTGTAAAACCCCAAAATTTGGGCTTTTGACACGTCACCGGCTTTATTATTATTATCGTTCATCCTATAATATTTTTACGGATCACTTTCATAATATATCAACACAAGACTTATTGCGTACAAAAATCATGATTTTGGTATATAAAAATAGTGAAGTATTTTAACTAAATATTATATACACACTTTTACCTAAATGAATAATAGATTCATCACCTCAGTACATATTTTGAGATAAACTGTAACTTTACTTAATTAAATTATTAAGTACTTGGACTTATTTCTATATGTATATATTTACATATATTTTATAATGGAATTAAACACCTAACACTTTAAAAACAATGTACATTATTTTAACATTGTCATCTATTTACATTCTTCAAGTAAAATATTATAATGATATATTCATTATATACTTTCACTAAATTACCTAAAGCTTCAACAAAAATACCTATAACTCAACAAATGCATACTCTACTTACAAGGAACCATACAACTTTCTATACTTTCTTACACGTCCATACTATGCCATACTTACACAACACTATGTCATACTATACACCATATTATTAGACACTGGATACTATTACTTGTCAATTGTGTCTCCCTTTGACCTCCCAAAACACACGGCTCAAACACAAAATGGGAAGGAAGTACATTTTCTAGTTTTGTCATGTGCTAATATCTCACCATATCTTACACAAATCCCACAAAATCTAGGCTAGATCACATGAGATCTTCACTTGATACACCAAAATCTTCTTATATCTTGTACTAGCCGATCCTCTCTCACACACACATAAACACACACTCAAATCTCTCCCAAAACTCTCTCAACCTACGGCTCATATATTGTCTCCACCAAAACTCCTTCAACAACCAATTACTACTTCATTTACTACTCCTAAATCATGTCTCATACTACATGAATTCTAATCATTGGCAACTTCTACAAGTACCTTGATCTTCAAAACAAGAAAAGGAGCCCTAGCTATACCCTTGAAGCCCACGGCTTGATTTTAGCTACAAGGATCTCCATTGTTGAAACTTAGCTCTCATTCCTACTCATGCTCTTGTTCATCCCTAGATCTACCTAAACAATTAAGTAACTTAAAACCTATCTTTCAATATACTTATTTTTCATACACATGAACATACACATGATTATTACTAGTAAAACTTGTCGAAGCAAAAACATAAAACCCTAGACCTTATATGGGTCACGGCTAAATTTACGTGGTGACTTAAAATGAGGTAAAATCTTGATAACCATGATGAACATAACCTTATGAACTAGTTAATCTAGAAAAACTATGAAAAGCATAAGCATGCATATATTAGACGTGGGGTTTTAAACCCTAATTGTTCAATATATGTTAATCTTGTAATATTTAGATAAACCTATAAATACTAGATCTAATAACTAGTTGCCTTAGATCTATAAGCTCACTATTTTTGCCTTATAAGATTTGGTTTAAGCCTACTATAATAAGTTGCCTAAATAAATCTTCATTGTCACTAAATAAAATGTTTTATAAAACTTTTAGTGTCAAAATATAACTTTGTAAAGTTTCGGGTTTAAAATAATAGATCTATAAATATTTTGTATTAAAATGCAAGATCTGTGAAACTTTGGGTTAAAATAGTAAATCTATAGTATTTCGGGTTAAAAAGGGAAATATAATACTTTCGGGTTGGATTGGAAATTTTACAGAGTATAGGGATCTAAATGACAAGTGTAGAAACTTATTTTTCCAAAAATATAAACTTTAGGACCACTTTTGTAATTTGCTGTGAGTTGATGGTGTGTTTTGAACACTATCCGAAACTTCAAGGTAATAAAAAGGACCTAAATGGAATTACTATGGCGTTAGGGTAAATTGTGTAACTTAATAAAAACCTAGGGATCTCTTTTGCCATTTACCGAAACTTAATATAAGCCCTAGGGACCTTTTATGCCAACTTAGTAAACTATAACTAACCCTAAGTAAACCCTAGGGGCTATTTATGCCTTAAGCCGAAACCTATACAAGCCCTAGGGGGCATTTGTGTAACTTAATTATAAACTTAAATATAAGCCGAATATTGGAGGACCAATTTTGCCATTTAATGAAACTTAAACAAGCCCTAGTTACACGTGTAACTAGGGAGGGACCAATATTGTAATTACTTGAAAGATTTAGAAACCCTAGGGGTATAAAAGTAATTTAACCGCGGGTAATTATTTAAATAGAAGGACTAAAACGTAATTTATACAAAGTATAACGAACCCTAAAATTCCTATATTTATATCTGATATTTAAAACGAAAAACTTTAATAAACATAACATTTGTTATTTTCCCAAACTTATAGTTTAATAATTATAAACACTACGTAAACGTGGAATTTAATTAAAATGTTATACGTTTTATAAACCTTATTTATATATTAAATATAAATTAAAACTGATTGACTTATAAAATAAATATATCAATTATATTTATTTTTCTATTACTTTAAATATATATAAAAACTACCTTTTATAAATATTAAAGTGTTTTATAAACAATATAAGTACAAAAATATTAATTAAATAGATTAATTAATTTAACCTTATTATTTATTTTATACTTAAAATAAATACTACTAGAACTTGTACAACGATGAACTAAAATACAAGTATCGTAATAAAATGCTTAAAACCAGTATAAGCATGCACAGATTTATTCTGAAACTTTTTATGCATTATGTTATGCATTTACTGAGACCTTATAATTATTTAGGTCGTTGATTGTATCGTGAGCATCCTTATCAGATTTATCTACTGACTTATTGTTGTACTACTGAGGTGAGTTCGTAGCCTCGCCTTTCACTACTATTTATGTTTTTACTAACCCGCGAGGGGGAGACATGCTATAACTTGTTTTGACTATATGATTTTTATTTCGTGAGATCGTGGCCCCACACTTATACTTAATAAACTGTTTATCTAGGAAACGCAAACTGAACTGTTACCCTTAATTACATTTGCCTATTGTAGATGAACCCGCATGTCCCGTGCATCTGAAATCGTTAGAATTTTTGAATTGCTTGAATGTCATAAATAGATCTATTTGGGATTGACCGTCATTGTGCCTCGGCCAGGACAACAGATGTTTCACATGTCAGAACTTATTATTTTTATGGGTGCCTTTTGATAAGGCGAAGGGTCCTCATTTGTCGAGGACTTAACTGTCAAGTCTCAGTTTCGGGCAATATGGGAATGTAATTACCTTATAGTATTTTGCTTTGTGCGATACTATGCTTGTGATGTTTGCGGTTCTAAACTTGACCTTTTATTATTTGGTATATTAATACATGGAACATACTCATATATCTGAACTTGATTTTTATCAAACCTTATGAAATACTATATGGGATATTTGAGATCCTACACTTGATTTTTATATCAAACTTTGTGCAACACTATGTGGGACAATGTATAGTCCTGAACTATGATTTTACAAAACACTATGAATTCACCAACTTTATGTTGACTGTTTTAAGCATGTTTTTCTCAGGAAATTAAGCTGGATTATTTGAGCATGGACTGAGCATCATTTAGGAGCATCATAATAGTTGGGGGATCTGTTTTCACTGGGATATTTGTAACAGATGATATTTAACATTTCAATTGATTGTACTAAAACCATATTTGTATCAACTGTATTTCAAATCATGTAATTATGATCAATGCTTCGTATGCCATTTGTTTTGTGATCCACCTACTGACACCCAATTACTATTCCGCTGCAAACCTGATTTGGGGGTGTCACAGAATGGTATCAGAGCAATGGTTATAGAGAATCAGATCGAAAATAAAATTGTTTTTCTATTTTATTAACTGAACTATAATCGGACAAAATTTTCAAAAACTTAGATTTCAAAAACTAGGTTTTTGACGGGGACATACTTAGAGAGCATTTAGCATAGAGAGCATGCATAACTATATGATTTAAATGCGATTCATTATCCTATGCATTTATATTTATGGTAATACTAGATGCTAACCGTTTACCTACTTTATGTATTACAACTGTTTAATATATTTATGAAGATATTAAAATATTAAAATACTTAAGGTATTTAATGAAACTTATAAACATGTCATGTTAGTAGGAAACTTTATACTAAAGATGTTCCATCTCGATATTACGTTTTGACTGAGTGGTTGGGTTTACGATTTAAAGTGCCCTCGCTCCTCAAACGTTTATAGAATGGCTTCTGAAGCGTGATGGCCCGAACAATGCATTATAACCACAAACAACATAATACATAACAAACCTCTGGAAATATGAAAATGGAAATCTTTGGAAGATATAAATTAGATTTTATAAATCCTGGTAAATCTAAACAGATTTTTATAAATCTTGTAAAATCTAAAATAGATTTTTGAAAATATTGGAAAATCTTGAAAATTTTAAAATAGATTTTGGAAAATCTTGGAAAAATCTTGGAAAAATCTTGGAAAATCTAAAATAGATTTTGGAAAATATTGGAAAATCTAAAATAGATTTTGGAAAATCTTGTAAAATCTAAAATTGGATTTTGGAAAAATCTTGGGAAAACCTTGGAAAATCGTAAATAGATCTTTATATATCCTAGCAAAATCTAAAAGGGATTTTGGAAATCTTTTCTTGAATAATTGTATTTTGGAAGAACTTAATTAAATTTTGGAAAAATTTAAATTATTTTTTTTTCTCTTTAGAAATCTTAATGTATCTTTGAAAATCCTTACCATGTCTTTCGTAAACTTAACTAGACTTTTATATATCTTTGGAAAACTCTAAAATTAGATTTTTTTTTTGAGATCTTGATTAAATCCTGTTGAACTTATAACAAACTTGTAAAACCTAGATCTTATGTATGGACTTTAAAATTTACTTTTTAAACCTATATTTCATAATGAAAACACATGGAAAAGAAATATAGCTTAGGCTATCTGATTCATTTTTGAACTTTTAATAAACTTGTGAACTTATAATAAACCCTAAATCTTAATTTTTGGGACCTCGTAAATTAAATGTAAACATAAAACAAGATTGGACTTTATCTTGAAATACTGTAAAGCTTATAATTAATATACAAACTGGTAACCAACTTGGATTTCATTTAAAACCCAGAAATAAAACATACCGTAGGTTTTTACTCTCTTTTTAGAGATCTAGACTTAATCTTTACAAACCAGTAATAAGCTTGTAAGGTTTCATAAACTTCACACCTAGATAAATGGTTAAGTATTATTAATTGACTAAAATATGTTTAGGTTCATTAGGAATCCCATTAGGCCCATTTATTGTCCTCTGGACCTATGTAGTAAAACTTGTAATATTATTGGATCTAAAAATGTAATAAGGCCCATTAAGAATTCCTTAGCTCACAAAAATTGTTAATGGATCTTGTAAGCTCAATAAGGTTTTGGGAAGCCCATTAGCTCTTTTGGCACATTTAATAAGCCCACTTAATGATATTATACTTAAACAAAGTTTTAATACCAAAAATGTATCTTATAAAAACTTTTGGACTAAAAGTGTCAATTCATTAAACTCATGGATTAAAACTGTGACATTGAAACTTGTTTTGATAAAACAGTAATTACAAATATTGTAAATAGTTGAAAGTCTAGGGAGTAATAAATGCCATTCATGACTTATTAAACCCTAAGGACTAAAACTATTAAGAACCAGACAGTGTACATCTATTAAAACAAGGAGGGACTTGTTTTGCTAATAACCGAAACTTAAGCAAACCCTAGACCCCTTATTTCATTTAATGTATTAAAACTTGAGCGAATCCTAAACTAAATGGACTAGAACCATCCTTTCCTGAAACTTGTAAACAAAGGGTTATTATTTAACTTGCGAAAACTTTTGGGGAAATTAAATAAAATCTAATAAAGTGTTGTTACTTTTATAACTGTTCACATAAAAATTTTGAAATTTAATGTACATAGATTATAAAAGTAAA
The DNA here is from genome assembly GCA_025667525.1 of Glebionis coronaria. NCBI lineage: Eukaryota > Viridiplantae > Streptophyta > Magnoliopsida > Asterales > Asteraceae > Glebionis > Glebionis coronaria. The sequence goes on along the minus strand of CM046877.1, from coordinate 286,594,620 downwards.
ATACAACAATTGTAAGTAAAATACTTTTACTTAAATGATATTATTAATAACAAATTTAAATGGAAGTTATTAATACTTGTACAACGATGTATTTAACTAAAATACAGTAACATAAATGAATTGCCTAAAAACGAGTTGGTATTATAGAGAAATCCAAATAAATCCGAAAAATCTTATACTAAGATTTTTAAAATCCTCCATGATTGATTTTGTATCAAGCCTATGCTTATACGCTAATCATTTCATATACGCTGATTATTGCTTATAATTAATTGATAAATATAAACCGGTTAGTCTATATTGACTACTTGGAAAACTGACTGGACACATAATAAGAACGGATTTACAACAACCGTACATATTGGAATATTTAAAAACAGACTAGGGAGCATTATCCCGTGTACTACATTTTATTAGATGTTTGAACTTGTTGTTATGTGTATATATGTATATATACCTTACTAGAAGGAACTATATGATACAATGCCTATGCTTATGATTGTAATATATCATTATATTGTATATATGAGTTCCTTGTTTGATACGTATTCTTCCACGTTATCGCGCGTCAACATTTATTTTCTCTCGCTTATAATTTTGTACGCATATCTACGGAACACGACTTATTAACGACTTATACACGTTTGCTTTTAGTATTTTCACGTGGTATTATTTGGATAAGTTTGCATCTTTAAATGATGCGGTGGAACTCAAAATCAAGGTACTTATGATCCTATATTATACATATGGGACCTGAGTCTCTTGATCCTAAGTTAATGATGATTTCCTCTCAAGACATTATGGGACGTCTAAGAGTGAAATCTTAAGCCACCGGACCAGAAGTTTATTTATAAATTCGTATTAAGATGTTATGGGATGTCTGAGGACGAAGGTTTTAAGCAAACGGGCTATAAAGTATCTTAATAATATCTAGTATCCTAGATATTATATTTATTTTAAATAAGTCTTGTCGGAAATATTTAGGTAAGGTGGGCTATGAAATCCCTAATAAAACGAATTGGGACGCTTTTTCGTTTGAATAAAGAAATCATAGGTCACCGAATGCAGTTATAAATGTTACCTTACATGGATGAGGACGCTTATCGATGTAAATAGAAATTTATAATCACATGAGCTTAAATATATTCGACATGACTCATAATTGATGTTATTTTATTTATCCAGTTATGGAATGTAATCCTTTTTGACTCACGATTTCCTCCAGTAATATCTTATCCATAAGATAACTTATACTTGATGTCATTACATCCTCACCCAGTAACATAGGAAGATTCGTGTTCATCTCTTTTAGATCAAAGCATTGTGCTCTTGACTTTTGGCTTATCCTTAACCCAAATACCACTTCCGCTGCATTCGACCCCATTTGGGGGTGTCCATTTCCGCTGCATTTTAAACCCTTTTTGGGGTGCCGACTTCCGTTTCCATTGACCCCTTTGGGGTGTCACAGAAAATTTAAGCTATTTCATCTGCCATGAGGAAATGAAACCTCGATCATTCAAGGCGACGGTAACACAGACTTTATCAACACTAGACATAGTGTCATCTCTTGTATCGAAGCCCGGAAATACTTGGTAAGAGGATGCCTTATCTTATAAGCTCACATTTCTCAAATCGACGAGGAAAACAAACCCAAGCACAAACGACATGCCCAACTCACAATGGGTGTATTTTGTAGGGTTATGTTTGTCACCCTCCAGAAAGAGATAATTGATGTCCCATACTTTAGGACAATCTTCTTCCTCTTCAGATCCAATTAGTTTGACAATACCATTGTCTAACAAGCCTTGAAATGAATGACTTCCTCCTTTTAGAAGTCGAAATTTGTACAAATTTTAAACCACCAGTAGTAGATGCATGACCCTTTCAGTATCTCACCAGGGATGCACACTTCTTTATTCTTGGTCTCTTCTTTGATTTCCATCATTTGAAGTACTTATTCTCTACGCAACTTATGCCCCAGCTCAGCCACAAATGAAGCAGATTCTTTGCAACTTGCTACCCAATCACTATCAACAATAATCTTAGCCATTTCACTGAGTGAAGCTTTGGAGTCAAACTAATGTTTGCTTTCCACAGGCTAGAAGTATATCGGGAAGCCCATTTAAATAAAAACCAAGACTTAAAACAAACTTGTCCTATTTTATCCAACTTTGTAAACTTATTAGAACTCGAATATGATTTAATGAACCTTTTACTAATTCTTAAGGGCTAAACTTAGACATTAACAAACTTGAAAGAATCCCTAGTTAATTTAACACGGATTAAAAACCCTAGAGGTTGATTTTGCCACTTTTGAAACTTATTTTGAGCCCTAAGTTATTATCATTGGAAACTTTTCGTGCCCTAAGGGCCACATTACAAAATAGAAGGACCAAATGTGTAAATTTTCAAAACATAAAAGGCAAGTTACCTTGTGCATTATAATATACTCACCGAAAACATACGATCAATAACTACATTCTAAATATCACCTAGGAGTCTAAACTTGAGTTCACAAGATTACGCGTTCAAGAAAAAGTGTCCTCACTTATTCCCTGGACGAGTAACTTCATTTTAAGCTTTGAGGACAAAGCTAAAATAACGGGTAAGTGCTGTAAAACCCCAAAATTTGGGCTTTGACACGTCACCGGTTTATTATTATTATCGTTCATCATATAATATTTTTACGGATCACTTTCATAATATATCAACACAAGACTTATTGCGTACAAAAATCATGATTTTGGTATATAAAAATAGTGAAGTATTTTAACTAAATATTATATACACACTTTTACCTAAATGAATAATAGATTCATCATCTCAGTACATATTTTGAGATAAACTGTAACTTTACTTAATTAAATTATTAAGTATTTGGACTTATTTCTATATGTATATATTTACATATATTTTATAATGGAATTAAACACCTAACACTTTAAAAACAATGTACATTATTTTAATATTGTCGTCTATTTACTTTCTTCAAGTAAAATATTAGAATGATATATTCATTATATACTTTCACTAAATTACCTAAAGCTTCAACAAAAATACCTATAACTCAACAAATGCATACTATACTTACAAGGAACCATACAACTTGCTATACTTTCTTACATGTGCATACTATGCCATACTTACACAACACTATGTCATACTATACACCATATTATTAGACACTTGATACTATTACTTGTCAATTGTGTCTCCCTTTGACCTCCCAAAACATACGGTTCAAACACAAAATGGGAAGGAAGTGCATTTGCTAGTTTTGGCATGTGCTAATATCTCACCATATCTTACACAAATCCCACAAAATCTAGGCTAGATCACATGAGATCTTCACTTGATACACCAAAATCTTCCTATATCTTGTACTAGCCGATCCTCTCTCACACACACATAAACACACACTCAAATCTCTCCCAAAACTCTCTCAACCTACGGCTCATATATTGTCTCCACCAAAAATCCTTCAACAACCAATTACTACTTCATTTACTACTCCTAAATCATGTCTCATACTACATGAATGCTAATCATTGGCAACTTCTACAAGTACCTTGATCTTCAAAACAAGAAAAGGAGCCCTAGCTATACCCTTGAAGCCCACGGCTAAGATTTTAGCTACAAGGATCTCCATTGTTGAAACTTAGCTCTCATTCCTACTCATGCTCTTGTTCAACCCTAGATCTACCTAAACAAGTAAGTAACTTAAAACCTATCTTTCAAAACTTATTTTTCATACACATGAACATACACATGATTATTACTAGTAAAACTTGTTGTTGAAGCAAAAACATAAAACCCTAGATCTTATATGGGTCACGGCTAAATTTACGTGGTGACTTAAAATGATGTAAAATCTTGATAACCATGATGAACATAACCTTATGAACTAGTTAATCTAGAAAAACTATGAAAAGCATAAGCATGCATATATTAGACGTGGGGTTTTAAACCCTAATTTTTCAATATATGTTAATCTTGTAATATTTAGATAAACCTAGAAATACTAGATCTATAACTAGTTGCCTTAGATCTATAAGCTCACTATTTTTGACTTATAAGATTTAGTTTAAGCCCACTATAATAAGTTGCCTAAAAAAATCTTCATTGTCACTAAATAAAATGTTTTATAAAACTTTTAGTGTCAAAATATAACTTTGATAAGTTTCGGGTTTAAAATAATAGATCTATAAATATTTTGTATTAAATGCAAGATCTATGAAACTTTGGGTTAAAATAGTAAATCTATAGTATTTCTGGTTAAAAAGGGAAATATAATACTTTCGGGTTGGATTGGAAATTTTACAAAGTATAGGGATCCAAATGACAAGTGTAGAAACTTATTTTTCCAAAAATATAAACTTTAGGATCACTTTTGTAATTTACCGTGAGTTTAGGGTGTGTTTTGAACACTATCCGAAACTTCAAGGTAATAAAAAGGACCTAAATTGAATTACTATGGCTTTTGTTTAAATTGTGTAACTTAATAAAAACCTAGGGATCTCTTTTGCCATTTTCCGAAACTTAATATAAGCCCTAGGGACCTTTTATGCCAACTTAGTAAACTATAACTAACCCTAAGTAAACCCTAGGGGCTATTTATGCCTTAAGCCGAAACCTATACAAGCCCTAAGGGGCATTTGTGTAACTTAATTATAAACTTAATTATAAGCTGAATATTGGAGGACCAATTTGTCATTTAATGAAACTTAAACAAGCCCTAGTTACACGTGTAACTAGGGTGGGGACCAATATTGTAATTACTTGAAAGATTTAGAAACCCTAGGGGTATAAAAGTAATTTAACCGTGGGTAATTATTTAAATAGAAGGACTAAAACGTAATTTATACAAAGTATAACGAACCCTAAAATTCCTATATATTTATATCCGATATTTAAAACGTAAAACTTAAATAAACATAACATTTGTCATTTTCCCAAACTTATAATTTAATAATTATAAACACTACATAAATGTGGAATTTAATTAAAATGTTATACGTTTTATAAACCTTATTTATATATTAAATATAAATTAAAACTGATTGACTTATAAAATAAATATATTTATTATATTTATTTTTCTATTACTTTAAATATATATAAAAACTACCTTTTATAAATATTTAATGTGTTTTATAAACAATATAAGTACAAAAATATTAATTAAATAGATTAATTAATTTAACCTTATTATTTATTTTATACTTAAAATAAATACTACTAGAACTTGTACAACGATGAACTAAAATACAAGTATCGTAATAAAATGCTTAAAACCAGTATAAGCATGCACAGATTTATTCTGAAACTTTTATGCATTATGTTATGCATTTACTGAGACCTTATAATTATTTAGGTCGTTGATTGTATCATGAGCATCCTTATCAGATTTATCTACTGACTTATTGCTGTACTACTGAGGTGAGTTCATAGCCTCGCCTTTCACTACTATTTATGTTTTTACTAACCCGCGAGGGGGAGACATCCTATAACTTGTTTTGACTATATGATTTTTATATCGTGAGATCGTGGCCCTATATTTATACTTAATAAACTGTTGATCAAGGAAACGCAAACTGAATTGTTACCCTTAATTACATTTGCCTATTGTAAATGAACCCGTATGACCCGTGCATCTGAAACTGTTAGAATTTTTGAATTGCCTGAATGTTATAAATAGATCTATTTGGGATTGACCGTCCCCATCTGGGTGAGTCATGCTCACTGTGCCTCGGCCAGGACAACAGATGTTTCACATGTCAGAACTTACTATTTTTATGGGTGCCTTTTGATAAGGTGAAGGGTCCTCATTTGTCGAGGACTTAACTGTCAAGTCTCAGTTTCGGGCAATATGGGAATGTAATTACCTTATAGTATTTGGCTTTGTGTGATACTATGCTTGTGATGTTTGTGGTTCTAAACTTGACCTTTTATTATTTGGTACATTAATACATGGAACATACTGATATATCTGAACTTGATTTTTATCAAACCTTATGAAATACTATATGGGATATTTGAGATCCTACACTTGATTTTTATATCAAACTTTGTGCAACACTATGTGGGACAATGTATAGTCCTGAACTATGATTTTACAAAACTCTATGAATTCACCAACTTTATGTTGACTGTTTTAAGCATTTTTTTCTCTGGAAATTAAGCTGGATTATTTGAGCATGGACTGAGCATCATTTAGGAGCATCATAATAATTGGGGGATCTGTTTTCACTGGGATATTTGTAACAAATGATATTTAACATTTAAATTGATTGTACTAAAACCATATTTGTATCAATTGTATTTCAAATCATGTAATTATGATCAATGCTTCGTATGCCATTTGTTCTGTGATCCACCTACTGACACCCAATTACTATTCCGCTGCAAACCTGATTTGAGGGTGTCACAGTTAGCAAAAAAAAATAATCATTTTGACCTAATTTACAAGCCATGCATTGAAATCTTGTACCTTGTGCATTAGGTTACTTGTAAATTTTCTTAAAATAATCTTATAACCTTAATGAAGTCCTATAAATATTTATAGACTTGTCTAAAAAGAACTAGGTGGTGATTCCATGTAGTTTTCTTAATATAAGGGTTTTTAGGTCATTAATCCTAATGACTTTCTACCTTGGGTAATTAGGGTTTATACCTTTTATAAACACTTATTCTAGGGCTTATATATTATGCTTACGACTTCTATGGTTTCTATATTTTTGGTTTAAGGGTTTGTATAGGTTGATCATATTCTAGGGATAATTATAGGAGCTTAAGATCCTATGCTTTGATAACTTGTACCTTATGCTTTACAAACTTGTAACTTAACTTGAAATAAATGTATATCCTTAATATGATATATAGTTGAGTTTTATAATTTATGGAAAAATATTAGACTCTAATTCAATGTGAAATGGATTTTATATGCTAATCTTGGTTACTAGGTCTTAACTTGTAATTAGCTTTGGATTAGTGAATATTAGTATTTTGTGCTCAATTAGCTTTCCTTTATGTGATAGATTATAATTAGTATATTTTTTTATTCTTGTGCATAGATGTTATGTAATTACATTGCTTGAAATATGGTTTACCAAGGGTTTCTAGGTGGTGATCTAGACTATTATGTACAATTACTTGTACTTAGCTTTGTATGGTTTGTTCTTACCATTATTATTATTATGTCTTCAAAGTATAGTTTACAACTTGTTTATATTCCATAATGACTTATTAATATGTATTCTCCATTCATAGTTTACCATTCTTGAGTTTAGAACTCATTTATAGGGATTCTAGGGTTTCTAAGGGAATTTAGGGCATCATGGTTACATTTGATATTTTCTTATCAATATTGACCTTATTAGATCACTTTTAGATCTTAAACTTGATATATACATTATATTGACAACATATAGGAATATGTTGTAATGGCAGTTCAGGTTGTGAGAAGCAGTTTATCTTACCAAGTAAGGTACAAGAAGCAAAAATTTCTAGCCAATTTTCATATTAAGACAGTTATAGCACATAATACATATGTGAAATTTGAGGATTGTCACACAAACAGATCCATATGTAAGAGTTGCAAAGGTTTAGTCACTGAGTTGATAGTGTTGGTCTTACAAGAGGTTCTATGTTGCTTACCTTTTTGACAAGCAGTACATGTGAGATCATTTTGAAAAGTTGTGTTAGGTTAACCTCTAACTAAGTTTCTTTTAACCAGTTTATTAAGGTTCTTAAAATTCACATGTCCTAACCTCTAATGCCATAGATTAGACTTATCATTAGAAGCTTTGGCTATAAAGCATGTAACACCACCTGTTGGAGTAATAGTATGAAGATTAAAAGTATACATGTTTTATTGCCTGGGCACTTTGAGCAATACTTAAGAGTCCATAGGCATCTCATAGTCTTTGGAGAGAACCAGGCAGTCTGTATATGTAAAGAGTACCTTGTTCTTCTTATCACACATCTGGGATACAGAAAAGAGATTGAATTCATTCAATTCCTTAACAAAGAACACATCTTCAAACTCCAATCTTCTTGTATTAATCTTTCCTTTTCCAATGATCCTGCCTTTACTACAACCAAAGGAAACTGGTCCACCTCTGAATTCTTCAAATTCAGTAAGGAAATCTTTATTCCCTATCATGTGCCTTGAGCATCCACTGTCTACTATTCCTTTATCTTTCAATAGATTAATTAGATGCTCCTGCACATACATAAAACACATTAGTTTTTAACAGGGACCCAAGCCACATTTGGCTCGGATCTTGTGGGACCTACATACTTAAGAGTTTGATAAGTAGTTTTACCAGTGATACTACATACACTCTTATACTTCATGGTTCCAGTTAAATAGTCAAAGACATAAGTGGGTTCATTGTCCTTGGTTCTTTTTGACTTAAGTACTATTTCAGCAGTACTTGCTTGAACACATGGTTTTTCTCCCTTAGGTCTCCACACTTGCACTGGTTTTTCATAAGACTTATCTCTAGGTGTCTTGGAAATCTCAAAGAAACTCCTAGATGCTTTATGGGACTGTGGTTTACCAGACTTTTGAGTAGCGGTATTTACTTTTGGTCTAGCACTACTTGCAGTTCTAGGTTTTCTGGTACATGGTTTGCTAGATTTCAAAGGTACTAGACCTTGTTTCATAAGTACTGCTCTTGGGATAAAGTCTTTGGTTGTGAGAGGGTGTTTGTCCTTATTGGTCCATGCACTCACTTTCTTAGTATGACCAAACTTAGGTTTGTCATCTTTTGGTCCTACTTGTCTTTTCACCTGTGGATTACCTTTTGTAGAAACTAGAAGGGGGGGGGGGGGTTGAATAGTTTCTAGTTAAATTTTCAAAACATTTCGTTTGTTCCACTGGCTGCGGTTCCTTGAATATCACCGCGGTTCCTTATCAATAAAGAACCACGGGTTCAATAAAGAAACGCCTACAGTGGATGCCAAATATTGATACGTTGTAAACCTTGACAATATTTTGTATCAAATATCTCGATCAAGCTTGACTAGATATGAGATGTGTTTGATTGAAAGATAAATACTACAAGTAAGTAAACACACAAACACATCAAATCAAGAGTACATCAAACAATAGTCTAAACACTAAGCATACACGTACTAAGCATAAGCTTTTCCGCAACTAGGATGTTTAGACTAAGTGATGTATACTTGACCATAATCTAAACATGAAGCACACACGTACTAAGCCTTAGCTTTTCTGCAACTTAGAAATTTGGATTATGAGATGCACACAACACACAACAACAAGTATGCAACTATAAATACATCTAAAAAGGTAAAGACATAAATGTAAATGAAAGTACCGACACGATGATTTATAGTGGTTCGGTCACGAAGCTCTTCTTCGCCCTACTCCACTCCTCGAGTACACCTTACTCGAGAGTTACTTCACTAGTCAACAAAACTCCTTTCAAGGCGGAGAAAACCATACACGTCGCTTACACATTTCCGACCCTAAGCTAGATGGCGAGTCCTAATCTTAGGTAGGACCAATCGACACAGCGTTGCCTACTTCACCATTTAACGAAACAAGGCTAGATGTCATGTTCTAATCGAAAGGTAGAACCAATCTTCACGACTCTTCCCTTTGAAGCTAAGTGAGAACTTCACTAGACACAACTACATCACTTTATAGTTTAGTGAGAACTCACAAGACACAACCACATCACTTTATAGTTTAGTGAGAACTCACAACTCTTACCTATTACAACTCAATAAAACACATATCCAAGTATACACATGTAACTTGGATCTACACAACACAAATCCAAGTATACACATATACAATGGATTTACACAAGACTTAATCCAAGTATTCACAAATACAATGGATTAACACAACTAATCCAAGTATTCACAAATACATTGGATCTACACAACATTGATCCAAGTATACCCATATACATTGGATCTACACAAGATTGATCCAAGTATAAACATATACATTGGATCTACACAAGACATAAATAAGAAATGATGAACATGACTAGATCTAAGAAAGGATGATCTTCATCAAGACTTCATCTTTAATCACATCACAAATGTGTGAGTGACCTTCTCTTTGCACTTAAGAGGATGAGGATATTGAAGGAGAGAATCACATCTTAAACAAGATTAATATAAACTAACTAATCAAGGGTTTAAATATGTTTTTGAAGAAACTGTGCAAAAAGGGTTGAAAGAAAACCTGGAAATGATCCACTATTTATAAGACAACAATGCGACGGCTATAAAGACCCGCGGTTCCTTAATTACCCCCGCGGTTCCTTATCAATAAGGAACCGCGGGTTCCATTAAGGAACCTCCGGCTTGGAGTCCGTGCATTTTTGTCCTTTAGTGGGGATATGCTATCTGGGGTAGTTTATACCCTCAAAGGATATTCCTTTGGCATATTGAATATGCCAAATTCAAATTAAAGAATATTCTTTGGAATATACCTTAGGGAATATTCTTTGGAATATTCCAAATTCAAATTTCCATTTTTCTTTTTAATAAAACATTTTATTAAAAATAAATTTTATTAAAATCTTTTGTCACATTTGATTAAATGTGAGTTTTAAGAAAATATTAATCATTGATAACTTAGTTAGGTTAATGACATGTTTATTCATAACTTGAGTGATTCATGCCGAATGCGATATGGGAGGTGTCGAGAGAAGTATACAAATGTATTCTTGAGTGATTACGAGTACCTTAACATTTTATATAATGTATTGCGAATTATACGTTTGTCATCAACAAAACACGAAGAGATTATATCGACAAAACATCGTAATGTTTGCACTAATAATCTCCCCCTTTTTGATGATGACAAACAAGTAAACCATAACACATATTAAAATGTATAAGTTACTCATTTACACTTACTTCTCATCCTTTTGTCGAATCAAAAGCATAGTCAACTTCTTTGAAGAAGAGAAGAATCAACGTCGAAAGAGCGCGCAACCATAGTGGTAGTAATCGATAGCACGTCATTTGAAGAAGGAAAGAATTGACGTCACGAGAGCTTGCATCTGAAAGGTAGTATTCATTTGTGGAAGAGGAGGATCGACTTTGAGAGAACATGCATTCAAAAAGCTAATCATCCATTGTGGTTGTCGGTTGAGAAGCGAGAATCCAAACCGTAAATACATCATCCAAAGATATTGAGCTTGCGTCATCCTAGTGAAGTCTTAAATCACCATAGATTAACCAACTCCATGCATAATAATAAGCTTATCACCGAGATCCCATAATTCATTACTTGCAAGATGTTCGATGAATGTAAGTTAAGTGAGTCAACGATCACAAATGTAATGACTAGAAATCTTGCAAATGCTCCCCCTTGATATGAGCTCCCCCTTGCTTGAGACGCCAACAAAGCAAGAATATTGACGAGATACAAAATTGGGTTAGAAATGTCCTACAAAACAAAGTTAGTGGGCAAGAGCATATATATATATAGTAATGTCACATAAGCGAAATTAGCTTTAAACAACTCGAGTACAAAGAGAGGGACTCATGAGAAAGCTAAAACAATCTTAACTTTTAGATGTGTCAAAAATATGACATGTTAAGAAAAATAAGAGGGTTATTAGATAGAAAAGAGATCTCAACTTATTTTGGTGACACCAAAAATATATAAAAAGGACTAAAGAGAGAAAAGAAATGTCCAATTTATAAAAATATAAAACATTGTAGAGAGGATATACTCCGCTTTAATATCTTGGCAAAAATGCCAAACTAAAGAGATTATGACATGGGCAATAAAAACAACTTCACATAGTCAAAAATAGAGGAAGAATGACTATGATGAAAAGGAAAATGAGGATGATAAACAAGTCGTTTGCACAAAAAATAATAAGCATTGAAGAAAGAAGTGTGCACGCGATGCTATCAATCCAAAAAAAGAGAGGATTTTTAGAAGATCAATTTAAAATTGTTGGAATAGAGGTAGAAAAGAAACATCCAACAATTTGAAGATATTATCTCAAGGGGTTAAAAACTTAGAATTGATGGAATCACCCATACCAATTGTAAATTTTAACCACAATCAACTCTCAACAAAGAAGGACAAAAAAAAATCTCAACCTAGAGACATTTTTTACCCCGAAAAAATAATTCCTTTAGAAAGCTCCCAAAGGCTTTAATTCATGAATCAAAAGCGGATAAATCGACGCTTTAAGAAAAATATTAGATAAAAGAAATTATAGACAAGGTTGCTTATGAATGTCGACACAAAAAAGATGACTCAATGATATAGAGGAATAGATCAAATAATCCAAAGAATAGAAAGACCAAGATGGATGGTGTTTAGCATACGATAAACTACATGCTAAAAGTTTCGTATCTCTTCTCAATCATTGTGAATGTTCAAAGAACAATTACAGGATGAGGAAAGGGTGAGGCTCGACTCAACTTAGTTTATAATAATAGAAGAGAGAGACTCGACTTAGACAGGCATGATTAAACTAAACCAAGATAAACTCAATCAAAGAAGTTAAGGATAACTTCACAAAATGATTCATGAATACTATACCTTAGAAGGTAATAATGAAATCTCGAAAGAAAACGAGAGAAGAAACTCAAAAGAAGCTCAAGAAGACATGAAATAGTTAGTACAAAATCTAACACATAATCAAGTAAGCACATAGGATAATTCATGCAATGCCTAATGTAATCATAGAAGAGGGATTGACATTAAGAAAGGATCCTAGTAAATGCATATATGCACCACAAAGGAGATGGCGGTTTACTTAACATTCAACAATGTAAAACCTAACTCACTAAGAATGCAAAATCAAGAAAAGAATTCTGTCACTCCAAGACCTAAACGCAAGTAGGTTTAAGCATGAAAGCATATGCATGTAAGCATAAGCATGTAAGCATAAGCATGTAATAGCAATTAAGCAAGCATCAAAACAAAAACCATAGAGATTAATGTGCACTAAATGTACTCTAGAGACTTATCTAGAAAAGGCAAGCCTAATAAAGTCTACAATAAACCAATGTAGAGAAGGTGCACAATTAACACATATGACACGCAAGAAACATGCTTACTTAAAAAGGAGAGGATAAGTAAAACATGTTAGGACTTAGCATTTATGGACATGCATGAGTTAGACATATCTAAGAGATATTATACCGGAATTGCTTAACAAAGACAAAACCATTAGAATAAGCATGCTCATTAACTAAGGAATTAAGTATACGGATAAGCAAGAAGATATATAAGCAAGTAGCATACAAGCAAGTCATCTATCTAGATATCACAAATCAAGCTACATGTAATGTAAATCTCCAAGGAGAATCCTAATTCTTATTAGTTTAAGAAAAGGACTCAAAGTAAGAGAAAAGAAAGAAACACAATAACAACAAGATCCAAGACACATAGATAAATCATGTTGAAAACCATGAAAGAAATACAAGAACATAAAGATCATACAACGATGTATGAAGCACAAGCCTATAACTTAAGCATAATTCTAATCCTAGTTACACTAGAACTCTAAGATTTGCTTAAATTTGATGTCTCATTACTAAGCAACACACATGCTTAATTAGATGACAAAGTGGTAGCGGAATTTGGTGAAAAAAAGGCTTGGTGATAATCTTGTAATTTAACTCATCAAATATATGAGACATGACAAGATGTTGATATTGACAATAATGAAAATATGTTCCATGATGCATGACCTTATCATGTGATGGAAGAAGAACACAAAAGGGAAGTGGTGGAAAAGGAGAGTTTCAAAAATCAGTTTCATTAGAATGAAAAGAGATTTGAAATGTGTGTTCTTTGGTGGAAAATCAAGGCTTTCATTTGGTAAATAAGACATTTTGCTTAGGTGAGAAAGAGATGCAAAGATGCTTAGGGTTAAGTAGAGAAAGCACAAGATATTTTAGGAGTGATCAAAGGCTAGAAATAAAGCTTCCAAAAGGTGTTAGAACAATTGGTAAGTTTTAGAAAACTAATTTTTGACTGCTTCTGCCCGCGGTTCTTTATCTTCTCCAGCGGTTCCATAGCGATATGGAACCGTGAGTTATTTAAAGAACCACCCACAGAAGGTGTGTTTTGGGGGATAAGGGAATTTTTCCAATTCAGCAAATCCTAATATTCTAGTCTAACTTATCATAAATTTATGCTAAAGAGCAATAAAAACTAAAACACACACAAAGGAAAAACACATAGGTTCAATTAGCACGTAGGAGGAAAGCTAAGAAAAACCTAATGGCTACAAATGAAAAAGACTCCTAATGACATACAAAGTTCATCGATGTAAACCATCATTAGTCATATTTAGGAAAAGCCATTTAATCTATTTAGAGAATGAGTATGAGACTATCACTAGAGGTGCTCAATTAAGGCTAAGCACGAACATTTTTATGAGTTATGCACTAACTCGACTTCTCACATTGAATTAATTTAACCATTAGGTCAAAATGAGTTTCTAGTGCAATAGATTCTCTAGAAGTCATTCTCAAGTTAGACAAAATGTAATTCCTACATTTGCCTAATGAAGTGTAGCAAAGATAAAATTATATTACCACACAATGCATGACCTAATGAGGGTTAAGAATACACCATTGCAAATCTTGTCAAAAGAGTCTAATTAAGGTTATTTACCTTAATAGGTATTGAGGCCAATAACAATGAATTGTATAAACAATGTTTACACAAAACAAAGGAACACTTTTGATTGGTCTTTCAAAAATGACACATTTACAAGTTACATTGAAATGTAAGTTACTTGATTATTTTGGATGAAACATCCAAGTTTTCAATCCGACTCTATTGTGTATTATAAGAAATTATTAAGCAAAACATGTCAAATAATTTGAATAAGTATATTCAATATACCATCATCAACACAAGTGTGAGTTATGATCCGATGTATATTATTAATAGTTCACATTCATGTCTACACTAAAAACATGTCAATTAGATTCGATAATGATATCGATCATAATTTGATTAATGAATTGATATATATTTGAAATCTTTATTGATTCCCAATAACACTCCTTTAAGAGAAAATATCTAAGATTTTCAAAGGGTGTTTCATGTTTTATAGTGAGACATTAATCTACTTGACCTAATAAGACAATGATCGAGTAAGACGACCCACATCAATAGATTTGACAAGCTCCCAAAGTTTTCAAACCTAAAAGTGTTAAAGAACATGCCAAGGTGTAAAAAATGTTTATGTAACATTTGTAAACCAAGAGATGTTAATCTTATATGCAATGCACACATAATGTTGCAACTAAAATGCAAGAAATCTAGAATACATCCTAAATAGGAAAAACTAGATACTAATAAATATCAAGCAAGGCACAAGAGATTAGACATATAAGCAACACTACTACAAATAGTAAGTAACACCTAATAATGTCTACACAAAATAATAACACACAAGGAAACACACACAAACAATTAGCTTAACACATAAAAGCATGCATCCATGTTTTGAGTGTTAGATATACCAACGTATACATAGTATTACTTTTAAACCCTAATTCAAAAAACTCTTTCATCTTTGTTGTTTGATTTTGATTAATCCATTTTCCCCTAATTAATTAGATTTCAACCCTAATACAAAAACCATACAAATAAATTTTATCTTTAAGGTCATTCTGTCATTCATCTTTGTTAAGATCGATCTGTTGTTGCTGGTACTGCTACGAATATTTTAGTTGGCCGTGTTGACTGAGAAAGTCATTGTTATATTATAAAAAACACATTTGGTTGGTATTCTGCAAAGAACCAAGGTTGATGGAGTGCTGCAGCACAGGTATATTTGATAATTGTCGTCATTTAGCCTATATGTTCTACTCTACGTATATGTGATAACAACTGGTTATTATAATTTTGGTTTTAGTTGCCAAAGGAGGTAGTGCAAATTTATGACCTGCATTGAGTATTACAGGTACAACACCCCTTTACCGCCGAACCAAACACCCCGTTACAACTTGATAGTGATATCTGTGTCTTACAAAAAGATTGACAAGAAGTGATACCCAAAAAAATTTGATTTTGAACAACTTTCAACCCATAAAGCCCTTTTCCGTGTTAGCTATTTTTTTTATTCAACCCATTTGACCCGTTTAAGATTAAACGCATCCCAAATAAACATGTTTACATAATGTATTTAGATGATGATGGTGTATTGGAAGATAATGGATCAGTTCTCCGGCTCTGTACATTGTTATACTCTGACAATTGTTAGAACGTCCATGGAAGTTGTTGCTGCACAAACCCAAGCAATTGCTGGTATTGCTTTTTGAATTTTGTGTATTCCAATGATGATGTACCAGGAAAGATTTATCCTTTGAATCCCTTTATTATTGTTGTTTATGCGTGGTATTAACTGTGCAAGAGTCTAACCTGGGATGGTCATTGCTTTCAAAAAGATGAAAACCAAAGGCTGTCAAGGCCATAAGGATAAAACTAAACAAATATTTTCGCTTGCTTCCCAATAACTTTGGCACTATGCCTACTACACAAGGTTTGGATAAAAAACACAGGATCTGAAACTGAAGGCTATTGTTGACAGGTTTTATTCATACTCTTCTCAACGTATCAAGATCATGTGTATCATGAAGTTCATTGAAATATATGCTAAGTTTTATTCAAATATTAGATTTTTATTGCAATTCTAGAGTTTCTTAATTATAAGTAAAAAATTCGCTATCTATGCCTGCTACTAAACGTCATTGACCCAAAAATAGGTGGGGTTATGCTCGTGGGTGACAGAGGTACCAGTAAATCCACCACCGTATGATCACTAATAGAACATGTGGCGCACCGAAGGCCGTGACATTTGGGTAATTAATATGCCCTGCATATTAACAATGCAATAAATGAAATTTAACCCTTTTACTGATTAAGTACTGTCTTTCTTCTTTTAGGGAAGCTACAAAACTGTCGTGCGTCATTTTGGTAACCAGAATCATTCGTGCAAAAGGTGTGTTTGGCTAAAGGAGCCGGTTTTTGTGGTTTCTGAGTTTAACATTCATATGCAAAATGCCAAAACTGCTTATGCTATTTAGCTAAAAGCCATGTCCAAATGACAGTATTTTTTCAGAACCCCAGCTTTCTGGAAAGGAGTTGGTTTCAGTATCTGAAAAAATTTCTAATGTTGTTCCAGTTGAAAGTCATGTTTACTAAAATATTTCAAAGAAAGATCATGAAATCGAATTGCTCGCAGAGCTGCTATTGGAATGGACGAGCTTCAGAAAATCCAAGAGGATAGAAAATGACAGAACTTAACTCCTAATCAAACTGATAACAGTAAATGCAATGGTATCATAATGGACTAAAAGTAACTCTTAAGTCAGAAGGTTAAATGGGTAAATTTTTTGGAGCTGCAACTATAGATTATTTGAATAGTATGGAACTACGACTACTAATTGGAGCTTAATCCCCATTTATAGGTGAATGCGGCATTCATTGTTCATTTTTCTGTTTGTGAGTCCAATGTACTTGGTCAACCAATCCCATTATATGGCAACAATCCGGACTCGGATATTTGAAAATAGTTTACGAACCATTTCAAAATTTAATCAAGTTTAACACTTTATAAATATATCAATTTTCAAATATATACCAACAAGAGATGTCCAACTTAATATAAAAGAGTAAAACACAAGTTTTACGACAAACCGATGCTCAATACTTTGGACAAAAATAGAACTTAGAAAACATCCAAATTTTAAAGTTTGAATAAAGGTTTGGAAGTATTTTTAATTGAAATAAAATTCAATTACGTTCGAAATGACGGGTGGCACGACTTCTACGGTCTTACGGTTGATTTTATATGATTTTTCAAAGTTTGCAAAAATCAGAGTCGGACTGACCGCGGTTCCTTATTGATAAGGAAATGTGGGGAATAGATAAAGAACCGCGTCCAGAGGAAAAAATGGGGTTTTTGGCCAAAATCATTGGTAACTTTTTGGAAGGACTTAGTACTCTAAAAAATCATATTAGACACATAGAACTCGTATTTTATAGTTGATTATGACACAAAAGATTTTTATACTTCCAAACATGAAAAGATTTAATTCAAGCTATTATGCAAAGTTTATTTAACACCAAAACTTGTACGAATGAAACAACAAAACACATTTCATAAGTAATCACTCTTCATGGATAATTTGATACAAAGATCGTCTCTATTTTTCTTAAAATCGTTTCATTTTTAAAAACCATTTGTTTTGAATAAGATAGCAAAGATCGATCCAAGCTTTAAAGTACAATATACTTAAAAGATCTTGAATAACCTCGGTCTGATACCAATTGTAAAAACATAAGGGGGGTTGAATAGTTTCTAGTTCAATTTTCAAAACATTTCGTTTGTTCCACTGGCCGCGGTTCCTTAAATATCACTGTGGTTCCTTATCAATAAAGAACCGCGGGTTCAATAAAGAACCGCCTACAGTGGATGACAAATATTGATACGTTTTAAACCTTGACAATCTTTTGTATCAAATTTCTCGATCAAGCTTGACAAGATATGAGATGTGTTTGATTGAAAGATAAATACTACAAGTAAGTAAACACACAAACACATCAAATCAAGAGTACATCAAGCAATAGTCTAAACACTAAGCACACACGTACTAAGCATAAGCTTTTCCGCAACTAGGATGTTTAGACTAAGTGATGTACACTTAACCATAATCTAAACATGATGCACACACGTACTAAGCCTTAGCTTTTCCGCAACTTAGATGTTTAGATTATGAGATGTACACAACACACAACAACAAGTATGCAACTATAAATACATCTAAAAAGTTAAAGACATAAATGTAAATGAAAGTACCGACACGATGATTTATAGTGGTTCGGTCACGAAGCTCCTCTTCGCCCTACTCCACTCCTCGAGTACAACTTACTCGAGAGTTACTTCACTAGTCAACAAAACTCCTTTCAAGGTGGAGAAAACCATACATGTCGCCTACATATTTCCGACACTAAGCTAGATGTCGAGTCTTAATCTTAGGTATGACCAATCTACACAACTTTTTCCACTTCACCATTTAACGACACAAGGCTAGATGTTGAGTTCTAATCGAAAGGTAGAACCAATCTTCACGACTATTCACTTTGAAGCTAAGTGAGAACTTCACTAGACACAACTACATCACATTATAGTTTAGTGAGAACTCACAAGACACAACCACATCACTTTATAGTTTAGTGAGAAATCACAATTCTTACCTATTACAACTCAACAAAACACATATCAAAGTATACGCATGTAAATTGGATCTACACAACACAAATCCAAGTATACACATATACATTGGATTTACACAAGACTTAATCCAAGTATTCACAAATACAATGAATTAACACAACTAATCCGAGTTTTCACAAATACATTGGATCTACACAACATTGATTCAAGTATACCCATATACATTGGATCTACAAAAGATTGATCCAAGTATGCACATATACATTGGATCTACACAAGACACAAATAAAAAATGATGAAGATGACTAGATCTAAGAAAGGATGATCTTCATCAAGACTTCATCTTTTGTAACACCCCAAAATTTATACAACTCAATACAGCGGAAGACTCGTTGGTGTTACGGGATAACACATTACTCACATCATAGACAACGCTTAAGAATCGCGTCGTTTAATAATAAAGCATTTCCATTCATAAATATCAAATTTACATAGGTCCCAAGTCATATTATTTCATACAAAGTTTTACAAAGCATTTGAATGGAAATTATTATTTAAGTGCGGGCCATGAATTCTTGTCGTCTTCCCGAGAATTACCTTCAAGTACCTGAGATAAAACATGTTAAAAGAAAAGGTCAGTGATAACGCCGAGTGAATTCATAGAGTTTAATGAAATCCATCAATATAACATCGGTATAAAATTATTACCGAAAATCATTTTGTACAAATCATTGTAATAGGCCATAAAATAGCCAAAGTCATTTTATACAAATCCTTATCAAAATCGTAATATAGGCTTTCTCCTTCAATGTAACACCCCCAAATTTATACAACTTAGTACAGCGAAAGACTAGTTGGTGTTACGGGATAGCACATTACTCACATCATAGACAACGCTTAAAAGTCGCGTCGTTTTAGTAATAAAGCATTTCCGTTCATAAATATCAAAGTTACATAGGTCCCAAGTCATGGTCATTTCATACAAAGTTTTACAAAGTATTTGAATGGAAATTATTGTTTAAGTGCGGGCCATGAATTCTTGTTGTCTTCCCGAGAATTACCTTTAAGTACCCGAGATAAAACATGTTAAAAGAAAAGGTCAGCGATAACGCCGAGTGAATTCATAGAGTTTAATAAATACCATCAATATAACATCGGTATAAAATTATTACCGAAAATTGTTTTGTAAAAATCCATGTAGTAGGCCATAAAATAGCCAAAATCATTTTATACAAATCCTTGTCAAAATCATAATATAGGCTTTCGCCTTCAAAATCATTATACGAACCAATGTCGTAAAAATATCATACAATACGTTTTATAACGTTGTATGGAGTTAAATAAAAACCGTTATATGATTATGGTTATGAAAACCAAAACACGAACATAATATCAATAGTAAGACTCCGTATTGCTAGTCAGGCAATATATCGTAATTTAATGCTTAAAGCAGTATTTCGTTAATTGGATTATTATAAGCCGCATGACATTGTTACCTTACTAAACCAAACAACAGGTAGCTAGCCCGAAACTCAACTTGCCCATCTAAATTAGCGTTTCGTCACAAAGGTCACGCTATGTAAATCTTCTCATACATAAATTCGCTTACCAATCAATGTGGCACGACGGGGATCAACCGTCAAGGCGCGAACTGGGGTGATCGTCCCCAAATAGTACTATTATATGCATAAGCGTCTACCAAATCCCGGTAGTTCACAATTCATGCTAATGGGACTTTTAGTGACATAACCTAACCTTAATAATCCATTTAATTTCATCTATCGGGTCATATAATCATTCATCGGGTCATACAATCATTCGGGTCCAAATCAATAAACAAGCAATCGGGACAACTGGTGTCCTATTTCATAAAAACTAACATGTTATCTCCCTCGAGGGTTTATAAAACCTTTTATAAAAACATTTAAAAGAGTGCGAGGCTATGAACTCACGTTGATGTGGGAAGGCGGGTTATCGGCAATTCGGACGTACGGTACGTGCTTCAATCACGGAAACCTAGACAAATAATACTCGTTTTAGACTTTTGTCCAATGACTTTATCAAAATAACAATTATGTATAGATATGATGATTTTATATATATTATGATCAAGTGGGTTTACATATCCTAATTTACTCATTTTAGTGTTTATGAATTGGTAACTTCTTACTAGTTTACTAGTTTTACCTATTTACGTGTTTTAGGTCCAATAAGCATATTATAAGTTCATTAACTTGTATTAATCCATTTCATACTTGTATTATCAGTATTTACACTTTACATGTTGGGCCCAAATGGGTTAAGCCCAATAAATAAGTTTATAAGTGTTTTAGCCCATTTTGTTGTATTATTAGTCCAATAACGTTAACTTAGCCCGTTAATGTCCGTATGTTATATAGTTCGGGTTTTATCGGTTTTTACTTGTTATACATGTTTATATATCAGTATATGAGTTTATGAAAGTTTACATTAGACGGGTCCAACCGTCTAAGTTTTATTTAACAAAAACGTTAATTTTACGGTAATAGCCGAAAAAGTCGTAAAAATCAGGTTTATAGTTTTAAAACTTATAAAACTTATTAAACTACCATTTTTATAAAATGTCCATTTATTTATCCTTATACATATTTATATAAATGTATTATATAAGTTAGTGGGTTTTATTCACATTTTATACTATTTTTATTTGAGTGCTTATATAATACTATTATACTTTAATTTCCCAAAATCCGATTTTTACTTTCATGTTCACCAAAACAGCCATATCTAGAGTTATATATGTAGATAGAAGCTCAAATGTTTATGACATAAACTACATGATATGTTCTCCATTTAACTCTTCTATAGCTACTGTTGAATCAGCATCTAAGTATTTTCTAAAAATCGTCCAAAACAGTGAACTCAGATTTCTACTCTAAACTTGTTTTGATCATATCTCACTCATCCTAATGATTCCATTGCATGACCAACTCTCACATGTGTACAAGACATATTACTTACTTTATATCCATTAATTTATGCCATTTTATCAGTCTAACATGTGGTTAGTTACTGTTTTTATACAGCCATCATATTTAGCAAGATTTTTAACCATTTTACATGTGGTTTTCCATCTTTTTACCCATGTTTATCAACACCAAATCCCCACATAATATTATTATCATCATTCATCATCATATACATATACATAAATAAATAAAATAAAAGATTACATAATCAAAATAAAAAGAGGATAGGAAGAACAATCTTTATACCACCAAAGTGATGAAAAGATGAGGTTGATGATGAACAAGACTTGGTTTTGGGTAACCAATCTTATGAGATATCAATTACATTTCTAGGATCCCCAAATACTTGTAGACTCCTCCAAAAATCAGACCTTGTTCTTCATGAAAACTCCTTGATAAATCAGCCCCAAAACTCCATAGAAAACCTCTTTTTAGGTGTTAGAATCACCTCAAATCAACAAGTCTTCAATGGGTTTTCATCTTATGTAACTTATACATAAGATTCATGGTTAAAACTTTTGATCAAATGGGTGTTTTTTGGTGATATGGGACGGACTCAAAGCTAGAGAGAGAGTTTTGGTGGTTTGCATGTAAGAAATGAGTGTGAATGGTATGAGTATCTTGTTTTTGTGGTTTGGTGGTTTTGAATGAAAACTAAGGACAAGTGTCCTTAGTTTTGTTAATAAATGGACACATCAAAGTGTGTTGGCTAAGCTTGGATGCCACATGTATTGGTGGTGGGCAAGTGTAAACTTGTCTCATCCCCAATAATTTACGGGTACTCCTCGATTCTAGTTTCCTCAATTTGCGTGCCCTCGGGTCGTTTTACGAAAAACGTTTTTATAAATTATGAATCAACGGCACAAAAGGAATCTAATAAAAATTGTCTCATCAAAAACGGAGTTCAAAACGTAAATACGTAATCCTAAGGTTTCCGGTTTAGTCGTAAAGGACGTTAAATTATTCACGTAAGTCCTAATCTCTTCTCGTAAATTTGTGAGTTTATGAACTAACTCAAATTTAAAATCCCAAAATAATATTCACGGATAAATTTATTTTTTTGAAATGTCGGACTGTCACCAAAATGGTGTATGTAAACGTAAGCACGTAACGTAGAATTCTCCGGTTTAGATTTAGTCGATGCTACTTCAAGACGTAAATCCAAATTTCTTCCCAAAAATAAGTGAGTTCATAATATAACATTTAAAATAATGTTTTTAAATAATATTTGAGAATAAAATATCAACCATAAATTGACGGATTGTCACAGCATTTACCCTTAAACAGGATCTTTGTCCTCAAAGATCATCTTACTACTCGCTTCTTATAGAGTTAAAGCCATGTGGGTATTTCCTCCACATTCGGTCTTTTCTCACAAGTGTAACCTATTACAATACGAGAGTTTCATCAAACATAACTACGGGAATAAGATCAGGCTTAATGTTGACTTACTTTCTCTATCCATGATGTTCACAGGTTTTTGATGAATGCAACTTTCCGCCGATCTAAACTTCATTAAGGAATAGTCAGATTTTCACTTGATAGGCATTTTATCAAGTTCGATATACGAAACATGATTCACGCAGCTCTTGAAGTCCTAGGGTAGATCCAGCTTATATGCCTTTCAAACCAATCATTTACATCATCTCAATGGTCCCATATAACGGGGACTTAATTCCCATGATCCTTCAGATCATCAATTCATTTTTCCATGGTTAAATTTTTTGGCATAACTTCGCTACCCATCTGGCACTTCAAGATCTACATTTCATATCCACATAACCTCCTGCCCACTACCGGCAGTCAATAATCATATCCTAATTTCAACAACCATTTCAGGTCTCGCGGGTAGAGTATTTTGTAAGGTTAGGTTCGCCATCATAGGAAACCTTAAACCTAAAAGACATGTCCAACTCACAATAGGTGTATGTCGGGTGTCTTCATCCCAACTCCTGCTTACAGATGCTCTAATATTTAGATCCTAACAAGATTCGATCTCGATACTAACACGATAATTATCAATGATAATCTTTCCAAAGAAGAGCGATTTTACAGTTTATTACCAAAGGTCAATCATTCAAACATAAAACAACACTTATAGTATTTTGTATCGTTACTTTACCTCGTCCCTTCGATTGGGGTGGTACAGTACTCTCATCAAGATTTGTTCTCAATGACTTCTGAGCAAATCTATAGAAATTCGATGCGAAGCGAGGATCTTGATAGAGATAATCGATACAGGCACACCATATTTACATAACTCCTTTAAATACAAAAGAGTCAATTTATTCATCAAGAATCTATCATTAACAGGAATGATATTAGTAGATTTGGTCAGTCTGTCGACGATGACCCAAATCGAATCAAATTCAGATGATGACCTTTGCAATAGCTAGACGTTTACTAATGTATGAGGCGGTGTCTGCCTTCATAATTTGCCATCAGTACAACTTCTTCTGATAATGATACATTAAATCAGAAATGACAGGAATAGAATACTTATACTTACAAGATCCCAACATAACTATATCTCACAATCCTCCATATTTAGACAACCACAAGTGGCCTTTTAATCATTTTGCGCCATCGGCTTCTCAATTCTAATAGTTCACATTAGCCGCGAACCCCTGTTATTATCTATATTATCCTTTTTATAAGCATCGGCTATATTTTAGGTTACTCGGTAATTTATTTTCATAGTCATTACTAAGGAACACATTCTAATTGATTCTTTATCCTTTTTACATAATGCGTCGATATCTAAATTCACCTCTCCTGATGATATAATTATCATGTCCAAAATTCACTCAGATATTCTTTCTTCATATTTTCTAAGTTTTAATTTCTTCTCGACTATCATTTTTATCCGTTTTACTCAATCCGACGACTAAAGCGTCGATAATTATTACAAGTAATTAAATAACAAATATTTAATTTTTGTGAAATGTAAACTTAAAAAGTTTTAAATTTCTCGGTTCGTCCAATTATAGGAAAATATTCAAAAGAATAAATGTGAATTTAATTATCACGATTTTTATTGATTTACTGAAAATAATTAAAATATTTAATAAGATCCGTAAATGTTTGAAAAATCTTCGTTCATTCTTTGGTAAAAATTTTCTTAGTTGAAAAGCAAAAATTGTCATTTCAAATTTTAAGTCATGATTTAACGGTTTCCTCAATCCCTCCTTGGTTGTCTTGAGGTATACACAAACATTTACCCCTAAACAAGAGTTTAGTTAAATGATTTGTGTATAAGGGAATAATCCCTTAAAAATCCTTTGTTAAAACATTTGTCAAAACATATTTCCATTTTCTTTTTGGTAAAACCCAAAGTCTTAAATGACTTCTAATTTTTAAAGAGTCAATATAGATTCCATTTTCTATTATTCACATGGTCAAATAATGTAAAGGATTAAGCCTTAAATCACATGTTAAAAATTCAAGGTACAGGTTTTTATTGTTCGGCCAATTCAGGGCAATCTATAAACAATTATTAACTCATTCTTATTCTTATAAACAAACAAATGGTCCTTAATGATCACGAGCATGAATTTATGAAATTACAGCCTACACACGTGATTCACCAAATTTATGGATGCTACATGTGCATTAGTCAATCCAAACGACATCACATAAAACTCATAATGTTCATTACAAGTTCTGGATGTAGTGATTGGAATAGATAATCTTTTTCACGGACGCGAAGTTGATGATAACCATGCCGAGGATCAAATTTTCAAATATACGCTAGAACCTTGTAAATGATCGAACAAATCTATCATCTTGGGTAGTGGATATAGATTTTTAATCGTCAATTTACCTAGTTCACGGTAATCAATAAATATAAGAAATAATAACACCATAGCTCTTCAGGATGACGAGCTTGGTAGAATAAAAATCTTCTCCGACAACTCTCTCAGTTGTAGGGTAAATATTTTAATTTAGATTGTGTTGACGTATAGTGCACATGCCACAGGTGCAACACCGGGAATATAATCAATACCAAATTCAACTTGCCTTATTGGCAAAAGTCTAGGTAATTTACCAACAAATACCTTCTAAAGTTTCAGATAACAGAAACATCTTTTAAAAAATTCATATTAGGTTCTTTCTAGATTATAATATCTATGACTAATTCACAACCATTCACGGTATAATTTCAAGTCTAAATGCAGGATATGGTCATTCATCTAGAATTATTTAGATCGCTTTTGATAATCAACATCTTATCATTTAGGGGAATTCTACTCGAGTTCCCATCAATTAAGACAATGTCATCATGTCATAATCAATCAATCCATTCTACTGGCACTATTAACTTTCCAGTTTCATTGTCGTCGATAAGATGTGAATTCCTTAAAAGACTAATAATAACTCATAATCCTTCACAAGTTCAAGGATATCTGGAGACATAACTAACCTTAAAAGAGTAAGGTCAACGCAAAATGTATGCGAGAAAATTTAAAATCAATAACAGACGAAAACATTTAACGAATATGAATATATCCCATGTTTCCATAATTTGAGTACGCATTCGAAAGCTCCTCGGATCGTTACCCCGGTCATTCAAATGAAATCAAATCAAAAGAAATGATAGGAACTTCGATACATCCAGTCGGGTATCAACACTCGGTAATCAAATACTTTTCCTAAGAATCTCACTACGGGAGAATTGGAAAAGAAAGAATCGTCAATTGTCAAATAAGACAATTTCCACAGATGAGTAAATTCGACTCAGAAGAATAGATGCTACAGGCACATATGTAGGTGTCCCTAACACTATGTCCCTATTTTTCACTTCTTGCAGATCTCATAAAATTTAATCTTTCACAATCTTCAAAGAAAATTTAGTGTTTATTAATCAGTTTTATGGTGACTACTAATCAGCCTTGCATGGTCCATTCCAAATTGTATGTAGGCGCGCAACTATATACAATTTCAAGATTAACGATGCAATACTCAGTTCGTCAAAAATTTATTATCATGTTTATAATAAAAACATTTTCATGCTTAATTCTTAAATAAGAATCAAAAATAAATTTACAAAGATTTTCTTTGTTATGAAAACAATTAAGTTTTCCAAGGTGTTTTATAAACAACTTCATTTCGATAACAATCACTTATAAATCTCACATTGAATAATCCTTATAGTGATGAAAATTCAATTTTTCTCAAGGGATACTGTTTTATCTTATAAAAACAATGAATGATCTGCAAAAGAGTGATGAAAAGTTGTTCACCAATAACTAACTACAATATATCAAGAAATGAGCTTAGCCAAATAATCATGAGGTTCATGACCTCGATGGCACTCAAAAAGAATAACCCACAATGTAACTCAATTCGAGATGAGTACTTGTTCAATGGTTGCATCACTAATGCGAGTATTAGGAAGAAGCAAGAAAAGATAGATATCATCGATACATGTAGAATTTAGCAATCAAAGGTAGTCTTTTCATTAATCACAAACAAATCAAAATTGTACCGTAACACGTTACGAGTCACTATGTCATACAATTCCAAGAACTCATCCTACCAACTGATGTCTCAGTTAAGTTAGGGATTATTTTTAAAAGATAGCACAATGAATACTAATCTACAAGAGTCATTAGGTGTTCCACATGTCCCGAAAGATTCGTCGGTCCCAATTTCAGAAGAAGATTTCTTCAATTTATTTCTTGGACACTGGACATCCTCATTAGTGGACAATAGCCTAGGAACAACCCTTAACACGAACTAACAATCAATTAAACCTTATAATTCAATCACAGGACTTAACGACTTCCTCTTAACAATCTCATATTCCATACGGATTAAATTTTACTTAATTCAAGTTTTCAATCAACTTATACTCAATGTGACATCCTACCTCATTCTTCAATACTATCAACCTTATTCTTAAACCTTAAAAGGGCAATAAAAGCTCGATATGATCAACAATTAATTTCCAATCCTATAGCCCTTACAACAACAATTATTAAATGAGTCACTAGTATGAGATGACTCATACATTCAATTAGACTTCTCGGAAAGGTACTAGTGGCATGAGACTTTTGGGTAATGGTTCGAATGACAACCTCAAGTGCAACATTCACCCTTTCGATTTCAATTTAAGAATTGGATGACAACGAATCAGATGACATCTTTCTAGGTGGTAACGTTTTCTCAAACTCCACTCTATAAGAAAGATCGCCATGACATCGATATCAGTTTTAATCTCACCAATTCTTTTTCAATATCACAATCAACTAATATCTACATTTCTACGAATATTAACCATTTGTTGGGATCATAAATATCCACAACTTGGTTTAGATCTAGGATAGCTAGAATTCCTACGAGAATAGCTTCGATTAATTTACTAGGGGATTTAGGGTTCCTTGTGACAATCTACTTCGTATAAATACCTCGTATAAATATCAAAATAATTATCAAACAATCATGTAATCAAATTACATCATATATATAGAATCCAAGTTATATATATATATATTAAAATAACACTTCTCAGTCTGGCCTTGTCGGTAACTCGAGAATTCTTTGGCACCGTTATAGTCAAAAGATTTTTAGACATTTTGAGAAAAATATTTATAGTTAAAAGATTTTGAAATGTTTTATTAAAAACCTTAGTTTTAAAAATCTTTCATTTTCTATAACGAGAGCTCTGGTACCAAACTGTAACACCCCCAAATTTATACAACTTAGTACAGCGGAAGACTAGTTGGTGTTACGGGATAACACATTACTCACATCATAGACAACGCTTAAAAGTCGCGTCGTTTTAGTAATAAAGCATTTCCATTCATAAATATCAAAGTTACATAGGTCCCAAGTCATGGTCATTTCATACAAAGTTTTACAAAGTATTTGAATGGAAATTATTGTTTAAGTGCGGGCCATGAATTCTTGTTGTCTTTCCAAGAATTACCTTCATGTACCTGAGATAAAACATGTTAAAAGAAAAGGTCAGCGATAACGCCGAGTGAATTCATAGAGTTTAATAAATACCATCAATATAACATCGGTATAAAATTATTACCGAAAATCATTTTGTAAAAATCCATGTAGTAGGCCATAAAATAGCCAAAATCATTTTATACAAATCCTTGTCAAAATCATAATATAGGCTTTCGCCTTCAAAATAATTAAACGAACCAATGTCGTAAAAATATCATACAATACGTTTTATAACATTGTATGGAGTTAAATAAAAACCGTTATATGATTATGGTTATGAAAACCAAAATACGAACATAATATCAATAGTAAGACCCCGTATTGCTAGTCAGGCAATATATCGTAATTTAATGCTTAAAGCAGTATTTCGTTAATTGGATTATTATAAGCCGCATGACATTGTTACCTTACTAAACCAAACAACGGGTAGCTAGCCCGAAACTCAATTTTCCCATCTAAATTAGCGTGTCGTCACAAAGGTCACGCTATGTAAATCTTCTCATACATAAATTCGCTTACCAGTCAATGTGCCACGACGGTGATCAACCGTCAAGGCGCGAACTGGGGTGATCGTCCCCAAATAGTACTATTATATGCATAAGCGTCTACCAAATCCCGGTAGTTCACAATTCATGCTAATGGGACTTTTAGTGACATAACCTAACTTTAATAATCCATTTAATTTCATCTATCGGGTCATATAATCATTCATCGGGTCATACAATCATTCGGGTCCAAATCAATAAACAAGCAATCGGGACAACTGGTGTCCTATTTCATAAAAACTAACATGTTATCTCCCTCGCGGGTTTATAAAACCTTTTATAAAAACATTTAAAATAGTGTGAGGCTATGAAATCACGTTGATGTGGGGAGGCGGGTTATCGGCAATTCGGACGTACGGTACGTGCTTCAATCACGAAAACCTAGACAAATAATACTCGTTTTAGACTTTTGTCCAATGACTTTATCAAAATAACAATTATGTATACATATGATGATTTTATATATATGATGATCAAGTGGGTTTACATATCCTCATTTACTCATTTTAGTGTTTATGTATTGGTAACTTCTTACTAGTTTACTAGTTTTACCTATTTACGTGTTTTAGATCCAATAAGCCTATTATAAGTTCATTAACTTGTATTAATCCATTTCATACTTTTATTATCAGTATTTACACTTTACATGTTGGGCCCAAATGGGTTAAGCCCAATAAATAAGTTTATAAGTGTTTTAGCCCATTTTGTTGTATTATTAGTCCAATAACGTTAACTTAGCCCGTTAATGTCCGTATGTTATATAGTTCGGGTTTTATCGGTTTTTACTTGTTATACATGTTTATATATCAGTATATGAGTTTATAAAAGTTTACATTAGACGGGTCCAACCGTCTAAGTTTTATTTAACAAAAACGTTAATTTTACGGTAATAGCCGAAAAAGTCGTAAAACTCTGGTTTATAGTTTTAAAACTTATAAAACTTATTAAACTACCATTTTTATAAAATGTCCATTTATTTATCCTTATACATATTTATATAAATGTATTATATAAGTTAGTGGGTTTTAATTCACATTTTATACTATTTTTATTTGAGTGCTTATATAATACTATTATACTTTAATTTCCCAAAATCTGATTTTTACTTTCATGTTCACCAAAACAGCCATATCTAGCGTTATATATGGAGATAGAAGCTCAAATTTTTATGACATAAACTACATGATATGTGCTCCATTTAACTCTTCTATAGCTACTGTTGAATCAGCCTCTAAGTATTCTCTAAAAATCGTCCAAAACAGTGAACTCAGATTTGTACTCTAAACTTGTTTTGATCATATCTCACTCATCCTAATGATTCTATTGCATGACCAACTCTCACATGTGTACAAGACATATTAATTACTGTATATCTATTAATCTATGCCATTTTATCAGTCTAACATGTGGTTAGTTACTGTTTTTATACAGCCATCATATTTAGCAAGATTTTTAACCATTTTACATGTGATTTTCCATCTTTTTACCCATGTTTATCAACACCAACTCCCCACATAATATTTTTATCATCATTCATCATCATATACATATACATATATAAATAAAATAAAATATTACATAATCAAAATAACAAGAGGATAGGAAGAACAATCTTTATACCACCAAAGTGATGAAAATATGAGGTTGATGATGAACAAGACTTGGTTTTGGGTAACCAATCTTATGAGATATCAATACCACTTCTAGGATCACCAAATACTTGTAGACTCCTCCAAAAATTAGACCTTGTTCTTCATGAAAACCCCTTGAGAAATCAGCCCCAAAACTCCATAGAAAACCTCTTTTTAGGTGTTAGAATCACCTCAAATCAACAAGTCTTCAATGGGTTTTCATCTTATGTAACTTATACATAAGATTCATGGTTAAAACTTTTGATCAAATGGGTGTTTTTTGGTGATATGGGACGGACTCAAAGCTAGAGAGACAGTTTTGGTGGTTTTGCATGTAAGAAATGAGTGTGAATGGTATGAGTATCTTGTTTTTGTGGTTTGGTGGTTTTGAATGAAAACTAAGGACAAGTGTCCTTAGTTTTGTTAATATATGGACACATCAAAGTGTGTTGGCTAAGCTTGGATGCCACATGTATT
The DNA here is from genome assembly GCA_025667525.1 of Glebionis coronaria. Lineage (NCBI taxonomy): Eukaryota > Viridiplantae > Streptophyta > Magnoliopsida > Asterales > Asteraceae > Glebionis > Glebionis coronaria. The sequence continues at coordinate 286,562,770 of CM046877.1, read as the reverse complement.
GGGGGTGGGCAAGTGTAAACTTGTCTCATCCCCAATAATTTACGGGTACTCCTCGATTCTAGTTTCCTCGATTTGCGTGCCCTCGGGTCGTTTTACGAAAAAAGTTTTTATAAATTATGAATCAACGGCACAAAACAAATCTAATAAAAATTGTCTCATCAAAAACGTAGTTCAAAGCCGTAAATACGTAATCCTAAGGTTTCCGGTTTAGTCGTAAAGGACGTTAAATTATTCACGTAAGTCCTAATCTCTTCTCGTAAATTTGTGAGTTTATGAACTAACTCAAATTTAAAATCCCAAAATAATATTCACGGATAAATTTATTTTTTTGAAATGTCGGACTGTCACCAAAACGGTGTATGTAAATGTAAGCACGTAACGTAGAATCCTCCGGTTTAGATGTAGTCGATGCTACTTCAAGACGTAAATCCAAATTTCTTCCCAAAAATAAGTGAGTTCATAATATAACATTTAAAATAATGTTTTTAAATAATATTTGAGAATAAAATATCAACCATAAATTGACGGATTGTCACATTCAAAATCATTATACGAACCATTCTGGTTAAAAAATCATACAATACGTTTTATAACGTTGTATAGATTAAATAAAAACCGTTATATGAATATGGTTATATAAAACCAAAACACGAATATAAAATCAATAATAAGACCCCATATTGCTAGTCAGGCAATACATCGTAATTCGGTGCGTATAGCAGTATATCGTTAATTGGATTATTATAAGCCGCATGACATTGTTACCTTACTATAACCAACAACGGGTAGCTAACCCGATACTCAATTTGCCCATCTAAATTAGCGTGTCGTCACAAAGGTCACGCTATGTAAATCTTCTCATACAAAAATTCGCTTACCAATCAATGTGGCACGACGAGGATCAACCGTCAAGGCGCGAACTGGGGTGATCGTCCCCAAATAGTACTATTATATGCATAAGCGTCTACCAAATCCCGGTAGTTCACAATTCATGCTAATGGGACTTTTAGTAACATAACCTAACTTTAATAATCCATTTTATTTCACTTATCGGGTCATATATTCATTCATCGGGTCATACAATCATTTGGGTCCAAATCAATAAACAAATAATCGGGACAAATGGTGTCCTATTTTATCAAAACTAAGATGTTATCTCCCTCACGGGTTTATCAAACATTTCATAAAAACATTTAAAAAGAGTGTGAGGCTATGAACTCACGTTGATGTGGGAAGGCGGTTATCGGCGACTCGGATGTACGGTACGTGCTTCAATCACGGAAACCTAGACAAATAATACTCGTCTTAGACTCATGTCCAATGAATTTATAAAAATAACAATTATGTATACATATGATGAATTTATATATATGATGATCAAGTGGGTTTATATATTCTCATTTACTTATTTTTGTGTTATGTATTGATAACCTTTTACTAGTTTTACCTATTTACGTGTTTTAGGTCCGATAAGCCTATTATAAGTTCATTAACTTGTACTAATCCATTTCATACTTGTATTATCAGTATTTATACTTTACATGTTAGGCCAAAATGGGTTAAGCCCAATAGATAAGTTTATAAGTGTTTTAGCCCATTTTGTTGTATTATTAGTCCAATAACGTTAACTTAGCCCGTTAATGTCCGTATGTTATATAGTTCGGGTTTTATCGGTTTTTACTTGTTATATATGTTTATATATCAGTATATGAGTTTTAAAAACTTTACATTAGACGGGTTTGATCGTCTAAGTTTTAATTGGTGAAAAACGTAAATTTTACGGTAATAGCCAAAAAAGTCGTAAAAATCATGTTTATAGTTTTATAACTTATAAACTACCATTTTTATATAATGTCCATTTATTTATCCTTATAAATGTTTATATAAATGTATTATATAAGTTAGTGGGTTTTAATTCACATTTTATACTATTTTTATTTGAGTGCTTATATAATACTATTATACTTTAATTTCCCAAAATCTGATTTTTACTTTCATGTTCACCAAAACAGCCATATCTAGAGTTTTATATGGAGATAGAAGCTCAAATTTTTGTGGCATAAACTACATGATAGGTGCTCAATTTAACTCTAATATGGCTACTGTTGAATCAGCCTCTAAGTATTTTATAAAAATCGTCCAAAACAGTGTACTCAGATTTGTACTCTAAACTTGTTTTGATCATATCTCACTCATCCTAATGATTCCATTGTATGGCCAACTCTCACATGTGTACAAGACTCATAGCTACTGTTTTATACAGCCATCAATTTAAGCATGATTTTAACCTTTTTACATATAGTTTTTCATCTTTTTACCCATGATTATCAACACCAAATCCCCACACAATGTTTTTATCATCATATATTCATCATATACATATACAATAGGAAAGAAAATACATGATTACATAATCAAAATAACAAGAGGATGGGAAGAACAATCTTTATACCACCATGATGATGTAGATTGTGATCAAGACATGGATTTTGATCACACAACTTGTGATAAACCAAGACCATCTTCATGACCACCATTCTTCAAGAACTTCTTGTGGAAAATCAGCCCTAAGACTCCATAGCAACTCCTCTTTGGATGTTATAACTTGCACCAATCAATAGGGCTTCAAAAGGGCATCATCATATATGTAAATAACATAGGATTTGTGGTTGAATTTTGTATGAATGGGGTGTTGTGGTGATGATATGGGACGGCAAGATGAGGGAGAGTGGAGAGAAAATGAGTTGTTTGCATGAGTGAGAAATGGAGAAATGGTTTTGCTAGTGGTTTTGACAAGTTAGTGGCTTCAAAATGAAGCTAAGTTACAAGTGTAACTTAAGCTAGTGTAAAGATGCCACATCTTTGATGTGGTGTCCTAGCTTGGGCCGTCCCTTTGTAGTGGGGTGGGATAAATTAGTTTTGTCCCATCCCGCTAATTTACGGGTATTCCTCGATTCTAGTTTCCTCGGATTGCGTGCCCTCGGGTCGTTTTACGAAAAACATTTTTATAAATTATGAATCAACGGCACAAAACGAATCTAATAAGAATTGTCTCATCAAAAACGGAGTTCAGAAACGTAAATACGTAATCCTAAGGTTTCCGGTTTAGTCGTAAAGGACGCTAAATTAAAATTGTAAGTCCTAATCTCTTCTCGTAAATTTGTGAGTTTATGAACTAACTCAAAATTAAAATCCCAAAATAATATTCACGGATAAATTTATTTTCTGAAATGTCGGACTGTCACTAAAACGGTGTATGTAAACGTAAGCACGTAACGTTGAATCCTCCGGTTTAGACGTAGTCGATGCTACTTCAAGACGTAAATCCAAATTACTTCCCAAAAATAAGTGAGTTCATATTACAACATTAAAAATAATATTTTCAAATAGATATTGAGAATAAAATATCAACCATAAATTGACGGATTGTCACAGCATTTACCCCTAAACAGGATCTTTGTCCTCAAAGATCATCTTACCATACTACTTGCTTCTTATAGAGTTAAAGCCATGTGGGTATTTCCTCCACATTCGGTCTTTTCTCACAAGTGTAATCCATTACAATACGCGAGTTTCATCAAACTTAACTACGGGAATAAGATCAGGCTTAATGTTGACTTACTTTCTCTATCCATGATGTTCACGGGTTTTTGATGAATGCAACTTTTCGCCGATCTAAAATTCATCAAGAAGTAATGAGATTTTAACTTGATAGACATTTTATCAAGTTTGATATACGAAACATAATTCACGCTGCACTTGAAGTCCTAGGGTAGATCCAGCTTATATGCCTTTCATACCATCTTTTACATCATCTCTATGGTCCCATACAACGGGGACTTATATCCCATGATCTTTCAGATCATTAATTCATTTTTCCATGGTTAAAATTTTTGGCATAACTTCGCTACCTATCTGGCACTTCAAGATCTGCATTTCATATTCACACAACCTCCTGCCCACTACCGGCAGTCAATAATCAGATCCTAATTTCAACAATCATTTCAGGTCTCGCGGGTCGAGTATTTTATAAGGTTAGGTTCGCCATCATAGGAAACCTTAAACCTAAAAGACATGTCCAACTCACAATGGGTGTATGTCGGGTGTCTTCATCCCAACTCCTGCTTACAGATGCTCTAATATATATCCTCACAAGATTCGATCTCGATCCTAATATGATAGTTTTCAATGATAATCTCTCCAAAGGAAAACGATTTTACAGTTTATTACCAAAGGTCAATAATTCAAACATAAAACAAGACTTCTAGTGTTTTGTATCGTTACTTTACCTTGTCCCTTCGATTTGGAGTGGTAAACAGTACTCTCATCAAGGTTCGTTCCCAATGACTTCTGAGCAAATCTCTAGGAATTCAATGCGAAGCGAGGATCTTGATAAAGATGTTCGATACAGGCACACTATGTTTACATAACTCCTTTAAATACAACAGAGTCAATTTCTTCATCAAGAATTTATCATTAACGAGAATGATATTAGCAGATTTGGTTAGTCTGTCGACGATGACCCAAATCAAATCAAATTCAGATGATGACCTTTGCAATAATTAGACGTTTACTAATGTATGAGGCGATGTCTGCCTTCATAATTTGTCATTAGTACAACTTCTTCAGACAAAGATACTTTTAGTCAGAAATGACATAAATAGAATACTTATACTTACAAGATTCCAACACAAATTTAAATTCTCAAAATCTCCATATTTAGGCAACCATAAGTGGCCTTTAAAACATTTAACGCTATCGGCTTCTCAATTTTAATGGTTCATATTAGCCGCGAACCACTTTTATTATCTATATTATCCTTTTTACAAACAACGTTCATATTTAAATTGTTCGGCAATTTTGTTTTGTACCATCATTACTAAGGAACACATCCTAATTGGTTCTTTATCCTTTTCTACATAACGTGTCAGTATTTACATTCATTAAAAATTTCTTTCTTCATATTTTCTAAGTTTTAGTTTCTTCTCAACTATCATTTTTATCTGTTTTACTCAATCCGGCGTCTAAAGCGTCGGTAATTATTACAATTAATTAAATAATAAATATTTAATTTTTATGAAACATAACGTAAAAATTTTAATTTTTCTTAGTTCGACCAATTATAAAAATGTTCAAAATAAATTTGAATTTAATTAACAAGACTTTTTTTGATTTATCGAAAATAATTAAAATAATTAATAAAATCCGTAAATGTTCGAAAAACCTTCGTTTATTCTTTGGTAAAAAATTTCTTAGTTGAAAAGCGTAAATTATCGTTTCAAATTTCAAGTAATGGTTTAAATGGTTTCCTCAATCCCTCTTAGGTTGTCTTGAGGTATACACGAACATTTACCCCTAAACAGGAGTTTAGTTAAATGATTTGTGTATAAGGGAATAATCCCTTAAAAATCCTTTGTTAAAACATTTGTCAAAACATATTTCCATTTTCTTTTTGGTAAAACTCAAAGTCTTAAAAGGGCTCTTAACTTTTGAAGAGTCAATATATATATATATATATATATATATATATATATATATATATATATATATATATATATATATATATATATATATATATATATATATATATATATATATATATATATATATATATATATATATATATATATATATATATATATATATATATATATATATATATATATATATATATATACATATATATATATATATATATATATATATCTTTCCATCATTAATCAAATGGTCATTTTATGTAAAGGATTAAGTCTTAAATCACATGTTAATTACTCAAGGTACAAGTTTTTATTGTTCGGCCAATTCAGGGCAATCTATAATTAATTATTAACTTCTTCTTATTCTTATAAACAAACAAATGGTCCTTAATGATCACGAGCATAAATTTATCAAATTACAGCCTACACACGAGATTCACCAAATTTATGAATGCTACATGTGTATTAGTCATCCAAACGACATCACGTGAAACTCATAATGTTCATTACAAGTACCGGATGTAGTGATCGGAATACATAATCTTTTTCGCAGATGCGAAGTTGATGATAACCATGCCATGGATCAAATCTTTAGAACATACGCTAGAACCTTGTAAATGATCGAACAAATCTTCCATTTCGAGTCATGGATATCGTTTTCGATTGTCAATTTACTAAGTTCACAGTAATCTATAAATATAAGGAATGATAACACCATAGCTCTTCATGATGACGAGCTCGGTAGAATAAAATCTTTCTCCGGCAACTCTCTCAGTTGTACGGTAATTCATTTAATTCAGATGGTGCTGACATACAGTGCACACGCCACAGGCGTCGCACCGAGAATTTAATCAATACCAAATTCAACTTGCCTTAATGGCGAAAGTCTAGGTAATTCACCAGCAAATACCTCCTAAAGTTTTAGATAACGGAAACATCTTTTAATAAATTCATTTTAGGTTCTTTCTAGATTATAATATCTATGACTAATTTACAATGATTCACGGTATAATTTCAAGTCTAAATGCAGGATATGGTCATCATCACTTTTGATAATCAACATGTTATTATTTAGGGAAATTCTATTCGAGTTCCCATCAATTAAGACAATGTCGTCATGTCATAATAAATCAATCCATTCTATTGGCACTATCAAATTTCCAGTTTTATTGCCGTCGATAAGATGTGAACTTCTCAAAAGACTAATAATAACTCATAATCCTTCACAAATTCAAGGATATCAGGAGACATAACTAACCTTAAAAGAGTAAGGCCAACGCATAATCTACGCCAGAGAATTTGTGACAATCCGTCCATTTACGATTGATATTTTATTCTCAAATATTATTTGAAAATATTATTTTAATATTACAATATGAACTCACTTATTTTTGGGAAGAAATTTGGATTTACATCTTGAAGTAGCATCGACTACGTTTAAACCGGAGGATTCTACGTTACGTGCTTACGTTTACATACACCGTCTTTGGTGACAGTCCGACATTTCAGAAAATAAATTTATTCGTGAATATTGTTTTGGAGTTTTAAATTTGTGTTGGTTCATAAACTCACAAATTTACGAGAAGAGACTAGGACTTACGATTTTATTTTAACGTCCTTTACGACTAAACCGGAAACCTTAGGATTACGTATTTACGTTTTCGAACTCCGTTTTTGATGAGACAATTTTTATTAGATTCGTTTTGTGACGTTGATTCATAATTTATAAAAACGTTTTTCGTAAAACGACCCGAGGGCACGCAAATCGAGAAAACTAGAATCGAGAAATACCCGTAAACTAGTGTGATGGGACAAAACACATTGTCCCACCCCACTAGCTTGTATGGGACGGCTAACTTGACACCACAACACAAGGTGGCATCAAGTTTAGCTTATACATTACATGTGTAAGCCATGCTTACATTTCAAGCTAACACATACCACTTAACACTCCAAAACTAGCTACTTGTTTCATTTCCATCTTTCTCACATGCAAAACCAACATCAAAATCCTCTCAACTCCTCCCTTGTGCCGTCCACTATTAACCAACAAACACCCCATTTGATCTTTTCTAGCCATAAACCACATGTTTACTAGTTCTATTAAGGTGTTCTCTTGAAGCCTTGATCATTTGGTGGCCATATTAACAACTTTGGAGGTGATTTGCTTGTGTCCTAGGGCTGATTTTCCAACCTATGTTCTTGATATTTGATGTTCTTGGAGATACTTGTTGTGTTCATCAAGTTCTTGTCTTCCTAAAACAAGAAATCCACTTGGATTGGTAAAGAAGATCATCCTCTCCATTTTTCTCTTGTTATTTTGTAAAGAACAAATGTATTTTCTTTCATTTTGTATATGTATATGATGTATATATGATGATAAAAATATTGTGTGGGGATCAAGTGTTGATAAATATGCTTAAAAATGATGATAACTATAAGAAATGAAGCTAAAATCTTGACTATTTAGTTGGCTGTATAAAAACAGTAGATAACTAAAAGATGAACTGATAAAATTGCATGGTTTGATCCATTTACAGTAAGTAGATGATGTTATACACATGTGAGAGTTGGCCATGCAATGGAATCAAAATAATGAGTGAGATATGATCAAAACAAGTTAGGTGGTGTAATCTGAATAAGCAGTTTTGTAGGGACTGTTAAGGCAACTTAAACTCAAAATGGGCAGTAGCTATAACTAAGTTATATGTAGCACATATTATGAAGAACATGTCATCCAAAAATGAGCTTCTAAGTCATTATAGAACTCTAGATATGTTAAAAATGGTGAACATGAAGTTAAAACTCAGATTTTTGGAAATAATGTTTGTTATTATTATATAAGCACTCACATTATAATGTATAAAATGTAAAAATATAAACCCACTAACTTACAAAACTTATTTATATAAATGTATAAAAGGTTGATTAAATGGGTAAATTATATAAATGGTGGTAAAATAATATTTATAAGTAATAAAAAAACTATAAACTTGATTTTTACGACTTTTTCGGCTATCGCCGTAAAATTAACGTTTTTCGCCAATTAAAACTTAGACAACCAAACCCGTCTAATGTAAAGTTTATAAAAGTCATATACTGATGTATAGGTAACTAATACAAGTAAAAACCGATAAAACCCGAACTATAAGAATTACGGACATTTACGAGCTAACTAAACATATTAGACTAATAATTGGACTTAATAAGATAAAAACATGTAAAAAGAACTTATTGGTCTTAACCCATTTGGGCCCAACATGAAAAGTATACATACTGATAAAATAAGTATAACAAGGATTAAAACAAGTTAAGAACTTATAATAGGCTTATTGAACCTAAAACACGTAAATAGGTAAAACGAGAAAACTAGTATAAAAGTTATCGACATATAACTCTAAAATGAGTAAATGAGAATATGTAAACCCACTTGATCATCATATATATATAATCATCATATGTATACATAATTGTTATTTTTATAAATTCATTGGACAAACGTCTAAGACCGATTATTATTTGTCTAGGTTTCCGTGATTGAAGCACGTACCGTACGTCCGAATTGCCGATAACCCGCCTTCCCACATCAACGTGAGTTCATAGCCTCGCACTCTTTTAAATGTTTTATAAATGTTTTATAAACCCGCGAGGGAGATAACATGTTAGTTTTATAAAATAGGACACCATTTGTCCCGATTGTTTGTTTATTGATTTTGGACCCCAACGATTGAATGACCCGATTGTATGACCCGATAAATGATTAATGGACCCGATAGATGAAATAAAATGGATTATTAAAGTTAGGTTATGTCACTAAAAGTCCCATTAGCATGAATTGTGAACTACCGGGAGTTGGTAGACGCTTATGCATTTAATAGTACTATTTGGGGACGATCACCCCAGTTCGCGCCTTGACGGTTGATCCCCGTCGTGCCACATTGATTGGTAAGCGAATTTATGTATGAGAAGATTTCCATAGCGTGACCTTTGTGACGACACGCTACTTTAGATGGGCAAAATTGGTATCGGGTTAGCTACCCGTTGTTGGTTTAGTAAGGTAACAATGTCATGCGGCTTATAATAATCCAAAATTAACGAAATACTAATGGACGCTCCGAATTACTATGTATTGCCTGACTAGCAATACAGGGTCATACTATTGATATTATGTTTGTGTTTTGGTTTGCATAACCATATCCATATAACGGTTTTTATTTGATTTTATACAACGTCATAAGACGTATTGTATGATGTTTTTACGACATTGGCTCGTATAATAATTTTTAAGGCAAATGCCTATATTATGATTTTCTATAAGGATTTATATAAAATGACTTCGGCTATTTTATGGCCTATTACAAAGATTTGTATAAAATGATTTTGGCTATTTTACGGCCTATTACAATGATTTGTACGAATTGATTTTTGGTACTAATTTTATACCAAAGATATATTGATGGAATTTATTAAACTCTATGAATTCACTCGGTGTTATCGCTGACCTTTTCTTTTAACTTGTTTTATCTCAGGTACTTGAAGGTAATTCTCGGGAAGACAACAAGAATTCATGGCCCGCACCTAAACTATATTTTCCATTCAAATACTTTGTAAAAGTTTGTATGAAATAATATGACTTGGGACCGATGTAACTTTGATATTTATGAATGGAAATGATTTATTATTAAACAACGCGATTTTTATGCGTTGTCTATGATGTGAGTAATGTGCTATCCCGTAACACCAACTAGTCTTCCGCTGTACTGAGTTGTATAAATTTGGGGGTGTTACAGTTTGGTATCAGAGCTCTCGTTATAGAGAACAAAAGATTTTTAAAAACTAAGGTTTTGAATAAAACATTTCAAAATATTTTAACTACAAACATTTTTCTAAAAATGTCTAAAAATCTTTTGACAATAACGGTGCCGAAGAATTCCCGAGTTACCGACAAGACCAAGACTGAGAAGTGTTATTTTAATATATATATAACTTGGATTATATATATATATATATATATGATGTAATTTGATTACATGATTGTTTGATGATTATTCTAATATTTATACGAGGTATTTATACGACGTCGATTGTCACAAGAAACTCTAAATCCCCTAGTAAATTAATCGAAGCTATTCTCGTAGGAATTCTAGCTATCCTAGATCTAAACCAAGTTGTGGATATTTATGATCCCAACAAATGGTTGATATTCGTAGAAATATAGATATTAGTTGATGGTGATATTGAAAAAGAATTGGCGAGATTAAATCCGATATCGATGTCATGACGATCTTTCCTTATAGAGTGGAGTTTGACAAAACATTACCACCTAGAAAGATGTCATCTGAGTCGTTGTCACCCAATTCTTAAAATTGAAATCGAAAGGGTGAACGTTGCACTTGAGGCTGTCATTGGAACCATTACCCAAAAGCCTCATGCCACTAATACCTTTCCGAGAAGTCTAGTTGAATGATCAAGTCATTTCATATTAATGACTCATTTGATAATTGTTGTTGTAAGAGCTAATAGGATTGGAAATTAAGTGTTGATTCATATTGAGATTGTATTGCCTTTACAAGGCCGAAGAATAAGGTTGTAAGTATTGGATAATGAGGTAGGATATCGAATTGAGTATAAAATTGGTTGAAACTTGAATAAAGTAAAATTTAACATGTATGGAATATGAGATTGTTAAGAGGAATTCATTAAGTTATGTGATTGAATTATAAGGTTTTAATTGATTGTTAGTTTGTGTTAAGGGTTGTTCCTAGGCCATTGTCCACTAACGAGGATGCCCAGTGTCCAAGAAATAAATTGAAGAAATCTCCTTCTGAATTGAGACCGATGGATCCTTCGGGACATGTGGAACACCTAACGACTCTTGTAGATTAGTATTCATTGTGGTATCTTTTAAAAATCCCTAACTTAACTGAGATATCAGTTGGTAGGATGAGTTTTGAGAATTGTATGACATAGTGACACATAATGTGTTACGGTACAATTTTGACTTGTTTGTGATTAATGAAAAGACTACCTTTGATTGCTAAATTCTACATGTATCGATGTTATCTATCCTTTATTGCTTCATTCTAATGTTCGCATTAGTGATGCAACCGTTGAACAAGTACTCATCTTGATTTGAGTTACGTTGTGTATTATTCTCTTTTTGAGCGCCATCAAGGTCATGAACCTCATGATTATTTGGCTAAGCTCATTTCCTATCATATCGTAGTTAATTCTTGGTGAACAAGCTTTCATCACTCTTTTGCAGATCACTCATTGTTTTTATAAGATAAAACGGTATCCTTTGAGAAAATTTAATTTTCATCACTATAAGGATTATTTAAAGTAAGATTTATAAGTGATCGTTATCGAAATGAAATTGTTTATGAAACACCTTGGAAAACTTAATTGTTTTCATAGCAAAGAAAATCTTTGAAAATTTATTTCTGATTCTTATTTAAGAATTAAGCATGAAAATGTTTTTATTATAAACATGATGAAAAAGTTTTGACGAACTGAGTATTGCATTGTTAATCTTGGAATTGTATATAGTTGCGCGCCTACATACAATTTGGAATGAACTATGCAAGGCTGATTAGTAGTCACCATAAAACTGGTTAATAAACACTAAATTTTCTTTGAAGATTGTGAAGGATTAAAATTTATGAGATCTGCAAGAAGTGAAAAATAAGGACGTAGTGTTAGGGACACCTACATATGTACCTGTATCATCTAATCTTCTGGGTTAAATTTACTCATCTGTGGAAATTGTCTTATTTGACAATTGACAATTCTTTCTTGTCCAATTCTCCCGTAGTGAGATTCTTAAAAAGTATCTGATTACCGAGTGTTGATACCCGACTGGATGTATCGACGTTCTTATCATTTCTCTTGATTTGATTTCATTTGAATGACATGTGTAACGATCCGAGGAGCTTTCGAATGCGTACTCGAATCATGAAAACATGGGATATATTCATATTCGTTAAATGTTTTCGTCTGAATCTGATTTGAAATTCTCTCGCGTAGATTATGCGTTGACCTTACTCTTTAGATGGTAGTTGTGTCTCTACATATCCTTGAATTTGTGAAGGATTATGAGTTATTATTAGTCTTTTGAGAAGTTCACATCCTATCGACGGCAATGAAACTGAAAAGTTGATAATGCCGGTAGAATGGATTCATTGATTATGACATGACGATATTGTCTTAATTGATGGGAACTCGAATAGAATTCCCCTAAATGATAAGATGTTGATTATCAAAAGTAATCTAAATAACTCTTGATGGATGATTATATCCTGTATTTAGACTTGAAATTATACCGTGAACGGTTGTGAACTAGTTATAGATATTGTAATATAGAAAAACCTGACAGGAATGTATTAAAGGACGTCTATGTTATCTGAAACTTTAGGAGGTATTTGTTGGTAAATTACCTAGACTTTCGCCATTAAGGCAAGTTAAAATTGGTATGGATTATATTTCCGGTGCTGCACTTGTGGCTTGTGCACTGTACGTCAGCACCATCTAAATTAAAGGAATTACCGTACAACTGAGAAAGTTGTCGGAGAAAGATTTTATTATACCAAGCCTGTCATCCTGAAGAGCTATGGTGTTATCTTTCCTTATATTAGATTACTGTGACTGAGTAAATTGACAATCGAAAACGATATCCATAACTCGAAATGGAAGAATTGTTCGATCATTTACAAGGTTCTAGCAAATTAAATCCATAGCATGGTTATCACCAACATCGCATCTGCGAAAGAGATTATCTATTCCAATCACTACATCCGGTGCTTGTAATGAACATTATGAGTTCCACGTGATGTCGTTTGGATTGACCAATGCACATGTAGCATTCATAAATTTGGTGAATCACGTGTGTAGGCTGTAATTTGATAAATTCATGCTTGCGATCATTAAGGACTAATTGTTTGTATATAAGAATAATAATGAGTTAATAATTAGTTATAGATTGCCCTGAATTGGCCGAACAATGAAAACATGTACCTTGAATATTTAACATGAGATTAAAGACTTGAACCTTTACATGCTTTAACCATGATAATGGAATATAAATTGACTCTTCAAAAATTAAGAGCCCTTTTAAGACTTTGGATTTTACCAAAAAGAAATGGAAATATGTTTTGACAAATGATTTAAAAAAGGATTTTAAACGGATTATTCCCTTATACACAAACCATTTAACTAAACTTCTGTTTAGGGGTAAATGTTTGTGTATACCTCAAGATAACCTAAAAGGGATTGAGGAAAACCATTTATACCATAACCTGAAAACTTAAAACGACAATTTTTGCTTTTCAACTAAGAAATCTTTGACCAAAGTATAAACAAAGGTTTTTCGAACATTTACGAAATCTTATTGAATATTTTCAATAAATCAACAAAAATCTTGTTAATTAAATTCAAATATTATTTTGAACACCTCTATATAATTGGACAAACTGAGAAACTTTAAAAACTTTTTGTGTTTACGTTTTATAAAAATTAAAGATTTATTTAATTAATTGTAATAATTATCGACGCTTTAAAACGTCAGATTAAGCAAAACTGATAAAAATGATAGTTGAGACGAAACTAAAAAAATAGAAGATATGAAGAAAGAATTTTGAATAAATACGATTGTGATATTTATTTCATCAGGAGAGTGAACGTAATTACTGACCCATAATATAGCAAGAATATCTAAGTGAATTGTGGACATAATAATTACATCATCATGAGAATAATATAGATACTGACATATTATATAAAAAGGATAAAGAAACAATTAGGACATGTTCCTTAATAATGAAGGTGCAAAATAAAGTGTCGAACAATATAAAAATAGCCGATGATTGTAAAAAGGATAATATAGATGATAAAAGGGGTTCGCGGCTAATGTGAACCATTAGAATTAAGAAGCCGATGGCGTTAAATGTATAAAAGACCACATGTGATTGTCTAAATATGGAGGATTATGAGATATAGTTATGTTGGAATTTGTAAGTATAAATATTATATGTATGTCATTTTTGGCTAAAAGTATCTTTGTCTGAAGAAGATGTACTGATGGCAATTATGAAGGCAGACATCGCCTCATAAATTAGTTAACGTTTAGCTATTGCAAAGGTCATCATCTGAATTTGATTCGATTTGGGTCATCGTTGACAGACTGACCAAATTTGCTAATATCATTCCCGTTAATGATAAATGCAAAAGAGTTATGTAAACATAGTGTGCCTGTATCGATCATCTATATATCAAGATCCTCGCTTCGCATCGAATTTCTAGAGATTTGCTCAACGAACCTTGATGAGAGTACTATGTACCACCCCAATCGAAGGGACGAGGTAAAGTAACGATACAAAGTAATATAAGTGCTGTTTTATGTTTGAATGATTGACCTTTGGTAATAGACCGTATAATCGTTTTCCTTTGGAAAGATTATCATTGATAATTATCGTATTAGGATTGAGATCGAATCTTGTTAAGATCTAAATCTTAGAGCATCTGTAAACAGGAGTTGAGATAAAGACACCCGACATACACCCACTGTGAGTTGGACATGTCTTTTAGGCTTAAGGTTTCCTATAATGGCAAACCTAACCTTACAAAATACCCGACCCGCGAAATCTGAAATGATTATTGAAATTAGGATTTGATTATTAACTGCCGATAGTGGGCAGGAGGTTATGTAAATATGAAATGTAGATCTTGAAGTGCCAAATGGGTAGCGAAGTTATGCCACAATTTTTAACCTTGGAAAAATGAATTCATGATCTGACAAATCATGGGATATAAGTCCCCGTTGTATGGGACCATTGAAATGATGTAAAAGTTGGGATTGAAAGGCATATAAGCTGGATCTACCCTAGGACTTCAAAGACTGCGTGAATTATGTTTCGTATATCGAACTTGATGGAATATCTATCAAGTGAGAATCTGATTATTCTTAGTAAAGCTTAGATCGGCGAAAAGTTGCATTCATCAGAAACCCGTGAACATCATGGATAGAGAAAGTAAGTCAACATTTAGCCTGATCTTATTCCCATAGTTAGGTTTGATGAAACTCGCGTATTGTAATGAATTACACTTGTGAGAAAAGACCGAATGTGGAGGAAATACCCACATGGCTTTAACTCTATAAGAAGCGAGTAGTAAGGTAAGATGATCATTGAGGACAAAGATCCTGTTTAGGGGTAAATGCTGTGACAATCCGTCAACTTACGATTGATATTTTATTCTCAAATATTATTTGAAAATATTATTTTAATATTACAATATGAACTCACTTATTTTTGGGAAGAAATTTGGATTTACATCTTGTAGTAGCATCGACTACGTTTAAACCGGAGGATTCTACGTTACGTGCTTACGTTTACATACACCGTCTTTGGTGACAGTCCGACATTTCAGAAAATAAATTTATCCGTGAATATTGTTTTGGAGTTTTAAATTTGTGTTGGTTCATAAACTCACAAATTTACGAGAAGAGACTAGGACTTACGATTTTATTTTAACGTCCTTTACGACTAAACCGGAAACCTTAGGATTACGTATTTACGTTTTCGAACTCCGTTTTTGATGAGACAATTTTTATTAGATTCGTTTTGTGACGTTGATTCATAATTTATAAAAACGTTTTTCGTAAAACGACCCGAGGGCACGCAAATCGAGAAAACTAGAATCGAGAAATACCCGTAAACCAGTGAGATGGGACAAAACACATTGTCCCACCCCACTAGCTTGTATGGGACGGCTAACTTGACACCACAACACAAGGTGGCATCAAGTTTAGCTTACACATTACATGTGTAAGCCATGCTTACATTTCAAGCTAACACATACCACTTAACACTCCAAAACTAGCTACTTGTTTCATTTCCATCTTTCTCACATGCAAAAACAACATCAAAATCCTCTCAACTTCTCCCTTGTGCCGTCCACTATTAACCAACAAACACCCCATTTGATCTTTTCTAGCCATAAACCACATGTTTACTAGTTCTATTAAGGTGTTCTCTTGAAGCCTTGATCATTTGGTGGCCATATTAACAACTTTGGAGGTGATTTGCTTGTGTCCTAGGGCTGATTTTCCAACCTATGTTCTTGATATTTGATGGTCTTGGATATACTTGTTGTGTTCATCAAGTTCTTGTCTTCCTAAAACAAGAAATCCACTTGGATTGGTAAAGAAGATCATCCTCTCCATTTTTCTCTTGTTATTTTATAAAGAAAAAATGTATTTTCTTTCATTTTGTATATGTATATGATGTATATATGATGATAAAAATGTTGTGTGGGGATCAAGTGTTGATAAATATGCTTAAAAATGATGATAACTATAAGAAATGAAGCTAAAATCTTGACTATTTAGTTGGCTGTATAAAAACAGTAGATAACTAAAAGATGAACTGATAAAATTTCATGGTTTGATCCATTTCCAGTAAGTAGATGATGTTATACACATGTGAGAGTTGGCCATGCAATGGAATCAAAATAATGAGTGAGATATGATCAAAACAAGTTAGGTGGTGTAATCTGAATAAGCAGTTTTGTAAGGACTGTTAAGGCAACTTAAACTCAAAATGGGCAGTAGCTACAACTAAGTTATATGTAGAACATACTATGAAGAACATGTCATCCAAAAATGAGCTTCTAAGTCATTATATAACTCTAGATATGTTAAAAATGGTGAACATGAAGTTAAAAATCAGATTTTTGGAAATAATGTTTATTATTATTATATAAGCACTCACATTATAATGTATAAAATGTAAAAATATAAACCCACTAACTTATAAAACTTATTTATATAAATGTATAAAAGGTTGATTAAATGGGTAAATTATATAAATGGTGGTAAAATAATATTTATAAGTAATAAAATAACTATAAACTTGATTTTTACGACTTTTTCGGCTATCGCCGTAAAATTAACGTTTTTCGCCAAATAAAACTTAGACAACCAAACCCGTCTAATGTAAAGTTTATAAAAGTCATATAATGATGTATAGGTAACTAATACAAGTAAAAACCGATAAAACCCGAACTATAAGAATTACGGACATTTACGAGCTAACTAAACATATTAGACTAATAATTGGACTTAATAAGATAAAAACTTGTAAAAAGAACTTATTGGGCTTAACCCATTTGGGCCCAACATGGAAAGTATACATACTGATAAAATAAGTATAACAATGATTAAAACAAGTTAAGAACTTATAATAGGCTTATTGAACCTAAAACACGTAAATAGGTAAAACGAGAAAACTAGTATAAAAGTTATCGACATATAACTCTAAAATGAGTAAATGAGAATATGTAAACCCACTTGATCATCATATATATATAATCATCATATGTATACATAATTGTTATTTTTATAAAGTCATTGGACAAACGTCTAAGACCGATTATTATTTGTCTAGGTTTCCGTGATTGAAGCACGTACCGTACGTCCGAATTGCCGATAACCCGCCTTCCCACATCAACGTGAGTTCATAGCCTCGCACTCTTTTAAATGTTTTATAAATGTTTTATAAACCCGCGAGGGAGATAACATGTTAGTTTTATAAAATAGGACACCATTTGTCCCGATTGTTTGTTTATTGATTTTGGACCCCAACGATTGAATGACCCGATTGTATGACCCGATAAATGATTAATGGACCCGATAGATGAAATAAAATGGATTATTAAAGTTAGGTTATGTCACTAAAAGTCCCATTAGCATGAATTGTGAACTACCGGGAGTTGGTAGACGCTTATGCATTTAATAGTACTATTTGGGGACGATCACCCCAGTTCGCGCCTTGACGGTTGATCCCCGTCGTGCCACATTGATTGGTAAGCGAATTTATGTATGAGAAGATTTCCATAGCGTGACCTTTGTGACGATACGCTACTTTAGATGGGCAAAATTGGTATCGAGTTAGCTACCCGTTGTTGGTTTAGTAAGGTAACAATGTCATGCGGCTTATAATAATCCAAAATTAACGAAATACTAATAGACGCTCCGAATTACTATGTATTGCCTGACTAGCAATACAGGGTCATACTATTGATATTATGTTTGTGTTTTGGTTTGCATAACCATATCCATATAACGGTTTTTATTTGATTTTATACTTCGGCTATTTTATGGCCTATTACAAAGATTTGTATAAAATGATTTTGGCTATTTTACGGCCTATTACAGTGATTTGTACAAATTGATTTTTGGTACTAATTTTATACCAAAGATATATTGATGGAATTTATTAAACTCTATGAATTCACTCGGCGTTATCGCTGACCTTTTCTTTTAACATGTTTTATCTCAGGTACTTGAAGGTAATTCTCGGGAAGACAACAAGAATTCATGGCCCGCACCTAAACTATATTTTCCATTCAAATACTTTGTAAAACTTTGTATGAAATAATATGACTTGGGACCGATGTAACTTTGATATTTATGAATGGAAATGATTTATTATTAAACAGCACGATTTTTATGCGTTGTCTATGATGTGAGTAATGTGCTATCCCGTAACACCAACTAGTCTTCCGCTGTACTGAGTTGTATAAATTTGGGGGTGTTACAGAATTTCAAATCAGATACAGACGAAAACATTTACGAATATGAATATATCCCATGTTTTCATGAATTGAGTACGCATTCGAAAGCTCCTCGGATTGTTACCCAGTTCATTCAAATGAAATCAAATCAAAAGAAATGATAGGAATGTCAATACATCCAATCGGGTATCAATACTCGGTAATCAGATACTTTTCCAAAGAATCTCACCACGGGAGAATTGGAAAAGAAAGAATTGTCAATTGTCAAATAAGACAATTTCCACAGATGATTAAGTTCGATTCAGAAGAATAAATAGTGCGGGCACATATGTAGGTGTCCCTATCAATATGTCCCTATTTTTCACTTTTTGTAGATCTCATAAAATTTAATCTTTCACAATCTTCAAAGAAAATTTAGTGTTTATTAATAATTTCATGATGACTACTAATCAGCCTTGCATGGTCACTTCCAAATTGTATGTAGGCGCACAACTATATACAATTTCAAGATTAACGATGCAATACTCAGTTCGTCAAATTTTATCATCATGTTTATAATAAAAACATTTTCATGCTTAATTTATGTAGAAATGCTAAATATGATCCGGTGGTCTAATGTGGTGGTAATGGGTGGTGGAAGCCATTGATGGCTTAGAGAGAGAGAAAGAGAGGTTGAATGTGAAATGTGTGTGTTCCTTAATGAACAAAAATACAATCAACACCCCTCCTTGGAAGCTAAGGAGGGGTTTATATAGTCACGCACTTTACAAAGGGCCTAGTCTAGACTGACTGTGCGTGACTATGATAACTAACGGGAATTCTTAAATGTCGTCACATAAAGGGAGTTTCCAACAATCTTCCCCCATGGGACGACGTGTAGAATTCCTTACAATATTCTACCTATCAAGTACAAAATAATTAAGAATAAGAGCTTCCATGAAGCATCCAATGCTGATGAAGTCTTCTAAGGCCTTCGTCTTCATCTTTAACTTGTAGTAGAAATACTGTAACGGCACGAGCTAAGTAACCCATACACTTCTGGTTAAGGAGAAGCTTCTGAATTAGCTTCCCCCTAATTCATGCCACGTAAACTTGATGTAGAAGCATTTTAAATAGCTTCCCCCAAGTAGATCAACAACTTTTCATCTCACGCTTGAATAATTCTTCTGAATTTTTCTTCCCCCTGAGAGTTCAAGTTATGCATACCAGAAAGAATCAAGACACTTCTTCCCCCACATAGTTGAAGAAGGTAAATCAATCCCAATTATGAAGCTCAAATACTGAAGTGGACACTTTATCCCATTCATGAAGTTGACATCGTAACACCAGAGTCAATCAAGTCCCGGAAATGCACACGTCTTCTTCCGGAGATGCACCAGAGTCAATTAAGTCCCGGGAATGCATATAGGATAATGATGATGTTTAATTGCAACAATAAAACAATTAAACCTCGAATCAGTAGTGTACCGTTTGGAGATTGATTGATAACGACACGAGTTAAAACACTGATTTTCTCTGCGGCTATGACAAATGTCATCCCGGAATATCTTCAAATCAAAAGAAGGTATGAAGTTCATCACGTGTACTCGTTGTGCGTTCAATGTGTCTTCTTCTTCCCCCTTGATGGTTTCGAAAGTCGGAACCATCAATAAATTGTACGCACGTGAACCTGAAATCTCGTGAGAATAATAAATAAGCAGAATTATATATTTTGTGAGAATCAGCTGTTGATCGAAAATCTCTTCTCATAAATTCTCCATGGCCACCTTTACCATACCACATGAAAGCAATTTGAAGTGACCACTGAAAGAATGAACCAGATACGTCAAACGTGAAGCTGAATAAAAATCCTTCGATCTTGTGACTTAAGCTTGCACTATTGTTGAATGAAGAACGGTGGAGAAATCTCTAAGTACTCAATGCATCACTGAAGAAGTCTATAAGCACAACACCTCTTGAAATTATCCACGTCGACTACGCGCGTGACACTGAGTACAACAATGTAACCCCTTTAAGTGATAGTTATCCGAGTCATCAACCATCCACCCCGAACCCGAAAACTAGATAAACAAGTCGTCATTCGAAGATTAAGCACGAACAAGTTATCATTGAAATCATTCATCCAACCAACCCCGATTTCAAGATAAAATAAGTACACTCCTTCGAAAAATCCGTCTTCAACTTCACGTAATTAATACCCGATCCAGAAAAATCTATAGTTACTAAAAAAAATCGCCCATTTTTCTTTGGTCTCGTCTAAAGAATTCTGTCACATTTGTCACGTCACTTTTGTCATCTCGTCCCAAGGATGACCGAAGTAAACTTAATACACACAATTTATACAAAAAAAAAATACAAATTTGTTAAAAATTTGTGTGTATTTACAAACAAGTCATACGGCCCAATTGACACAAATCACACGTCTGGCCCATAACACAACCCGGCCCGTCTGTGATTGAAATACCCGGTCCATCCAATTTATACCTAAAAATTAGGTATATAAAACACCTTTAACCCTAATTCACCACACACTAAACCTAATCACTCAAAATCCTCCGCCCCCTTTTGATATTCTCTCCCAAACATCGTAACCTCCGTCCTCCATCTAGATCATTTCTCCCAAGTTTGATCACATCTAATCTTAACCAAACATAATCAATCTCATCTCATCTACAAAATAACCCACGAATCTCATCACACAAATCATTTGATAAGAGTCAATGATTTCGAGAACAAATTAAGCCAGGACCCTCGCTAATAAAAACCATGCCTAACGACGACTTCAATCATTCGTTTGAATAAACTTATGTTCGAAAAACCGACAGAGACATCAAGATCATTTAAATGATATCGGGTAGGTCTTAAATTGTTCTTTTGGTTTGAGTAAATTGATATTAAAACGAAACTAAGATCGATTCTAACAAAGTTGTTATGAATCTTTCTTAAAATTCGTAAATCAATAAATGGGAATAGCCATACATACGATCTATGATGATATTGTTTTGAGATGTATAGATCTTCTTTGGTCTCGGATAAATTTCACAACTTCGAAACAGATCTGAGATCATTGTATTTGATAGATGCATGTTGTTTAATTGTCTAATTAAAATGAATCAAAGATCGCATCTTAACAAAGTTGTTAAGATTCGTTCTTTATTTTCGTATATTAATTACAGATAGTTGATTGAATCGAATCAAAAATTGATTGTAACATAATTGTTATAAGTCAATTTGATATTCGAATATTAAACTTGGTTTACACCAGATATTAGATCTATGATGCATGTTGGTCAAATACAAAATCTTAATAGATTTTATTTATTTGAACGAATCTGAGATCTCTATTTGAGTTACTGTTTGAGTCTAGATGAGTTATTTAGTCCGAGTCTTAGGTGGGAATGGGGATAGGAGACGATGGGTATAGGTTAGATTGTGAAGTTGAGGTGATAAAAGGATGGAATGAGTTGGATGTCGAGTCAACTCAGTTGGGTTGACTGAGTCAATGAAGAGTTATGGCGACTCAATGAGTGATCTGAGTCAACTCGGTAATTACCGAGTTGACTCGGTTGGGGTGATTTTGGTTTTGAGTCACATTTTTGTTACACAAGTGTTTAACAAAAACAGTCCAATCGGAATGTAAAAACAATCCAATCGGAATGTTTGTTTTATGAGTCATCATCGGAATGTTTAAGTATGTCTCATCGGAATCAAACGAGCTCCCCAATCGGAATGACCAATCCGAAAGTCTAATCTGAAACCCAATCTGAAAAGACAATATGAAACCCAATCTGAAAGTACAATCGGAAAAGGCAATCTGAAAACTCAATCTGAAGGTCAATCTGAATAACCAATCTGAAAACCCAATCTGAAAAGGGTTTTGAATGACCCTAAAAAGATGGAACTACAGACTTGTCCTTATTTATATGTATAAACACAGAAAGATGAACCCAGAAATATGTTACCATATGTTATAAGACTTTTTACCATGAAGATTGATGAAACCGAGACACCAATAGATATAATAAGACCCAAAAACATGTGACAGAATGGATGAATTGGACAAAAAAATTATGACGTGACTCAAAAAATTTTGTGACATTGGACAGAAACAATATAAACGAGACACAAGAAATGATATAGACCACCAAAATCGCATAAATAAACTCGATCCAAGGATAGAACCGAGGCTCTGATGCCAAATGTAGAAATGCTAAATATGATCCGGTGGTCTAATGTGGTGGTAATGGGTGGTGGAAGCCATTGATGGCTTAGAGAGAGAGAAAGAGAGGTTGAATGTGAAATGTGTGTGTTCCTTAATGAACAAAAATACAATCAACACCCCTCCTTGGAAGCTAAGGAGGGGTTTATATAGTCACGCACTTTACAAAGGGCCTAGTCTAGACTGACTGTGCGTGACTATGATAACTAACGGGAATTCTTAAATGTCGTCACATAAAGGGAGTTTCCAACAATTTTTAAATAAGAATGAAAAATAAATTTACAAAGATTTTCTTTGTTATGAAAACAATTAAGTTTTCCAAGGTGTTTTATAAACAACTTCATTTCGATAACGATTATTTATAAGTCTCACTTTAAGTAATCCATATGGTGATGATAATTCAATATTTCTCGAGGGATGTTGTTTTATCTTATAAAAACAATGAGTGATCTGCAAAGGAGTGATGAAAAGTTGTTCACCAAGAACTAACTACAATATAATAGAAAATGAGCTTAGCCGAATAATCATGAGGCTCATGACCTCGATGGCACTCAAAAAGAATAATCCACAACGTAACTCAATTCGAGATAAGTACTTGTTCAATGGTTGCATTACTAATGCGAACATTAGGAATAAGCAAGAAAAGATAGATAACAGCGATACATGTAGAATTAGCAATCAAAGGTAGTCTTTTCATTAATCACAAACAAGTCAAAATGGTACCGTAACACATTACGTGTCACTATGTCATACCATTTCAAGAACTCATCCTACCAACTGATGTCTCAGTTAAGTTAGGGATTATTTTTAAAAGATACTACAATGAATACTAATCTACAGTAGTCATTAGGTGTTCCACATGTCCCGAAAGATCCAACGGTCCCAATTCAGAAGAAGATTTCTTCAATTTATTTCTTGGACACTGGGCATCCTCGTTAGTGGACAATGGCCTAGGAACAACCCTTAACACAAACTAACCATCATTTAAAACCTTATAACTCAATCACATGACTTAACGACTTCCTCTTATTAATCTCATATTCCATACGAGTAAAATTTTTACTTCATTCAAGTTTCAACCAAATCATACTCAATGCGACATCCTACCTCGTTCTCCAATACTTTCAACTTTATTTTTAAACCTTAAAAGGGCAATAAAAGCTCGATATGATCAACACTTAATTTCTAATCTTATAACTCTTTCATCAATAGTTATCAAATGAATCACTAGTATTAAATGACTCATATATTCAATTAGACTTCTCGGAAAAGGTACTAGTGGCATGAGGCTTTTGGGTAATGGTTCCAATGACAGCCTCAAGTGCAACATTTACCCTTTCGATTTCAATTTAAGAATTGGGTGACAACGAATCAGATGACACCTTTCCAGGTGGTAACGTTTTGTCAAACTCCACTCTATAAGGAAAGATCGTCTTGTCATCGATATCAGATTTAATCTCGCCAATTCTTCTTTAAGATCTTAATCAACTACTATTAACATTTCTACGAATATCAACCATTTTGTTAGGATCATAAATATCCACAACTTGGTTTAGATCTAGGATAGCTAGAATTCCTACGAGAATAGCTTCGATTAATTTACTAGGGGATTTAGGGTTCCTTGTGACAATCTACGTCGTATAAATACCTCGTATAAATATCAAAATAATTATCAAACAATCATGTAATCAAATTACAACATATATATATAATCCAAGTTATAAATATATTAGAATAACACTTCTCAGTCTGGCCTTGTCGGTAACTCAGGAATTCTTCAGCACCGTTATAGTCAAAAGATTTTTAGACATTTTAAGAAAAATGTTTATAGTTAAAAGATTTTGAAATGTTATATTCAAAACCTTGGTTTTAAAAATCTTTCGTTCTCTATAACGAGAGCTCTGGTACCAAACTGTAACACCCCCAAATTTATACAACTCAATACAGCGGAAGACTCTCGTCGTTTAATAATAAAGCATTTCCATTCATAAACATCAAATTTACATAGGTCCCAAGTCATAATATTTCATACAAAGTTTTACAAAGCATTTAAATGGAAATTATTGTTTAAGTGCGGGCCATGAATTCTTGTCGTCGTCCCGAGATTTACCTTCAAGTACCTGAGATAAAACATGTTAAAAGAAAAGGTCAGCGATAACGCCGAGTGAATTCATAGAGTTTAATGAAATCCATCAATATAACATCGGTATAAAATTATTACCGAAAATCATTTTGTACAAATCATTGTAATAGGCCATAAAATAGCCAAAGTCATTTTATACAAATCCTTATCAAAATCGTAATATAGGCTTTCGCCTTCAAAATCATTATACGAACCATTGTCGTTAAAACATCATACAATACGTTTTATAACGTTGTATAGATTAAATAAAAACCGTTATATGAATATGGTTATATAAAACCAAAACACGAACATAAAATCAATAATAAGACCCCATATTGCTAGTCAGGCAATACATCGTAATTCGGTGCGTATAGCAGTATATCGTTAATTGGATTATTATAAGCCGCATGACATTGTTACCTTACTATAACCAACAACGGGTAGCTAACCTGATACTCAATTTGCCCATCTAAATTAGCGTGTCGTCACAAAGGTCACGCTATGTAAATCTTCTCATACATAAATTCGCTTACCAATCAATGTGGCACGACGAGGATCAACTGTCAAGGCGCGAACTGGGGTGATCGTCCCCAAATAGTACTATTATATGCATACGTGTCTACCAAATCCCGGTAGTTCACAATTCATGCTAATGGGACTTTTAGTAACATAACCTAACTTTAATAATCTATTTTATTTCACTTATCGGGTCATATATTCATTCATCGGGTCATACAATCATTCGGGTCCAAATCAATAAACAAATAATCGGGACAAATGGTGTCCTATTTTATCAAAACTAAGATGTTATCTCCCTCACGGGTTTATCAAACATTTCATAAAAACATTTAAAAAGAGTGTGAGGCTATGAACTCACGTTGATGTGGGAAGGCGGTTATCGGCGATTCGGATGTACGGTACGTGCTTCAATCACGGAAACCTAGACAAATAATACTCGTCTTAGACTCATGTATAATGAATTTATAAAAATAACAATTATGCATACATATGATGAATTTATATATATGATGATCAAGTGGGTTTATATATTCTCATTTACATATTTTTGTGTTATGTATTGATAACCTTTTACTAGTTTTACCTATTTACGTGTTTTAGGTGCTATAAGCCTATTATAAGTTCATTAACTTGTAATAATCCATTTCATACTTGTATTATCAGTATTTATACTTTACATGTTGGGCCCAAATGGGTTAAGCGCAATGGATAAGTTTATAAGTGTTTTAGCCCATTTTGTTGTATTATTAGTCCAATAACGTTAACTTAGCCCGTTAATGTCCGTATGTTATATAGTTCGGGTTTTATAGGTTTTTACTTGTTATATATGTTTATATATCAGTATATGAGTTTTAAAAACTTTACATTAGACGGCTTTGATCGTCTAAGTTTTAATTGGTGAAAAACGTAAATTTTACGGTAATAGCCGAAAAAGTCGTAAAAATCATGTTTATAGTTTTATAACTTATAAAACTTATCAAACTACCATTTTTATAAAATGTCCATTTATTTATCCTTATACATGTTTATATAAATTTATTATACAAGTTAGTGGGTTTTAATTCACATTTTATACTATTTTTATTTGAGTGCTTATATAATACTATTATACTTTAATTTCCCAAAATCTGATTTTTACTTTCATGTTCACCAAAACAGCCATATCTAGAGTTCTATATGGAGATAGAAGCTCAAATTTTTGTGGTATAAACTACATGATATTTTCTCCATTTAAATCTCATATAGCTACTGTTGAATCAGCCTCTAAGTATTTTATAAAAATCGTCCAAAACAGTGTACTCAGATTTGTACTCTAAACTTGTTTTGATCATATCTCACTCATCCTAATGATTCCATTGCATGGCCAACTCTCACATGTGTACAAGACTCATAGCTTACTGTATATTAATCTATTCAATCCATTTTATCAGTTTATCATATGATTCTTTACTGTTTTATACAGCCATCAATTTAAGCATGATTTTAACCTTTTTACCTATAGTTTTTCATCTTTTTACCCATGATTATCAACACCAAATCCCCACACAATGTTTTTATCACCATATATTCATCATATACATATACAATAGGAAAGAAAATACATGATTACATAATCAAAATAACAAGAGGATGGGAAGAACAATCTTTATACCACCATGATGATGTAGATTGTGATCAAGACATGGATTTTGATCACACAACTTGTGATAAACCAAGACCATCTTCATGACCACCATTCTTCAAGAACTTCTTGTGGAAAATCAGCCCTAAGACTCCATAGCAACTCCTCTTTGGATGTTATAACTTGCACTAATCAATAGGGCTTTAAAAGGGCATCATCATATATGTAAATAACATAGGATTTATGGTTGAATTTTGTATGAATGAGGTGTTGTGGTGATGATATGGGACGGCAAGATGAGGGAGAGTGGAGAGAAAATGAGTTGTTTGCATGAGTGAGAAATGGAGAAATGGTTTTGCTAGTGGTTTTGACAAGTTAGTGGCTTCAAAATGAAGCTAAGTTACAAGTGTAACTTAAGCTAGTGTAAAGATGCCACATCTTTGATGTGGTGTCCTAGCTTGGGTCGTCCCTTTGTAGTGGGGTGGGATAAATTAGTTTTGTCCCATCCCGCTAATTTACGGGTATTCCTCGATTCTAGTTTCCTCGGATTGCGTGCCCTCGGGTCGTTTTACAAAAAACATTTTTATAAATTATGAATCAACGGCACAAAACGAATCTAATAAAAATTGTCTCATCAAAAACGGAGATCGAAAACGTAAATACGTAATCCTAAGGTTTCCGGTTTAGTCGTAAAGGACGTTAAATTAAAATCCTAAGTCCTAATCTCTTCTCGTAAATTTGTGAGTTTATGAACTAACTCAAAATTAAAATCCCAAAATAATATTCACGGATAAATTTATTTTCTGAAATGTCGGACTGTCACCAAAACGGTGTATGTAAACGTAAGCACGTAACGTTGAATCCTCTTGTTTAGACGTAGTCGATGCTACTTCAAGACGTAAATCCAAATTACTTCCCAAAAATAAGTGAGTTCATATTACAACATTAAAAATAATATTTTCAAATAGATATTGAGAATAAAATATCAACCATAAATTGACGGATTGTCACATCTTTAATCACATCACAAATATTTTATTAAAAATAAAGTTTATTAAAATGTTTTGTCACATTTCATTAAATGTGAGTTTTAAGAAAATATTAATCTTTGATCACTTAGTAAGGTTAATGACATGTTTATTCATACCGTGAGTGATTCATGCCGAATGCGATCTTGGAGGCGTCGAGAGAAGTATAGAAATGTATTCTTGAGTGATTACGAGTACCTTAACATTTTATATAATGTATTGCGTATTATACGTTTGTCATCAACAAAACACGAAGAGATTATATCGACAAAACATCTTAATGCTTGCACTAACACCTTTCTTTGTGACCCTTTGTGTAGCCTTGAGGTTAGCAATATTGTCTTCATGCAACGTACAATCCTTGATAAAATTATTTAAGCTACAACACACATAACATCCTTTTCTTTTTAAAGAAGATCCAAAAGGTAGTTCTGACTTAGTGTTCTTAAAACCTAACCCACCCCTCTTGGTATTAGTGTTATGTTTTATGTGCTTTCCAATGCCTTACTAGGAAGTTTCACCTGCTCAGTTGCAGAACTAGTTGGAGGCACATATCCTTCAGGCACAAAAGTGCTCATTAAAGGTGGATAAATAACCTTTTTGGTTACAACAGGTTTTTCTTGGGTCATAGCACTAGAGTTTGATTCTGTAATCATTATACTAATTTCCATAAACAGCTTTTGACTCATCTAACTCTACACTTATATCATTGTTAGGGGGGCATGAAAATTCCTAACAAAGGTGGAGGAACTACTTTCATTCCTTTAGCATACCTATCATTTTCAGGAGTATCATCTAGATCTTTTGAATTATCAAAAACCACTCTTGATAAATCCTTATCAGTTAGAGTTATCCCAGGTTGATCTTCTATATATCATAGGCCTGTTTTATCATAATACCCCATTTGTGAATTAATCAGCTTACCTATGCCTTTTAAAGATTTTTGCCATTGATTAGTTACTTCTCTTTCATTAAACAAACTAGCTTTTAAAACTTCATTTTCTATTGTTATTTTTGCAAGTTGTTTTTCAAAAGCTTTGATGGATACATATTTTTCTCTCATTTGAAGAGTTAGAATCCTAATTTTCTCTTCATAGTTTTGCTGACCCTTTTTATACAAAAGTATATTAGCTTTTAACTTACCAACACCTTGTTTAAAAGCATTTACTTCTATAGTACATGTGTTTACCTTCTTATATTGTTCCTCAGGTTCTACTTTAAAACAATTAAACTTAAGAATAAAATCTTTAGAACAGGGATGTACCTCAGTGTCTTCATGAGAGAAAGCCATCAAACCATGATCTTCTTCTTCTTCTTCAGTCCAATCAACCACTCCATCTACTCTGACCAATGCTTTAGCTACTTTGGAGTTTCTGTTGTTTTCTTTTGGAAAGCTTTCACTGACTCTTGGGTTGGTTCTGTAACTGTTCTTGGACTTCTGACTGCTTCCTTCAGACTTTTACCTATTGCACTCCCTTGCAAAGTGTCCATTCCTCCCACGGTTGAAGCATTCAACCTTGGCCTTGTCATATCCTAATGGTTCATTAGGATCAACTTTCATCTTTCTCTCAGTCCTCTTGTAGAGTCAGTTAGATCTAACAGAGACCATAGCAGCTTGCCATTTGAGATCCATCTCTTTAATGTCAGCATCATCCATCTAGAACAGGTCATTGAGAGTCAACCTTGGTATGTTGACTTATCCAACAAAGAATGAGAAAGCATCATAGTCACTAAACATTGATGAGGATTTTCCTTGTGGATTTTGGGACATTGATGGATTGATTTCAGTACTTTGAGGATAAGTACTGCTTATTTGTCCACCAGCTGTATTTTTGAAGTAAGTACCACTACTTGATCCATCATCAGTACTTTGAGAGTACGTACCGCTTCTTACTTATGATACAAAAGCCAAGTTTGTATTTGAAGCTACCATCTTGGGTACTTCAATGCCTTTTACATCCATCTCATACACTCTAAGATTGATATAGAGATGATAAAAAGGAGGTACATCCAGGTCATCTCTTGTGATGAAGTGCATGGCCATTGCTTTACATCCTTGTGGAACACTTCTCAAGAATTTTAGATTAGCTTCTTCATGAGGAATCATTAGTCCATGAACTGCCAGTTGAATTAGCAATTTACTAAACCTACCATAACCACTACGGATTCCTTCAGCACTAGTAATTATGAAGTTATCAAATTCTTGTTTCAGCACCATCTTCTTAGATTTGGCATTGCCCCCAAATCTAAGTTTGATATCTTCCCACATAGCCTTTGATATCTTCCCACATTAACTATTCGATCTTCTATTATTCGACTTTGGCAAAGGTACATACAATGTAATCGTACCTATGTTCCTTTTATAGTGTAAGGAACCCTAGAATATTCTATTATGATAAGTATATCACACAAGATATATTATCAATATTCTAAACTATTAAGTATATCACAATAAGATATACTCCTATTATAACTATGACATATATGTTTTAAAGATATACTCATCCTAATAATCATAGCAGTACTTACATTATAACTAACAATACTTACTATGTACTGCGTTAACACTAACGGTACTTGCCAACACTATCAGTACTTGTACTTGCACTAACCGTACTTGGTACTTTACAATAATTCCCAACAATAGGTTATAAGTGGTTATTAATTAATAGTGAAAATACATGTTTTATTAATTAATAACATATCATGATAAAATAATTAAACTATAGGTTATACAAATTAATTCAATTAAGTCATGGTTTAATTAAATTAAGTCTAATAATATAATTAGGTTATACATGTTTTAATAATATAATTAACATAACCTAAGTCATGAAATTCATTAATTAATTATAAGTTCATGTTTTAATAATTAATTAATAAAACTATAGTCTAAAATTATGTAACAAATATACTTAGGCTAAAACATGTATTAATAATTTTAATATATTTAACCTAAGTCCATGATTTAATTAAATTAATTATTTAAACATGTTAATTAATATAATTAATCTTGTAAAGTATTTTAACAATTAAAATAGCCCGAGCCCCAACCCGTGACAAAACTTAGCCGAGCAAAACACCCCCAGCCGGCGGATGGTGGTGCTGTCGTGGCTCACACTAGCGTTGTCGGCGCCACTGCTCGAACCAAAAAGCCCACCGGCTTTAGCCGGTGGTTCCCCCTGCTGCCCTGCGTGTTCCCCCTGCTTGCACAACCTAGCCACTGGCTGGAGCCGGTGGTTCCTGTTGATCGACCGAGACACACATCGAGCCCCTTAGGGGGTCTCGGCGGTGGACAAACGAGGGACACCGAGAGCTTGGATCTCTTGGTTGGCTTCCGAACCACAAACACAAACCAAACGCAACCCTTCCTTGATTTATTATAATCCGTAACTGTTTATATCATTTGTTTATAAAGATTAAATCATGTGCTCATAAATAAATTAAAAAGAAATCAAAAGATGAAGGTTTATGAATATACCAATTGCGTGAACGAAAAGGGTTTAGGAACACGAACACAAACACGTATATATCAAAGATCAAATACCAAAAATTCTCCTCCGTGTCTCCTTTGTGTGTTGCGGCTATAGCTTCTATGAGGGCTAGGGTTTCTAATATTTTGTAAAAATTTTGTGAATGATTTCCCTGTGTTTTTTATTTTTACCATTTAGTCAAAATTAAAGTGGGCTTGGCCCCCTTGTATTTGGTTGCCGCGGACACAAGGCCCAAAAGGAGTAAACCGGGCTTTTTCATGTTTAAGTATTTTACGTATTCGTTTGTATGTTTAAATGTTCGT
Source organism: Glebionis coronaria (assembly GCA_025667525.1). Lineage (NCBI taxonomy): Eukaryota > Viridiplantae > Streptophyta > Magnoliopsida > Asterales > Asteraceae > Glebionis > Glebionis coronaria. The sequence goes on along the minus strand of CM046877.1, from coordinate 286,530,416 downwards.
AGTGGTTCGTGTTTTAATATCCGTGATATATTTATTATACGTATCACTTGTTTATCGTGTATTAATATATATACGTAGTTACTCGTAATTAATATTCGTGACACGTGTTCAATGTATAAATGGAAAGTTTTAAATTATACGAGATTTTACGTGGGTACTGTTCATGGTATTTATATGCGGGTTTTACGGGTGACCTCGTCATGCTGTTAGAGGGGTGATCTCTAACTAATAAACTGGGTGGAGGGATCAGCTCCAATGTGAAGGATGTAGAGCACACACCACATTCACCTACTAAACTGTAAACTGATAAACTTGGATTCACCCATACGCCCCACAAATAAATACTGATAAATGGCAAACTAAAATTGAAAGGACGCCACGAGAAATCACTCCCTCATAGAGGAGTCATGATACTGGTGTCTCAAGTGTCATGTTATGGTACCTCTGTAACTAGGTGAAACTGGTCATGCATGTATATAAAGCTCAGACAATTAAACATGGTAATCATGGTAAATCATGTAAATTTTTGTAACATATAACTGGGGAAAACAGATGGCTGCAAATGGGGAACCCTAATCATGCATAGAAAGGAAAGTCCATACTGATGGACGGAATATCCGTACCTTGTGTCCAGTAACTGTCTGAAGATGAAAAGACAGAAATCCTACTCCGACTTCACGTGAACTGGATGGTAGAGGGACATGTATGAGTTGTCTGTATATGACATGAGTTACTTGTTCATGTATTATTATGTATATTCTTAATATGGCGTGGTTCGTGAGTTCTTGATACTGTATTACATGTTTCATGTGCTGTCTTTCTTGATATTTCTGTAATTAGTAACTTTCTAAAAATATCAAGTTTCTAAATATAGTAAGTTTCCAAAAATAGTAATAAGCTAATTTAATGAGCCTATAATATAAGTTGAGGCTTATTTAACATATCTGATAAGTCCTGATTAGTTAACAGTTAGAAAAGTGTAAAGTTTATAAAATAAATAATGTGACGTGTCATAACCTATAGTTAATTATTAATTAAATAACCCGTTTTAACTGATTAATAGTTAATAAGACATGATATAAATTTTACCACAAAGTTGGTAATTAAATAATTTCATTTAGGATATAGTTAATTTAATTAACTTGGTTAACGTGTAATTAGTTAATCAATTAAGTTTAAGTCATGATCAAATTATTTATTTAATGTAGGTCTAAAACAATTAACCCAATATAACCAACCCTTCCTTGTTTTCATTTCAACCGAGCCCCAAATACGCCCACCGAGACCTCCCATGCTCGGTTGCACTAAACCAAAACAACCAAAGGCATCCCTAACCAAACTGCAACCAACCGTGGCCTAGCCACTGGTTGTGAGGAGATTCCCACTGGTTGTGCCGGTTACCACCCGCTGGTTCAACTGTTCCCACCGAGAGCACCCCTGATCTTGGTTGCCACTGTTTTGTCAAGTTACCCACCGGCCTGGTCGTCTTTCCCACTGAAAAAACCAAACACCCAATGCTTGGGCTTAGAGTGTTGCGGCTGGCCATGGAGGATAGCCACCGAGACACTAAAGTCTCGGCTGGCCAAAAATAAAACCCACCGAGAGCTTGACTCTCGATTTTTGCGCCAAACAAACACAACATGATTTCTTCTTGATTAATTATTGATACATGTTCATGTTTAAATTAAGAATCATAAAAAATGAATTCTTGATATAAAAAGGAAGAAGGAAATAACGTTACTAATACTTGTGATTAAAACGAAGAACAAATACGGACACAAACTCCAAATACAGAATCATAACCGACTCCTTCTCTTTGTTTTTGTTTTCCAGCCGGCGACACACAAACTCACAAACCCTAGATCCTTTTTTTGTTTTATGAATTGAATGTGAAACCAAAGTCCCCTGGTTGTTAGTTTTTGCTAATGGGTTGGGTTTAGCCCATTCCTTTTCTTTCTTTCTTTCCTACACGCCAGCCCAATCCCTCCTTATATGTATTTTCTATTTTCATGATTAATAATTCTCGTGTATTAAACCTCGTGACTTGAGTTCGTGATTTATTGCTTATGGTTTATTTATTATACTTGAATACTTGTCGTGTACGAATAATCTACTGAAATACTTGTCGTGTACGAATAATCTACTGAAATACTTGTCGTGAATTACTTCATAAACTGTGTTAATAAATCTGTGATTTCGTGTAATTAATATGTTCTGGATTTTTTATGCGGGTTTTACAACTCTTTCCGTCTAAAAGAATAATTCTTCCTCGAATTAGAAACTTGCTATTACTGCGGGTTTTACAATTCTTCCCCTCTAAAAAGGATAATTCGTCCTCGAATTGGAGACATAATGTTACTGAATGAGCATGGACGTGACATGACTGAAGAGAACATGAACGTGACATGGCTGAAGATGGACATGAAACGTGACATGGCTGACAATATTGTACTTGGATCAAAGGAAAGAATGAGGATAAGGATCCAGATAGACTCCTCCGTTTCCCAAGTGGCTTCCCGCTCGGGATGGTTCCTCCAGAGGATCTTGACACAGGCAAAAACCTTGGTCTTCATGACCATGTCTTGACGATACTGAAAAGTTTCGGGTTCTTTAACTTAAGATGGATCTTCCTGAACATGATCAATGGATAGGTTATAACGTGTATGATACATGAAACGATACGGTACAAATTAACATGAAAGAACGACATTTATATCTCTGAGCAAAGCTACTAGAGGCATACTGGAACGTAATACGTGAACAATTTTGTGAACGTGATACGTGAGCAATTGTGAACGTGATCCGCGATCATATGGTGAAGTGCTGCATGGAATATACGTGAACGTGATACGTGGAACATATCGTGAACGTTAGATAACTGAGGAGGTATTGTCAAACGATACAATATGTGACGTGAAACATGACGTGAAACGTGACGTGAAACGTGACGTGAAACGTGACGTGAAACGTCTGCCTGAGGATGGAATAGTTGTACTAAACTTGAGTGTGGTTTCCCAATCTTTCTACAACCATATCTGTAAAACCTCTGATTTTATCTTATTGACTTAATCAACTGTTGTACTTACTATTTTTGGAATCTATACAATTCCACTTTTATATGACTTATTAATAATCATTTACTTTTGTCATACTATTATTTCATATTTATTTGTACATTTATATGAACCTTTAGTCTTTATTGACTATGTTGGCAATTGACTGGCCACATGATTGAACAAGGACTCATCACCTCAGTACACACTTTTGATAAACTGTAACATTATTTTGCTTAATTTATTAAGTACTTGGATTTGTATTTATGTATATATATTTACATATACCTCATACTATGAACAAACACCTATCACTTTAAACAATGTGTAGAAACTAGAAGGGGGGTGGGGTTGAATAATTTCTAGTTAGTTTTCAAAACATTTCGGCCTAATCCACTGTGTGCGGTTCCTTATGTGTACCCGCGGTTCCTTATCAATAACGAACCGCCGACAGCAGACGAAACCATTTATTACATGTTAAGATTTGACCATCCTTTGTATCAAATTGCTTATCAATCATGACTAGATATGAGATGTGTTTGATTGTAAGATAAATACTACAAGTAAGAACACACAAACACATCAAATCAAGAGTACATCGAGCAATAGTCTAAACACTAAGCACACACGTACTAAGCCATAGCTTTTCAGCAACTAAAATGTTTAGAATAAGGGATGCACACTTGACCATAATCTAAACATGAAGCACACACATTCTAAACCAAAGCTTTTCCGCAACTTAGATGTTTAGATTATGTGACGCACCCAAAGACACACAACACAAGTATGCAACTATGAATACATTTACAAAGGTAAAGACATAAATGTAAAGGAAAGTACCGACACGATGATTTATAGTGGTTCGGTCACGAAGCTCCTCTTCGCCCTACTCCAATCCTCGAGTACACCTACTCGAGAGTTACTTCACTAGTCAACAAGACTCCTTTCAAGACGGAGAAAATCATATACGTCGCTTACACATTTCCGACACTAAGCTAGATCTCGAGTCCTAATCTTAGTTAGGACCAATCTACACAACGTCGCCTACTTCACCATTTTCGGACACAAGGCTAGATGTCGAGTCCTAATCATAGGTAGGACCAATCTTCACCAATCTTTACCTAATCTACCCACTAGTTATGATTTATGGCCCAACATAACAAACCTTGTGTTTTATGGCCTAAACACATAAACCATATAGATCTAAGCACACAACACTTAGATATATAACTCTAACACTATATCCAAGTACTAACAAGACTTGGATCTACACAAATAACACCTAATCCAAGGATACCCATCACTTGAATATTCTACCCTTACAAACTCTAACACCCCACCAAATGCTATGCGCAGTGGAACTACAACATTTGGGTGCTAGGCAGTTATCATCACACACAAGCTATTTCGAACGACTCAAAGAGAAGTAGGAATTTAAACATAAATTTAACATTGTTAAAAACATCAAAGTCTACAGATTTCGAAATCCTAAAAGAATTACAAAACAGAGTTGCGTTAGGTCCCCACTGAATCTCAACCCAAAAGCACATTTTTAATTTTACAAGACATAATATAAAGTTTAAATGATAAAAGGGAGGAAAGACAAAGTAGACTGCCAAGCCACAACAACTTCCATCCTCGCATGCTCCGCTGCTATCAATCTTGGTTACCTGAAACACATGCTTAAAATTGTCAACACAAAGGTTGAGCGAATCTATAGGTTTATCAAATCATAAGTTGAACATAAGTATTAAAACCAATCATGACTATTCAATAGCATTGTCGTACTCACAATCTATTATTCAAGGATATTATCTTTAGCAAAAGCTAATAATTGTGTTTAAGCTCGTGATACTAATCCGTTAACTCAATCACCCGCGTACATAGACCGGCATGATTCAAGTGAAACCAATGCCCCTTCCAAAGGCATTAGTTGTAATTATACCTTATTTCTTATCACAAGTTATCTGTCGGAAGAGGGTACTCAACGTACTAGCTCTCGTCTCGGATAGGGTCGTCAACCCCATAGTACTATCAATTGTATAAGAGGCTATCTCCTACCCACACAACGGCAAGATAATAGTTAATAGTTCACGAATTTAGGGACTTTAACAACTAGGTACTTAACACAATTCAAGGCAACATTCGGGTCCAACAATCATTCATGACTTATGTTCATTTTATTTTAAATATCATGCATCCCCCTCGCGGGTAAAAACGTTTGAAATAAGTAAAGAGCGAGGCTATATACTTACCTGTCGTAGTAGTAGTGGTTCTAGTGAAGACGTAACGAAAATATCACCGACGATGTGGATGCCCGGGAAAATCTAACACGTGACCTAAAAATCAAGGTACGAAAACCAAATCAATACTCTGTGTACATTATTGTTCTAAACACACGCATATAAAAACACTTAATGCTCATGAAAACTCACGCCAAAACCAAACAAGTAATTGTTACGATACTCATACTATCTATCTACGTAATTAAAGTTGCTTCCCATTTTATAACTTTGCTGGTACTTACCAATAGTACGAGCAGTTTTCTATGACTTAAGCATTTCTATAAAGTACAAGAAAATTTGTATCAATACCTTATGACCTGTAGAAAAACCCATTTTAAATCCCATAAAGAGTTTCCACTTTTATGACCCATTACTCATTACATCACTAAACGTAAACTTTTTAGACTGATTTTGCACTTCTACATTGTAAGACTTGTTTGACCCATTTAAAAGACACCATTAGCTAATTTGACCATTTAGTCTAAAAGTAGACTCAAAAATGCAGGTTTGAAACCAAAGAACAACTTTCAATCATTTATAAAACACTATCTATGGTCCCCGGGATTTGACCTAAAACCAAACATAATTTCGGATTATGTTGATTCTCATCTTCCGGTACACGAATTTTCAAAATAGCATAACTTTTGACTCGTTTGGAGTCGTAAGCTCTACTTTATACCGAAACAAAGCTAAGACAAAGCTCTACAACTACATCCTATGTTTATGACCTGTTTACAAAGTTAAACCCACGAAAAATATGCCTAAATAATCTGCCTAAAATTTCCTTCTTCAAAATCAATCCAACACTTGATTCCACATCTAACATCACCTAGACTAACTCTAACCACTTATGATCATTCCCAAACACCCCAAACAGCCTATACTACCAAGAACATCAAATCTTTATAAAAACCCAATACTAAATCACACATGCAATATGTTTATCATATTTAAAAACATCAAAAACAACATTATAAACACAAACCCACATAACAAAAACATCAACCACCAAGATCAACCAAACACCCCCATTGGCCGTGGGGTGTTGGTGACCAAAACACCCAAACCATACTGTTTTTAGCTAATTTTATTGTTGATTTAACATTACCCAAACACTAATTAAACATCCCACTAGTTTAATTAGATTAAAACATGTTTTTGAAAAATCTTTAATTTTTAAAAAGAAATGTTTGAATGCATGTTGGATTCGATTGTTTAGGAATACTTACAAAGGGTTTTTGAGGATTGGTCTTTGATTGGTTTCTTCCAAAACCCCAAAAAAATTGATGTGGTGGTGGTGATGGTGTATATGGCTGGCGGCCTAGGAGAGAAAAAGAGAGAAGAAAGAAAATTTTGAAATGAAAAATGAAGGTTGTTTCTCTCTCTCTTTCTTTTTGTAAAAACCATAAGGACCCTTTTGCAATTTTGTCATTCTTTTGGCCTTAGTGGCAAATCCATTTTTAAAGGGCGGGATTGTGCCTAGTAGTCGGTTTTAAAAATTTACGGGAGTCGGGTTTCGTCGCGGCTACCTCAAAATACTTTTAAATGGTTTCGATCGCACACAAAACGAATATACATATGGTTCCGACTCGACTTAACACGCAATAAAAATAAAATCTCGAAAAACTCAAATATCGATCAATCGATAATGAAAGATAAATTTTGGGCATCCGTCGGTATCGTAGTCGTTATCGGTTCTTCTTAAATCATCAATCGTTAAGATTACGACCTCGATCATTGGTTTCAAATTAAACCGTCAAATATATATAACAAACGAAATTTCTTAAAAATTTCAAAAATATCCGTAAATTAGGGTAAAATAAATGACATTTGGGTTCGGGGTATCACATCCTCAAGTGAGTCGCAACTTAAGAGAGATGCTCATACTGAACACCTCTTTAGACAATAACTTAGCATCATATGGCACATTCACTAGTATCACATCCTCCCCTCCTTAAGGGAGCGACGTCCCGGCGCTCACTGGTTCTTATACTCGCATTTCGTACTACTCGAAAGATGAGGGTACTTCTTCCTAAAGAGGTCTTCACGTTCCGTTGTGGACTTCGGTTCACGTCTCGGGTTCCATCACACCTTCACAATGAGTATTATACCTTGCTTCAATCTCTGAACATCTCGATCCATGATCTCCACTTCAATTTCCCAAATTCTTCCTACGGTTATCAACACATCTCTTCCCACAGCTTCTCGCTGTTAACAAGTGATTCTTAATCTACACCATCTCTTCCGTAGTCTCTAGAATCATTTCAATCCCGTTGTACTGAATTTTTCCTACTTCATTCCATCCAACTGGTGATCTATATTTTCATCAACCTAATTCTTCAAATGGTACAGCTTCAACGCTAACACGGTAAATGTCGTTGTACAAAGATACTACCAACGGCAAGCGTCGATCTCAACAACTATCAAAATCAATCACACAGGCTCGGAGCATGTCTTCCAACGTTCGAATCGTCCTTTAACTTGGTTCATCGTCTCATAAAAATAATTAATCACAAAAGAAAATAGCACGGGTCGCACATAACCCCATCGAAAACGTTCAAAATATGTAAGACGAAGAAATTAATATTAGTCGGACAAAATCACCTTATTGAAATATTACTTACATACAAACCTAGTTCGTCAAAAATGAATTCATCGAAACGGAAATCATTCGACGTATACATAATTCTCTCGAAGACATTACAATCCAATCAAACAGAAAAGCCATTATGAAGCACATACAACCACATCACGACATGTTTGCAAAATATCCAAACCATGCCAAGTAAATAAGTCAAATCAAGTTAACCCATGCTTGCTAATCAGCCAAGCCATGATAAAATAATAATATTTGACATGATTCTCGGATGAGTCCAGTCAAAAGAAGATTGCAAGTTAGGCAGGTTAACAAGCTTGCTAGTCGTGGATGCATATCCATAAAAAGAAAGAAAATACATACATATGTCATCGTAGGGTGCTCACACACGGATCTATACCCAAAAACATTATATAATAATACAAGAACACCATCTTACCTTCCATCCCAAACATGGTCAAAATCTCAATAAGCATCATCGTTCACAGTTAAAAATAATATATTACATGGCACGTGTTCTCCATGATCGGATGTTATTGGACAATGTCGTCTCGAGTTCTCACAACTTTTGATCACTCGACTAGATCACATACAACATAAAAACATAAAAGGCAAGGGTTTAGCACATAAACATCAACTATGGCTATCTGTCGTTTAACCATCGATGATCAAAGAAAATCGAGTCAAGTAAAGAGGATTCCTCACTTGAATAAACGAAGACAGCAAATGGAATTGTCTTCCAGTTACCGATGCACAGTTGGTAAACTTCAATAGTTTATCGCGTGTCGTTGACATATCAAAAGAACGAGAAAAGAAAATAAATAAGGTACGATACATTTGATGTAGGAGACGTCTTCTTCATTTCCCTCAGAGTTACTCGAACTCGGGTTTCCTCTACTTCGGCAGTCTTCTATTTTCGTTTGAAATTTCTTCTCAGTGTCGGTACGAGCATCTTTGGTATTTCATCAACATTCTAGTGATTCCGATTGAATTCACATGTTACATACAATACCTAAAAACATTTTTCCAAAATTACTCACTCAATGTTACTTACTAAGTCAATGCAAAACGAAAGAAAAGATTTCAAGGAACACAAGAAAAATGCATAAAGTTTTCTTTAGGAATCAAAGAAAATACGATTACTTGCGAAAGGATCCACTATTTTAAAAGCGTTCTCATCCAAACATTTATTAAAATCACTACCAGTTTAAAGATGACCAATTGATTTGAAACGACGTTGCCCTTCCTAAACTATGCATAATTAGCTACATCACGCATAACTGAGGATCAAGCAACAACAATTAACAAAACAGGACTCTTCCCAAATTATGCATAGTTAGCTAAGATGTGCATAATTGAGGATCGAGTGACGACACAACCATTATTATTACATACCAAAGATGACTACGAAAGTTTTCGACCTACTCTTAAAAATAATTAAAAATCATTTGAAATGGAATTTGGAATGGGAAATTATTGTCACCATCGTTTTAAGAAACACATCAAACATTTTTCACCCATTTTGAAAACATACTATTACTTTGCCTTTTATGAGGAAAATAAATAAATAATTAAATGAATAAATCGACGCCATTTGCATTTGGTTGAACGAACCATTTAACACACTCATACATATGTTCAAAATAAATTACTCACCAATCAATGGTAAGGTGATTCAAGATTAAAGATCATTTCAAGCACAACAAGTAATAAAATCAAAAAACAATGAGATCGAACGAGGTAAACGAACAATATAATTTCCAACTAAAATTAACTTCATTAGAAATGAAAATACTTCAAATATATGACAAAAGTCTCAGGATAACAACAGCGATCTACGAATACATGGAGTAAAAATTGAATATCAGCACAAGCGTCAAAATAGAACAACGATCATAATTCCCATCGTCTCGAGTTGCACACACACATTCCGCCAAGGGTATACGGGGAGAGGAGAAGAATCACCTGGTCGAATAGAAACAATTTCACCAGGAAGATCGAGTTCTTTCACCTCTACTATTCGGTAAAGCGGCTTCGCCTCCTCGCTTTTGTTCAATATAAATAACCAATTTAATGAAGATTCATAGCATCATTCAAGTAAACACAGAATTTTAGGTTCCATTAATTGAAAGGAGAAAAGTTACGGTGTCCATGAAGGGGAAAAAAATACACCGGGTGACATACCCTCATTATCATGTAATAGTGAAGTAGCAATTCAAAAATAAATATAATAATAATAGTTTCATGTCATAGACAATATTAAAATGAACAATCACATGACTACTCAAGTTTAGATACAGACCCACAAAATCAAAGAAGGGATGCCGTACAATCGAACCATCGTGACTCAAAACATTATATATATATATATATATATATATATATATATATATATATATATATATATATATATATATATATATATCTTTATAAAATGATATACAAGTAGGCGTGTGTTGGGTATCCATTTTCATATTCTAACTAACGTTACCTTGTACATTGTAAAAGCGAACATTTGCACATTTTTAATTTATGTTACACCATTCAAGAGTTTATACCTTTCATTTTTCAACTTACAAAGTTTTTATTTCTAGAAAAATTACAATCTCAAAGAAAAATTTCTAACATTAGTTGATTCGGTGACTCGGTTATCATAATCGACAAACTCATTTGGTTTGAAAATATCAATACTTGTGTCAAATCTCATTAATATCCATATCTTTAAGTACCAAAAACGTACATAGTAAGAATTTTCAAAGTTTTATGTTATTATTATTACGACTTATCTTATCACATATATATACACGTATCCAACATGATTTAAATTAGTCCAACTAACTCTTAAAATTAACCTTGACTTTTTATTATGCACATGTCTTCCTTAAAACTGATTTGTTAAGTCATGTTCGCGCAATTCGACTCAAATGCTAAAGAGGTTTCACATAGTATTATCTCGGATAACTTACTGATTTTAGTCAAGACTTGAGTCTCAATAATAATAATAATATAATAAATAATCAAAATGCTTATTTCAAATAATTCTAAAATATATAAAATTCAACTTTTAAATTCTTAGCCCATTTTCAAACGATTTTAAAATTAACACATCTCGTAGCAGAATAAAATTATTTTCCATCAACATTTAATAATTCATTTAAAGCGTTAGAATTTCTCACTTTAGAATGTATATTCCGGTTTTATCCCAGTTTATTCAGTGCAATGAGTGGCGAGTTCCAGTTCATACCAATGCATGCGTAATTATGACTTGACCTTATGTTTAAAATAAAACCAGTTTTACAAAGTCTCTAGCTCCAAAATACGTGGCTAATTTTTCTACTCATTTTCTGTATTAAAAGATACGCCAAAAGTTTACCATAATGACCCAAAATTAATTCAAATAAAATCCAAAGATGCATATACTCGATAGTCATATTGTTAATTTTATTATAACTCCTTTCCCAAGTTAAATTAAACAAATTCTTAACAAATCCATCACAAGCTTCTAGTATCAAATTATTAATATATGAAAACAAGGATTTTACGAGTAATACAAATTACTTATTACGATTTACCAACCAAAGTTCAAGGAAAATAATTTCACTTTATCCGTTTTATTCTCTACACGAATTTTACATGTTTAAAGACACATCATAGGTCATTCTTATCCAAAATTTTCAATCACCCTATATTTATTATGTAAGACGCTTTGTGTTTAACTCATTCGATCAACAAAGTTTAATGCTTATTTAATTGGCACAATTTCCGGACCTCGTCATGTAAAATTATAAATTCCGAATAAATGAAACAACAAAACAAAATGAAATAAACGAAGCGAGAATACGTATGTCAACTAAGTGTTGTTATCGGCCTCGGATAAGTCTCAAAATCGTACACCACAAAATTAACACAAACCAACCAAACTTCAAGATATCACGCTTGATCACAACGCTAGTACATTTTTAAAACGCATATTTTAAATTCGAGTAGAATGATAAAAACGATTAAATGGCGACGCGCCTCAACCACGTTTTATAATATACACATATGATTTGCCTCTACGATGCACGCATCGTTGATTATACTTCGTCTATGTTATGGTTACGCCAACTAATATATCAGACCCATAAGAAATAAAGGAAATAAAATAATATGTAGGTAAATTATGTTTCAACAAAAGATGTCCAAAAATGACACAACACGGTGCGATAACGACAATCGAGATCAATCCAGTCGATATACAATATGTTATGAAGCATTATTTACGTATCTAGAATATCAAACGAGGTTCACACTCGGTTATTTGAACAATAAATTAATTATCAAGATTGATAATTAGCGGTAAGGCCGAATTCTCAACAAAACCGCATTTTAAATGTACGATAATCACCCAAGGACCATTGCTTCGCGTACAATGCTTCCAATTACCATAGTATAAACATACTTATACATAAAATCATTCCTACATACACATAGGATCACAACGCAGTGTTGCCATGTAATGCAATGTAGCCCCTATGCCAATTACATGCAACATATATGATAGTCGTATAAATGTTTGCAAATTACGATATTAAGTACTCGACGTACACAACAATATATCTCAATATATTATCATAGTATTTACTTACTAAATACTAGGGAATTCATATCAGTTTGAGGGATACATCTAAGATATAAAGCAATGCTAATGAAATCTTACCGGAGCCATGCAGGATAGTTGTGTGCTTGGACAACTTCTTACGACACCAAAAGTTATAGTTTAGGATTTTTCACAATGACCTAGTTCTCTATAAGTTATGGATCTGATACCAATCTCTAACACCCCACCAAATGCTATGCGCAGCGGAACTACAACATTTTGGTGCTAAGAAGTTATCATCACACACAAGCTATTTCGGACGACTCAAAGAGACGTAGGAATTTAAACATAAATTTAACATTGTTAAAAACATCAAAGTCTACAGCTTTCCAAATCCCAAAAGAATTACAAAACAGAGTTGCGTTAGGTCCCCACTGAATCTCAACCCAAAAGCACATTTTTTATTTTACAAGACATAATATAAAGTTTAAGTGATAAAAGGGAGGAAAGACAAAGTAGACTGCCAAGCCACAACAACTTCCATCCTCGCATGCTCCGCTACTATCAATCTTGGTTACCTGAAACACATGCTTAAAACTGTCAACACAAAGGTTGAGCGAATCTATAGGTTTATCAAATCATAAGTTGAACATAAGTATTAAAACCAATCATGACTATTCAATAGCATTGTCGTACTCAAAATCTATTATTCAAGGATATTATCTTTAGCAAAAGCTAATAATTGTGTTTAAGCTCGTGACACTAATCCGTTAACTCAATCACCCGCGTACATAGACCGGTATGATTCAAGTGAAACCAGTGCCCCTTCTAAAGGCATTAGTTATAATTATACCTTATTTCTTATCACAAGTTATCCGTCTGCAGAGGGTACTCAACGTACTAGCTCTCGTCTCGGATAGGGTCGTCAACCCCATAGTACTATCAATTGTATAAGCAGCTATCTCCTACCTACACAAGGGCAAGACAATAGTTAATAGTTCACGAATTTAGGGACTTTTACAACTAGGTACTTAACACAATTCAAGGCAACATTCGGGTCCAACAATCATTCATGACTTATGTTCATTTTTTTTAAATAGCATGCATCCCCCTCGCGGGTAAAAACGTCTGAAATAAGTAAAGAGCGAGGCTATAGACTCACCTGGCGTAGTAGTAGTGGTTCTAGTGAAGACGTAACGAAAATATCACCGACGATGTGGATTCCCGTGAAAATCTAACACGTGACCTAAAAATCAAGGTACGAAAACCAAATCAATACTCTGTGTACATTATTGTACTAAACATACGCATATAAAAACACTTAATGCTCATGAAAACTCACGCCAAAACCAAAAAAGTAATTGTTACGAGAGTCATGTGGAAACCTTGGTTTCCGGATCTTTTAAGCTACTAGGAATGATCATTGTTCATATGATTAGATAATCAAAGCGGAGTTAGAACAACAATCCTTAACAAGGTGTTTAGGGAACAAGAACATGAATTGAAACAATTGGATTGTTCATTATATTAATAATCAACAATCACTAGACGTGTATACATTGAATCCCACGTCTAGTCGACACACGCTTTAGGTTTACATTATGAATGAAAGTTATGAATAAAACCTAAGACCCTTGATTCCTTTTATAGTGTAAGGATTAGGGTTTACAAGAGATAAATTTAAATAAACATGACAATGCTTGAGCCATCAACGCTTATTTTGCTCTTGTCAACGCTTAGATTGATCTTGACAACGCTTAGACAATATCTTCATGTTTTCTTTGTTTTTGAGTTTCTGCCACATCAACTTTTTGACCCAACAATCTTCCCTTAGTTGATGTCGGCAAAACTCTATGTGTATCTCTTGTAAGTTGTACATGATCTTCAAATTGCTTCCCCTCAAGTGTAGCATGTATGTCTTCCCTTTTTTGTCACATCAACAGGGAAGTAAACAATGTATGTAATCTTTGAAGATTCACCAAATGTAGGATCTGTATAATGATCTTGAAGAAAAATAAATAAAGTAATCTTGATGTAGAAGTAGAATAACCCAACCTTGTATTCCATGTCTTGTACTATCCATGTGATGAAGAACTTATACCAGATAGAGAAAATATAAGTAGACCTCGATCCCTTGTCAATATTCTCATCCTTTGTGAGACAATGAGCACGATAATGTAACTCCTTCAAGTGTTATGACAAGTCTTCATCACCAACCATGTAAAGCACGAACAAGTTACCTTAAAAGTCAGTGGCTGGAAGTGCATGACTTTAAGATATGATAGAACACAAACTCGCGAAAATTTTCTTCAATCATCAAACTTACCATAAGAATTCTTCCCCTTAAGCCAACACCTCTTCATGACGAATTTGAATGAAATAACATCTTCATACCATATGTAAAGTTCTTGATTGAATAACTCTTTTGCAAGGCTATCCCGATTACATAGTTTAAATATCCATCAAATTCCCACGAATAATTGCTAACTCGCTTTAAGATCATTAGTCCCTTTTAAAAATATCCGAGCCATAAATATCAACATGATATTCTGAATAAAAACGGAGATTCCATGTACCTTCGTGTGTAAATTCCTCCTTTTTGCGTGCTAAAAACATACCAATTTTCTCTACAGCAGCAATCCTTGTCTTATCCGAGATCCTCCTTTATCCAATATATCTGGAATGTGTATTGTCCAATATCGGACAATACTTGTCAACGTTCAGATTAACCATTTCTCGGACAACACTGTCAACGCTGTCAGCGTTTGACTTATTCTGTCAGCGTCAAAATAAAGCCTGTCAGCGTCAATACCAACCTTGTCAACGTCTGTCAAAAATCCACAAATCACGCAGCCTCCTCCAAATATGCTTTCATTACCCACGTAATATATAACAATTCTTTTTGATAACACTTCAAACAAGGAAACGTGAATAAAGTATATACCATATTTGCATCATTGAAGCCACGTCTGTTCCCAATCCCATAAAATAGGAAACAATATACTCCTTACGTCAGCAACATAGTATTATGGGATAAATACAATCCCTATAAAATAGGTCTCATATTTTTATTCCATATTTTATGTAGGTAAGCCACGAACTTCTTCCAAGCAATACATAATCAAGATCCCTAGAAATTAGGAATTAATCTTTGTCCTCCAAAACTTACGAATACATTTATCTTTCTGATCAAATATCATTCGTGACTGCACTTTCTTTGAAAAAAATCTTATGACATCCCAATCCCACGTGATCTTTCTTGGCAGCATATCTTGAAGTTTTTAATAAATCAAAACGTGCAACCTGCTTCTATGTGACGTGAGAATTAACAGCCCATGTACCATATAAAAGATTTAATACCTGCTGCTAATAGCTTCTGAACCATAACATCCTTTTCTATTCATCTTCCAAAAAGCACATAACACTAATTGATCTAGGGTTTATAACGAAACCCTAACACTTTTCTTCTTACCGTATGAATTATGGAATCATCACAGCCTTAAAAACCTTACTCTTATGCTTTTTAATTCGATCTAGGGTTTAAGAAACCCTAGTTCATGATTTTATGTGAAAAGAGCAAAACATTAATACCTTAAACAGTGAATTTCGATGCTGAATAACTTCTTCATTAGGGCTCATATCGAAAATCCCTTCGGTGAGATTCTAGACATAAGTGTCAAGAATCTACATTCCAAAAATCACGAAGATCCAACGGTTAACGAAGGAGAGATCGTGTTTTGAACATGGCTGTTTACAGAAAACTGCATTCACTCACTGCTGACTTTGACGCTAAATAACTTTTTCCTGGGGATAAAACTCGACAATCCCTCCGGTGGATGTCTAGATATATATGTATAGAACACACACAAGAAATTTCGTGACGATCCAACGGTCCAATCAATAGTTATTACCTTCTGAATACTGCTGCGCACACAAAAACGTCCAGAAAAACCCTAGACGGATTTTTCTTCTTTTCACCATACACGAACACCATGTTGGTCCTAGTATCACGAGCCACGAGGCTCTGATATCAATTGTGGAAACCTTGGTTTCTGGATCTTTTAAGGTACTAGGAATGATCATTGTTCATATGATTAGATAATCAAAGCGGAATTAGAACAACAATCATTAACAAGGTGTTTAGGGAACAAGAACATGAATTGAAACAATTGGATTGTTCATTATATTAATAATCAACAATCACTAGACGTGTATACATTGAATCCCACGTCTAGTCGACACACGCTTTAGGTTTACATTATGAATGAAAGTTATGAATAAAACCTAAGACCCTTTGTTCCTTTTATAGTGTAAGGAATAGGGTTTATAAGAGATAAAATCAAATAAACATGTAAATCTTCTATTTAAATAAACTTATGCAGAATATATCTTGCACGTTTATCTAAATAGAATCTTCCATAAGCTTCTTTGTCTATGTTTCTGTCAATGCTTGGATTTCATGTGACAATGCTTGGATTGCACATGACAATGCTTGAGCCATCAATGCTTAGTTTGCTCTTGTCAACGCTTAGATTGCTCTTGACAACGCTTAGACAATATCTTCATGTTTTCTTCGTTTTTGAGTTTCTGCCACATCAACTTTTTGACCCAACAAGTCATACTATCTATCTACGTAATTAAAGTTGCTTCCCATTTTATAACTTTGCCGGTACTTACCAATATGTCACACCCCAACATGGCGGAATATGGAGCGCGACGTATGGATATCATCACAACATGGTGTGTCTATAGAGATAACTAAATGAAATAAGAAATGTCATAAATGGTGACACAAATGTCATGACAATATCTTAACAATGCAGGAGTCTAGGTAAGTAGGTAACAGTCCTACCACTTACCCGAGACAAACAATTAACATAAACGAAACAAACATATAGGTGTCAACAATATCACTTATTAAATAAACAAAAGAAACTAAGAAGGAACGGGGATATCCTACTAAATGCATTCCTACGCAACTCCAAATCCTAGCCACTTATGTTCTCACGCTTAACCACAATATCACCTGAAAGAGACACTAAAACACGTCAACATAAAGTTGGTGAGAGTCATAGGTTTAGACTCCAACGCCAAAATCAAACCATAAGCTGTGAATAATAACCAAATTTAAGAACATATGGACAATGTGATACAAACATGCATTAACAACTAATATTCAAGATTTAACAAACCAAATCCAAATCCAAGGCTCCCAGTCTTACCAAACACCATGGTACCATAGGCGCCCATACACCTATGTACCAATCCCAAGGCCTCGCCTTGTCATTATCCATTGGTCCCATAGATGCTCACACATCTATGTACCTACCCAAGGCCCCGCCTTGTCAACATCCCCTTGGTACCAAGTCAAAACATAAAACAATCATGAATCAACTAGCAGTTAATCACATAAGTATGCACAAGTCCATCACCAAACACAAAACATTCACAACATAATTTATAAAAACAAGACAGTGTCTCTTCCATCCCAGAAGTCAAAATCATTAGTAGACATGGGACTATGAAACTCACCTGATTGAGCTTCTCCAAAAATCCGCGCACTAGCAAAAAGCTAATAAACAAAAGCACACAATCAAAACATGAACCAAACACTAAAATGGCTTATCAACCCATGATGGACATCTAACCTTCTCCCATATATGTACCTCATTTATATTCTCTAAGCATCTTATTGCACCCCTCTATAAAGCCCTTAACTTAGTTTACTTCATAACCCGTCTCGTTAACATTTTACCCAAAACAGTCCCTTTTTAGGTCTCCAAACAATAAGCCAAACGCCCACCTAACCATACCCATGATCTCTGTAAAGGAAACCCTATTCCCTTTTATATGTTAGCTAACTCCTCCTTTTGCCCCACCTTAAAGCTACTTTTAAGGCCCCGATATATATATATATATATATATATATATATATATATATATATATATATATATATATATATATATATATATATATATATATATATATATATATATATATATATATATATATATATATATATATATATATATATATATATATATATATATATATATATATATATATATATATATATATATATATATATATATATATATATATATATATATATATATATATATATATATATATATATATATATATATATATATATATATATATATATATATATATATATATATATATATATATATATATATATATATATATATATATATATATATATATATATATATATATATATATATATATATATATATATATATATATATATATATATATATATATATATATATATACTTTTGTCTATCCAGATTTTATTGATTTTGAACATACAAAAAGTTTGTTATGATTCGGGGGTCTTACCCTAACTCATTAGAGGGCTCAAGTGTACTCCTAAGTACCCCAATCACCTTAAAACATTAAATTAAACCCGACTGATTTCAAAACTGTTTTGACCTCCGACTGTTGTAACCTGTTTTTGACCCACTTCCCAACCTCCAATTTAGTTCTCGTTTCTTGCATTTGAAAGCCAACTCAATTACCTTTACAGGGATACTTGGATCCCAAAATAAGAGTTTGTAGAACTCTATATATGATCAAAACATTTGACCTAAAAATCTGCCCAGTTATTAAAAACGAATTCAATTAAATTTACCTAATTAATTATGCATAAACGCTAATTAAAACCTAAAAACAATTTCCAATGAAAAAATCCCATTAATTACATCATTAAATACAGATCATTAACAAAACCTAATTAAAAATTATGAATGTCAAAACCTAATCCATCATATTAGGTTACATACGTAAATTAAACGTTAATTAAGCATAGTTTAAGTGCATACCTTAAACCATAATTAAATAATTGGGTTTTCTTCATCCACCATTGTTAATCACGACTCATATTAGGTTTGGGAGAAAGAAAAATCGTTTTGGGGGCTAAAAGGGAGTATTTTGGGTAATTAAAACTAACAAGGAAGCCTAATAGTACTCAAACTGGGCTCCCCTTCCCTTCCTTAAGCAAAATTTGGCCCAAAACCAAGTCCAACACCATATGGACGAATTTTTTAATTATATTACTATGAATTAACTATTAATTATTATTACCTTAAATTCCCTTAATTTATTCCAGCTCCTAAAGCCTCCAAAACCTCAAAACCGTAAAACTAGTTAAATTTACGCGTATACCGTAAAAGACGTAAAATATACAGTTTTATAAAAACTTTTGAAATATGAAATAAACTAATTAACTAAGTCCTAAATTACTTAAAACCATCCCGTACATTATTCCCGTGACTAAATACCTCATCCAAGACCTCATAATGCTAAACCGTAAATCGTAAAAATACGATTTTCTATAATACATATACGTATACGTAAACCACTAAATAACACCATCTCATTTCATAGTCACTACCATGTGAGCTCATGAACATGAAATCATCACACATCGTTTCACTCACAAGGTACCCCGTACCGGAAACGATATCCAAACCACAATCTATACACACCAATTAGCACATAAACACGTAAAGACACGTAACTAGCACAAAATAAAACTAAGTGACGAAACTCAAAACCGAGGTTGTCACATCACTCCCTCCTAATAGAAATCTCGTCCCGAGATTTACTCCTTAGGATCAAACATACCATTATCAAACAACTGAGGATACTTGTTCTAAATGAACTCCTCTCATTTCCACGTGAACTTTAGTTCAAGTCTCAAATTACCACATATACTAACCAACAATATTTAAATTCATTGCCAAACTCTTGACCTCACAGTCAATAAATCTCATAAATGACTCTTTGATAACACAAACTCTTATTAACACAAATCCCGAATAACCGTACATGCAAATATGCATTCTCAAACAACATTTACCAATCTTATTACACGAAATATAACATGTATACCACTCATTTCCCCCCAGGTAATTCTATGTTCATAAGCTACTGGTCCGATCTTTCCAAAGATCATAAATGGACCTACAAAACTCTACATCAACTCTTCCATTTTACCAAAACATACCACCCGTTACTATGGGTGAAACTTCCTACATAACTTTGTCACTAAACTCTAGTGGTTTCCTCCTTTTCAACATAGCGTCCCTTGTTTGTCTCATCCTTTCCACAAACACCATTACCACATTAGTAGCCTCTTTTACCAATTCTAGTCCACAATGGGGACAACTCACCCTATCCTTTCATATAGTGCCTCAAATGGCATTTATCGACTTCTAGTATGATAACTATCATTATATGAAAACTCAGCCATCGCTAAAGAGTTTCCTAACCCCCTCTAAATCAATGACTCATGCCCTCAGTGTAACTCCGAAGGTTGTATAAATATCTCACTTGCCCATCCTTTTCCAGTTAGCTGGATATACTCATATCCAATCATGTTCATTAACTCCCTTTAGTCCGTACCCTAAACTACTTAATAATTCCAATTTCCTTACAAAGTGACCTATGACGGTCTTTCACATATCCATTAGTTCTTCCAATCCAAATCAACTTATGATCTATACACATCATCAAAAGGACGGTTATCTCAGTTAGTCTATCAACTGCCGTCCAAACCCATGCTACAACTACTTCCATTAAATTTGGATAGCTCATTAGTAGCACCTATACACTTCTTTCTCACTTTTCCTCATGATTTTTTTATACTCAACACTTCCTTTATACCTACACAATGTCTTACCTTCAAGGTCATATTGCTCCTCATGTTGTCTCAGTTAGACCAAGCCGTTCGTCCCTATGGCACATCACACCTATAACTCCTCATCCATTCGATTATCGATACTAAGCCTCCCAAACAATCAGTATAGGTCAGTGTCATTTCCTTTTCCACACTACGACAGTATTAGCCTGTGTTGTGCTTTATTCTACTCATTAAGCTCTACCAAAGTTTTACCTTCGGTTCCTATCTCGACCTATTTCATTCATGCTTCGCTTCTATACACACTTCCTTCTTCTTCCTCAACTCCTACCATACATCACGATGTGATGCTTCCCATCGTTTCTTCCCTTGCCATAGTCCTTCATAAGGCATTCCATACATATTAGGCTAACTTTTACACAAAACCCTCTATTCTGTCACATCCGTACGCAATCCTTCCAACTTCTCAACTACGTGACTTCTCATTCCTCTTGAAATATGAGATAAATTAGTTAGTCTATCGACTGTCACCCAACTCTCATCGTACTTATTCCTCCACCCCATTATGTATCCCTTTCACCAATTTCGTCCTTACATCGCCCTTTCTAAGCTACTCCTATCTATGTAGGAAGTATAGTCTACGTCCCTTTTCTCCATATGATTGTCCAAGCCACTCAACATACATGTCGACGCGTTCTCTTCTTTTGACAACTCAACTCGTGCAACCTACATCCTTCATCCAAATCACCCTAATACGTCATCCATATAGTTCAAGTTCGTCTCAGCTTCACTTCATTCTTCTTATTCCATGTCTCATCAACCATGCTTGCCTTTCCCAGATGGTACTTGGCCTTGCAATTTTCTTTCATCACTTAACTCCACCCATCACCTTTTCCAAATTTTCAATCAAGATGATTAAATATGCGTTGGAGACGTTCATGATCTGTATAGATCATTCTCTACGTCTCGTACCCTAAATGCCTCTAGCATTCTAGGCAGATATAACAATCCAGCTCCACTAACTAAGTCTATCTAGTCATCTATACGCCAAAATTTTCCAAGTAGCTTCACTTGTTTTTTTTCTCACAACCAGTTCTCCTACTCCCTCCTAATAGGGACAGACTAGAGTTTCATGTGATTCCATGCGGATCACACTCTCATCTTATACCCGCATTAGTTTCCATTTGTCTACTAATCCATATTTTGAATTCTTATTCAAATCTCATACTTCTACTTTGATCTTGCACCGAACATGAGGTATTTTCAATCATCATCTTCTAGGAATACTTGGTTCTCTCCTTCCATGGTTCTCCCTTATTCCTACACTATCCCGTCCAACATAAATTCCATACTTCATTCATCAAATCTATGGAAATCACTAGTGCATTGGATAATGCATAGCTGTCTCTTCCAAAGATCTTTCATAACACTTTCACAAAACCGACTCTCTAATCACTTCTCCACGAAGCTTATTCAGCTCAGGTTCACTTCTCATCCCTCGATATTGATTGCCACAAAAATTCTATCCGCGTAGTCACTCGACTCCCCTTGTTACTTCCACGAGTTCTTTATCTCCCATGTCATGTATTCATTTCATCACGATCCACCGGTTCAGCTCTTTGTAGCTCCACTCCGATACTCGATCTGCCCTTCTACGTCACGAACCATACGTAAATTTCCCATCATAGTGCTTGTCACCTTTCCAGTCCTTTCAACTTTTGTGACTCCTTCGAAATCTCTTGCATCCTTCTTGCAGCCGACACGTAGTCCTTTCAGCTCCTTGCTTCGCGATGTAGCTCTTTATGCACTCCTTCTTGTCTCCATGATGTTACCTAGGAACTTCACACTACCAGTAGCTTATAACTTCAACTCATCTACCACAATATTTCTAAAAGTAATTCAACCCCTCAATGGCTCACTCTTCCTTACTTGTTGTACTTCACCGTTAATCAGCCTCCTACCAATCATTCTTTCACATTCCTGTTTTCCTTCACGTGTCTACTACTACCTTGCCTCCATAACTATACCAATCCCTTGCGTGTTATTTGCCCAACCTTTCCATTAGTATAAACTTTCTACTCTACCCTCACATCCGCTAGTACTTTCATCAATCTCCTAATGGTACTTCAACCAACTTCTCATAGCATGACCTCTCGTTCCCACTACCAGTCAACTAACTTTACTTACTCTTTTATTCCCGTAACCAATCTAAGTTTCCAAACACCACAAATCTTAATCATTCCTTCAACACAACCTTTAAACCAAAACACATTTCTCCATTCTAATATCTAACCATCATAATACTACCCAACTCTATCCTCTCATCCTAACGTTTCCACAACCGCATAACTAGATCAGCCATGACGTGTAACAAAAGAATTTCAAACAATCGTGTCCCAATAAAATATAGCGTAAAACGAACCCTAGCCAAAACAACTGAAAACAAAACAATGTAATCCGAAAGATCAATGGAGTGTGCCAACAACGACAAATTTAGACTCTTCACGATTAGTATTACTAAATCTCGATACCTTACACTTTCATCCCAATTAGTTACTTCTCATAAGAACCAAACTCCAATACTACTAAAATCAATCATACTCATTTTTAGCCAATAACTCATCCTTTATCTTCATCATTCTATCAAGATATCAACTAGTTAGTATACTACAATCTTATTCTAACCATTATCTTGTTTACCCATATTAAACTTATTTCACTTGTTATTATGAAACCAATACATGTTTATAAAATACACTTTTTTTTACTCTTTCCGTCATAGTTAAATTATTCTAAAATTTTAACTCCACTTAACAAAATTATTGTAAAATTTCGTTACCCCTTTAAAATATATTATCACATGTTACATAGAAGACTAATCCATTTATTTTCAAGACAACTTTTTTTATAACTTACTACTACAACTAAAAAAAATGCAAGTTAGGATATCATACCATACACTTACAAATTATTTTCAAAACCGTTTTCCTATAATTAGCCAGACTTATTTGCAAGAAAATTTAGTAGTTCGCATTAATAAAAATACATACCCGAATGTAGACACACATCCAAAAGACTCAAAACGTCGTTGGAACTCCATCAAACTCCAGCACTATAAAACACGAACAAACACAAGGTACGTTCAAGTTATAATAACTAGTGAACGACCATATACCATAACTTAACACATAGTAGTATATATACATCCGCATATATATACCTATTAAATCACCCAAAACATACTCGTTACCATACATGTCAGATCAACCAATAGCGTCATACACTCGTTTTTTTACGAGTAACCACCATCTTACCACAAGGCATAAAACCTATCACTAAAACCAGTCCATATCGTGTGACCCTATAATAACACAACATGACTATAACCCAAAACAATAACACACTCAAAAATATCCATATCGTAGGCAACCATTACATAAACCCATATACTATACATATACCAATGATCCACATCTCATCATATACAAGCATGTACTAACCCTCTTTCATGCAATCATACTTAGGAACCCATTGAAGTTGTGGTACTTGTATAACTATGTTGGCCACCATACTTATACAATTACCCTTTCCCCAATGCACTCCCTCGTATGATGACACTTATAAGAATCAATACAACACATAACACATAAATCCATCAACTCACCTAAGCACATAACCACATAAACAATAAGGTCAAAAACTCCAACTAATTAAATAACATAGTCAAACTCTTGAAATAAATAAATCCATAGTCTAGCTAAAACAGCATAGACTAAATCCAAAACAAAAACATAATCAGTTATAAGTCATGTAGCCCATAAGAGCGGAAACAGCTTAAAATCCTTCATATCCACCTACTCCTAATAACTCGAACCACCACATGATTCTTAGGGAACATGACTTAAACATCGAAAGAAAAATACTATACCTCAGGTACATAAAATAACCCAACAAAAGATAGAAACTACCATGTACCAAATTATGTACTATAATGTACAATTTAAGAAAAATACGACAATGACTAGCATGGATGATTATGGTTCAACCAGCACTAGTCACACCCCAATAAGAAAATAACATGTGGCTAAGTATGAACTACTATGGTTTAACCCATACTAGTTAAAACTTAACAAACATCGCAAGTAAAAACCAATAACATCCAGAAAACTTTAATTAATATAAAATGCACACATACTCCTATGACGCATATATGCAGGGACCCTTAAGCTATAGACTAGGTTACTAGACTAGGAAACCTAATTCTCTATAACCATTGTCTCTAATACCATTATGTAACACCCCAACATAGCGGAATATGGAGCGCGACGTATGGATATCATCACAACATGGCGTGTCTATAGAGATAACTAAATGAAATAAGAAATGTCATAAAATGGTGACACAAATGTCATGACAATATCTTAACAATGCAAGAGTCTAGGTAAGTAGGTAACAGTCCTACCACTTACCCGAGACAAACAATTAACATAAAAGAAACAAACATATAGGTGTCAACAGTATCACTTATTAAATAAACAAAAGAAACTAAGAAGGAACGGGGATCTCCTTCTAAATGCATTCCTACGCAACTCCAAATCCTAGCCACTTATGTTCTCACGCTTAACCACAATATCACCTGAAAGAGACACTAAAACA
Organism: Glebionis coronaria; assembly: GCA_025667525.1. Classification (NCBI taxonomy): domain Eukaryota; kingdom Viridiplantae; phylum Streptophyta; class Magnoliopsida; order Asterales; family Asteraceae; genus Glebionis; species Glebionis coronaria. The sequence continues at coordinate 286,504,578 of CM046877.1, read as the reverse complement.
CGTCAACATAAAGTTGGTGAGAGTCATAGGTTTAGACTCCAACGCCAAAATCAAACCATAAACTGTGAATAATAACCAAATTTAAGAACATATGGACAATGTGATATAAACATGCATTAACAACTAATATTCAAGATTTAACAAACCGAATCCAAATCCAAGGCTCCCAGCCTTACCAAACACCATGGTACCATAAGCGCCCATACACCTATGTACCAATCCCAAGGCCCCGCCTTGTCATTATCCATTGGTCCCATAGATTCTCACACATCTATGTACCTCCCCAAGGCCCCGCCTTGTCAACATCCCCTTGGTACCAAGTCAAAACATAAAACAATCATGAATCAACTAGCAGTTAATCACATAAGTATGCACAAGTCCATCACCAAACACAAAACATTCACAGCATAATTTATAAAAACAACACAGTATCTCTTCCATCCCATCTGGAAGTCAAAATCATTAGTAGACATGGGACTATGAAACTCACCTGATTGAGCTTCTCCAAAAATCCGCGCACTAGCAAAAAGCTAACAAACAAAAGCACACAATCAAAACATGAACCAAACACTAAAATGGCTTATCAAACCATGATGGACATCTAACCTTCTCGCATATATGTACCTCATTTATATTCTCTAAGCATCTTATGTCACCCCTTTATAAAGCCCTTAACTTAGTTTACTTCATAACCCGTCACGTTAACATTTTACCCAAAACAGTCCCGGTTTTTAGGTCTCCAAACTATAAGCCAAACGCCCACCTAACCATGCCCAAGATCTCTGTAAAGGAAACCCTATGCCATTTTATATGTTAGCTAACTCCTCCTTTTTTCCCCAACCTTAAAGCTACTGTTAAGGCCCTGATATATATAAATATACTTTTGTCTATCCGGATTTTACTGATTTTGAACATACAAAAAGTTTGTTACAATTAGGAGGGTCTTACCCTAACCCATTTGCTTAGCCCTCCTCCAGGACTCTTATTTAATATATAAACCAACTCCCATGCTCATTAGAGGGCTCAAGTGTATTCCTAAGTACCCTAATCACCTTAAAACATTAAATTAAACCCGACTGATTTCAAAACTGTTTTGACCTTCGACTGTTGTAACCTGTTTTTGACCCACTTCCCGACCTCCAATTTAGTTCTCGTTTCTTGCATTTGAAATTCAACTCAATTACCTTTCTAGGGATACTTGGAACGCAAAATAATAGTTTGTAGAACTCTATATATGATCAAAACAATTGACCTAAAATTCTGCCCAGTTTTTAAAAACGAATTCAATTAAATTAACCTAATTAATTATACATAAACGCTAATTAAAACCTAAAAACAATTTCTAATGATAAAAACCCATTAATTACATTATTAAATACAGATCATTAACAAAACCTAATTAACAATTATGAATGTCAAACCCCAATCCATCATATTAGGTTACATACGTAAATTAAACGTTAATTAAGCATAGTTTTAGTGCCTACCTTAAACCATAATTAAATAATTGGGTTTTCTTCATCCACCATTGTTAATCACGACTCATATTAGGTTTGGGAGAAATAAAAATCGTTTTGGGGGGCTAAAGGGAGTATTATGGGTAATTAAAACTAACCAGGAAGCCTAATAGTACTCAAACTGGGCTCCTCCTCCATTCCTTAAGCAAAATTTGGCCCAAAACCAAGTCCAACACCCTATGGACGAATTTTTAATTATATTACTATAAATTAACTATTAATTATTATTACCTTAAATTCCCTTAATTTATTTCAGCTCCTAAAGCCTCCAAAACCTCAAAACCGTAAAACTAGTCAAATTTACGCGTATACCGTAAAAGACGTAAAATATACAGTTTTATAAAAACTTTTGAAATATGAAACAAACTAATTAACTAAGTCCTAAATGACTTAAAACCATCCCGTAAATTATTCCCGTGACTAAATACCTCATCCGAGACCTCAAAATGCTAAACCGTAAATCGTAAAAATACGATTTTCTATAATACATATGCGTATACGTAAACCACTAAATAACACCATCTCATTTCATAGTCACTACCATGTGAGCTCATGAACATGAAATCATCACACATCGTTTCACTCACAAGGTACCCCGTACCGGAAACGATATCCAAACCACAATCTATACACACCAATTAGCACATAAACACGTAAAGACACGTAACTAGCACAAAATAAAACTAAGTGACGAACCTCAAAACCGCGGTTGTCACAAATAGTACGGGATATTTTCTATGACTTAAGCATTTCTATAAATTACAAGAAAATTTGTAAAAATACCCTATGACCTGTAGAAAACCCCATTTTAAATCCCATAAAGAGTTTCCACTTTTATGACCCATTACTCATTACATCACTAAACGTAAACTTTTCGGACTGATCTTGCACTTCTACATTGTAAGATTTGTTTGACCCATTTAAAAGACACCATTAGCTAATTTGACCATTTAGTCTAAAAGTAGACTTAAAAATGCAGGTTTGAAACCAAAGAACAACTTTCAATCATTTATAAAACTCTATCTATGGTCCCAGGGATTTGACCTAAAACCAAAATAATTTCGGATTATGTTGATTCTCATCTCCGGGTAGACGAATTTTCAAAATAGCATAACTTTTGACTCGTTTGGAGTCATAAAAACGAAGCTAAGACAACGTTCTACAACTACATCCTATGTTTACGACCTGTTTTCAAATTTAAACCCACGAAAAATAATCCTAAACAATCTGCCTAAAATTTCCTTCTTCAAAATCAATCCAACACTTGATTCCAATCTAATCTAACATCACCTAGACTAATTCTAACCACTTATGATCATTCCCAAACACCCCAAACAGCCTATACTACCAAGAACATCAAATCTTTATTAAAACCCAATCCTAAATCACACATGCAATATGTTATCCTGTTTAAAAACATCAAAAACAACATTGTAAACATAAACCCACATCACAAAAACATCAACCACCAAGATCAACCAAACACCCCCATTGGTCGTGGGGTGTTGGTGACTAAAACACCCAAACCATACTGTTTTTAGCTAATTTTATGGGTGATTTAACATTACCCAAACACTAATTAAACATCCCACTAGTTTAATTAGATTAAAACATGTTTTTGAAAAAACTTTAATTTTTAAAAAGAAATGTTTGAATGCATGTTGGATTTGATTGTTTAGGAATACTTACAAAGGGTTTTTGAGGATTGGTCTTTGATTGGTTTCTTCCAAAACCCCAAAAAAATTGATGTGGTGGTGGTGATGGTGTATATGGTCGGCGACCTAGGAGAGAAAAAGAGAGAAGAAAGAAAATTTTGAAAGGAAAAATGAAGGTTGTTTCTCTCTCTCTTTCTTTTTGTAAAAACCATAAGGACCCTTCTGTAATTTTGTCATTCTTTTGGCCTTAGTGGCAAATCCATTTTTAAAGGGCGGGATTGTGACTAGTAATCGGTTTTAAAAATTTACGGGAGTCGGGTTTCGTCCCGGCTACCTCAAAATAATTTTAAATGGTTTAAACGCACACAAAACGAATATACATATGGTTCCAACTCGACTTAACACGCAATAAAAATAAAATCTCAAAAAACTCAAATATCGATCAATCGATAACGGAAGATAAATTTTGGGCATCCGTCGGGATCGTAGTCGTCATCGGTTCTTCTTAAATCGTCAATCGTTAAGATTACGACCTCAATCATTGGTTTCAAATTAAACCGTCAAATATATATAACAAACGAAATTTCTTAAAAATTTCAAAAATATCCGTAAATTAGGGTAAAATAAATGACATTGGGTTCGGGGTATCACATCCTCAAGTGAGTCACAACTTAAGAGAGATGCTCATACTGAACAGCTCTTGAGACAATAACTTAGCATCATACGGCACATTCACTGGTATCACACAAACACATCTAAGTGTACCCACAACTCGGATCTTCTACATATACATAGTAGGAAGACTATAATCATGACTTGATCTAGAGAGATCTTCATCATGTTATGACTCTAAACACTAACAATTCACAAGGGTGAAAGTGTTCTTATCATTGCTCTTCAGGAGGATGAGGTAAATGAGGAATGGGATGTTAGAGGGTTTTTGTGTGTTTTTCCTCAAGTCAAATGGAAGAGAATAGTCTTCTATTAATAGCCAACTCTTGCCTTGGAGAGCACCTTTTTACCAATTGGATAAAAGAGTGGACTACCCATTGGATAAAAGAGTGGACTACCCATTGGATAAAAGGATGCATCTTATATTCTTGGAGCCCAAATTCAAAATTTGAAATTTGAATTTATTTTCTTCCCTCCATCTTCGAGAAGTAGATTCAAAATTTGAATTTTGAATTTATTAGTTTCCCTCCATCTTCTAGAAGCTTCCAAAAATCTTGAGTAAGCCTAAACCAGCTTGACTGTCCGCGGTTCTATATTTTCTCGCGGTTCGATATCACCAAGGAACCGTGTGTTCTATAAGAGAACCGCACGTCCTTCTTGTCTTTCACGACGAATGTAATCTTCAAGGTGTCGAGAGAAGTATACATAAGTATGTTTGAGTGATTACGAGTACCTTACACATTTTACATTATGTATTGCGAGTTATATGTTTGTTATCACCAAAACATAAAGGATCATCTTGATTAAACATCGTAATGTTTGCACTAACAATCTCCCCCTTTTTGATGATGACAAACAAGTAAACCATAACGCATAGTAAAATGTGAAACGTACTCGTTTACACTTCCTTCTCCCCCTTTTGTCGAATCAAAAAGGTAGTCAACGTCTTTGAAGAAGAGAAGAATGAACGTCGAAAGAGCACACATCCAAAGTGGTAGTCATCGATATCACGTCCTTTGAAGAGGAGAAGAATTAACGTCACACGAGCTTGCATCCGAAAGGTATTCTTCATTTGTGGAGGAATATTGACTTCGAGAGAACATGCATCCAAAAGGCTAATCATCACTTGTGTTCGTCGGCTGAGAGGCGAGAATCCAAACCATAAACCCATTATCCAAAGATATTGAGCTTGCGTCATCCTAGTGAAGTCTTCAATCACCATCGGTTAACTAACTCCATGCATCATAAAATGCTTATCTTCAAGATTCCAAAATTCATTACTAGCAAGATATTTGATGAATGATCGCAAATGTATTGACTTGAACTCTTTCAAATGCTCCCTTTTGATATGAGCTCCCCCTTGCTTGAGGCACCAACAAAGCAAGAATAGTGACGAGCGACAAAAATGGGTTAGAAGTGTCCTACAAAACTAGGTTAGTAGACAAGAGCATATATAAAAAGAGATGTCACCCAAACGGAGTTAGCTTTAAACAACTCGAGTACAAATAGAGGGACTCAATGGAAAGCTAAAACAATCTTAACTTTTAGAAGGGCCAAAAGTATGACAAGTTAATAAAAATAAGAGGGCTTTAGATAGAAAAGAGAACCCAACTTATTTTGGTAACACCAAAAAAATATAAAAAGGACAAAAGAGAGAAAAGAAATGTCGAATTAATAAAAATAGAAAATATTGTCGAGAGGACATACTCCGCTTTAATATCTTGGCAAAAATACCAAACTAAAGAGAGTATTACATGGACAATAAAAAAAATTCACATAGTCGAAAAGAGAGGAAGAATGACTATGACGAAAAGGAAAATGAGGATGATAAACAAGTCGTTTGCAACAATGACAAGCAAATAAGTGTGCATGCGATGCTATCAATCCAAAAACAAATCAAAGGAGAGGATCTTGACAAGATCAATTCACAACTGTTGGAATAGAGATAGAGAAGAAACATCCATACCAATTGTAATGATAATATGTCAAAGGGTAAAAAGCTTAGAATTTTTGGAATCACCCAAGAAAATTCAAGATTTAACCATCAACTCTCAAAAAACAAGCAGAGGATTTTGAGAAGATCAATTCAAAATTTTTATAATAGAGGTAGAAAAGAAGCATCCAACAATTTTAAGATATTATCTCAAGGGGTTAAGAACTTAGAATTGATGGAATCACCCATACCAATTGTAAATTTTAACCGCAATCAACTCACTATAAAAAAGAACAAAAATATCTCAACCTAGAGACACTTTTGACCTTAAAAAACAAAAAAAAAACAAAAGCGGATAAATCGACTCTTTTAAAAAAATCTAGATATAAGACATTATAGGCAAGGATGCTTATGAATGTCGACACCAAAAAGATGACTCAATGATACAGAGAAAGAGATCAATTAAGCCGAATACTAGAAAGACCAAGATGGGTGGTGTTTAGCATACGATAAACTACATGCTCAAAGTTTTTTAGCTCTTCTCAATCATTGTGAGTGTTCAAAGAACAATTACATGATGAGGAAAGGGTGAGGCTCGACTCAACTTAGTTTAGAAAGAATAAAAGAAAGAGACTCGACTTAGAAGAGCATGATTAAAATAATTGAGAGAGACTCAACAAAGAAGTTAAGGATGACTTCACGAAACGAGAGAATAAACTCAAAAGAGAAGAAAAGAAGGAATCTTCAAGAAAACTTGTCAAAAGAGAAAAATACCAAAACGAAAAAAGGGACTCACTAGCCGTGGTTCGTTAAATAGGTCTGTGGGTTCATTATCAATAATGAGACCCAAGGTTATTTGAGGAACCGTGGACATTGGGTGTCCAAAACCGATTATCGACTCAAAGGAAAATCACTTGGTCAAACAATTTAACATAAGATGCTAAATGGATTGAAAGTCAATGCTTCGGATATGACTTTTAACAATTTCAATTGCAAGTTAAAATTACTTGAATATTTCAAAAGAAATATTTAAGTTGTCAATCTTACTAGGAGAGGAATTAGATATAAATCTAACCTTCCTTGACAACCGAGTGAGAAAATAAATAAGAAAAGAAAGATCACGAGAAAAACGAGATCCAAGACTCAAATAAAAATCATGTTGAAAAACATGAAATGAAATGCAAGAGAATAAAGATCATACAAAGATGTATGAAAAAAACAAGCCTAAAACTTAAGCATAATTTTAATCTTAGTTACACTAGAATCCTAAGATTTGCTTAGATTGAGTGTCTTATTAATAAGCAATACACATGCTTAATTAGAAGACAAGGTGGTGGCGGAATTTGGTGGAGAATAGGAGTGTGGGTAAGAGATGTTTTCACAATGCCTTGTGACGTTTAGGTGGTGGTGAGAGGTTTAGGGGGAGTTATGTTCTCCAAAGGTGAAATGGGTGATGTGGGTGAATCTGGTGGGGTAAAAGGTGAAGTCACCAAGGGTTCAACAAAGTCATTTCACAATAGGAATGCTTTGGATGGGTTGATGTTGGGTAGTCACATCCAAGAGAGTACTTGGAGTGAAGGGTGAGGTTAGCTCATTCATTCTAGATTAGAATGAAGAGGAGGTAGAACCATGTGAATGATTGGTGCCATGTGTTGAGGTAGTCTTGCATGGAGCAAGAGGTGGTGAGGGTGATGAAGAGATAAGAAGGGGCACAATCTCATTCTTAGGTGCGTGAAAGGGTGAAGAGTTAAGTTTGGGTAAATTAATCTTAATTTTAAGGTGCCTTGATACAAGGCTTTTGACACCCCCTTATAAAAATTAGTTCGTTTAAGTATGTCTCTTCGAATTGAAAACTGTGTTTAATGTGCGACTCAGCCGTTCTTGGTGGAACAAAAGTTGTGTCGTTGTAGTATATTAAAAATGTGCAGAACAATTAAAGTAAATGACTTAAAAGTAAATACCAATCGGAATCCTGTCACTAGACCAGATCGGAATGTCACACTTACCCTAGATCAGAATATATGGTAGAGTTCTGATCGGAATACCACTAGACTACCCCAATCGGAATACCAAAAGGAATATCAAAACCCTTATCCGATCACTCCAATCGGAATGTATAACCCCTTTTCGATTTACCAGATCGGAATACGGAGAAATGGATGAAATATAAGCTAGAAAAATAAGCTATAACTTTAATAAGCATAAGTCTAAAGTCCTAAGCAAATCAAGTGTAAGAAAAACTAATAAGCTGAAATTTAAAGACTTTTAAAACACGAAAAGGAAAAGGTTTACGAAAAACAAACTTTTATATAAAAATAACTTTTATAAAAACTTTAAAAACTTAAAGATGTAAACAAATAAGCTACAAGAATCAATGATCTAACACAATCAAAAGCATAAAAACACAATCTTTAATCAAATAAGCAAGATAATAAACATGTAAACATAAAGATAAAGCAAGAAAGAAAGGTAGAATTAGAGATTTTAACAAGAAAAGTAAAGGTGCAATTAAAATAAAAGTAACTTACTTGGAAAATTAAAATGCAAGACAAGGTAATTAAAGGTGCAAGTAATTAAAGGTGCAAGTAATTAAAGGTGCAAGGTAATTAAATGTGCATAAAAGTAAAGGTGGAAGAACTAGTGTCACTCTAGCCAACCAAAACTAATGAAATAAATATGAAGGCTATTTATAGGAGATTAGGAAGGTGTTTAGAGGAAGCTTCCTCCCCTCCATCCTTTCTTTTTAATTGCATGATCAAGTCCTTAAGCTTCTTTAATCTTCTTAAATCTTATTAATACTTGGACATTGTTTTGGGATTTCTTCGAACTCGTCTTTTAATTCTTCAATAAATAAGACTCGAGTTCTTTGGCTTTAAGTAAACTTCCGTCTTTTGACTTTTTCTTCGATAAATCTTCAGAATTGGTCTTGGACTTCCGTTCTTTTCGCACTCTTGACTTCTTGAATTCATCTTTCATCTTTTTCTTCAATAAAAGCCCGTGAATGCCGTGTTTTCTCCACTTCTCACAATTTCGTCCTAAATCACAACAAAAACACAAACCACGCATAATTCCGACATAAAAGACATAAAATACACGTTTTGGCTCGGTTATTATTGTAATTAAGTGGTAAAAAGGATTGGTGTTTACACACCTATCAAATCCCCTACACTTGACCATTGCAATGTCCTCATGCAATGCATTAGTTACAAAGCACGTTTACATTTTTCATCATAATCAATCCACATTGGCCTTTATTAAAGAGATAAAAAACTATAAACATTCAAAGTAAAGAAATCAAAAGCATACCTTGGGTTTTGGAAATGTCATGAATGATCATCCTCCTCAAGTTTTCACTTTCTCCAAACCAAGCTTAAAAACGAGATCATTGTTATTATAAGTTAGTAGACTACCACGAACTCATGTGGGCCAATTATTTACTTAGACTCCCTTATTCCTAGGTGTAACTCTTATATTTTATTAATGTCTTGAATGATCACGAGGATGCATTGTTGACTTATTTCGATATTTATTTAGTCCGAATATAAAGTGAACGATTTAATCAATAGTTAGCTAAAGGACAAAATCTTTTAAAACTGCTTCTCGGGACCTCATAAAGTTCATATCTTGGCATAACTCGCTTCGCGATTTGAGACCTTTCTCGGACCGATATTTAGCAGCGACTTCATACTTCAAACCTTGAGAGACGTTCATGAAATAATGGTCTTCTCTTCTTATAGTAATTTCTTCACTTGAAGTTTTGAGAGATTCATACTTGGACCACGACTTCTTCATTTTTCTCCAATCATTATTTTGGACTTTGATATACAACGATCCGCCTCCTTTTTGACTTGGATCTATTTATCCTCATACCTTTCTAGGGTCTTTTCGGATACACTTCTCCATGACTTTTGGGGAGTTTTTGCTTTTCGTCGTGTGTCTCGATCCTTCATATTGATTTTTGATAAATGATTCTTCACATCACTTGGGATCTTTAGCAACAAAATGTAGCCCTCGTGTCTTGTTAGGACCTTTTTGGACTCGCCAATCTTCGCATCCCGCTTCAATAAGTTATGCCTTGGCTATGAACTCTAATCCATACCGAGCAACTTTTAAACGATCTTGGGCTAGAAGCTAAGTAACTTTTCAAATCGTACAACCTTATTTATTGAAGATAAATTTATTAACAAGCGATGGGAGAATAGGCTTATAATTAACTCACATAAATTCACGAAAGAATACCGAACTTATAATTGGTTCTATCATCTCTCGTTCTCCACAGTTTAAAATCTCAAGGAATGAGACTCGTGGATGCTTAGCCTATTAAATCAAAGTTTTGGGTTTTCGAGTCGCCTATAAGATCTTGCAAATTCTTAGACTTTTTCAAGTTTAGAAATCGCATTTTAAAGTTCCCTTGATAAACGACTCTCTAGGATCAATTATAGGAACTTGCGAAAAGTTCTTGTTCTTAACCCGCGAGAGTTAAGACTTTCGCGTTTTATAGCTCCCTAAATAAAAGCCTAGCAAAACTTGACTTAAACACGTTAAGGATACTAGCTAGAGTAAACTTAGATAAGTAAACTCGGGTTGAGTCAAAAGATTCACAACGTTTGAAAATTAAAACCACTTTATTAAAATTTATTCTAATAAGGAAAGAAAATAACTATACAAAGGGAAAAACTAATAGGCCAAAATAGATCAAAAATTTTGAAAAATGTCGAAAAATTGATTTTCTGGTTAAATGAGGACAAATACAAGGAAAAGGCCACTTAACTTCGATAGAAGTCCCCCCCTACACTTAACATAAACATTGTCCTCAATGTTTAAGCATGTGGGAGTAAACTCCCCTACACTTAGGACATTGTGCACTTTGTTTAAATCTCGCTAAGGAAGAGACAACTAAAGAGATTACTATTTTAATATTCAGAAAATATAAAATAGTGAATCGAAAAGAGTTTAGGATAGAACCGGAAAGAAGTGGACACAGAATCACGGGTCGTCAAGAATCATCAAGTTTGGATCATTGAGCGCTCGAATCCCTGATTATAAGAAGTGAGGAGAGGAAAGCAAACCAACGGGTCTCCCCCCTACACTTATGATAAAGAAAGATAAAAGATAGATGCATGGGTTGCCTCCCAAGAAGCGCTTGATTTTTGATTACCGAGTCGTGAGCCGGACTCGACCTTAATCATCATAGGTAGAAGCATGAAACATATCCACCAGGATCAAAGACATAGTTTTCGTCCATCAAATAGCAGAGGCTTAAGGCGAACAAGGCAAGCCAAAGAAGAATAGGCAAGGTTCCCTTAAGCAAAGATGGAGCACGGTGGAAGCAAGGGTGAAGTGGTGCAAGCATGTCTTCAATAATTCCAAAGATTTTTCCTTTTATTTCATCAGGTGGATACTGAGATGGCTGCAGAATATCAATACCGGGGTCGAACACCTTTTCCTTTAGGGGAAAATAGCACTCAGGCTCAGCAGAGTGTGAAGAAGATCCACGAAGAAGCACAACCTCGTCCTTAGAAGGGGGACAAAGAGGTGTTAAATCATACGTGCTGCGGATATTGGTGTCGACCGGTTTCTTCTCCTTTGAAAGAATATTCTTCAAATCCAAAGTAGGATCAAGACGATAATCTTCAAAATCCAAAGGAGGAGCATCACTCTCATGAGGGAAGTAAGTATTGAGAAATGCAGAGAAGTCTTCCTCAAATGAGTAATCGTCTAAAGTAGGATCGAGTGATGTAGGTGGAGGATCTTCATCATGTGAAGAATCGCTCGAAAGAGTATCAGCCTCATCAAAATCATCATATGTGGGCAGCTCGGGATACTCGGAAGTACAATCATCAAAATCATCCGAATCTGAGCTAGACTCATCATCATAAGCATCAAAGACCGGTGGAGAATCATAAATGGGAGAAGGTTCCAAATTGGAGCGAGAATCATCCACATCATCATGAAGAAGTGGATTGTCAATGGAAGAATCAAATAGAGGATTGTTGTAGACAACAAAGTCATCATGCACATTAATCATATTCACTGATTCTCGGCCTCCAAAGGTTGTACTTGTAAGCTTCCCTATTTTGAAAACTTGTGCATCATCCCCGACTCTTAAGATTAACTCACCTTCGGCCACATCCACTAAAGCTCGTCCGGTTCTCAAGAATGGCCGACCAAGTATTAAAGGAATACGAGGGTCCATTTCATAATCAACAACGACAAAATCGACCGGGAAAGTAAATGTGCCAACTTTGATGAACACATCTTCGGCAATACCAACGGGGTAAGCGAGAGTGCGATTTGCAAGTTCGAGAGTCATCTTCGTTGGAGTGAGGTCGGGCAATGATAGTGTTTTCCAAACACTCAAAGGCATAAGATTAATACTAGCCCCGAGATCAGCAAGGGCAGTAAATTCTTCAGTTTTGTTGAACACGCAAGGCAACACAAAACGACCGGGATCTCCAAGCTTTTCCGGAAGTTCTTTAAGAATAACTGCAGAGCAGTTTTCATTTAAGCATGTGTTGGCGAGCTCAATGAGCTTCTCCTTCTTGTTAAGCAATTCCTTAAATGCTTTGACAAATTTGGGCATATGGACAAGTGCTTCAAGAAAGATAATGTTGAAGTTCATTTGGGAAATCATCTTCACATAGCGTGCCACTTCAGAGTCATCCTTGGTTAGCATTTTGGTCTTGCCTAAACGAGAGGGATAAGGGATACTGGGTTTAGGTGGTGAAGGTGCAGGTGTAGCCGGTGAAGGTTGAGATGTTGAAGGGTCCTTCCTAGGTACATCGTCATGAAGAGGCGGAGACGGTAATGGTGCACTACTACTAGGTGTAGGAGGAGTAGGGATAAATGGTGGTGGAGGAGGTGTGGATGATGGGGGCGGGATTGGTGGATCGACAATGCTAATTCCACTACGAGTAGTAATAGCACTCACATTTGCTCGCGGATTGGTGACGGTGTTTGAAGGTAGAGAACTTGCAGTAGAAGGTTGAGCGGCGGGCAAGAAACTAGCAAGCATATTCTTCAAGTCATTCGTTTGATTGCTGAAGGAGGATTGAATGTTATCTCGAAGCTCAGATCTAATCTCATTTCCTTTCTTTGTGATATCTCCTTTCAGATTGATAATTTGGCTCTGCAGATTCTTGATTTGCTCACCGTGGGTTCTCATTATGGCTTCAACATCGGGGTTAATGGGTGGGGTTTGTTGAGCGGGTGGGTGATAAGGATTAGAAGCTCTTGGTGGGATTTGGTTGCTTCTATTGAAGTTGTTGGCGGGGTTTTGGTTTTGAGGAGAAAAACCGGGTGAAAGGTAATTGTTTGACCGGTAGCTCAGCAGATTTCTATCCCCTTGAGGTCGAGCTTGGTAATTTTCCGGTGAATAATTACCATAAGCTGCATACACATTTTCCGGATTTCCTAGTGTAGAAGGACAATCGGTGTATGAGTGAGGACCGCCGCATGTTTCACAAGGATTAGCAACCGCTTTAACTTGTTGTTGTTGTTGTTGGTTTGAAGCGAGAAGCGTGATACTTTTGCTCTTTTCAGTCATCATGCGGGTGAGTTCGGTCATATCAGGGTTTGCTGAGGTGGGAGAAACATTGACTCTCGGGTTGTTCCTTGAAGAAGAGGAGGAATCCCAGTTTTTGTGGTGAGTAGTCATGTTCTCAATTAGTTCTCTACACTCCTCGGGTCTTCTTTTCATAAATGTGCCACCGGCGGCAGCATTAATCGTATCACGATCACGAAAAGTCAATCCGTTGTAGAAAGTATCAATCAATGTGACTGGAAGCATGTTGTGGTTTGGACAACGATCAATCAAGACATTATATCTTTCCCAAGCATCAAAAAGAGATTCATCGGGATCTTGCATGAAACTGCTGATTTGATTGCGAAGGCTTGTGACCATGGATGGTGGAAAGTAGCGCGACAAAAAGCGTTGAGTCATGTCATCCCAAGTATGAATTGAATTCTTCGGGAGATGATCAAACCATTTCTCGGCGTGATGTGATAAAGTATGTGGAAAGAGTTGTAGGCGTAGAACATCCATTGTGGCACCAGGAAACTTCATGCTTTGGGTAATTGTAATGAACTTGTCGAGGTGTTTGTTGGTGGCATCATCAGGCAATCCACGAAATGGGTTAGTTTGCACTTGCTGAATCATGTGGTGCTTCAACGAAAACTCAGGAGCGTTGATTTGCATCGGCGCAATCGGTCCTCCTCGTCCAAACATGGTAGGTTGACAAAGCTCCTCCATTGTCCAAAGATCGGGCTGTGGAAGAACATTGTTGTTATTGTTGAGGTGCGGTGGATTATTGTTGTTAACACCTGACATAGCTAAATCTTCTTGAGTCTCGGGCTCTTGATAATTAGAAGATCTAGTACGCATACACCTGAAAATGCAAAAGAAAAAGAAACCAAACACAAAGAAAATATATATACACAATAAAGATAAAATCTTTTTGGATTTTTGAAAATTTTAATTTTTATGGATTTGTAACAATTTTTAATTTTTTATGGTTTTTTGAATTTTTAGTGCAATAAAAGTAACGCTCACAAGTGAACGGATCCCAAAAAGCAACGCGTCTCTCACTGAAAACCGTTAATCTTTACGAAAAGAGCCGGCAGCGGCGCCATTTGATACAAGGGTTTTGACACCCCGTATAAAAATTAGTTCGTTTAAGTATGTCTCTTCGAATTGAAAACTGCGTTTAATGTGCGACTCAGCCGTTCTTGGTGGAACAAAAGTTGTGTCGTTGTAGTATATTAAAAATGTGCAGAATAATTAAAGTAAATGACTTAAAAGTAAATACCTATCGGAATCCTGTCACTAGACCAGATCGGAATGTCACACTTACCCTAGATCGGAACATATGGTAGAGTTCTGATCGGAATACCACTAGACTCCCCCAATCGGAATACCAAAAGGAATATCAAAACCCTTATCCGATCAATCCAATCGGAATGTATAACCCCTTTCCGATTTACCAGATCGGAATACGGAGAAATGGATGAAAAATAAGCTAGAAAAATAAGCTATAACTTTAATAAGCATAAGTCTAAAATCCTAAGCAAATCAAGTGTAAGAAAAACTAATAAGCTGAAATTTAAAGACTTTTAAAACACGAAAAGGAAAAGGTTTACGAAAAACAAACTTTTATATAAAAATAACTTTTATAAAAACTTTAAAAACTTAAAGATGAAAACAAATAAGCTACAAGAATCAATGATCTAACACAATCACAAGCATAAAAACACAATCTTTAATCAAATAAGCAAGATAATAAACATGTAAACATAAAGATCAAGCAAGAAAGAAAGGTAGAATTAGATATTTTAACAAGAAAAGTAAAGGTGCAATTAAAATAAAAGTAACTTACTTGGAAAATTAAAGTGCAAGACAAGGTAATTAAAGGTGCACGTAATTAAAGGTGCAGGTAATTAAATGTGCATAAAAGTAAAGGTTGAAGAACTAGTGTCACTCTAGCCAACCAAAACTAATGAAATGAATATGAAGGCTATTTATAGGATATTAGGAAGGTGTTTAGAGGAAGCTTCCTCCCCTCCTTCATTTCTTCTAAATTGCATGATCAAGTCCTTAAGCTTCTTTAATCTTCTTAAATCTTCTTAATACTTGGACTTTGTTTTGGGATTTCTTCCAACTCGTCTTTTAATTCTTCAATAAATAAGACTCGAGTTCTTCGGCTTTAAGTAAACTTCCGTCTTTTGACTTTTTCTTCGATAAATCTTCAGAATTGGTCTTGGACTTCCGTTCTTTTCGCACTCTTGACTTCTTGACTTCATCTTTCATCTTTTTCTTCAATAAAAGCCCGTGAATGTCGTGTTTTCTCCACTTTTCACAATTTCGTCCTAAATCACAACAAAAACACAAACCACGCATAATTCTGACATAAAAGACATAAAATACACGTTTTGGCTCGGTTATTATTGTAATTAAGTGGTAAAAAGGATGGGTGTTTACACACCTATCATGCCTCTTTGAAGAGGATGTTTTGGATGAATTGGAGGTTCTTGTAGAAACCATGGTAGTAATGGGTGGTTTAAGGGGTAAGGATGAATGGTTTGAGGTGTGAAGAACATGGCTAACAAGGAGGGTTGAAAAGGGTGAGGGGATGATCCAAACTAGTAAAGGGTTAAAAAGGGAAAGCCCAAGATATTTTGGGAGTGACCAAAGGTTTGAAACAAAGATTCCAAAGGGTGTTGGAACAATTGGAAAGTTTCAGAAAACCCGAATTTGAGAGCTTCTGCCCGCGGTTCTTTTTCTCCACCGGCGGTTCCATATTGATATGGAGCCGCGGTTTATTTAAAGCACCGACTACAGAGGCTTGGTTTAGGTGGTGAAGGAGGATTTTTCAATTCAGCAAATCCTAATGTTCTAGTCTAACTTATCATAAAGTCATGCTTAAGAGTAATAAAAACTCGAACATACACAAAGGAAAGACACATAGGTTCAATTAGCACGTAAGAAGAAAGCTAAGAAAAACCTAATGGCTACAAAAGAACAAGACTCCTAATGACATACAAAGTTCATCAAAGTAAACTATAATTAGTCATATATAGGAAGAGCCATTTAGCAAATTTAGAGAATGAGTATGAGACTATCACTAGAGGTGCTCAATTAGGGCTAAACACGACCGTTTTTACGAGTTATACACCAACTCAACTTCCCACATGGAAGTAATTCAACCGTTAGGTCAAATTAAGAGCGTAGTGCATAAATTCTCTAGTAGTCATTATCAAGTTAGACAAAATGTAATTCCTACATTTGCCTAATAAAGTGTAGCAAGGATGAAACGTGTATGACGACACAATGCACAACCTAATGAGGGTTAAGAATGCACCATTGCATATCTCATCATACAAGTCTAGTTAAGGTTATTTACCTTAATAGAACTTGAGGCCAATATCTTTGAAGTGTATAAACAAAGTTTACACAAACCAAAGGAACACTCTTGATTGGTCTTTCGGAAATGACACATTTACAAATTGCATAGCAATGTAAATTACTTGAGTCTTTCGGATAACACATCCAAGTTGTCAAATCGACTCTATTGTGCATTATAAGTAATTATTAAACAAAATATGTCTAATAATTTGAACAAGTAGATTTAATATACCATCGTCAAGACAAGTGTGAGTTATGATCCGATGTAAATGATTAATAAACCGCATTCACGTCTACACTCAAAAACATGTCATTTAGATTCGATAATGATACCAATCATAGTTTGAATAATGCATTGATATTTAATCGAAATCTTCTTGATTCCCACAAACACTCCATTAATAGAAAATAGCTAAGATTTTCACAGGATGTTTCATGTTTTATAGTGAGACATTAATCTACTTGAACTAATAACACAATGATCGAGTAAGACGACCCACGTCATAATATTTGACAAGCTCCCAAAGCTTTCAAACCTAAGAGTGTAAAAGAACATGCCAAGGTGTACAAGATGTTTATCTAACATTTGTAAACCAAGAGATGTTAATCCTATATGCAATGCACACATAAATAGACAACTAAGTAACACTACTACCAATAGTAATGATGTCACACCCCCACCATGGTGGAATATAAGGCGCGACGTATGGATATCATCACAACAATAGCGTGTCTATAGAGATAACTAAATGAAATGGAAATATCATAAATTTACAGATTTCATAATTAACCTAGCCCTAGATCCATCATGTATTGATTAAGAAAACATTAAAAACAATTTAATTGAAAAGTGAATTAAAGGTTTTACCTTAGAATTTTTAGAAGACAAGAAAATTATGAAAAACCCTAAAAATCACCATTGATGCCGACTTGAAGGTGATATCCAGAGATTTTATGAATGTTTTTGGTTAATAAAAAGTATTTATATAGTTTCCTAACAAGTCCTTGGCCTATTACAAAAGTCTGGTTCCCTTTTTTCCTTTTTTTCCTTTTTCTTTTTCTTTCTTGTATCCCAAACCGACTTATACACCATTAATTTCGTTTTTTTCCTTTTTTTATTATTAATAATTGTATTAATAATAGTACCTTAATTTCCCTTAATTTATTTCAGCTCTTAAAGCCTCCAAAACCTCAAAACCGTAAAACTAGTCAATTCTACGCGAATACCGTAAAATACGTAAAATGTACAGTTTTATAAAAACTCTTAGAATATGAAATAAACTATATAACTAAGTCCTAAATGACTTAAAACCATCCCGAAAAATACTCCAGTGACTAAATACCTCTTCCGATACCCCTAAATGCAAAACCCTAAACCGTAAAATACGATTTTCTATAATACATATACGTATACGTAAAACCAGTAAATAACACCATCTCATTTCATAGTCACTACCTTGTGAGCTCATGAACATGAAATAACCGTTTCTCGATTTACTTATGAGTACCATATACCCATAAACGATATCCAAACCTCACTCCAAACATTAAAAATAAACACATAAGCACATAAAAGCACATATTTGCACAAAACACCCTAAACTATAGTCTAAGTGACGAACCCCAAAAACCATGGTTGTCACATCACCCCCTCCTAATAGAAATCTCGTCTCGAGATTAACTCCTTAGGATCAAACACACAAACAACAATCACATGAGGATACTTGTTCTAAATGAACTCCTCTCATTTCTATGGGTACTTTAGTTCAAGTTTCAAAATACCACATATACAAACCAAAAATAATTAAACTCATTCTCAAACTCTTGATCCCACGACCAATAAATCTCACAAATGACCCTTTGATAAAACGAAGACTCTTATTAACACAAATATCGAATAACCGTACATGCAAATATGCATTCTCAAACAACATTTACCAATCTTAATACATGAAATATATCATGTACAACACTTAATTCCCCAGGTAATTCTATATCCATAAGCTACTGGTCTGATCTTTCCAAAGATCATATATTGACCTACAAGACTCGACATCAACTTTTCCTTTTTACCAAAACATGCCACCCATTACTATAGGTGAAACTTCCTACATAGCCTTGTCACTAAACTCTAGTGGTTTCATCCTTTTCAACATATCATTTCTTGTTGCTCTCATCCTTTCCACAAACCCTATTATTATATTAGTAGCCTCTTTCACCAATTCTAGTCCACAATAAGGACAACTCACCCTATCCTTCCATATAATGCCTCAAATGTCATTTATCGACTTCTATTATGATAACTATCATTCTATGAAAACTCAACCAACGCTAACGAGTTTCCTAAGTCCCTCTAAATCAATCACTCATGCCCTCAGTGTAACTCCTAATATTTTATAAATCTCTCACTTGCTCATCCTTTTCCAATTAGCTGCATATACTCCTATTCAATCATTTTCATCAACTCCCTTCAGTCCGTACCCCAAACTACTTAAAAATTACAATTCATTACACAAGTGACCCATGACGGTATTTCACATATTCATTAGTTCATCACAACAAGGCTCTTCCAATCCAAATCAACTTATGATCCTATACACATCACCAACAGGACGATTATCTTAGTTAGTCTATCAACTACCATCCAAGGCCATGCTACAACTACTTCCATTACATTTTGATAGCTCAATAGTAGCACCTATACATTTTTCTCACTTTTCTACATGAAAGTTTTTTTATTGATACTCCACTTCCTTAATACCTACACAATGTCTTACCTTCAAGGTCATAGCGCTCCTCATGTTGTCTCAGTTACACCAAACCCTTCATCTCTCATGACACATCACGTCTGTAACTCCTCATCCATTCGATTATCGATACTAAGCCTTCCAATCCAACAATATAGGTCAGCGCCATTTCCTTTCCACACTAAAAAATTATTAGCATGCTTAGTGCCTTAGTCTACTCATTAGGCTATACCAAAGTTTTACCTTCGCTTCCTACCTCGACCTCTTTCATTCATGATTCGCTTATGTCAACACTTTCTTCTTCTTCCTCAGCTCATGGCATACATCACGATGTTATTCTTCCCTTCTTCAAATCATCTATACCTCAAAATTTTCCAACTAGCTTCACTTGTTTTCCTCTTGACCAGTTCTCCTACTCCCTCCTAATAGGAACAGACTAGAGTTTCATGTGATTCCATGCGGATCACACTCTCATCTTATACCCACATTAGTTTCCATTTGTCTACTAAGCCATATTTTGAATTCTTATTCAAATCTCATACTTCTACCTTGATCTTGCAACCAACATGAGGTACTTTCAATCATCATCTTCTAGGAATACTTGGTTCTCTCCTTCCATGGTTCTCCCTATTCCTACACTATCCCGTCCAACAAAAATTCCATACTTCATTCCTCAAATCTATGGAAATCACTAGTGCATTGGATAATGCATAGCTGTCTCTTCCAAAGATCTTTCATAACACATTCACAAAACCGACTCTCTAATCACTTCTCCACGAACTTATTCAGCTTACCTTCACTACTCATACCTCAATATTGATTGCCATTAAAATTCTATCCGCGTAATCCCTCGAATCCCTTGTTACTTCTACGAGTTCTTAATCTCCCATGTTATATATTCAATTCATCACGATCCACTGGTTCAACTCTTTGTAGCTCAACTCCGGTACTCGATTTATCCTTCTTCGTCACGAACCATACAGAGATTCCCATCATAGTGCTTGTCACCTTTCCAGTCCTTGCAACTTCTGTGACTCCTCCGAAATCTCTTGTTTCCTTATAGCAGCCGACACGTAGTCCTTTCAGCTCCTTGCTTCACAATGTAGCTCTTCACGCACTCTTTCTCGTCTCTATGATGTTACCTAGGAAATTCACACTACGCAGTATCTTCTAACTTCAACTCATCTACCACAATATTTCTAAATGTACTTTAACCCCTCAATGGCTCACTCTTCCTTACTTGTTGTACTTCACCGTTAATCAGCCTCCTACCAATCATTCTTTCACATTCCTGTTTTCCTTCACGTGTCTACTACTACCTTGCCTCCATAACTATACCAATCCCTTGCGTGTTATTTGCCCAACCTTTCCATTAGTATAAACTTTCTACTCTACCCTCACATCCGTTAGTACTTTCATCAATCTCCTAATGGTACTTCAACCAACTTCTCATAGCATGACATCTCGTTTCCACTACCAGTCAACTAACTTTACTTACTCTCTTATTCCCGTAACCAGTCTAAGTTCCAAAACTCCACAAATCTTAATCATTCCTTCAACACAACCTTTAAACCAAAATACATCTCTCCATTCTAATATCTAACCATAAGTAATACCACCCAACTCTATTCTCTCATCTTAACGTTCCCACAACCGCATAACTAAATCAACCATGATGTGTACCAAAAGAATTCCAAACAATCGTGTCCCAAAATAAAATATAGGGTAAAACGAACCCTAGCCAAAACAACCGAAAACAAAACAATGTAATCCGAAAGATCAATGGAGTGTGCCAACAACGAAAAAATTTAGACTCGTCACGATTAGTATTACCAAATTTCGATACCTTAGAAAATTTTAAACTTTCTCCCCAGTTAGTTACTTCTCATAAGAACCAAACTCCAATACTACTAAAATCAATCATACTCAATTTTAACCATAAACTTATCTTTAATCTTCATTATTTTATCAAAGATATCAACTAGTTAGTATACTACAATCTTATTCTAATCGTTATCTTGTTTACTCATATTAAACTTAGTTCACTTGTTATTATGAAACCAATACATGTTTATAAAATACAGTCTTTTTTATTCTATATTATTATTATTATTATTATCATTATTATTATTATGATTTTATATAATCCATTTAGGTTGGTTATAACTAAACTACTACACGTTTACAAGGTGTGGTGTTATTATTATCATTACTATAATAAAATCTCCTTTTTTACTCTTTCTCTCTTAGTTAAGTTCTTCTAAAATTTTAACTCCACTTAAGAAAATTATTGTAAAATTTCTTTACCCCTTTAAAATATATTATCACATGTTACATAGAAGACTAATCCAATCATTTTCAAGACAACTTTTTTTTATAACTTACTTCTACAAACTAAAAAAATATATGTAAACCACGATACCATACCGTACACCCACAAATTATTTTCAAAATCGTTTTCCTATAATTAGCCATACTTACTTGCAAGAAAATTTAGTAGTTCGCATTAATAAAAATACATACCCGAATGTAGACACACATCCAAAAGACTCAAAACGTCGTTGGAACTCCATCAAACTCCAGCACCATAAAACATGAACAAACACAAGGTACGTTCAAGTTATAATAACTAGTGAACGACCATATACCATAACTTAACACATAGTAGTATATATACATCCGCATATATATACCTATTAAATCACCCAAAACATAGTCGTTACCATACATGTCAGATCAACCAATCGCGTCATACACTCGTTTTTTTTTCTTTTCATACGAGTAACCACCATCTTACCACAAGGCATAAAACCCATCACTAAAACCAGTCCATATCGTGTGACCCCATAATCACACAACATGACTATTACCCAAAACAATAACACACTCAAAAATATCCATATCATAGGCAACCGTTACATAAACCCATATACTATACATATACCAATAATCCACATCTCATCATGTACAAGCATGTACTAACCCTCTTTCATGCAATCATACTTAGGAACCCATTGAAGTTGTGGTAATTGTATAACTATGTTGGCCACCATAGTTATACAATTACCCTTTCTCCAATGCACTCCCTCCTATGATGACACTTATAAGAATCAATACAACATATAACACATAAATCCATCGACTCACATAAGTTCATAAGCACATAAAATAAGGTCCAAAACTCCATCTATTAAAATAACATAGTCAAACTCTTGGAATACATCAATCGACAGTCTAGCTAAAACAGCATAGACAAAAACCAAAACCAAAACATAATCAGTTATAAGTCATGTAGCCCATAAGAGTAGTAACAGGTTAACATCCTTCATATCCACCTACTCCTAGTAACTCGAACCACTACATGATTCTTAGAGAACATGACTTAAACATCAAAAGCGAAATACTATACATTAGATACAAGAAAATAACTCATCAACTATAGTGAGAGTAATTCATATACCAAAAGAAAAACAATAATTAACAGGTGACTAAGTATGGGCAACTACAGTTCAACTCATACTAGTTAAAATTCACAGAAAATAAATTTTAGGAAAATAAAATCAAACACAGAACCCTATGACGCCTATATGCAGGGATCGTTAAGCTATAGACTAGGCTAGCCAACCTAATTCTCTATAACCATTGTCTCTGATACCATTCTGTCATACCCCACCATGGCGGAATATGGGGCGCGACGTATGGATATCATCACAACAATAGCATGTCTATAGAGATAACTAAATGAAACGGAAATATCATAAATTTACAGATTTCATAATTAACCTAGCCCTAGATCCATCACGTATTGATTAAGAAAACATTAAAAACAATTTAATTGAAAAGAGAATTGAAGGTTTTACCATAGAATTTTTAGAAGACAAGAAAATTATGGAAAACCCTAAAAATCACCATTGATGCCGACTTGAAGGTGATATCCAGAGATTTTATGAATGTTTTTGGTTAATAAAAAGTATTTATATAGTTTCCTAACAAGTCTTTGGCCTGTTACAAAAGTTTGGTTCCCTTTTTTCCTTTTTTTTCCTTTTTCTTTTTCTTTCTTGTATCCCAAACCGACTTATACACCATTAATTTCGTTTTTTTCCTTTTTTTATTATTAATAATTGTATTAATAATAGTACCTTAATTTCCCTTAATTTATTTCAGCTCTTAATGCCTCCAAAACCTCAAAACCGTAAAACTAGTCAATTCTACGCGAATACCGTAAAATACGTAAAATATACAGTTTTATAAAAACTCTTAGAATATGAAATAAACTATATAAATAAGTCCTAAATGACTTAAAACCATCCCGAAAAATACTCCCGTGACAAAATACCTCTTCCGAGACCCCTAAATGCAAAATCCTAAACCGTAAAAATACGATTTTCAATAATACATATACGTATACGTAAAACCACTAAATAACACCATCTCATTTCATAGTCACTACCTTGTGAGCTCATGAACATGAAATAACTGTTTCTCGATTTACTTATGAGTACCATATACCCATAAACGATATCCAAACCTCACTCCAAACATACAAAATAAACACATAAGCACATAAAAGCACATATTTGCACAAAACACCCTAAACTATAGTCTAAGTGGCGAACCCCAAAACCATGGTTGTCACAAATGATCACTTAAGAATGTCCAAAAACAAAAGAAAAAACACAAAAGCATTCGTCTTTGTTTTGAGTGTTAGATACACCAAAGTATGCATAGCTTGATTATATTTGAGAAAGGTTTTTGACTCATTTCAAAATTTCCTTAATTCTAACACTTTGTAAATATATAAATTTTCAAATATACATGAACAAGAGATATCCAACCTAATAGAAAATAGTAAAACACAAGTTTTACGACAAACCGAGACTCAATACTTTGGACAAAGTATAGAACTTATAAAACATATAAATTTTAAAGTTTGAATAAAGATTTGGAAGAGTTTTTAATTGAAAGAAAACTCAATTACGTTCGAAACGCCGGGTAGCACGACTTCTACGGACTTACGGTTGATTTTATATGATTTTTCAATGTTTGCAAAAATCTGAGTCAGACTGACTGCGGTTCCTTATTGATAAGGATCCGCGAGGAACAATAAAGAACCGCGGTCAGAGGAAAAAAATGAGTTTTTGACCAAAATCATTTAGAAACAATTTGGAAGGACTTAGGACTCTAAAAAATCATTTTAGACACACAGAACTCATATATTAGAGTTAATTATGACACAAAAGATTTTTATACTTCCAAACAAGAAAAGATTTAAAATCAAACTATTTCCCAAAGTTTATTTAACACCAAAACTAGTATGAATGAAACAACAAAACACATTTCATATGTAATCATTCTTCATATAAATTTGATACAACGATCGTTTTAATTATTAAAAACCGTTCGTTTTGAAAAACTAGAGCAAAGATCTTCCTCGCTCTGATACCAATTGTAGAAACTAGAATGGGGGGGGGGGGGTGAATAGTTTCTAGTTAGTTTTCAAAACATTTCGGCTTAATACACTTTGTGCGGTTCCTTTTGTGTACCCGCGGTTCCTTATCAATAACGAACCGCCGGTCCATTTAGGGAACCGCCGACAGCGGACGAAACCCTTTATTACATGTTAAGATTTAACCATCCTTTGTATCAAATTGCTTATCAATCTTGACTAGATATGAGATGTGTTTGATTGTAAGATAAATACTACAAGTAAGAACACACAAACACATCAAATCAAGAGTACATCAAGAAATAGTCTAAACACTAAGCACACACGTACTAAGCCATAGCATTTTCGCAACTAAGATGTTTAGACTAAGGGATGCACACTTGACCATAATCTAAACATTAAGCACACACGTACTAAGCCAAATCTTTTCTGCAACTTAGATGTTTAGATTATGTGATGCACACAAAGACACACAACACAAGTATGCAACTATAAATACATCTACAAAGGCAAAGACATAAATGTAAAGGAAAGTACCAGCACGATGATTTATAGTGGTTCGGTCACGAAGCTCCTCTTCGCCCTACTCCACTCCTCGAGTACACCTACTCGAGAGTTACTTCACTAGTCAACAAGACTCCTTTCAAGGCGGAGAAAACCATATACATCGCTTACACATTTCCGACACTAAGCTAGATGTCGAGTCCTAATCTTATGTAGGACCAATCTACACAATGTCGCCTACTTCACCATTTTCCGACACAAGGCTAGATGTCGAGTCCTAATCATAGGTAGGACCAATCTACACCTAATCTACCCACTAGTTATGTTTTATGGCCTAACATAACAAACCTGGTGTTTTATGGCCTAAACAGATAAACCATATAGATCTAAGCAGCAAACACTTAGATCTATACCTCTAACACTATATCCAAGTACTAACAAGACTTGGATCTACACAACAAACACCTAATCCAACGATACCCATCACTTGGATATTCTACCCTTACAAACACATCTAAATGTACCCACAACTCGGATCTTCTACATATACATAGTAGGAAGATTATAATCATGACTTGATCTAGAGAGATGTTCATCATGTTATGACTCTAGACACTAATACTTACAAGGGTGAAAGTGTTCTTCTCATTGCTCTTGAGGAGGATGAGGCAAATGAGGAATGAGATGCTGGAAGGTTTTTGTGTGTTTTTCCTCAAGTCAAATGGAAGAGAATAGTCTTCTATTTATAGCCAACTCTTGCCTTGGAGAGCACCTTTTTACTCATTGGATAAAATAGTGGACTACCCATTGGATAAAAGAGTGGACTACCCATTGGATAAAAGGATGCACCTTATATTCTTGGAGCCCAAATTCAAAATTTGAAATTTGAATTTATTTTCTTCTCTCCATCTTCTAGAAGTAAATTCAAAATTTAAATTTTGAATTTATTAGTTTCTCTCCATCTTCTAGAAGCTTCCAAAAATCTTGAGTAAGCCTAAACCGGCTTGACTGCCCGCGGTTCTATATCTTCTCGCGGTTCGATAACTAAGGAACCACGTGTTCTATAAGAGAACCGCGCGTCCTTCTTGTCTTTCATGACGAATGTAATCTTCAAGGTGTCGAGAGAAGTATACATTAGTATGCTTGAGTGATTACGAGTACCTTACACATTTTACATTCTGTATTGCGTGTTATACGTTTGTCATCACCAAAACATAAAGGGATCATCTTTATTAAACATCGTAATGTTTGCACTAACACAATGTATATTATTTCACATTGTCATTTATTTACTTTATTCAAGTAAAATAATTATAATGATATACTCATTATATACTTTCACCAAGTTATCTAAAAGTTTAACCAAAATACCTAGAAACTTAACAAGTACATACACTATGATACATGGACTATTATTAACTCCCAATACTTGATACAAAACAACACATTTCTCCCAAATATGTATTGTGTGCCGTGTATATGCATGCATACACTACCCTTAATCATTCAAGCTTACAAGTTACCATTATTATGTATACTATGCCTTAAACTATGTCTTACACATCCCATACACACACCATACTTTTCCTACACTTCACCATACACATTTCACTATTGAGTGTCATATTTGTCCCCCCCTTTTGACTTGCAAAACATACGGCTAAAACATAAATGGGAGGGAAAATATCTTGCTATATTTGGCATTTGTTGAAATCTTGCATGATATCTAGCAAATCCAACATGTATCTTCCAAGGATTCATGGTACATAGTACTAGATACACATAGATCTCTCTCTTTCTTCCTTATATCTGAAGCTCACAAACACACCAACATAAAACACTTTGAATCTCACATTTCACTCTCAACACTCACTGCTATATACTACTTCTTCACCAAGATCCACAAAACTCATTTACTTATCCATTTATTAACGTTAAATCATGTCTCATGCAACTTGAATGCAAATCATTACACTACACTACTCTTAACTCATTTGACAAGACAACAAGGAGACCCTAGGAGCAAAAGCGAAGGCCACGGCTAGGATTTAATCTAAGCATCCACCATTGTTAAAACCAAGTTCAAGTTACTACTCATTCACCTATCCACTCCTAGAACTAACTAAACAAGTAAGTATCATGAAACCTATCTGTTCTATATACTTCATTTTTTCATACACTTGAACATATATATACATATCACTAGTAAAACTTAACCTAAGAACAAATCTAAGAAAATCTAGGCCGTGATGAGTAATGGCTAAAAATGATGTACCACAACATATGATGTAAAATCTTGTTAACCATGGTGACCACAACCTCATGAACATGCTTAACTAGAAAACCCATGAAAACCTATGCTTGTTTAATTCTAGAAGTGGGTTATCCCTATGGTATAGTGTGATGGTTAACTTTGTAATATTGAGATAAACCTAGTAATCACTATATCTAAGTTACTAACTAAAACTGAAACTAGTTGCCTTAATAGATTATTAAGCCCACTATTTAAGCCTTATAGAAATTAAGCCCATTAAGCCCACTAGAATAAGCATACTTAAAATAAACTTTATTCATATTAAATAATGATAGTATAAAACTTTTGGTGTGAAAATTATAATTTCATAAACTTTTGGATTAAAATGATGATTTTATAAAGTTTTCGGACTAAAAATGTAAATATAAGGTTTCGGATGGATTTTATAAATTTAATAAGTTTAGGGACTTAATTAGACATATTTAGAAACTCATTTTAACAAAAGTTAAAACCTAAGGACCTAGTTTGTATATTGACGAGAGTTAAGTTTGCTATTTTATACCATTCAAGACTTAGATCATAGTAGGAGAACTTATTTGTAATTATTGATAAGTTATGTGTAGTTGTGTAACTTGGTTAGAAACTTAGGGTCCCCTTTTGACTATTGCCGAGAGTATTAGGAGCCCTAGGGGCCTTTATTGCCAAAATAGTAAAGTTATACAAGCCTTAAACAAACCCTAGGGGCCATTTTGGCATTAGCCGAAACTTATTTGGTTCCCTAGTGGGCGTTTATGAAACATTTCCTAACCTTAATATAAACCAAATACCACAAGGACTAAATATGACAATATATGTAACTAGGGAGGGACTTGTTTTGCCATTGTTTGAAAGTTAAACGAACCCTAGGAATACTTATATAAATAATGTCGCGGGTATTATATATAATCGAGGGTCTAAAATGTGATTTCCTAAACTTAAATTAAACCCTAATTTTATATATATATATATATATATATATATATATATATATATATATATATATATATATATATATATATATATATATATATATATATATATATATATATATATATATATATATATATATATATATATATATATATATATATATATATATATATATATATATATATATATATATATATAATCTTAATAATAAAAACATAAAACTTAAATAGAGGTATAAATACAAAACTCGTTAATTTTTCCCAAAATTATAATTTAATAATTATACAAACATCGGGAACGTTAAATTAAATTAAAATGCTATACATTTTATAAACACTATTTATATATAATATAAATTAAATATGATTAACTTATAAAAATAAATATATTAATTATATTTATTTCTTATCACCTTTATAAACATATAAAACCTCCTTTTATAAATATTTAAATTACTCTACCAATGATACAAGTACGAGATTATTAATTAAACAAATTAATTAATTAAACGATATTATTTATTTTAAACTTAAAAATAAATACTACCATTACCTGTACACAATAAATTAAATTATAGATGTCGTAATAAAATTCTTAAAACCAATATAAGCATGCACAGTCTTGTTCTGAAACTTTTATGCATTATGTTATGCATTTACTGAGACCGTGTAATTATTTAGGTTGTTGACTGTATCGTGAGCATCATATCAGATTATCTTGTGACTTATTGTTGTACTACTAAGGTGAGTTCATGGCCCCACTTTGTATATTGATTAACTTTTAAACCTTTTTATAGGGAAGAATACATGCAACATATTTTATTTGATGGACATAAACTGAATTGCGAAACATTGATTACATTTGCCTATTTTAGATGAACCCGCATGACCCCTACATCTGAAACTGTTAAAATTGTTGAATTGCCTGAATGTATAAATAGATCTATTTGGGATTGACCATCCCCATTTGGGTGAGTAGCGCTCACTGTGCCTAGGCTAGGACAACATATGTTTAACATGTCGGAACATATTATTGGGTGCATTTTTATTAATGCGAAGGGTCCTCATTTGTTGTGGACTTAACGTGTCAAGTATCAGTTTTGGGCAATAGGGAATGTAATTACCTTTAAGTGTTGATGCTATGTGCATTACTACTTCAGTGAATGTTTATTGTCCAAACTTATTTTATTAAACCTGTGGATTCACCAACTTTATGTTGACTCTCTAGCATGTTTTCTCAGGAAACTGAAGCAGTTATTGATGTGCATGGAGTCAAGCATCATGATAGGCTGCATTTATAGAGCTCATCTGGGGTTTTGTAAACTAGGGAATGATTCCAAACGTTGAATAATGTTTAAGACAATTTTAATAACATTTGACTTTTATTCATGTAATAAATGTAATGATAATCTTTTATCTGTTGCTCTATACGTTATCTGTTGTTGATCCACCTACGTGACACCCAAATATTTTTTCCGCTACTTTTGACCCAATTTTGGGGTGTCACAGAATGGTATCAGAGCGATAGTTATAGAGAACCAGAACGAAAAATTAATATAAATATAAAAATAAATTTTTTATATAAACTAAACTAAAATTGCTTTAAAAATATTTTGGGATTTTCGGGACTAGAATAGTTAAGCATATAGAGTGTAGAGCATACATTTTTATGTGGCTAACTGTGCATTGATTATTAACATCCGGTTGATTAATCTTATAAGTATTAGTGTAACCTTTAACATCGCCATATTAAACGGCACTATTATAGAATTTAATCATTATTCCTAAAAACTTTTAACTTGAGTAAGTTTATACTTACGTCGATTAAAACGATGATATTTTCAGACTTATCATGACATCACCAGCTGCTACACCTGCTGCTTTATCACAAGCGACAGTCTTACATGGTTGGATATCAGCTAGCGAGTCTGACTACAGTCACACTTCCGGCGATGCCGCACTAGTCGATGCTCTTATCGTCACTCCACCTGCTACACCTGTATCCCCTGCTGAGGAAGAGGTTCAGCCGACTGCTGCCCTACCACCTTTACCTCCAGCTTCCTCACTACTGGGCTACGCACCGGAGCCCCTGCCACCTCGTAAGAGGAGGTACGAGGCACCTCTCGATTCCACTTTTGAGATCGGTGAGGGTTCCCGGGCGAGACGTGTTGACCCCGTCCAGGCACAGATTGTTGCACTAGCCGCACACCAGGCTCAGGACGTAGCAGATATTCATACTCTGCTATCAGCTGGACAGGCTGGACGCGCTGTTCTTCAGCATCGTCAGGACCTTCTATCTTAGACTGTCAGTGCCGAGGCACACGCTGCTCGGGGAGCATGGTCTACGACCTATCATTCTCTACAGTGGTTGCTGGAGGAGAATGAGTATCTTCGTGAGCAGATCTACACCCTGTAGGGTCAACAGTATGCGACCCATACCGCTATTATGACTATGGAGGAGATGCTCTCGATCTTCTTCGATCTTCAGGACGTTCGTCACCAGGGCCTGACCGCAGAGAATGTCGATCTCAGAGCAGCTACACAGACTTTCAGGACTCAGATCTTAGAGGCACTTTGATTGTTCAAGGAGACCTGAGTCGCCATGATCTCGATACAGGATGCTATGCAAGCACCAGCAGTCTCATCACCACCAGTGGTACCAACCGTTTCTGAGGAGTCTGTTAGGCGTGAGTAGACTATATGTACTAGATCTTCTGTACATCATGATAAGCTTTTGGGTTGCATCCCAGCTATGATTGTAACACCCCCAATTTCGGTCATAACAGCGGAAGGGTCATTGGGTGTTACTATCATGGTTCAATCTCATAATCATAGAAAACGGCTCTAAACAAGTCGTTTTAATAATCATCCATTCATTTTCATTTAATAAAAGTACAATTTCATACACGGTCCCAATTAACTTCAAGTTTACAAAACTTAGTAAATGTTAAAAAAATTTTGAATGGATATAATTTATAAAAGCGGGCCAAACTTATCAAATAAGCAAGCTTCAGGAAACCGCCTTCCTCGAGTGCCTTCTATGTGGACCTGAGATAAAATATGTTAAAAAGTCAGCAAAATTTGCCGAGTGAATCTATAGAGTTTTAATTTAAACAATGAGAACACAAGTATTCCAAAAATAACCTTCCATGGTTAATAAT
The DNA here is from genome assembly GCA_025667525.1 of Glebionis coronaria. NCBI lineage: Eukaryota > Viridiplantae > Streptophyta > Magnoliopsida > Asterales > Asteraceae > Glebionis > Glebionis coronaria. Next base: position 286,472,821 of record CM046877.1, on the reverse strand, counting down.
TTATCAAAGACAATTATGTTGTACGGACATAATTATCGTGTCATTACATAAGTCTCGTGACATTGAACGTTAACATATATTTATTTCAGCCCAACACACCTAGCCATGTGCGTATATTTCTCTTATACAATGCATCCGATGTTTCATTACTAGTGCATCACAACACCACGCGAGAGCTAGTCGCGACCGGACTGGGCGTCACCCCGATAGATCTATCCATAGCATTAGTGTTATCTCGATTAACAATTCACGATTCATGGGTCTTTTAAGGCTCAACAAACTTATGTAATAACTTCCATCTAAACATACAATTAAGTTTCTTGTGTTCAATTTTAAAACAATCATGAATTTAATACAACTTATAGTTGTACATTTCAATTTCAATAATTACTTTTCAAGTAAATAAGGTTTCCACAACTTCTCGTTGCACCTATACTTTTCTAATAAGTAAGGTTTCCACAACTTCTCGTTGCACCTATACTTTTCTAATAAGTAAGGTTTCCACAACTTCTCGTTGTACCCTTTATTTTAATAAAACAAGCAAGTTATCCCCCTCGCGGGTTTTATAAAACAAGTAAACATGTTAAAAGCGAGGCTATATACTCACCTTAGCCAATAGTGGTAATGAGACGATCACCGACGATTAGTGATGCCCGTTTAAACACGAAAACCGCAACCTACCAAATAAGGCGCGTTCGTTAAAAATAGACTTAAGTGTAAATCATACTTAAATAATATAAAAATCAAAATTACAAAACCAAGACAATCCCAAAAAATTTAATAATACAAGTGTTATTACTATACCCTTTTATTCAACACTATTCTTTTTAACAATTGCACTCTCGATATTGACCCGTCTTAAGACGCCAAGTCAACGCAAGTCAAATTATCATTTTACTTCTCTCGGACCAGTAACTAAGTCATTTATATAATGACTTAATACTTGAGTAAATCACCATGTCCAATGGCAAATACTCAACTCACGCCACATAATTATTGAACTACGTGTTCAAAATACCAATCAACATGTACACTCCAAATGTACACACTAATCTACCCTATCTAGACTTGTCCAATTTCGACGAAACTTGGTCACAAACTCACACATAATATGAAGAAGACTCAGTTCAAGTTTCATTCAAAAATATTACTTCTAAGACCTTCTGCCCGACACACCTTCGTGTTATAAAAACCGGACCGTTTTACGCCTTTTACTTGTAAAACCATTTTGACATATCTAAACAATTCCGTTTACAAAACCGACACTTGGGTTTGAAAATAGACTCATGACCTCAGGTTTAGCAACTTACATCAGTCCTTGAACATTTTTAAAACTCATTCTATAGTCCCCGAGATTCGATCCAAATATCGACAACAATTTTCGGATTGTGCTGATACCCGTCTCCCGGTACACAAATACTAAAAGTAGCATAACTTTTCGCTCGTAATGAGTTAGAAGCTCTACTTTAGCTCAAATCGAAGCTAACGAAATTCTCTAAGACCCTATCTGACTAGTTTAACAAGTTTATTACAGTAAGTAATTCAAAAATGTCCTTAAAGTTACTGCCCAAAATTGACCATCTAAAAATCATACCAAATCACCATTTTGACCCATTTCAATAATTTACATACTTCTAATATCATCCTAATATTAACATAACACATTTAACTAACTCCTAACAACCTCAAATTTAATCTAACAAAAATCAAATATATAAAAACCTTGCATTCAACAACAACCTACTTCAAATATAATAATAATAACAACATACACAAACATAAAAATGGATCAAACACATGTTCTTCACCAAAAATTAAAAAAAAAAATAAAGTTTATGCATGTAAGTAAAATATATACCAGTATGATCCTTGTTGAATTTCCAAGATGGGTCTTTTGTTAGTTTTGGAAGAATCAAAGTGGAAAATAAAATTCAAGGGTGTTTTTGGTTGAAGGGTTGGACGGCAAGAACAAAGAAAAGGGGTGGGGTGAGAGAAATTTTTATTAAAATGATATTCTGTGTGTATTTTGTAAGTGGAAAAATTATTTATAGTGGGTGTGGAGGGTAATTTTTGCCAATTTGTGATAGTTTTGGTCCAAAATGAAATTAAATAGTTGTAAGGGTAGAAAATGTAAATATTAAATTTTGAAAATATTTACGGGACTCGGGTTTCGTAAAAATACCTTTTAAAAGTTAAAACGCTTCATAATAATATTAATAAAGCTTCGACACGACTTAAAACGTAATTAAATCGAAAACGTCGAAAATATAAAATATCGAGACAATCGATAATAAAACATAAATATTTGGGCATCCGTCGGTATCGCGATCATTAGCAGTTCTCGTCATTCGTTAAAACGTAAAACACGAGAAATAAGAATTAAATATAATAAATACAATAAAATCATTCATATGATAATTTGAGAATATAATATCGATACTTAATGTATTTCTTGTCAGTTTTCATCGAAACGACATTCTTACGTTAAGTTTCAAGTCATAACCTTCTCGGTTAGTCGATAATTTAAAATTCTCATTAAAGCAAACACGTAATACGTAATATTCGAGATCAAAATAACGACTTGAAATTGACGGATTGTCACATTATCCCCACCAAATTGGGATCTTCGTCCCGAAGATCAACTTGCGTCCTTCCTCGATCGCTCGTTGAAATCAAAGAGTTAATGTAGTTTGGTCCTCGTCTTGAGTTCCATCATACATTACAATAGGAATTCGACTTTGATTCGGTTGCCTAACTTCCTTATCGATAATATCAACAAGTACTTTGATGAAATGCAACTTACTGTCGATTCATACTTCATCAAGAGAGATAATAAGATCTTCGTGAGGAAGAAATTTCTTTAGGTTCGACATATGAAAAGAATTATGAATTCCTTGTAGTTCTTGAGGTAATTTAAGTTTTCATGCCATCGGACCTACCATCGATGTAACACCCCCAAATTTATACAATTCAATACAGCGGAAGACTCGTTGATGTTACGGGATAGCACATTACTCACATCATAGACAACGCCTAAAAATCGCGTCGTTTAATAATAAAGCATTTCCATTCATAAATATCAAGTTTACATAGGTCCCAAGTCATTGAATGGAAATTATTATTTAAGTGCGGGCCATGAATTCTTGTTTTCTTCCCGAGAATTACCTTCAAGTACCTGAGATAAAACATGTTAAAAGAAAAGGTCAGCGAAAACGCCGAGTGAATTCATAGAGTTTAACAAAACCATTAATATATCATCGGTGTATAATTATTACCGAAAATCCTTTTAGTACAAATCATTGTAAACGGCCATAAGTAGCCAAAGTCATTTTATACAAATCCTTATCCAAAAATCATAATATAGGCTTATGCCTTCAAAATCATTATACGAACCAATATCGTAAAAACATCATACAATACGTTTTATAATGTTGTATAAAGTTAAATAAAAACCTTTATATGAATATGGTTATGTAAAACCAAAACACGAACATAAAATCAATAATAAGACCCCGTATTGCTAGTCAGGCAATATATCATAATTCGGTGCGTATAGCAGTATTTTGTTATTTGGATTATTATAAGCCGCATGACATTGTTACCTTACTACAACAAACAACGGGTAGCTAGCCCGAAACTCAATTTGCCCATCTAAATTAGCGTGTCGTCACAATAATCACGCTTGTGTAAATCTTCTCATACATAAATTCGCTTACCAATCAATGTGGCACGACGGGGATCAACCGTCAAGGCCCGAACTGGGGTTATCGTCCCCAAAAAGTACTATTATATGCATAAGCTTCTACCAAATCCCGGTAGTTCACAATTCATGCTAATGGAACTTTTAGTGACATAACCTAACTTTAATAATCCATTTCATTTCATCTATCGGGTCATTTAATCATTCATCGGGTCATACAATCATTCGGGTCCAAATCAATAAACAGACAATCGGGACAACTAGTGTCTTATTTCATAAAAACTAACATGTTATCTCCCTCGCGGGTTTATAAAACATTTCATAGAAACATTTAAAAGAGTGCGAGGCTATGAACTCACGTTGATGTGGGAAAGCGGGTTATCAGCGATTCGGATGTACGGTACGTGCTTCAATCACGGAAACCTAGACAAATAATACTCGTCTTAGACTCTTGTCCAATGACTTTATAAAAATAACAATCGTGTATACATATGATGATTTTATACATATGATGATGATCAAGTGGGATTGTACATTTTTACTCATTCATTATAGTGTTTATGTGTTGGTAACTTTTATACTAGTTACACTAGCTCAACTTGTTTACATTTTGGAGGCCCAATAGGCCCATTAAAAGCCCAATATATTTTATTAGCCAAATTATACTTTTATTATCAGTATTATACTTTACATGTTGGGCCCAAATGGGTTAAGCCCAATGAGTAAGTTACAAGTGTTTAGCCCATTTTGTTGTATTATTAGTCCAATAATACTAACTTAGCTCGTTAATGTTCGTATGTCATATAGTTCGGGTTTTATCGGTTTTTACTTGTATTAGGTACTTATACATCAGTATATGACTTTTAAAAACTTTACATTAGACGGGTTTGATCGTCTAAGTTTTAATTGGCGAAAAACGTTAATTTTACGGTAATAGCCGAAAAAGTCGTAAAAATCATGTTTATAGTTTTTATAACTTATAAATCTTATTCAACTACCATTTTTATAAAGGGTCCATTTATTTAACCTTATACATATTTATATAAATGAAATTTATAAGTTAGTGGGTTTAATTCACTTTTTATACTATATTAGTTTGAGTGCTTATATAATGCTATTAAACATTAATTCTTCAAAATCTGATTTTTAGTTTCATCTTTACCATTTTTATCATATCTTGAGTTCTATAAGGAGATAGAAGCTCATTTTTGGATGGCATAAACTTCATATTATGTGCTAAAAATAAGTTAGTTATAGCTACTGCTCATTCCATGTCTAACTATCCTTAACAGTCCCGACAAAACAGACTATTCAGATTGGTAAACTAATCTTGTTTTGATCATATCTCACTCATTTTGATGATTCCATTGCATGGCCAACTCTCACATGTGTATGACATATAACACTTACTGTAAATGGATTCTGCCATGCAACTTTATCAGTTCATAACTTGGTTACTTACTGTTTTTATACAGCCAACAATTTAAGCAAGATTAGCCTTGTTTCTTATGGTTTTTCATCTTTTTAATCATATTTATCAACACTTGATCCCCACACTACATTTTTATCATCATATATTCATCATATACATATAAAAATAGAAAGAAAATACATGATTACATAACCAAAATAAAAAGAGGATGGGAAGAACAATCTTTATACCACCATTAGTGATGAAAAGATGAGTCTTTGATGAACAAGGCTTGGATTTTGATTGCAAAACTTGTGATGAACCAATATCATCTTCAAGTCTACCAACCTTTATAAACTTCTCATAGAAAATCAGCCCTATGACACCAACAAATCTTCTCCTTGGAAGTTAGAATCACCTCCAATCTTCAAAGCTTCAAAGTAGCATCATCATGTGTATGAGTAACACATGATTTTATGGCTAACATAGATCAAATGAGGGTTGTTTTTGATGAAGGTTGAACGAATTTTAGAGAGAGAGGAGAGTAGTGAGAGTGGTTTGCATGAGTTGGAAGTGCAAATGGTAAGTCTTAGATGGTTTTGTGGTTTGGTGAAAAGAAGTAGCTTACTTGTTAAGCTTAGCTTAACAAGTGTAAGCTTTTAGCTACCACTTTGACACATCAAGTGATGTGGTGGCAAGTTTTTGGCCATCCTTTTTAGTGGGGTGGGATAAACTTGTTTTGTCCCATCCCACTAATTTACAGGTATTCCTCGATTCTAGTTTCTTTGATTTGCGTGCCCTCGGGTCGTTTTACGAAAAAACGTTTTTATAAATTATGAATCAACGACACAAAACGAATCTAATAAAAATTGCCTCATCAAAAACGGAGTTCAAAAACGTAAATACGTAATCCTAAGGTTTTCGGTTTAGTCGTAAAGGACGTTAAATTATGAACGTAAGTTCTAATCTCTTCTCATAAATTTGTGGGTTTATGAACCAACACAATTTAAAATCCCAAAATAATATTCACGGATAAATTTATTTCCTGAATATCGGACTGTCACCAAAACGGTGTATGTAAACGTAATCACGTAACGTAGAATCCTCCGATTTAGATGTAGTCGATGCTACTTCAAGACGTAAATCCAAATTTCTTCCCAAAAATAAGTGAGTTCATAATATAACAATTAAATAATGTTTTTAAATAATATTTAAGAATAAAATATAAACCACAAATTGACGGATTGTCACAGCATTTACCCCTAAACAGGATCTTTGTCCTCAAAGATCATCTTATCTTACTACGCGCTTCTTATAGAGTTAAAGCCATGTGGGTATTTCCTCCACATTCGGTCTTTTCTCACAAGTGTAATTCATTACAATACGCGAGTTTCATCAAACATAACTACGGGAATAAGATCAGGTTTATTGTTGACTTACTTTCTCTATCCATGATGTTCGCGGGTTTTTGATGAATGCAACTTTTCGCCGATCTAAACTTTATCAAGAAGAATTCAGATTTTCACTTGATAGATATTTATCAAGTTCAATTTACAAAACATAATTCACGCAGCCCTTGAAGTCATAGGGTAGATCCAGCTTATATGCCTTTCAAACCAACTTTTACATCATCTCAATGGTCCCATACAACGAGGACTTAATTCCCATGATCTTTTAGATCTTCAATTCATCTTTCTATGGTGGAATTTTTTTTGGCATAACTTCGCTACCCATCCTGCACTTCAAGATCTACATTTCATATTCACATAACCTCCTGCCCACTATCGGCAGTCAATAATCAGATCCTAATTTCAACAATTATTTCAGGTTTCACAAGTCGGGTATTTTGTAAGGTTAGGTTCGCCATCATAGGAAACCTTAAACCTAAAAGACATGTCCAACTCACAATGGGTGTATGTCGGGTGTCTTCATCCCAACTCCTGCTTACAGATGCTCTAATATATATCCTCACAAGATTCGATCTTGATCCTAATACGATAATTATCAATGATAATCTCTCCAAAGGAAAACGATTTTATAGTTTATTACCAAAGGTCAATCATTCAAACATAAAACAACTCTTATAGTATTTTGTATCGTTACTTTACCTCGTCCCTTCGATTGGGTTGGTACACAGTACTTTCATCAAGATTCGTTATCAATGACTTCTGAGCAAATCTCTAGAAATTCGATGCGAAGCGAGGATCTTGATAGAGATGATCGATACAGGCACACCATGTTTACATAACTCCTTTAAATACAAAAGAGTCAATTTCGTCATCAAGAATCTTTCATTAACAGGAATGATATTAGCAGATTTGGTCAGTCTGTCGACGATGACCCAAATCGAATCAAATTCAGATGATGACCTTTGCAATAGCTAGACGTTTACTAATGTATGAGGCGATGTCTGCCTTCATAATTTGCCATCAGTACAACTTCTTCATATAAAGATACATTTAATTCAGAAATGACAAGAATAGAATACTTATACTTATGAGATTCCAACATGACTAAATCTCAAAATCCTCCATATTCAGGCAACCACAAGCGGCCTTTTATACATTTAACGCCATAGGCTTCTCAAATCTATTGGTTCACATTAGCCGCGAACGCCCTTTTATTATCTATATTACCCTTTTTACAAGCATTGTTTATTTTTATATTGTTCAGCAATTTATTTTGCACCTTCATTATTAAGGAACATGTCCTAATTGGTTCTTTATCTTTCCTATATAATGTGTCAGTAATTACGTTCACTTTCCTAGATGGAATAAATATCATGACCGTATTTATTCGAATATTGTTTCTTCACATTTTCTAACTCTTAGTTCTATCTCAACTATTGTTTTTATCAGTTTTGCTCAATCCGACGTTTAAAGCGTCGATAATTACTACAAGTAATTAAATAATAAATATTTAATTTTTATGAAACGTAAACGGAAAAAGTTTTTAAATTTTCTCAGTTTGTCCAATTATATAAAAATGTTCAAAATAAATTTGAGTTTAATTAACACAATTTTTGTTGATTTATCGGAAATAATTAGTAAGATCCGTAAATATTCGAAAAAAACCTTCGTTTATTCTTTGGTAAAAAATTTCTTAGTTGAAAAGTAAAAATTGTCGTTTCAAATTTTAAGTCATGTTTTAACGGTTTCCTCAATCTCTCTTAGGTTGTCTTGAGGTATACACAAACATTTACCCCTAAACAAGAGTTTAGTTAAAAGATTTGTTTATAAGGGAATAATCCCTCAAAAGTTCTTTTTGATAAAACATTTGTCAAAACATATTTGCACCTACTTTTTGGTAAAATCCAAAGTCTTAAATCACATGTTAAATATTCAAGGTACATATCTTCGTTGTTCGGCCAATTCAGGGCAATCTATAAATAATTATTAACTTCTTCTTATTCTTATATACAAACAAATGGTCCTTAATGATCTCAAGCATGAATTTATCAATTTACAGCCTACACACGGGATTCACCAAATTTATGAATACTACATGTGCATTGGTCAATCCAAACGACATAACATGAAACTCATAATGTTCATTACAAGTTCTGGATGTAGTGATTGGAATAGATAATCTTCTTCGCAGACGCGAAGTTGATGATAACCATGACGTGGATCAGATTCCTGAATATACGCTAGAACCTTGTAAATGATCGAACAAATCTATCATCTTGGGTAGTGGATATAGATTTTGATCATCAATTTACCTAGTTCACGGTAATTCAACAAATATAAGGAATGATAACACCATAGCTCTTCATAATGACGAGCTTGGTAGAATAAAAGCTTTCTCCGACAACTCTCTCAGTTGTACGATAATTCTTTTAATTCAGATGGTACTGACTACAGTGCACAAGACACAGGTGCAGCACCAGGAATATAATCAATACCAATTTCAACTTTCCTTAATGGCGAAAGTCTAGGTAATTCATCAGCAAATACCTTAGAAAGTTTCAGATAGCAGGTAAATCTTTTAATAAATTCATATTAGGTTCTTTCTAGATTATAATATCTATGACTAATTCACAACCATTCACGGTATAATTTCAAGTCTAAATGCAGGATATGGTCATCCATCAAGAATTATTTAGATCACTTTTGATAATCAACATCTTATCATTTAGGGGAATTCTACTCGAGTTCCCATCAATTAAGACAACGTTGTCATGTCATAATCAATCAATCCATTCTAATGGCACTACCAACTTTTCAGTGTTATTGCCGTCGATAAGATGTGAACTTCTCAAAAGACTAATAATAACTCATAATCCTTCACAAATTCAAGGATATCTGGAGACATAGCTAACCTTAATAGAGTAAGGTCAACGCATGATTTACGCGAGAGAATTTCAAATCAGATACAGACGAAAACATTAACGAATATGAGTATATCCCATGTTTTCATAATTTGAGTACGCATTCGAAAGCTCCTCGGATCGTTACCCAGGTCATTCAAATGAAATCTAATCAAAAGAAATGACAGTAACGTCGATACATCCAGTCGGGTATCAACACTCGGTAATCAGATACTTTTCCAAAGAATCTCACCACGGGAGAATTGGACAAGAAAGAGTTGTCCATTGTCAATTAAGACAATTTCCACAGATGAGTAAATTCGACTCAGAAGAATAGATGCTACAGGCACATATGTAGGTGTCCCTAACACTATGTCCTTATTTTTCACTTCTTGCATATCTCATAAAATTTAATCTTTGACAACCTTCAAAGAAAATTTAGTGTTTATTAATAATTTCATGGTGACTACTAATCAGCTTTGTATGGTCCATTCCAAATTGTATGTAGGTGCGCAATTATATACAATTTCAAGATTAACGATGCAATACTCAGTTCGTCAAAATTTTATCATCACGTTTATAATAAAAACATTTTCATGCTTAATTCTTAAATAAGAATCAAAAATAAATTTACAAAGATTTTCTTTGTTATGAGAACAATTAAGTTTTCCAAGGTATTTCATAATCAACTTTATTTCAATAATGATTATTTATAAGTCTCACTTTAAATAATCCATATAGTGATTAAAATTCAATTTTCTCAAAGGATACTGTTTTATCTTATAAAAACAATGAGTGATCTGCAAAAGAGTGATTAAAAGTTGTTTACTAAGAACTAACCACAATATAATAGGAAATGAGCTTAGCCAATTAATCATGAGGTTCATGACCTCGATGGCACTCAAAAATAATAATTCACAACGTCACTGAAATCGAGATGAGTACTTGTTCAATGGTTGCATCACTAATGCGAATATTAGGAAGAAGCAAGAAAAGATAGATAATATCGATACATATAGAATTTAGCAATCAAAGGTAGTCTTTTCATTAATCATAAACAAGTCAAAATTATACCGTAACACATTACGTGTCACTATGTCATACAATTCTAAGAACTCATCCTACCAACTGATGTCTCAGTTAAGTTAGGGATTATTTTTAAAAGATACCACAATGAATACTAATCTACAAGAGTCATTAGGTGTTCCACATGTCCCGAAAGATCCATCGGTCCCAATTCAGAAGAAAATTTCTTCAATTTATTTATTGGACACTGGGCATCCTCATCATTAGACAATGGCCTAGGAACAACACTTAACACGAACCAACAATCAATTAAAACCTTATAACTCAATCACAGAACTTAACGACTTCCTCTTAACAATTTCATATTCTATACGAGTTAAATTTTACATTATTCAAGTTTTCAATCAACTTATACTCAATTCGATATCCTACATCATTTCCAATACTTTCAACCTTATTCTTATACCTTGAAGGGCAATAAAAGCTCGATATGAACAACACTTAATTTCCAATCCTATAGCTCCTTCATCAATATTTATCAAATAAGTCACTAGTATGAAATGACTCACACATTCAATTAGACTTCTCGGAAAGGTATTAGTGGCATGAGGCTTTTGGGTAAAGGCTCCAATGACAGCCTCAAGTGTAACATTCACCCTTTCGATTTCAAATTTAAGAATTGGGTGACAACGAATCAGATGACATCTTTCTAGGTGGTAACGTTTTGTCAAACTCCACTCTATAAGGAAAGATCGTCATGACATCGATATCAGTTTTAATCTCGCCAATTCTTCTTCAACATCACAATCAACTAATATCTACATTTCTACGAATATTAACCATTTTATTGGGATCATAAATATCCGCAACTTGGTTTAGATCTAGAATAGCTAGAATTCCCACGGGAATAGCTTCGATTTATTTGCTAGGGGAGTTAGGGTTTCTTGTGACAATCTACGTCGTATAAATACCTCGTATAAGTATTAAATAATCATCAAACAATCATGTAATCAAATTACATCATAAATATATATATATATATATATATATATATATATATATATAAAATCCAAGTTATATATATATATTAAAATAAAACTTCTCAGTCTGGCCTTGTCGGTAACTCAGGAATTCTTCGGCACCGTTATAGTCAAAAGATTTTTAGACATTTTTAGAAAAATGTTTATAGTTAAAAGATTTTGAAATGTTTTATTCAAAACCTTGGTTTTAAAAATCTTTCGTTCTCTATAACGATAGATTTAGTACCAAACTGCAACACCCCCAAATTTATACAATTCAATACAGCGGAAGACTCGTTGGTGTTACGGGATAGCACATTACTCACATCATAGACAACGCTTAAAAATCGCGTCGTTTAATAATAAAGCATTTCCATTCATAAATATCAAGTTTACATAGGTCCCAAGTCATATTATTTCATACAAATTTTACAAAGAATTTGAATGGAAATTATTATTTAAGTGCGGGCCATGAATTCTTGTTGTCTTCCCGAGAATTACCTTCAAGTACCTGAGATAAAACATGTTAAAAGAAAAGGTCAGCGAAAACGCCGAGTGAATTCATAGAGTTTAACAAAACCATTAATATATCATCGGTGTATAATTATTATCGAAAATCATTTTAGTACAAATCATTGTAAACGTCCATAAGTAGCCAAAGTCATTTTATACAAATCCTTATCCAAAAATCATAATATAGGCTTATGCCTTCAAAATCATTATACGAACCAATGTCGTAAAAACATCATACAATACGTTTTATAACGTTGTATAAAGTTAAATAAAAACCGTTATATGAATATGGTTATGTAAAACCAAAACACGAACATAAAATCAATAATAAGACCCTGTATTGCTAGTCAGGCAATATATCGTAATTCGGTGCGTATAGCAGTATTTTGTTATTTGGATTATTATAAGCCGCATGACATTGTTACCTTACTACAACAAACAACGGGTAGCTAGCCCGAAACTCAATTTGACCATCTAAATTAGCGTGTCGTCACAATAATCACGCTTGTGTAAATCTTCTCATACATAAATTCGCTTACCAATCAATGTGGCACGACGGGGATCAACCGTCAAGGCGCGAACTGGGGTGACCGTCCCCAAATAGTACTATTATATGCATAAGCGTCTACCAAATCCCGGTAGTTCACATTTCATGCTAATGGGACTATTAGTGACATAACCTAACTTTAATAATCCATTTCATTTCATCTATCGGGTCATTTAATCATTCATCAGGTCATACAATCATTCGGGTCCAAATAAATAAACAGACAATCAGGACAACTAGTGTCTTATTTCATAAAAACTAACATGTTATCTCACTCGCGGGTTTATAAAACATTTCATAGAAACATTTAAAAGAGTGCAAGGCTATGAACTCACGTTGATGTGGGAAAGCGGGTTATCGGCGATTCGGATGTACGGTACGTGCTTCAATCACGGAAACCTAGACAAATAATACTCGTCTTAGACATTGTCCAATGACTTTATAAAAATAACAATCGTGTATACATATGATGATTTTATACATATGATGATGATCAAGTGAGATTGTACATTTTTACTCATTCATTATAATGTTTATGTGTTGGTAACTTTTATACTAGTTACACTAGCTCAACTTGTTTACATTTTGGAGGCCCAATAGGCCCATTACAAGCCCAGTACATTTTATTAGCCCAATTATACTTTTATTATCAGTATTATACTTTACATGTTGGCCCAAGTGGGTTAAGCCCAATGAGTAAGTTTATAAGTGTTTGGCCCATTTTGTTGTATTATTAGTCCAATAATACTAACTTAGCTCGTTAATGTCCGTATGTCATATAGTTCGGGTTTTATCGGTTTTTACTTGTATTAGGTACTTATACATCAGTATATGACTTTTAAAAACTTTACATTAGACGGGTTTTATCGTCTAAGTATTATTTGCGAAAAACGTTAATTTTACGGTAATAGCCTAAAAAGTCGTAAAAATCATGTTTATAGTTTTTATAACTTATAAATCTTATTCAACTACCATTTTTATAAAGTGTCCATTTATTTAACCTTATACATATTTATATAAATGAAATTTATAAGTTAGTGGGTTTTAATTCACTTTTTATACTATATTAGTTTGAGTGCTTATATAATACTATTAAACATTAATTCTTCAAAATCTGATTTTTAGTTTCATCTTTACCATTTTTATCATATCTTGAGTTCTATAAGGAGATAGAAGCTCCTTTTTGGATGGCATAAACTTCATATTATGTGCTACAAATAATTTAGTTATAGCTACTGCTCATTCCATGTCTAACTATCCTTAACAGTCCCTACAAAACAGACTATTCAGATTGGTACACTAATCTTGTTTTGATCATATCTCACTCATTTTGATGATTCCATTGCATGGCCAACTCTCACATGTGTATGACATGTAACACTTACTGTAAATGGATTCCACCATGCAACTTTATCAGTTCATAACTTGGTTACTTACTGTTTTTATACAGCCAACAAGTTAAGCAAGATTTTAGCCTTGTTTCTTATGGTTTTTCATCTTTTTAATCATATTTATCAACACTTGATCCCCACACTACATTTTTATCATCATATATTCATCATATACATATAAAAATAGAAAGAAAATACATTATTACATAACCAAAATAGCAAGAAGATGGGAAGAACAATCTTTATACCACCATTAGTGATGAAAAGATGAGTCTTTGATGAACAAGGCTTGTATTTTGATGGCAAAACTTGTGATGAACCAATATCATCTTCAATTCTACCAATCTTTATAAACTTCTCATGGAAAATCAGCCCTATGACACCAAAAAATCTTCTCCTTGGATGTTAGAATAACCTCCAATCTTCAAAGCTTCAAAGTAGCATCATCATGTGTATGAGTAACACATGATTTTATGGCTAACATAGATCAAATGAGGGTTGTTTTTTATGAAGATTGGACGAATTTTAGAGAGAGAGGAGAGTAGTGAGAGTGGTTTGCATGAGTTGGAAGTGCAAATGGTAAGTCTTAGATGGTTTTGTGGTTTGGTGAAAAGAAGTAGCTTACTTGTTAAGCTTAGCTTAACAAGTGTAAGCTTTTAGCTACCACTTTGACACATCAAGTGATGTGGTGGCAAGTTTTTGGCCATCTGATAGGTGTGAAAACACCCATCCTTTTACCACTTATTTCTTACTAAAACAAGACCAAAACGCGTATTTAATGTCATTTGTTTGGAATTATGCGTGGTTTGTGTGTTTGTTCTGTTTTCAGAGACATCCGGATAAATATTGGAGAAAACATGGGATTGCACGGGTTTTATCGAGGAAAAAGACGAAAAGATGAAGTCTATAGTCCAAGAGATGCAAAAGAATTGAAGTCTATGGGCCTATTTGAAGGTTTATCGAAGAAAAGGACCAAAGACGGAAGATTTACCTATGTCGAAGAAACTCAAGTCTATTAAATGAAGAAATTAAAAGACGAGTTGAATTTATTCGTAGACAAATCCCGAATCGAAATCGAAAACGTCAACTTTTCTGAAAAGACGAGAAGACAAAAAGAAAGGAAGAAAGTCCACTCACCAACCAAGGGAGAAGCCTATAAATACTCCTCCCATTCAAGACTTTCCACTAGTTCTTTTTCTGTTACACTTTCCCTATTTCGTAGGAAGAAAACCATCTCCCTTAAGGAGTGGTTTTCATCTTTGTTTGATTTCTTCCAATCTTGTAAGTTTGATCTTTCCACTTTGTTTGTTGAATCCTAAATCATTAATACAAGTCTACTTTTAATCTTTCCATCTTCTTATTCTTCATCTGTTTTTGATTCTAAGTTTTTAAGTTTTATTTTATTGGTTTGATCATAAAAAGTAAGTGGGTTTTATGTTTTTGCTGTTTTGAATTGATGTTTACCTTAGGTAAATGATTAGTGGTAAAATTGGTTTAAGTTTTCATTAAAAACATGGAAAATTTGTGTTAAATTTGTGTTTCTGTCATCCCCTGTTCCTCGCATATTGTTACTGAGTTGCCCAGATTCCGAATAGGGAGTCTGTGTTTGTGTTGGTTCGGAATACCCTATCATTCCGGATCAAGGTGGGATTTTGTTGGTTATTCGGAATATTCAAAATATTTCAAGTAGAGCTGTTTTTCCGCATAGAGGCATTATTCCGAGTCGCCATTAATATTCCGAATGGGGTTCTTTTTAAACTATTCCGCATAGCCTTTTCTTCCAAATATTCCGCATAAGGATTTCTTTCCAATTATTCTGAGTAGGAGTCTTTTATTCCGCATAGCTTTCTTTTCAAAATATTCCGCATAGGAGTTCTTTTACAAATTATTCCGCATAGTGTCTTCTTTTAAACATTCCGAATAGAGCTTCTTCCCAAATGTTCCGCATAGGCTTTTTATAAATTATTCCGCATAAGCCTTCCTTCCAAAACATTCCATATAGAGTTCCTTTTCAATTTATTCCGGATAGGCTTTCTTATCAACATTTCGCATAAGCACAATCTATTCCGGGTAGAGATTTATTCCGAGTAAGAGCAATTATTCCGCATAGCCGTATTATTCCGAATAATAGAAGACATTCCGAATAGAAACTTCCAGTTTTATTCTTCATAGAGGTACTTACTGTTTTATCTAAATTCTATCTTTATCTTCAGTAATTGTCTTTAGTTTAATTTTATTATTTCTAGCACTTACCATTTTAGTAGATTTAGACCAAAGCTCCCCCTTTTTAGTCGCCAATTGCAACTATTCCACTTTTGACTGTGATCAATTCGAAAAGATACCGAGAACGAAACAACGACATATATCAATTGGATACGAGCAATGCAAAGAAAGATCTTGCAAAAGCAACATTTTTAATTAACCAAAATTCAGTTATTAAAAGGGCGCCGCTGCTGGCTCTTTTCGTAAGGATCAACGGTTTTTTGTGAGAAAAATTGGATTTTGGGATCCGTTCTTTCGGGAACGTTATTTTCAAGCACAAAAATTTTCAAAAACCCATAAAAATATAAAATTTTAAAAAATACAAAAACATTTAAAAAACCTATAAAAACCAAAAATATTTTCCCTTGCATTTTCTTTTTAGTGTATGCGTACTCGATCAACGTCTTATTCAGAGCCCGAGACTCTCGAACAATTAGACATGGCCGGTGTACACAACATCAACAATAATAATCCACCCCTCCCAAACAACAACAATAATAACCCACCTCACCAAAACATGAATAATCCACCCTTACCCGACCTACGCACCATGGAGGAGCTATGTCAACCCACGATGAACGGACGTGGAGGCCCGATTTCACCGATGCATGTCACGGCTCAGGAGTTTTCGTTGAAGCATCACATGATCCAACAAGTGCAAACTAACCCATTTCGCGGAATTCCGGATGATGATGCCAACAAACACCTCGACAAATTCATTACCATCACCAAAAGCATGAAGTCCCCCGGTGTTTCTATGGATGACCTTCGCCTTCAACTCTTTCCCCACTCGCTTTCCCACCATGCCGAAAAATGGTTTGACCGTCTCCCAAAGAACTCTATTCATACTTGGGACGACATGACTCAACGCTTTTTGTCGCGCTACTTCCCACCATCCATGGTCACGAGCCTTCGTAACCAAATTAGTGGATTCATGCAAGATAATGATGAATCGCTCTTTGATGCTTGGGAACGGTACAATGATTTGATCGACCGCTGTCCAAATCACAACATGTTCCCCGTCACTCTCATTGATACTTTCTACAATGGTCTCACTTTTCGTGATCGTGACACGATCAACGCCGCCGCCGGTGGTACTTTTATGAAAAGGAGACCGGAGGAGTGTTGAGAGTTGATTGAAAACATGACTACTCACCACAAGAATTGGGATTCATCCGCATCCTCAAGATCTAACTCGAGAGTCAATGTTTCTTCTACTACTTCCAATCCCGAGATGACTGAAATTTCTCGACAACTCGCTGAGATGAACAAGAATTTCTTGACCATGGCCACAAACCACTTTCAACAAGCTAAAGCCGTTGCTATTTCTTGTGACACATGTGGTGGTCCTCATTCTTACAATGATTGTCCTTCTACCCAAGGCAATTTTTCTGAAAACGTTAACGTAGCTTACGGTACTTATCCCACGGGAGGCTATCAAGCTCGCCCTCAAGGAGACCGTAGCTTGCTAAGTTATCGTTTCAACAATTATCTTGCTCCACCTGGTTTCCCTCCTTCAAACCAAAACCAACAACAAAGCTATAATCGAAACAATCAATCCCAACCTCGTGCTAACAATCAATATCAATCCCAAAGAAACCAATACCCAACTCAAGGAAATTCTCAAGCTTACCAAGCTCCACCTCTCAATCAACCGATGGAATTAAATCAAGACGTCGAGACGTTCATCAAGACTAATCGGGAGCTGGTGACGAATCTTCAGAGTCAAGTCATCAACTTGAAGGGTGAAATGGCGAAACAAGGGAGCGATATTAGAGCCGAGCTAAGGAATGATATGGCAAAACAAAGCAATGAAATTCGTGCTGACATCAGAGATTCTTTCAGCACTCAAGCGCTTAAAATTCGTGATATGATTGGTTCGCTCATCCAAGGTAATCAACCCTCTTCTTCGGGTACTCTTCCGAGTAACACCGTTGCGAATCCAAGAGGGGAGATGAAAGCAATCACTACTCGTAGTGGAAAAGGTTATACGGAACCCGAGCTTCCTACACCTCCACCCGTGATCGTGAACAAGGAAAAAGAGCAACTTTCCCCACCTCCTTCACCTTCTACCCCCATTTCCCCACCACCCGTGGTTGTGAGTGATCCTATTCCCCTAAAGCCTTCTTCTTCATCCAATATACCTTATCCTTCAAGGTTGAGGAAAGAGAAGCAAAAGAGCAAGGATGATATTCAAGTTCCGAACTTTTTAAAAATGTTTAAAAAATTGAATTTTAACATCTCCTTTGCTGAGGCTCTCGCTCACATGCCCAAATACGCTAAGATGTTTAAAGATCTTCTAAGTGATAAGGAGAAACTCCTCGACATTGCTCAGACCCAACTTAATGAGAACTGCTCCGCAGTGCTCTTAAGGAAATTGCCCACCAAACTTGGTGATCCGGGTCGCTTCTTAATTCCTTGCAACTTCCCGGGAGTAGAAAATTGCATGGCCCTAGCCGATCTAGGTGCCAGTATAAACTTAATGCCTTTAAGTGTTTGGAAGCAATTATCTCTCCCCGAGCTAGTCCCCACCAAAATGACCTTGGAATTAGCCAACCGTACGGTTGCTTATCCATTGGGGATAGCCGAAGATGTCTTTGTTGGCGTTGACAAATTCACCTTTCCGGCGGATTTTGTTGTCGTTGACTACGAGATGGATCCACGTGTTCCATTAATCGTTGGACGTCCATTCCTGAGGACCGGTCGCACTCTAATTGATGTAGCCGCGGGCGAAATAATCATGAGAGTTGGTGACAATAAAATTGTCTTCAACATCGGTAAGATTTCTAAGCAACCTTATTCGTATGGGAGTGTTAATGCTTTTGATGTTCTCGATGAGGCTTGTGAAGAACATTTTCATAATGCTTGCAAAAGTACTCTTTCTTCTCTACCCAATGTTGAGACCGTTGCCTCAATTGCTCCAGCATTGACTCCTTTTGGAGAAAGTGACTTGGATGATTTCGAAGCTAGCTTGGGTCCTCTCGATATTAAGTATGATAATTCGTCCACCGATTGGGATGAAGATATCCGTACTATTGAGAGACTTCTCAATGAGGACCCGTTTTCTCATGACTAATGATAATCCATCGTTAGTGTCACCATCTATTGAGGACCCCCCACTCTTGAGCTTAAGGACCTACCTCCTCATCTTGAGTACGTTTTCCTTGAAGACAACGAGAAGTTACCGGTCATCATCGCGAAGGACTTAAAAGAAGAAGAAAAAACCCGACTCATCGCCGTGTTAAAGAAGCATAAAAGAGCTATCGCCTGGAAAATCTCCGACATTCGTGGAATTGATCCTCACTTTTGCACACATAAAATTCTCATGGAGGACAACTTTAAGCCCACAATTCAAAGCCAAAAAAGGGTGAATCCTAAAATCCATGAAGTCATCAAAAAAGAGGTTATCAAACTTCTTGATGCGGTTATGATTTACCCTATTTCGGATTCACCATGGGTTAGTCCAGTCAATTGTGTGCCTAAGAAAGGTGGAATCACCGTTGTACCCAATCAAAACAACGAGTTGATTCCTACCCGTCTCGTTACTGGGTGGAGAGTTTATATAGACTACCGCAAACTCAATGATGCCACGAGAAAGGATCATTTCCCTCTTCCTTTTATGGACCAAATGCTTGAACGTTTAGCGGGTAATGAATATTACTGCTTTCTTGATGGTTTCTCGGGTTATTTCCAAATACCCATCGATCCCTAAGATCAAGAGAAGACAACATTCACTTGTCCCTATGGCACATTTGCTTACAAAAGGATGCCTTTTGGCTTATGCAATGCCCCCGGGACTTTCCAAAGGTGCATGTTGGCTATCTTCCATGACATGGTCAAGCAAACCATGGAAGTCTTCATGGATGATTTCTCGGTCTTTGGGGATTCCTTCTCTTCTTGCCTTGCCAATTTGGAACGTATGCTTAAGCGGTGCGAAGACACTCGCCTTGTTCTAAATTGGGAAAAATGCCATTTTATGGTCAAAGAAGGCATTGTGCTAGGACACAAAATCTCTAAAGCCGGTCTTGAAGTCGACCGTGCTAAAGTAGATGTCATAGCCAAATTTCCTCCACCTTCAACCGTGAAGGGTGTGAGAAGTTTTCTGGGTCATGCGGGCTTCTATCGTCGATTCATTCAGGATTTCTCTAAAATCGCTCGCCCGATGACCCACCTCTTGGAAAAAGATACTCCTTTTATCTTTTCTAAAGAGTGTATTGAAGCCTTCAATCTTCTTAAGGATAAGCTAACTAAGGCACCAGTCTTGGTTACCCCTAATTGGGAGCTACCCTTTGAATTGATGTGCGATGCTAGCGACTTTTCTATTGGTGCGGTTTTGGGCCAAAGAGTGAATAAACACTTCCGACCAATCCATTATGCTAGCAAAACAATGACGGGGGCTCAATTGCATTATACGACAACCGAAAAAGAGCTTTTAGCTGTTGTCTATGCTTTTGAAAAATTTCGCCGCTATCTTGTTTTATCCACCACAATCGTATACACGGACCATTCCGCAATGAAGTACTTGATGACTAAGCATGATTCTAAGCCAAGACTTCTTCGCTGGGTTTTACTCCTTCAAGAATTCAACATTGACATTCGTGACAAGAAGGGTGCCAAAAACCTGGCTGTGGATCATCTGAGTCGACTTGAGGATCCATATCAAGGGGATCATCCGAACAAAGAGATCAATGACTCTTTCCCCCTTGAGACCTTAATGTCTATAAATCTCAATCTTGATGACACGCCGTGGTTTGCCGACATTGCAAACTACTTAGCAGGTGGTGTTCTCATCAAAGGGTTAACATCCCAACAAAAGAAGAAGTTCTTGAATTATGTTAAGAGTTACTTTTGGGATGACCCTTTTCTATTCATACAATGTGCTGATCTAATCATTCGTCGATGTGTTGACGGACCGGCAGCTTTTGACATTCTCCAGGCTTGCCACAAAGGACCCACCGGTGGTCACTTTGGTCCCAACTACACCGCTAAGAAAGTGTTTGACTCTGGATTCTATTGGCCCACCATTTATCGTGACGCTCACGAAATGGTTAAGCATTATGATGCTTGCCAACGACAAGGTAAGATCACACATAAAGATGAGATGCCTCAAAATTTCATACAGGAATGTGAAATCTTTGACGTATGGGGCATCGACTTTATGGGGCCATTTCCATCCTCCAAAGGGAACAAGTACATCCTTGTCGCAGTAGACTACGTTTCTAAATGGGTTGAAGCCAAGGCTCTCCCTACGAACGAAGCGAGGGTGGTTGTGAACTTTATGAAGCAGCTTTTCGCTCGATTCGGCGTTCCTCGTGCTATAATCAGTGACCGTGGGACTCATTTTTGCAATGATCAATTTGCAAGAGTCATGGCTAAGTATGGTGTCAATCACCGTCTTTCCACCGCCTATCATCTCCAAACCAATGGGCAAGCCGAGATTTCCAACCGTGGATTAAAGAGAATTTTGGAGCGTACTGTGGGAGACCATCGTGCCGCGTGGGCCGATAAGTTAATTGATGCTCTGTGGGCTTTCCGTACTGCTTATAAGACCCCGATCGGCTGTACACCTTATCGTCTTGTGTATGGGAAAGCATGCCACCTCCCCATCGAGCTGGAACATAAGGCGCACTGGGCCTTGAAGTGGGCTTACTTCGACATCAACAAAGCCGGTGATCATCGTAAGATTCAACTCAACGAGTTAAATGAACTAAGGAATGAAGCTTATGAGAACTCGCTGATCTACAAGGAGAAGACCAAGATCATTCATGACGCAAAAATCAAGAACCGAGAGTTCCACGTTGGTGATCAAGTCTTACTTTTTAACTCTCGGTTGAAGATCTTCTCTGGCAAGTTGAAGAGCCACTGGTCTGGTCCATTCACCATCGCCAATGTTTTTCCCTATGGCACCATTGAGCTTTCTCAGCCAAATAGGCCCAACTTTAAGGTGAATAGTCAGCGTTTGAAATTGTACTTCGGTGAGGACATCTCTCATGAGATGATTCCATCCCTCACCACATTTCCCTTGAATTAGTTCGGGACCGAGTCAGGCTCGTGACTCGGTGAACAAAAACAAGCGCTCCTCGGGAGGCAACCCGAGTATCTATCCCCCTTTCCCGTTTTTCATCCTAAGTGTAGGGGGAGCTATATAGGTTGCTTGTATTTGGATGGTGATGTGATTACAGGGACAAATGCACTCTTGGAATCTTTGAAGAACCGTGCTCCCGTGTTATCCGAAATCCGGTTCTATCTCTCAACTATCGTGATTAAATTTTCTTCATACTCACACTCGAAATTGATCACTTTAGTCGTCTCTTCCTTAGCTTGATTTAACCAACGTGCACAATGTCATAAGTGTAGGGGAGATTTTTCCCACATGCTTAAACATTGAGGACAATGTTTATCTTAAGTGTAGGGGGGACTTCTATCGAAGTTTTAAGTGGACTTTTCCATTAAAATGCCTTCATTTAACCGGAAAATCATCTTTTTCAGCATTTTTCAAATTTTTAATTAACTTTGGCCATTTAGTCGTAATTTTTAAATTTTTATTGTTGCTTTCATATGTATATATCCCGCAATAAAGTCAAAAATATTAATAAAGTGGGTAGCTAGTTTTGAAATCTTTGACATATTAGGCCCGTTGCGATTATTTTGACTCAACCCGAATAGACTTATCCAAGTTTATTCTAGCTAGTATCCTTAACCATGTAGACCTTAATTGGTTTATTAGGCTAAGCATCCACAAGTCTCATTACTTGAGATTTTAAATTGTGGAGGACGAGAAATGATAGAGTCAATTATAAGTCGGTATTCTTGCACAAGCTCACTTGGTGTAATTATTTGCCTATTCTCCCATCACTTGCTAATAATTTATCTGCAATAAGCAAGGTCGTACGATTTGAAAGGTTACTTAGCTTCTAGCCCAAGATCGTTTAAAAGTTGCTCGGTAATGATAAGAGTTCATAGCCATGGCATAACTTATGAAGCGGGGAGCGAAGATTGGCGAGTCCAAAAAGGCCCTAACAAGGCATGAGGATTCCATTTTATTGCTAAAGATCCAAGGTGATGTGAAAAGCATTATTCCCAAAATCAATATGAAGGATCAAGACTCACGACGAAAAGCAATCAACTCCCATAAAGATCATGGAGAAGTCTATCCGAAAAGACCCTAACAAGGTATGAGGATAAATAGATACAAGTCCGAAAAGGAGGCGGATCGTTGTATCTCAAAATCCCAATTAGAGATTGAAGAAATAATCATGAAGTCGTGGTCAACAAAGTTGGAGTACCCCTCAAAAGTCTCCAAGTGAAGAAACTCTATTAACGAAGAGAAGACCATTATCTCAAGAACGTCTCTCGAAGATATGAAGTATGAAGTACATGCCAAATATCGGCCCGAGAAAGGTCACAAATCGTGAACCGAGTTATGCCGAGATATGAACTTTTTGATATCCCGAGAAGCAGTTTTAAGAGGTTTTGTCCTAACTATTGATCAAAGCGTCCTACTTTGCTTTCAGCCTAAATAAACTATCAAAATAAGTCCAAAAATGCATCTTCATGATCATTCTAAGACAAAAATAAAATATAAGAGATACACCTAGGAATAAGGGAGTTTAAGCATGTAATTAAGCCATGTGTGTAAGTGTTTGAATTACTAACTTATAATAACAATGGTCTCGTTTTTAAGCTTAGTTTGGGGAACGTGAAACTTGAGGGTGATAAATCTTCGCAGCACCAAAGCCCTAATGTAAGTCCTTGATCTCTTTGCAAGTTATTTCCATATAGCTATTTTCTAGTGAAAATGGTTCCTATCCTTTTGTCTCCTTTAAAGTTTTAATTTCTCTTAGTATTTAAATTTTTGATTAGTAGTATTTTAATAAGGCCAAGGTTGATTGAATATGAGAAAAGTGTATATTTGCTTTATCACTAAGCATTGCATGAGGGCATGGCAATGGTTAAGTGTAGGGGATTTGATAGGTGTGAAAACACCCATACTTTTACCACTTATTTCTTACTAAAACAAGACCAAAACGCGTATTTAATGTCATTTGTTTGGAATTATGCGTGGTTTGTGTGTTTGTTCTGTTTTCAGAGACATCCAGATAAATATTGGAGAAAACATGGGATTGCACGGGTTTTATCGAGGAAAAAGACGAAAAGATGAAGTCTATAGTCCAAGAGATACAAAAGAATTGAAGTCTATGGGCCTATTTGAAGATTTATCGATGAAAAGGACCAAAGACGGAAGATTTACCTATGTCGAAGAAACTCAAGTCTATTAAATGAAGAAATTAAAAGACGAGTTGAATTTATTCGTAGACAAATCCCGAATCGAAATCGAAAACGTCAACTTTTCTGAAAAGACAAGAAGACAAAAAGAAAGGAAGAAAGCCCACTCACCAACCAAGGGAGAAGCCTATAAATACTCCTCCCATTCAAGACTTTCCACTAGTTCTTTTTCTGTTACACTTTCCCTATTTCGTAGGAAGAAAACCATCTCCCTTAAGGAGTGGTTTTCATCTTTGTTTGATTTCTTCCAATCTTGTAAGTTTGATCTTTCCACTTTGTTTGTTGAATCCTAAATCATTAATACAAGTCTACTTTAAATCTTTCCGGCATCTTGTTCTTCATCTCTTTTTGATTCTAAGTTTTTAAGTTTTATTTTATTGGTTTGATCCTAAAAAGTAAGTGGGTTTTATGTTTTTGTTGTTTTGAATTGATGTTTACCTTAGGTAAATGATTAGTGGTAAAATTGGTTTAAGTTTTGATTAAAAACTTGGAAAATTTGTGTTAGATTTGTGTTTCTGTCATCCCCTGTTCCTCGCATATTGTTACTGAGTTGCCCAGATTCCGAATAGGGAGTCTGTGTTTGTGTTGGTTCGGAATACCCTATCATTCCGGATCAAGGTGGGATTTTGTTGGTTATTCGGAATATTCAAAATATTCCGAGTAGAGCTGTTTTTCCGCATAGAGGCATTATTCTGAGTAGGCATTAATATTCCGAATGGGGTTATTTTTAAACTATTCCGCATAGCCTTTTCATCCAAATATTCTGCATAAGGATTTATTTCCAATTATTCCGAGTAGGAGTCTTTTATTCCGCATAGCTTTCTTTTCAAAGTATTCCGCATAGGAGTTCTTTTCCAAATTATTCCGCATAGTGTCTTCTTTTAAACATTCCGAATAGAGCTTCTTCCCAAATGTTCCGCATAGGCTTTTTATAAATTATTCCGCATAAGCCTTCCTTCCAAAACATTCCGTATAGAGTTCCTTTTCAATTTATTCCGGATAGGCTTTCTTATCAACATTCTGCATAAGCACAATCTATTCCGGGTAGAGATTTATTCCGAGTAAGAGCAATTATTCCGCATAGTCGTATTATTCTGAATAATAGCAGACATTCCGAATAGAAACTTCCAGTTTTATTCTTCATAGAGGTACTTACTGTTTTATCTAAATTCTATCTTTATCTTCAGTAATTGTCTTTAGTTTAATTTTATTATTTCTAGCACTTACCATTTTAGTAGAGTTAGACCAAAGCTCCCCATTCTTAGTCACCAATTGCAACTATTCCACTTTTGACCTTGATCAATTCGAGAAGATACCGAGAACGAAACAACGACATATATCAATTGGATACGAGCAATGCAAAGAAAGATCTTGTAAAAGCAACATTTTTAATTAACCAAAATTCAGTTATTACCATCGCTTTTAGTGGGGTGGGATAAACTTGTTTTGTCCCATCCCGCTAATTTACGGGTATTCCTCGATTCTAGATTCCTTGATTTGCGTGCCCTCGGGTCGTTTTACGAAAAACGTTTTTATAAATTATGAATCAACGACACAAAACGAATCTAATAAAAATTGTCTCATCAAAAACGGAGTTCAAAAACGTAAATACGTAATCCTAAGGTTTCCGGTTTAGTCGTAAAGGACGTTAAATTATGAACGTAAGTCCTAATCTCTTCTCATAAATTTGTGGGTTTATGAACCAACACAATTTAAAATCCCAAAATAATATTCACGGATAAATTTATTTCCTGAATGTCGGACTGTCACCAAAACGGTGTATGTAAACGTAATCACGTAACGTAGAATCCTCCGGTTTAGACGTAGTCGATGCTACTTCAAGACGTAAATCCAAATTTCTTCCCAAAAATAAGTGAGTTCATAATATAAAATTAAAATAATGTTTTTAAATAATATTTGAGAATAAAACATAAACCACAAATTGACCGATTGTCACAATCGATATCATCTCGAATGGTCCAAACTAACGGGGACTTAACTTCCCACGTTTTCCAAAATACATAACACCTTTTCAGGGTGATAACTTTGGCATAACTTTTCCACCTACCTCGAATATCAAAGGTTTTCGCTTCACATTATCATAACTTCTATTTCTACTACGAGTGGTTCACAAACGATCCTTAATTAGCACGATCGATTTATTTATCGAAACAAAATGAGTAGAGTCAATCAATCAACATTGACAGAGATCGAGTCATATTCAGACTGAGTTTTCGAGAGCTTAACAATGAATCCATTGTAATTTGCTCCAACTTCACGAATGATAACGAATAACACAATCGTAGTCACATAAAAGGCTTATTTACCTCTTATATTCCAGAATACACTGTAGGCTCTTACTATCGGTGGATACCGTACATTAGTGCCAAACAACCAATGTCTCAATAGACGAAGAGTAAAAATCACCGCACCCAATTACAAGTCGTGGGTTGTGCAGTTTCCTCATTCTTCCTAGGTTTCCTACAAGCATATACAAATCAAAACAACCCCAAATCATAAAGGAGATGCATCATAATAAACAACAAAAATCTTCACTTCCTTCGAGTAATGATGAGATCGGCGTGCTGCAGAGTTTTCTATTCATGGTCTGAAAAGTTTTCTCTTCATCAATGCCGTACACATACGGTTCATTCTATTTAGTTAGCTTAGTTAATGGTTTTGATATCAAAGGGAATCCTTTAATAAACCTTCAGTAATAACCAGCCAAACCTAGAATTTGTCGTACTTCAGTTGGAATAGTTGGAATATTAAAATTTTCGATGGCTTCGATTCTCGTAGAATCAACATGTATGCCACATTTGTCAATCACATGACAGAGAAGTTGTACAGAACCAAGCCAAAAACCACACTTTAAGAATTTTGGGTACATCTTTTCGTTCTTTAACAAGTTCAAGATAATCCCTAAGTGTTCGGCATGTTCTTCCTCGCTCTTCGAGCAGATTAGAATTTCATCAAAGAAAACGATTACGAATTTATCAAGACACGGCTTACACATAAAATTCATTAAGTCAATGAATACAGCAGGTGTACTAGTTAAACCAGAAGGTATAACCCAAAACTCATAATGATCATCACAAGTTCTAAACGCCGTAATAGGAATATCTTCCTCGCGTATGCGAAGTTGATGATAAGCAAAACAAAGATCAATCTTGGAGAAATCACCAGAATCTAGAAGAAAACACGAGAGTTTTGAAGTTGATCAAGTAGATCATCAATTCTTAGAAGCGGGTAATGATTCTTGATCGTTAGCCTATGCAGCTCTCGGTAATCGATACACATACGAAACGATTCATCTTTAAAATTAACGAATAGATTAAGAGATCTACAAACTGACAAACTCGGTCGAATAAAACATCTACCAGATAGTTCTTAAAACTGCACAAATAATTACTTCAACTCAGAGGGTTCTAATAAATATGGCTCATGTGCCACAGTTGCAGCACCAGAAATCAGATCAATTAGGAATTCTATTTGCCTTGAAGGCGGAAGCCTTGGCAATTCTTCCAAAAACACTTCGGAATAGTCACAAATGACTAGAGTAATTCTACTTACTTCTCTTACGATTCCTTCTACGATACCCACATCATGAATAATCCACAACCTTTTTCGATATACTTACGAGCTCTAATGCACGAAAAGAATTTACAATTTGGAATTATTTTTCCCTTCAGTGACCTTGTCAGCCTTGCCTTGAATTATGTGTCCCATGAGCTAATCAGCCATGCAGACAACTTCACAAATAGTAAATGGCTTAGACGAAGTCACATCACCGCATATATTCCTGTTCAGCCGTAAATATACTGCTTGACCTTGACGGTTCGGGTTCCACAGTTCTTGGACATAAAAGAATCAACTTATGGAAACACTTGATATATCTACCAATGTTAGTTCCCTTAAGTTTCAGATTGTACAACACTTGCTCCATACTTTGGAAATGCTTCAAGGACAAGCTCCTCAGTTAACCGTTTCCTCACCTTAGTCCATGGTGTCCCATAAGTAACGATACCTATGGAAGCAAGTCTGCCATTCCACCAAATTAATGCACGACCTTGGAGAGTAGCGATTTCAAACTGCACCTTATCCTCCTGATTAGGGTCACAGATTCGAAAGACTGACGCCAGCTTTCAATAACTGACACAATCCTCCGTCATCTTTAGTCCCCTTAAGAGTCTATGGTTTGCACTTAATGAATGAAGTGTAGTTATAGCCTCTAACTTTGGGCACATTTGTTCCATCCGTACCACGAACATCATCGGCTCCAGCTTCGGCTCCACCGGTTCCAGATCCATCATTCATGTTGTCCATGAATTCAACTAAAGATACAGAAACTTATTCACTAATAACTTGGCGCATTCGTGCTTCAGTCATAGCTTTCATTGACTGCATGAGTCTTGTTTAACGCAAATCAAATCATAATGAGTATTCATTCAATGATTGCATTATACCACATGAATTTACAAGAGAAAAGCAAAGAAGTATAATATTAGAACGATGTAGATTTAGGAATCAAAAGATAGTCATTCCATTGATCACAAACTAGTACAATTCGTATTGTCAAACATTATAGATAATCATCGTCTAATGCCATACAACTTAAAAGACTAGTCCTACTAACTGTTGTCACAGTTTAGTTAGGGATTAATGAGAAGATACTACAATTGATAAACTAATCTACTAAGAGTTACTAGGTATTTCACAGGGCTAAGAAAGCTCCTCGGTCCCACAAGAAGAAGATTTCTTCAATGTCTTTCAGAGACGCTTGATATCCTCCTCAATTGGTGCTTTTGGAACAGCCCCAATACAACCATTTCACGATCAAAGAATTAGAAGAACAAAATCAAAGAATGAATCGAGCAAACGAATTATGAGTCAATAAGAGTTTAATCACGCGGATGCTATATGCTTAAGCCTACACATTTATGAATCATTATTTCCATGGATTGATCAAGTCCTTCCAAATAAGATTCAAAAATTTGTAGTTCAATAATTTATAATTTCCTTGTTCAAATAAATGGCCAATTTATCTCAACAATTATAAATCACTTTATTCAAGCATCGCCAGCTCAACGCAAAAGATCAAGATCAAAACAAATGAGAAACTGATATAACGGAAAATGATCAGTGATATGATATGGAATCCTGGTTGGCATGTGAATACCATACAAATCAATCTCAATTCCTAACAATCAATAGTACCATCTCGGACAAACCTGTTTTTATTAAACAGTATAATGTCGAAGATTAATGGAAATGCAGATTAAATTTGCTAAACGAAATGAACGAATCGATAAATCAAGAATAAGAACCAAGGAAATCAAAATCCATGTAACCAAAAGAATATCAGCAGAATATTAACTGTTTCGTTGGGGTTATGTATATCCACAACTTAGTTAATCTCGAGAATAACAGGATTCATTTCAGGAATAGCTTCAGCGCTAGCATTAAAATGACTAGAGTGGCTTCGTGACAATCAACGTCGTATAAATATTTCGTATAAATATAAAATTATCATTTATAATTAAATAAATGAAAACATACCTTGTAATTCACAAGTTCAAATAATCGATAAAGATTATATCATATATATAAATACTTTCATTCTCGTCCATTGGCAACTCGGAGGTTTCGCTTGCAACAGTTATAGTTAAAAGATTTCAAAAATTCATTTTTGGAAAATCTTTTCGTTCTCTATAACTTGAGCTCTGATGCCAATCTGTAACACCCCCAATTTCGGTCATAACATCGGAAGGGTCATTGGGTGTTACTATCATGGTTCAATCTCATAATCATAGAAAACGACTCTAAACAAGTCGTTTTAATAATCATCCATTCATTTTCATTTAATAAAAGTACAATTTCATACACGGTCCCAATTAACTTCAAGTTTACAAAACTTAGTAAATGTTAAAAATTATTTGAATGGATATAATTTATAAAAGCGGGCCAAACTTATCAAATAAGCAAGCTTCACGAAACCGCCTTCCTCGAGTACCTTCTATGTGGACCTGAGATAAAACATGTTAAAAAGTCAGCAAAATTTGCCGAGTGAATCTATAGAGTTTTAATTTAAACAATGAGAACACAAGTATTCCAAAAATAACCTTCCATGGTTAATAATTTATCAAAGACAGTTATGTTGTACGGACATAATTATCGTGTCATTACATAAGTCTCGTGACATTGAACGTTAACATATATTTATTTCAGCCCAACACACCTAGCCAAGTGCGTATATTTCTCTTATACAATGCATCCGATGTTTCATTACTAGTGCATCACAACACCACGCGAGAGCTAGTCGCGACCGGACTGGGCGTCACCCCGATAGATCTATCCATAGCATTAGCGTTATCTCGATTAACAATTCACGATTCATGGGTCTTTTAAGGCTAAACAAACTTATGTAATAACTTCCATCTAAACATACAATTAAGTTTCTTGTGTTCAATTTTAAAACAATCATGAATTTATTACAACTTATAGTTGTACATTTCAATTTCAATAATTACTTTTCAAGTAAATAACGTTTCCACAACTTCTCCTTGCACCTATACTTTTCTAATAAGTAAGGTTTCCACAACTTCTCGTTGTACCCTTTATTTTAATAAAACAAGCATGTTATCCCCCTCGCGGGTTTTATAAAACAAGTAAACATGTTAAAAGCGAGGCTATAGACTCACCTTAGCCAATAGTGGTAATGAGACGATCGCCGACGATTAGTGATGCCCGTTTAAACACGAAAACCGCAACCTACCAAATAAGGCGCGTTCGTTAAAAATCGACTTAAGTATAAATCATACTTAAATAATATAAAAATCAAAATTACAAAACCAAGACAATCCCGAAAAATTTAATAATACAAGTGTTATTACTATACCCTTTTATTCAACACTATTCTTATTAACAATTGCACTCTCGATATTGACCCGTCTTAAGACGCCAAGTCAACGCAAGTCAAATTATCATTTTACTTCCCTCTGACCAGTAACTAAGTCATTTATATAATGATTTAATACTTGAGTAAATCACCATGTCCAATGGCGAATACTCAACTCACGCCACATAATTATTGAACTACGTGTTCAAAATACCAATCAGCATGTACACTCCAAATGTACACACTAATCTACCCTATCTAGACTTGTCCGATTTCGAAGAAACTTGGTCACAAACTCACACATAATATGAAGAAGACTCAGTTCAAGTTTCATTCAAAAATATTACTTCTAAGACCTTCTGCCCGACACACCTTCGTGTTATAAAAACCGGAGAGTTTTACGCCTTTTACTTGTAAAACCATTTTGACATATCTAAACAATTCCGTTTACAAAACTGAAACTCGGGTTTGAAAATAGACTCATGACCTGAGGTTTAGCAACTTACATCAGTCCTTTAACATTTTTAAAACTCATTCTATAGTCCCCGAGATTCGATCCAAATATCGACAACAATTTTCGGATTGTGCCGATACCCGTCTCCCGGTACACAAATACTAAAAGTAGCATAACTTTTCGCTCGTAATGAGTTAGAAGCTCTAATTTAGCTCAAATCGAAGCTATCTAAATTCTATACGACCCTATCTTATTAGTTTAACAAGTTTATTACAGTAAGTAATTCAAAAATGTCCTTAAAGTTACTGCCCAAAATTGACCATCTAAAAATCATACCAAATCACCATTTTGACCCATTTCAACAATTTACATACTTCTAATATCATCCTAATATTAACATAACACATTTAACTAACTCCTAACAACCTCAAATTTAATCTAACAAAAATCAAATATATAAAAACCTTGCATGCAACAACAACCCACTTCAAATATAATAATAATAACAACATACACAAACATAAAAATGGATCAAACACATGTTCTTCACCAAAAATTAAAAAGAAAAATAAAGTTTATGCCTGTAAGTAAAATTTATACCAATATGATCCTTGTTGAATTTCCAAGATGGGTCTTTTGTTAGTTTTGGAAGAATCAAAGTGGAAAATAAAAATCAAGGGTGTTTTTGGTTGAAGGGTTGGACGGCAAGAATAAAGAAAAGGGGTTGGGTGAGAGAAATTTTTATTAAAATGATATTGTGTGTGTATTTTGTAAGTGGAAAAATTATTTATAGTGGGTGTGGAGGGTAATTTTTGCCAATTTGTGATAGTTTTGGTCCAAAATGAAATTAAATAGTTGTAAGGGTAGAAAATATAAATATTAAATTTTGAAAATATTTACGGGACTCGGGTTTCGTAAAAATACTTTTTAAAAGTTAAAACGCTTCATAATAATATTAATAAAGCTTCGACACGACTTAAAACGTAATAAAATCGAAAACGTCGAAAATATAAAATATCGAGACAATCGATAATAAAACATAAATATTTGGGCGTCCTTCGGTATCGCGATCATTAGCAGTTCTCGTCATTCGTTAAAACGTAAAACACGAGAAATAAGAATTAAATATAATAAATACAATAAAATCATTCATATGATAATTTGAGAATATAATATCGATACTTAATGTATTTCTTGTCAGTTTTCATCGAAACGTCATTCTTACGTTAAGTTTCAAGTAGTAACCTTCTCGGTTAGTCGATAATTTAAAATTCTCATTAAAGCAAACACGTAATACGTAATATTCGAGATCAAAATAACGACTTGAAATTGACAGATTGTCACAATGATGATATAGGACCTCATGTATTTGTATTTCCTTTTATCATTTGTATCCTTGTACTGTACTATTAAGAATAGGTGCTGTAGACGGTGTACTTTAGATTATCTGTACCATTATCCCAGACAGGTGTGTTTTGCTCTGTCTTGGATTGGTTGTACTTTTTTTATTGTTGTTCTACCACGGAAATGACATGTACTCGTTATCTTTTGTTATATTATGTGTTGTATTATATTATGAAATTTTAACAGGTTGTCTAATTTGTTGTGAATTCTATGCATGTACTCTTTTCATGCATTTAAATATAAACTGTACTAACACCTGAAACTAATGATATCATTTTGTGTATGACTATAGACAAATGGCAATCACTAGACTGACCACCGACCCCAACAACGCGAGCGCTACCCAAAACATCACTGCCGCCCAACTAAGGGAAATGATTGATCAGGGCATCGCAACTGCGATGGGTGCTAGTAGGAACAGGGACGACAGCCTAAACTCCAATGCTCGCAGAAACAACCAAACCACCAGGGGTTTCTCTTATCTCGACTTTCTGAAAAGTAAGCCTTCATACTACAAAGACAGAGAAGGAATGGTGGATATGATGTAGTGGTTTGAAAGGTTGGAGACTGTGTTCCGCATCAGCGATTGTGCAGAGGAGAACAAAGTCAAGTTTTCCACCTGCACATTACTTGAGAGTGCTCTTACTTGGTGAAACTCTGTAGTTTCTACTCTTGGACACGATGCTGCCTATGCTCTCAACTAGACTGAGCTGAAGGAGAGAATGATAGAGAAATACTGTCCAAGGGGAGAAATGAAGAAACTTGAGATCGAATTTTGGGATCTCAGATGCAGGAACAATGACATCACTGCATACAACCAAAGGTTTCAAGAGTTGACTCTAATGTGTATCAGAATGTTCGTGGAGGAGGAAGATAAGATTGAGAAGTATGTTGGTGGACTCCCAGACGCCATTCATGACAGCGTGCTCGCATCTCGACCTACTACTATCGATAATGCCATTGAGTTCGCTACTGAATTGATCAACAAAAGAGTATGTACCATATCTGAGAGACAAACTGATAACAAGCGGAAGGCAGATGAAAATTTCCGTAGTCAGCACCAACAGCCTCCTAAAAGGAAAAGTGTTGGACAAGTTTACAGTGCTACCACCGCAGGGACTAGGTCATATGTGGGTGCAAAACCCTTGTGCTCCAAGTGCAACTATCATCATATAGTTGATAGCCCATGTCAGACCTGCTACAAGTGTGGACAAGTGGGTCATTTTGCTAAAACCTGTCGAGTTAATGTTGTCACTCAGGTCCGACCCAACCAGAACACCGGGAACTACAACAACGGGGGCGGATACAATGCCCGTGGGAACGGTAACGGACAACAGGGAAACCGCAATACTGTTGGAGGAAATGGCAATGAACCAAATAAGGGAGTAGTGTGCTATGAGTGTGGAGCACCGGGACATGTGAGACCAGGTTGTCCTAAGTTGACCAACCAAAACAAGAACAGTGGAGGAGCTTCATCAAGAGTGTACGTGGTCGGGAATGCAAAAGCCAACCCTGATTCAAACATCGTTACTGGTACGTTTCTACTAAACAATCGTTACGCATCTATTTTGTTTGATACTGGAGCAGACCGAAGTTTTATATCCACTGAATTTAGCAATGTATTAGAAGTCTTCCCATCGATTTTAGATCACCGCTACTCCGTAGAATTAGCTGACGGTAAGACTGTAGATGCCAACACTATCATTAGAGGTTGTACCTTAAATCTTTCCAAACATCCGCTCAACATTGACCTTATCCCAGTAAACCTTGGTATTTTTGACGTTATTATTGGCATGGGTTGGTTAGCAAAATACCACCCAGTCATTGTTTTTGATGAAAAACTAGTCCGTATCCCGTGGGGAAACAAAACCTTGATCATTCGAGGAGACGGTAACACCGACCTTACTGACACCAGACTTAGTGTTATTTCTTGTACCAAAGCCCAGAAATATTTGTTAAGAGGATGTCCTATCTTCTTGGCTCATATTTCCCAAACAGACGAAGAAGAACAACCTGAGAAGAAGCAAATCAAGGACGTACCTATCGTCCGAGATTTCCCTGAGGTCTTTCCTGATGAGCTACCAGGCTTACCGCCGACCCGACAAGTGTAATTTCAAATTGACTTGATTCCCGGAGTGGCGCTTGTAGCTAAAGCTCCATACCG
This sequence comes from Glebionis coronaria, assembly GCA_025667525.1. Taxonomy (NCBI): domain Eukaryota; kingdom Viridiplantae; phylum Streptophyta; class Magnoliopsida; order Asterales; family Asteraceae; genus Glebionis; species Glebionis coronaria. Next base: position 286,437,437 of record CM046877.1, on the reverse strand, counting down.
GTTGGCACCATCAGAAATGAAAGAGCTAGCTGAACAACTTCAGGAATTATCTGACAAGGGATTCATCCGACCCAGTTCCTCTCCATGGGGAGCTCCTGTTTTATTTGTCAAAAAGAAAGATGGTTCCTTCCGTATGTGTATCGACTACAGAGAACTGAATATGTTAACTGTGAAGAATCGGTATCCGCTTCCTCACATTGACGACCTATTTGACCAACTGCAAGGGTCAAGTGTGTACTCCAAGATCGATCTGAGATCTGGATACCATCAACTAAGAGTCAGGGAGGAAGATATTCCAAAAACAGCTTTCAGAACCCGTTATGGTCATTATGAATTCCATGTTATGCCTTTTGGGTTGACTAATGCACCAGCTATTTTCATGGACCTTATGAACCGTGTGTGCAGACCCTACCTGGATAAATTCATGATAGTCTTCATTGACGATATACTCATTTATTCCAAGAACGAACAAGAACACGGGGAACACCTTGCACAAGTACTGAAGGTACTCAAGGAGGAGCAGCTTTATGCCAAATTCTCCAAATGTGAATTCTGGATTCCCAGAGTAAAATTCCTCGGTCATGTCATTGATTGTGACGGTATTCACGTAGATCCAGCGAAGGTCGAATCTGTCAAAGATGGGGTATCTCCTAAATCACCGACAGAGATCTGCCAATTTCTTGGCCTTACTGGATACTACCGTAGATTTATTGAAGATTTCTCCAAAATAGCCAAACCGATGACCAAGCTTACTCAGAAAGGAATAAAGTTCGATTGGGGAGAGAAAGAAGAATCAGCTTTTCAACTGATCAAGCAGAAGTTGTGTAGTGCACCTATTTTGGCCTTACCTGAGGGCAACGATGGTTTCATTGTATACTGTGATGCTTCACACAAAGGCTTAGGTGCAGTACTGATGCAGAGAATGAAAGTGATCGCATATGCTTCAAGAAAACTGAAGAAGCACGAGAAGAACTATACCACTCATGATTTAGAACTTGGATCCGTAGTATTTGCTCTCAAAATCTGGAGACATTACCTATACGGAACGAAGTGCACAGTGCATACTGACCACAAAAGTTTGCAACACATATTGGACCAGAAGGAGCTGAACATGAGACAACGTCGTTGGATTGAGTTGTTGAGCAACTACGACTGCGAGATAAAGTACCACCCCGGTAAGGCAAATGTGGTTGCTGATGCTCTAAGTCGCAAGGAAACGGACCCTCCTATGAGAGTCCGGGCATTAGTTATGACAATCAGTTTGGATCTACCCAAAAAGATTTTGGAAGCTCAGACTCAAGCTCAAGTACCTGAAAACCTCGTGAAGGAAGACATCGGGGGAATGCTCAGAACCGAACTTACTAAGGAGAAGCTAGAACCAAGAACCGATGGAACCCTGTGCCTTCACGGGAGGAGTTGGTTACCTTGCTATGGGGACTTGAGGAACGTGATTATGCACGAATCTCATAAGTCTAAATATTCTATAGATCCCGGATCTGAGAAGATGTATCATGATATGAAGAAGTTATACTGGTGGCCAAATATGAAAGCTGACATCGCCACCTACGTTCAGAAGTGTTTGACCTGTTCACGTGTCAAAACTCAACACCATAGACCATCGGGTTTGCTTGTACAACCCGAGATACCGAAATGGAAGTGGGACAACATCACCATGGACTTTGTCACCAAACTCCCAAGGTCATCTCACGGTTACGATACTATCTGGGTAATCATCGACCGACTCACCAAGTCCGCCCATTTCCTGCCAATTAGGGAGAATGATTCCCTTGCAAAACTAGCAAAAATGTACCTGAAGGAGATTGTGACCAAACATGGGATACCAGTCTCAATAATTAGTGATCGAGACGGTAGTTTCACATCAAACTTTTGGAAGGCTTTCCAACGAGCCTTAGGTACCAATTTGGACATGAGCACTGCTTATCATCCACAGACTGACGGTCAAAGTGAACAAACCATCCAGACTCTATAAGACATGCTACGAGCATGTGTGGTTGATTTTGGAAATGGATGGGTTGACCACATTCCTTTAGTGGAATTCTCCTACAACAATAGTTATCATGCCAATATTAAGGCTGCCCCTTTTGAAGCACTATATGTTCGAAAGTGTCGTTCACCTGTGTGCTGGGCAGAAGTAGGCGAATTTCAGCTCACTGGACCATAATTAATCCAGGAGACTACAGACAAGATCGTTCTCATAAAGCAAAGAATTCAAGTTGCTCACAATAGATAAAAGAGCTACGCGGACCTGAAACGCAAACCTATGAAATTTGAAGTAGGTGACCGTGTCATGCTCAAGGTATCACCTTGGAAGGGTGTTGTATGCTTTGGTAAACGTGGAAAACTGAATCCACGTTATGTCGGCCATTTCAAAGTAATAGCCAGGATCAGGGAGATAGCTTATCGTTTAGAGTTGCCCCAACAACTAAGTCATGTACAGTCACACCCCACCATGGCGGAATATGGGGCGTGACGTATGGATATCATCACAACAACAGCGTGTCTATAGAGAGAACTATATGAATTAAAAATGTCATAAAAGATGACACAAATGTCATGACAATATCTCATCAATGCAAGAGTCTAGGTAAGTAGGTAACAATCCTACCTCTTACCCAAGACAAACAAATGACACAAACAAATCAACATATAGGTTCATAGTATCACTTATTGAAACAAACAGAAAAATAAACTAAGAAGGAACAGGGATCTCCTTCTAAATGCATTCCTACGCGAATCCAATCCTAGCCACATATGTTCTCACGCTTAACCACTTTATCACCTGAATGAGACACTAAAGCACGTCAACATAATGTTGGTGAGAGTCATAGATTTAGACTCCAACCGAAAACAGATTAAAATAAGATGTGAACCACCATAAACCACTAAACATATGGACAATGTGCTACAAATATGCATTAACAACTAACATTCAAGATCAATCATTCCAAACAAAATCCAAGGCTCCCAGCCTTACCAAACACCATGGTACCATAGGCGCCCATACACCTATGTACCAAACCCAAGGCCCCGCCTTGTCATTATCCATTGGTCCCATTGATGCTCACACATCTATGTACCTCCCCCAGGCCCCGCCTTGTCAACATCCTCTTGGTACCAAGTCAAACCACAATAACAATCAAGAATCGCATAGCAGTTAATCACATAAGTGTACACACAAGTCCATCACAAACCATAAAAACATTCACAACATTATTTACAAAACCATACAGTGTCTCTTCCATCCCATCTGGAAGTCAAATGATAAAAAGACATGGGACTATGAAACTCACCTGATTGAGCTTCTCCAAAAGTCCGCGCACTAGCAAAAAGCTAACAAACAAAAGCACACAATCAAAACATGAACCAAACACTAAGATGGGTCATCAACCTATGATGGACATCTAACCTTATCCCATATATATACATCATTTATATTCTATAAGCATCTCATTACACCCCTCTATAAAGCCCTTAACTTAGTTTACTTTATAACCCGTCCCGTTAACATTTTACCCAAAACAGTCCTGGTTTTTAGGTCTCCAAACTATAAGCCAAACTCCCACCTAAACATACCCATGATCTCTGTAAAGGAAACCCTATTCCCTTAAATATGTTAGCTAACTCCTCCCTTTTGCTCCAACCTTAAAGCTACTGTTAAAGCCCCGATATATATATATATATATATATATATATATATATATATATATATATATATATATATATATATATATATATATATATATATATATATATATATATATATATATATATATATATATATATATATATATATATATATATATATATATATATATATATATATATATATATATATATATATATATATATATATATATATATATATATATATATATATATATATATATATACTTCTGCCTATCCGCATTTTACCGGTTTTGAACATACATAAAGTTTGTTATGATTAGGGGGTCTTACCCTAACCCATTTGCTTAGCCACCCTTCAGGTCTCTTATTTAATATATAAACCAACACCCATACTCATTAGAGGGCTCAAGTGTACTTCTAAGTACCCCAATCACCTTAAAACGTTAAATTACACCCGAGTGATTTCAAAACTGTTTTGACCTCCGACTGTTGTAACCTGTTTTTGACCCACCTCCCGACCTCCAATTTAGTTCTCGTTTCTTTCATTTGAAATCCACTTCAATTACCTATTCAGGGATTCTTCGATCGCAAAATAAGAGTTTGTAGAACTCTAGATATGATCAAAACAAGTGACTCAAAAATCTGCCCAGTTTTTAAAAACGAATTTAAACATGATTAAACCCTAATTAACATCACTAATAATCACCAATCATTATCCTAATCATGTTAATTGTTATAAAACCCCTAATTAAAGATCTATTAAGAACTCTAATCCATCATATAAATTGATTACACAAAACTTGAAGCCTTAATGCTATAAAACAAGAAAACTATAAGAATTAAATCAAGATTTTTACCTCAAATCTTCAAGAAAATTATTTTTGATGAATCCCTAAATTAGGGCTTGTAAAAATTCGGCCAAAAGGGGAGAAAATTAATGAAAAACTGATTTTTGTGATATAAACATGGTATTTATATGTTTTATTAAAAATAGTTTTCCAAATTGGGCTCAAGTTGGATCTTTTGGCCCATTGTCCATTCTTTTTCTTTTCTAGTCGGTTTAAAACCCGATTCATATATATATTTTTTTTATTTTTTTTAAGACTTATTAATATATTATTAATAATACCTTAAGTTACCTTAATTTTATTTCAGCTCCTAAAACCTCAAAACCGTAAAACTAGTCAATTTACGCGTATACCGTAAAAACGTAAAATATATAGTTTTAAAAAAACTCTTGAATTTTGAAATAAACTTTTAAACTAAGTCCTAAATGACTTAAAACCTTCCCGAAAAATACTCCCATGACTAAACACCTTACCCGAAACCTCTAAATGCTAAACCCCAAATCGTAAAAAAAATACGATTTACTATAATACTTATACGTATACGTAAACACCAAAATAACACCATTTCATTTCATAGTCACCAATTTGTGACCTCATGAACATGAAATAACCGTTCCTCGATTTACTTATGAGTACCTTATACCCATATACGATATCCACACCAACCTCGTTCACGTAAAATAAACATGTAAACACACAAAACACATAGTCACACATAAAATAACCTAAAAATAAGACCAAGTGACGAACCTCAAAACCACGGTTTTCACATCACTCCCTCCTAATAGAAATCTCGTCCCGAGATTTACTCCTTAGGATCGTCATTATTAATTAGCTAAGGATACTTGCTTCTCATAAATCCTTCCCGTTCCCACGTGAACTCTAGTCCACGTTCGAAATTCCATCTACCCATAACTACGGTATATTACCCTTTTTATCCAACGTCCTAGCTTCACGACCCAAAATCTCTATCGGCTCTTTAATGAAACAAAGACTCGTATCGATACTAATATCATCTAACAGTACTTGCAAGTCGGTTCTTGCTAAGCATTTCCTCAAGTTTGATACATGAAATACATCATGCACACTACTCAATTCCTCCGGTAATCTAAACCTATACGCCACTAGCCCAATCCTTTCAAGGATTTTAAATGGACCCACAAATCTAGGTGCTAACTTCCCTTTCTTTCCAAACCACATCACTCCTTTCCATGGTGAAACCTCTAGCATAACCTTACCTCCAATCTTAAATCCCAAACGGCTTATGCCTCTCGTCCGCACAGCTCTCTTATCGGTTCTTTGCCATTTTCAACCTCTACTTAAGCACTGCCACCACCTCCATAGTTTTCCGATCCACCTCCGGTCCAATACGTTGGCCGCTTCTAACTTCATCCCACTATAACGGTGATCCACCTCATCTCTTATGAATTAACTCCGATAGTTTCTACTACAATTCCTATCACCAGACCTAACGGCGTCTATCCTCTACGGATTTTCCATCATTCAGAAGTTCTCCCAACCTTTATCACATCCAATGGTATATGCAGGATTGCATAACCAAAAGCTTCCCATAACATTCACATGAAACATGTCATAACCACCACCTCATCCTTGCTTTCCCATGCTCGGAACCAAGTAACTAACAATCCTTCATACTAACAGGTGCTACACCTTTTCTCTAGGTGATCGTTCCATTGTTCGTGACTACTAACCTCTTGCTATAACAGTTTTCCCTTCAATATCACCCCACCATATTGACAACCTCTTGCTCCCTCTAATCATTCTTCCTCCATACTACTTTTCGCTTGTATTTCCACAATCTTAATTTCCATACCATCTTATATCCCGTCTTCAGCCTATAATTTAGGCGTTTCCTCCTTTATTCCCTACATCATCATCAATGGGGAACATGCCCCTATCACCGGTGACTCTCTCTTTGTAGGAGAATTCTTCCTAATATAATGCATTCTCCAACTATCTCCAAATCTCACGCCAATGCTCTAGGTGTCTTTCTCAATTACCTCTATAGTATGCTCATACCAACCATTAGTCTATCAACGATATACTACGCTTGCTTCGCATCGTTTCTTCCCTTGCCATAATCCTTCATAAGGCATTCCATACCTATTAGGTTAACTTTTACACAAAACCTCTTATTCCATCACATTTGTGCGCAATCCTTCCAACTTCTCAACTATGTGACTTCTCATTCCTCTTGAAATATGGGATGAATTTGTCCGTCTATCGACTATCACCCAACTCTCATCGTACATATCCCTCCACCGCATTATGTATCCCTTCCACCAAATTCGTCCTTACATTTCCCTTTCTAAGCCACTCCTATCTATGTAGGAAGTATAGTATACGTCCCTTTTCTCCATATGATTGTCCAAGCCACGCAACATAAATGTTGCCGCGTTCTCTGCTTTAGACGACTCAACTCCTGCAACCTACATCCTGCATCCAAACCACCCTTATACGTCATCCATATAGTTCAAGTTCGTCTCATCTTCACTTCATTCTTTTTATTCCATGTCTCATCAACCATGCTTGCCTTTCCCAGATGGTACTTAGCCTTGCAATTGTCTTTCATCACTTAACTCCACCCATCACCTTTGCCAAATGTTAAATCAAAATGATTAAATATGTGTTTGAGGCGTTCATGATCTGTATAGATCATTCTCTACGTCTCGTATCCCAGATGCCTCTAGCATTCTAGGCAGATATAACAATCCAGCTCCACTAACTAAGTCTATCTAGTTCTTCCAAATCTTTAGTTCCCACAACGTATAAACAACCGCCTTTCTTTTTCGTTCTCGTATACATCCAAATCCTTGCTCCACGTATCGTCATGCTTCACGAATTCATCCAGTCCTTCCGATAATTCCAAGATCTGCTCATTATCCAATCACCTCTTCAGCCTCCAAAACGCTTCCTCATCCCTCTTTACTTCGCCCCTTGCTGGTTCCATGATATACCATCATCTCTAACTACTCATCCTGGTCAACTTAATCCTAAAACTCACACTTGAAAATCTCACGTATAATTCCCTTTCCTAACAACTCCAAAACCAACTCATAATTCGCCACACTCTCCTTTTTAGACTTTGAGTAGATCAAGATGTCGTCGATACTCCCGATGACAACTCGTTTATATACGTTCATGCACACTCGGTTCATTGACTCCATGAAAACCGCTAGTGCTCTGGCGAAGCTAAATGCATAACCGTAACCCAAAGCATTCATACAACATCCTTAGCAGTTTTCAACTACGTCCTACTTGCACCCTCTCTTAGTAGCAATACGAATAAATTCCTACCTCGTTCTACTCGCAAAATTCTACAAGCATTCTAAAAGACCAATACTTCCTCTTATCAAACTATTCAACCGCTTTCCACATCCAATCTACTACTAAGCAACTCAAATTTTATCTTGCATTCCTTGCAATTTCTAACAACTCCTGTTTTTAAATCATTCCATCAACAATTTCCTTGGAAAGGCACTAACTACAACTCTTCTCACTTCTCCTACATGCTCTATTCATGGTTCTACCTCAAAGTAATAGGCAAACCTACTAAATCTCAGGAAATTTTCAGAAAACTTACATGCCTTACGAACAATCATAAATACCTTTGAGGTATTATATCCCCTTCCAAGACTCTCTATGGCGCGTTACTTGTGCCAATATCCATACATTATACAAATCTCTATTCATCTCCCTTGGCACTCCTAATAGACCTCATGACCACATTAGTTCGTCTACGAACTTCTAACTCTTTCCTCCCCACTATGGGCATTCCGACCATTCTCTCATGGTCACCTACTTAATCGTGTAGGCGCGGCCAAGTCTTTCATATGACTACCTCAACGCTCCCAATCAATACGCAACCAAAACTACATCCTGAATCAACTAGATACGATCGACGAATCAAACCCACGGATAACTAACGACATTTCACGTGCACGAGTTAAAACAGACCAAAACCACGAAAACTCAAAAGGAAAACTCAAACAGGTACCAATTCAAATGACTCATGACAAAGAAAAATGATCCAAGAAACACTTAATGGCAACCAAAACATCTTACGCCCCGCGACATATAATTTAAACCGTGCACAAGATCGACTTTTCCAAAAGAATATTTTTTTTTCTTTCCTCACCACATCTATGTGACTCAAACAATCTACAAACAACCTTCTAGATGATCTCAAAACTCAACTCAAAGACTAGGTATCCAGTGCATCCCAAATCATAAAAAAAACTACTATTCAAAACTCAACCTTTAACCCGACACTTGTACAATAATTTCGACCAGGATACTGACCTCCCATGACTATACATTCTGAATATTTGAAAAGTACGTTCTGAGTACATAATTTTAGGTTTTGAATCACCCAAAAAACTTTAAAAACGAACAAGTTACGAACAAAACAATTTTATACTAGTTGTTTTAAAAACTAAAGAATAAACTTAGTGATTAATGCAATCCTTTTAAATGAAAGAAATAATTGTATGTGAAATTTTCATGAACTCAATTTAACCTTGTATAAATAATTATAAATGAATTAAATCAGTTAAACTCAGTTATATAAACTATGTAAGTAGAAAGAAATTTTATTTCGCTTTATTTAAAAAAAAAATTCTTTTAGAATTTTGAAATAAATAATTGTTGATTAAGAATTCTTATGTTACATCTTGTTTCAAACACGATTCCAACACCTTACCCTTATGTTACCGTATACAACCAACTATACAACCCTATAGTAGATTTCCAAGTCTATTCAATATATACCGACAAAAGGAATGTGAGACTCCAACAAAAGATTTCATTATCCCAAAAGAAATCTCAATTTATTTCAATATACTTAACACCAAGGACACCATTTTAAAACGGACACATGAAACTCGAAGAATACGCCACAACAGAGGTTGAATATCTAAAAAGAAGCGAGCTAGCCACCCTCCTAATGATACAATTGATAATTATAGGGGATCATACATATATAGGCATATCGGGATACATATACTTAAATCCGTCTAACATCTACTATACAAGCATGTATTAACCCTCTTTCATGCAATCATACTTAGGAATCCATTGGATTTATGGTACTTGTATAACTATGTTGGCCACCATACTTATACAATTACCCTTTCCCCAATGCACTCCCTCCTATGATGACACTTATAAGAATGAATACAACACATAACACATATATCCATCTACTCACATAAGCTCATAACCACATAAATAATAAAGTCTAAAACTCCATCCATTAAGAAAATAATCAAACTATTGGACTACATAAATCCATAGTCTAGCTAAAACAGCATAGACTAAATCCAAAAGGAAAACATAATCAGTTATAAGTCATGTCGCCCATAAGAGTAGAAACATCTTAAAATCCTTCATATCCACCTACTCCTAATAACTTGAACCACCACATGATTCTTAGGGAACATGACTTACACATCAAAAAAAAATACTATACCTCAGGTACATAAAATAACCCAACAAAAGAAAGAAACTACCATGTACCAAATTATGTACTATAATGTACAATTTAAGCAAAATACGACAATGACTAGCGTGGATGATTATGGTTCAACCAGCACTAGTCACACTCCGAAAAGGAAATAACATGTGGCTAAGTATGAACTACTATGGTTCAACCCATACTAGTCAAAACTTAACAAACATCGCAAGTAAAAACCAATAACATCCAGAAAACTTTAATTAATATAAAATGCACACATACTCCTATGACGCCTATATGCAGGGACCCTTAAGCTATAGACTAGGTTACTAGACTAGGCAACCTAATTCTCTATAACCATTGGGTCTGATACCATTCTGTCACACCCCACCATGGCGGAATATGGGGCGCGACGTATGGATATCATCACAACAACAGCGTGTCTATAGAGAGAACTATATGAATTAAAAATGTCATAAAAGGTGACACAAATGTCATGACAATATCTCATCAATGCATGAGTCTAGGTAAGTAGGTAACAGTCCTACCTCTTACCCAAGACAAACAAATGACACAAACAAATCAACATATAGGTTCATAGTATCACTTATTGAAACAAACAGAAAAATAAACTAAGAAGGAACAGGGATCTCCTTCTAAATGCATTCCTACGCGACTCTAATCCTAGCCACATATGTTCTCATGCTTAACCACTTTATCACCTGAAAGAGACACTAAAACACGTCAACATAATGTTGGTGAAAGTCATAGGTTTAGACTCCAACCCAAAACAGATTAAAATAAGCTGTGAACCACCATAAACCACTAAACATATGGACAATGTGCTACAAATATGCATTAACAACTAACATTCAAGATCAATCATTCCAAACAAAATCCAAGGCTCCCATCCTTACCAAACACCATGGTAAAATAGGCACCCATACACCTATGTACCAATCCCAAGGCCCCGCCTTGTCATTATCCATTGGTCCCATAGATGCTCACACATCTATGTACCTCCCCAAGGCCCCGCCTTGTCAACATCCCCTTGGTACCAAGTCAATCCATAATAACAATCAAGAATCGCATAGCAGTTAATCACATAAGTGTACACACAAGTCCATCACAAACCATAAAAACATTCACAACATTGTTTACAAAACCATACAGTGTCTCTTCCATCCCATCTGGAAGTCAAATCATAAAAGACATGGGACTATGAAACTCACCTGATTGAGCTTCTCTAAAAGTCCGCGCACTAGCAAAAAGCTAACAAACAAAAGCACACAATCAAAACATGAACCAAACACTAAGATGGCGCATCAACCTATGATGGATATCTAACCTTCTCCCATATATATACCTCATTTATATGCTCTAAGCATCTCATTACACCCCTCTATAAAGCCCTTAACTCAGTTTACTTCATAACCCGTCCCGTTAACATTTTACCCAAAACATTCCCGGTTTTTAGGTCTCCAAACTATAAGCCAAACGCCCACCTAAATATACCCATGATCTCTGTAAAGGAAACCCTATGCCCTTACATATTTTAGCTAACTCCTCCCCTTTGCCCCAACCTTAAAGCTACTGTTAAGGCCCCGATATACATATATATATATATATATATATATATATATATATATATATATATATATATATATATATATATATATATATATATATATACATATATATATATATATATATATATATATATATATATATATATATATATATATATATATATATATATATATATATATATATATATATATATATATATATATATATATATATATATATATATATATATATATATATATATATATATATATATATATATATATATATATATATATATATATATATATATATATATATATATACTTCTGCCTATCCGCATTTTACCGATTTTGAACATACATAAAGTTTGTTATGATTAGGGGGTCTTACCCTAACCCATTTTCTTAGCCACCCTTCAAGTCTCTTATTTAATATATAAACCAACACCCATGCTCATTAGAGGGCTCAAGTGTACTCCTAAGTACTCCAATCACCTTAAAACGTTAAATTAAACCCGAATGATTTCAAAACTGTTTTGACCTCCGACTGTTGTAACCTGTTTTTGACCCACCTCCCCACCTCCAATTTAGTTCTCGTTTATTTATTTTGAAAGCAACTTCAATTTCCTATTCAGGGATGCTTGGATCAAAAAATAAGAGTTTGTAGAACTCTAGATATGATCAAAACAAGTGACTAAAAAATCTGCCCAGTTTTTAAAAACGAATTTAAACATGATTAAACCCTAATTAACATCACTAATAATCACCAATCATTATCCTAATCATGTTAATTGTTATAAAAACCCCTAATTACAGATCTATTAAGAACTCTAATCCATCATATAAATTGATTACACAAAACTTGAAGCCTTAATGCTATAAAACAAGAAAACTATAAGTATTAAATCAAGATTTTTACTTCAAATCTTCAAGAAAATTATTTTTGATGAATCCCTAAATTAGGGCTTGTAAAAATTCGGCCAAAGGGGAGAAAATTAATGAAAAACTGATTTGTGTGATATAAACATGGTATTTATATGTTTTATTAAAAAGGTTTTTCCAAATTGGGCACAAGTTGGGTCTTTTGGCCCATTATCCTTTCTTTTTCTTTTCTAGTCGGTTTAAAACCCGATTCATATATTTTTTTTATTTTTTTTAGACTTATTAATATATTATTAATAATAACTTAAGTTACCTTAATTTATTTCAGCTCCTAAAACCTCAAAACCGTAAAACTAGTCAATTTACGCGTATACCGTAAAAAACGTAAGATATACAGTTTTAAAAAAACTCTTGAATTTTGAAATAAACTTTTAAACTAAGTCCTAAATTACTTAAAACCATCCCGAAAAATACTCCCATGACTAAACACCTTACCCGAGACCTCTAAATGCTAAACCTCAAATCGTAAAAAAAATACGATTTACTATAATACTTATACGTATACGTAAACACCAAAATAACACCATTTCATTTCATAGTCACCAATTTGTGACCTCATGAACATGAAATAACCGTTCCTAGATTTACTTATGAGTACCTTATACCCATATACGATATCCACACCAACCTCGTTCACGCAAAATAAACATGTAAACACACAAAACACATAGTCACACATAAAATAACCTAAAAATAAGACCAAGTGACGAACCTCAAAACCACGGTTGTCACAGGTACACTCTACCTTTCACGTGTCTAACCTGAAGAAGTGCTATGCTGAAGAACCATTGGTATGCCATTGGAAGGAGTTCAGTTTGACGACAAACTCCAGCTCATAGAAGAACCAGTAGAAATCATGGAGAGGACGGTTAAGAAATTGAAACGCAGTCGCATTCCATTGATCAAAGTACGTTGGAACTCGAGGAGAGGTCCTGAGTTCACTTGGGAACAAGAGGACTCGTTCAAAACAAAGTACCCACACTTGTTCACCTGACCGATGACTTCATCTTAAGCTTTGAGGACAAAGCCAAAATAACAGGATGGTGTTGTAAAACCTCTGATTTTATCTTATTGACTTTGTCAACTGTTGTACTTACTATTTTTGGAATCTATACAATTCCACTTTATATGACTTATTAATAATTATATACTTTTATCATACTATTATTTCATATTTATTTGTACATTTATATGAACCTTTAGTCTTTATTGACTACGTTGGCAATTGACTGGCCACATGATTGAACAAGGACTCATCACCTCAGTATACACTTTTCATAAACTGTAACATTATTTACTTAATTTATTAAGTACTTGGATTTGTATTTATATGTATATATTTACATATACCTCATACTATGAACAAACACCTATCACTTTAAAACAATGTATATCATTTCACATTGTCATTTATTTACTTTATTCAAGTAAAATAATTATAAAGATATACTCATTATATACTTTTACCAAGTTATCTAAAAGTTTAACCAAAATACCTAGAAACTTAACAAATACATACACTATAATACATGGATATTATTAACTCCTAATACTTGATACAACACAACACATTTCTCCCAAATATGTATTGTGTGTCGTGTATATGCATGCATACACTACCCTTAATCATTCAAGCTTAAAAGTTACCATTATTATGTATACTATGCCTTACACTATGTCTTACACATCCCATACACACACCATACTTTTCCTATACACATTTCACTATTGAGTGTCGTATTTGTCCCCCTTTTGACTTGCAAGACATACGGCTAAAACACAAATGGGAGGGAAAATATATTGCTATATTTGGCATGTGTTGAAATCTTGCATGATATCTAGCAAATCCAACATGTATCTTCCAAGGATTAATGGTACATAGTACTAGATACACATAGATCTCTCTCTTTCTTCCTTATATCCTAATCTCACAAACACACCAACATAAAACACTTTGAAGCTCACATTTCACTCTCAAAACTCACGGCTATACACTACTTCTTCACCAAGATCCACAAAACTCATTTACTTCTCCGTTTATTAACCTTAAATCATGTCTCATGCAACTTGAATTCAAATCATTACACTACACTACTCTTAACTCACTTGACAAGACAAAAAGGAAACCCTGGGAACACAAGTGAAGACCACGGCTAGGATTTAATCCAAGCATCCACCATTGTTGAAACCAAGTTCAAGTTACTACTCATTCACCTATCCACTCCTAGAACTAACTAAACAAGTAAGTATCATGAAACCTATATATTCTATATACTTCATTTTTTCATACACTTGAACATATATATACATATCACTAGTAAAACTTAACCTAAGAACAAATCTAAGCAAATCTAGGCCATGATGAGTCACAGCTAGAAATGATGTACCACTACATGTGATGTAAAATCTTGTTAACCATGGTGACCACAACCTCATGAACATGCTTAACTACAAAACCCATGAAAACCTATGCTTGTTTAATTCTAGACGTGGGGTTATCTCCATGGTTTAGTGTGATGGTTAACTTTGTAATATTGAGATAGACCTAGTAATCACTATATCTAAGTTACTAACTAAAAATGTAACTAGTTGCCTTAATAGATTATTAAGCCCACTATTTAAGCCTTATAGAAATTAAGCCCATTCAGCCCACTAGAATAATCATACTTTAAATAAACTTTATTTTTATTAAATAATGATAGTATAAAACTTTTGGTGTGAAAATTATGATTTCATAAACTTTCGGATTAAAATGATGATTTTATAAAGTTTTCGGACTAAAAATGTAAATATAAGGTTTCGGATGGATTTTGTAAATTTAATAAGTTTAGGGACTTAATTGGACATATTTAGAAACTCGTTTCAACAAAAGTTAAAACCTAAGGACCTAGTTTGTATATTGCCGAGAGTTAAGGGTGGTATTTTATACCATTCGAGACTTAAATCATAGTAGGAGAACTCATTTGTTATTATTGATAAGTTATGTATAGTTGTGTAACTTGGTTAGAAACTTAGGGTCCCCTTTTGACTATTGCCGAGAGTATTAGGAGCCCCAGGAGCCTTTATTGCCAAAATAGTAAAGTTATACAAGCCTTAAACAAACCCTAGGGGCCATTTTGGCATTAGCCGAAACTTATTTGGTGCCCTAGTGGGCGTTTATGAAACATTTCCTAACCTTAATATAAACCAAATACTACAAGGACTAAATATGACAATATATGAAACTTTTATAAACCCTAGTTACACGTCTAACTAGGGAGGGACTTGTTTTGCCATTGTTTGAAAGTTAAACGAACCCTAGGAATATTTATATAAATAATGTCGCGGGTATTATATATAATCGAGGGTCTAAAATGTAATTTCCTAAACTTAAATTAAACCCTAATTATATATATATATATCTATAATCTTAATAATAAAAACGTAAAACTTAAATAGAGGTATAAATACAAAACTCGTTAATTTTTCCCAAAATTATAATTTAATAATTATACAAACATCGGGAACGTTGAATTAAATTAAAATGTTATACATTTTATAAACACTATTTATATATAATATAAATTAAAATTAACTTATAAAAATAAATATATTTATTATATTTATTTCTTATCACCTTTATATACATATAAAACCTCCTTTTATAAATATTTAAATTACTCTACCAACGAAACAAGTACGAGATTATTAATTAAAGAAATTAATTAATTAAACGATATTATTTATTTTACACTTAAAAATAAATACTTTCGTTACCTGTACACAATAAATTAAATTACAGATGTCGTAATAAAATGCTTAAAACCAGTATAAGCATGCATAGTCTTGTTCTGAAACTTTTATGCATTATGTCATGCATTTACCGAGACCGTATAATTATTTAGGTTGTTGACTGTATTCTGAGCATCATATCAGATTATCTTGTGACTTATTGTTGTACTACTGAGGTGAGTTCATGGCTGATGAGATGGCATTTATACATGATCTCATCATTCTTTTCGGGCTTTTAATGCATAAAATGTCATAAAAATAC
Source organism: Glebionis coronaria (assembly GCA_025667525.1). NCBI lineage: Eukaryota > Viridiplantae > Streptophyta > Magnoliopsida > Asterales > Asteraceae > Glebionis > Glebionis coronaria. The sequence continues at coordinate 286,420,922 of CM046877.1, read as the reverse complement.
CATATATATGCTTGTATTTGTGTATGTGTGTATTTTAGGTATGGATATCGTGAAAAAGACAAAAGATCACAAGAAACAAGGAAAAACGAACACGAGATCAGCCCTTTGAAAATCAAGAAATGTTCAAAACAAACCCTCAACAATTCAAAATTTTCAACAATAGTCCCTCATGAAGTCAAAGAACCAATGAAGACCTTTGAAGATCAAGAAAGTACAAGATCAGCCCTTTGAAAATCAAGAAATGTTCAAAACAAACCCTTTAAACCTTTGTTGAAAAGTTTTGTGGCCAAAATAGAAATTTGAAAACTTAAATAACAAAGGAAGTTAAGTTTGTTGGCTGAAAAACTCGTTTTACATGTTTTCCCAAAGACTAAGGACCAAATGTGCCATTTCCAAAGTTTAAACTTAAACAAACACGCGCCAAACACTAATCCTCCCCTAAACTCGGATCAAAAGTGTTACTGTTCACACGTATGAACCCAACTTTTACTTTTTACCATCAAAGGGGAAAGTGAAATTTGTTGCTCATCCGTGTGATTCACCTCACCTCAAACCCATCCCAACAATAAACTCCTTCTTCTCCAATCACCAAGGACCCCACCATTCAACACGTCAACCAATCACATGCCACCCTCCTCTCCAAGCAAAGCCACGTGTCCAAATCAACGACTCACACTCATTACTTGTCCCTAAAGCATAAATGAATATCCAGGATCAAATTTGACAGCTCACAACATCAAACACGCTTCAAGCACTCAAGAGCATTCTAGGAATTTTCTAGCTAGGGTTTTCATGTAATTTGCATCTAGAATCGTCTATTGTTGCCTATAAAAGGACCCCCAACCTGTGGTGAGGCCTTTGTTCCAGATTTTAGCTTTAAATCTTTGTAATTCCTTTTTATTAAATAAAAGTTGGATTTTCTAAAAATTGTGATTTCCCTTTGTGTTTTATAAAAGTTTGGTGTTTGATAAGCTAAGATCTGAGTTCCATTTATCTGCTTGATGGTTTTTGAGGCAAGGTTTTTAGCAATAAAACTTTTGTCTCAAAAATATCATTTTTCATAGTTTTGTGTTCATTCTTTGTGTTTGTTGAATCTTAGCATGTACAAGGAAGCTAGTGGTTGTTCTGCTACCACTTGAGCTCACACATCCCAAAGCATGGATGTATGTTTTGGAGGTTCTAATCTCTAAAACTTTTAAGTTTTCTGAATATTTTGTGCTATACTACTGATTCTGTGATTTGGTCTGTGAATTTGTGATATTGTGGTTTGATCTTGTGTTTTGGAGTTTGTTGGTTGATATTAGGTTGATTTGAACTTGTATTGTTGGTTAAATCTGAATAATCCTTTGAAATATTGTCTAAACAGATTATTAAGGGGTGTTTGGGTTAACTAATTAATCTGGTTTGGGGTTGATTTGAGCAAGTATTGTTTGGTGTTTTGAGTTTGTTCTTGTTTCATTAGTGTGTTTGGTCATTTATCTGCAAGTTTTGTGGCTATTAACACCTAGATCCAACAAGAGGCTATACAATCTAATTAACTTGGTAATTTTGGCTGAATTTTAGAGGACACCTAGATCTAAGCATAGACTAGGGTTAACAAGTGTTAAATCTAAGTTAATACAACTAGGGAAAGAGGATTTGAGTGCTGAAATTGGATTTGTGGTCATCTATATCAGAAAAAGTGTTTGTGTTCTTGGTGTTTGTATCAGCAACCTGCTTGTGATTGAATCTGCTTATTTACTTTGATCCAGTGCTTGAAATAAGTTTGTTTGTGCTTATTGGACTTAATTATAGCTTGTGTATGCATTTGGTCCATTTTGGTTGGCTTATTCATGCTAAATCTGCTTATGAGTGCATAACTGCTTCTTTATAGGTCTGTATCATATCTGGACACTGTTGGCTTATTCTGTGCTAACTGGCTTATTGGAAGTGTGATATTTTGCTTGATTTTGAATCCTTACAAATCACTGGTTGTAAGGTGCCCTTGTTATCCATTGAATCATAGTAAATCTCTCACAAATCTCAAGTCAAAAAGTCAAAGCAGTGGGAATCCTTTCCCACTGAAAGTTACCCCTACTAGTGTAATTTGTGGTTCAACTTATCAATAAGCTATTCCAGCTTATTTAAACGTGCAACAACTTTGAATTTGTAATAGGTGCTCATTATTTGACACATTTGTTCATACTGGAGCATTTGGAAGGTTGACTTTAGGGTTTGACTAGAAAACCAACTCATTTGACTTTTTCATAAGTGCTTATCACATAATACAGCTTATTTGGCTTAGCTTATGGAACTTTTGTTGATTGATTTGGCTTATTGAAGTCATTTGGAGTCTTTTGCAAGTTAATCAAGTCTTGAGGTGTCCTAGAACTCTAACCCGACTATTTTGGCTTTTAGTGAATTTCTATTTGGCTTATTTCTGCCCTATTGAGTTTGGTTTTTCAAAATTTCTTTTCACAGATCTCTTAGGAATCCCAAAAGAAGGTTGTGTGTTGAATTAGAGCTTATGGCATTGGCTTATGGCTTAATGGGCTTATTGGCCCAATAAGAATAAGTTTTTGTGTTAATAAGCTGTGATAAGCTCAGAATCAGCTTTTGGGCCTTCAGAGTTTTGTGTTCAAAACTAAATTTTGAGTCGAATAGGGCTTTTTCAGGTCATTTGGGCCAAGTTAAACTTTTTTGGCCCATTTAGCCCATTAGTGGGTCTGTTTTGGACTTTAGCCCATTTGGGGGCCCAATAGGGGCTTTTTGGTAATTTTGCTTTCATTTTCTGATTATTTAGGTTAAAATAAACTAGTTTGCACGTATTTTTGAATTTTTTATAATTTTTGGATTTTTAATATTATTTTAATATTATTTTTTTATTAAATTTCAATTTTCACTTTTTTGCACTTTTTATATTTTTCTTAGGTCTAATACATTAAAATAGGATTTTTGCAACTCTTAGATTAATTTTATCATCATTTTCCTAATTTCTAGAATTAATTTAAGGTTTTAATAGTTTTTAATCATTTTAAATAGTTTAAATTTGTTTTAAATTTCATAAAAATAGTTTTTATTCTTATTTAGTCATTTTAGAGGTTTACAAAGTAAAAATTCTTTATTTGGGCTTTTTAATAGTTATTTTGATTTTTAGGGCTTTCATTAGCATTTAAAAATTAATATTTAATTAATTAGAAGGTTTGAAAAAGTTTTGATCATTTGTAAACTCTTAGTTTATTTAATTTGATTTTTGGGAATTTTTTGGGAATTTTTAGACTTAATTTTTATTTTAGCATTTTTTACGATTTTGCGTTCTTTTACATCTTAGCCTAATTTTCACGTATCCGTCTTTCTTTTTTCTCCTAAGCAATATTAATCTAAAGCATACAAGTTAAACACACACATATACCTCCTTGGGAAACGAACTTTGTGTTTCTACTACACACACTTGTGGGTCATTAGTGCACGGTTTTCCTAAACCGTCGTATTTAATACTTACCGCTTTTACGCTCTTTTGTTTTCCTAAACAAGACGTGTAAGTTTACCACAATCATTTTGGCGCCGCTGCCAGAGAGGTGTGTTGTGCTTAATTTTGAAAACTTTTGTTTTTAATATTATCCATAAATAGTATTTGTGTTAATTGGAACTACATTAACACGTATTATCGGTTTTCGTTTCTTTGTGAATATTATTACTATATAGTATACGTATCACAATAAAAATACAATATCTCCAAAAGTGTGAAAACACAACCTTGATTTGGGATTTCATCACTCAGTCATTGTATTCGAATCTCAAACAAAAAGAAAAAGGCAAAAATAGATAAATACTTTCGTGAAGCTCGATTTTGAAAAATACGAACTTTAAGGTGAATAGATAGGCAACGTGCTATAAAAGGCCGTTAAAGGGAAGCTAGGTACTTAAGTGCTTCGCGCCACCTCATCCCCCCCGTTCACTTGTTAGTATTTGATTTTGAAAGCTAAACGAGGGTTTTGCCACCCAAAGTATTATTACGTATCATATATATTTGCTTGGTTTCTTTGTGATTAAAACCTCTTGAACAATTTGGTTTTCACCAAGGTTCTAAAGTCATTCGAAGGCGTTCACTCCACGTGATCGTTTTCATTCTTTGAGGCTCCATTAATCAAGAGTTTGATTCGAGGAGAGATTTCGTAGATTGATTGTCTACATAATACAAACAAAATCCAAATAAATAAATTTAAAAACAATCAAAAACACAAAAAAAAATTAAAAACGTAAAAACACCAAAAAGAATCTTCTTTACTCACCTCCAGATTCTTCGTTACGTTTATGCAAACTCGCTCACAAGCGAAACGTGCTCGTAAACGTCGTCAACAAGAAGGAAACTACACTTTTGTTGAAAGAACTCCAATTGTCGAACCCGTTGTAAAACAAATAGTCACGATGGCTAACCATACTAGATGGAGTTGCTTCAAGCACCCACCGAGGGTTTTGGAGAAGCGATTGTGATTCCCGCCATCCTTGCGGAGAATTTCGAGATAAAAACGGGTTTAATGTCGATGCTTCAAGCTAATAAATTTCGAGGACACGAAAAAGATAACCCACATTATCACATACGGAATTTTAATCGTCTCACCGCAACGAGCAAGTTTAAGGATGTTCCACAGGACGCCATTAAGATGATTTTGTTTCCATACTCATTAGATGGTCGCGCTATAATTTGGCTTGAGAAAGAACCCCCAAATTCGATTTTTACGTGGGGTGATCTCGTGTCTAAATTTGTGAACCAATTTTTTCCACCATCGAAAACGACACATTTGAAAAATGAGATTTCGAGGTTTACGCAAAAACCTAACGAGAGTTTTTCCATGGCATGGGAACGATTTAAGGAAATGATACACGAATGTCCACACCATGATTTTCCGAATTGCATCAAATAGATACATTTTATAACGGACTTAACGATCATGAACGTGATTATTTAAATGCCGCCGCGGGTGGTAATTTTTTGTGCAAAACAACAAACGAAGCTTTAACGATCATCGAGAATAGATCTAAGGTTTACAACCCTCGTAACACACCGAGTGTTGCCAATATGGGTTCATCGTCGTCTCACAACATGAACGTTTTGCAAAACGAAGAAAATGAGGAAAATAGATTTTTCGATAGATTTTCATCGCTCATGACTCATTGGAAAGCTAAGGAAACTTCTAATTCCGCATCGGTCAAAGCGATTGATAAGAGTTGTTTATCGTGTGGAGAAGCACATGATCTTTCCGAGTGCATTACCGCCGGTGGTAACACTTCGAGTGCTTGCGTAGCCACGAGAACTTTTGGTCAAAATTCACGTCCAAACCAAGTCCCTCAAAATCAAAACGTTAACAACTATCGAAACAATAATCAAGGAAATGGTTACCAAGGAAATTCATATAACTACAACAAGGGTAATTATACAAGTGGTAATAATGGGCAAGTGCAAAATCAAAACCAAAATCGTGATTTTCAAAATACGAGTCAAGGTTTTAAAAATGCTCACACTAAAAATCTTCCAAGTGAATTTTTAGATTACGCAAAGGCCAACGATGCTAAATTTGATAATATGCAACGAGAGATGATAAGTTTGAGAACCCAGTTGAAGAACGAGTAAAAAAATGAGCTTGCAAATGAATTAAAAACTCACGCTTATAAAATGGAGGGTAATGTTCAACGTCTTCAACAAAATCAACAAAAGATGGAACAAGGCCAACATGAAATTAAGCTAGAGTTATTAAAAGTGGACCAAAGGCAATCTAAATTCGATGATCGAATGGCAAGCATGTTTGAAGCCATAATGTGTAAACCGTCTTCCTCGGGTGGTCTTCCTAGTGATACCATTGCAAACCCGAAGGGTGAAATGAAGGTTATTACTACTCGTAGTGGTAAAACTTTTAACGAACCCATTTCTCGTGCTAATATTTCCAAGGAGAATGAAATTGAAAACAAACCTGAGGTAGTGGTAAAAAAGGAGCATATCTCAAGCCCACGAAGTACCACTCAAACCACACCTACGTTCGAACCCATACCAATTGTGGAACCCGAGATTCCAAGGCCGTTGCCTACGCCCCAACCCACACCACCCTTGCCTTATCCATCGAGACGTAACACGGAGAAATTAAATGAACGTAACAAACAACAAATCTAGATTTTTATAAAAATGTTTCAACAATTGCATTTTGACGTAAGTTTAGCCGACGCGTTGTTATACATGCCTCGTTTCGCCTCCACTTTTAAAAGTATGATGAACGATAAGGAGAAGCTTTCAAATCTATCTAATTGTTCTTCGTTTTATCTTAACCGAATACAGGAAAGAGTAGGAGACCCCGGGAAATTCCTTATCCGGTGTGATATTCAAGAAATGGAATAATGCCTTGCCTTGGCTGATCTTGGCGCGAGCATTAATTTGATGCCTTTTTCAATGTAGAAATCGCTATCACTTCCGGCTCTTACTCCTTCGAAAATTTCCATCGAAATGGCCGATCATTCAACAATTCTCACATGTGGAATAGCCGAAGACGTTTTCGTTAAGGTTGGGAAATTCTACTTTCCGGTCGATTTTATCATTGTAGATATTCCCGCAGATCCACAAGTTCCTCTAATTTTGGGTCGTTCATTTTTAGACACCTCGAGATCGATAATCGACGTTCACGCTAGAAATATTACGTTACGATTTAACGAGGAGGAACTTGTCATAAACGCTACAAAAAATTTGACACCTTCTCATGTTTCGCTATCGCTGCTATAAATCACGTTGATTTAATTGACGTAGTTTGCGATGAATTTTCACAAGAAGTGTTAGAGTTTTCCGAAGGTTCCATTAGTGGCAATCCCACTATCTTAGACCCTATTTCTGGTAAAAATTCACATTCTCTCGCTCCATTCGAAGGAGGCGATTTTATCGACAATGAAGAAAATGTGAACAATAGTAACAAAAAAATTCCATCATATTTTCCGCCGATGGAAATTATGAGTGTTGAACCAAAATCTTCAATCGAGGATCCACCAATCCTAGAACTGAAAGACCTTCCACCTCATCTAGAATACGCATTTTTAGAAGGTGAAGATAAGTTGCCAGTAATTATTGCGAAAGATCTTTCCGATAACGAAAAAACCGCACTTATAAAAATCTTAAAAGCTCATAAAGGGGCAATTGCGTGGAAAATATCCGACATTAAAGGAATCGATCCTAAGTTTTGTACTCACAAAATATTAATGGAGGAAGACTACAAACCCGCAATTTAATCTCAAAGAAGGGTAAACCCCAAAATTCACGATGTCATTAAAAAAGAGGTTTTAAAACTTCTCGACGCGGGAATGATTTATCCAATCTCGGATAGCCCATGGGTGAGCCCAATCTATTGTGTCCCTAATAAGGGAGGAATGACCGTTGTGCCCAACGAAAACAACGAGTTAATTCTGTTGATCCCAAACTTAGATCGATTAGCTTTGTGTATACGAGATTAGATCGAGTAATACACGTAGAGAAACCTTTGTATATGCTTTATGAATCTAAGTGTTATGCGGAATTTAACACATAAACAAGAACACACAAGATGTAAACAAACTTTCACTTTGATTATGAATATCAAACTTGCTTACAATGAAAGATGTTTACGAACGAAAACTTATATGAAAACTTATATTGAACATTAACCTAAAGGCCTTCTTTTATAGACATAAGAAGCCTTGTACAATAATCTACGTATCAGCTATTCTAGGTAAAGATAAATATAGAAAATACATTGTCGTTTCTATCCTTACTAGAAGTATTCTAGAATATAATAAACGTGTAGATTATATCTTCCATCAGTGCTTGTCTTCAATGTGTCAACGCTTGACTTTAACTTGTCAACGCTTGAGCTGTCAGCGCTTGTATTCCTCTTGTCAACGCTTGTTTTTTTCTTGTCAGCGCTCAAGTGATCTGGCCTTAATTTATTCCCAACAATCCTCCCCTAAACTTGATATCCACTCTTATGATCAAGTTTCTGAATAAGCATTAAGGACTAGGAGGAGTCTTACAAACCTTCTCATATTGGTAATGAATAAATCTGATCAAATCTTTTGCCACGTCACTTGAATAATCTATTTCCAGCTGAGTGTCCTTCATCTTTTCCAAAATAGCATTGGATATGAAATACTGAGCATCCACAAGTAGATACTCAACAAACTTTGTAGAACTCAAATGGTATACACCAGCAGCTGAATATAACCTCCATTGAAGACCACTGAGGTCATCTTCAAGATCCTTCCATATTGCAGGATCCTCATCTTTTGGTCCACACATTCTTTTGAATGTGGTCCAAAGTTTTATTCCATTAGCTGAAGTTGGTGCTTCAGCCTCATACTTGGTCTCCAGAAACCTCCAAAGGTCCACCAAGTCTTCTCTATCACAACTTGCAAACAAAGATATGAGAGTGGTAAAAGTGTGTACCTCTTTGCCAAATCTGCCAATCTTCCAGAACCCAAATTCATCTTCCTCATAGCTCACAATTGGGTTCCTGGAATCTAATGGTAACACTTGCACCATATCTAAAGCTTCTAATGGGGAGAGCTTGAGGCTCTTTCTTATAACGGCTTCACTTGGATATAGTGGATCCATATCTTTTGGAAACTCAAATTTAATTCCCTTCTTCACTGGCCTGGGAACCATCATAGCTTTCTTGATTTCCATTTCTTCTGCAAGTTCCTCCTTTCTTTCATCTGAAAGAAGTCTGAGAGTGTTTGCTTCTTGCACTCTCACCCAAATGGGATAAGCCCTGTTTTCCAACTCATCAAATGTCAAAGCCTTCAACTTCTGATATGTCCATCCAACTCCATGACATCTGAGCAACATAAAGTAGAGCTCCCTTCTATCCCTTTTTAACTCTAAGAGAATATTGCTTGCCTTGTGTTTCAAAATTACCTTACAATCCTTCTGAACTCTAAGAAGAAGCTCCAAACCCCATATTTGATCTGAAATGGTCAAGTCTGGATTATCCATGCATCTTTCTTCCCAAGCATTGTACATTTGAACCACCTCTGGCATGTCAAAGTCAACCTGCAATTTCAATTCTCTCAACTTCTCTTTGGCCAACTCATCTCCATACTCAAGCCTTTTAGGTTCTATAATCATTACACTTGAGTCTGAGCTAGCTCCATCACTTTCTTCTTCTGAAGTCACAACAAATGGTGACTTTTCCTTTTCATCTTGTTCCATCATTTGTGCAGCCAATCTTCTATCAAATTCAACTTGAGCTGCATCCTTTGGAACAATCTCTTCTACCATTTTACCCTTACCCTTATCTGATGGTGCAATGGTTGGTAAGGTAGATGGTAATACCTGAGTAGAAACTTCCTTGATGATAGATGATGACTGGGATACATCACCTTCATGTGCAGGTCTGTCAACGCCCAAATTTATCCTATCAGCGCCCAAAATACTTCTATCAGCGTCCAAATTTTCCTTGTCAACGCTCAAATATCTTCCCTCAGCGCCTTGTGTAACCTCTCTCAACATAGCTGTAAATGATAAATTTAAGTTGGTGGGAGAGACTAAGGACGTATCAAAACCTGGTTGTTTCTTCAAAGTTGTAAGGGCCTCAGCAACATCCATTGATTGACCATCCTGGCTTGCCTTATCACTCAGATTTATTTGATCTTCCTCCCCTTTGGAAGATTCCTCCATACCCCTCCTAGCACGATCACTTTCCAAAACAACAATCCTCTCCCTCAATTGCTTGAGTTCAAGGCCTTGTGAGCTGACAATATGTACTAAGTCTGCATTTTGCTTTTGCAAGCTTATGCAGACTGCCGTCAATTCCAAAAGAGTCATTGGTTCCAGTCTGCCCTCTTCTAAAATGGGGATTTGACCTCCCAAGTCAGATTCATTGGGCAAGGATGAGGACTTAATGATGGTGGGACTGCCTTGGCCAGCTTCTAAGCCAGAACCAATAGTCCCAGCCTCATCCAGGTCACCAGCCACACTTGTGGTGGTGGTTCTCTCTGCTACATGGCTAGGTCCACCAGAGGAGAACACTCCAGTAGTCCTTTGGTGTTTCATCAACCTATATTCAGGGGGTGTAGAAGATGGTGTGGAAGAATGGGTAGATGTGGGTTGGTTAAGGGGTGTTTGGGATTGTGAAGGTTGTGTGTCAGCGTTGGAAGTGAGCACATCAACGCCAACATTTGATATGTCAGCGTCAAAGGGTTCCTGGTCAAGTTGCATGTGTTCAGGTGAAGGTAAAGGTTCAGGAATGGGTTCAAGTTGTGGTTGAGGGTCAATTTAAGGTTGGGGGTCTGGTTGGGGTTGTGCTGCTGCAATAACAGCAAGCATGGCTTGGGTTAAAGGTAAGTCTCTATGGGGTGGTGAATCCATCTTCATAAAAATAGCTTTCTTTTGCTCAGGGATCTTATAAAAATCATTATGATCCCTTGAGCAGTAACCTTGATCATCAAAAACCATTTGTCCCCTTGTTTTTACACATCCCCTCAAAAATCATTTTAGAATAGTTATATTTTTGCCCTGTTGCAATGCACACAATAGCACTGGCAATGGATCTATTGATCTCATTGTGTGCAGTACATTTGGGACTCAAACATTGAAGGAGGACGTGTATGAGGTACTTCCAGGCTGGGGGAAATTCCTGCTTATGATACTTATTAAGAGTACCTTCATCAGGAAAAGGATATCCCAAAGCCCTAAGCCCTTGTTCTATTTCATTTATGGGAAGGGTGGCTATACCATCAGCATCATCAAGATGCAAGGCTTGGCGTACCAAGGCCTCAGTAACCACCCAAGATCTCCCATGAACAATAGAAGTCAATGTGGTCACTCCATTAACTGTTGAGGAACTGACAGTGTTCCAAAACTGCTTAATGTGTGTGACTGGAATGAGTGGTGCATGAGAAAGAGCATACCTTAATGGGGATGCGTTTAAATACGCCACCATTTGTGTGTATTGGGGAAACAGAGCATCATCAGCTTCAAGATAAGCAAACAAGTTGTGTTGTGATCTGAACCCCAATTCCAATTCTGCTGGTTTAAACTTTGGTGCCATTGATGAAAGCTGTTAATTTTAAGTGAAGAAGATGAAGTTGATAAGAGAAAATTGTTAGACAAGAATTATAGATACCCTGTTTAAAATAGGAGCCAAATTTATAGGAGAAAAAGAATGCATGTGATTGGCCCAAAAATAGGCAAAGATTTTCAAAAATCAATCATGAAAATATTGAAAAAGTTATAAGTTATCTCATGCATTAAATGAAAGTAACAACTCCTAAAATTACGGCTTGAAAATATGTCAAAAAGTAACAACTGGGTAGGTCCCATTGAGTGTCAACGGTAAAAAATAACCCATCAACGCCCAACGGCTATAATCTTGTCAACGTTTGCCTAAAGCCATGTCAGCGTCCAATTTGGTCACAACAACGCTTGGAAAATTCTTGTCAGCGTCCAAAAATAAAAATATTTTAAAAAGTGAAAAATGACCTTAACAAGTAATTTATCCTAGAGAAGATAACCAAAAGCTGATAATTATCATAGGGCGGCAAGCATTGTCCAGTTATGCACACTTGCATAAGCAAGATAGACATAACAGTCCTCTAGTGTCCCTTGCTAACCAAAACTCTTAACAACAAAGTTACCTTATAAAATCCTTGTTACTCCCAAGTAAATACCATATCAAAATCATTCCCAAGTCTCCCAACAGACCACAACCAATTCTAGGCCAAAAATGTCTTGGCAGCATGCATAGTATATCAACTTTGCATGCTACAGTGCCTCATGATTTAGTAAAACTAACTCATACTCACGTGTGGACACAATCTAAAATTGTGATAAGAGTATCATATGGATACCCAAACATCTTAAAGGTTCCTAAAACCTCCCCTTAAACTATGATACAAAAAGTTTGCTAAAATCATGCATGAACATAAAAAAATCTATGTCAAGATAGGAATGAAACATTCCAACCATCATCCATAAATAAAAACTTGTCCAAATGCTTCTCCATTGATCCATAAGCAACTCTGTATCCAATGGTATACTGCTAACACCATCTACACATTTAGATTGAAAACCACAAAACTAACATTGTTGCTGACAACGCCCCGATAACACATGACAGCGTTGAGGGAAGCTTTGTCAGCGTTAGACAATTATAATGCTGACAACGTTACAAAAACACTTATCAGTGTTCAAGTAACCTTTGTTAGTGTTAGAAAAATATAGTGGAAAATCTAAATCATCAATAAAACCAACAATAATAATGCACCATCCTGTACATACTTTTACAAAAAGAATCCAAAACCACATATTATGTGAGATTAACCATTCCAATACTTGTTACCAAGTATTGAAATCTCCCAGCATCAAAAGGTTTAGTTAATAAATCTGACACATTTTCCTCAGTGTCAACCCTATCTGGTTGTATTAAACCTTTCTCAAAGCAATCTCTTATAAAATGGTGTCTAATTTCTATGTGTTTAGCTTTAGAATGATGTACAGGATTCTTAATGATGCATAAAGTACTATTATTGTCAACAAATATCTTAGTATGCATGAAATTATACCCATAGTCCAACAACTGGTTCTGAATCCACAACACTTGGCCACAACATGCATCTGCAGCCACATACTCTGCTTCAGTTGTAGAATTAGCCACCACTGTTTGTTTCTTGCATTGCCAAGATATTAACCTGCTCCCAAGAAACTGACATCCACCAGTTGTGGATTTCCTATCAAACTTATCACCTCCATAATCACTATCTGAATATGCAATCAGCTCCAATGGTGAATCCTTTGGGTACCACAAACCAAGACTAGGGTAGCATCTTAGGTACCTAAAGATCCTCTTCACAGCATAAAGGTGACATTCTTTGGGAGTCACTTGATGGCGTGCACAAGCACACACAGCAAACATGATATCAGGTCTGGAAGCAGTAAGATACATCATGGATCTATAATGCCTGACATCAACATCTTTCCCATCTCCAATCTTTCCCCAAGGGTGTTCTCTATCCATAGGAGTAGTAGCCCTCTTTTCATGTGGAGAAAAGCCAAACTTCTTCAAGATCTCAGCAACATATTTGTCCTGGGAGATGAAGATACCATCCTCTTTCTGCTGAACTTGTAAACCAAGAAAGAAGTTCATCTCCCCCATAGCACTCATCTTGAATTTGTCTGTCATAAGCTTGGAGAAATCCTCACTCATTTTTGGATCAGTAGACCCAAAAATGATATCATCAACATAGACCTGCACAAGCAACACATCCTTGCCTTTCTTCTTTGTAAATAGTGTCTGATCTATGGTGCCCCTCTTGAATCCATTGTCCACCAAATAGGTAGACAAAGTACCATACCATGCTCTAGGGGCTTGATGAAGGCCATACATAGCCTTTTTGACTCTATACACTTTGTCTGGATGCTCTGGATCCTCAAAACCAGGAGGTTGCATTACATATACTTCTTCAACAATGGTGCCATAGAGGAAAGCACTCTTCACATCCATTTGATAGACTGTGAAACCCATGCAGGAGGCATTGGCTAGAAAAATCCTAATAGCTTCAATCCTTGCAACTGGTGCAAAGACCTCCTCATAGTCTATCCCCTCTTCTTGTGTATAGCCTTGAGCCACTAACCTTGCCTTGTTTCTGACCACAATACCTCTTTCATCTCTTTTGTTCCTTAGAACCCATCTTGTCCCTATAGGTCTGACATAGCTAGGACAATCAACCAGCTCCCAAACATCCTGAATTGCAAATTGGTGAAGCTCATCCTGCATTGCCTCCACCCAACTTGGTTCTTTGAGAGCATCAAATATTTTCTTGGGTTCTTCTTGTGACAGAAAACATGCAAACAAACATGCTTGCACAAGAGGGGTATCAACCTTCTTGTGTATATTGGCAATAAACCCACCAAGACCTTGATGAGATCTTCTTGTCTGAACTGGAGTCATAATATCACCAATGATCTGAGATGTGGGGTGATTCTTCATTGTGGAAGTGAGAACCCCTCCTTCAAAAAGTCTGGTGTCCTCAACCTCACGCTCCATGTTGCCAATATCTTCTTCATCAGACTCTCTTTGATCAATGTGAACTTCTTCAAGAATATTGGAAGGTCCAACTTGTTCAAAACTGGAAGAGAAAAGATGCCTATAAGTGTTGTCAACGTCTGAATCTTGGTTGTCAGCGTCTGGGCTAACAGCGCTTGAAATGTTGTTGTCAACGTCTGAGCCATCAACGTTTGAATTGGTCTTGTCAGCACTAGATTTGCCTTTGTCAGCGCCTGAAGAACCATGCATGTTTGTATCTGGTGGTATTTGAAAACCACCATTATCTTGTCCAGCAGCAGCAGCAGCAAAAGCATCTGTCCAAATGGGAATTGTGACAAATTCTAATATAGGAGATGCCTTTTCTGCTTGTGATCCAACCCTCTCATTAACCTGTGTACCTGAAACATTAACAACTTGTTCCTCCACAACATTTGAAGTTACCTTCACAATGTCTGGATTAGTGACAGGCATATAATTTAAAGTTCTAGATAAGGGTTCCAAATCAAACAACCAATTAGGACCACTTTCAGGATCACTAGGTTTATTCTCTAAGAACCTAACATGTACTCTCTCAACTATACGTTTGTTCTCTTTAAGATAAACCATATAACCCTTGCTCTGGACTGAATACCCCATGAAATAGCCCTCATCACCTTTTGCACTAAATTTCCCTAAGGCATCACTAGTATCCAATACTACTACATGACAACCAAAAGGTCTGAGAAAACCAATATTAGGTTTTCTTCCCCAAAGTAATTCATAAGGTGTTTTGTTCTGAATTTTGTTAACCAATGCTCTATTTTGCACATAGCATGCTGTATTAACAACCTCAGCCCAAAAGGCTATTGGAAAGTGAGCATCAGCCAACATTGTTCTGGTTGCTTCAATTAGGGTTCTATTTTTCCTCTCAGCAACCCCATTTTGTTGTGGGGTTCTAGCAATACTAAATTGCCTAGTAATTCCTTTCCTGGCACAGAAATCATCTAGCTTCTTGTTCCTAAATTCTCCACCATTATCACTCCTAAGCATTTTAACCTCATTGCCAGACCTCTTCTCAATCTGAGTGATAAAATCAATAAGAACATCAGCTGTGTCACTCTTCATAGCTAGAAAGAATGTCCAAGTAAATCTAGAGAAGTCATCCATGACAACAAAGCAATACGACTTACCATTCAAACTTTCTATATTTGTTGGACCAAAGAGGTCCATGTGAAGCATATGAAGAGGTCTGGAACTAGTATGCACCTGTTTGGACTTGAATGAGACCTTGTGCTGCTTGCCTTTAAGACATGCAACACAAGAGTGGTCATTGTGGAAGGCCTTCTCAGGCAAACCATCAACTAAACCAAGTCTCACAAGTCTATTTATATTTTTAAAATTTATGTGCCCTAGTCACCTGTGCCACAAATTACTCTCATCTACTGAGGCCTTAGCATAAAAACAAGACATATTGGTATTCATTTTAATCCCATTTAAATTCACATTATATATGTCCTTATGCCTAGGTGTTCTATACTCAATATATTTCTCATCAGGGATCTTAAAATCCTTGCTTAACACCAAACACTCAGTATCAGTAAAAAAAACTTTATTTTTGTTATCACAAACTTGTGATACACTAAACAGGTTGTAATCAAGTTCTTTTACCAGGAAGACGTTCTCAAAACGCAGATTATTGGTGAGAAGGGTTCCTTTGCCTGTGATAGTTCCATATCCACCTCCAAAGTAAACCTTGTCACCATCTTTAATAGGGGTCAAATTCGTCAGATAGTCTTCCTTCCCTGTCATGTGCCTTGAGCATCCACTATCCCAATATCCATAATCATTGATCTGTCTTTGAATGCCCTACACATAAAGAAAACAAATTAGTTTTCTTTGGGAACCCAAGTCTCAAAAGACTTGGATTCAACTGGTTGTTCAATAAGAACAGACTTAGTTCTCACAACAACCCCATTCTCATCCTTTTTAGGATGAAATACCCAGTTAACCCCAATAGGTTTTGTAATGACCTTTGAAATGTAATTAAATCTATTGCAAGTCATTGAAATCCCATTATCATTAGGGTTTTGATCTTTCTTGGGTCTCCATGTTAAGCTTGAAGAAGCTTTAGATCCCTTACCTTGTGGCTGCAAATATTTAGGTCTGGTCACGTTTCTGTCAGCGTTAGAATTTGTCCTGTCAATGCTGAAATTACCCTTGTCAGCGTTGAACCTAGGGTTTGCTACAGAAACCCATTGCCTATTTGACCAGGTGTTTGTCTTTTGAAATGGTCTTTGTCCATGAGTGTTAGACCTTCTAGAAAAGAATGGGGCAGGTCTAATCACTTGTGGACTTTGCTGCACACAAGGTTTGGGTCTGACAACGTTGACTTTCTTCATGTCAGCGCTGAAATTGTTCCTGTCAGCGCTGGCTTTGGGAGCGTTGACACACTTGTATGCCAAATGTGAAGAGAAGAAACTTGTTCCATGATTGCTAACTTGGCTCTTGGGTGACCTATTATTCCTATACATCTCTGCATATTTAATGGTAGGTCTTCTGATGAGACTGCTTTTATACATGGTCTCATCGTCCAAAACGGCCTTAAAATGCATAAAATATCATAAAACATGCCAAATATATGCTCGTGTTTGTTACTTGTGTATTTTTAGGTACGGATATTGAGGAAATGGCAAAAGATCACAAGAATCATTCAAAAACGAACACGGGAAACGAAGACGCACAATGAACCAAGCTCACTTTTGGAAATTTGCAAAAAGACCCCTCAAGTTTGAAGAATTGGCAAAAATGGTCCCTCATCTTTAAAGAACTTGTCACAATTGACCCTCCAAATGTTAATTGTACAAGTATGGTCCTTATTGTTTGAAGATTATACAAGACCAGTCCTTGAAGAATCCAAGAATTACATTTAAAGCCCTTGTTAAAAGTATGGAAAAATATTTGTGCCAAAATTGACAAGTGAAGCAAACTTATTAACAAAGGAATGAAGTTTATGGGCTGTTTATTACAAAATGAAGAAGAGTGGAAACCTTGGGGACTCAATCTGCCATTTACCCAAACAAACCCACCCAACCAGGGTGTGACACCTCAGCCCTACCCACCTTTTTACCCAACAACCCACACACCCGACCCTACCCACATCCATACCCGGTTTTATAATTAAAACAAGGTCAAACCCGGTCAACCCCCACTAACCTTATTTTTTTCCCACCATAAACAGACTTTTAAATCTGTTTAAACCCAAAAACAAATCAAACGCCCCTAATCCTAGATAAACCCTAATTAATCCCCAGATTAATTAGAACCCAAATCAAAGGGTTATCCCCTATAATGCTCCAGATTGTTAATTAAACAAACCCTCACCAAAACCCCACCCTTGATTTGGTCCCCCCATCACCACACACCCTCCACGTGTCCTCCCCTTCTCCATCGTTTTCACACAAAACCCCACCCCCGACAATTTAAACGATTGAGATGCTACTACTTGGCCTCCAAGTAGTTTTAAACGTACAAGATTCATTCTACCAGCTGTCAAGTCACATGGAGCAACTTTTGACCAAGATTCGTCAAGAACTCAAAGGGCAATTTTGACATTTTCCAGTTTAGGGTTTTAGGACTTGTATTATTTTATTTGCATTCTAGTATGTTCCATGAGGTTGTATAAATATGAGACGCCTGTGTCTCATATCTTTGTTCCAGTTTCTTAGCAATTTTCACTTGTAATTCCTTTTTAAGAAAATAAAAGTTTGGTGTTTGATAATCTCAAGTGTAATTCCTTTTTATTGTTTTTAAAAGTTGTGTATTGTGAAAAGGCTAAGGCTGAGTTCCATTAATTTGTGAAGGTTTGTGTTTTGATTTTCAAAAGGGTTTTATAAAAAGTTTGGTCAGAATCAAGAACTTACAAATTTGTAGGAAGTGAAAGTGGAATACAGATTTGTGTTTTGTGATTGTTAGTTTTTTTAAAACGTGTGTTTCAAGTTTGAAAAGGTTTTGTGAAAGTTTTTTTAGGAAAGAAAAGGGAAACAGAATATATTGTTGTATACTTGTGTTTCTTTTTGATTTTTTTTCTTAGCAGGTTTAAAGATTGTTGTTGATCTTTGTCAGCACCAACCCGAGTTGGTAGGAGGTGGTTAAGCAACCACAAGGTCCTTGGAAGTAAGGACCTAAGGTAATTCCTTTTTACCTTGTTAAAAATCTCAGAAAGTGAAGGTTGTATGTTCTTGATGGTTTAAGTGTTACTTGTTTGATAAAGTTGTTGATTCATGTTCTTTTGTGTTTAGATGCATGCTAGAGTATCATAGGATCAGTTTGAGTAGCTTTTGAACTGTTTTGGTTTGTAAAAATTGGTTTTCAAAATTTAAAAGGGTGTTTGGATATAGGATTTAGTAGGGTAAAATTTGAGTTGAGCTTTGAAAAAAGTGTTAAGAGTTATTGGAATAGGTTGATACAGGTTACAAGTTAGTTGGGAAGTAAGATTGGACAGATTTGAAACAAGTTTGTGTGGTTTTAAAAGAGAAACATAGCTAGAAATCTGTACATCCACTTTCTGCTTGATTTTTCATGAAAAATGATGCTTGATTTTTAAAATCTGTTGAGATATAGGGTAATTCAGGGATTGAGATTGCTTGTGTAGTGATTGGTGCTATTGTGTGCTTGATTTGGACATTTAAATCTCACTAGAGTGCATGTAATAAGCTCTATAGTCCTCAGACCTAGAAAGTTGCCTCAGAAACTTGCTTTGGCTTGTGAATTCGTTTTTGGTGATCATTTGTGTGTGATAAGTGTTTATTATTGATTGAGCTTGACTCCTTGTGCTTCTATGAGCACAAGGGTGCCCTTCTGTCACCAAAACAACATCAAAATCTCACCCTCCAAGTCCTCTTGGAGGTTTATCCATCTGTGAAGAAAAGCAAAACCACAAGGCAAAACTTGCTTGTGTTCAAAGTGAATCTGTTACGTTTTTAACCTTCAATTTGGCTTAATCTTGTGTTTAAATAGAAATTGGATTAAAATTTGAAGCTTGCAAAGGTCACAATTTGGTTTTGAAAAAAAAAAAAAAAAAAAAAAGTAAAAAGGGGGTTGCTCAGCCTCGAACCCATAGTCTCCACACTCACAACACCACACACATACCGTCGCGCCCTTGGGTCTTTTACTGACCAAGGGTGCAACGGTTAAGTACTTAACCCCTTTTCTATTTCCTTTTTTAATATAATCCGTAACTTAATAAGCCATTCCTGGCTTATTGGCTTATTGTTTT
The DNA here is from genome assembly GCA_025667525.1 of Glebionis coronaria. Taxonomy (NCBI): domain Eukaryota; kingdom Viridiplantae; phylum Streptophyta; class Magnoliopsida; order Asterales; family Asteraceae; genus Glebionis; species Glebionis coronaria. The sequence goes on along the minus strand of CM046877.1, from coordinate 286,401,638 downwards.
TGCTTGATTTCATTTTTCCTAGGATTATAATAGAGTTTAAGATTTTTCTGTGTAAAAGTTTTATTTTTCCTTTTATTTAATTAATTTCTAGGATTATTTTTAGTTTTATTTTTAGAAAGTCTATAAAAAATATTAAACAGTAATAAAAAAATACAAAAAAATAGTTTTTAGGTTTTAATTAAGTTTTTTGAGGTTTACATATAAAAACGTTTTCAAAAACTTTAATTTTTAATTTTATTTAATTTTAGGGTTTTTAGCCAACTTTAAAAATTAATATAAAATTAACTAAAAGGTTTCAGAAACTTTAATTTACATTTTGTTTCTAGTTAGATTATTTAGGATTTTTGAGAATTTTTTAGAATTTATTTGAGAACTTTTTATTTTTAAGAATATTTTAATATTATTTTATTCATAAAAAGTCAAAGTTTTATTTTTATTTCTTTTTCATTTTTCCCAGGTTCTTTATCATTAATTAGGACTTTTCCCATTTGTAGAATAATTTTTAGGCGTTTCAATTAATTTGTAGAATTAATTTAAGATTTAATACATTTTAATAGTTTTTAGGAGTTTAAAAATAGTTTAAATTGGTTTTAAAATTTTTAAAAATAGTTTTTAGCTTAATTAGGTTGTTTTTGAGGTTTACAAACTATTAAATCTTGTTTAGGGCTTTTTAATATTTAAAAGTGATTTTTAGGGCTTTAATTAGCATTAAAAAGTCATTATTAAATTAATTAAAAGGTTTTGGCAAGTTTGGATTTTTTGTAAACTCTTAGAATATTATTTGGGATTTTTTAGTAATTTTAGGAATTTTTAGATTAAAATTTTAAATTTTGTGCTTTTTACGTTCTACGTCGTAACTTTCTAGTAGTGTTTTTGCCTTATTTTTCTATTTTTTCGTCTTCGTCATTTTCTCTTCTTTTCTTCTCATTAATAAATCAAAAACATAATCATCATTCATTACACAACACACGTGCCTCCTCGAGAGAACGAACTCACTTTTAGGGTCATTTACACACGGTTTTCCTAAATCGTCGTGCTTACCCTATATTATTGCCTTGTTTTCCTAAACAAGTGTGATTTTACAACTATATCAAAATGGCGCCGCTGCCGGGGAGGCGGGTTGTGTTTTGATTGAACAATTGTTGTTTTCTATATTAGCCATAATAGTAATTGTATTAATAGCACTCTATTAATACGTATTATCGTTTTTTCGGTTTTTGTGTGAATATTATTACTATATTGTATACGTAGAACAATAAATACACAAGTACTCCAAATACGTGAGCAATCACAACCTTGATTCGGGATTTCATCACTCGATCATTGTATTCGAATCTCAAACCAAAGAAAAAGGCAAAAACAGATAAATACTTTCGTGAAGCTTAATCTTGATAATACAAACTATAAGGTGGGTATAAGGCGGTTGTATTTCACAACCTAAAGGAAAAAGGCTCTTAAGTGCTTAGCGCCGCCTCGTTTCCTCCGCTTGCTTGTGCGTATTTGATTTTGAGAGTGAATCGAGGGTTTTGCCGCCCAAAGAATTATTACATATCATATATATTTTCTTGGTTTTCATTTGATTAAACCCTCTTGAACGATTTGGTGTTCCACCATCGTTCTAAAGTCATCGAAGGCGTTCACTCCACGTGATCGTTTTCATTCCTTGAGGCCTTTTTAATCAAGAGATTTGATTAGTGAGGAGATTTGTGGACTCATTGTCTACTTAATACATTCACCAAATTCCAAAAAAGTTAATACCATCAAAAACCACAAAAAAATTGAAAAAACACAAAAAACCAAAAAGAATCTTCTTTGCTCGCCTTCTCGTTGTACGTGACGTTTATGCAAACTCGCTCTAAAGCTAGACGTGCTCGTAAACGAAGAAACAAATCACTCACTCTTTCTAGTGAGGAGTCTCCTATTGACGAACCCATTGTACGAGAAGAACCAACCATGGCGAATCGAACTATGATGGAGTTACTTCAAGCACCCACCGAGGGTTATGGAGAAGCTATTGTGATTCCCGCAATCCTTGCGGAGAATTTCGAAGTTAAAACGGGTTTGTTGTCGATGATCCAAAACAACAAATTCCGTGGTGATGAGAAGGACAATCCCCACAACCATATCCGCCAATTTAATCGTCTTACCGCCACGTGCAAATTCAAGGATGTCTCGAATGACTCGATTAAGATGATGCTTTTTCCGTATTCCTTAGCGGGGCCCGCTAAAATTTGGTTAGAGAAAGAGCCACCCAATTCTATATTGACGTGGAAGGATCTCGTTTCGAAGTTCGTGAACCAATTTTTTCCGCCCTCTAAGACTACGCATTTGAAAAATGAGATTTCTAAATTTTCACAAGAATCAAATGAAAGTTTTTCTACGGCTTGGAATAGGTTTAAGGAGATGTTACATGAATGTCCTCATCATGGTTTTTCCGATTTGCACCAAATCGACACGTTTTACAATGGACTTAACGATCATGAAAGAGATTATTTAAATGCCGCCGCGGGTGGTAATTTTTTATGTAAAACGGTTGAAGAAGCTTTGGTCATAATCGAGAATAGGTCTAAGGTTTATAGCCCTCGTCACACACCGAGTGTTGCCAAAATGGGCTCATCATCGTCTCGTAGTATCAATGCATTACATGATGAAGCAAATGAAGAAAACCGATTTTTCGATAGATTTGCTAACCTTATGTCCCATTGGAAAGCTCAAGAAGCTTCCAACACCGCTTCGGTTAAAGCGGTTTCTAAAAGTTGTTTGTCGTGTGGGGGAGCTCATGATCTTTCCTAGTGCATTACCGCGGATGGTAACACTTCGAATGCTTTTGTAGCCACGGGAACTTATAACCAAATCGGTCAAGGTTCACGTTCGAATCAAGCTCCACCCAATCAAAATGCTAATAATTATCGCAACAACAATCAAGGTGGAAATTACCAAGGAAATCAAAGAAACTATAACAAAGGTAATTACCAAAGTGGTAATGGGCAAATTTCAAACCAAAACCAAAACCGTGATTTTCAAACTAATGCCCAAGGTTTTCAAAACGATCACACCAAAAATCTTCAAGGAGAATTTTTGAATTATGCTAATGCTAATGATGCTAAGTTTCACAACATGCAACGTGAAATGGTTAGCTTAAGGTCCGAGTTGAAAAATGAGCTTAAAACCGAACTTGCTAATGAACTTAAAACTCATGCTAATAAAATGGAAGGAAATGTCACACGACTCCAACAAAATCAACAAAAAATGGCGCTAGGACAACATGAGATTAAGCAAGAATTGTTAAAAGCGGATGCTAGGCAATCTAAATTTGAAGACCGTATGGCTAAGATGTTTGAAGCTATCATGTGTAAGCCCTCTTCTTCGGGTGGTCTTCCTAGTGATACCATCGTGAACCCGAAAGGAGAATTGAAGGTTATTACTACTCGTAGTGGTAAAACTTTCAAAGAACCCACTTCTCGTCCAAGTACTTCTATGGAGAAGGAAAAAGAGAAAGAACCCGAGGTCGTGGTTGAAAAGGAGCACATTACAAGCCCACGAAGTACCACTCAAACCACACCTACGGTTGAACCAATACCCATCATGGAACCCGAGATTCCAAGGCCGATGCCTATGCCTAATTTGCCCCAACCCACACCACCTTTACCCTACCCATCAAGACGAGACAAGGAAAAGGCACAAGAACGAAATAATTATCAATTTGAACTCTTTATGAAAATGTTTCGTGACTTGCATTTTAATATAAGTTTTGCCGACGCCTTAGTCATGATGCCTCGATTTGCCGCGAACTTCAAAAGTATGTTGAATAACAAAGAGAAATTGCAAAAATCGTCTAGTTGTTCATCGGTTTTTCTAAGCCGCATACCTCAAAAAGTCGGTGATCCTGGAAAGTTTTTAATCCCATGTGCTATCCAAGACGTGGAAGAATGCTACGCCTTGGCCGATCTTGGTGCTAGTATTAATTTGATGCCTCTTGAGATTTTTAAATCGCTCAATCTTCCAAATCTCACTCCATCAAAAATGTCAATCGAGATGGCCGATCATTCTACGATTCTAGCTTGTGGAGTTGCCGAGGACGTCTTTGTGAAAGTTGGGAAATTCTATTATCCCGTGGACTTCATCGTTGTTGATATTCCCATCGATCCTAAAGTTCCGTTAATTTTAGGTCGATCTTTTTTGGATACCTCGAGAGCACTTATCGATGTGCATGCAAGAAAAATCACTCTTCGTTTCAATGAGGAAGAACTCATCATTAACGCAACCCAAAACTCCACTCTTTCTCATGTTTATTCGATCACATCTTTGTACAATGTCGATTCCACCAAAAACATTTGTCAAAAGATTTCTTATAGAGTTTTAGGTGTTGATAAAAATGAAGTTCCGTCCCCTCCGCCGATGGAGGTTAAGAGTGTTAAGCCTATGATTCCAATCTCGAGTGATTCTTCGGATGATGAATACGTTGATCCCGATGGGGAGGTTTTCTTTGTTGACAAAAGATTTGAAAACTTACCACCACCTAAACCAAAACGCTTTCAAAATGTGAGAATTTTTAGTGTGACTAATATTGTTTTAGATACACCAAATATTTTTGACATAATTAAATCGGGTTTTCACGAGGAGAGTTTAAAAGATGAAAAAGGAAAAAAATTTGAATTTAATTTAAAAGATTTTTCTACAATTCTAACTCCGTCATCACCGCGTTTATTGAGTACTACAAGCTCGTCTTCTCCTTTTGATGATGCTTTGTGTGGACCAAGTGTGGGGGAAGCCCCTTATGTTCCCTCCCCTTTCTCCACCGAGGACGAGATATTTGATCCTGGAATTGCTTATATAGGGAAATCTCGGTCTTCCACCGATGCAATAAATGGAAAATCTTTTCATTTGATTGGTGCGAGTCTACCTCGAGTAGCTCAATGTTTTGACTTACCCATTGTCCCACCCTTCTATTTCTTCTCTCCTATTTTCTTCTATCCCATTGGGATTTGTGTTGGAGTTGTGTTGACTCGTCTTTCATCCGAAAACGAGGACGCTATCTTTGACCCCGGTATACGTTTATCGGATTTTTAAAGTACTCCACGTACTTTTGGGCCTTGTTTATCATGTAAGCCCCACCAAAAATTGACCAAACCATGATTATCCCTAAATGATCACATTTATGGGGATTCGAGTCGAGCTTTTGACTCGGTTATCAAAAACAAGGTGCCTCGTGGGGGAGACCCATGCTTATCCATGTACATATTATTGCTTTCTAATTAGTTAATGTGAGGGGATTTGTGCCCTTCCAACCTTTGTTCCGTGGTTGTTTGTGCATTGTGTCTTTTAGATCATCATCTTCACGATTGGAGCCTCTCGTGTTCGTTTCATGGGAGCACTCGATCGTTTGCTTTGGAGGCCATTCCTAATATCCACATATGATATATCCTTTTATGTTCTAACCTTAGGTTTTTAGCACACTTCATAAACGGCTATTACTTATTGGTTACACCCTTTCCATGCTAGATTAGGCATTCGACTACGTCTCTAGTATGGGGGTGTTTGCACCCCTAGACTCGAAACATTGAGGACAATGTTTAACTTTAGTATGGGGGGTGAATAGATACTTGCCTTGCCAAACCTTTACGCTTTCCAAAGTTTATCGTTTTGTTATCGTTTTGTTGCAAAATAAGGCTAAAAATGGCCAAATTTTAAATTTTTCTCATATTTCATAAGTGTTTGAAGACACGAATGTAGGTTTTCCGATGGCGAGAATAAGAGTAATTTTTGACTCGACCGAGCGTGTTGAGCACTTAGCTTTGATTCCTTAACTACACATTAGGCTAAGTCTCTTAAATGAGGACGAGAAATGATAGAGTTAATTATAAGTTACTATGCTAAACGTAGAGTACTCGTATTCTTTCAAAAACTCATGTGTTCTCGTTGTTTGCTTATTCTCCCTTCGCATGTAAATATTTTTTGCTTAATAAATATTGATTTAGCGGTTTAGTTTTGATTGTTGGGTTTCTAGTCTTTTCTAGTAGCTTCCGTGTAATTAAATTGGGAAGACATTAAGGTATCGCCAGCGTCACGGTTTTGAAGTATTAGCACCCTAATAATCGAAAGCTTCACCTAATAATAAGATTTCAAGTGCTCACCTAAATCTAGCAAACAATCTGAAGCCCCACAAGGCCTAAAATCTATGCAAAATTGAAAGTGAATCAAGCCTTAATCTTCGAAGCTTTAAAGATCCAAAATTCGCTTTAGCGTGAGGATATACGTCTTTGGCTAATAAAACCACCGATGAGGCGGATAATAAAAGGCAAGGCAAGACCGAAGTCATAATAAAAGCTTCATGGCGAAGTTGAATAAAAGATGGAGGTAAACCAAAGATAATAAGGCCCTTCCGTTAGGGGGCGTATAAAAGTCTTGGTAATAAGTCTCATGTTCAAAACCGTTATAAAACCGTGTTTATCGATTCTTCTTGTCAACTTAATTTTTTGACATCGTCGTCTATTAGGAAGGGTTATTGATTTGATGGTCTTAGTTACACCGTTAGGACTCTATTTTTAGACCTAAATCTCTATTATCGCATAAGTCAATGACGCATCCTCGTGATCATTAAGACATAATAAAATATAAGAGATACAACTTAGGAATAATGGGAGAATAAGTACGTGATTAGGGCATATGAGTAGTGTTAGCATTACTAACTTATAATGACAATGATCTCGTTGCACGCTTGGCATGGAATTAAGGTGAAAATCAAGGACGATGAAATTATTTCTAACGAAGCATTCACGTGTTCTTATTCTATGAACCTAAACGTCCCATTTTGCGATGAGAATCATACATTATGTCTAAAACACAAGTAGTAGTAATAGTGTAGTGTAGCTAGTTTATCATTTGAATAAAAGTGAATAAAATTAAATTTTGGAGATGCTTTGATACTTTATTCTAGCATTGCGTGAGGGCACGGCAATGGTTTAGTATGGGGAGTGATGAGACTGCTTTTATACATGGTCTCATCGTCCAAAACGGCCTTAAAATGCATAAAATATCATAAAACATGCCAAATATATGCTCGTGTTTGTTACTTGTGTATTTTTAGGTACGGATATTGAGGAAATGGCAAAAGATCACAAGAATCATTCAAAAACGAACACGGGAAACGAAGACACACAATGAACCAAGCTCACTTTTGGAAATTTGCAAAAAGACCCCTCAAGTTTGAAGAATTGGCAAAAATGGTCCCTCATCTTTAAAGAACTTGTCACAATTGACCCTCCAAATGTTAATTGTACAAGTATGGTCCTTATTGTTTGAAGATTATACAAGACCAGTCCTTGAAGAATCCAAGAATTACATTTAAAGCCCTTGTTAAAAGTATGGAAAAATATTTGTGCCAAAATTGACAAGTGAAGCAAACTTATTAACAAAGGAATGAAGTTTATGGGCTGTTTATTACAAAATGAAGAAGAGTGGAAACCTTGGGGACTCAATCTGCCATTTACCCAAACAAACCCACCCAACCAGGGTGTGACACCTCAGCCCTACTCACCTTTTTACCCAACAACCCACACACCCGACCCTACCCACATCCATACCCGGTTTTATAATTAAAACAAGGTCAAACCCGGTCAACCCCCACTAACCTTATTTTTTCCCACCATAAACAGACTTTTAAATCTGTTTAAACCCAAAAACAAATCAAACGCCCCTAATCCTAGATAAACCCTAATTCATCCCCAGATTAATTAGAACCCAAATCAAAGGGTTATCCCCTATAATGCTCCAGATTGTTAATTAAACAAACCCTCACCAAAACCCCACCCTTGATTTGGTCCCCCCATCACCACACACCCTCCACGTGTCCTCCCCTGCTCCATCGTTTTCACACAAAACCCCACCCCCGACAATTTAAACGATTGAGATGCTACTACTTGGCCTCCAAGAAGTTTTAAACGTACAAGATTCATTCTACCAGCTGTCAAGTCACATGGAGCAACTTTTGACCAAGATTCGTCAAGAACTCAAAGGGCAATTTTGAGATTTTCCAGTTTAGGGTTTTAGGACTTGTATTATTTTATTTGCATTCTAGTATGTTCCATGAGGTTGTATAAATATGAGACGCCTGTGTCTCATATCTTTGTTCCAATTTCTTAGCAATTTTCACTTGTAATTCCTTTTTAAGAAAATAAAAGTTTGGTGTTTGATAATCTCAAGTGTAATTCCTTTTTATTGTTTTTAAAAGTTGTGTATTGTGAAAAGGCTAAGGCTGAGTTCCATTAATTTGTGAAGGTTTGTGTTTTGATTTTCAAAAGGGTTTTATAAAAAGTTTGGTCAGAATCAAGAACTTACAAATTTGTAGGAAGTGAAAGTGGAATACAGATTTGTGTTTTGTGATTGTTAGTTTTTTTAAAACGTGTGTTTCAAGTTTGAAAAGGTTTTGTGAAAGTTTTTTTAAGAAAGAAAAGGGAAACAAAATATATTGTTGTATACTTGTGTTTCTTTTTGATTTTTTTTCTTAGCAGGTTTAAAGATTGTTGTTGATCTTTGTCAGCACCAACCCGAGTTGGTAGGAGGTGGTTAAGCAACCACAAGGTCCTTGGAAGTAAGGACCTAAGGTAATTCCTTTTTACCTTGTTAAAAATCTCAGAAAGTGAAGGTTGTATGTTCTTGATGGTTTAAGTGTTACTTGTTTGATAAAGTTGTTGATTCATATTCTTTTGTGTTTAGATGCATGCTAGAGTATCATAGGATCAGTTTGAGTAGCTTTTGAACTGTTTTGGTTTGTAAAAATTGGTTTTCAAAATTTAAAAGGGTGTTTGGATATAGGATTTAGCAGGGTAAAATTTGAGTTGAGCTTTGAAAAAAGTGTTAAGAGTTATTGGAATAGGTTGATACAGGTTACAAGTTAGTTGGGAAGTAAGATTGGACAGATTTGAAACAAGTTTGTGTGGTTTTAAAAGAGAAACATAGCTAGAAATCTGTACATCCACTTTCTGCTTGATTTTTCATGAAAAATGAGGCTTAATTTTTAAAATCTGTTGAGATATAGGGTAATTCAGGGATTGAGATTGCTTGTGTAGTGATTGGTGCTATTGTGTGCTTGATTTGGACATTTAAATCTCACTAGAGTGCATGTAATAAGCTCTATAGTCCTCAGACCTAGAAAGTTGCCTCAGAAACTTGCTTTGGCTTGTGAATTCGTTTTTGGTGATCATTTGTGTGTGATAAGTGTTTATTATTGATTGAGCTTGACTCCTTGTGCTTCTATGAGCACAAGGGTGCCCTTTTGTCACCAAAACAACATCAAAATCTCACCCTCCAAGTCCTCTTGGAGGTTTATCCATCTGTGAAGAAAAGCAAAACCACAAGGCAAAACTTGCTTGTGTTCAAAGTGAATCTGTCACGTTTTTAACCTTCAATTTAGCTTAATCTTGTGTTTAAATAGAAATTGGATTAAAATTTGAAGCTTGCAAAGGTCACAATTTGGTTTTGAAAAAAAAAAAAAAAAAAAGAAGTAAAAAGGGGGTTGCTCAGCCTCGAACCCATAGTCTCCACACTCACAACACCACACACATACCGTCGCGCCCTTGGGTCTTTTACTGACCAAGGGTGCAACGGTTAAGTACTTAACCCCTTTTCTATTTCCTTTTTTAATATAAGCCGTAACTTAATAAGCCATTCCTGGCTTATTGGCTTATTGTTTTTGCTTGATTTCATTTTTCCTAGGATTATAATAGAGTTTAAGATTTTTCTGTGTAAAAGTTTTATTTTTCCTTTTATTTAATTAATTTCTAGGATTATTTTTAGTTTTATTTTTAGAAAGTCTATAAAAAATATTAAACAGTAATAAAAAATACAAAAAAATAGTTTTTAGGTTTTAATTAAGTTTTTTGAGGTTTACATATAAAAAAGTTTTCAAAAACTTTAATTTTTAATTTTATTTAATTTTAGGGTTTTTAGCCAATTTTAAAAATTAATATAAAATTAACTAAAAGGTTTCGGAAACTTTAATTTACATTTTCTTTCTAGTTAGATTATTTAGGATTTTTGAGAATTTTTTAGAATTTATTTGAGAACTTTTTATTTTTAAGAATATTTTAATATTATTTTATTCATAAAAAGTCAAAGTTTTATTTTTATTTCTTTTTCATTTTTCCCAGGTTCTTTATCATTAATTAGGACTTTTCCCATTTGTAGAATAATTTTTAGGCTTTTCAATTAATTTGTAGAATTAATTTAAGATTTAATACATTTTAATAGTTTTTAGGAGTTTAAAAATAGTTTAAATTGGTTTTAAAATTTTTAAAAATATTTTTTAGCTTAATTAGGTTGTTTTTGAGGTTTACAAACTATTAAATCTTGTTTAGGGCTTTTTAATATTTAAAAGTGATTTTTAGGGCTTTAATTAGCATTAAAAAGTCATTATTAAATTAATTAAAAGGTTTTGGCAAGTTTGGATTTTTTGTAAACTCTTAGAATATTATTTGGGATTTTTAGTAATTTTTAGGAATTTTTAGATTAAAATTTTAAATTTTGTGCTTTTTACGTTCTACGTCGTAACTTTCTAGTAGTGTTTTTGCCTTATTTTTCTATTTTTTCGTCTTCGTCATTTTCTCTTCTTTTCTTCTCATTAATAAATCAAAAACATAATCATCATTCATTACACAACACACGTGCCTCCTCGAGAGAACGAACTCACTTTTAGGGTCTTTTACACACGGTTTTCCTAAATCGTCGTGCTTACCCTATATTATTGCCTTGTTTTCCTAAACAAGTGTGATTTTACAACTATATCATCTTCTAACAGTGTTTGAGCCTAGGTCAACAGCTTTACCAGTGATTGGGTTAGTAACCTTAATGGGTGGTGATTCATTGGGACTTTCACATAGCAAACCTCCCTTAACAAATAAAGTATGGTTAGCTTTCTTCCACTCTTTTAGGTCAGTCAATTTTTGTTGATACTCTTCCACTGGAGTGACAACTCTTGATGGAGGAATGAATTCCTCCTCTTGAAGCTCTGGTAAACCAGTCCAAGATAAGTCCCTTCGTTGGACACCATAGAAGTCACCAGCTGGTGGTGGAACCAGAGAGTAATCATTCATCCCAATCCCAGTCATGTCCTTAGGATCCCTTTGTTTAGCTGCACAGTCTCCTAGGGTTTGGGTGGCTCTATCAAATCTTTGAATTTTGAGGTCAACATTATCTTTATTCTTAATGGCCTCATCTAACTTAGCCTGTAATTCACTATTAACCTTTTTCATGATGTTCCTAATATCCATACTACCCTCTAACTCATGTTTTAAGATATTGATCTTATCTTTTAAGTCAAATTCCATTTTCTTGTATTCAAAAACGGTTTTCTCAGTTTCAGTAAGAGCTAGTTGGTAATTAGACAATTTACACCTTTCAGTACTCATATCATCTTTTAGTTTTAACACCTCTTTGTTAAGTCTTTCAGTGTTTAACCTACAACCTTTGCTACAAAAAGCATCATCATATACCTCATTATCAGATGAAGAGGAGGAGTGTGCCATGAGAGCATATTCAACATGCTCTTCTTCTTCAATATCAGCAACCAAAGCTTTATCCTCTTCAGCATTCTTAGCCAGATAGCTCCAATCCCATCCTGTACCATCAATTCCTTGAACTGCAATCATGGCTTTGGAATCCTGAGCTTTAACAACCTGACTTGAGGGTTTACCAGCATCAGATCTTCTAGGAGATCTGTATTCCCTCATGAAGTGTCCCATACGATGACAGTTGTAGCATTCAACTTTGGATTTATCAAATCCAGCTGTGTCTTTAGCATTGAAGGTCATCTTCTTTTTAAAACTTCTGTTCCACCTATTTGCTCTTATACTAGCAAGAGCCATGTTCCACTTGATGTCCATCTCTTCCAAGTGCTCATCACTTATCTGCTCAAGGTCCTCATATGTAATCACTGAACCATTGGGCAAAGAAGCAATGTAAGCACAAACAGTATCCAAATCCAAACCAGCAGGTTTAACTCTTGGGGAGTCATTCTTGAATGTGTCAGCGTCTGAAAAGGAGACGTTGACAGGACTTGTTCCAGCGCTGACATATGATGATCCAGTAACTAGATGCATATAAGAGTCCTTCTGATTGAATTGACCTTCACTATGAGAGAAGAAAGCCATGTTGCTGGTGGTAGATTTGCTTCCATGATCTGAAAGAGTTTCATCTTCCAACAGTCTTAGTTTGTTGTAGATGTCATCAAACGAGGAGCTCTTGTAAGTATTGTTGGCAAGAATAGATCTTGCCTCAATCTTCCATGCCTCACCAAGACTTTTAAGAAAGGTAGCATTGGTGTCAACATCACCAACTTGTGTCCCCATGAAGGAAAACTTACTTGTGATGTCAAGCAATCTGCTTCTCACACTACTCAGTTTCTCATTGGGTTGAGCTTTGAAGACAGCATAATCATGCAGAAGTTGCTTTTTCTTTTCTTCCTTAGTGTCTGCATTGCCACCATATGCAACTTCAAGAGCTTCCCAAAGATCCTTAGCAGATTCATAGCCTCTATATTTATGCTGATTTTCTTGTCCCAAAGAGACTTTCAGAATATTTAGGGCTTTCATGTCAACCCTTTTCTTTGCAATATCATCAGCAGCTACAGCTCTACCATCTCTAGGTTTTTCTTTCTTATCCTCTTCAGGGCATCCTTCAACAGCTGTTCTTTGACTAATGGCATCAAGAATCTTTTGAGCCTTATTGAATGTGTTTCCATATTCAATAATCTCCCAGAGTGTGTAGTCATAGATCTCCAGATGTTGTTCAAAGTTGAACTTCCATAAGTCAAAGTTGGTTGCATCAAGCATGGGAATCTTGATGTTTGGTAAGGCTGAGGAGGAGGAGGTTATTGCTTTAGACATGATGTTGTTACGGTTTCTGAGAAAATTAGGGTTTTGGTGTTTTTAGGGTTCTGGTGTTCTTTAAAGATCAAAAGTTCCTCAACAAGCTCTGATACCACTTGTTGATCCCAAACTTAGATCGATTAGCTTTGTGTATACGAGATTAGATCAAGTAATACACGTAGAGAAACCTTTGTATATGCTTTATGAATCTAAGTGTTATGCGGAATTTAACACTTAAACAAGAACACACAAGATGTAAACAAACTTTCACTTTGATTATGAATATCAAACTTGCTTACAATGAAAGATGTTTACGAACGAAAACTTATATGAAACTTATATTGAACATTAACCTAAAAGCCTTCTTTTATAGACATAAGAAGCCTTGTACAATAATCTACGTATCAGCTATTCTAGGTAAAGATAAATATAGAAAATACATTGTCGTTTCTATCCTTACTAGAAGTATTCTAGAATATAATAAACGTGTAGATTTTATCTTCCATCAGTGCTTGTCTTCAATGTGTCAACGCTTGACTTTAACTTGTCAACGCTTGAGCTGTCAGCGCTTGTATTCCTCTTGTCAACGCTTGTTTTGTTCTTGTCAGCGCTCAAGTGATCTGGCCTTAATTTATTCCCAACAAATTCCAACACGTGTTGTGACCGGTTGGAGAGTATGTATCGATTATCGTAAACTCAACGATGCAACTCGTAAAGACCATTTTCCCTTGCCCTTCATGGATCAAATGTTGGAGCGACTTGCGGGAAACAATTTCTATTGCTTTCTAGATGGTTTTTCCGGTTACTTTTAAATACCTATCAGTGATCAAGAGAAAACTATGTTTACGTGTCCTTATGGAACGTTTGCTTATCGTAGAATGCCTTTCGGAATTTGTAATGCACCGGGTACGCTTCAATGGTGTATGATGGCTATTTTCCACGACATGATCGAGAAGTCGAATGTAGAATCTTGATAACCTATGAATCTATGAAGTGGGTTGATGTTTTCTAGAGAGAGAAACTAGAGAGAGAAAGTGAGAGAAACTATGTGTCTTTTTTATTAAATGAAAACTAGAAAATGAACAACAACCAACCCCTTTCCATGGTGGAAAGGGGTTTATATATCCAAGGCCTTATTTGGACTTGGGCCGGCCCATGACAAGCCCATGGGCCGGTTTCTTACTTAACTAAATAAGTAACACTAACTACGAGCTATTACAACATTAATAATATTGTGGAGTGACCGACACTTCTAATATACGTAAAAACGTATTTCTAACAATCTCCCCCTAAGGGAGGTCACTCCACGTTACAATGTTCTAAACCTAGCATACTATACTAAGTCTTTGTTCTTCAGCTCGTAGTCTTTTCTTCTTTCTTTTTGTTGTGAATATTTTGATTTGATCTTTTAGGCTTTGGCTTGAGAGCATTGTTCTTTTGGCCTTTCACGTGCGATCTTTGCCTTCTTGTGAAACTTTCCTCCTCGTGACTCCATGTTCTACACACTTATGTCTTTTTGTTGAATTCTGGAAAGCTTCAGAGTTTGGTACAGCGGAAGACTTCATTTTGCACTTTCTTGAATTTTGCTGAACTTTGATGCAGAAAAACATAAGATGTGGGAACGACTTCTACAGGTACACCGCAACGCCACCGTCTTCAACTGGTACACAGCAACGCCACCGTCTTCAACAGGTACACAGCAACGCCACCGTCTTTAACAGGTACACAGCAACGACACGAATAAAATGGCTTTGACATTTTATTCTAATTCGGTAGCATTTTACCTCCGGTCGGTGAAGACCGTTGGACGATATTAGATATCGTACCCGTGACGGATAGTTTCAATTAAGTAACTTCCTGACAGGATTTCGCGGGTAAACCCGTTCTCTTTATTCGACCGTCCAAAGCTGACTGCGAACATAAAGAGTGAATCACTTGGATAAATTATCCTTGTGATTTGAAGCCGTCAATTCATGAAACCTGGAACAAGTGAATTTCAATTAAGATTTTCACCATCGTTGCTTTCCAGTTGTCACGAGCTCAATTCATAAAGAATCTTGCACGTCACCTACCAAGTGCTGTTTGATGTTAACACTAGAAGGATTTCCACTCGTCACTGTGATCAATAAAGAGTCACTCTGAGTGTTCTGGCAAGATCATATGATAATGCGTAGAGGCCTGGAACGAGTTTAAGTTCAATTAAGAATTAAACCACTGTTTCTTTCCAGTTTTCACAAGATTGGTTCTAAAAGAACCGCACGTGTAACCTACCATGAGCTTGTTTGATGTTGGCTCAAGCAGGATTTCCATCTTCATTGTAATACTTACGTATTACTCGGATGTTCTGGCAATATTACAGGAATATTGCGTAGGACTCATGAAAATCTCTTACTTTTCACAGGGTGTGAGAAAGCAAGGAATAAATGGAAAGTGTCCTAATGAGACTCTTGATGATCTCGTGGCTCTAGACTCGATAGTGCGTTTTGATTTAGTGAGCGATGGCTGGAGAGGAGTGCCACCTTTTCAATATCAGTCTATTCGGAGTGAATAAACCAATAGATAACGTGTTGATCTCCGTGTGATTAAAACAAATACCTTTTGAGAGATATTTGAGTTAGCTGGGAAGGGTTGTGCATTGTATCACTGGGTCCATGACGTCTTTCTTCAATATCGAGAATCATTAACAAAAATGATCTCAATAGCATATGTATTGACCCGGTTTCTGCCTAAAGTTGTAAGGAGGGCTTCTTTCTTTACACCCTTTATCTTTACATTTCTTTTTCATTCTTCAACCCCTTCAGTACCTACCAATACATCATCACTAGCACCTTGTTGTGATTGTTCCAGTGCTAGCATCAGTAATTAGTCGGTACTCAGCTACGTTCACATTCTTTCTCCATCTTTCCTAGGACTTCTAATTCTATCTAGGGAATTGTCCTTGGGAATATTCCATCGGCTCTGATGAATCATTGGACTAAACCTATTCCTACCACCCTTTTGTCACCACATCGTCGTGAATTAAGCGTGTTTTGGGAAAGTATAGCCACCATGAAAAATCATTGAAAATCACATAAGGTACTTGTGATATTGAAATCAAAAGTTTTATACCTTAGGTGTTTTGTTCATCAAAAACGCTCCCCCTTAACACGTGCTTTACACATATTAAGTTGGATTATCGTTAAGTCTTTTTCATCTTTTAGCCAAGTATCATTTAAGTCTCCTTAATCCCATTTTCTCCCCTTATCCAAAATGTTAACCATTAATATTTGGGATATTGAATGGATTAACCTGTCTTTGGGTAAAAATGAAATCTATGTTTGGCCATAGAACATGTTAATGCTCCCCCTTAAATTAATAAGGGATATTTGTAGTGCTTTAGTATGATATATTTTGAAAGATTTAGAATCTCGTGAGAAATTCTTGAAAAATTATCATACCTTAACACTACATCAAGCCGCAAAAGCACAATATTCACAAATATACATATTCACAATTGAAAACCAATATAAAGTGGACCTGAAATGTACGACCCATTAGATGGATCATTGCAGTAGCTTGTGGTGCACTAAATATGGTCTACCACCAACGAATCTTTCTAAACTCCTCATCAATCTACGTTCACGGAGCTTTTGATCAATCTTCTTGATCACATACTTCGCCATCTGCCGATAACCCTTATGCCAATCCTCAGTCATCTCTGGTAAAGTCCCACCCGAATTAAGATGCTCCAACTTTCCTCTGACGTATAGGAGAGTCCCATCACTGTACTTATAAAGCTCACCCACCCTCATAAACTTCATTAACCCTCGACTGTTCAAGTAGAAAATGCCGCAATTCGGGACAGAAATGCCGGTATAGGGACATCTATCTACATGTTGAGGTAACACTTGATTCACTGGACGGGTTAGGTTAAGCTTCCTTTGGTAGCTTTCGACTCCCAACTGAAGATCTTCAACTCGTTTCTTGATAACAACGCTTCGTGTGAACATACGAAGTGCTGTATTCAAGGCAATGATGTCTTCACGAGGAATATGTGTGAGTTGATCCCGGGTCATCATAAGCAACATATCTTCGATATCCTCAAGGCGAATGATAGAAAAATCTCCCTGCTAGATTTTGTATTCTCTATCATCCTCCCTTTTCAGACGAATCTCCGTCACATGATAATAGCCATTCTTGGCTTCAGTTTTCAGCCTTAAAATACTGGAGATGCGGATATCGGATCTAACGTTGCTTCCTGAATTGGCTAATCAGCAACCCCTGTACGCCCGTCGAACTCGTTCGTCCCAGTGTGATGCACCTATGACAGCATACATATCATAATTACAATTTACCTTTGGGACCCAGAGTCGGTTTACCTTTTCCTCGATAAAGGGTATAGTCCCCCAGTTGGCAGCTTTCAGCAAGGTCAGGGAGGTTGCGTACTTTGATGAACCCTTGAGGAGATAAACAAGATCATTGGTGACGAAGAAGTCAAGAGCAATCTAATTATCTTGAGAAGGATCAAGTGGAGGTGGAGCTCTTTCTGATTCATGGAGGCCTGGCCTTTGAACGGTGTTAAGAGCTTTCAGGACCTCGTCAGCATAATACTCGAACTCCATTCGGGTTAACCTGGTTTTGGCGCGAATTCTCTTATCCTTCAGCGCTCTCTTCACCAAAGACGGAGTAACCGAAGTCTTATACTCATGAGCCAGAAATGCACATAAGTCAATCGGACTGCGGATACGGAGATATAAAACATCTCTGTCAGCGTCTGTGATTGGATCATATTGCGCCGCTGCCGTGATCCAAGCCTGTGGCGGTGCAGTCTCGTCAATCTCCAACGTGTCTGCCCAGTCCCGTGTGCTTGATTTAGGAACAGTAGATTGTGGTTCTTGTTGTAGAGGAGTAGAGATATGAACATGTGGTGGTTCTGATTCAGGCATCTCAGCGGTGTCAAGAACGGGTGAGTGTTGTGCAGCTTCAGGTTCAGTTACGGATTCTGCAATCACAGGAGCAACAACAACAGAACTAACAGGGTTAGTGGTAACAAGTATAGACACATCAATAGATGTACCAGGAATTGATGATGCCGTAGTAGAATTCACATCATGACGCCACTTGGATCGTCTTGATTCCGTGGAAGTAGATTTTTCCTTTGTTGCTGCATCTTTCTTAGACTTGGTTCCAGACATAGAAGGTTTCTTTGTGCTGACAACCTTATCCCCCTTTTTAGGCTGTGTACCATCATCATCCTCATCGCTATCCTCGTTGCTCCCCTTAGCACTTTCCTCAATACCATCACCACCATCATCACCATCATCATCATCATCATCATCATCATCACCATCATCGTCATCGTCATCATCCTTTTCTTCTTCTTCTTCTTCACCTTCTTCTTCACCAGTACCCTCTTCTTCTTCACTTTCTTCCCTTTCTTCCTCAGGCAGAATGTGGTATGGTACCACACTTCCAAACGTTTTAAATAACCTATCATCCTCCATGATAGAGTCATTCAGGGATTTGTAAAGAGCCCGTTGAATCCTAGATTTATCAAACGATCCAAGTTCCCTCATACGAGCTTTGAGAATCTTCTTTAATTCAAAATCCGTCAAGTCATAGGAAATTTTGTAGGCGGATTCAGAAGACTTGGATGACTTGATCATCAAGTTATCAGCCGCGAGTGTCTTCAACTCATCACGCAGTTTAGGCATAATGGATTCAACGGATTCTTTCACTCTCTCTTCAACAGAAGCTTCAAGTGCTTCTTTCTGCTCCTTGTATTTATCCCTCATCGCTTGAAGTCTAGTGATACGTGCAGCATGCTTATCAGCCTCAACCTGCTTAACCTGAGCTAGTTCTTCTGCATGAGCTTTTCGAGTCAACTCCATCTCTGCAGCGAACTTAGCAAGCATCTCTTCTTGGGCTTTCTTAGATGCTTCTTCACTTTGAACTCGTTTATGTAGCTCTTTACGAAGTTCATCCATCTCTCTTTTGTGATTATCCGTATGTTTATCCAACATTTCTGCCATTACAAATGCAGCCATTGTAGAGGATGCAGAGCTGCTCTGAGTTGGTTGAAGAGGCTCGGTTGTGACCACAGTACTGAGAATAGGAGTTATTGGAGGTGGAAGAAATGGTGTTGAAACCGGTCGGGTTGGTAAGGGTTGTATTGGTGGAGGTTGAGTTACTAAAGGTTGAGTAGGTACCATGATTGTAGGAGCACCGGACTCCTTTTCAACACTTGCTGAAATGGGGATTGATGTCTCCTTCGAAGTAGAATACGGTTCAGGTGATCCAAACTCATAAACATCCTCTGGTTCCTCGTACTCTTCTTCAATATTCATCTGTGCGCCCGAACCACTACCGCCCGTATCTTTCCTACTCCTTTCAATGGCTATCTTCATTAATTTGCTCTCAGCCTTGTCAAGAGTAGGATCATCAACATTTTCTTTGTCATGTAGAACTAACTCATCAGCCAAAGCCTTTCCCTTCTTAGCTACAGTCTTCTTCTTCTTGGTTTCGGGTTCAGGTAAAGCAGCCGGTTGCTTGCGTTTACCTTTACTCTTGACCGTAGTAGACGAATCTTCTCCAGTCTGAAGGCTTGCCTTTAGCTTCTTGATTTCTAGCAGCAGTAGCTTGTAATCAGTAGAACCTTTAATTTTATCCGTCAGAAGATAATCGGGAATAGGACCAGGAATCACACCACCAGATGGTCCTTCATGCCTTAGATCCACAGTATGATCAGCCTCTTCAGTGTGATGACGACTTGCTGCACACCTATCAATAGTAACATCATTCTTCATACAATAATTAATGATAAGCTTGATAAACCGAGGGTAAGGAAAGAAATTATTCTTCAGCTTCTTGTTTTGGAAGATTGAAAGGTGAATTCTTCCCACAACAATAATGCATAATCTGCATTTGCGCCTTTGTACATTCCATGGAAGATGTTCATAATTGGACTTCGCAAAGCATCATGCCCACTTGTTTTCGGTGTAAGACATCTACTAAGAATTCCCAACATTGCTCTCCAAGGTTGACCTACTTTAGCAGTGGTAAACTCAGACACAACTCGTATGTCAGGACATCCAATAGCATCGAACAACTCCATGAGTTCGTCTTTAGTAGGATCCCTCGAAAATGCCATACCTTTGGGTGTATCCCTAATGCCAAATATCTTACGGAAGTCTGAAACAGTAAGTGTCTGCTGCTTGTTGTCGAGAGTGAAGGTGATCTTGTTTGAAGTGCTTTCCTTGGTAGCCCAGAACTCATACATATAATCATAAGGCACCGAGGCAGTACTCTTAAGGGCGTTCTTGAAATGAGAGTGATCCAGGATTGCTATGGCTACTTTGAATCCATGGTGAGTGGATTTTGAGACTTGCTTTAGCCGGTAATTGTTTGGTATGAACTTGAGGGTTCGTGCTTCAGCAATTGCGGCTTCTCTAGAGTCTTGGATTGCTTGTACTGTTGGATTAGTCATTTTATCTGCTTAAGATAAGATATGAAAGGTTGATGCACAAAAATATATAGATATGTATCATTCTTACTTCTAAGCATAACATATTTCAACAAGTACTTAGAACATGCAAACAACTATCAATCAAACAACTCTTCATCCGGAACTTTCCTTCATTCGGAACTCTTCATTTGGAAATCCTTCATTCGGAACTTCTCATTTGGAAGTTCTTCATTCGGAACTTCTTCATTCGGATGTTCTTCATTCGGAACTTCTTCATTCGGAAGTTCTTCATTCGGAACTTCTTCATTCGGAAGTTCTTCATTCGGAACTTCCTTCATTCGGAAGTTCTTCATTCGGAACTTCCTTCATTCGGAAGTTCTTCATTCGGAACTTCCTTCATTCGGAAGTTCTTCATTCGGAACTTCCTTCATTAGGAAGTTCTTCATTCGGAACTTCCTTCATTCGGAAGTTCTTCATCTGGAACTTCCTTCATTCGGATGTTCATCCGAAACTTCCTTCATTCGGAAGTTCGTTCACCATGTTCATCCGGAACTTCTTAAACGCAGCCTATGATGATTATTCTAAGCACGATTTGGGAGTTTTAAGGCATGCTAAAGCAACACAACATCTATCTAAGAACATTCCGAGTATAACCCACCTAAAACCCCTAATTAATTGATCCCAAATTAGGCAAACGAACCCTAATTTGTTAATCTTACTTCAATCGAATTAATCAAGTGGATTTCAATGAATTAAATGAATTAATAAGTTAAAGATTGATGTTATTACCTTTTAAATCGAATGAAACAGGTTGGATTGATTAAAAACGCGAGTTTGAAAGCTTGAGTGTGAGTTGTTAATGGCGGATGGAGAAAAAGAAAGAACATAAACAGTGAATGTTGAAATAATACGCAAGGGGGGGTTTTGTTTGACTAGGTCAAATTTTTAGCAACTTTCACACATTGTCACTTTGAACCCTACATTTTTTCCCTTTTATTTTTTATTCCTTGTCTTTTCTATTCTCCTTAACCATTGTTAAACTTAGTCAACTTAATCTTGCTGAGCTAAACTAATCACGACAATCTCACACAACTTAAGTATCGCATCCAATAATCAAATGTCCAAGATCTTAAAGCAATTCCTATCACATAGAACAAGCCGAATTCTAAAGCAAGACCACACAAAAACCATTCAGCCAATTAGTTTTCCACAAACACTTTTGAAAATCGTTTTGATGACGAAGATGATTTAATATTTTCTCCCCCTTAAACGATGACCCGTTTTCTATTTAAAGAGATGTAGTCATTGTTTAAAGAGTCAAATATTGATGAAAGCATTTCCAATTAGTATCTTAAGATTGATTCGTGGTGGCAATAAGATTTCTCTTATTTTGACAAATTAATGCACTGAGACGTACACTAATTCGTGTTAGACCAAGTTGTAAAGTAAACTTGATCCCTTTGCATGATTTGGCTTGTAAATCATGCCCGAGAAAATTAATTCCCGTTGTGAGCCAACGTTTTCCAAGGAAATACGTGACTTTAATATGAAAACCGGGTTGCAGTCTGAAATAACTACAAGCCATAATGGGCATGTATTTAAAAATGTACAACTTTTATACGGACTCTATTTATGGCACCATGTCAATATTGATCGACATTTCTAAGGCCGTAAATATTACCGTACTAAAAGACATGCCCGATTTTAAAAAACGAAAAATATTTTTGGTTTTTCTTGATTTTATAATTTTTATGGTTTTTCTAGGTTTTATATTTTTTATGGTTTTTCTTGGTTTTATATTTTTGTATTTTTCTTTTTGTGATTTATATATTTACGATAATATACATGATCACGAACAAAGGATACGCCTGAATAGTTTACCACTACTATTCAGCTGATTCTTCTGCCAATTCTTTGAGAGTCGCTTGAGTAAATGATTTCATGCCAAGCTTGTCGATCAAAAACTCGATTCGTCCTCGATCTAAGGCTTTGGTGAACATATATGCCAGCTGATACTCAGTAGTGACAAAATACAGCTCGATCACTCCGTTCTCCACCTGCTCCTTAATGAAATGGTAGCGAATGTCTATGTGCTTGGCCCGGGAGTGTTGAACATAGTTGCAGCAAAGGGCAATGGCGCTCTTGTTGTCACAATACATCGGGATTTTGTTGAATCCCAAACCGTAGTCAGTTAATTGTGATCTCATCCAAAGGACTTGAGCACAACAACCGGACATGGCGATGTATTCAGCCTCTGTGCTAGAAATTGCAGCGCTTTTCTGCCTTTTTGAAGACCAACTGATCAATCTGTCTCCAAGGAGTTGCACAGATCCAGAAGTGCTACGCCTTGTGTCTTGACATCCAGCATGATCGGCATCTGCGTATGATATTAAAGCAATAGAGGAATCTTTCGGATACCATAGACCACGATGAAGTGTTCCTTTTAGATACCGAAAGATCCTTTTAACAACATGTAGGTGCTTTTCGGTAAGCCGAGCCTGATACCGGGCACACATGCATACAGCAAATTGCAAATCAGGCCTGCTAGTAGTCAGATAGAGAAGGTTGCCGATCATCCCACGGTAAAGTTTTGGATCGACAATAGTCCCATTCCTATCTTCATCTAACTTGGATTTCTCCACCATTGGAGTGTCCACGGGGTCACAATTTTCAAAGTTATATTTCTTTAAAGATTCTAGAGCATATTTGGATTGATTAATAAAGATGCCTCTGGGATTCTGAGAAATTTGTAATCCTAAGAAAAATGAAATTTTTCCCATCATTGACATCTGAAAGCGTGTGGACATTATCTTCTCAAAGCGATTTGACAATCCTATGTTAGTGGCAGCAAATATTATATCATCAACATAAATTTGTACCAGTATCATGTCGTTGTCCTCCTTGAGAGTGAATAGAGTGAGGTCCACCTTACCTTTGGAGAAGCCTTCCGAAATGAGATATGTTGAGAGGAGATCATACCAAGCGCGTGGAGCTTGTTTCAACCCATAGAGAGCCTTCTTTAACTTGTACACATGATTAGGAAACTCCGTGCTAACGAACCCATCCGGCTGACTAACATAGACTTATTCCCTTAGTTGACCGTTCAAAAATGCCGTCTTCACATCCATTTGATAGACGATCATGTTCATATGAGCAGCATACGCAAGGAATAGTCTAATGGCCTCCAATATTGCAACAGGAGCAAAAGATTCTTCAAAGTCTATACCCAAGGCTTGTTTATATCCTCTAGCGACCAATCTAGCCTTATTCTTCAATATTGCACCCATCTCATCAAGTTTGACCTTATAAACCCACAACAAAGTAAGGATGTTAACCTTGTCAGGGAGAGGAACTAATTCCCATACTTCAAGTCTTTGGAATTCATTTAGTTCCTCTTGCATGGCTTCAATCCAAGATGATTGAGTCATAGCATGTTGCCAGTTTTTAGGTTCAACTTCAGAGAGAAATGCATCAAAGTAGCAATAGAGTGCACTCTCTTGTAATTGATGGCGTGTAGAGACTGCTCGATCTAGATCTCCAATGACATTCCTAATTGGGTGATCTTTTGTCCATTTAGTGCTATGGTTTTCAATCCTAGGTGGTCTGGAGTGAATAATAGAAGGAGCTTCTTCTGAGGTAGACGCGGCTGAAGGGTTTTCAGGTATCGCTACACCAAAGAAAGGAAGCTCTTGCAGGTGAGCATATTCCAAATCGTGATCAATAGAATCCTCTTCCACATCATTAGGCACAAGTAAGGGTGACGATTCAGGTGTAGTTTGAGAATCACTTGGTAAAGGTGCATCCGGTTCAATGTTAATTGAAGATGCATTTGATAAAGCTTCATTAGCTTGAGCAACCACTTCAGGGATTGGAGCGATCACTACAGGTGCTGGAACTTCAACATTCGGGGGATCAAAGAATTCATCAAACAACGGTTGAAACAGTTTATCCCACTCGGGCCTTGTTGGTGGTAAAAATGATGTAGAAGTAGGATTATTGGGAACTAATCCGGAACTAATAGCACCGGTTCCCATCTCATGAAGCGCGGGTTCAGAGCTGCGTTGCTCAGAAGCCATCGCTGTCAGCTCATCGAAATCTGCGTCCATAGTTTCTACAATCTTACCAAGACGACGATTGTAAATTCGGTATGCTTTCTTGGAGGGTGAGTAACCAATGAAAATACCTATATCAGCTTTTGGTTGAAGCTTGCCCAAGTTCTCACTATTAATGTTTGGATAACAAAGAGCACAAAACACATGAAAAAATGAAACATCGGGTTTACGGCATGTAGAAGCTCGTAAGGTGTTTTTCCATGGCGTTTCCGAATGATAGAACGGTTTTGGGTGAAACATGCAGTAAATATAGCTTCTGCCCACAAGAACAATGGAGCGTTCACATAAATCAGCATAGTCCTAGCAGCTTCCATAAGCGTACGATTCCGTCTTTCAACGACACCGTTTTGTTGTGGAGTACGTGCAGCGGATGTTTCATTTGAGATACCAACTCCTTCATAGTAATCACGAAGAGTCTGGTTGACGAACTCTGTTCCATTGTCTGTACGAATACGGTGGACAGTAGTATTCAAACGTACCTGAATGAATTTCAGAAAAGTGATGATAGCCTTCGGTGCTTCATCCTTTGTACGTAGAAATCTAACCCATGTAAACCTGGAGAAATCATCCACAATGACAAGAATGAATTTCTTACCGCTCACACTTTTAGTTCTCATTGGCCCACAAAGATCCATATGCAAAAGATGAAGTTTTTCTTGATTGGTGTCTTCAGCTTTGGGCTTGTATGATTTCTTGGTACTTTTCCCCCTTGAACACGCGGAACATAAATGATCCTTGTGAAATTTGAGCTTTGGAAGACCACGAACTAATTCGTTTTTTAGCCAGATGATTAATAGCATCAAAGTTAAGATGAGATAATCTGAGATGCCATAACCATGACTTGGTCTTAGATGCTTTAGAGAGAAGACATACTTGAGAGGCGGCCATCATGTCTTGTAGGGACAACGTATAAAGATTTGCACCACGAGATCCCTTCAACAAGTCTTTTCCTTCCAAGTTGCGGATGAAACAAGTATGTTGTCGAAAAGCAACCTCTAGGTTGGAATCACAAAACTGTCCTACTGAAAATAAGTTATGACCAAGACCTTCTACATATTATACCCTTGAAATCGTAACGTTTACAATCTGATATTCACCATACCCCATTATCTTTGCTATATGATCATTACCGAATTTAACCGTACCAAGAAACTTGCTGACGAAATTTCCGAGCATCGAGCGATCTCCGGTCATATGCTTTGAACAACCGGAGTCCAAATACCAGAGGATGATTTGGACCACCTGAAAATATCACCACACGAAGACAATGTAGAGGTATCGGAATCTGAATGTTCCTTGTTATTAGCAGGTACAGATTTAATAATCTTAGATTTGCTAACTTTAGGTTTCTTAGATTTCCTAGCCTTCTTCTTCCTAGTTGGTGGTGGAGATTCTAGTTGGCTTAAATCCTGTGGTATTTCTTCACTGATAGGCACTATAGTGGGGGCTGACCTAATTAAAGGGAGCTGTTTCCATACTTTAGTGCTAGTGTGCCTAACTAAAGGACGCTCAGACCTAACCTCAATGGATGCATTCCTAGTTAAAGGGCACATTGTTCCATCTAATGTAAAGGTCCTACCAGTGGGACGCCATTGCCATCCAACTTGGGCACGAGTTCTACCAGTTGGCTTCCATTCAATATTATTCCTAATGGCATTCATTTCATTCACATGATCAATAAGACACAAATCATGACGTTGGGAAAACATACATTCATTACAATTCCAACAATTCAAATTAGAATTCACGAATGGTTTAGGCTTCTGCACAGGCGCAGAGCTTTTAGTCTTAACATGATTATTTTTATTTAAAACTGAACTAACATTCCTATGGTGAGCTTCTACTTTCTTCTTTTTGGTACTACTAGTGGAGGGCTTGATCTTAGCTTTCTTGTGTGGCGATCCTTTAGCCTTAGTAGTCTCTTTTAATCCTGTAGAAGGCAAAGTGGGAATATTAGCAACATTTTTAAAGGTGCCTTACTTGATTGTGCCAATGACGGTTTTGCTCCTGGAGTCTTATTAAATGGAGTTACAGCAATGGGTCGATTAGTGAGTAGTGCAGAACCTGGTTTACCTATGTATTGCAAGTAGGCTAAGTAATATTGAACACGCTTAATATATTCATGGGCTGAATAATAGTAGCTACTTGAGGGATCTAAGGCATAAAGATCGTCTAAGATATCCCCAACAAGATCTACATGCTTAATTGCATTCCTCATATAATCATCGTAGGTAACCGGATTTTTCTTATGGAGCGGGTTCTTATAAAGCACTACTGACTTGATTGTTGGAGCACTAGTGGACGGTGCAGAGTCGGTAGCTAAGTTATCAACAACTTCTTGTCGGGTGAGAAAAAGTGTCTCCTTTAACTCGGCCAGAACCATGTTTTTGTCAATGAGCAGGATGTTTAAGTCAGAGATTTCCTCACACTTTTGGTTCAGTTGTTCAACATAAGATTGTTGCTGTGCTGCATTAAAAGCTAAGCGTTCTTCTATTGAACCATAAAGAGCGGATAGTCCCTGTCTTGACCGATCCATCTCCCCTAGAATAGACGAAAGTCTAATTTCTAAGTCCTGGTTTTTAGACTTTGCGGCCTCTAGTTCCAATTTTAATGTTTCATTTGATGACACATCTCTCTTCAATCTCATAATCTCTTCCTCTAATGCCTTAACTATTGCAATCATCTTGTCACTCGTCTCAACACCGTTTTCACAACCATTTGATATCAAAAGATCCTCATTTTGAGTTTGTTGTTTTAATTCTAAAGATATACAATGTTGTTCGAGTTGATTAAAGCGTTTTGAAAGTAAATTGTAAGAATCTTGTAGCTTTAAAAATTCAGCGTTAGATTCGTGACAAGAATGATTATCTACCTCATTTACAGTATCAACAACATTTACAGAGAGATCACACACATCATCACAAATATTCACATCATCACATTTAATCATAGCGGATGTAAGCTCATTCGAATAATTAACATTTACAGTAGTAAGCACATCACACGAGATTACTTCGGACAAGAATCGGTCATATTTGGATAAAATATTTTCCTTTTCAATTAGTTGTAGTTCGTAAGCGGTGTCCATTTCATAAAACACTTTTTGAACTTCTCCAATTTAAAATTCAAGATTTTCCTTAAGAGATGCAAAACTTCCTTTTAGACTTTCGACAAATGGATTGATCTCATTTTTAAACACCTCGTTCATCTGTTCGAAAGCCCATTCTCCGGCGTTTAGGCCATTTGAAGTCGTACATTCCAAAATGACCTTGTCAAAATTAGTAAAGTATTGATTAATCTCTTGCAAGTTTAACCATACAGTGCTAACAGGTGGAAGATCCTTTGGAATTTCCTTAGGACCTTCCATGTTGACAAGTGTAGGAAATGTACTAGGGTTTTCTTCATTCAACATGTAGGTTGGTGCTGTATGAGATCTTTGTCCATATGGAAGCGAATTCTAAAATCCGTTTTAGCAAGCTCCTGATTCATTTTAAAATAATCACAATCGGGATATTTTGCAAAATTGTATGACCGATTCTCATCAACTAGATCCTTATTGGTGCGATCATCGAAAATAACAATCAGGTCTAAGACCAAACCTAATTGGGTTGCATTATAAAGTCTTGGACTATGGCTTAAAGCTTGTTTTGCATACCGTGGGTTAGGGGGAAGGCCTTTTTGACGTGATAAGTTAAATTCTCTAAAAGAAGCATCAAATAAGTGCACTAGTTGAGAGGCTGCGTATTGTCTTAACAGCAAATAATCTAGACTTCTAATCTTATTAGCAGCATTAATCTCCATTTCATTCTTCTTAGACTCGAGTAATTCAAAATCCGTTTGAAGTTTTTGAAAATTAGTGACCACTAACTCCTTTTCTTTAAGTTCATTAGAAAGATTTGCTCTTAAGTTTTCAATTTCTTGCAAATGACCCATTTGTTTGTTTCGAAAATGATCATATTCGGGATTTGTTAGAACACTAGACGAAGGCACTAATTCCAAAGTGTGAACTTTCTCGTTGCTTAAGGCAAGCTCATCAGACAAATTCTTATTCTTAGCTAGGGTTTCTAAGAGTGCAGCATTCATTTGGCTAAGTAATGTAGAAGGAACCATGACCAAATCTTGTTGAGCAGGAGTATGCGTATGCGAAATGGCTCCCGGTTGTGATTCACTCAAAGTCTGGGGACTCACATTGACATTACTATCATTGATTGTCTCCTCATTTGAAAGGCTCACCACCGAAGATTCATTCGAATCAGCACGCTCTTGCACAACTTGATGTGGTTGAATACTATCATCAGTGGTATTATCAGTTGTATTAATAAGTACCTCAGATCTCTTTTCTGGCCCTAAGCTGGAGATAGTTGCCATAAGAGCTGCCTTTGCAGATTGAAATTCATCACAGTCTGAGTCATACGCATCAAGATCATCTGCTTGGTATGTTGCATTCTGTGTGGTGACAACGTCTTGTTCAGCAATCCCTGGATCAGCAAGAAATGCAAGCTCCTCTTCATCAAGTTCCCTTCCTTGTGCCTGAGCATTCACCAGATAAATCTTCTCTGCAAACCATTGACCATCCCTTCTCCTCTTGGGTTTCTTGCAATCCCTGGACATGTGACCTTCTTCCTTGCAGTTGTAGCATGTAATCATTCTCAACTTGCCTGTGGAATTAGCCCGTGGAGGAGTGTTGACCATTGGAGCAGGATTGACCGTGCGAGCATTGGTAGTTGATGTAGTAGGTCTCCCCTGATAAGGTTGAATAGGTTGAACCATTACCCTGCCATTCTCAATAGTATCTTGTTGGCGAGAATTGGATGAATTCCTCAACTGATTGTTAGTAGGAGCTGATCCCCTAAATCCTCGTTTGCTTAATGTCCTTGTGAGATAAGAAGACATAGTGGTTAACACTTCAACTGGGTCAGTTCCTTGTTTGAACACAGGAATGGGGACTTCATCATCATCACAATACATTGCTTGGTCTTGATGAGCTGCATAATCACTAGAAGGAATACTCATGTGGTCAGGGTAGCTTGTTGGATATGCTGCATTCTCTTAATAAGAAGAATATGAAGACTGAGCATAAGGTGCAATGCTTGCTGGGTGAGGTTGTGTAGCATATTGTGATGAAGGTGCATTAAACCGATATTGTTGCTGATGTGAGGTGGGTGGTTGCGGTAGAATCGAGTATTGGAGAAAGGTTGGTGTCATGTAAGGTGATGGATGATAGGCTTGATGTCCCAAGATATAAGGAGTGTTGTTGTGTGACAAGCTTGGTTGATTCGCCATCAAAGCTAAGGAATCAGGGTACATACCTCGAGGCGAACGGTGCATGATCACATGTTTCTCATGCTGCTGAAGAAAAGCATATAGTTGATCCAAATTGCACTTATGCAAATCCCTGGTTAACTTAACATCGGTAATATACTCACCCCATTCAGCTTGAGGTAAAGTATTCAAAAATTTGGTGTTAACCTGGAATGGAGCAATCACGAGATTGTATACATTCAGATCATTCATGAGAGTAGTGAATCTGAAGTAATAGTCGTGAAGCGTTTCCCCTGGGTTGTACGTGAATCTATCAAACAGATCATACAACTGACATTCCCTTTCCTGTTTGGTAAGAGACGTACCTTGTAGCAACACCTTTAGACGTTCCCATAAATCCTTTGCCACCGTATACTGACTTACCATTCGATAGATATCATGTGGAAGAGCTTGGAGAATGGTTTGAAGAGCCTTTTCGTCTACATCGGCAACAAGTTGTTGAGCTGGTGTAAGTTCTTCAAACTCCCTTGGTCGAGTCACATTGTTAACCACGATAGTACCATAGTCAAGTGGACCATTTAAAATTGACTTAACCATAAGCCTCCCATATACCGGTTTTCCCTTAAGGTAAGACGTCATCCTGTTGGGAATAAAATATGGGTCAGATCACCAAACGCTGATAAGAAGAAAGTCAACGCTGATAGATTGATTTTGGACGCTGATAGAAGTCAACGCTGACAGCCTTGAAGATTGACACTGATAGAATATCTTTTGTTTATTTGTTTCTTTATTTATGTATGGTGAAGATAAGCACGACATTGTATTTTCTATTATTATCTTTACCTAGAATAGTTGATTCATAGCTTATTGTACAAGACTTCTTGTTCTATAAAAGAAGGTCTTTTAGGTTAAAGTCATATATCAGTTTACATAGTATTCGCAAGTTAAACCTTTCATTGTAATCAACACGATTATTCTAATACAAGTGAAAGTTTGTTTAACATTATTGTGTTTTAGATCAAGTGTTAATTCCGCATAACACTTTGTTACTTTATTCATAAGCAAAGGTTTCTCTACGTGTAGTACTTGATCTAATCTCGTATACACAAAGCTAATCGATCTAAGTTTGGGATCAACAAGTGGTATCAGAGCTTGTTGAGAAACTTTTGATCTTTAAGTAACGCAGAACCCTAAAACACCAAACCCTAAAAACCCTAAATTCTCAAAACCCTAAAAACATCATGTCTGGCACAAATCAACCTCCTGCTTTGCTTCAAAACAACTTCTCAAACCCGAGCATCAAAATTCCCATGTTTGATGCCAGGAACTTTGAACTTTGGAAGTCCAATTTTGAGCAATACATAGCTATTCATGACTACACTCTTTGGGAAATTATCGAATATGGGAACACATTCGATAAAGCAGCAAAGATTACTGCTGCTATTGAGGCAAGGTCAGCTATTCCTAATTGTCCAGAAGCTGATAAAGTGGAAAAGCCTGATGATGGGAGAGCTGTAGCTGTTGAAGACATAGCCAAGAAGAGGGTGGACATGAAAATTTAGAACATCTTGAAACATGCCCTAGGTCATGAGAATCAGCATAAGTACAAACGTTTTGATTCTGCAAAAGAGCTTTGGGAAGCTCTTGAAGTAGCACATGGTGGCAATGCTGACACAAAAGAAGAAAAGAAGAAGCAACTCTTGCATGAGTATGCTGTCTTTAAAGCTCAACCTAATGAGAATCTCAGCAGTGTGAGAAGTAGACTTCTTGACATCACAAGTCAACTTGCCTTCATGGGAAAACAGATTGATGATCCTGAATTGAATGCTACGTTTCTCAAAAGCCTTGGTGATGTATGGAAGATTGAGACAAGATCTATTCTTGTCAATAACACCCACAAGACTTCCAGGTTTGATGACATCTTCAACAAGTTAAGGCTGTTGGAGAATGAATGGCAATTAGAGAGTGATAACAAATCTTCCAGCAGCAACATGGCCTTCTTTTCACAAAGTGAAGGCCAATTTGATTCCATGAACTTCTATGGACATTCAGCAACTGGATCTCAAGGTGTCAGCGCTGGATGCCAATCTGTCAGCGCTGGATCATATCCTGTCAACGCCTTGTACTCAAGCGCTGACACACACAATCATGGCGCTGATAGAATTAAACCTGCTGGTTTTGATCTTGATACTGTGTGTGCCTTCATTGCTTCTTTGCCTAGTGATTCAAGGATCACTTATGAAGATCTTGAGCAGATAAGTGATGAACAATTGGAAGAGATGGATATAAAGTGGACTATGGCTCTTGTAAGTTTAAGAGCAAACAGGTTCAACAAAAGGTTCAAGAAGAAGATGACCTTTAATGCTAAGGATGTTGCTGGATTTGACAAGTCCAAGGTGGAGTGCTACAACTGTCATAGGATGGGGCACTTTATGAGGGAATGTAGATCTCCAAGGAGATCTGATGCTGGGAAGCCTTCTAGCCAAATGATTAAGAACCCAGATCCCAAGGCCATGGTTGCTGTTCAACAAATTGATGGCGTTGGGGAATGGGATTGGAGCTGGATGGCTAAGAATGAGGAAGAGGACAGAGCTTTGGTTGCTGAAGTTAAAGAAGAGCATGCTGAATATGCTCTCATGGCACACTCCTCCTCTTCATCAGATAATGAGGTATATGATGATGCTTTCTGTTCTAAGGGTTGTCGTTTAAATACTGAAAAATCAAAACAAGAGATAGTTAAGTTATTAGATGAAGCAAGTACTCTAAGGTGCAAATTATCTAACTATCAAATTGCTCTTACCCAAACAGAAAAGACTGTAACTGAGTATAAGAAAATGGAGTTTGATTTAAAGGATCAAATAAATATCTTAAAACATGAGTTACATCAGAGTAAGGATGTTCAAGATATTGTAAATAGGGTTAATCTTGATTTGATAGCTCAGTTAGAAGAGGCTAACAAAAACAAAGATAATGTGAGTCTTAAAATCCAGAGATTTGATAAGGCCACACAATCCCTAGGAGAGTGTGTTAGTAAACAAAGAGACTCTAAGGATATGAGTGGGATTGGGATGAATAATTATACTGTTGTTCCACCACCAGCTGGGGATTTCTATGGTGTCCAATCAAAGGACTTATCTTGGACTGGCTTGCCAGAATTCCAAGAGGAGGAATTTATTCCTCCACCTAGAGTGACTTCCCCAGTTGAGGAATATCAGCAAAAGCTGACTGACCTAGAAGAGTGGAAGAAAGCTAACCACACCTTGTTTGTTAAGGGAGGATTGTTGTGTGAAAGTCCAAATGAGCCCACACCAAACATGATACCAATTGTGGAGTCCTATGATCCTAAACCTATTAAGATCACACACCCTACCACTGGCAAACCTGTTGACCTTGGCCAACAAAATGTTAGAAAACCTAGTGTTAAATATGCAGAGATGTATAGAAATTCTAGGTCACCAAAAAGCCAAGTAAGTAATCATGGAACAGGCTTCTTTGCCTCTAGACCTAAGACTATGTCTAGAAAAGCTTGTTATACATGTGGTAGCTTCTCACATTTGGCCTACAAATGTGTCAATGCTTCCAATGTCAACGCTGACAGGAGAGATTTCAGCGCTGACAAAAGTCAACATAGGTCAAACACTGTCAGACCCAATACCTTTGTGAACAAAAGTTCACAAGTTGTTAGACCAGCCCCATTCTTTTCTAGAGGGTCTAACACACAAGGCCTAAGACCTTTTCAAAAGTCAAATACTTGGTCAAATAGGCAATGGGTTCCTGTAGCAAACCCTAGGTACAACGCCGATAGGAGCAATCGGGGCGCTGACAAGAGAAATTTCAGCGCTGACAAACCTAGGTATTTGCAGCCACAGGGAAATAGGTCTAAAGCTTCTACTAGCTTAACATGGAGACCAAAACAAGACCAGAACCCTAATAATACTGGTATTTCTATGACATGCAACAGGTTTCATTATATTTCTAAGGCATTGTCAACACCAATTGGGGTTAACTGGGAATTTCATTCAAACAGGGATGAAAATGGGGTTGTTATGAGAACCAAGTCTGTTCTTGTTGAACAACCAAATGAATCCAAGTCTTCCAAGGCTTGGGTTCCCAAAGAAAACTAATGTGTTTTCTTTATGTGCAGGGCATTCAGAAGAAGATCAATGACTATGGATACTGGGATAGTGGATGCTCAAGGCACATGACAGGAAAGGAAGACTATCTGACCAATTTCTCTCCTATTCAAGATGGTGATAAGGTATACTTTGGAGGGGGCTACGGCACAATCACAGGAAAAGGAACCCTTGTCACCAACAATCTAAGGTTTGATAATGTCTTCTTGGTGAAAGACCTGGATTATAATTTGTTTAGTGTATCACAAGTGTGTGATAACAAAAATAAGGTTCTTTTCACAGATACTGAGTGCTTGGTGTTAAGCAAAGATTATAAGCTCCCTGATGAGAAATACATAGACTTTAGAACACCAAGGCATAAAGACATATATAATGTGAATCTTAATGGAATTAAGGTAAATAATAAAATGTCATGTCTGTATGCTAAGGCCTCAGTAGATGAAAGTAATCTTTGGCACAGGAGACTAGGGCACATAAACTTTAAGAATATTAATAGACTTGTGAGGCTTGGTTTAGTTGATGGTTTGCCTGAAAAGGCTTTCCACAATGACCACTCTTGTGTTGCATGCCTTAAGGGCAAGCAGCACAAGGTCTCATTCAGGTCTAAACAGGTGCACTCTAGTTCTAAACCTCTTCACTTATTGCATATGGACCTCTTTGGTCCTACTAATATAGAGAGTTTGAAGGGTAAATCATATTGTTTTGTCATTACTGATGATTACTCCAGGTTCACATGGACTTTCTTTTTAGCTAAGAAAAGTGAAACTGCCCTAAGTCTGATTAATTTCATTACCCAAATTGAAAAGAAGAATGGTAATGAGGTCAAAATTATTAGAAGTGACAATGGGGGTGAGTTTAGAAATCAGTTATTAGATGATTTTTGTGCCAAGAAAGGGATTACTAGGCAGTTCAGCATAGCTAGAACTCCTCAGCAAAATGGAGTTGCTGAGAGGAAGAATAGGACCCTTATTGAAGCAGCCAGAACCATGTTGGCTGATGCCCACTTTCCTATAGCTTTTTGGGCTGAAGCTGTTAACACAGCTTGCTATGTTCAAAATAGGGCATTGGTCAACAAGATACATAATAAGACACCTTATGAATTACTTTGGGGAAGGAAGCCAAATATTGGTTTTCTGAAGCCTTTTGGTTGTCATGTAGTTGTGTTAGAAACTAGTGAGGCCCTAGGTAAATTTGATTCAAAAGGTGATGAAGGCTACTTCATGGGTTATTCAGTGCAGAGTAAAGGATATAGGGTTTACATTAAAAAGGAAAAACGTATACTTGAAAAGGTACATGTTAGGTTTTTAGAAAGTAAACCTAGTGATCCTGAGAGTGGTCCAAATTGGTTGTTTGACTTAGAACCTTTGTCTAGAGCTTTAAATTATATGCCTGTTAC
This sequence comes from Glebionis coronaria, assembly GCA_025667525.1. Taxonomy (NCBI): domain Eukaryota; kingdom Viridiplantae; phylum Streptophyta; class Magnoliopsida; order Asterales; family Asteraceae; genus Glebionis; species Glebionis coronaria. The sequence goes on along the minus strand of CM046877.1, from coordinate 286,366,428 downwards.
TGATCCAGACATTGTGAAGGTAACTTCAAGTGTTTTGGAAAAGAGAATTGGTAATGTTTCAGGTATACAGGTTGCTAAGGAGGATGGACCACCAGCAGTTATATCATCTCCCACACAAGAATTTGTTACACTTCCTATATGGACAGATGAGTATTATGCTGCTGCTACTGCTGCAAGGAAAGATAATGGTGGTGTTCAGATACCACCAACTACAAACATGCATGATTCTTCAAGCGCTGACAAAGGGAAATCCAGCGCTGACACGACCACTTCAGACGCTGATGGCTCCAACGCTGACAACAACAGTTCAAACGTTGTTAACCCTAACGCTGACAAGCAAGGTTCAGACTTTGGAGACACTTTTACACAGCTTTTCTCTTCTCATTTTGAACAAGGTGGACCTTCCAATGTTCATGAAGAGATCTCTGTTGATCAAGAAGAATCTGAAGAAGATATTGGCAACATGGAGCGTGAAATTGAGGACACCAGACTTTTTGAAGGAGGAGTTCTCACTTCCACAGCTAAAGATCACCCCACGTCTCAAATCATTGGTGATGTTATGGCTCCAGTTCAGACAAGAAGATCCCATCAAGGTCTTGGTGGATTTATTGCCAATATACACAAGAAGGTTGATACCCCTCTTGTACAAGCATGTTTGTTTGCCTGTTTTCTGTCACAGGAAGAACCCAAGAAAATTTTTGATGCTCTCAAGGAACCAAGTTGGGTGGAAGCAATGCAGGATGAGCTTCACCAATTTGCTATACAGGATGTTTGGGAGCTGGTTGATTGTCCTAGATATGTGAGACCAATTGGGACAAGATGGGTTCTAAGGAACAAGAAAGATGAAAGAGGCATTGTGGTCAGAAACAAGGCACGTTTGGTAGCTCAGGGTTATACACAAGAGGAAGGAATTGATTATGAAGAAGTCTTTGCTCCAGTTGCAAGAATTGAAGCTATCAGAATTTTCTTAGCTTATGCTTCTTGCATGAACTTTACTGTTTATCAAATGGATGTGAAGAGTGCTTTCCTCTATGGCACAATTGTTGAGGAGGTTTATGTAATGCAGCCTCCTGGTTTTGAAGATCCTGAGAATCCAGACAAGGTTTATAGAGTAAAGAAGGCAATGTATGGCCTTCATCAAGCCCCAAGAGCATGGTATGGTACATTGTCCACCTACTTGGTGGAAAATGGTTTCAAGAGGGGCACCATAGACCAGACACTGTTTACAAAGAAGAAAGGAAAACATGTGTTACTTGTGCAGGTCTATGTTGATGACATCATTTTTGGATCTACTGATCCAAAAATGAGTGAGGAATTTTCCAAGCTCATGACAGATAAATTCAAGATGAGTGCAATGGGTGAGATGAACTTCTTTCTAGGTTTACAAGTTCAGCAGAAAGAAGATGGTATCTTCATCTCCCAGGACAAGTATGTAGCTGAAATCTTGAAGAAGTATGGTTTTTCTCCACATGAGAAGGAGGCTTCTACTCCTATGGACAGACAACACCCCTGGGGAAAACTTGGAGCTGGAAAGGATGTGGATGTTAGGCACTATAGATCAATGATTGGTTCATTGATGTATCTTACAGCCTCAAGACCTGACATCATGTTTGCTGTGTGTGCATGTGCACGCCATCAAGTGACTCCCAAAGAATGTCACCTTTTTGCTGTGAAGAGGATTTTTAGGTACCTAAGATGTTATCCAGATCTTGGATTATGGTACCCAAAAGATTCTCCCTTGGACCTTATTGCATATTCAGACAGTGATTATGGTGGTGACAAGTTTGATAGGAAATCCACAACTGGTGGATGCCAATTTCTTGGGAGCAGATTAATATCTTGGCAATGCAAGAAACAAACAGTGGTGGCCAACTCTACAACTGAAGCAGAATATGTTGCTGCAGCTGCTTGTTGTGGACAAGTCTTATGGATTCAGAACCAGCTGTTGGATTATGGGTATAATTTTATGCATACCAAGATTTTTGTAGACAATAACAGTACTTTATGCATTATTAAAAATCCTGTACATCATTCTAAAACCAAACACATAGAAATTCGACATCATTTTATAAGAGATTGCTTTGAGAAAGGTTTAATACAACCAGATAGGGTAGATACTGATGATAATGTAGCAGATTTATTAACTAAACCTTTTGATGCTGGAAGATTTCAATATTTGGTAACAAATATTGGAATGGTTAATCTCACTTAATATGTGTTTTGGAACATTTTTGTAAAAGTATGTACAGGATAATGCATTGTTATTGGTCTTTGTGATGATTTAGATTTTCCACATTATTTTTCTAACACTGACAAAGGTAAATGTAACGTTGTCAAGTGTTATTTTGCCGTTGTTGGAGATATTATGGTCTAACGCTGACAAGAGTTTCTTCAACGCTGTTAAGTGTTGACGGGACGCTGTCAGCAACAAATGTTAGTTTTGTGGTTTTCATCTAAATGTGCAGGTAATGGTAGCTTTATGCCATTGGATACAGAGTTGCTTATGGATCTTTGAAGAGTTATTTGGACATGTTTTTGTTTATGGATGATGGTTGGAATATTTATATTCCTATCTTGACATAAATTTTTAATGTTCATATATATTGTTGAGAACTCATGTATCATAGTTTGAGGGGAGGTTTAAGGAACCTTTAGGACTCTTGGGTATTCTTAGAATACTCTCATCACAATTCTAGATTGTGTCCACAGGTGAGTATGGGTTAGTTTTACTAAACCATGAGGCACTGTAGCATGCATAGTATATCAACTTTGCATGCTGCCAAGACATTTCTGACTTAGAATTGGTTATGGTCTGATGGGAGACTTGGGAATACTTTGGATATGGGTTTACCTGGGAGTTACAAAGAATTTTATGAAATAACTTTGTTGGTAAGTATTTTGGTTAGCAAGGGACTCTAGAGGACATTTGTGTCTATCTTGCTTATGCAAGTGTGTATAAATGGACAGTGCTTGCCGCCCAGTAATTATTATCAACTTGTAAGATATTTCCCTTAGGATAAATTACTTTGTTAAGGTCTTTTTCTTTTTAAATATTTGTATTTTTACTTTTTAGACGCTGACAAGTTTTTCTCCAAACGCTGTTACGTTCAATCGTGACGCTGACAAGGCTTTAGGCAAACGCTGACAAGGAAATATAGCCGTTGGGCGCTGATGGGCTATTTTTGACCGTTGACACCTAGTGGGCCCTACCCAGTTGTTATTTTTTGACTAATCTTTGGCCGTAATTTTGGGGAGAAGTTACTTTTAATTAATGCATGAGATAAGTTATATTTGATTCAAGATTTTCATGATTGCTCTTTGAATATAACCGCCTCATTTTTGACCAATCAAAATCATGCATCTCTCCTATAAATTTGGCTAATCTTTTTATTCTGGGTATTCATATTTTCTTGTCTAACACTTTTCTTCCTAGATTTTTCCCATCTCATATAACCTAAACAGCTTTAAATCATGGCACCCAAATTCAACTCAAAGAATTTAACATTGGAGTTCAAGAGCCAACACAATATGATCGCTTACTTGACTGCTGATGATGCTTTATTTCCTCAGTATTCACAGATGGTGGCATTTTTAAATGCATCTTCATTGAGGTATGCACTTTCTCATACACCATTCGTCCCTGTCGCACACATTAGACAGTTTTGGAACAATGTTAGTTCCACAACAACTAATGGTGTGACCACATTAACCTCTACTGTTCATGGAAGAACATGGGTGGTCACTGAAGCTTTGGTTCGCCAAGCTTTGCGTCTTGATGACGCTGATGGTGTGACTACTCTTGCCATAGCAACAATAGAACAGGGTCTTAGGGAATTGGGTTATCCTATTCCTGCTGATGTCACTTTAAATAAATATCATAAGCAGGAATTTCCCTCTGACTGGAAATATTTGATACATGTCCTTTTACAATGCTTAAGTCCAAAATGTACTTCTTTTAATGAGATAAACAGGTCAATTGCAAGTGCTTTGGTTTGTATAACACGTGGGCTTAAGTATAATTTTTCAAAAATGATTTTTGAAGGGATGTGTAAAAACAAGGGAAGTAAAATGACTTTGGCTTACCCTAGATTTTTGCAAATGGTCTTTGATTTACAAGAATATTGTTCTAGGGATCATGACACTTTTTATGAGATCCCTAAACAACAGAAAACCATTTTTGCTAAAATGAGCTCCACCAATGACCCCATACCTCTTACCCAACCCATGCTTGAAGTAATTCAGGCTGCTCAACCACAACCAGGCCCTGAACCCCAACTTGAGCCTATTCATGAACCATCACCTTCACCAGAACACATGGCCATTGACCAACCCAGCGCTGACACTCACAATGTGGGCGCTGACACAGCCAATCTCAACACTGATACACTTCCTGAACAATCCCAAACACCCCTTAATCTACCCACACCCACACAATCTACTTCATCTTCTACCCCATTACAATCTAGGTTGACTAAACGCCAAAGGGTTACTGGAGTGTTCTCCTCTAGTGATCCTAGCCTTGTAGCAGAGAGAACCACCTCCACAAGTGTGGCTGGTGAAATGGGTGAGGCTGGGGCTATTGACACAGGCTTAGATGCTGGTCAAGACAGTCCCAACATCATTAAGACCTCATCCATGCCCCATGATTCTATTTTGGGAGGTCAAATCCCCATTCTAGCTGAGGGCAGATTGGAACCTATGACCATAATTGAATTGACGGCGGCTGTCATTAGCTTGCAAAAGCAAAATGTCAGTCTTGTACAAACTGTCAACAGCCAGGGAAGAGAACTCCAAGCTTTGAGGGAGAGAGTAACTGTTTTGGAGAATCCAAGTAGCAGGAGTCTAATGGAGGAATCTTCCAAAGGGGAGGAAAAAGAGGATGAGGAGGATGAGTTGATTCACACAGCTAGTGAAAAGAGTTCAGAAAAGAGTTCACAATTTAGTGAATCTTTGCAGATTGCTGAAGCTCTCACCAACTTGAAGAAGCATCCAGTTGTTGATATATCCAAGATGACACCAAAGAACTTGGAAGGGTCTTTCAAAGAAACATTGGGCGCTGATACAGGTTTGGACGCTGACACATCCAACGCTGATAAAGGTAATCGTGGCACTGATAGGAGCAACTTGGACGCTGACAAAGTTGCAGGTAGTGTTGATGTATTCCAGCCATCAACAATTATCAAAGATGTGTCCACACAGGTTTCTTCTTCTACTTTACCAATTATTGATCCAAAAGACAAAGGTAAAGGTATTTTGATTGAAGAAGATATTCCAAAGAAAGATGCAGCACAAATAGCATTTGATGAACAGTTGGCTGCACAACTTGTGGAAAGAGATTTGAGGAGGAGTAGAAGATCACCATTTGTTGTTTCTGAAAGTGAGGAAGAAAGTGGTGATGGAAAAGATGATGATAGCTCAGATTCAAGCATTCAAATTATTGAAGATCCAGAAAGGCTTGAATATGGAGATGAGCTAGCAAAGGAAAGGTTGAGTGAGTTGAAGAATCAGGTTGATTGGGACCTACCAGAAATCACCAGAATGTACCATGCTTGGGAAGACCAGGTGATGGACAACCCAGGTATGAGTTTATCAGATCAAATTTGGGGGTTGGAAGTTCTTCTTAGGGTACAAGAAGACATAAAGGTGATTATGAGATTTAATGCACAAGAGGTCAAGACCTGGCTCAAAAGAGATAGAAGGCAGTTGTACTATAAGTTGCTTAGATGTCATCAGCCTAATTGGACATCAAAGAAGTTGCTGGCCTTGTCTTTTGAGGAGTTAGAGTATAGGGCACATCCTATTTGGAGGAAGGTGCAAGAACAGAATGTCTACCAATTTCTTTCAGAAGAAAGAAAACAAGAGCTTGCAGAGGAGATGAAAATTCAAAAGGAAATAAGGATTGCTCAAAGACCAGTGAAGAAAGGAGATCCTTTTCAATTTCCTAAAGACATGGATGTATATTTTCCAACTGAAGGTGTTATAAGGAAACATCTCAAGCTTTCTCCCTTGGAAGCTTCAGATTTGGTAAATGTGATACCTCTAGATGACAGAAATCCAATTATCAGTTTTGATGAAGATGAGTGTGGATTTTGGAAGGTTGGACGATTTGGAAAGGAGGTACATACTTTCACTTCAGTTATTTCTATATTTGCAAGCATAGACAGGGAAGACTTGGTGCATCTATGGAGGTTAATAGAGGCCAAGTATACAGCTGAAGCACCTACTTCAGCTAATGGAATAAGACTTTGGAACACATTTATGACTTTGTGTGGTCCAAAAGAAGCAGATCCTGCCATTTGGAAGGATCTTGAAGATGATCTCAGTAATCTTCATTGGAGGCTATATTCTACTTGTGGTGTATTTCATATGAGCTCTACAAAGTTTTCAGAATATTTGCTTGTGGATGCTGACTATTTCTTGTCCAAAGAAGTATTGGAGAAGATGTTAGAGACACCCTTGGAGATTGATTATACGAGTGATGTGGCCAAGGACTTGATCAGATATGTTTATCACCAACATAAGAAGTTATTGAAAGATTCCTCCTAAGTCTTTAGTTTTTATTCAGAAACTTGATCATTGGTATGGATATCAAGTTTAGGGGAGGATTGTTGGGAATAAAATATGGGTCAGATCACCAAACGCTGATAAGAAGAAAGTCAACGCTGATAGATTGATTTTGGACGCTGATAGAAGTCAACGCTGACAGCCTTGAAGATTGACACTGATAGAATATCTTTTGTTTATTTGTTTCTTTATTTATGTATGGTGAAGATAAGCACGACATTGTATTTTCTATTATTATCTTTACCTAGAATAGTTGATTCATAGCTTATTGTACAAGACTTCTTGTTCTATAAAAGAAGGTCTTTTAGGTTAAAGTCATATATCAGTTTACATAGTATTCGCAAGTTAAACCTTTCATTGTAATCAACACGATTATTCTAATACAAGTGAAAGTTTGTTTAACATTATTGTGTTTTAGATCAAGTGTTAATTCCGCATAACACTTTGTTACTTTATTCATAAGCAAAGGTTTCTCTACGTGTAGTACTTGATCTAATCTCGTATACACAAAGCTAATCGATCTAAGTTTGGGATCAACACATCCGGCCTTGCCATGCTTCAAAAACTTCTTTGATGAGCATTGGAGGGCGATTATCCGTTCCCGTAATGACGGAAATATCCGTAAGGGATGTCATCTGAGGCATTACTGAATTCGGATTCATTTTGTTCACTTCAAAGAGACAAAGATTATCGGTTGATCGAGCAGTGAAGTAAAGCTTGTGAATTGTGTTGAGTCTTTGTTGTAAGAAACCAAGATTAAATCCTCTAAAAAATCGTCGAAAAAACAAGTAAAAAATCCCTTGATTCGGAACTTTTGTTGATTCGGAAGTGTTGATTCGGAAGATTTTGGCTTGGAATACCTTGATTCGGAACTTTTGGTTCGGAAGATTTGATTCGGAACTTTCCCTTGATCCGGAACTTTTCCTTGATCCGGAACTTTTTCCTTGATCCGGAACTTTCCTTGATCCGGAACTTTTCCTTGATCCGGAACTTTTTCCTTGATCCGGAACTTTCCTTGATCCGGAACTTTTCCCTTGATCCGGAACTTTTACCTTGATCCGGAACTTTCCTTGATCCGGAACTTTTCCCTTGATCCGGAACTTTTGGTTCGGAACTTCTTGATCCGGAACTTTCCTTGATCCGGAACTTTTGGTTCGGAACTTCTTGATCCGGAACTTGTTGATCCGGAACTTTTTGATCTTGGTTCGGAACTTTACTGGGTAATCAGAAACTTTGTTCGAGTATGAACAGTCGATCAAAAAGATGAAATAAACCCAGATTTTTACCAAATAACCCAAAAAGTTTTCTGATTTCTACAATAATAAGTAAAAACTAATACTTATCTACTAATCCAAATCACAAAAACACCAAAAACTCCAAAAATCAAGATGGATCTTCTTAAAGAACACTAATACAATCAAAAACTAAAAAACCACACAAATCATTACCTTAAATCACCCCATAGCTCTTGATACTAAATGTAGAATCTTGATAACCTATGAAACTATGAAGTGGGTTGATGTTTTCTAGAGAGAGAAACTATAGAGAGAAAGTGAGAGAAAACTATGTGTCTTTTTATTCAAGTGAAAACAAGAAATGAACAACAACCAACCCCTTTCCATGGTGGAAAGGGGTTTATATATCCAAAGCCTTATTTGGACTTGGGCCAGCCCATGACAAGCCCATGGGCCGGTTTCTTACTTAACTAAAAGTAACAATAACTACGAGCTATTACAACGTTAATAATATTGTGGAGTAACCGACACTTCTAATATACGTAAAACGTATTTCTAACATCGATGGAAGTGTTCCTGGATGATTTCTCGGTATTTGGTGATTCGTTTACGTCATGCTTAAATAACTTAGAAAAAATGTTAAAACGATGTGAAGAAACCAATCACGTACTTAATTGGGAAAATTGTCACTTTATGTGCAAGCAAGGAATCGTCTTAGGACATAAAATATCAAAAGCGGGGATTGAGTTCGACAAAGCAAAAATCGACGTCATTTTGAAATAACCTCACCCCAAAACCGTCAAAGGAGTTCGAAGTTTCCTAGGCCACGCGGGCTTTTATCGACGCTTTATCAAAGATTTTTCGAAAATATCTCGACCGATGACACATCTACTCGAAAAAGATGCTCCTTTTATCTTTAACGAAGATTGTGTCCGAGCTTTCAAAACTCTTAAGGGGAAACTTACCGAAGCTCCTATTCTCGTAGCTCCAAATTGGAATCTTCCATTTGAGCTAATGTGCGATGCTAGCGATTATGCAATTGGAGCCGTTTTATGGCAACGCTATGAAAAGCACTTCCGTCCTATCCATTATGCTAGTAAGACGATGACCGAGGCTCAAATGAAATATACTACCACGGAAAAGGAATTCCTAGCCGTAGTATACGCTTTTGAAAAATTCCGGCCTTATCTCGTCTTAACTAAAAGCATCGTGTATACGGATCATTCTGCTATTAAGTACCTTTTGGCTAAACAGGACGTTAAGCCAAGGTTGCTTCGTTGGATTCTCCTCCTACAAGAATTTGATGTCACTTTGCTTGACAAGAAAGGAGCCGAGAATTTAGCGGCCGATCATCTTTCTCGCTTAGAAGATCCTACAAAGATGTATACGAGAACAAGGAAATTACCGAAATGTTTCCTTTCGAAACACTTGGTGTGGTGAACTCTAAGGACGACACCCCATGGTTTTCGGACATCACAAATTACCATGCGGGAAACTTCATAATCAAGGGTATGACGACGCAACAAAAACGAAAATTCTTTCGTGACATCAAGTTCTATTTTTGGGACGACCCTTATCTATTTCGAGTATGTGCGGATCAACTCGTTCTAAGTTGTGTTCATGGCACCGAAGCTACTAATATACTTAGAGCTTGTCACGAGGGACCCACGGGTGGTCACCACGGTGGTAATCTCATGGCTAAGAAAGTGTTCGATGCTGGTTTCTTTTGGCCTACGATCTATCGTGATGCACCTGTACTTGTGAAGTCGTGTGATTCTTGTCAACGTCAAGGAAAATCCTCTCAAAAAGATGAAATGCCACAAAACATATTTCAAGTTTATGAGATTTCGACGTTTGGGGTATAGATTTTATGGGACCGTTCCCATCGTCTCGAGGAAACAAATATATCCTCGTCGCCGTCGACTACTTGTCCAAACGGGTAGAAGCTAAGGCTTTACCTACGAATGGCGCGCGTGTTGTTGTGAAATTCTTGAAACAATTATTCTCTCGGTTTGGAACCCCTCGTGCTATTATAAGCGATCGTGGAACCCATTTTTGTAACGACAAATTCGAAAAAGTCTTGAAAGAATATGGAGTTACACATCGTCTTTCTACGGCTTATCACCCGCAAACGAGTGGGCAAGTCGAGGTTTCAAACCGAGCCTTGAAGAGAATTTTAGAGAGGTCGATTGGAGAAAACCGTGCTTCATGTTCTGACAAACTCGACGATGCTTTATGGGCTTTCCGTACCGCTTACAAAACGCCTATCGGTTGTAGTCCGTATAAGTTGGTATATGGGAAGAATTGTCATTTTCCCATCGAATTGGAACATAAAGCATATTGGGCGCTTAAGCATGCCAATTTTGACTTAAAGACCGCGAGAGATCACCGGAAAATACAATTAAATGAATTGGATGAATTAAGAGATCTTGCTTATGAAAATTCATTAATCTTTAAAGAAAATAATAAAAAGTTTCATGATGCTAAAATTAAAAACCGGGTTTTTATCGTTGGAGATCAAGTATTACTTTTTAGCTCTCGTTTAAAAATATGTTTCGGAAAGTTGAAATCCTGTTGGTCCGGTCCGTTCACCGTTACACAAGTTTTTCCATATGGGACCATTGAGCTAGCTCAAAATGATGGTCCTAATTTCAAGGTGAATGTACATAGGCTTAAGCACTACTTCGGTGGGGAAGTTCCTCTTTTGAACGACCTCGACCAAGTCACCTTCCCCAATGATAATTAAACGTTGAGGGGATCGAGTCGAGCTCATGACTCGGTAATAAAAAACGAGGTGCTTCGTGGGAGAGTTCCCATGTTTATCCATGTACATATTATCGCTTTCTAATGTAGTTAATTAGACAAGATGTGTGCCCTTCCAACGCGTCGTCTCGTGGTTGTTTGTGATTGTGTTATCTAGATCATCATCATCATAACTTTCGAAGCCTCTCGTGTTCGTTTCACTCGAGCTTCGATCGTTTGCTTTGAAGGAATTTTTCACGAATCCACGACATATATCCTTTATCGTTCTAACAATAGTCATTTAGCATAACTAATAAACGACTTTAGATTATTGGTTGCTTACCCTTTCCATACTAGATCCTAAGCATTTGACTTTTCGTCTCTAGTATGGGGGTAATCCACCCTTAGACTCGAAACATTGAGGACAATGTTTACTTTTAGTATGGGGGGTGAATAGATACTTACCTTGCCCACGTCTTTACGCACTCCAAAAGTTATCGCTTTGGTATTTGTTTTTAATAAGGCTAAAAATGGCCAAATTTTAAAATTTTTCGTAGTTTTCATAAGTGTTTTTGAGACACAAATTTATATTTTCCGTTGGGTAGAATAAGAGCTAATTTTTGACTTGATGGGCATTTGGAGCCCCTAACATTCCTTAACCCGCTAAATCAAGTTTTGCTAGACTTTTATATAGGGGACTTTAAAACGCGAAAGTCTTAATTCATACGAGTTAAGAACAAGAACTTTTTGCAAGTTCCTATAAATGATCCTAGAAAGTCATCTATCATAGGAACTTTAAAACGCAAGATCTAAACTTATCTAAGTCTAAGAAATTGCAAGATCCTATAGTGGCTTGAAAACGCAAAACTTCGATTTAATATAGTTTTAATAAAAGCTAATCCAAATTTGGCTTAATTTTGACTTGCATGGCTAAGTATTCACGAGTCTCTTTAATTAGAGGTCTTTATATAGTGAAGAACGAGAGATGATAGAGTTAGACAAGTGATCATGATAAAAGTAGAACATGAAAATGTTCTTTCAAAAACTCATGTGTTTTTAATTGTGGCTTTTTCTCCCATAAGATCAATGCATTAGGAATAAATAATTGCAATAAATAAGGTCGTACGATTTAAAAGAATTACTTAGCTTCTAGCACAAGATCATTTAAAAGTTTCTCGTGTTCGAATAGAGTTCATAGCCGAGGCATAACTTATTGAAGCGGGACGCGAAGATTGGCGAAATCCAAAAAGGCCCTAACAAGGCATGAGGATTCCATTTTGTTGCTAAAGATCCGAGATGATGTGAAGTATCATTGTTCTAAAATAAATATGAAGGATCGAGACACACGACGAAAAGCAAATTACTCCCCTAAAGATCATGGAGAAATCTATCCAAAATGACTCTAAAAAAGTATGAGGATAAATATATCCAAGTCCGAAAAGGAGGCGGATAGTTGTATATCAAAGTCCAAAATAAGGATTGAAGAAAATGATGAAGTCGTGGTCCAAGTTTGAAGAAATCTCTCAAAAAATGTCAAGTGAAGAAATTCCAAATATGAAGAGAAGACCATAATATCAAGAACGTCTTCCAAAATTCGAAGTATGAAGTACATGCCAAATATCAGTCCGAGAAAGGTCTCAAATCGCGAAACGAGTTATGTCAAGATATGAACTTAAGGAGATTACGAGAAGCCGTTTTAAAAGATTTTGTCCTTTAGCTAAATATTAATTAAATCGTCCTACTTTATTTTCGGCCTTAATAAATATCAAAATAAGTGAATATGAATCTCTTGTGATCCATGAAAAATAGTTAAAAAATTCTAGAAACATTCCTTTTCTTTTAATAAAATAGGAATGCGGGGAGAAAAAGTATTACACGATTTTAATGCATGAGTAGTGTTAGCATTGTGACTTGTACCAACAATGATTTCATTTTTGCACTTAGCATGGAATGTGTGACAATCAAGGATGACGAATTTTACTCTATGGAACATTCACTTGTTTCTATTCATCGACCCTAAAGGTCACTTTCGTGATGAAAATCATACATAATGTCTTTAACACATCATAGTGATAGTTTAGCTTGTTTTTATTTCAATAAAGGTTAATAAAAATGAATTTTGGGGTTGTTTAGATACTTTATTCTAGCATTGCGTGAGGGCATGGCAATGGTTTAGTATGGGGAGTGATGAGATGGCATTTATACATGATCTCATCGTTCTTTTCGGGCTTTTAATGCATAAAATGTCATAAAAATACCATATATATGCTTGTATTTGTTTATGTGTGTATTTTAGGTATGGATATCGTGAAAAAGACAAAAGATCACAAGAAACAAGGAAAAACGAACACGAGAAACGAAGACGTACAAAGAACCGGGCTTTAGTTATGATTTCTCAATGAAAAGACCTTGAAGACTTGAAGATGTACAAGAATGATCCCTCATTTATGAAGAAATGACACTTAATACCCTTGTATATTCATAATTACAAGTTTGGTCCCTTAAGTTTTTCAAAATTGCAAAAAGGTCCTTCATCTTTGAAGATTTGGCAAGTTTAGTCCCTCAACAATTCAAAATTTTCAACAATGGTCCCTCATGAAGTCAAAGAACCAATGAAGACCTTTAAAGATAAAGAAAGTACAAGATCAACCCTTTGAAAATCAAGAAATGTTCAAAACAATCCCTTTAAACCTTTGTTGAAAAGTTTTGTGGCCAAAATAGAAATTTGAAAACTTAAATAACAAAGGAAGTTAAGTTTGTTGGCTGAAAAACTCGTTTTACATGTTTTCCCAAAGACTAAGGACCAAATGTTCCGTTTCCAAAGTTTAAACTTAAACAAACACGTGCCAAACACTAATCCTCCCCTAAACTCGGATCAAAAGTGTTACTGTTCACACGTATGAACCCAATTTTTACTTTTTACCATCAAGGTGGAAAGTGAAATTGGTTGCTCATCTGTGTGATTCACCTCACCTCAAACCCATCCTAACAATAAACTCCTTCTTCTCCACTCACCAAGGACCTCACCATTCAACACGTCAACCAATCACATGCCACCCTCCTCTCCAAGCAAAGCCACGTGTCCAAATCAATGACTCATACTCATTACTTGGCCCCAAAGCATAAATGAACATCCAGGATCAAATTTGACAGCTCACAACATCAAACACGCTTCAAGCACTCAAGGGCATTCTAGGAATTTTCTAGCTAGGGTTTTCATGTAATTTGCATCTAGAATCGTCTATTGTTGCCTATAAAAGGACCCCAACATGTGGTGAGGCCTTTGTTCCAGATTTTAGCTTTAAATCTTTGTAATTCCTTTTTATTAAATAAAAGTTGGATTTTCTAAAAACTGTGATTTCCCTTTGTGTTTTATAAACGTTTGTTGTTTAATAAGCTAAGATTTGAGTTCCATTTATCTGTTTGATGGTTTTTGAGGCAAGGTTTTAAGCAAAAAAACTTCTGTTTCAAAAAGATCAGTTTTCATAGTTTTGTGTTCATTCTTTGTGTTTGTTGAATCTTAGCAGGTACAAGGAAGCTAGTGGTTGTTCTGATACCACTTGAGCTCACACATCCCAAAGCATGGATGTATGTTTTGGAGGTTCTAATCTCTAAAACTTTTAAGTTTTCTGAATATTTTGTGCTATACTATTGATTCTGTGATTTGGTCTGTGAATTTGTGATATTGTGGTTTGATCTTGTGTTTTGGAGTTTGTTGGTTGATATTAGGTTGATTTGAACTTGTATTGTTGGTTAAATCTGAATAATCCTTTGAAATATTGTCTAAACAGATTATTAAGGGGTGTTTGGGTTAACTAATTAATCTGGTTTGGGGATGATTTGAGCAAGTATTGTTTGGTGTTTTGAGTTTGTTCTTGTTTCATTAGTGTGTTTGGTCATTTATCTGCAAGTTTTGTGGCTATTAACACCTAGATCCAACAAGAGGCTATAAAATCTGATTAACTTGGTAATTTTGGCTGAAATTTAGAGGACACCTAGATGTAAGCATAAACTAGGGTTAACAAGTGTTAAATCTAAGTTAATACAACCAGGGAAAGAGGATTTGAGTGCTGAAATTGGATTTGTGGTCATCTATATCAGAAAACATGTTTGTGTTCTTGGTGTTTGTATCAGCAACCTGCTTGTGATTGAATCTGCTTATTTACTTTGATCCAGTGCTTGAAATAAGTTTGTTTGTGCTTATTGGACTTAATTATAGCTTGTGTATGCATTTGGTCCATTTTGGTTGGCTTATTCATGTTAAATCTACTTATGAGTGCATAACTGCTTATTTCTAGGTCTATATCATATCTGGACACTTTTGGCTTATTTTGTGCTAATTGGCTTATTGGAAGTGTGATATTTTGCTTGATTTTGACTCCTTACAACTCACTGGTTGTAAGGGTGCCCTTGTTATCCATTGAATCATAGTAAGTCTCTCACAAATCTCAAGTCAAAAAGTCAAAGCAGTGGGAATCCTTTCCCATTAAAAGTTACCCCTGCTAGTGTAATTTGTGGTTCAGCTTATCAATAAGCTATTCCAGCTTATCTAAACGTGCAACAACTTTGAATTTGTAATAGGTGCTCATTATTTGACCCATTTGTTCATACTGGAGCATTTGGAAGGTTGACTTTAGGGTTTGACTAGAAAACCAACTCATTTGACTTTTTCATAAATGCTTATCACATAATCCAGTTTACTTGGCTTTGTTTATGGAACTTTTGTTGATTTATTTGGCTTATTGAAGTCATTTGGACTCTTTTGTAAGTTGAATCAAGCCCTGAGGTGTCCTAGAACGCTAACCCGACTATTTTGTCTTTTAGTGAATTTCTATTTGGCTTATTTCTGGCTTATTGAGTTTGCTTTTTAAAAATTTCTTTTCACAAATCTCCTAGGAATCCCAAAAGAGGGTTTTGTGTTCAATTAGAGCTTATGGCATTGGTTTATGGCTTAATGGGCTTATTGGCCCAATAAGAATAAGCTGTTGTTAATAAGCTGTGATAAGCTCATAATCAGCTTTTGGGCCTTCAGACTTTTGTGTTCAGAATCAAATTTTGAGTCGAATAGGGCTTTTTTAGGTCATTTGGGCCAAGTTAAACTTTTCGGGCCCATTTAGCCCATTAGTGGGTCTGTTTTGGACTTTAGCCCATTTGGGGCCCAATAGGGGCTTTTTGGTACTTTTGCTTTCATTTTCTGATTATTTAGGTTAAAATAAACTAGTTTGTAAGTTTTTAGAATTTTTTAGAATTTTTGGATTTTTAATATTATTTTATTATTAGATTTCAATTTTCATCTTTTTTGCACTTTTTATATTTTTCTTAGATCTACTACATTAAAATAGGATTTTTGGAACTCTTGGACTAATTTTATCATCATTTTCCTAATTTCTAGAATTAATTTAAGGTTTTAATAGTTTTTAATCATTTTAAATAGTTTAAATTTGTTTTAAATTTCATAAAAATAGTTCTTATTCTTATTTAGTCATTTTAGAGGTTTACAAAGTAAAAAATCTTTATTTGGGCTTTTTAATAATTATTTTGATTTTTAGGGCTTTAATTAGCATTTAATAATTAATATTTAATTAATCAAAAGGTTTGAAAAAGTTTTGATCATTTGTAAACTCTTAGTTTATTTAATTTTATTTTTGGTAATTTTTTGGGACTTCTTAGAATTAATTTTTGTTTTAGCATTTTTTACGATTTTGGGTTTTTTACGTCTTAGCCTAATTTTCACGGATCCGTCTTTCTTTTTCTCCTAAAGCAATATTAATCTAAAGCATACACGTTAAACACACTGATAGGTGTATAAACACCCATCCTTTTTACCACTTAATTACAATAATTACTGAGCCAAAACGTGTATTTCATGTCTTTTATGTCGGAATTATGCGTGGTTTGTGTTCTTGTTGTGATTTAGGACGAAAAGGTGAAAAGTGGAGAAAAAACGGGCATTCACGGGCTTTTATTGAAGACAAAGATGAAAGACGAATTCAAGAGATCAAGAGTGCGAAAAGAACGGAAGTCTGATAGGTGTGTAAACACCCATCTTTTCTACCACTTAATTACAATAATAACCGAGCCAAGACGTGTATTTTATGTCTTTTATGTCGGAATTAAGCGTGGTTTATGTTTTTGTTGTGATTTAGGACGAAATTGTGAAAAGTGGGGAAAACACGGCATTCACGGGCTTTTATTGAAGAAATAGATGAAAAGACGAAGTCAAAAAGTCAAGAGTGAAAAAAGAACGGAAGTCCAAGACCAATTCTGAAGATTTATCGAAGAAAAAGTCAAAAGATGGAAGTTTATCAAAAGCCGAGGAACTCAAGTCTATTTTATTGAAGAATTAAAAGACGAGTTCAAAAGAAATCCCGAGCCACAAGTCATTAGAGTCCAAGTTTAAAGAAGATTAGAAGGAAAAAGGACTAATGGTGCTATTAATGAAGATTAAAGGCTTAAGGACCTAATGACGCAATTAAGAAGAAATGAAGGAGGGGAGGAAGCTTCCTAATCCTCCTCTATATATAGATTAGATCTTAATTACTTTCATTTTTGTTGGCTAATCGTGACAATTAGTTCTTCCACTTTTAATTACCTTGTCATTTAAATACTTGTCAAATTTAAATACTTGTCTTGCACCTTAATTACCATTTAATTTCAAGTAAGTTTTTCTTTTAATTCTTGTTAATCTTTATCTTTATCTTGTTAATCGCATTCTACCTTTCTTTAATCTTTGTGTTTTGTTGATTTATTTAAGTGGGTTTTGATTATCTTGATCTTAATTGTTAGTTTTGTTGTTTTGGATTGATTGTTTATCCTTAATATATGTTTTGTTATTAGTTTGGTTTAATCTTTTTGTTGATTTGGTTAAGTTTTTGTTAAATTCGTGCATATTTCTTGTTCCTTGTTCTTCGGGAATTTGTTACTGTAACTTCCCAGGTTTCTGACCTCTCAGTATTCTGAACGGAGCAATTCATTGGTGGTCTATTCGGAATATTGAATATTCCGAATAGAGTTATATTTCGCATAAGCTCGATATTCAGCATAGTGGATTTATTCCGAATAGAGAAGGAATTCCGTATAGGGATTATTCCGAGTTGCCGTTTATTCCGCATAGGCCAGAATATTCTGCATAAGCTGGATATTCCGCATAGGGATTTTATTCCGAATAGGTGTAATATTCCGAGTAAGGGAACTATTCCACATAAGACTTTATTCTGAATAGGGACAGTTATTCCGGATAGGTTTTTATTCCGAGTAGGGACTTTTATTCCGAATAGGGCACTGTTCCGCATAGACCAAGATTCCGAATAGGCCTGAGGATTCCGCATAGACCAATATTCCGAGTAGGGTGTCATTTCGTATACGTGACATATTCCGAATAGCCATTTATTCCGAATAGGGGTTTACTCCGGATAGGGAAATCTTAGTTTTTAGTTTTCTGCCTTTTTAATTTCGAGCTTTATTTTTCTCGCCTTTTTACTTAGTCGCACTTTTATTTTAGCCTTGCCTTAGTTTAAGCTTTAGTTTTGTTGCGTTTTAAGTTTGCCTTAGTTAGATTTAAGTTTGCGTTATTTACATTTAGTGCCCTTTAATTTCCGTCTCGCTTTTAAATACTTGCACCATTTACTTTAAATTAGACTTTGATTTACTTTTAATTGCACTTTTACTTTAAAGTTTCGCACTTTTATTTAAAAACAACCAAAATATTCTTTTTCACCAGAAACAACTGAGTCGCATAGTTAACCTAGATCAATTCGTTAAGATATCGAGACTTGAACTTTAATTTTTATACGGGGTGTCAAAAGCCTTGTATCAAATGGCGCCGCTGCCGGCTCTTTTCGTAAAGATTAACGGTTTTCAGTGAGAGACGCGTTGCTTTTTTGGATCCGTTCACTTGTGAGCGTTATTTTTCTTGCATAAAAAATTCAAAAAATCATAAAAATTAAAAATTGATTAAAATCCATAAAAATTAATAAATTTCAAAAATCCAAAAAGATTTTATCTTTATTGTGTATATATATTGTCTTTGTGTTTGGTTTTGTTATCTTTTGCATTTTCAGGTGTATGCGTACTAGATCTTCTAATTATCAAGAGCCCGAGACTCAAGAAGATTTAGCTATGTCAGGTGTAAACAACAATAATCCACCGCACCCTAATAATAACAACAATGTTCTTCCACAGCCCGATCTTCGGACCATGGAGGAGCTTTGTCAACCTACCATGTTTGGACGAGGAGGACCGATTGCGCCGATGCAAATCAACGCTCCTGAGTTTTCGTTGAAGCACCACATGATTCAGCAAGTGCAAACTAACCCATTCCGTGGATTGCCTGATGATGATGCCAAAAAACACCTCGACAAGTTCATTACAATCACCCAAAGCATGAAGTTGGCTGGTGCCACAATGGATGAACTTCGCCTACAACTCTTTCCACATACTTTATTACATCATGCCGAGAAATGGTTTGATCATCTCCCGAAGAATTCTATTCACACTTGGGATGACATGACTCAACGCTTTTTGTCGCGCTACTTTCCACCATCCATGGTCACGAGCCTTCGTAATCAAATCAGCGGTTTCATGCAAGACCCTGATGAATCTCTTTTTGATGCTTGGGAGAGATATAATGTCTTGATCGATAGATGTCCAAACCACAACATGCTCCCTGTAACCTTAATAGATACTTTCTACAACGGATTGACTTTTCGAGATCGTGATACGATTAATGCAGCCGTCGGTGGCACATTTATGAAAAGGAGACCCGAGGAGTGTAGAGAGCTAATTGAGAACATGACTACTCACCACAAAAACCGGGATTCCTCTGCTTCTTCAAGGAACAACCCGAGAGTCAATGTTTCCTCCACCTCAGCAAACCCTGATATGACCGAACTCACCCGCATGATGACTGAAATGAGCAAACGTATTACGCTTCTCGCTTCAACCAACAACAACAACAACAAGTTAAAGCGGTTGCTGCTCCTTGTGAAACATGCGGCGGTCCTCACTCATACACCGATTGTCCTTCAACACAAGGAAATCCGGAAAATGTGTATGCAGCTTATGGTAATTATTCACCGGAAAACAACCAAGCTCGACCTCAAGGGGATAGAAATCTGCTGAGTTACCGATCCAACAACTACCTTTCCCCCGGTTTTTCTCCTCAAAACCAAAACCCCGCCAACAACTACAATAGAAGCAACCAAATCCCACCAAGAGCTTCTAATTCTTATCACCCACCCGCCCAACAAACCCCACCCATTAACCCGGATGTTGAAGCCATCATGAGAACTCAAGGTGAGCAAATCAAGAATCTGCAGAGCCAAATTATCAATCTTAAAGGAGATATCACGAAGCAAGGAAATGAGATAAGATCCGAAGTTCACGATAATATTCAATCCTCCTTCAGCACTCAAACGAATGAATTAAAAAATATGTTGGCTAGTTTCTTGCCCTCCACTCAACCTTCTACTTCAAGTTCTCTACCTTCAAACACCGTCACTAATCCGCGAGCTAATGTGAGTGCTATTACTACTCGTAGTGGAATTACCATTGTCGATCTACTAATCCCACCCCCATCATCTACACCTCCTCCACCACCATTTATCCCTACTCCTCCTACACCTAGTATTAGTGCATCATTACCGTCTCCGCCTCGTCATGACGATGTTTCCAGGAAGGACCCTTCAACATCCCAACCTTTACCTACACCTTCACCTTTTCCACCAAAACCCAATATCCCTTATCCTTCTCGCTTGGGCAAGAACAAAATGCTAACCAAAGAGGACTCTCAAGTGACGAGCTATATCAAGATGATTTCTCAAATGAACTTCAACATTAGCTTTCTTGAAGCACTTGTCCACATGCCCAAATTTGTCAAAGCATTTAAGGAATTGCTTAACAAGAAAGAGAAGTTGATTGAACTCGCCAACACACGCTTAAATGAAAACTGCTCTGCAGTTATTCTTAATGAACTTCCGGAAAAAATTGGAGATCCCGGTCGTTTTGTGTTGCCTTGCGTGTTCAACAAAACTGAAGAATTTACTGCCCTTGCTGATCTCGGGGCTAGTATTAATTTGATGCCTTTGAGTGTTTGGAAAACACTATCATTACCCGACCTCACTCCAACAAAGATGACTCTTGAACTTGCAAATCGCACTCTCGCTTACCCCGTTGGTATAGCCGAAGACGTGTTCATAAAAGTTGGCACATTTACGTTCCCGGTCGATTTTGTCGTAGTTGATTATGAAATGGACCCTCGTATTCCTTTAATACTTGGTCGGCCATTCTTGAGAACCGGACGAGCTTTAGTGGATGTGGCCGAAGGTGAGTTAATCTTAAGAGTCGGGGATGATGCACAAGTTTTCAAAATGGGGAAGCTTACAGGCAAATCCTTTGGAGGCCGAGAATCAGTGAATATGATTAATGTGCATGATGACTTTGTTGTCTACAACAATCTGCTATTCGATTCTTCCACTGATAATCCACTTTTTCAAGATGATGTGGATGATTCTCTCTCTACTGTGGAAGCTTCTCCCATTTATGATTCTCCACCGGTCTCTGATGCTTATGATGATGATGATTCTAGCTCAGATTCGGATGATTTTTATGACCTTACTTCTGAGTATCCCGAGCTTCCCACATATGATGATTTTGATGACGCCGATACTCTTTCGAGCGATTCTTCACATGATGAAGATCCTCCGCCATCACTCGATCCTACTTTGGACGATTACTCATTTGAGGAAGATTTCTCTGAATTTCTCAACACTTACTTCCCTCATGAGAGTGATGCTCCTCCTTATGACTTTGAAGATTATCGTCTTGATCCTACTTTGGATTTGAAGCACATTCTTTCTAAGGAGAAGAAACCGGTCGACACCAATATCCGCAGCACTTATGAGTTAACACCTCTTTGTCCCCCTTCTGAGGACGAGGTTGTGCTTCTTCGCGGATCTTCTTCACACTCTGCCGAGCCTGAGTGCTATTTTCCCTAAAGGAAAAGGTGTCGACCCCGGTATTGCAATCTTTAAGCCATCTCAGTATCCACCTGATGAAATAAAAGGAAAAATCTTTGTAAATTTTGAAGACATGCTTGCACTTCACCCTTGCTTCCACCGTGCTCCATCGCTGCTTAAGGGAACCTTGCCTCTTCTTTGGCTTGCCTTGTTCGCCTTAAGCTTGTGCTATTTGATGGACGAAAACTATGTCTTTGATCCTGGTGGATATGTTTATTGCTTCTTCCGTTGATGATCAAGGTCGAGTCAGGCTAATGACTCGGTTAACAAAAATCAAGCGCTTCTTGGGAGGCAACCCATGCATCTATCTTTTCGCTTTCTTTATCATAAGTGTAGGGGGGGACCCTTTGGTTTGCTTTCCTCTCCTCACTTCTTAATCAGGGATTCGAGCTTCAAAGATCCACTCTTGATGATTCTTGACGACCCGTGATTCCGTGTTCCACTTCTTCCCGGTTCTATCCTAAACTCTTTTCGATTCACTATTTTATATTTTGCTATATTAAAATAGGAATCTCTTTAGTTTTCCTTTCCTTAGCGAGATTTAAACAAAGTGCACAATGTCCTAAGTGTAGGGGAGTTTACTCCCACATGCTTAAACACTGAGGACAATGTTTACCTTAAGTGTAGGGGGACTTCTATCGAAGTTAAGTGGCCTTTTCCTTGTATTTGTCCTCATTTTAACCGGAAAATCATTGTTTCGACATTTTTCAAAATTTTTGATCTATTTTGGCCTATTAGTTTTTTTCCTTTGTATAGTTATTTTCTTTCCTTGCTAGAATAAATCTTTAATAAAGTGGTTTTAATTTTCAAACGTCGTGAATCTTTTGACTCAACCCGAGTTTACTTATCTAAGTTACTCTAGCTAGTATCCTTAACGTGTTTAGGTCAAGTTTTGCTAGGCTTTTATATAGGGAGCTATAAAACGCGAAAGTCTTAACTCTCACGGGTTAAGAACTAGAACTTTTCGCAAGTTCCTGTAATTGATCCTAGAGAGTCGTTTATCAAGGGAACTTTAAAATGTGATTTCTAAACTTGAAAAAGTCTAAGAATTTTCAAGATCCTATAGGCGACTCGAAAACCCAAAACTTTGATTTAATAGGCTAAGCATCCACGAGTCTCATTCCTTGAGATTTTAAACTGTGGAGAACGAGAGATGATAGAGCCAATTATAAGTTCGGTATTCTTTCGTGAATTTATGTGAGTTAATTATAAGCCTATTCTCCCATCGCTTGCTAATAAATTTATCTGCAATAAATAAGGTTGTACGATTTGAAAAGTTACTTAGCTTCTAGCCCAAGATCGTTTAAAAGTTGCTCGGTATGGATTAGAGTTCATAGCCAAGGCATAACTTATTGAAGCGGGACGCGAAGATTGGTGAGTCCAAAAAGGCCCTAACAAGGCATGAGGGCTATATTTTGTTGCTAAAGATCCAAAGTGAGGTGAAGAATCATTTATCGAAAATCAATATGAAGGATCGAGACACATGACGAAAAGCAAAAACTCCCCAAAAGTCATGGAGAAGTGTATCCGAAAAGACCCTAACAAGGTATGAGGATAAATAGATCCAAGTCATAAAAGGAGGCGGATCGTTGTATATCAAAGTCCAAAATAAAGATTGGAGAAAAATGAAGAAGTCGTGGTCCAAGTATGAATCTCTCAAAACTTCAAGTGAATAAATTCCTATATGAAGAGAAGACCATAATTTCATGAACGTCTCTCAAGGTTTGAAGTATGAAGTCGCTGCCAAGTATCGGTCCGAGAAAGGTCTCAAATCGCGAAGCGTGTTATGCCAAGATATGAACTTTATGAGGTCCCGAGAAGCAGTTTTAAAAGATTTTGTCCTTTAGCAAACTATTGATCAAATCGTTCACTTTATTTTCAGACTAAATAACTATCGAAATAAGTCAAACAATGCATCCTCGTGATCATTCAAGACAAATAATAAATATAAGAGATACCCATAGGAATAAGGGAGTCTAAGTGAATAACTGGCCCACATGAGTTCGTGATAGTTTACTAACTTATAATAACAATGATCTAGTTTTTAAGCTTGGTTTGGGGAAAGTGAAAACTTGAGGATGATGATTATTCATAACATTTTCAAAACCCAAGGTATGCTTTTTGATTTCTTTATTTTGAATGTTTTTAATTTTCTATCTCTTTAATAAAGGCCAACGTGGATTGATTATGATGAAAAGTGTAAACGTGCTTTGTAACTAATGCATTGCATGAGGACATTGCAATGGTCAAGTGTAGGGGATTTGATAGGTGTGTAAACACCCATCTTTTCTACCACTTAATTACAATAATAACCGAGTCAAAACGTGTATTTTATGTCTTTTATGTCGGAATTATGCGTGGTTTGTGTTTTTGTTGTGATTTAAGACGAAATTGTGAAAAGTGGGGAAAACACGGCATTCACGGGCTTTTATTGAAGAAATAGATGAAAAGACGAAGTCAAAAAGTCAAGAGTGCAAAAAGAACGGAAGTCCAAGACCAATTCTGAAGATTTATCGAAGAAAAAGTCAAAAGACGGAAGTTTATCAAAAGCCGAGGAACTCAAGTCTATTTTATTGAAGAATTAAAAGACGAGTTAAAAAGAAATCCCGAGCCACAAGTCATTAGAGTCCAAGTTTATAGAAGATTAGAAGGAAAAAGGACTAATGGTGCAATTAATGAAGATTAAAGGCTTAAGGACCTAATGACGCAGTTAAGAACAAATGAAGGAGGGGAGGAAGCTTCCTAATCCTCCCCTATATATAGATTAGATCTTAGTTACTTTCATTTTTGTTGGCTAATCGTGACAATTAGTTCTTCCACTTTTAATTACCTTGTCATTTAAATACTTGTCAAATTTAAATACTTGTCTTGCACCTTAATTACCATTTAATTTCAAGTAAGTTTTTCTTTTAATTCTTGTTAATCTTTATCTTTATCTTGTTAATCTCATTATACCTTTCTTTAATCTTTGTGTTGATTTGTTTATGTTCATGTTCTTAATGTTTGTTGATTTATTTAAGTGGGTTTTGATTATCTTGATCTTAATTGTTAGTTTTGTTGTTTTGGATTGATTGTTAATGCTTAATAGATGTTTTGTTATTAGTTTGGTTTAATCTTTTTGTTGATTTGGTTAAGTTTTTGTTAAATTCGTGCATATTTCTTGTTCCTTGTTCTTCGGGAATTTGTTACTGTAACTTCCCAGGTTTCTGATCTCTCAGTATTCCGAACGGAGCAATTCATTGGTGGTCTATTCGGAATATTGAATATTCCGAATAGAGTTATATTCCGCATAAGCTCGATATTCAGCATAGTGGATTTATTCCGAATAGAGAAGGAATTCCGTATAGGGATTATTCCGAGTTGCCGTTTATTCCACATAGGCCAGAATATTCCGCATAAGCTGGATATTCCGCGTAGGGATTTTATTCCGAATAGGTGTAATATTCCGAGTAAGGGAACTATTCCGCATAAGACTTTATTCCGAATAGGGACAGTTATTCCGGATAGGTTTTTATTCCGAGTAGGGACTTTTATTCCGAATAGGGCACTGTTCCGCATAGACCAAGATTCCGAATAGGCCTGAGGATTCCGCATAGACCAATATTCCGAATAGGGTGTCATTTCGGATAGGTGACATATTCCGAATAGCCATTTATTCCGAATAGGGGTTTATTCCGGATAGGGAAATCTTAGTTTTTAGTTTTCTGCCTTTTTAATTTCGAGCTTTATTTTTCTCGCCTTTTTACTTAGTCGCACTTTTATTTTAGCCTTGCCTTAGTTTAAGCTTTAGTTTAGTTGCGTTTTAAGTTTGCCTTAGTTAGATTTAAGTTTGCGTTATTTACATTTAGTGCCCTTTAATTTCCGTCTCGCTTTTAAATACTTGCACCATTTACTTTAAATTAGACTTAGATTTACTTTTAATTGCACTTTTACTTTAAAGTTTCGCACTTTTATTTAAAAACAACCAAAATATTCTTTTTCACCAGAAACAACTGAGTCGCATAGTTAACCTAGATCAATTCGTTAAGATATCGAGACTTGAACTTTAATTTTTATACGGGGTGTCAAAAGCCTTGTATCAAAGTCCAAGACCAACTCTGATGATTTATCGAAGAAAAAGTCAAAAGACGGAAGTTTACTAAAAGCCGAAAAACACAAGTCTAATTTATTGAAGAATTACAAGACGAGTTTGAAGAAATCCCGAGACAAAGTCATTAAAGTCCAAGATTAAGAAGATTAAAAGGCTTGAGGACTTAAGAGTGCAATTAAGAAGAAATGAAAGAGGGGAGGAAGCTTCCTAAGCTCCTCCCTAATCTCCCTATATATAGTTTCCACCTTCATTTGTTTAGATTTGTTGGTGGCTTGACAACCCACTCTTCCACCATTTTCATTTCCCTGCATTTTAATTTCTTGCACCTTAATCTTCATGTATTGCACCTTTAAATTCCTTTTAATTCCAAGTAAGTTTGATCGTTGTTAATCTTCATCTTTTATTGTTAATCTCCTTCTACCTTTCTTGTTTGATTTGTTCTTCATCTTCATTGTTCATGTTCTTGAGTTTTTATGGTTTTGATCAAGTGGGTTTTGATTGATTTGGCTTTGTTTGTTAGTTTTGATGATTTATTTTGATTGATTATTTTTAGTTGATCATTTGTGGTTGTTTTGGTTTAATGTTTTGGTTAATCTTGATTAGTATTGGTTAAATTCGTCCTTGTTTTCATCTTACTGTTCTTCATTTTGTGCTTACTGTTCTTGCCCAGATATTCCGGATCAACTGCTTTCTATGTTGTTCATGCGGAATATTTAGTTATTCCGGATCAAAGTCCCTTTATTCGGAATAGTTGTCTATTCGGAATATTAATTTATTTCGGATCAAAGTTGTTTATTCGGAATATCTAAAATATTCCGGATCAAAGTTGTTTATTCGGAATATCTCAAATATTCCGAATCAAGCTCCTTCATCCGGAATGTTGGTTATTCCGGATCAAGCCTTTCATCCGGAATAATATTCCGGATCAAACTTTATTCCGGATCAAGGACTTTATTCCGAACGAACCATTTTTCCCTTTTTATTCCGGATCAAGCTTTATTCCGGGTGAGCTGTTTATTCCGGATAAGAAATTATTCCGGATGAACACGTTTATTCCGTATGAAGGTTTTATTCCGAATGAGTTTTTCAGTTTTTATTTTTAAGCTTTATTTTTCCCGCCTTTTTCTTTATTTGCACTTTTACTTGCTTTCCTTTTAGTTTAAGTTTAAGTTTGAGTTATTTACCTTTATTGCTTTTAATTTCTCGTCATTTATTTCCCGTCAAGTTTTTATCTTTCAGCATTTCTTCTTTTACCGTCTTTACTTTATTTTTATTGTTTTAAGTTTTTATTTTTTGTTAGTTCTAGACAACGACAACCCTTTCATTTGATTCACCAAGAAAAACTGAGTCGCACAATTAACCAGAGATCAATTCGAAGAGATTCCGAGATACGAACTTTTCAACCTAGCAAAATCTAGTTATTAAAATGGCACCACTGCCGGCTCTTTTCGTGAGGATTAAAGGTTTTTTGTGAGAGACGGGTTGGCTTTTGGGATCCGTTCACTCGTGAACGTTATTTTTCGTGTCCAAAATTTTCAAAAATCCAAAAACATTTGAAAAATCTTAAAAAGCATTTCTTTTTCAAAGTTTTGCACCAAAAATATTCTTCTTACTTCTCTATCTTTCTTTATGGATTTTTATGTCCATTGCGTCGGGTGTGGGAGACGATTGTACGGGAACGACTCATGTCAATGGTGTACATGTGAGCGGTGCGGAAACGATATCAACAATACACAATTCATTTACGGATTTTGTCCCTTGCGCAACTCGACTAATTCGTCCTTTTTGAATCCACCTCCTGTTCCCCCGTGCATCTATTGTGGAAGCGATTCTCATTGGCATGTTTCGTGCCCGGTTCAATACCCGTATGGTCACGGTCAAGAACCGGGGTACAATTATGACAATGATAATAGCTATCTAAAAGACGCACCCAGTCTTTCTCCTTACCCGTTTTGCAACAACTGTGGGGGTCCTCATGATACTTCTTATTGTCAACCAATGAATTATTATGAGCAAAATCCGTGTCCTTAGTTTTCTTCACCAATGGATTATTATGAACCAAATCTGTGTTCTAATTATTCTCAACCGATGAACTACTATAAGCCACACCCATGCTATAATTCAGGTTTTCAACATTTTGAGCCCCCACATCACACCCTCAATCATCAATCCTCTCAGCAAATTAATTTTGACCCACAACGCACTACTTTGAATGCCGAAATACACTCCATCATTATGCAACTTCAAGAAGCCGTTGTTCTAACAAAAGAAGCATGGGCGGAGGAAAAGCGAATGCAACAAGAGCAAGTTTCTAATCTTAGTGATTATACCCCTCCTCTTGTGCATCAATACTATTATGATGATGATGATGACGACGATGCTGTATGCACTTTCAACACATCTTCTGAAGTTGTTGCTCCTACTCTCGATGTTCCTACTGCGTCTAACGATCTTGATTCGTTGAATGAGCTTAGTGATGTTGGTCTCGACAAAGAATTGGATGATGAGGTTTGTGACTTACCTGCTATGGAGCTTCAGGACGACGTTGCTCTTACGGAAGAGGTCGATCCTAGTGATGACGATTCTTCCCTCCGCTATGAGAATTTCACTTTTGAAATCTCTCAATCTCCACCGGGAGACGCGGGCAATGACGATTTATTCTCTCTGGCTTACGAGAAGTTCACCGATGAACTTGATCTTGTGGATGAGGTGGAAGACGTGCTTCTTCGCGATAGATTACGGAAAGTGCACCTTCTTATTGCTCAAATCGAAGAGTTGACTTCTCCTCCTCTCTCCGAGTCTTTGCCTCCATCTATCCCTCCCGTTGAAGATAATTACCCATTGCTGGAAGAAATCGACATTCACTCCATGCCTCCAGGTATTGATGAGAATGACATGGAGGGGGATATTATTCTTGATAATTTGCTGCAGGAAGGTATTGACCCAAGTCCCCCTCCCGAGCACCTTGCATCCTCCCCTTTAGCCACCATCACGGAGGATGAGTGCTTTGACCCGGGAGTTGACATTTATTATGCTATGATTGATAACAATACGGCTTTACCGCTTGCTCAGCATCCATTGTCTTTGGGGGAGGACATTGTGCTTACTTTACCCACCCCACCTCCCGTAGACCTTGATTTCACATACTTTTCGTATGTTGAAAGGACCTTTCTCCCATACAAGACTTATTCCCCCGCCTCTCCTTTGTTGATGTCAACCGGGAACGAGGACAAGGTCTTTGATCCCGGTATTGCATTCGAGGCTTCCCTATGGACCATTTAATTCGGGGACGAGTCAGGATCGTGACTCGGTTAACAAAAACAAGCGCTTTTTGGGAGGCAACCCAATTATCTATCTATCTTTACCATAAGTGTAACGTGGTGTTTCTTGCTTTCTTTCTTATCATGTGCAGGGATTAGAGCTTCAAAGACACACTCTTGATGACTTTTGACGAACCATGATTCCGTGTTCCCGTCTTCCCGGTTCTATCCTAAACTCTTTTCGATTCACTATTTAATATTTCTCAATATTAAAATAGGAATCTCTTTAGTTGTCTCTTCCTTAGCGAGATTTAAACAAAGTGCACAATGTCCTAAGTGTAGGGGAGCTTACTCCCACATGCTTAAACATTGAGGACAATGTTTATATTAAGTGTAGGGGGACTTCTATCGAAGTTAAGTGGCTCTTTTCCTTGTATTTGTCCTCATTTTAACCGGAAAATCAATTTTTCGACACTTTTCAAAATTTTTGATCTATTTTGGCCTATTAGTTTTTCCTTTTGTATAGTTATTTTCTTTCTTTGCTAGAATAAATGTTTAATAAAGTGGTTTTAATTTTCAAACGTTGTGAATCTTTTGACTCAACCCGAGTTTACTTATCTTAGTTTACTCTAGCTAGTATCCTTAACGTGTTTAAGTCAAGTTTTGCTAGGCTTTTATATAGGGAGCTATAAAACGCGAAAGTCTTAACTCTCACGGGTAAAGAACAAGAACTTTTCGCAAGTTCCTATAATTGATCCTAGAGAGTCGTTTATCAAGGGAACTTTAAAATGCGTTTTATAAACTTGAAAGAGTCTAAGAATTTGCAAGATCCTATAGGCGACTCGAAAACCCAAAACTTTGATTTAATAGGCTAAGCATCCACGAGTCTCATTCCTTGAGATTTTAAATTGTGGAGAACGAGAGATGATAGAGTCAATTATAAGTTTGGTATTCTTTCGTGAATTTATGTGAGTTAATTATAAGCCTATTCTCCCATCGCTTGCTAATAAATTTATCTGCAATAAATAAGGTTGTACGATTTGAAAAGTTACTTAGCTTTTAGCCTAAGATCGTTTAAAAGTTACTCGGTATGGATTAGAGTTCATAGCCAAGGCATAACTTATTGAAGCGGGATGCGAAGATTGGCGAGTCCAAAAAGGTCCTAACAAGGCATGAGGGCTATATTTTGTTGCTAAAGATCCCAAGTGATGTGAAGAATCATTTATCAAAAATCAATATGAAGGAACGAGACACACGACGAAAAGAAAAAACTCCCCAAAAGTCATGGAGAAGTCTATCCGAAAAGGCCCTAACAAGGTATGAGGATGAATAGATCCAAGTCCAAAAGGAGGCGGATCGTTGTATATCAAAGTCCAAATAAAGATTGGAGAAAAATGAAGAAGTCGTGGTCCATATATGAAGAATCTCTCAAAACTTCAAGTGAAGAAATATTATGAAGAGAAGGCCATTATTTCATGAACGTCTCTCAAGGTTTGAAGTATGAAGTCGCTGCCAAATATCGGTCCGAGAAAGGTCTCAAATCGCGAAGCGAGTTATGCCAAGATATGAACTTTATGAGGTCCCGAGAAGCAGTTTAAAAGATTTTGTCCTTTAGCTAACTATTGATTAAATCGTTCACTTTATTTTCGGCCTAATAAACTATCGAAATAAGTCAAAAATGCATCCTCGTGATCATTCAAGACAACAATAAAATATAAGAGATACACCTAGGAATAAGGGAGTCTAAGTGAATAATTGGCCCACATGAGTTCGTGTTAGTTTGCTAACTTATAATAACAATGATCTCGTTTTTAAGCTTGGTTTGGAGAAAGTGAAAACTTGAGAATGATGATCATTCATGACATTTCCAAAACCCAAGGTATGTTTTTGATTTCTTTACTTTGAATGTTTATAGTTTTCTATCTCTTTAATAAAGGCCAACGTGGATTGATTATGATGAAAAACGTAAACGTACTTTGTAACTAATGCATTTCTTGAGGACATTGTAATGGTCAAGTGTAGGGGATTTGATAGGTGTATAAACACCCATCCTTTTTACCACTTAATTACAATAATTACCGATCCAAAACGTGTATTTTATGTCTTTTATGTCGGAATTATGCGTGGTTTGTGTTTTTGTTTTGATTTAGGACGAAAAGGTGAAAAGTGGAGAAAACACGGGCATTCACGGGCTTTTATTGAAGAAAAAGATGAAAGACGAATTCAAGAGATCAAGAGTGCGAAAAGAACGGAAGTCCAAGACCAACTCTGAAGATTTATCGAAGAAAAAGTCAAAAGATGGAAGTTTACTAAAAGCCGAAAAACTCAAGTCTAATTTATTGAAGAATTACAAGACGAGTTTGAAGAAATCCCGAGACAAAGTCATTAAAGTCCAAGATTAAGAAGATTAAAAGGCATGAGGACTTAAGAGTGCAATTAAGAAGAAATGAAAGAGTGGAGGAAGCTTCCTAAGCTCCTCCATAATCTCCCTATATATAGTTTCCACCTTCATTTGTTTAGAGTTGTTGGTGGCTTGACAACCCACTCTTCCACCATTTTCATTTCCCTGCATTTTAATTTCTTGCACCTTAATCTTCATGTATTGCACCTTTAAATTCCTTTTAATTCCAAGTAATTTTACCTTTGATTGTTGTTAATCTTCATCTTTTATTGTTAATCTCCTTCTACCTTTCTTGTTTGATTTGTACTTCATCTTCATTGTTCATGTTCTTGAGTTTTTATGGTTTTGATCAAGTGGGTTTTGATTGATTTGGCTTTGTTTGTTAGTTTTGATGATTTGTTTTGATTGATTATTGTTAGTTGATCATTTGTGGTTGTTTTGGTTTAATGTTTTGGTTAATCTTGATTAGTATTGGTTAAATTCGTCCTTGTTTTCATCTTACTGTTCTTCATTTTGTGCTTACTGTTCTTGCCCAGATACTCCGGATCAACTGCTTTCTATGTTGTTCATGCGGAATATTTAGTTATTCCGGATCAAAGTCCCTTTATTCGGAATAGTTGTCTATTCGGAATATTAATTTATTCCGGATCAAAGTTGTTTATTCGGAATATCTAAAATATTCTGGATCAAAGTTGTTTATTCGGAATATCTCAAATATTCCGAATCAAGCTCCTTCATCCGGAATGTTGGTTATTCCGGATCAAGCCTTTCATCCGGAATAATATTCCGGATCAAACTTTATTCCGGATCAAGGACTTTATTCCGAACGAACCATTTTTCCCTTTTTATTCCGGATCAAGCTTTATTCCGGGTGAGCTGTTTATTCCGGATAAGCAATTATTCCGGATGAACACGTTTATTCCGGATGAAGGTTTTATTCTGAATGAGTTTTTCAGTTTTTATTTTTAAGCTTTATTTTTCCCGCCTTTTTCTTTATTTGCACTTTTACTTGCTTTCCTTTTAGTTTAAGTTTAAGTTTGAGTTATTTACCTTTATTGCTTTTAATTTCTCGTCATTTATTTCCCGTCATGTTTTTATCTTTCAGCATTTCTTCTTTTACCGTCTTTACTTTATTTTTATTGTTTCAAGTTTTTATTTTTTGTTAGTTTTAGACAACGACAACCCTTTCATTTGATTCACCAAGAACAACTGAGTCGCACAATTAACCAGAGATAAATTCGAAAGATTCCGAGAAACGAACTTTTCAACCTAGCAAAATCTAGTTATTACACACACATATACCTCCTTGGGAAACGAACTTTGTGTTTCTACTACACACACTTGTGGGTCATTAGTGCACGGTTTTGCTAAACCGTCGTATTTAATACTTACCGCTTTTACGCTCTTTTGTTTTCCTAAACAAGAGGTGTAAGTTTACCACAATCATTTTATCGACGTTCACGCTAGAAAGATTACGTTACGATTTAACGAGGAGGAACTTGTCATAAACGCTACAAAAAATTTGACACCTTCTCATGTTTACGCTATCGCTACTATAAATCACGTTGATTTAATTGACGTAGTTTGCGATGATTTTTCACAAGAAGTGTTAGAATTTTCTGAAGGTTTCATTAGTGGCAATCCCACTATCTTAGATCCTATTGTTGCTAAAAGTTCACATTCTCTCGCTTCATTCGAAGGAGGCGATTTTATCGACAATGAAGAAAATGTGAACAATAGTAACGAAAAAATTCCATCATATTCTCCGCCGATGGAAATTAGGAGTGTTGAACCAAAATCTTCAATCGAGGATCCACCAATCCTAGAATTGAAAGACCTTCCACCTCATCTAGAATACGTATTTTTAGAAGGTGAAGATAAGTTGCCGGTAATTATTGCGAAAGATCTTTCTGATAACGAAAAAAACGCAATTATAAAAATCTTAAAAGCTCATAAAGAGGCAATTGCGTGGAAAATATCCGACATTAAAGGAATCGATCCTAAATTTTGTACTCACAAAATATTAATGGAGGAAGACTACAAACCCGCAATTCAATCTCAAAGAAGGGTAAACCCCAAAATTCACGATGTCATTAAAAAAGAGGTTTTAAAACTTCTCGACGCGGGAATGATTTGTCCTATCTCGGATAGCCCATGGGTGAGCCCAATCCATTGTGTCCCTAAGAAGGGAGGAATGACCGTTGTGCCCAACGAAAACAACGAGTTAATTCCAACACGTGTTGTGACCGGTTGGAGAGTATGTATCGATTATCTTAAACTCAAGGATGCAACTCGTAAAGACCATTTTCCCTTGCCCTTCATGGATCAAATGTTGGAGCGACTTGCGGTAAAAAATTTCTATTGCTTTCTAGATGGTTTCTCCGGTTACTTTCAAATCCCTATCGACCCTCGTGATCAAGAGAAAACTACGTTTACGTATCCTTATGGAACGTTTGCTTATCGTAGAATGCCTTTCGGACTTTGTAATGCACCGGGTACGTTTCAACGGTGTATGATGGCTATTTTCCACGACATGATCGAGAAGTCGATGGAAGTGTTCATGGATGATTTCTCGGTATTTGGTGATTCGTTTACGTCATGCTTAAATAACTTAGAAAAATTGTTAAAACGATGTGAGAAAACCAATCTCGTACTTAATTGGGAAAAATGTCACTTTATGTGCAAGCAAGGAATCTTCTTAAGACATAAAATATCAAAAGCGGGGATTGAGGTCGACAAAGCAAAAATCGACGTCATTTCGAAATTACCTCGCCCCAAAACCGTCAAAGGAGTTCGGAGTTTTCTAGGCCACGCGGGCTTTTATCGACGCTTTATCAAAGATTTTTCAAAAATATCTCGACCGATGACACATCTACTCGAAAAAGATGCTCCTTTTATCTTTAACGAATATTGTGTCCGAGCTTTCGAAACTCTTAAGGGGAAACTTACCGAAGCTCCTATTCTCGTAGCTCCAAATTGGAATCTTCCATTTGAGCTAATGTGCGATGCTAGCGATTATGCAATTGGAGCCGTTTTAGGGCAACGCTATGAAAAGCACTTCCGTCCTATCCATTATGCTAGTAAGACGATGACCGATGCTCAAATGAAATATACTACCACGGAAAAGGAATTCCTAGCCGTAGTATACGCTTTTGAAAAAATTCCGGCCTTATCTCTTCTTAACTAAAAGCATCGTGTATACGGATCATTCGGCTATTAAGTACCTTTTGGCTAAACAAGACGCTAAGCCAAGGTTGCTTCGTTGGATTCTCCTTCTACAATAATTTGATGTCACTGTGCTTGACAAAAAAGGAGCCGGGAATTTAGCGGCCGATCATCTTTCTCGCTTAGAAGATCCTCACAAAGATGTATACGAGAACAAGGAAATTACCGAAACGTTTCCTCTCGAAACACTTGGTGTGGTGAACTCTAAGGACGACACCTCATGGTTTGCGGACATCGCAAATTACCATGCGGGAAACTTCATAATCAAGGGTATGACGACGCAACAAAAACGAAAATTCTTTCGTGACGTTAAGTTATATTTTTGGGACGACCCTTATCTCTTTCGAGTATGTGCGGATCAACTCGTTCGACGTTGTGTCATGGCACCGAAGCTACTAATATACTTAGAGCTTGTCACGAGGGACCCACGGGTGGTCACAACGGTGCTAATCTCATGGCTAAGAAAGTGTTCGATGCCGTTTCTTTTGGCCTACGATCTATCGTGATGCACACATACTTGTGTAGTCGTGTGATTCTTGTCAACGTTAAGGAAAATCCTCTAAAAAGGATGAAATGCCACAAAACATAATTCAAGTTTGTGAGATTTTCGACGTTTGGGGCATAGATTTTATGGGACCGTTCCCATCGTCTCTAGGAAACAAATATATCCTCATCGCCGTCGACTACTTGTCCAAATGGGTAGAAGCTAAGGCTTTACCTACGAATGACGCGCGTGTTGTTGTGAAATTCTTGAAACAATTATTCTCTCGGTTTGGAACCCCTCGTGCTATTATAAGCGATCGTGGAACCCATTTTTGTAACGACCAATTCGAAAAAGTCTTGAAAAAATATGGAGTTACGCATCGTCTTACTACGGCTTATCACCCGCAAACGAGTGGGCAAGTCGAGGTTTCAAACCGAGCCTTGAAGAGAATTTTAGAGAGGTTGATTGGAGAAAACCGTGCTTCATGGTCCGACAAACTCGACGATGCTTTGTGGGCTTTCCGTACCGCTTACAAAACGCTTATCGGTTGTACTCCGCATAAGTTGGTATATGAGAAGAATTCTCATTTGCCCATCGAATTGGAACATAAAGCATATTGGGCGCTTAAGGATGCCAATTTTGACTTAAAGACCGCGGGAGATCACCGGAAAATACAATTAAATGAATTGGATGAATTAAGAGATCTTGCTTATGAAAATTCATTAATTTTTAAAGAAAAGACTAAAAAGTTTCATGATGCTAAATTAAAAACCGGGTTTTTAATGTTGGAGATCAAATGTTACTTTTTAACTCTCGTTTAAAAATATTTTCCAGAAAGTTGAAATCCCATTGGTCCGGTCCGTTCACCGTTACACAAGTTTTTCCATATGGGACCATTGAGCTAGCTCAAAATGATGGTCCTAATTTCAAGGTGAATTGACATAGGCTTAAGCACTACTTCGGTGGGGAAGTTCCTCTTTTGAACGACCTCGACCAAGTCACCTTCCCCAATGATAATTAAACGTTGAGGGGATCGAGTCGAGCTCATGACTCGGTAATAAAAACGAGGTGCTTCGTGGGAGAGTTCCCATGTTTATCTATGTACATATTATCACTTTCTAATGTAGTTAATGAGAGGGGATTTGTGCCCTTCCAACTCGTCGTCTCGTGGTTGTTTGTGATTGTGTTATCTAGATCATCATCATAACTTTCGAAGCCTCTCGTGTTCGTTTCACTCGAGCTTCGATCGTTTGCTTTGAAGGAAATTTTCACGAATCCACGACATATATCCTTTATTGTTCTAACAATAGTCTTTTAGCATAATTAATAAACGGCTTTAGATTATTGGTTGCTTACCCTTTCCATACTAGATCCTAAGCATTCAACTTTTCGTCTCTAGTATGGGGGTAACCCACCCTTAGACTCGAAACATTGAGGATAATGTTTACTTTTAGTATGGGGGTGAATAGATACTTACCTTGCCCACGTCTTTACGCACTCCAAAAGTTATCGATTTGTTTTTGTTTTCAATAAGGCTAAAAATGGCCAAATTTTAAAAATTTTCGTAGTTTTCATAAGTGTTTTTGAGACACAAATGTATATTTTCCGTTGGGTAGAATAAGAGCTAATTTTTTACTTGATGGGCATTTGGAGCCCCTAACATTCCTTAACCCGCTAAATCAAGTTTTGCTAGACTTTTATATAGGGGACTTTAAAACGCGAAAGTCTTAATTCATACGAGTTAAAAACAAGAACTTTTCGCAAGTTCCTATAAATGATCCTAGAAAGTCATCTATCATAGGAACTTTAAAACGCAAGATCTAACTTATCTAAGTCTAAGAAATTGTAAGATCCTATAGGGGCTTGAAAACCCAAAACTTCGATTTAATATAGTCTTAATAAAAGCTAATCTAAATTTGGCTTAATTTTGACTTGCATGGCTAAGTATTCACGAGTCTCTTTAATTAGAGGTCTTTATATAGTGAAGAACGAGAGATGATAGAGTTAGACAAGCGATCATGCTAAACGTAGAACATGAAAATGTTCTTTCAAAAACTCATGTCTTTTTAATTGTGGCTTTTTCACCCATAAGATCAATGCATTAGGAATAAATAATTGCAATAAATAAGGTCGTACGATTTAAAAGAATTACTTAGCTTCTAGCACAAGATCATTTAAAAGTTGCTCGTGTTCGAATAGAGTTCATAGCCGAGGCATTACTTATTGAAGCGGGACGCGAAGATTGGCGAAATCCAAAAAGGCCCTAACAAGGCATGAGGATTCCATTTTGTTGCTAAAGATCCAAGATGATGTGAAGTATCATTGTTCCAAAATCAATATGAAGGATCGAGACACACGACGAAAAGCAAATTACTCCCCTAAAGATCATGGAGAAATCTATCCAAAAAGACTCTAAAAAGTATGAGGATAAATATATCCAAGTCCGAATAGGAGGCGGATCGTTGTATATCAAAGTCTAAAATAAAGATTGAAGAAAAATGATGAAGTCGTGGTCCAAGTTTGAAAAAATCTCTCAAAAAACGTCAAGTGAAGAAATTCCAAATATGAAGAGAAGACCATAATTTCAAGAACGTCTTCCAAAATTTGAAGTATGAAGTACATGCCAAATATCGGTCCGAGAAAGGTCTCAAATCGCGAAACGAGTTATGTCAAGATATGAACTTAAGGAGATTACGAGAAGCAGTTTTAAAAGATTTTGTCCTTTAGCTAAATATTAATTAAATCGTCCTACTTTATTTTCGACCGTAATAAATATCAAAATAAGTCAATATGAATCACTTGTGATACATGACAAATAGTTAAAAATTTCTAGAAACATTCCTTTTCTTTTAATAAATTAGGATTGCGGGGAGAAAAAGTATTACACAATTTTAATGCATGAGTAGTGTTAGCATTGTGAATTGTACCAAAAATGAACTCGTTTTTGCACTTAGCATGGAATGTGTGACAATCAAGGATGACGAATTTTACTCTATGGAACATTCACTTGTTTCTATTCATCAACCCTTAATGTCACTTTCGTGATGAAAATCATACATAATGTCTTTAACACATCGTAGTGATAGTTTAGCTTGTTTTTCTTTCAATAAAGGTTAATAAAAATTAATTTTGGAGTTGTTTAGATACTTTATTCTAGCATTGCGTGAGGGCACGACAATGGTTTAGTATGGGGGAGTGATGAGATGGAACTTATACATGATCTCATCGTTCATTTCAGGCTTTTAATGCATAAAATGTCATAAAAATACCATATATATATGCTTGTATTTGTGTATGTGTGTATTTTAGTTATAGATATCGTGAAAAAGACAAAAGATCACAAGTAACAAGGAAAAATGAACACGAGAAACGAAGACGTACAATGAACCGGGCTTTAGTTATGATTTCTCAAAGAAAAGACCTTGAAGACTTGAAGATGTACAAGAATGATCCCTCATTTATGAAGAAATGACAATACTCTTGTATATTCATAATTACAAGTTTGGTCCCTTAAGTTTGTCAAAATTGTAAAAAGGTCCTCCATCTTTGAATATTTGGCAAGTTTAGTCCCTCAACAATTCAAAATTTTCAACAATGGTCCCTCATGAAGTCAAAGAACCAATGAAGACCTTTAAAGATCAAGAAAGCACAAGATCAGCCCTTTGAAAATCAAGAAATGTTCAAAACAAACCCTTTAAACCTTTGTTGAAAAGTTTTGTGGCCAAAATAGAAATTTGAAAACTTAAATAACAAAGGAAGTTAAGTTTGTTGGATGAAAAACTCGTTTTACATGTTTTCCCAAAGACTAAGGACCAAATGTGCCATTTCTAAAGTTTAAACTTAAACAAACACGCACCAAACACTAATCCTCCCCTAAACTCGGATCAAAAGTGTTACTGTTCACACGTATGAACCAAGTTTTTACTTTTTACCATCAAGGGGGAAGTGAAATTGGTTGCTCATCCGTGTGATTCACCTCACCTCAAACCCATCCCAACAATAAACTC
Source organism: Glebionis coronaria (assembly GCA_025667525.1). NCBI lineage: Eukaryota > Viridiplantae > Streptophyta > Magnoliopsida > Asterales > Asteraceae > Glebionis > Glebionis coronaria. Next base: position 286,327,405 of record CM046877.1, on the reverse strand, counting down.
CTTCTTCTCCACTCACCAAGGACCCCACCATTCAACACGTCAGCTAATGAGACTGCTTTTATACATAGTCTCATCGTCCAAATAGGGCTTAAAATGCATTAAATATCATGAAAATACCCAAATATATTCTTGTGTTTGTTGCTTGTGTATATTAGGTACGGATATTGAGAAAATGACAAAAGATCACAAGAATCATGCAACGAACACGGGAAACGAAGCAGCACAATGAACCAAGCCCTAATAAAGAATTTTCCAAGAAAACCCTAGAAGATTTGAAGATTTATGAAGAAGGGTCCTCCAATATGGAAGAATTGACACTTTATACCCTTGTATCTTCATAATTACAAGATTGGTCCCTAAAGTTTGTCAATATTGCAAAAAGGGCCCTCCACTTTGAAGAATTGGCAATTTTAGTCCCTCAACAAAACTAAAATGTCAATATTTATCCTCCTCAAAGTCAAACATACCAAGAAGGACTCCAAGTTACAAGAATTACAAGTTTGGTCCTTTGAAAATATCAAAATTGCAAAAAGTACCCTTGACTTTGAAGATTTGGCAAAAATGGTCCCTCATTTATCATGACTTGGCAATTTTAGTCCTCCAAAATGTCAAATATGCAAGTCAAGACCATTATCAATCAAGAGAATACCAAATCAGTCCTTTAAGAATCACAAAATGGCAAGAAATACCCCTGAAAATACTTTGGAAAAGTATTTGGGGCAAAAGTGTGAAAATGAAAAGTTTGATAACAAATAAATCCGTATTTGTGGTATTTAGTTACAAAGTGAAAGGGAAAAGGAAGGTGAGGGACTTAAACTGCCAAGACAAGATTGTTACCTAGACTAATGGGAGCTTGGCACCTGTCCCACTAACTCCCCACAACCAATCAGATTGCACCATTGCTCCATGTCACCCATCCACTCACCCGGATTAAATAATTAACAAACCTTGGCGCCTAAACATGGATTTAAATCCTAATTAACCCAAAACCGAATCAAACACTAAACTATTCACTCAAGAACATAAATTGGGGATTTTTGTTTTAGCAAAAATTAAACCACCACTTTTTCCAGATTAGTGATTAATGATGTTTTAATCATAACCCAACCTTAATACTGGCCACCACATCATTCACGTGTCCACATGGGACCTCCCCTGCTACACCATTGAGCAAGAAGACAAGATAGTAACAGTCATCCAAAGTCCAAGGATCCAGCTTACATTTCAAGCTTAATACAAGCCATTAGATCAACTTTTCACTTGCCAGCTACCACAAGACAACAAATTCAGTCACATGATCCTCAAGAATTCAAAACCCTACAATGGCATTTCTGGGACTTCACAAGCTAGGGTTTCACGTTTTTTTCAGCTTAACTAGTTCATTGTATGCCTATATAAAGGACTTAGTTCATTACATTTTAGCTTGCTCTTGAATTTCCCTTGGTTCACTTTTCTGTAAATCCATTTTCAGTATTAATGAAATGTGTTTGAAATTGTGAAGAAAGCTCAAGTTCCATTGTTGTTTACTGCTTCTTATTGTTCTTAGTTTCATTGTTCTTGAATCAAAAACCTGTTTTAAAAAGGAGTGTGCAAAAGTTTGCACATTTTCCATTTTTCTTGATATTTTGCTAAGTTCTTGGTCTATCTTGGAATTCTTGGGCTATAAGGCTGATCATAGCATCCTGATATTGTGTTATCAAGGTGCGGTGAAGCTTATAACTTGGGAATAATCAAGTGTGTAGGACAAGAGTTGCATTAATCAAGAAGTTTTCATCTTTCTGTTTTGATGATTGTGCTTCTAACTTTGTTGATTCTTAGCAGGCTTTGTTGTGGAAGCTTGTACTTGTTCTTGCTAGTACATAAGCTCAAAATTCGTGGGTGTGGATATACATCCATGAGGTACACACCCTTAATCCCAAAATCTGATAAAATATTGGATATTTGTGATATTTGAGTGTGACTTATGTTCTTGTGAATTTTGTGGCTTAATCTTGCTTGAATCTGCTTAATACATTTGTTATTGTGTTAATTTAGGCTTGGGTGGTCTTGAAACTCACTTTTGATTTGAAAATTTTGATTTTGAAAAGTTAAAGGGGTGTTTGGGATTACCTGTTTGAAATCATTGTGTGTTATTATGTTATTGGAAGTAATATTTCTCTTTTTAGTTCGTTTTTCTCGACTCAATCCGAATTGATATAACGTTTTAAGCAAAGACTTGATTGTTTTTGGTTATAAAATTTGTTTGGTAATCTATGTGTAATTTGCACAAAACAAGTAAAAAATGTAAAAATAGCTATATTACGCTACGTATACGTACTACACTAAAAAAACACATTGCAATTACGAAATTTAAATGCACACAAAATAACAAATGGAGAATACAATATTACACTACAAATGAAAATTACAAAATACGAAATATAAATCTAACAGTGAATTTTATCAAACTAAGAAATGCAATATTAAAACTTTAAATTAATTTGTACACAAAAAGAATAAGAGTGATGTTTTTTTTAATATGAAATGAAGTTCAAATGGCCCAAGTATAAAAAGCCCACTAAGAAAATCCAAGAGAGCTTAACTATCCAGTTAAATCTAACTAGAACCACTAACTATCAACTAACGAAGGGACTGTGAATGTTATGAGAACATACAAAATGAAGGGTTAAAGTTGAACATTTCCCAAAGTTGTAAAATAATGAATAGAAATAGAACAGTAAGCACATGCAATCCTACAAATGAATTTAACATCCACTGAATTTGGAGAAACGTTTTTTTTCAACTTATTTTTAAAGTACACTTCTCACTATACTATTTTTTTCTACTAAAAGGTGCTCATGTATACTAGTTACAGTTCTAAAATTTCAATAGCAAGCAAAATGAACAAAATCAAGCCAACAAATTTGTAATCCAAATCAGTGAACTAAGGGTACTTTCTACAAATGAACTGCTACTCTCAATTAAAATGTAAGTTTTACCTTAATGACTTGATTATACTCAAACAATAAGGACGACTCCTAAACCTTTCTAGCACTACACTGACTAACAAAATTCAATTTTTCGCAGCTTAATCTCTAATCGATATTCAACAAGTACAACCTAGAATCGAATATTCCAAACTCTCATTAAAGTAGTTAAGCTCACAAACTCCTAACTGAAAAATCAACAAGGCTGAATGCTATGAATTCAAACGCAAAGCTATAACAGATAACAAATAGCAATTAACAAGAATGTATCAGCAAATCGTAGACAGAATTTATAAACCACAATACTACAGCTAGCAGAATTAACATTTGCAGAATAGCTAAATAAAATGTGACCTCGACATCCAGGCCTACCCGTTGATGGTGAAGCGGAGCGCTGAGCTCGCTTTAACTATCAACGCCTTCAAAAATCGAATGCAACTACTGGAACTTTACTGATGATCCGCTACTTTATCACCAGCTAATTCAAATACCTGTAAAACTAAATCAAAGCGAAAACACGTCCTATCCTACTGAAATCCTGAGAACTCACTGAAATTACACTAACTCTAATTGTGAATAGTAACTGACTCGCATAACCAAATATGAGTCACATATCAATCAAATTCAAACCAGACTGTGAACAGTAACTAATAAAATCCTTGTTACATACTGAAAACTGAAACGATTAAAACCAAATTCACAAACTAAACCGAAACTCGATATTACTCAAAAGATTTGAGCCTATGAGCTTATTTATCAGGATTAAGGAAAGAAAGCCAAAACTTTTAGATCATCTAGTAAAAACTCAATAGCTATGAACTACTTTTTACTGAAAATACTTTTGAAGGGGAAAAAAAACCTTTTTAACTAGAAATCAAGTTTTGCTTATTAATAAAAGAAATCACAAAGTTAGTTAACTGTTTAACAATACTGAAAACTGGATTTGAAACTATCAACTGATAAACTAGTGATGAACTGATTAATACCATAAATCGAACCGTACACGTTGAACACTCGATAAGCTAATCTTGATCAAATCTATCAATATCTCGAAGACTCAAAGCTAATGATTCCAAGCAGAAAAATAGAAGAAAATAAAGAAAACTTGAAGAATAAACATCAAGTTTCTCTTAACCAAACACTTAACTGATCTTATAAACTCTATCAATGGCGGAGAGTAAAACTGATGCTCGAATTAATAACAATCTCATCAAACACTTACAAAACTTAAAATCATATCATCATTTTTAGATTCCTACAATTAAGCAGTAAAACAATAGAGAAATGGAAGAGTAAAGAAAGCTCAAAGATTCATTAATGGGGGAAAATGAGTAAATGATTACAAAAGCTTTACTGAAAGTGTAACCGAATTAGTTACAGGACTAAACAAGAACACAAACTGATTAAACTGAAAACTTAACAGAATATCTAACTACTCCTACTAATCTAACTAACTAGGTGGAACAACTCCTAAGCTAACCATTTGCAAATGAAGGTCTTCATGTCTTTTTATAGCCGTCGAGAGGAAGTGGATGACGTGGCTCCACCAATCAGCGAATGCCACGTATTAAATACGAGGATCTTGAGCGTTCTTCATCATATACACATTTGGGGGTTTCTTCGTCTTCGAGTCTTGATCAAATTAACTTATATCATCTTGAAGAGGAGGAGGGAGGAACACTTTTGTAGTTATGATCTTCACTTGAATCTTCTTGGATCATTCGTTATTCTCGATTGCAGGTTTGGTGGAAAGAGATAAGGGGATGAACTCGTTTCTTTCTCTCTCTTCACATTGAAGATGAAGACGTAGCATGTTTTGTGTTTGACCGGTTTAGTCAATTGACCAGATATGAAGTAAATACTTTCCATCTTATTTCTTTTTGGTCCTTCATTATTGTTAATTGTTTCAAGAGTTATAAAAACTTTTAAATCAATTTCTTTTCATCCTTAGTCTTTATGAAAATTGCAAGCTAAGCCCTCGATCTTTGAAGTAGTGACAAGTAAGGTCCTTGAAAGCATCTTTCGTCTTTTTCTTCGTCTTTCTTCAGATAAAACCCTTGAAAACGCGTGTTTGCTCTAAAATGCATCTTTTTACCTGAAAACACATGAAACATAAATACCAACGTGATTCTGATAATTTTCAGTTAAATATTATGTATTTGACTGTGTTTTGAGTGGTTTCTGGATCATTATTGATGAGTGTTTTCACACTTATCAACTCCCCTCCACTTGACCATTGCCATGTCCTCATGCAATGCAGCATTTTAAAGCTCTAAATTACACTTTTCTCATACTTAACCAACCTTGGCCATTTTATGATTTAACAAACTAAACTATACTACATGATGAATGGTTTTGAATATTTACAAAGCAATGCAAAGGAAAACAATTCTATTTATATATTTTTGATTTTTTTCATAAATGGTTTTGATGGAAATAACTCATGAAGAATTCAATGACTTAAATTAGGGCTTTGGTACCATGGACACTTATCACCCTCAAGTTTCACTTTCCCCATACCAAGCTTAAAAATGGGATCATTGTATTCACAAGTAAAAAGTGCATCAACTTATTCATGACAATTAAATGTGGAACCGGTTTTTATTTGAGCAAATTGCTTGAAGGCAAATTTGTCCTTTATTCAAGTGTGAAGTATAAGAAGTGTAAAATCCAAAAATAAGGAAGCACGGTTTTAATCCTAAGTAATCCTCTCATCCATTACTTGAAAAACCGCTCACAATTAATACAAGTCCGTTTTAAGAATAATAAGTCATTCGCCTTATGTGTAAAATCCTCATGTCATGCTTTCATAAGTAGCTACTCACTCGCTAAGGAAAGAAAAATAAAACTCACGCAATAACTTACATCCGCTATCTTTTTGAGACTTTGGATCTTCAACCCCGCAACCCGTCAAGGTAATATTGGATTGGAGCAATCTATTGAATCCCCGCAACCCGTCAAGGTAGTATTGGAACTCAATAGTCACTATAATTAACACCACACTGCCCCTCTTGGGAGTCTTGTATAATTATTTTTTTTTCTTTTCTTTTTCTTTTTCTCTTTCTTTTTTTTCTAGCCACTCATTTTTTTTGATAAGCCGCTCTTATTTTTCTTTATTCCTCACTAAGAAATTTGAAAAGAATAAAAGGAAAAACACCCGCTAAATATTGAGCATGACATAAGTCTTGTACACATAAAACGTTCTAACTTAGAATCTTAAGACGTACTTATATCAACCATAAATGATTAGACAAAAATGCATAAGAGATTACAAACCGATTAAAACCGTTCTTGATTATTTATTAACAATTATATACATGCGAAGAGGTTAAGAAGAGAAGGGTTTAGCCACAAGTAATTATCATGAAGTTTATCTAGCCCTTTTATACTTGCTTCAACTCTATCATTTCCCATTCTCCACAAATTTAAAATCTCAAATAATGAGATTGGTGGATGCTTAGCCTAATAGACCAATGAAGGACTACATGGTTAAGGATACTAACTAGAGTAAGCTAAGATAAGCAAACTCGGGTTGAGTCAAAATATCCATGGCGGGCCTAATATGTCAATGAAATCTAAATTTGTTAAACCATGTTTTATTATATTTTTCTCTTTTATATATTTTTGATGAAAAATAAAAGAAGAAATATATACAATGCAAATGTGTTATGCAAAATGATTAATGCAAAAATTATGAATGCATATTTTTGGTGGCCAAAGTAGATCAAAAATTTGAAAAATGATCGAAAAATTAATTTTCCCAATTATCATGAAGTTAAGGCAATGGTCTAGGTAAGGTCACTTCAATGGAAGTCTCCCCTACACTTAAGATAAACATTGTCCTCAATGTTTAAGAGTATTGGAGTGAACTCCCCTACACTTATGACATTGATTACTTTGCTTAACCCATGTTAAGGAAGAGACAACTAAAGTGTATTCATTTTAAGCACAAGATTTAATATCACGATAGCAAAAACTAATCGAAGTGGACCAGATACACGGGCCTCCTCCATAAGCTCCAAGCATGAAATGTGAGAGAGCAACCCTTGAAACAAACACCAAAAGACGAAGAAAGGCACCCCTCCACTTCAACTCTACTATAACATCCTTTTAATTAAACCTAACCTATTGAAAATCTGCTCTACATTTTCTAACCTAGTTATTCAATGCTTGAGTTTTTTTAACCCTAAGTCGCTAGCTCGACTCGGCCCCGAATTAGGTTGTCCTTGGGGAAACCATCATGGAGAATAAAGGATATCACTTTGAAGCTCGTCTCACATGATACACTCAAACTTAGCACGTTGCCATTTACTATAAGATTTACAATATCCGCCTCGATAAATGGAACGGTCCAACGTGTCTCAAGTTTGTCCAACATACGAAATCTCTCAAATAGGAAGTACCCCAGGATCAAATACATAGTTTCCATCTCTACATTCGAACAACTCCAAAATAGGTAGCATCACCAAAGTAAGCTCATACAAAAAGTCCTTATCGATCGAAATCACACTCTTAAGTGGACTAGATGAAAACCAAGGTGTCTCAAATTTATGTATCCCAGGATCAGAAACCTTTCCCTTCATGGGAAAATAAAGAGATGAAATCGTGTCAACCATATAAGATTCCCCCTTAGTGATCAAAGCATCATGAGACAATGAAGGTGTAGGTATCAAAACATTCATAACAAGTATATCCATATTAGGCTCCTCATCATCATCAAAAGGTGGGTAATCTTCCATAGAAGGCATAGAAAAAGGAGGATCAAGATGAATAGTGTCTTGTGGAAGAGGTGTAGGCTCTAGGGTCCCAAAAAGCAAGTTCTCACTAAGACGAATCTCCTCTTCCCAATTAGAATCACTATCATCAACCTCTATATCACTATTAGCAAGATAAGCCTCTATGGTGTCATCAATATCCATATGAGAATCCATATCAACGGTTTTCGGTTCTAAAGGTACCATAGGTGAAAAAGGATCAATCTCTAAGAGTATAGGATCTTCATCAATGACCAACTTCAAGGGTGGAAGGGTGGGAATAGAAGGCTCAAAAGAAGGTGTATTGAGAGAATCACTCAAAGGGATGATATCATCATAAAAATCAATAGGTGCAACCTCAAAAACCGGTGAAGAAATATAAATGAAAGGTTCTTCTTCTATGGAATCATCATTATGGTTTTCATTCAAAGCTTCAATCGAGGAGATAAGATTATAGACGTTTGATAAAACCTCACGAATATGAACATCTTCCACTTCTTCTATAAGAGAAACATCTTCATCCAAATTAGGAAGGTCATCTTGACATGAAAAGTCCTCGGATAATATATCATAAGATGCCTCACTAGAATCACAATCATCATCCTCTAAATCTTGCATAAACTCTTCCTCAATCTCATTATCTCTCTCTGTAAACAATTCATCAAGATCGAAATCACCAAAATCACTAGTAGTAGCATGAAGGTCAACATGGGATGAAATCTCAATGTGATCATGAGGAGAAGAGGTATCAATACAAAGCTCGTCACATGGTTCATTGGAAACACCCTCAAGCTCTCTTTGGATTGGGATAAGGTTCTCAACACTAGAAACGGTTAATTCTTCCAAATCGGTGTTTGTATTAGTGCTAAGAGGCTCGTCCCCCATGGTTAACGAGTCGGTGGGTTCCACGTGAGGTAAAGGTGATGAAGGTGTGTCATCATTAAGTGTCATACAAATCGAAGGTTCCTCATCATCTTCATCTAATAAGCATTGTTTAAGCAAACGAGCACGATTAGCAATGAATTGTTCATCTTTATTTATGCCTTCATCTTCTACTTTTTCGTCTTTTGCTAAGAGCAAAGTACGTAACTCTTGCTGAAGTTGACGATATTTAATGTTCAACTCGTCACCAATGTCCGCGTTATTAGATAGTTTCATCTTCGCGTTATTAAAAAGAGAAAACATCTTTTCATGTATCCGCATATTCTCCTCGTCTATTTCCTCAAAGCTCATGGTTTTTATGCGTTCACGTTCCTTTTTATCAATCTTAACGAGTAAATCATCTATATCTTTCTTGAGGGACTGAGAGGAATAGTTCACCGATTCTCTATAAATGTCACCAAATCTCTTGATATTAAACCGTTTGTTCCTTACATCATCCTCAAGAGACTTAATTTCTTCCCTTAACCATCGAGATTCTTCTCTCATTTCCTCGATACTCATCTCTCTCATACGTGTAAAAGCCTTTAATCTATATCCATCGTCTCTTCCTTGTTGCTCGATTAGAAAAGAAAGCTCATTGAGATCACTAAGAGCATAAGAAGGCGGATCCCTTGGTCGACAATCATAACCATAATGGGGTTCTTTTCCACAAAACTCACATGAATAAGTCGAAGAATAGGGTGGAGGTGGATTTCCATAATTAGGTGAATTATAGGTTTGAAAAGAGTCTTGATTATGAAAGTTATCATGATCGTAACCTTGAAAATTCCCTTCAATTTTAAAACCCTCATAATGTGAAAATCCTTGATTTTGAAAAGTATCTTGATTATGGCATGGAAAATTTTCATCATTTTGAAAGCCTTCATTGTTTGAAAATCCTTGATTATGAAAGGTTTCTTGATTATAGCCTTGAAAAGTATCATGATTTTGAAAACCTCCATAATTGGAAAATCCTTGGTTTTGGTATGGCTCATTAAAGGTTTGATCATGAAATGATGGTGGAGGTTGTGATGAAAAACCAGAATATCCCATATAGTCATTACAAGTGTAGTCCATTTGAAGGTTAGGTTGAAAATTAGGGTTCTCGGTTCCATTGTAAGCATATCCCTCCCCATAATAGCCATTACATAAATAAGTATCGTGTGGACCTCCACAAGTCGAACAAGGCGAATAATTAGCGTTGGCGGATCGTTGTTGCAAAATCTCCAACATGGAACGAGTATCCATGTGTAACAAGGTGGCCGAATGTATATACAAGTAAAATGACGTTTAAAAGCTTCCTCGGGGAAGGAAGTAATACACCAAAGGTGGTATGTTTACACGTGTGCGAGTACACGTGTAAGTAAACACGAGGAATGAGGGAGTAGCCCTCGGTCGACTTTGAAGAAGAAAAGGATTATCCTCTTCGAGGTTTGATATGAAATATCCACAAGAAAGTATAATATATATAATTACTACTTGGGTGCAAGACCCCCAATAAAGCCTTCCTTCTTAGAATACGCACTAGTGAACGGGAGGTTAGGTGGCGCGAAGCACTTAAGTACCTATTGACCCTTAGATGGCATTTTATAGCACATCGCCTCTCTATTCACTTTGTAGTTTGTATTCTTCGAATTATTGCCTATTGGAAGTATTTATCTATTCTTGCTTAATTAAATTGGATCGATACGCGTGTCAAGGACCGGAACGCCCCCTAACACGGTGTATTGCCTCGGCAATACTTATGGAAGATATGTGTATTGGTTGTTCTTATACGTATACGTATTTACATATAATAATATATAGAAAATATTTTTGTATTGATTTGTTTTTTTTAAGAAAAATACTATATGTACGTAAAAACGATGAAAACCGATATAATATATATTTTTGGGTGTAATCTTTTAGGAAAAAGATTACTTTTTGACTTTTTTATTTTTTTTTTGGTTCAATTCTTTAGGAAAAGAATTGATTTGTGGTTTTTTATTTTTTTGTATTTTTATCTTTTTGATTTTTTTTTATGTTTTTGATTTATAATACGTAAAAATAACGTTCACAAAGTGAACGGATCCCAAAATCCAATCGTCTCACTCGAAATCGTTAATCTTCACGAAAAGAACCGGCAGCGGCGCAATTTAATATTTCTCTTTTTAGTTCGTTTTTCTCGACTCAATCCGAATTGATATAACGTTTTAAGCAAAGACTTTATTGTTTTTGGTTATAAAATTTGTTTGGTAATCTATGTCTAATTTGCACAAAACAAGTAAAAAATGTAAAAATAGCTATATTACGCTACGTATACGTACTACACTAAAAAAAACACATTGCAATTACGAAATTTAAATGCACACAAAATAACAATTGGAGAATACAATATTACACTACAAATGAAAATTACAAAATACGAAATATAAATCTAACAGTGAATTTTATCAAACTAAGAAATGCAATATTAAAACTTAAAATTAATTTGTACACAAAAAGAATAAGAGTGATGTTTTTTTTAATATGAAATGAAGTTCAAATGGCCCAAGTATAAAAAGCCCAGTAAGAAAACCCAAGAGAGATTAACTATCCAGTTAAATCTAACTAGAACCACTAACTATCAACTAACGAAGGGACTGTGGCTGTTATGAGAACATACAAAATGAAGGGTTAAAGTTGAACATTTTCCAAAGTTGTAAAATAATGAATAGAAATAGAACAGTAAGCACATGCAATCCTACAAATGAATTTAACATCCACTGAATTTGGAGAAACGTTTTTTTTCAACTTATTTTTAAAGTACACTTCTCACTATTCTATTTTTTTTCTACTAAAAGGTGCTCATGTATACTAGTTACAGTTCCAAAATTTCAATAGCAAGCAAAATGAACAAAATCAAGCCAACAAATTTGTAATCCAAATCAGTGAACTAAGGGTACTTTCTACAAATGAACTGCTACTCTCAATTAAAATGTAAGTTTTACCTTAATGACTTGATTATGCTCAAACAATAAGGACGACTCCTAAACCTTTCTAGCACTACACTGACTAACAAAATTCAATTTTTCGCAGCTTAATCTCTAATCGATATTCAGCAAGTACAACCTAGAATCGACTATTCCAAACTCTCATTAAAGTAGTTAAGCTCACAAACTCCTAACTGAAAAATCAACAAGGCTGAATGCTATGAATTCAAACACAATGCTATAACAGATAACAAATAGCAATTAACAAGAATGTATCAGCAAATCGCAGACAGAATTTATAAACCACAATACTACAGCTAGCAGAATTAACATTTGCAGAATAGCTAAATAAAATGTGACCTCGACATCCAGGCCTGCCCGTTGATGGTGAAGCGGAGCGCTGAGCTCGCTTTAACTATCAACGCCTTCAAAAATCGAATGCAACTACTGGAACTTTACTGATGATCCGCTACTTTATCACCAGCTAATTCAAATACCTGCAAAACTAAATCAAAGCGAAAACACGTCCTATCCTACTGAAATCCTGAGAACTCACTGAAATTACACTAACTCTAATTGTGAATAGTAACTGACTCGTATAACCGAATATGAGTCACATATCAATCAAATTCAAACCAGACTGTGAACAGTAACTAATAAAATCCTTGTTACGTACTGAAAACTGCAACGATTAAAACCAAATTCACAAACTAAACCGAAACTCGATATTACTCAAAAGATTTGAGCCTATGAGCTTATTTATTAGGATTAAGGAAAGAAAGCCAAAACTTTTAGATCATCTAGTAAAAACTCAATAGCTATGAACTACTTTTTACTGAAAATACTTTTGAAGGGGAAAAAAAACCTTTTTAACTAGAAATCAAGTTTTGCTTATTAATAAAAGAAATCACAAAGTTAGTTAACTGTTTAACAATACTGAAAACTGGATTTGAAACTATCAACTGATAAACTAGTGATGAACTGATTAATACCATAAATTGAACCGTACACGTTGAACACTCGATAAGCTAATCTGGATCAAATCTATCAATATTTCGAAGACTCAAAGCTAATGATTCCAAGCAGAAAAATAGAAGAAAATAAAGAAAACTTGAAGACTAAACATCAAGTTTCTCTTAACCAAACACTTAACTAATCTTATAAACTCTATCAATGGTGGAGAGTAAAACTGATGCTCGAATTAATTTTAATCTCATCAAACAGTTACAAAACTTAAAATCATATCATCATTTTTAGATTCCTACAATTAAGCAGTAAAACAATAGAGAAATGGAAGAGTAAAGAAAGCTCAAAGATTCATTAATGGGGGGAAATGAGTAAATGATTACAAAAGCTTTACTGAAAGTGTAACCGAATTAGTTACAGGACTAAACAAGAACACAAACTGATTAAACTGAAAACTTAACAGAATATCTAACTACTCCTACTAATCTAACTAACTAGGTGGAACAACTCCTAAGCTAACCATTTGCAAATGAAGGTCTTCATGTCTTTTTATAGCCGTCGAGAGGAAGTGGATGACGTGGCTCCACCAATCAGTGAATGCCACGTATTAAATACGAGGATCTTGAGCGTTCTTCATCATATACACATTTGGGGGTTTCTTCGTCTTCGAGTCTTGATCAAATTAACTTATATCATCTTGAAGAGGAGGAGGGGAGAAACACTTTTGTAGTTATGATCTTCACTTGAATCTTCTTGGATCATTCGTTATTCTCGATTGCAGGTTTGGTGGAAAGAGATAAGGGGATGAACTCGTTTCTTTCTCTCTCTTCACATTGAAGATGAAGACGTAGCGTGTTTTGTGTTTGACCGGTTTGGTCAATTGACCAGATATGAAGTAAATACTTTCCATCTTATTTCTTTTTGGTCCTTCATTATTGTTAATTGTTTCAAGAGTTATAAAAACTTTTAAATCAATTTCTTTTCATCCTTAGTCTTTATGAAAATTGCAAGCTAAGCCCTCGATCTTTGAAGTAGTGATAAGTAAGGTCCTTGAAAGCATCTTTCGTCTTTTTCTTCGTCTTTCTTCAGATAAAACCCTTGAAAACGCGTGTTTGCTCTAAAATGCATCTTTTTACCTGAAAACACATGAAACCTAAATACCAACGTGATTCTGATAATTTTCAGTTAAATATTATGTATTTGACTGTGTTTTGAGTGGTTTCTGGATCATTATTGATGAGTGTTTTCACACTTATCAGGAAGTTTGTGTTTGTGCTTGTTATCTGCTATACACTTGTTTGAGAGCTATTTGCTGTAAGTTTTTGGGCTTAAACCTTGAAATCAAAGATTGTGCTATAACTACTTGAGTTTGACTGTTTTTGACCTAGGATCTTTGGAACACTCAGGGTATATGCATTCCTAGGGCTAGAAGTGGTTTTAACAAAGTTATTTTAACCTGTTTGTGAGATTTGAGTGTTTGAATCTGGCCTGTTGGTCAATTGCATCAACAAAGTGAAATATGCTTGTGTTTATTGTTCATCAGTAACCTTCATTGGCTTGACTTTTGATTTAGGCTTTAAGCCATAGCATGAAACCTGTTTAAACTTGTTCATATAAGTTTATTATAGCTTGTGTATGCTTTTGGTGCAATTTGGTTGGCTGAATATTGCTAAAACAGCTTATAAGTGCTGAACTGCTTATGTGTTCATGTCTGTGTCAGATCTGGTGCTTAATTGATTAAACTGTACTAATTGGCTGTTAGTGATTGTGATATCTTTGTTGTGATTGACTCCTCTTGATCCACTGATCAATTGGGTGCCTTTTTGTAACTTGAATCTCCAAAAAAAGTCACTAAATACAAAAAAGTCAACAAGTCAAGCAGTGGGAAAAGTTCCCACTGCTCAACACCCAAAATTAGCCCCTGCTAGTATTAATTTTCATTCAGCTTATCAATAAGCCATTTTGGCTAATCCAGACCTGCAACAACTTATTTTTTGTGATAGATCATCATTATTTGACCCATTTGATTAGACTGGAGCTTATTAGACTTTGACTTTGACTTTTTGCTAGAAAACCAACTTATTTGACTTTTTCATAAGTGCTTATTTGCTTTTTCCAGCTTATTGAGTCAACTTATTTGAAAACTTTTTGTTGATTTAGCTTATTTAAGTCATTTAAAAGCTTTAGAAACTTGAATCAGCTCTTGAGATAGCCTAGAACTCAAAAACGACTATTTTGTCATTTTCTATAGATTGCTTTTTGCAATTTCAGGCTTATTTCAAATTTCTTTTTACAGAAGTCTTTATTAGGTCAAGAGAAGCTTGTGTGTTTAACTTCAACTTATGGCATCAACTTATGGCTTAATGGGCCAAAAAGCCCATTAAGAATAAGTTGTTGGTAATAAGCTAGCTTATATCACATTTTCAGCTCTTGGTCCTTTGGAAAAATTTATTCAGAATCAAATTTTGAGTCAAGTAGTGGTTTTTGGGCTAATTTGGGCCACTTTTTCTTATTGGGCCAATTCTAAGCCCATTAAGGGACTGTTTGGACTTTAGCCTATTTTCTAGGCCCAATAAGGGTATTTAGGTAATTTCAAGTTCATTTATGTATTATTTAGGTTAATTAGCTAGTTTGCAACTTTTTAGAATTTTTTAGGATTTTTGGATTTTTATTAATATTTTAATATTATTTTATTATTAAAAATTAAAAATCTGATTTTCTAAGTTTTATATTTTTCCTAGATTCTAGACACTTAATTAGGAATTTTACAACTTTCCAAATATTTTTAAGGTCTTTTAATTATTTTCTATAATTATTCTAAGTTTTTATAGTTTTTAATATTTTTTAATTGTTTAAAAATAGTTTTTAGTGGTTTTAAAAATTAGAAAAATACTTTTTAGCTTAATTAGGTTATTTTAAAGGTTTACAAACTTTAAGATCTTGATTTTGACTTTTTATTAGTTAATTTTGATTTTTAGGGCTTTAATTAGCATTATAAAATTAATAATTAATTAATTAAAAGGTTTTAGCAAGTTTTGATTTTTTGTAAACCCTTATAATATTTTAGTGGATTTTTAGGAATTTTTAGAGTAAATTTTTCATTTTGGTGCTTTTACGGTTTTACGTGCGCCTTTTTTATCTTAGTGTAATCCGTCTTCGTAACCATCATTCTCTTCTCATCCCATTTCTATTTTCTTTTCTCATAATCATATAATCACATAATTAATCATTTCATTACACACACACCAAGCCTCCTTGAGAACGATCCCCACTTTGGGTCATAACTCGTGATTTTCCTAAGTCACTTGTGTACTTACCCTAATTTGCCCTCTTTTCCTAAAGAGTGGTAAAAACACTACATCATTATGGCGCCGCTGCCGGGGAGGCGTGTTGTGTTTTGATTTGGAAATTGTTGTTTTTATATAGCCATAAATAGCTAATTGTATTAGTAGCACTCTACTAATACGTATTATCGGTTTTTCGTTTTTTGTGTGTGTACTATTACTATATTGTATACGTAGAACAATAAATACACAAGTACTCAAAAAGTGAGAAATGACAACCTTGACTTGGGAGGTCATTAGCCAATCATTGTATTAGAATCTCAAACCAAAGAAAAAGGCAAAAATAGATAAATACTTTCGTGAAGCTCAATTTTGAAAAATACAAACTATAAGGTGGGTATAAGGCGGATATTATAAAATATATCCTAAGGAAAAAGGCTCTTAAATGCTTCGCGCCGCCTCGTTTCCCCGCTTGCTTGTGTGTATTTGATTTTGAGAGATAATCGAGGGTTTTGCCGCCCAAAGTATTATTAAGTATCATGTATACTTTCTTAGTGTCATTTGATTAAACCCTCTTGAAGGCGTTCACTTCACGTGATCGTTTTCATTCCTTGAGGCTTCTTTAATCAAGAGATTTGATTAAGGAGGAGATTTGTAGATTTTTTTCTACTTGATACATTCACCAAAATCCAAAAAAAAGGTTAATACAATCAAAAACCTCAAAAAAATTGAAAAATACAAAACACCAAAAAGAATCTTCTTTTCTCATCCCCACGTTGTATGTGACGTTTATGCTTACTCGTAATCAAGCAAGACGTGCACGTAAACGAATGAACAAAACTCCTACTCCTAATCTTTCTAGTGAGGAGTCTCCTATTGACGAACCCATTGTAAGAGAAGCACCAACCATGGCGAATCGAACTATGATGGAGTTACTTCAAGCACCCACCGAGGGTTATGGAGAGGCTATTGTGATTCCCGCTATCCTTGTGGAGAATTTTGAAGTGAAAACGGGTTTGTTGTCGATGATCCAAAACAAAAAATTCCGTGGTGATGAGAAGGACAATCCACACAACCATATCCGCCAATTCAATCGTCTTACCGCCACTTGCAAGTTTAAGGACGTCTCTAATGACTCGATTAAGATGATGCTTTTTCCGTATTCCTTAGCGGGGCCCGCTAAAATTTGGTTAGAGAAAGAGCCACCCAATTCTATATTGACGTGGAAGGATCTCGTGTCTAAGTTTGTGAACCAATTTTTTCCGCCCTCTAAGACTACGCATTTGAAAAACGAGATTTCAAAATTTTCACAAGAGTTTAATGAAAGTTTTTCAACGGCTTGGAATAGGTTTAAGGAAATGTTACATGAGTGACCTCATCACAGTTTTTCCGATTTGCATCAAATTGACACGTTTTACAATGGACTTAATGATCATGAAAGGGATTATCTTAATGCCGCCGTGGGTGGTAATTTTTTGTGTAAAACGGTTGAGGAAGCTTTGGTGATAATTGAGAATAGATCTAAGGTGTATAGTCCTCGTAGCACGTCCAGTGTTCGTAAGGCTCGTCTTCGGCTTCACCTTCTTTTCTACTACCATTGATGCTTGCCAAATTGAGGCGAACTTGGAAAACAAAATCTTTGATAAGCTTAAAGGTCTTTTGATTGAGTTCAAAGTTGGAGAACCAAGTGCTCCCGCTACGGCTAAAGCGGTTGAGGTTTCATGCATGTATTGTGGTGGAGCTCATGATTTCTCCGAATGCATTACCAACGGTGGTAACACTTCGAGTGCCTACGCGGCCACGGGAACTTACAACCAAAACGGTCAAGTTACCCGCTCTAATCAATTGACTCCACCGGGTTTTGGTTCAAATCAAAATGCTAACAACAACTATCGCAACAATCAAGTTGGTTTCAAAAACAATTACAACAAGGGAAACTATGGTAATCAAGGGGCTAATAATCAAGTTTCAAACAAAAATCAAAATGATTTTTAAAACAACAAAAAAAGTTTGCAAATGTTGAAAGATCTTCCAAATGAATTTGTTGAATACGCTAATGGGAACGATGCTAGGTTTGAGACATTCAAAGAGAAATCATTAGCCTAAGATCCGAGTTTAAGAACGACTTGAAGAAAGAGTTGAAAAACGAGTTAGCAAATGAGCTTAAAATCCATACCAACAAGACGGAAGGAAATGTAACTAGGTTACAACAAAACCAACAAAAAATGGAACAAGGGAAACATGAGATTAAACAAGAAATGATTAAAGCTGAGAACAGGCAATCCATGTTTGAAGATAAAATCTCATCTATGTTTGAGGCAAATATGTGTAAACCGTCTTAGAGTAGTCTTCCTAGCAACACCGTATCAAACCTAAGGGTGAGATGAAAGTGATTACCACACGTAGTGGTAAGACACTTAAGGAACCGACTCCTCAACCAATTGATCCTATGGAGGAAGCAATTGAGGAAGAACCCGAGGTGGTGGTCAAAAAGGAGCATGTCCCAATCCCACGAAGTACCGCTCATGCCACACCTACGGTTGACCCATTACCAACATTGGAACCCGAGATTCCAAAGGCTATGCCTATGCCTCAACCCACACCACCTTTGCCCTATCAATTGAGACTTAGAAAGGAGAAACGTCAAGAGCGCAACAATTATCAATTTGAGCTTTTTATGAAAATGTTTCGTGATTTGCACTTTAATGTGAGTTTCGCCGATGCTTTGGTCATGATGCCTCGATTTGCCACTAACTTTAAGAGTATGTTGAACAACAAGGAGAAATTGCATCAATTGTCTAGTTGTTTATCGGTTTATCTTAATCGCATACCTCAAAAAGTCAGTGATCCCGGTAAATTTTTGATCCCATGTGCAATCCAAGATATGGAAGAATGTTATGCCTTGGCCGATCTTGGTGCTAGCATTAACTTGATGCCACTTGCAATCTTCAAGTCGCTCAATCTTCCTAATCTTACTCCTTCACTAATGTCTATCGAGTTGGCCGAGCATTCCACGATTCCCGCATGTGGATTGGCGGAAGACGTTTTTGTGAAAGTGGGAAGGTTCTACTATCCCGTAGACTTTATCGTCGTCGATATTCCCACGGATCCTCAAGTTCCTCTCATTTTAGGTCGTTCGTTTTTAGATACGTCTATGGCTTTGATCGATGTTCATGCTAGAAAGATCACCTTACGTTTCAACGACGAGGAACTTGTTATAAACGCAACTCAAAACTCTCAAATTTCTCATGTTTATTCTGTTGCAACCATAAACCTCGTTGATATGATTGACGTGGTTTGCGAGGAATTTTCACAAGAAGTTCTAGGTTTTGGTGATGATGAAAATAGTGGCAATCCCACTATGTTAAATCCCATTCTTGATAACTCGACACCAACCTTCACTCCATTTGAAGGTGGTGGTTTTACGTTGGAAGAATTCGATGTTCCACGTACTTGTAACGAAGACCTCGACAATGATGAGGACTTCTCGATTATCAAGTATTTTCTTATCGAGCCCAAATCTTCAATTGAGGAACCACCTATCCTCGAGTTGAAAGATTTACCTCCTCATCTCGAATATGTATTTTTGGAGGAGGGCGACAAGTTGTCGGTTATTATTGCGAAGGAACTTTCGGATGATGAAAAAACCGCACTTGTCGATGTTCTAAAGGATCACAAAGGGGTAATTGCGTGGAAGATATCCGACATTAAGGGGATCGATCCCATATTTTTTTACCCACAAAATCTTAATGGAGGAGGATTACAAGCCCGTAATCCAATGTCAAAGGAGGGTGAACCCCAAAATTCACGACGTCATCAAAAAGGAAGTCCTTAAACTCCTTGACGCGGGAATGATTTACCCTATTTCCGATAGCCCTTGGGTGAGTCCTATTCATTGTGTCCCTAAGAAGGGAGGAATGACCGTTGTGCCAAACGATGACAACGAGTTAATTCCCACTAGACTCGTGACCGGATAGAGAGTGTGCATTGACTATCGTAAGTTGAATGAAGCCACTCGTAAAGACCATTTTCCCTTGCCCTTCATGGACCAAATGTTGGAGCGTCTCGCGGGAAATGATTTCTATTGCTTTTTAGATGGTTTTTCCGGTTACTTCCAAATCCCCATCGATCCTCGTGATCAAGAAAAAACTACGTTTACGTTTCCATATGGAACGTTTGCCTATCGTAGAATGCCATTCGGACTTTGCAATGCACCGGGAACCTTTCAAAGTTGCATGATGGCTATTTTTCATGACATGATCGAGAAGACGATGGAAGTCTTCATGGATGACTTTTCCGTGTTTGGTAGTTCGTTCACTTCGTGTTTGTCGAATCTTGAGAGAATGTTGAAACGTTGTGAGGAAACCAACCTTGTGCTCAATTGGGAAAAATGTCATTTTATGGTTAAAAGTGGAATCGTCTTAGGGCACAAGGTCTCGAAAGCGGGGATTGAGGTAGATCAAGCTAAGGTAGACGTCATCGCCAAATTACCTCACCCCAAAACCGTTAAGGGAGTTAGGAGTTTCCTAGGCCACGTGGGCTTTTATCGTCGATTCATCAAGGATTTTTCAAAGATCTCTCGACCTATTACACATCTTCTTGAAAAAGAGGCACGTTTTGTCTTTGACGAAGATTGTGTACGAGCCTTTGAAATCCTTAAGAAGAAACTTACCGAAGCTCCCATTCTTGTTGCTACCAATTGGAACCTCCCCTTTGAGCTTATGTGTGATGCTAGTAATTACGCTATTGGGGCAACGTCATGAAAAGAACTTCTTGCCTATTCACTATGCTAGCAAGACGATGACCGAGGCTCAACTAAAATACACTACAACGGAGAAGGAGTTCCTTGTCGTGGTTTATGCATTTGAGAAATTTCGACCTTACCTCGTCTTGGCTAAATGCATAGTGTATACGGATCATTCGGCTATCAAGTATCTTATGGCTAAGCAAGATGCAAAGCCGAGATTACTTCGTTGGATTCTCCTCCTTCAAGAATTTGATCACAAAATCGTGGACAAAAAAGGAGCCGAGAATCTAGCGGCCGATCATCTTTCTCGTTTGGAAGATCCTCACCAAAGTGTTTACGAGCCCAAGGAAATCACCGAAACATTTCCGCTCGAGACACTTGGTGTAGTGAATTCTAAGCTTGATTCATCCACCCCATGGTTTGTGGACTTTGCAAATTACCATGCGGGTAACTTCATCATTAAAGGTATGACGACTCAAGAAAAATGAAAATTCTTTCGTGAAGTCAAGTTCTACTTTTGGAACGACCCTTACTTGTTTCGAACTTGTGCGGATCAAATTATTCGACGTTGTGTCTTTGGTACCAAAGCTTCTAATATCCTTAGAGCTTGTCATGAGGGACCCACGGGTGGTCACCATGGTGCTAATCTCACGGCTAAGAAGGTCTTTGATGCCGGCTTCTTTTGGCCTACTATTTACCGAGATGCACAAGAGCATGTGAAGTCGTGTGATTCATGCCAACGACGAGGAAAAGCCTCACAAAAAGATGAAATGCCACAAAATATCATCCAAGTGTGTGAGATCTTTGACGTTTGGGGTATAGACTTTATGGGGCCGTTCCCATCATCTCGTGGTAATAAGTACATCCTTGTCGCGGTTGACTACCTATCTAAGTGGGTGGAAGCTAAGGCTTTGCCCACCAATGATGCTCGTGTGGTAGTCAAGTTTTTTAAAGGCTTGTTTTCTCGGTTTGGAACCCCTCGTGCGATCATAAGCGATCGTGGAACCCATTTTTGTAACGACCAATTCGAAAGGGTCCTAAGGAAATATGGGGTTACACATCGTCTTTCTACGGCTTATCACCCACAAACGAGTGGGCAAGTCGAGGTTTCAAACCGAGCGTTGAAGAGGATCTTGGAGAGATCCGTTGGGGAAAACCGACAAACTTGGTCGGATAAGTTGGACGATGCTTTATGGGCCTTTAGGACTGCTCATAAGACGCCCATTGGGTGCACTCCTTATAAGCTTGTGTATGGGAAGAATTGTCACTTACCTATTGAATTGGAACACAAGGCTTATTGGGCCCTAAAGCATTGTAATGATGACATGGAGACCACGAGAAAAACTGGAAAATGAAATTAAATGAATTGGATGAATTAAGGGATATTGCTTATGAAAATTCATTGATTTATAAAGAAAAGACTAAAAAGTTGCATGATTCTAAATTTAAAAACCGGGTTTTTAACATTGGGGATCAAGTTTTGCTTTTTAATTCTCGTTTGAAAATCTTCTGGTAAGTTGAAATCCCGTTGGTCCGGTCCATTCACCGTGACTCAATTTTTTCCATATGGGACCATCGAGCTAGCTCAAAATGATGGCCCCAATTTCAAGGTGAATGGACATAGGTTGAAGCACTACTTTGGCGGGTAAGTTCCATCCTTGAACTACCTCGACCAAATCACCTTCCCAATGATGATTAGTATTGAGGGGATCGAGTCGAGCTCATGACTCGGTAATAAAAAACGAGGTGCCTCGTGGGGGAGTCTCATGCTTATCCTATGTACATATTATCGCTTTCTAATGTAGTAACGTGTGGGGATTTATGCCCTTCCAACCTTTGTTCCGTGGTTGTTTGTGAATTCTGGATTTTAGATGATCATGATCTTCACGATTGGAGCCTCTCGTGTTCGTTTTATGGGAGCACTCGATCGTTTGATTTGAAGACTTTCTCAATATCCATGATATATCCTTTGATGTTCTAACCTTAGGTTTATAGCACACTTCATAAACGACTTTAAATTTAACGGTTACACCCTTTCTATGCTAGATTAGGCATTCGACTACGTCTCTAGTGTGGGGGTGTTTGCACCCTTAGACTCGAAACATTGAGGACAATGTTTAACTTTAGTATGGGGGTGAATAGATACTTGCCTTGCTAAACCTTCACGCTTTCCAAAGTTCATCTTTTTGGTTTATCATTTTGTTGCAAAATAAGGCTAAAAATGGCCAAATTTTAAAAAATTTCTCATGTTTTATAAGTGTTTGAAGACATGAATGTAGGTTTTCCGATGGCGAGAATAAGAGTAGTTTTTGACTCGACCGTGCGTGTTGAGAACTTAGCTTTGATTCCTTAACTTCACATTAGGCTAAGTCTCTTAAATGAGGACGAGAAATGATAAGGTTAATTATAAGTTACTATGCTAAATGTAGAGTACTCGTATTCTTTCAAAAACTCATGTGTTCTCGTTATTTTCTTATTCTCCCTTCGCATGTAAATATTTTTTGCTTAATAAATATTGACTTAGCGGTTTAGTCTTGATTTTTGGGTTTCTAGTCTTCTCTAGTAGCTTCCGTGTAATTAAATTGGGAAGACATTAAGGTATCGCCAGCGTCACGGTTTTGAAGTATTGGCAACCCGAATAATCGAAAGCTTCACCCAATAATAAGATTTCAAGTGCTCACCTAAATCAAGCAAACAATTTGAAGCCCCACAAGGCCGAAAAATCTATGCAAAATTGAAAGTGAATCAAGCCTTAATCTTTGAAGCTTTAAAGATCCAAAATTCGCCTTAGCGTGAGGATATACGTCTTTGGCTAATAAAACTACCGATGAGGTGGATAATAAAAGGCAAGGCAAGACCAAAGTCATAATAAAAGCTTCATGGAGAAGTTGAATAAAAGATGGAGTTAAACCAAAGATAATAAGGCCCTTCCGTTAGGGGGCGTATAAAAGTCTTGGTAATAAGTCTCATGTTCAAAACCGTTACAAAACCGTGTTTATCGATCCTTCTTGTTGACTTAATTTTTTGACATCGTTGTCTATTAGGAGGGGTTATTGATTTGATGGTCTTGGTTACACCGTTAGGACTCTATTTTAGACCTAAATCTATATTATCGCATAAGTCAAACAATGTATCCTCGTGAAACATTCAAGACATAATAAAATATAAGAGATACAACTTAGGAAAATTGGGAGGATAAGCACGTGATTAGGGCATATGAGTAGTGTAAGCATTACGAACTTATAATGACAATGATCTCGTTGCACGCTTAGCATGGAATTGGGGTGAAAATCGAGGACGACGAAATTATTTCTAACGAAGCATTCACGTGTTCTTATTCTATGAACCTAAACGTCCCATTTTGCGATGAAAATCATACATTATGTCTAAAACGCAAGTGGTAGTAATAATGGTAGTGTAGCTAGTTTATCGTTTAATAAAGTGAATAAAAATGAATTTTGGAGATGTTACGATACTTTATTAGCATTGCGTGAGGGCATGGCAATGGTTTAGTATGGGGGAGTGATGAGACTGCTTTTATACATAGTCTCATCGTCCAAATAGGGCTTAAAATGCATTAAATATCATGAAAATACCCAAATATATTCTTGTGTTTGTTGCTTGTGTATATTAGGTACGGATATTGAGAAAATGACAAAAGATCACAAGAATCATGCAAAAACGAACACGGGAAACGAAGTCGCACAATGAACCAAGCCCTAATAAAGAATTGTCCAAGAAAACCCTTAAAGATTTGAAAATTTATGAAGAAGGGTCCTCCAATATGGAAGAATTGTCACTTTATACCCTTGTATCTTCATAATTACAAGATTGGTCCCTAAAGTTTGTCAATATTGCAAAAAGGGCCCTCCACTTTGAAGAATTGGAAATTTTAGTCCCTCAACAAAACTAAAATGTCAATATTTATCCTCCTCAAAGTGAAACATACCAAGAAAGACTCCAAGTTACAAGAATTACAAGTTTGGTCCTTTGAAAATATCAAAATTGCAAAAAGGACCCTTGACTTTGAAGATTTGGCAAAAATGGTCCCTCATTTATCATGACTTGGCAATTTTAGTCCTTGATATGAGCTTAAACTCATATCCTTTTATCAACAAATAACCCTAAAACATGAAGCAAAATACCCATTTATCTTGTAAAAAGCAGTGTTATGTGGTATGTTGTGTTTGTGTGATCTTATGTAGGTAAAAGGATACAATTTCAAGCAAACAAGGAAAAATCAAGCTCAAATGGATGAAAAAGACAAAAGAGGATCAAAAGTGACAAGACTTTGAAGTTCAAGGACCTATCTTGACAAGTTATGAAAGTTGAAGGACTTAAAGTGCAAATTATGAAAAGTCAAGATTAAAGTCAAACCTGGTCAACTATCAAGTCAACTCAGTCAAAGGACCATTTTGTACAAGTCTTGGAAGTTAAAGGACCAAAAATGACAAAGGAATGAAGATCCTAGCTTGAAATAGGAATCTGCCAAGTCAAGGGACCAAATCTGCCAACTTTGGAAAGTAATGCAAAGTTTAATCCAAGTGAAAAGATTTCAGCCAATGGGAATAGAGAATACACTTCACACGGATCAAGCATTAATTGCCCACTAACTGCCGCCACATTTATTATCATATCTCAACAGTTTCAATCCGTGTGACTTGTTTTAAACCAACCAGAAAACGCCACGTGTCCATCTTCTTTAACAAAAATATTTCCAGGATCGGGTTTTCGATAGAGGCCGTTTCATGAGAAGATCAAAACACCAATATTGCTCGTTTTGAAGAGAGGAATTCAATGGTGCAATCCAATTAACAAATTATCCACTAAATCAAAAACACCCAAATTAGTTCATCACCTTCAAAGAGCAAATGCAGAATTCTTCCACGTGTCAAGCTATGATTGGATCTGCCACGTCACAAACCCCAACAGAATCTCCTCTCATGCATATAAATAGATAGCTTGTACCTCATTTCTCATTGTAGCTTAAATTTGTAAAAACACATAGTTCAATTTCCCTTTCCTTTTTCTCTCACTTTTACCCTAACTACTCAAGAGTCTGACAAACTCTTGAGTCAGTTAGTTAGTTGTTAGCTTGTAACCAACCTTTGTAACTGAATTCATGCAATAAAATTCAAACTTCATTTTCCCGCCAAATTCTGTTCTTCTCAATTCTGTTACTACTTGCTGTTATTTGATCATCCTGTTGTTGATTTGTGATTGTTATGATCAATCATTGATCATAATTGTCATTGGAGGAGTTTTGTAGCTGTTTGTTCAGAATTCAAGTCAATCCTTTGTTCCTTTGAAGATTTGTAGCAGGATGATGAATGTGGATGATTGTAGCTGATTAGATTGATGATTTAGTATACTAGTGATAGGTGGTGGTATCACTAGTGCAAGAGAGCTCAGCGCTCCTCTTCTTCCCAAAGGATTTCTACTTTAGGTTCTATAGTCCTTATTTTTGTTCCACTTAACAAATCCTTGCATGCTAATCTTCCTAGTTAAACTTGATGGCTGCCTGTTTACTTGATAAATAGTTGTTGTTTGATTGATTATAGTTCATTTGTAGCTTAATCTTGCCTACTTGTTCATTGATTTGAGATTCATTTGTAGTTTCTGCCTTATTTCAGTCACATTTTAGCTTTGCACCTAAATTGAGTTCTAGTTGAGATAATTGTTTGATTTCAGCTTGATTAGCTTTCATTTGGTCCATTGAAACAAGTCTGCTATAGCCTCTATATCAGTTTAATCCAGTACTCAATTAGTGTTTGTAAAAGTTTGATCATAACATTTTAAGGAGTGTTTGGGAATAGATTTAAAGTAGATTTCAAGTGTTAAGATTTGGTGTTTAGAAGTTGATTTCCAGTCATTAGGAGTTAACAAGTAGTTTTCAGCTTTTTACAAGTCAAAAAGGCAATTGGTACTAAAATAGTTTGGGTCATCCTTTTTATCAGCTTTTGTTTGAAAACTTGCCAACTTCAATTGCTGTTTTCTCATTCATTCCTTGATCAAATTTGCTCAAATTTGTTTCTAGTTATAGCTTATATCATAAACTTTTAGACTCTAAGAGGAAAATCTACAGTTTCAGGAATTAAGCTAGAAAATAAGCTTTTTAGTCAAGGTCTGAGCAAATGCTATTCTCTGAGATAAATTGATGACTGATTTCTTGGTTCTCTTAATCCTCTTCATAAAACTTATGATTTTCTTTCACCAATCCATTTAGAAAGTGTTGAATATCAAGATTTGAAGTTTTGAGCTTTTTCATAAAAATTGGTCAAACCTGGTCAACATAAGCTCAAAAGAGCTTATTTCAGATTTCTTCTTCATTACTGGATGAAAATGGTTCTAGTTTGATTTCCCCTTCTTTAAATCAAGTGCTTAATCAGTTTCTTCACAAAAATCAAATTGTGACTGTTTGGTTTGAGCTGTAGCTTATTTTGAGCTTATTAATAAGCACTCTTTTGCTTATTTTGGACTTTTAGCTTATTTCCTTGAACACACGTAGCTATAATTGGATTTTAAGAGTTTTGCAAGTTGTTTCAGCTTATTTGGTTGAGTAATAAGCTCAGACGAGCTTATTCTTGCTTTTACCCCGTTTTTACTTAAGAATTTTGTTTAATTGCACTTTAGTCCTTAGAAGTTTAATCAGTTTAAAAACCTAGCTAAACTTCCTAATTTTGTGGTATTTGCATAATTCAGTCCTTTACATTTGGAAGTTGTTACATTTCAGTTGTCAAGTTGTTATTTTGTTACATTTTTGGTTAGGGTTGTTATAGATTTTACAAGTTTGGTCCTTTTAGTTAACTGTTTTGCATTAGTAGTCCTTATAACTTTTAGAATTTACATTTCAAGCATTTACATTTCATAGAATTTACATAATCAGTCCTTTTAGTTTCAAGGTTTGCATTTTATATCTTGTTTGAATAAAAACTTGGAATTTGCAACTTGTTTTACGTATAAGTAGGTTTATATTTTTTCATTTTTAAATAGTGTTGTTTGAATTAGCAATAGATTACCAAGCAAGCTTGAACAACCAAGAACAATTATAAATCAGATATTGATTGGACTTTCTATTGGTTAAGAACTGAGAAATCGAACTTGCATTATACACATTTCAAATGGCGCCGCTGCCGGTTCTTTGACTACACGAGAGACTATCGATTGACGGTTTTCATTGGCTTTTGGGATCCGTTCATTTGGTGAACGTTATTTTTACGTATCATAAATCAAAAACAAATAAAAAAATCAAAAATATAAAAATATATAAAAACTAAAAAATTAACAAAACAATTCTTTTCCTAAAGAATTGACCAAAAAAATTAAAAAATCCAAAAAGCAATCTTTTTCCTAAGAGATTGCACCCAAAAATATATATTATTGGATTCTCTCGGTTTTTATGTACATATAGTATTTTCCTTTAAAAAACTCATAAATACAAAAATATTTTCCATATATTATTATAAGTAAATACGTATACGTATAAGAACAATCAATCTACATATCTTCCATAAGTATTGCCGAGGCAATACACCGTGTTGAGGGGCGTTCCGGTCCTTGACACGCGTATCGATCAAACAAAATAAAGCAAGAATAGATAAATACTCTCAATAAGCAACAATTCGAAGAATACGAACATTTAAGTGAATAGAAAGGCGATGTGCTATAAAATGCCATCTAAGGGTCAATAGGTACTTAAGTGCTTCGCGCCACCTAACCCCCCGTTCACTTGGGAGTATTCTAAGAAGGAAAGCTTCATTGAGGGTCTTGCACCCAAAGTAGTAATACATATATTGTTATTTTCTTGTGGATATTTAATATCGAAACTCGAAGAGGATAATCTTATTCTTTTCAAAGTCACACGAGAGCTTCTCTCTCATTCCTCGTATTGAGTTGCATGCTCACTCGCGGGCGTGCACAAATACCGATTGGTGTACAACCTCTTCCTCCGAAAAGGAAGAAAAAGAGAAAGAGTAAGACCACCACCGTCCACCAAGCCGATCACGAGAATCGTGCTTTGTCACCACCACAAAGAGCCATGGCTATTGATAACCGTACTTTGTATGAACGTATGCAATCCAACATTCATGGATATGCTAGTGCCATTAAGATTCCCGACTTTCCCGCTAACACATTTGAGCTACATACATCTATGATCAATATGGTTTCTGCATCACCTTTCTTTGGAAAACAAAATGAGGATCCCCATGCTCACCTTAAGAGATTCCTTTCACTTTGCAACACCATTAAGCATAATGGGGTTCCACATGAGGTCATTAGATTGATGTTAGTGTCATTTTCCTTAGATGGGAGTGCTAAGCATTGGTTAGACACCCAACCACCCGATAGTATCACCACATGGGATGATTTTACCACTAAGTTTTTGAACAAATTCTTTCCTCCACAAAAGACTATGGCTTTGAGGAATTTGATTATGGGCTTTACACAAAAACCTAGTCAATCCTTTGGTGATGCTTGGGAAGAGTATAGTGAGTTGTTGAGGCGATGCCCTAACCATGGAATGGATGATCTAGGCCAAATCAATACCTTCTACAATGGCCTTAAACCTCACCACCAAGATTCACTAAATGCTTCCGCGGGAGGGAGTATTCATTTCAAGACATACCATGAGGCTTTGAACATTATTGAGACTAAGGCAATGGTTCAAACAAACGATCCATTTGAAGAAAGAGTTCATGTTATCCAAAACACTTCTCAAACACCTTGTGAACTCCAAATTCTTCAAGAGATCCTTCAAACAGTCAAACAAGGACAAGAAATGACTCAAGGCATGATTCAAGATTTTAAGAGCATGACATTGAACAATTCCTCAAATAATGTGAATGCCATCACCATTTCTTGTGTTACTTGTGGAGGCCCCCACTCTTATGAACAATGTGATAAGGTGCAAGGGTATCAAGGGGAATGCTATGCTTACCAAGAGGAACACCGTGAACACTTTAAGCCTAACATCAATCCAAACAACCTTTCTTACAAATCCCAAAATTACCTTACTCCACCCGGCTTCCCACCCCAACCACCCACCCAAATTCCACAAAATCCTCCTCAAATTTTAGCAAGGAATCAAGGGCAAAGACAACCATACCAAGGAAATAACTACAAGGCACCCAATCAATTTCAACCTCAAGCAAGTACCTTTTATCCACCAAATCAAGGATTTAACTCCCAACCTTTACCTTTCCAACCTCAAGGTTTTCAAGGTTATGTGCCACAAGAGTTAAACACAATGGATCTTTTGCAAAAGATGAATCAAGAGAATGAAAGGAAATTTCAAGCTATAGACAAGAAAATGAATGACCAATTCAATAAGCTTTTAATGGCGGTAAATCAAAGACCACAAGGGGCTTTACCTTCTAACACACAAACAAACCCTAGGGCTAATGTCAATGCTATTACAACAAGGAGTGGTACAACAACAAAGGATCCTTCACCTCCTAAACCTACTATTGTTCAACCCACTTGTGCTCCTACTTGTGATAAGCCTTCTACTTCTACTCCACCTCCTCAAAGTGCTCCTATTCACTCAAACACACCTCCTCAACCACCTCATACTTCTCCTTTACCTTCCACACTTCCCAATGAAGAGGCTAACAAAGACAAATCTTCCACCACAACACCTATTCCACCTACACCAAAACCTACTCTTCCATACCCTTCAAGGTTGAAAAAGGACAAGTTAAAGAACAAAGATGACATACAAGTTTCCAATTTCTTAAGGATGTTCAAGCAACTCAATATCAACATATCCTTTGCGGAAGCTCTTGCTTATATGCCAAAGTTTTCTAAGATGTTCAAGGATTTGCTCTCAAACAAAGAAAAATTGGTTGATTTGCCCAACACATCACTTAATGAAAATTGTTCCGCGGTGTTACTTAAAACCTTACCAACAAAACTTGGAGATCCGGGGCGCTTCTTGATACCTTGTAATTTTCCCGGTGTTGAAAATTGCATGGCTTTGGCGGATTTAGGGGCAAGCATAAATCTCATGCCTTTATCGGTTTGGAAACAACTATCTCTTCCCGAGCTCACTCCCACTAGGATGACTCTTGAACTAGCCAACCGAACCATAGCTCACCCCGTAGGTATAGCGGAAGATGTGTTTGTAGGTGTGGATAAGTTTACCTTTCCGGCCGACTTTGTAGTGGTCGATTATGACATGGATCCTAGAGTGCCTTTGATTGTTGGTAGACCGTTTTTAAGAACGGGTCGTACCTTGATAGATGTGGCGGAAGGAGAATTAATTATGAGAGTAGAGGATGAGAAAGTGGTGTTTAAGTTAGGGAAAGTTTGTGATAGAAAAGAGGTTAAGGAGTCTAGACCTTGTGAGACTATTAACATTGTGGATGTACTAGATGAAGTGTGTAATGAACACTTTCATGATGCTTGTAAGAATGCTAGTGATGAGATTCCACATGTTGAAACCGTGGCCTCAATTGCTCCCTCTTTAACACCTTTTGGAGAGAGTGATTTCCTCTTGGAGGAATTTGAGTCCAACTTTCTTGGTGATGATGATTCTCCCATTAATTGGGAAGAAGATATTCTTACAATCCAAAAGTTGCTCAATGAGGACCCTATTCCTTCACCTATTCCACAAGAGATTACCATTGAGGAACCTTCCATAGTAAAACCTTCCATAGAGAGTCCACCTCCCATTGAACTTAAGGAACTTCCATCCCACTTAGAATATGCTTTCTTAGAAGGAAAAGACCAATTACCGGTGATTATTGCTAAGGAATTGAAAGAGGATGAGAAGGAGCAACTTATTGAAGTCCTTAAGAAACATAAGAAAGCTTTAGCATGGAAAATATTCAACATAAGGGGAATTGATCCACATTTTTGTACTCACAAAATCCTTATGGAGGATGATTATAAACCCGCCATTCAAAACCAAAGGAGAGTTAACCCAAAAATTCATGAGGTTATTAAGAAGGAAGTGATTAAACTCTTAGATGCGGGTATGATTTACCCCATTTCCGACTCTCCATGGGTTAGCCCGGTTCATTGTGTTCCAAAGAAGGGTGGAATCACCGTGGTGCCTAATGAGAACAATGAGCTTATTCCCACGAGACTTGTAACCGGTTGGAGAGTTTGCATTGATTATAGAAAACTCAATGAGGCAACTAGGAAAGACCATTTCCCGCTTCCCTTTATGGATCAAATGCTTGAACGCTTAGCGGGAAATGAGTACTATTGTTTTCTTGATGGCTTTTCGGGTTATTTTCAAATACCCATTGACCCTAAGGATCAAGAAAAGACCACATTCACTTGTCCATACGGTACCTTTGCTTACAAGAGGATGCCTTTTGGCCTATGTAATGCACCGGGGACGTTTCAAAGGTGCATGATGGCGATTTTCCATGACATGATAGAGCAAACCATGGAGGTTTTTATGGATGACTTTTCCGTATTTGGGAACTCCTTTAGCTCTTGTCTCACCAATCTTGAGAGAATGCTTAAGCGTTGTGAGGAAACACGTTTGGTGCTTAATTGGGAGAAATGTCACTTTATGGTGAAAGAGGGGATTGTTTTAGGACACAAGATATCCAATAAGGGATTAGAAGTTGATCGAGCTAAAATTGATGTGATTGCTAAGCTTCCCCCACCCACCTCGGTTAAAGGTGTGAGGAGTTTCTTAGGTCATGCGGGTTTTTATAGGCGCTTTATACAAGATTTCTCTAAGATAGCTAGACCGATGACTCATCTCTTGGAGAAAGAGGCTCCTTTCATTTTTGACCAAGCTTGTTTAGAATCTTTTGAGACACTTAAGGAAAAATTGACAAAGGCTCCCGTTTTGGTTTCTCCAAATTGGGAATTACCTTTTGAGCTTATGTGTGACGCTAGTGATTATGCGGTGGGGGCCGTCTTAGGACAAAGAGTTAATAAGCATTTCCAACCTATACACTATGCGAGTAAAACCATGACCGGTGCACAACTTCATTACACTACCACGGAAAAAGAGTTGCTTGCTATAGTATATGCTTTTTAGAAGTTTAGACCATACCTTGTGCTTTCCAAGACCATAGTGTATACGGATCATTCCGCTCTCAAGTATCTTATGACAAAACAAGATGCTAAGCCTAGGCTTTTGAGATGGGTTTTGTTGCTTCAAGAGTTTAAGATAGAGATTCGTGATAAAAAAGGGGCCGAGAATTTAGCGGCGGATCATTTGAGTAGACTTGAGCATCCTTTTCAAGGAGATTTCCCACATCAAGAAATCAATGAATCCTTTCCATTAGAGGAGCTCATGTCTATCTCTTCCCAAGAGGATGCCACACCTTGGTTTGCGGATATTGCAAACTATCTTGTGGGCAATGTGCTTATTGAGGGTCTTACTTATCAACAAAAGAAAAAGTTTCTTAAGGAAGTTAAGTATTACTTTTGGGATGATCCATATCTTTTTAGGCAATGTGCGGACCAAATCATTAGACGGTGTGTAGATGGGCCCGAAGCATTTAAAATCTTAGAGGCATGTCATAAAGGACCTACGGGTGGACATTTTGGGCCTAACTACACCGCCAAGAAAGTCTTTGATTCGGGTTACTATTGGCCTTCCATTTACAAGGATGCTCAAGAGATGGTGAAATTTTGTGATGTTTGTCAAAGACAAGGAAAAATTACACAACGTGATGAGATGCCACAAAATTTTATCCAAGAGTGTGAGATATTTGATGTATGGGGAATAGATTTCATGGGACCTTTTCCATCCTCTAAGGGCAACAAGTATATACTTGTGGCGGTGGATTATGTGTCCAAGTGGGTGGAGGCTAAAGCCTTACCTACTAATGATGCTAGAGTGGTTGTGAAGTTTTTGAAACAATTGTTTGCTAGATTTGGTGTACCTCGGGCCATCATAAGTGATCGTGGTACGCACTTTTGTAATGATCTATTCACGAGAGTTATGAAGAAATATGGAGTGAATCATAGACTTTCTACCGCGTATCACCCTCAAACAAATGGTCAAACCGAGGTCACAAATCGTGGTTTAAAGAGGATTTTAGAGAGAACGGTGGGAGAGCATAGAGCTTCTTGGTCGGATAAGCTTGATGATGCTTTGTGGGCGTTTAGGACGGCTTTTAAGACACCAATTGGTTGTACTCCTTATAGGCTTGTCTATGGAAAAGCGTGCCACCTTCCATTTGAGTTAGAACATAAGGCATCTTGGGCTCTCAAGTGGGCTAACTTTGATTTAAACCAAGCCGGTTCACATAGGAAAGATCAAATCAATGAGATGGATGAGTTGAGAGCCAATGCCTATGAGAATTCTTTGCTATACAAGGAAAAGACTAAGAAATTGCATGATGCTAAGATCAAGAATCGTGAGTTCAAAGTTGGAGAGCCGGTTCTCCTCTTTAACTCAAGATTGAAGCTTTTTGCGGGCAAGCTTAAGTCGAGATGGTCCGGTCCATTCATTATTGCTCAAGTGTTTCCATATGGAACTCTTGAGTTGTCCCAACCCGATGGTCCAAATTTTAAAGTGAATGGTCACCGTGTTAAGCATTACTTTGGGGAGGACATTTCCGTTGAAATGGTCCAAGAGGTCCCCATTTTCCCCATGAATTAATTCATTGAGGGACGAGTCGATCTAGAGACTCATTAACTCAAGCATCGTATAACTAGGTTTAGAGTGTTGTAGGTTAGAAATAAAGGCATAGATTTGGAGATAAGTGTAGGGGAGACTTTCTTTTGTCTTCATGCTTGTTTGTAGGGTTGCTCACTCATCTCATGCTTTGGAGCTTATGGAGGAGGCCCTTGTATCCGGTTCACTTCGTTACTTTAGTGAATTTTCATTGACACCTTGTGCTTAAACATGATTTCACTAATAGTAGTCCTTTCCTTAACTTGGGTTAAGCAAAGTCTATTCATTGTCATAAGTGTAGGGGAAGTTTTTATACTTCCATGCTCTTAAACATTGAGGACAATGTTTAGCTTAAGTGTAGGGGGGTCTTCTATCGAAGTGACCTTACCTAGAACTTGTCATTGTCTTGCATGATAACATGGAAAATTGAATTTTCAACATTTTTCAAATTTTTGATCTACTTTGGCCACCAAAAAAATATGCATTCATAATTTTTGCATCAATCATTTTTCATTTGCATAACACATTTGCATTGTAAATATTTCTTCTTTTATTTTTCATCAAAAATATATAAAAAGGAAAAATATAATAAAACATGGTTTTAACAAATTTAGACTTCTTTGACATATTAGGCCCGCCATGGATATTTTGACTCAACCCGAGTTTGCTTATTTTAGCATTCTCTAGCTAGTATCCTTAACCATGTAGTCCTTCATTGGTCTATTAGGCTAAGCTTCCACCAATTTCATTCTTTGAAATTTTAAATTTGTGGAGAATGGGAAATGATAGAGTTGAAGCAAGTGTAAAAGGGCTAGATAGACTTCATGGCAATTACTTGTGGCTAAACCCTTCTCTTCTCTACCTCTATTTTTCTTCGCTTGTATATAATTGTTAATAAATAATCAAGTACGGTTTTAATTGGTTCGTAATCTCTTATGCATTTTTGGCTAATCATTCATGGTTGATATGAGTACGTCTTAAGATTCTAAGTTAGCACGTTTTATGTGTACTAGACTTATGTCATGCTCCATATTTAGCGGGTGTTTTTCCTTTTCTTCTTTGCAAATTTCTTGGTGAGGAATAAAGAAAAATAAGAGCGGCTTATGAAAAAAAAATGAGTGGCTAGAAAAAAAAAGAAAAAGAAAAAAAAAATAATGCAAGACTCCCAAGAGGGGCAGTGTGGTGTTAATTATAGTGACTATTGAGTTCCAATATTACCTTGACGGGTTGCGGGGATTCAATAGATTGCTCCAATCCAATATTACCTTGACGGGTTGCGGGGTTGAAGATCCAAAATCTCAAAAAGATGCGGATGTAAATTATTGCGTGAGTTTTATTTTTCTTTCCCTAGCGAGTGTGTAGTTACTTATGAAAGCATGACATGAGGATTTTACACATAAGGCGAATGACTTATTACTCTTAATACAGACTTGTATTAATTGTGAGCGGTTTTTCAAGTAATGGATGAGAAGATTACTTAGGATTAAAACCGTGCTTCCTTATTTTTGGATTTTACACTTCTTATATTTCACGCTTGAATAATGACAAATTTGCCCACAAGCAATTTGCTCAATTAATAACCGGTTCCACATTTAATTGTCATGAATAAGTTGATGCACTTTTTACTTGTGAATGCAATGATTCCATTTATTAGCTTGGTATGGGGAAAGTGAAACTTGAGGGTGATAAATGTTCATGGTATCCAAGCCCTAATCCAAGTCATTGAATTCTTTATGAGTTATCTCCATCAAAACCATTTCAAGAAAAATCAAAAAGATATAGATAGAATTGTATTTTGATTCATTGCATTATTAAAAGTCAAAATCATGCATCATCTAGTTTAGAGTAGTGTAGATGCATCTCATATGGCCAAGGAGGATTAATTATGAGGGAAATGTAAATTTTTAAGCCTTGAAATATAATATTGCATGAGGACATGGCAATGCTCAAGTGTAGGGGAATTTGATATGAGCTTAAACTCATATCCTTTTATCAACAAATAACCCTAAAACATGAAGCAAAATACCCATTTATCTTGTAAAAAGCAGTGTTATGTGGTATGTTGTGTTTGTGTGATCTTATGTAGGTAAAAGGATACAATTTCAAGCAAACAAGGAAAAATCAAGCTCAAATGGATGAAAAAGACAAAAGAGGATCAAAAGTGACAAGACTTTGAAGTTCAAGGACCTATCTTGACAAGTTATGAAAGTTGAAGGACTTAAAGTGCAAATTATGAAAAGTCAAGATTAAAGTCAAACCTGGTCAACTATCAAGTCAACTCAGTCAAAGGACCATTTTGTACAAGTCTTGGAAGTTAAAGGACCAAAAATGACAAAGGAATGAAGATCCTAGCTTGAAATAGGAATCTGCCAAGTCAAGGGACCAAATCTGCCAACTTTGGAAAGTAATGCAAAGTTTAATCCAAGTGAAAAGATTTCAGCCAATGGGAATAGAGAATACACTTCACACGGATCAAGCATTAATTGCCCACTAACTGCCGCCACATTTATTATCATATCTCAACAGTTTCAATCCGTGTGACTTGTTTTAAACCAACCAGAAAACGCCACGTGTCCATCTTCTTTAACAAAAATATTTCCAGGATCGGGTTTTCGATAGAGGCCGTTTCATGAGAAGATCAAAACACCAATATTGCTCGTTTTGAAGAGAGGAATTCAATGGTGCAATCCAATTAACAAATTATCCACTAAATCAAAAACACCCAAATTAGTTCATCACCTTCAAAGAGCAAATGCAGAATTCTTCCACGTGTCAAGCTATGATTGGATCTGCCACGTCACAAACCCCAACAGAATCTCCTCTCATGCCTATAAATAGATAGCTTGTACCTCATTTCTCATTGTAGCTTAAATTTGTAAAAACACATAGTTCAATTTCCCTTTCCTTTTTCTCTCACTTTTACCCTAACTACTCAAGAGTCTGACAAACTCTTGAGTCAGTTAGTTAGTTGTTAGCTTGTAACCAACCTTTGTAACTGAATTCATGCAATAAAATTCAAACTTCATTTTCCCGCCAAATTCTGTTCTTCTCAATTCTGTTACTACTTGCTGTTATTTGATCATCCTGTTGTTGATTTGTGATTGTTATGATCAATCATTGATCATAATTGTCATTGGAGGAGTTTTGTAGCTGTTTGTTCAGAATTCAAGTCAATCCTTTGTTCCTTTGAAGATTTGTAGCAGGATGATGAATGTGGATGATTGTAGCTGATTAGATTGATGATTTAGTATACTAGTGATAGGTGGTGGTATCACTAGTGCAAGAGAGCTCAGCGCTCCTCTTCTTCCCAAAGGATTTCTACTTTAGGTTCTATAGTCCTTATTTTTGTTCCACTTAACAAATCCTTGCATGCTAATCTTCCTAGTTAAACTTGATGGCTGCCTGTTTACTTGATAAATAGTTGTTGTTTGATTGATTATAGTTCATTTGTAGCTTAATCTTGCCTACTTGTTCATTGATTTGAGATTCATTTGTAGTTTCTGCCTTATTTCAGTCACATTTTAGCTTTGCACCTAAATTGAGTTCTAGTTGAGATAATTGTTTGATTTCAGCTTGATTAGCTTTCATTTGGTCCATTGAAACAAGTCTGCTATAGCCTCTATATCAGTTTAATCCAGTACTCAATTAGTCTTTGTAAAAGTTTGATCATAACATTTTAAGGAGTGTTTGGGAATAGCTTTAAAGTAGATTTCAAGTGTTAAGATTTGGTGTTTAGAAGTTGATTTCCAGTCATTAGGAGTTAACAAGTAGTTTTCAGCTTTTTACAAGTCAAAAAGGCAATTGGTACTAAAATAGTTTGGGTCATCCTTTTTATCAGCTTTTGTTTGAAAACTTGCCAACTTCAATTGCTGTTTTCTCATTCATTCCCTGATCAAATTTGCTCAAATTTGTTTCTAGTTATAGCTTATATCATAAACTTTTAGACTCTAAGAGGAAAATCTACAGTTTCAGGAATTAAGCTAGAAAATAAGCTTTTTAGTCAAGGTCTGAGCAAATGCTATTCTCTGAGATAAATTGATGACTGATTTCTTGGTTCTCTTAATCCTCTTCATAAAACTTATGATTTTCTTTCACCAATCCATTTAGAAAGTGTTGAATATCAAGATTTAAAGTTTTGAGCTTTTTCATAAAAATTGGTCAAACCTGGTCAACATAAGCTCAAAAGAGCTTATTTCAGATTTCTTCTTCATTATTGGATGAAAATGGTTCTAGTTTGATTTCCCCTTCTTTAAATCAAGTGCTTAATCAGTTTCTTCACAAAAATCAAATTGTGACTGTTTGGTTTGAGCTGTAGCTTATTTTGAGCTTATTAATAAGCACTCTTTTGCTTATTTTGGACTTTTAGCTTATTTCCTTGAACACACGTAGCTATAATTGGATTTTAAGAGTTTTGCAAGTTGTTTCAGCTTATTTGGTTGAGTAATAAGCTCAGACGAGCTTATTCTTGCTTTTACCCCGTTTTTACTTAAGAATTTTGTTTAATTGCACTTTAGTCCTTAGAAGTTTAATCAGTTTAAAAACCTAGCTAAACTTCCTAATTTTGTGGTATTTGCATAATTCAGTCCTTTACATTTGGAAGTTGTTACATTTCAGTTGTCAAGTTGTTATTTTGTTACATTTTTGGTTAGGGTTGTTATAGATTTTACAAGTTTGGTCCTTTTAGTTAACTGTTTTGCATTAGTAGTCCTTATAACTTTTAGAATTTACATTTCAAGCATTTACATTTCATAGAATTTACATAATCAGTCCTTTTAGTTTCAAGGTTTGCATTTTATATCTTGTTTGAATAAAAACTTGGAATTTGCAACTTGTTTTACGTATAAGTAGGTTTATATTTTTTCATTTTTAAATAGTGTTGTTTGAATTAGCAATAGATTACCAAGCAAGCTTGAACAACCAAGAACAATTATAAATCAGATATTGATTGGACTTTCTATTGGTTAAGAACTGAGAAAACGAACTTGCATTATACACATTTCAGTCCTCCAAAATGTCAAATATGCAAGTCAAGACCATTATCAATCAAGAGAATACCAAATCAGTCCTTCAAGAATCACAAAATGGCAAGAAATACCCCTGAAAATACTTTGGAAAAGTATTTGGGGCAAAAGTGTGAAAATGAAAAGTTTGATAACAAAGAAATCCGGATTTGTGGTATTTATTTACAAAGTGAAAGGGAAAAGGAAGGTGAGGGACTTAAACTGCCAAGACAAGATTGTTACATAGACTAATGGGAGCTTGACACCTGTCCCACTAACTCCCCACAACCAATCAGATTGCAGCATTGCTCCATGTCACCCATCTACTCACCCGGATTAAATAATTAACAAACCTTGGCGCCTAAACATGGATTTAAATCCTAATTAACCCAAAACCAGATCAAACACTAAACTATTCACTCAAGAACATAAATTGGGGATTTTTGTTTTAGCAAAAATTAAACCACCACCTTTTCCAGATTAGTGATTAGTGATGTTTTAATCATAACCCAACCTTAATACTGGCCACCACATCATTCACGTGTCCACATGGGACCTCCCCTGCTACACCATTGAGCAAGAAGACAAGATAGTAACAGTCATCCAACGTCCAAGGATCCAGCTTACATTTCAAGCTTAATACAAGCCATTAGATCAACTTTTCACTTGCCAGCTACCACAAGACAACAAATTCAGTCACATAATCCTCAAGAATTCAAAACCCTACAAGGGCATTTCTGGGACTTCACAAGCTAGGGTTTCACGTTTTTTTCAGCTTAACTAGTTCATTGTATGCCTATATAAAGGACTTAGTTCATTACATTTTAGCTTGCTCTTGAATTTCCCTTGGTTCACTTTTCTAGTAAATCCATTTTTAGTATTAATGAAATGTGTTTGAAATTGGAAGAAAGCTCAAGTGCCATTGTTGTTTACTGCTTCTTATTGTTCTTAGTTTCATTTTTCTTAAATCAAAAACCTGTTTTCAAAAGGAGTGTGCAAAAGTTTGCACATTTTCCATTTTTCTTGATATTTTGCTATGTTCTTGGTCTATCTTGGAATTCATGGGCTATAAGGCTGATCATAGCATCCTGATATTGTGTTATCAAGGTGTGGTGACGCTTATAACTTGGGGATAATCAAGTGTGGAGGACAAGATTTGCATTATTCAAGAAGTTTTCATCTTTCTGTTTTGATAATTGTGCTTCTAACTTTGTTGATTCTTAGCAGGCTTTGTTGTGGAAGCTTGTACTTGTTCTTGCTAGTACATAAGCTCAAAATTCGTGGGTGTGGATGTACATCCATGAGGTACACACCCTTAATCCCAAAATCTGATAAAATATTGGATATTTGTGATATTTGAGTGTGACTTGTGTTCTTGTGAATTTTGTGGCTTAATCTTGCTTGAATCTGCTTAATACATCTATTATTGTGTTAATTTAGGCTTGGGTGGTCTTGAAACTCACTTTTGATTTGAAAATTTTGATTTTGAAAAGTTAAAGGGGTGTTTGGGATTACCTGTTTGAAATCATTGTGTGTTATTGTGTTATTGGAAGTTTATGTTTGTGCTTGTTATCTACTATACACTTGTTTGAGAGCTATTTGCTACAAGTTTTTGGGCTTAAACCTTGAAATCAAAGATTGTGCTATAACTACTTGAGTTTGACAGTTTTTGACCTAGGATCTTGGGAACACTCAGGGTGTATGCATGCTTAGGGCTAAAAGTGGTTTTAACAAAGTTATTATAACCTGTTTGTGCGATTTGAGTGTTTGAATCTGGCTTGTTGGTCAATTGCATCAGCAAAGTGAAATCTGCTTGTGTTTAGTGTTCATCAGTAACCTTCATTGGCTTGAATTTTGATTTAGGCTTTAATCCATTGCATGAAACCTGTTTAAACTTGTTCATATAAGTATATTATAGCTTGTGTATGCTTTTGGTGCAATTTGGTTGGCTGAATATTGCTAAAACAGCTTATAAGTGCTTAACTGCTTATGTGTTCATGTCTGTGTCAGATCTGGTGCTTAATTGATTAAACTGTACTAATTGGATGTTAGTGATTGTGATATCTTTGTTGTGATTGAGTCCTCTTGATCCACTGATCAATTGGGTGCCTTTTTGTAACTTGAATCTCCAAAAAAGTCACTAATGACAAAAAAGTCAACAAGTCAAGCAGTGGGAAAAGTTCCCACTGCTCAACACCCAAAACTAGCCCCTGCAAGTAAAAATTTTCATTCAGCTTATCAATAAGCCATTTTGGCTTATCCAGACCTGCAACAACTTATTTTTTGTGATAGATCTTCATTATTTGACCCATTTGATTAGACTGGAGCTTATTAGACTTTAACTTTGACTTTTTGCTAGAAAACCAACTTATTTGACTTTTTCATAAGTGCTTATTTGCTTTTCCAGCTTATTGAATCAACTTATTTGAAAACTTTTTGTTGATTTATCTTATTTAAGTCATTTAAAAGCTTTAGAAACTTGAATCAGCTCTTGGGATAGCCTAGAACTCAAAAACGACTATTTTATCGTTTTCTATAGATTGCTTTTTGCATTTTTCAGGCTTACTCCTTTGGCTTATTTCAAATTTCTTTTTACAGAAGTCTTTATTAGTTCAAGAGAAGCTTGTGTGTTTAATTTCAGCTTATGGCATCAACTTATGGCTTAATGGGCCAAAAAGCCCATTAAGAATAAGTTGTTGGTAATAAGCTAGCTTATATCACATTTTCAGCTCTTGGGCCTTTGGAAAAAGTTGTTCATAATCAAATTTTGAGTCAAGTAGTGGTTTTTGGGCTAATTTGGGCCACTTTTTCTTATTGGGCCAATTCTAAGCCCATTAAGGGACTGTTTAGACTTTAGCCTATTATCTGGGCCCAATAAGGGTATTTAGGTAACTTCAAGTTCATTTCTGTATTATTTAGGTTAAATTAGCTAGTTTGCAACTTTTTAGAATTTTTTAGGATTTTTTGATTTTT
Source organism: Glebionis coronaria (assembly GCA_025667525.1). Taxonomy (NCBI): domain Eukaryota; kingdom Viridiplantae; phylum Streptophyta; class Magnoliopsida; order Asterales; family Asteraceae; genus Glebionis; species Glebionis coronaria. Next base: position 286,285,246 of record CM046877.1, on the reverse strand, counting down.
ATTAATATTTTAATATTATTTTATTATTAAAAACTAAAAGTCTGATTTTCTAAGTTTTTATATTTTTCCTAGATTCTAGACACTTAATTAGGAGTTTTGACTTTCCAAATATTTTTAAGGTCTTTTAATTATTTTCTAGAATTATTTTAAGTTTTTATAGTTTTTGATAGTTTTTAATTGTTTAAAAATAGTTTTTAGTGATTTTTAAATTCAGAAAAATACTTTTTAGCTTAATTAGGTTATTTTAAAGGTTTACAAACTTTAAGATCTTGATTTGGACTTTTTATTAGTTAATTTTGATTTTTAGGGCTTTAATTAGCATTAAAAAATTAATAATTAATTAATAAAAAGGTTTTAGCAAGTTTTGATTTTTTGTAAACCCTTAGAATATTTTAGTGGATTTTTAGTGATTTTTAGGAATTTTTAGAGTAAATATTTAGTTTTGGTGCTTTTACGGTTTTACGTGTGCGCCTTTTTCGTCTTAGTGTAATCCGTCTTCGTAACCGTCATTCTCTTCTAATCCCATTTCTATTTTCTTTTCTCATAATCATATAATCACATAATTAATCATTTCATTACACACACACCAAGCCTCCTTGAGAACGATCCCCACTTTGGGTCATAACTCGTGATTTTCCTAAGTCACTTGTGTACTTACCCTAATTTGCCCTCTTTTCCTAAAGAGTGGTAAAAACACTACATCATCAACCAATCACATGCCACCCTCCTCTCCAAGCAAAGCCACGTGTCCAAATCTACGACTCACACTCATTACTTGGCCCCAAGGCATAAATGAACATCCAGGATCAAATTCGACAGCTCACAACATCAAACACGCTTCAAGCACTCAAGGGCATTCTAGGAATTATCTAGTTAGGGTTTTCATGTAATTTGCATCTAGAATCGTCTATTGTTGCCTATAAAAGGACCCCCCAACCTATGGTGAGGCCTTTGTTCCAGATTTTAGCTTTAAATCTTTGTAATTCCTTTTAATTAAATAAAAGTTGGATTTTCTGAAAATTGTGATTTCCCTTTGTGTTTTATAAACGTTTGGTGTTTGATAAGCTAAGATCTGAGTTCCATTTATCTGTTTGATGGTTTTTGAGGCAAGGTTTTAAGCAATAAAACTTCTGTTTCAAAAAGATCAGTTTTCATAGTTTTGTGTTCATTCTTTGTGTTTGTTGAATCTTAGCAGGTACAAGGAAGCTAGTGGTTGTTCTGCTACCACTTGAGCTCACACATCCCAAAGCATGGATGTATGTTTTGGAGGTTCTAATCTCTAAGGCTTTTAAGTTTTCTGAATATTTTGTGCTATACTATTGATTGTGTGATTTGGTTTGTGAATCTGTGATATTGTGGTTTGATCTTGTGTTTTGGAGTTTGTTGGTTGATATTAGGTTGATTTGAACTTGTATTGTTGGTTAAATCTGAATAATCCTTTGAAATATTGTCTAAACAGATTATTAAGGGGTGTTTGGGTTAACTACTTAATCTGGTTTGGGGTTGATTTGAGCAAGTATTGTTTTGTGTTTTGAGTTTGTTCTTGTTTCATTAGTGTGTTTGGTCATTTATCTGCAAGTTTTGTAGCTATTAACACCTAGATCCAACAAGAGGCTATAAAATCTGATTAACATGGTAATTTTGGCTGAAATTTAGAGGACACCTAGATCTAAGCATAGACTAGGGTTAACAAGTGTTAAATCTAAGTTAATACAACCAGGGAAAGAGGATTTGAGTGCTGAAATTGGATTTGTGGTCATCTATATCATAAAAAGTGTTTGTGTTCTTGGTGTTAGTATCAGCAACCTGCTTGTGATTAAATCTGCTTATTTACTTTGATCCAGTGCTTGAAATAAGTTTGTTTGTGCTTATTGGACTTAATTATAGCTTGTGTATGCATTTGGTCCATTTTGGTTGGCTTATTTATGCTAAATCTGCTTATGAGTGCATAACTGCTTATTTTTAGGTTTGTATCATATCTGGACACTGTTGGCTTATTATGTGATAATTGGCTTATTGGAAGTGTGATATTTTGCTTGATTTTTACTCCTTACAACTCACTGGTTGTATGGGTGCCCTTGTTATCCATTGAAACATAGTAAATCTCTCACAAATCTCAAGTCAAAAAGTCAAAGCAGTGGGAATCCTTTCCCACTGAAAGTTACCCCTGCTAGTGTAATTTGTGGTTCAACTTATCAATAAGCTATTCCAGCTTATTTAAACCTGCAACAACTTTGAAATTGTAATAGGTGCTCATTATTTGACCCATTTGTTCATACTGGAGCATTTGGAAGGTTGACTTTAGGGTTTGACTAGAAAACCAACTCATTTGACTTTTTCATAAGTTCTTATCACATAATCCAGCTTATTTGGCTTTGCTTATGGAACTTTTGTTGATTGATTTGGCTTATTGAAGTTATTTCGAGTCTTTTGCAAGTTGAATCAAGTCCTGAGGTGTCCTAGAACTCTAACCCGGCTATTTTGTCTTTTAGTGAATTTCTATTTGGCTTATTTCTGGCTTATTGAGTTTGCTTTTTCAAAATTTCTTTTCACAGATCTCTTAGGAATCCCAAAAGAAGGTTGTGTGTTGAATTAGAGCTTATGGCATTGGCTTATGGCTTAATGGGCTTATTGGCCCAATAAGAATAAGTTTTTGCGTTAATAAGCTGTGATAAGCTCAGAACCAGCTTTTGGGCCTTCAGAATTTTGTGTTCAGAATCAAATTTTGAGTCGAATAGGGCTTTTTCAGGTCATTTGGGCCAAGTTTAACTTTTTTGGCCCATTTAGCCCATTAGTGGGTCTGCTTTGGACTTTAGCCCAATAGGGGTTTTTTGGTATTTTTGCTTTCATTTTCTCATTATTTAGGTTATATAAACTAGTTTGCAAGTTTTTAGAATTTTTTATAATTTTTGGATTTTTAATATTATTTTAATATTATTTTATTATTAAATTTCAATTTTCATTTTTTTTGCACTTTTTATATTTTTCTTAGGTCTATACATTAAAATAGGATTTTTTCAACTCTTAGATTAATTTAATCATCATTTTCCTAATTTCAAGAATTAATTTAAGGTTTTAATTGTTTTTAATCATTTTAAATAGTTTAATTTTGTTTTAAATTTCATAAAAATAGTTTTTATTCTTATTAATTCATTTTAGAGGTTTACAAAGTAAAAAGTCTTTATTTGGGCTTTTTAATAATTAATAAGTGAGTAAACACTTATCCGTTTGCCACTAAAATCAAGGAAAAACAAGACCTAATCATGTGTTTAATATCGTAAAAGTCAGAATTACGCGTGGTTTTGTGTTTTTGTATGAAATAGGTACAAATGATCAAAAGGAAAGAAAACACGGGATTTCACGGTCAAATGTTGAAGAAAAGTCCAAGAAAGAGACAAAGACAAAGTCAAAGAACCAAAAGTAAACCAAAGATCACGAAAACCGGCAAATTCGACACGACTTTAAAGGAAAGAACAAGAAAGCCGAAATCGAGCTCATTTTTAGTGGATTTAATCTCATTGGAGTAAAATGGGCCTTGTGGGTCCCACATTTGCTTATTGGGCCCACAAGCCCATTTAAGAAGATGTTGTATTTACTTATGGATCAAAAGGCCCAATTAAAGCCCAAAAGGATTTCATGATACACGGATGGAAATGTTTTTAGCAATTTGGGCCAAGCCCATTTTCTAAATAAATGGAACGGAGGAATTAGTAGCTAGAACAAAGTTGCTAGGTCAAACTCCCAGTCAACTCATCCACACGCTTTATTAAAACAAGTTTACCCACCCACCACCTCATAATTTATTACCCTCGATAAAAACAAGAAATCCATCCTCACCCTTTTCTCTCCCACAAACGCAGCTTTCTCTTCTTCTTTTTACCCAATCTCAAAAACCCTAATTCACCCATATTCACGAAATTACTCAGTGAAATTTGGGGGTTTTACCCAAATCGTGTGATTCACACACTTGGGGATTAAATCCCCAAGTTTATCGGAAGCAACTCACTGGTGGTCCTCATCTCACGTGGCTCAATCCCTTTTCGTGATTGGATAAACCACCTCACCACAACCCCTTCACCAATAAAATGAGTCCACATCATCTTTCAAGAAACACAAGAAACACATCTCCTAATCCACGCTGGCAATCCATGTGACCCTAGGAGCATGTCCATCGTTTGATCAAGAAAAGGAAAAGAGAGAGAAGAAAGAGCGGTTGGGATTTAATTCCTTGCCCACCAAGTTCACAAGAAGGTTTTCTACGGTTTTCCTATAAAAACCCCCATCATATGTAATTAATGTGTGCCTTTTTTATTTTTATTTTAATTTCTACAAAAATTAGATTTTAGGTTTATTGTAATTTTTCTTTTAAAGTATTGTATTTAATTTTTAGTTATTAATGAAAAATTTAATTCCAGTTTAAAATCGTGTTCTATTTTTTTATTTAAGTTAATTGCAATTTAAATTTATGTTCTGATTTTGAATTTAATTAAATTAAAATAAAAGTGTTAGAAAACTTCCCTACTGGAAGTTTTATAAAATCATACTGGTTCGAGAAGATTTTCCTGGTTCGAAGTTGATATTGTTCGTGTTCGAGATGATGATGATGATATTTGGGGGGTGCGTTTGATTCAGTTTCATAGGGGGTTCAGCGCCTACCTACTTCCCAAAGGTTTGCAACATCAAGTTCTTCTTCTCTTTTAATTTTTATTGTTAACTTTAGATTAATATTTGTTTGATTGAATGTTTATTAAATCTGCTTTGTTTATTTGCTTTGGATTTTTTCTTATCTGCTTATTGTTAATTAATTAATATGTTTATGCTCATTTTGTTTCGAATCTGCTTACTATTTATCTGCTATTCGTTTATGTCATTGTTTAAATTGGGTAATGTTGGTTTAGTTTTTAATATCTGATAGACTTAGTTTTTAGCTGCTTATTTTATTAGATTCGTGTTTTATTTAGATCTGCTGGTGGATTTCAGCTTTTGGTACTGATATTTAGATTTAGGATTATTTGCTTAAGTCTTGTGGTTATGATTTATAGATTAATTGCTTATTTTCAGTTTTAGATTTATTTTCTTAATTGCTTTTCAGTATTCTTAGCTTATTTAGGTTTTGCTTATTTGGAATATTTAGTTTTTTTTATTTCGTTTTGTTTAGAGTCTGCTTATTTGCCTGACTTGTTTTTCTTTGATTTGCTGATTGTGCTGTATTAAGAAACAGATCCCTTTGATCTGTTTTGTTTCACAATTTCCAAAAAAAGAAAAAGTAAAAAAAAAAATATAGCAAAAATTCATCTGGTCCAAGACTCGAACCTGCGACCTTCAGTTCAATAGCATTTCGTCTTTACCATCTCCTATAAACCTTATTTGTGTTTATTTTCTTCATTTGTCATTAATATAGGTTATTTAGATCTGGCAGTTTTATTAATTTAAATTAATACAAGTTTAGTTTAATTAGATTTAATTAATTGTTTTAGTTTTATAAATTTATATATATAAAGTTTTTTATAAATTCTCTTTTATAAACTTCAAATAAAAACAAAAAGAAAAAAAATATTTTATTTAAATTGTTTTAGTTCTTTTTAAAATTAGTTCAAAATTAATTTAGTTTTAATTGAAAATAGTTTTAAGTAGATTTTATTTAAATTAAAAATAGTTTTTAAATAGTTAAAATTAGTTTAAAATAGCTTTCTCATTTCTCTAAATAGATTAATTTTTAAAATTTAAATAGAAAGGTTTTAGTTAATTAAATTAGATTTAATTTTAAATTAGTTCAAAAAGTTTTTAATTAAATAGTTTTTAGTTTTTAAAAATATCAAAAATACGTTTCACGAAGAACAAATTAATCCACGTTTAGTCCGATATCAATTCGAGTCGATTTGAGGAACGATAAATAGATTAAAAAGAATTGTAAAAATTCCTATATTAAATTGGCGCCGCTGCCGCTTCGCTCGTTACGATTGAAGATTTCGTGAGACATTTGGATTTTGGGATCCGTTCTTTTTGAACGTTAATTTTCTTGCAAAAAAATCAAAAACATAAAAAAAAACTTAAAAATACAAAAACATTAAAAAATCACAAAAGCAAATTCTTTCCTAAGATTTGCACCAAAAAATTAAAAAATCCAAAAGTAATACTTTTTTCCTAAAAGTATTACACCAAAAATATTAACTGTTAATGTTATTTTTCTTAGTTCGATTTCTTTCGATTTTTATTGTGAATATATATTTTTCTAAAAAATACAAAAAGATTTTTCTTTTACTATATTATATTACGTAGCACAATAAATTTACCTACTTTTCAAATAAGGCCTTAGTTGGGATTTCATCACCTAACTATTGTATTCGAATCCTAAACGAGAAAAAAAGGGCAAAATAGATAAATACTAGTAAGACGTTTGAACTCGATATATACAAACTATAAGGTAGGTATAAGGCGACGCGCTATAAAAGACCGTCTAAGGAAAAAGGTTTTTATGTGCTTTGTGCCACCTCGTTTCCCCGCTTTCTTGTGTGTATATTGAGAGAGACGACCGATTATTGGTTTGCCAACTCAATTAGTATTAAGTATATATTTTTGTAACTTTTTAATATTGCACCTCGAGAGGGATAATCCCTTTCCTCTCAAAGTCGACCGAGGTCACCTACCTCATTCCAAGTTTTAACAGTATGCGCACTCGCGCGCGTACATACATACCGATTGGTGTACCAAATTCTTCCAATTCTTCCAAAAAGAAGAAGAAGAAGAAAAACAACAAGACCGTCATTCAAGCCGATCCCGAGAATCGAGCTTTGAACAACACGATGGCAACGGATAATCGACCAATGATTGAGATTCTACAATCTCACGTTGAAGGAAACGATGACGCGATTGTGGTGCCGGATATTGGAGCTAATCATTTTGAACTTAAAACGGGTTTTATTCAAATGGTTTCCGCTACACCATTTTTAGGCCGTACTAATGATGACCCACACGCTCATATCAAACGTTTCATACAATTGGCAAACAACGTCAAATACAATGGGGTCCCACAAGAGGCCATTCGTTTACAACTCTTTCCTTTTTCCCTCGAGGGACAAGCCCGGATTTGGCTTGATAAGGAACCACCCCAAAGTATTACTACATGGATTGATTTAGAGACCAAGTTCATTAATTACTTTTTCCCACCATCACGGACCACCTCTTTAACGAATGAAATCATTACTTTTGAAAAACAATATGGGGAAACGTTTAGTGAGTCTTGGGATCGATTTAAAGAGCTTTTAAGAAAATGTCCACAACACGGTTTCACTAAAGTGCATCAAATTAATACGTTTTACAATGGTTTAACTCTTAATGACCAAGACTCACTTAATAGTGCCGCGGGGGGAAATATTCTTGTGAAATCAATGAACGAGGCTTGGGCTATAATTGAAAACAAGGCAAAAGTACAAATCAAGAGTGTTAGGGCCACTATGGCAAGTGCTAGTTCTAGTGAGAACGACAAAAGAATTGATAAGCTTACTTCGCTTGTTGAATCCATTGCTTTACAAACCAAAAAAATAAAGGGTCAAGTTAATGCCTTAAAAGAGACTAGTGAAACGTGTGAGACTTGTGGTGGACCACATTCATACTTTAATTGTGACAAGGTTTACAATAATCAACAACAACAAGTTTGTGCTTATAACACCAATGCTAATGAGAGGGTTCAATTCAAACCAAATGTTGATGTTAACCATTTGTCTTATAAGAGTACTAATTATTTGGCTCCCCACGGTTTCGTAGCTCCACAAAGACCACCCCCACCCGCCCAAAATACCCAATACCAAAATAGGAACCAAGGTCCTCAAATGGGTAATTTTCAAGGGAATGCAAATCAATGGAATTTTAATGGTCAAAATCAAGGGTTTCAAAATAATAACCAAGGTTTTCATAATAACAACGGTTTTCAACCTCAATATCAAAACCAAGGTTTTCCTAATCAAGGTTTTCCTAATCAAGAGTATAATCACATGAATATGCATAATCCTCAAATGGACTTGTTCTACAAAAATTGACCGACCATGAGCGAATTATGAGAGAGATGCAAGAATCGACCAATAAGAAATTTTTGACAATGATTCAAGCCCTTAGACCCCAAGGAGCCTTACCTTCTAATACCGAGATTAACCCTCGTGCTAATGTGAGTGCTATCAGTACTCGAAGTGTAGATACTTTAGTGGGACCTTCCATCTCTTCGCCCATAAAGGAGAGACAAGGCCCGGAGGTCATAATGAGTAATCCTACTCCCCCTTCGGTGATTCCTCCCACTACCACTCCTAGTACTAGTTCTCCATTGCCCAAAGAGCCCAACCCAAAGGTTGTTCAAGAAGCGAGTCCTTCTCCTTCTCAACCTTCACCATCTAAACCCAATATCCCTTATCCCTCTAGATTGAACAAGGCTAAAGTGCTCACCAAAGATGACGTTCATGTCTCCAATTTTTTGAAAATGATTTCCAACGTCAATGTTAACATTAGCCTTATTAAAGCACTAGCTCAAATGCCAAAATTTGTGAAAATGTTCAAAGATTTGCTTAATAAGAAAGAAAAAATGGTTGAGCTCGTGAACACCCGTTTAAATGAGAATTGTTCCGCGATTCTTCTCAAAGAGCTTCCCGAAAAGCTAGGAGATCCTGGACGATTCGTGTTACATTTCTCATTTCCTCAAATTGATGATTGTATGGCTTTAGCGGATCTCAGCGCTAGCATCAATCTTATGCCACTCTCGGTATGGAAACAATTATCATTACCCGACCTTGTACCGACTCGCATGACTCTTGAGTTAGCTAATAGAACTCTTGCATACCCCGTTGGTATTGGCGAAGACGTTTTTGTTCGAGTTGGTACATTTACTTTTCCCGTGGACTTTGTCGTCGTCGACTATGAGATGGATCCTCGTATTCCGTTAATACTTGGTAGACCATTCTTACGATCCGGAAGATCCTTAGTTGATGTGGCCGAAGGGGAGTTATTTCTTAGGGTTAGGGATGAACAACAAGTTTTTAAAATGGGAAAAATCACAACAAAATCAAATGGAAAAGAGTCGGTCAATATGATTGATGTTCTTAATTATGATAATGAAGAGATTTTTATTAATCCTTTTGGACTTCAAAAGTCTACTCAAAATGATTTTGTGATAACCTCATCCCTTCCCTTAGAGCCTCAAATTTTTGAAACTCCTATTTATGATACCTATAGTGATGACATTTCTTTAGGTGATCACACTATCTTCGGTTTAGATGACTTATCTTTTGACCCACCCACTTTTGACCCACCCATTTTCGATCAACCAATCTTTGATACTTACGATGATGACACTTCTTTAAGTGATCTCATTAACTTTGATTACCCACCCCATGATCATAATACACCTCATATCTCTATGAGTGATTCTTCCATGGAAACTCCTTTTGACTTTTATACCCCAATTTTAGAAGTCATGACTTTTTAGGAGGATCCTCCACTCTTAGAAATCATTCCTACTTTAGAGGTTATTCCATTTGAGGAGGATTTAGATATCTTTCTAAATACCTAGTTTTTTCATGAGGAAGAGTTTTCCTATGACTCTGACGATACTTATGTTTTCACATCGAGTTTGGAAGAGGACGACCTTCCTACTTAGGATTATGATGATATTTTGAGCTTAAATGTCAACACCTCTTGCTATTTTCCCGTTAAGGAATCGGTGTTTGATCCCGGAATAAAGAATTTCATGCTTTCATTGCCATATCACCATAACACCCTTCTTTATAAGAGACTTTTGACTAAGGATACCCCACTTTTCTTTGCCTTGTGTGATTTTACCACCTCGGGGATTATTTCCTTTCGTGATGGAAATTATGTGTTTGACCCGGGTGGATTTTCATGGGGTATTCCTTATATGACTTTGTTCCACCCTTTATCATGGAGAGATTTTCCTCCCTTGGAAATCTTGGTTTTTCCATGATTTTCCCATTTTGAATGATGACATTCTGGAAATCGAGTCGAGCTAGAGACTCGTGATAAATAAATCAAGCATCGTATAACTAGGTTAGATTTTTTACCCTTTTCCACCCTTTCCACCCTTTTTCGCCTTCACCCATTTTCACCAATAAGTATAGGGGGAGCCAAGTAGGTTGTTTGTGTGTTGTGATGTTGTGCAGGGACATGAGCTTTAATGATCCACTTTTGGTATTTTTGACGCGACCCGTGTTCCGGTGTTTCCCGTGTACCCGGTTCCTTCGATAAGTTTTTGCTATTGTGATTCAATCATGTATATAAATAAGACGAATAAATGTAATCACTTTAGTTGTCTTTTCCTTAGCTCGATTTTAAACAATGTACTCAATGTCCTAAGTGTAGGGGAGTTTATTCTCCCACATGCTTAAACATTGAGGACAATGTTTATATTAAGTGTAGGGGGATTTCTATCGAAATTTTAGTGGGCTTTTCCATGAATTTGACCCCATTTAACCGGAAAATTAAAAAAATTTCTACATTTTTCAAATTTTTGATTGGCGTAGTAGTATTTCCATTTATTTTCTTTCCTTTTTGTCATCGCATCGTATTTATATTTTCCATTTAAAGAATAAAGTCAAAAATAAATAAATGAATAAAATGGTTTTAACAAGTTTAGATATCTTTGATATTTTAGGCCCGTCGTGAATATTTTGACTCAACCCGAGTTTACTTATCCAAGTTTACTCTAGCTAGTATCCTTAACCATATGGACCTTAATTGGTTTATTAGGCTAAGCATCCAGGAGTCTCATTCCTTGAGATTTTAAATTGTGGAGAACGACAGATGATAGAGTTGATAATAAGTTTAAGGGTTAATTCTTGCTTATATGAGTTATTGTGGCTTTTTCTTCCCGCTTGTATATTTAATTGCTTAATAAATGAGGATCTTTGCGGTGTCGATTCGATATCTTAACTCTTAGCCAAATCTTTATTCTCCTTGTAATTAAAGCATGAACACATTGAGGGTGCCAGCGTTGTGGACTTCCGCCTAAGGTGGCTCATAACCACTAAGTAGGAGGTATTCAGACCATGGGACTGCGGAATTTGGCCTACTATACATATCATATATAAAGAAAGAATAAGATTAAAACATGACCTCAAGGAGCCTTAGGGTGTGGGTCATGTAGCACGAACCTTGTCATTAGAGCCTTAGGGTATATGGCATGGTAAGTGTTGAATAAAAATTGATCAAAAATCAATTCCCTTGTTTATCGTTCAAGGAGCCTTAGGGTGTGGAAAATAGATGAGGAGCATTTTTACATCTTAAAGAGCCTAAGGGTATATGATGTGAACTTGCTAAACTCCACATAAAGTCAACATGACTTCGGAGGAATAATTAATAAGTAGTACTATTGGCCAAATTTTGGGTCCGGGAATTTATTCCCCAAATCGTGTTAAATCATCCTTGATGTTGGCTTACTTTAGTGACAATGTTATTGAGGATGAGGTTAGGTTTTGAGTGTCGGGTTTGCACCGTTTGGCCTTCATTTTTGGATTAATAATTATCAAATAAGTCAAATGAGCCTACGGGTGAATGACAATAAATAAATCTAGAGATACAACGTAGGAATTGGAGAAAGAGTATTACACAATTATCTTATATGAGTGGTTTTAACTTAAGGACTTATGGTAAACAATGATCTCGTTTTTAAGCTTGGTATGGGGAACGTGAAACTTGAGGGTGATTAATATTCATGACACCAAAGCCCTAATTTAAGTCTTAGATTTCTTTACAAGTTTCTTCCATCAAATAATTTCCAAGTTAATAAATGGTTAAAACTTTTTGTCTCCTTTTAAATTTTTATCTTAGTAGTATTAGTATATCTTAATAAAGGCCAAGATGGATTAATTATGAGGAAAATGTAATCTTATGCTTTTAAATAGTGCATTGAATGGGGTCATTGCAAAGGTCAAGTGTAGGGGATTTAATAAGTGTGTAAACACTTATCCTTTTGCCACTAAAATCAAGGAAAAACAAGACCTAATCATGTGTTTAATATCGTAAAAGTCGGAGTTACGCGTGGTTTTGTGTTTTTGTATGAAATAGGTAAAATGATCAAAAGGAAAGAAAACACGGGATTTCACGGTCAAATGTTGAAGAAAAGTCCAAGAAAGAGACAAAGACAGAGTCAAAGAACCAAAAGTAAACTGAAGATCACGAAAACCGGCAAATTCGACACGACTTTAAAGGAAAGAACAAGAAAGCCGAAATCGAGCTCGTTTTTAGTGGATTTAATCTCATTGGAGTAAAATGGGCCTTGTGGGTCCCACATTTGCTTATTGGTCCCACAAGCCCATTTAAGAAGATGTTGTATTTACTTATGGATCAAAAGGCCCAATTAAAACCCAAAAGGATTTCATGATACACGGATGGAAATGTTTTTAGCAATTTGGGCCAAGCCCATTTTCTAAATAAATGGAACGGAGGAATTAGTGGCTAGAACAAAGTTGCTAGGTCAAACTCCCAGTCAACTCATCCACACGCTTTATTAAAACAAGTTTACCCACCCACCACCTCATAGTTTATTACCCTAGATAAAAACAAGAAATCCATCCTCACCCTTTTCTCTCCCACAAACGCAGCTTTCTCTTCTTCTTTTTACCCAATCTCAAAAACCCTAATTCACCCATATTCACGAAATTACTCAGTAAAATTTGGGGGTTTTACCCAAATTGTGTGATTCACACCCTTGGGGATTAAATCCCCAAGTTTATCAAAAGCAACTCACTGGTGGTCCTCATCTCACGTGGCTCAATCCCTTTTCGTGATTGGATAAACCACCTCACCACAACCCCTTCACCAATCAAATGAGTCCACATCATCTTTCAAGAAACACAAGAAACACATCTCCTAATCCACGCTGGCAATCCATGTGACCCCAGGAGCATGTCCAACGTTTGATCAAGAAAAGGAAAAGAGAGAGAAGAAAGAGCGGTTGGGATTTAATTCCTTGCTCACCAAGTTCACAAGAAGGTTTTCTAGGGTTTTCCTCTAAAAACCCCCATCATATGTAATCAATGTGTGCCTTTTTTATTTTTATTTTAATTTCTGCAAAAATTAGATTATAGGTTATTGTAATTTTTCTTTTAAAGTATTGTATTTATTTTTAATTATTAATGAAAAATTTAATTCCAGTTTAAAATTGTGTTCTGTTTTTTTATTTAAGTTAATTGCAATTTAAATTTATGTTCTGATTTTGAATTTAATTAAATTAAAATAAAAGTGGTAGAAAACTTCCCTACTGGAAGTTTTATAAAATCATACTGGTTCGAGAAGATTTTCCTGGTTCGAAGTTGATTCTGTTCGTGTTCGAGATGATGATGATGATGATATTTGGGGGGTGCGTTTGATTCAGTTTCATAGGGGGTTCAGCGCCTACCTACTTCCCAAAGGTTTTCAACATCAGGTTCTTCTTCTCTTTTAATTTTTATTGTTAATTTTAGATTAATATTTGTTTGATTGAATGTTTATTAAATCTGCTTTGTTTATTTGCTTTGGATTTGATGTTTGTTTGTTATCTGCTTATTGTTAATTAATTAATATGTTTATGCTCATTTTGTTTCGAATCTGCTTACTATTTATCTGCTAGTTGATTTATTTCGTTTTTGTCATTGTTTAAATTGGGTAATGTTGGTTTAGTTTTTATATCTGATAGACTAAGTTTTTAGCTGCTTATTTTATTGGATTCGTGTTTTATTTAGATCTGCTAGTGGATTTCAGCTTTTGGTACTGATATTTAGATTTAGGATTATTTGCTTAAGTCTTGTGGTTATGATTTATAGATTAATTGCTTATTTTCAGTTTTAGATTTATTTTCTTAATTGCTTCTCAGTATTCTTAGCTTATTTAGGTTTTGCTTATTTGGAATATTTAGTTTTTTTTTATTTCGTTTTGTTTAGAGTCTGCTTATTTGCCTGACTTGTTTTTCTTTGATTTTCTGATTGTGCTGTATTAAGAAACAGATCCCTTTGATCTGTTTTGTTTCACAATTTCCAAAAAAAAAAGTAAAAAAAATATAATATAGCAAAAATTCGTCTGGTCTAGGACTCGAACCTGCGACCTTCTGTTCAATAGCATTTCGTCTTTACCATATCCTCTAAACCTTATTTGTGTTTATTTTCTTCATTTGTCATTAATATAGGTTATTTAGATCTGGCAGTTTTATTAATTTAAATTTAGTTTAATTAGATTTAATTAATTGTTTTAGTTTTATAAATTTATATATATAAAGTTTTTTATAAATTCTCTTTTATAAAGTTCAAATAAAAACAAAAAGAAAAAAAATATTTTATTTAAATTGTTTTAGTTCTTTTTAAAATTAGTTCAAAATTAATTTAGTTTTAATTGAAAATAGTTTTAAGTAGATTTTATTTAAATTAAAAATAGTTTTTAAATAGTTAAAATTAGTTTAAAATAGCTTTCACATTTCTTTAAATAGATTAATTTTTAAAATTTAAATAGAAAGGTTTTAGTTAATTAAATTAGATTTAATTTTAAATTAGTTCAAATAGTTTTTAATTAAATAGTTTTTAGTTTTTAAAAATATCAAAAATACGTTTCACCAATAACAAATTAATCCACGTTTAGTCCGATATCAATTCGAGTCGATTTGAGCAACGATAAATAGATTAAAAAGAATTGTAAAAATTCCTATATTAATAATTATTTTGATTTTTAGGGCTTTAATTAGCATTTAAAAATTAATATTTAATTAATTAAATGGTTTGAAAAAGTTTTGATCATTTGTAAACTCTTAGTTTATTTAATTTGATTTTTGGTAATTTTTTGGGAATTTTTAGAATTAATTTTTATTTTAGCATTTTTTACGATTTTGCGTTTTTTACGTCTTAGCCTAATTTTCACGTATCCGTCTTTCCTTTTTCTCCTGAGCAATATTAATCTAAAGCATACAAGTTAAACACACACATATACCTCCTTGGGAAACGAACTTTGTGTTTCTACTACACACACTTGTGGGTCATTAGTGCACGGTTTTCCTAAATCGTCGTATTTAATACTTACCGCTTTTACACTCTTTTGTTTTCCTAAACAAGAGGTGTAAGTTTACCACAATCAATGGCCCCACTTGTATATTGACAAACTTTTAAACCTTTTTATGGGGAAGAAAACATGCAACTTATTTTATTTGATAGACATAAACTGAACTATGAAACCTTTGATTACATTTGCCTATTGTAGATGAACCCGCATGACACCTGCATCTGAAACTGTTAAAACTGTTGAATTGCCTAAATGTATAAATAGATATATTTAGGATTGACCATCCCCATCTGGGTGAGTAGCGCTCACTGTGCCTAGGCCAGGACAACAGATGTTTAACATGTCAGAACATATTATTGGGTGCATTTTTATTAATGCGAATGGTCCTAATTTGTTGTGGACTTAACGTGTCAAGTATCAGTTTCAGGCAACAGGGAATGTAATTACCTTTAAGTGTTGATGATATGTGCATTACTACTTCAGTGAATGTTTATTGTCCAAACTTATTTTATTAAACCTGTGAATTCACCAACTTTATGTTGACTCTCTAGCATGTTTTCTCAGGAAACTGAAGCAAGTATTGATGTGCCTGGAGTCAAGCATCATGATAGGCTGCATTTATAGAGCTCGTCTGGGTTTTTATAAACTGGGGAATGACTCCAAACGCTGAATAATGTTTAAGACAATTTTAATAACATTGGCACTTTTATTCATGTAATAAATGTAATGATAATCTTTTATCTGTTGCTCTATACGCTATCTGTTGTTTATCCACCTACGTGACACACAAATATTATTTCCGCTGCTTTTGACCCAATTTAGGGGTGTCACAATATCTAGAAACAAGATGTGAAACGTGTATCATGAGGTGGAACACGAACCTGAACGTGAACAATGTCATGAACGCGAACGTAAACGTAAATCATGAGATGGAACAAAATATGAACGCAAAACAAAATCATAACTGTGGAGGTGAGACGTAACGTGAAAGTAAACGTAAACGTGAAAATGAACATAAATGTGAACGTGAATGTGAAGGTAAATGTGATCATGGACATGAACGTAAACGTGATCGTGAACATGAATTTCTATCTAATATGATTGTTGATGGAATATCGTGATATCGTACAATCTCTTGCTGAACTTTTTTCAGATCTGCTAACTACGTAATCCTTTCGGATGAAAGAAACGTGTAAGATAGGTTAAATGGTCGACAGCGACTTAGATGGTATCATGCTTCTTCTGAGTCTGTGGTAATCTGGTAACAACTCTATGGGAAACTTGTCTCATTTCTGTTTAGAAATTTCTAATGGTTGTAATAACTCACCAGCATGTCGGCGTTCTATCTTAAACCTGTTGGCATGTCCGGCATTTAGATATGAACATATCTGCATCAATGTGTTATATTGTTTCTATCAAAATCTTGCTTGGGATCATGGTACGTTCTTGTAGAATATGGATGAATAGTCATGGAAGAACTATGAGTCTCGGTAACTTAGACATGGTAAATCTAGTCGTGAGAACTGTCGACAAATTCTGTTGTGGTAACTAACTGGACTCCATAATTTCATGTACATCAGTCACAGACGTTGGTCTTGACCATATGGTGATGGCCTTCACCTTCGCAGGATTCATGAAACCTCTTTCTACTGAAATAATGTGGCCCAGAAATGCCACTTTGTTCAACTGGAACTCACATCTGGAAAACTGGAACCCCACCATGGCGGAATATGGGGCGCGAAGTATGGATATCATCACAACAATAGCGTGTCTATAGAGATAACTAAATTAAATGGACATATCATAAATGATGACACAATGTCATGAAGATATCACAAACAATGCAGGCGTCTAAGTAAGTAGGTAACAGATCTACCTCTTACCAAAGACATACAATTAACAAATAACAAACATATAGGTGTCTACAAAGTATAACTTATTCAAACATAAGTAAAGACTAAGAGGAAAGGGGGTTCCTCCAATGCAATCCTAAGACTCCCAGCTAGCCACTCCTATTCTCACGCTTAACCACATTCTCACCTGAAAGAGACACTAAAACACGTCAACATAAATTTGGTGAGAGTCATAGGTTTAGACTCCAACTCCAAATCAATTATAAGCTGTGAATAACAACCATTAACATAAAAACATATTGACAATGTGCTACAATTATGTATTAACAACTAGCATTCAAGATTAACCAATCACCACAAATCCAAAACTCCAAGCCTTACGAATAACCACAGTTCCAAGGCTCCAAGCCTTAACAATCACCATGGTCCCATAGGCGCCCATACACCTATGAACCAATCCTAAGGCCCCTCCTAGTCAACATCCCCTTGGTACCAAGTCAAACCACAATAACAATCAAGAATCACATAGCAGTTAATCACATAAGTGTACACACAAGTCCATCACAAACCATAAAAACATTCACAACATCTGTTACAAAACCATACATTGTCTCTTCCATCCCATCTGGAAGTCAAATCATAAAAATACATGGGACTATGAAACTCACCTGAACAAGCTTCTCCAAGTATCCGCGCTCTATCAAAAATCTAAACAAACAAACGTATACAATCAAGACATGAACCACATACCAAAATGGCTCATCAATCTATGATGGATATATAACCTTATCCTACCGCTTAACCCCATTTATATTCCATATGCATCTCATTACATCCCTCTATAAGCCATTAACTTAGTTTAGTTCATAACTCGCGCCGTTAACATTTAACCCAAAACAGTCCCGTTTTTCATACTTCAAACTATGGGTCGGACACCCCCTTAACCAAAATAACATGCCCTGGAAAAGAAACCTTATGCCCTTACATGTGTTAGCTAACTCTCCCATTTGACCTCAACCTTAAAGCTACTGTTAAGGCCTATATATATATATATATATATATATATATATATATATATATATATATATATATATATATATATATATATATATATATATATATATATATATATATATACTTTTACCTATCCAGAATTCACTGATTTTGAACATACGAAAAGTTTGTTATGATCAGAGGGTCTTACCCTAACCCATTTGTTTAGCCCTCCTCCAGATCTTTTATTTAATATATAATATAAGTCTCATGTTCGTTTGAAGGTCCAAATATACTGCTAAGTACCCTAACCATCTTAAAACATTAATTTAAACCCGACTGATACCAAAACTGCTTTGACCTGCGGCTGTTGTAACCTGTTTTTAACCCACTTTCCTACCTCTGATAGGTGTGAAAACACCCATCCTTTTGCCACTTATTTCTTGCTAAAACAAGACCAAAACGCGTATTTAATATCATTTGTTTGGAATTATGCGTGGTTTTTGTGTTTATTGTGTTTTCAGAGTCAACCGGATGAATACTGAAGAAAACATGGGATTGCACGGGTTTTATGAAGGAAAAAGACTCAAGACGAAGTCTATTGTCCAAGAAATGCAAAATATTGGAAGTCAATGGACCTATTTGAAGATTTATCGAAGAAAAGGACCAAAGATGGAAGATTTACATATGTCGAAGAAACTCAAGTCTATTAAACGAAGAAATAAAAAGACGAGATGAATTTAATCGTCGACAAATCCCGAATCAGAATCGAAAACGTCAACTTTTCTGAAAATACGAGAAGACAAGAAGAACGAGAGAAAGCCCACTCACCAACCAAAGACAGGGACTATATAAAGGATTCCCTTCACACTTTTCATGGAGTTTTGAGTTTCCCTTTTTCTCTCCTTCCTGTTCGTAGGCATCACCAACACCATTAGGGTGTTTGGTGATTTTGATTCTTGTTTTTTCACAAATCTTGTAGTTTAATCCTTCCTTTTGATTGTTTAAACCTTTATCATCAATATAATCTTTTCATTCATCTTGTTCATCTTCATCTTTTTATGCAAAGTTCTTAAGTTCTTATTTAGTTGAGTTTGATCTTCTAAAGTTAATGGGTTTTGTGTTTTTGTGATTGGGATTTGTTGTTTATGGTTAGTGAACGAATTGTGTTTAGTTTGGTTCAAATACTTTAGTTAAATTTGGTTCGTTTGGCTAAAATTCGTGTTCCCCTGTTCTTCTTTCGCTGTTTACTGTTCTTGAATTCCCTAGATATTCCGCATAAGGCTTGTTATTCCGCATAGGTCATTTATTCCGAGTAAGATCATTATTCTGCATAGTCAAAATATTCCACATAGGTCAATTATTCCGAGTAGTGAAACATTCAGCATAGTCTTGATTATTCCGCATAGAGTTCATTGTTCCGAATAGGATTTTTATTCCGGGTAGCCTTTTATTCCGCATAGCCTAGGTATTCCGAAGGGTCTTAATTATTCCGCATAGCTTTATCATTCCGCATGGCCTTCTTTATTCCGCATAAGAAAATTATTCCGAATAGCCCTTTTTATTCCAAGTAGCCAATATTCCGAATAGCCTTATATTCCGCATGGTATTTATTCCGAGTAGCAATATATTCTGGATAGGGTCATTATTCCGCATAGAGATTATTCCAAGTAGCCAATATTCCGCATAGAGATTGTTTATTCAGCATGGAAAATTATTCCGAACAGAGCTAGTTTCCAGTAAGGTCATGTTACTGTTTTATCATTTAATTATTTATTTTAACTTCAAGTTTTATTTCATTACTTCATTAATTTATCTTTTCAATAGAATAGAAAATCAAACCCACTATTTGTTACCAAGAACAAATCATTCCACTTTAAACCGTAATCAATTCGAGGAGATACCGAGATTAATCTAGAACCCATACAAAACGCTTGTATCAAATGGCGCCGCTGCCGGCTCTTCTTGTTAAGATCAACATCTTTTTGTGAGAACTTGGATTTTGGGATCCGTTCACCGTGAACGTTACTTTTTCATAAAAACTTTCAAAAACACAAAAAAATATAAAATTTTCAAAAACACAAAAAAATATAAAATTTTCAAAAATCTTAAAAATTAACAAACATAAAAACCAAAAATATTTCTGCTTTGTTTTTGCCTTGTTAGTTCTTTTGCAGGTGCATGCGTACACGATCCACGTCTTATCAAGAGCCCGAGCCTCTCGAAGACTTAGACATGGCCGGTGTACAAAACAACAACAATAACCCACCTCAAAACAATAAGAATCCACCTCTCAACAACAATAATAACAACAACAATGAGCCTCTACCAGACAATCGCCCGATGATTGAACATCTGCAAGCACATGTAGATGGCAACAATGATCCAATTGTCATACCCGCGATTGCTGCCAACAACTTTGAGCTCAAATCCGATTTTATCCAGATGGTCTCTGCTCAACCATTCTTGGGGCGTTCCATTGATGATCCACATGACCACATCAAGAGATTCTTGCAACTCACGAATACGGTCAAATTCAATGGTGTTCCATAAGAGGTAATCTGTTTACAACTTTTTCCCTTTTCTTTAGAGGGACAAGCCCGACATTGGCTTGCTAAGGAACCGCCACAAAGTATTCTTACGTGGACGGATTTGGAGACCAAGTTTATAAACTACTTTTTCCCACCCTCTCGTACTACCGCTCTACGGAATGAAATCATTAATTTTGAACAAAAGTACGATGAGTCTTTTAGTGAATCTTGGGACCGTTTCAAAGATCTTTTGAGAAAGTGCCCACAACATGGTTTTACCAAAGTGCACCAAATTAATACTTTTTATAATGGTTTAAGCATGAATGACCAAGATTCACTAAACAGTGCCTCGGGGGGTAATATTTTGGTTAAGACTTCTAATGCCGCTTGGGATATCATTGAGAATAAGTCTCGTGTGCAAACCAAGAGTGTGCGGACCAATGCCGCTAGTGCTAGTACTAGTGACAACGACAAGCGACTTGACAAAATCACTGCGCTTCTTGAATCGCTTGCTACCCAAACCGCTAGCAACACCAACAGCATCAACGCTAAAAATGCTCAAGTCAATGTTGTCAGCCAACCATGTGAAATATGCGGGGGTCCTCACTCTTACACCACTTGTACAGCCACCCAAGACTATCCTTCTGAGAATGTGAATGCAGCATACGGTACCTATCCTCCGGCCGCTTATCAAGCTCGTCCTCAAGGTGACCGCAACTTGCTTAGCTACCGCTCTAACAACTTTCTTTCCCCACCCGGTTTTCCTTCTAACAACCCAAACCAACAACAAACCCTCAATCGCCCTCCTCAACAACAACAACAATCTCGTGCACCATACATACCACCTCACAAACAACCATATCCACCTCAAAGAAACAACCAAGTTTACCAACAACCTGCTTATCAACCACCCGCTTACCATGCTCCCCCACCCAACCAACCCACCGCATTACACCAAGATGTTGAAACCTACATGCGGACCAATGATGTGATTGTGGAAAATCTCCAGCGGGAAGTGCTCAACTTGAAAGAAGATATGGTGAAACAAGGAAACGGTCTGAGAGCTGATATGAGAAACACTTTGGCAAGTCAAACGACTGACTTACGGAACATGATGGCTGGTTTCTTCCAAGGTAATCAATCCTCTTCTTCGGGTACTCTTCCGAGTAACACCGTTGCGAATCCAAGAAGGGAGATGAAAGCAATCACCACTCGCAGTGGCAAAGGTACCAAGGAACCCGAGCTTCCTATACCTCCATCGGTGATTGTGACTAAGGAAAACGAGTCACCTGCTCCTATTCCTCATCCTTCTACTTCCCCAATTCCTCCACCTCTTACTTCTACCCCTCCTCCACCCAAGGATGTGAGTGATCCTTCGATCCCAAAGCCTTCCTCTTCTTCCGATATACCTTATCCCTCAAGGTTGAGGAAAGAGAAGCTCAAACGCAAGGATGATATTCAGGTTTCGAACTATCTTAAAATGTTTAAACAGTTGAATTTTAACATCTCCTTCGCTGAGGCTCTCGCTGACATGCCTAAGTACGCGAAAATGTTCAAAGATCTTCTTAGCGACAAGGAGAAGCTTCTTGATATTACTAACACCCAACTTAATGAGAATTGCTCTGCAGTGCTCTTAAGGAAATTTCCAACCAAGCTTGGTGATCCGGGTCGTTTCTTAATCCCTTGCAACTTCCCGGGAGTAGAGAATTGCATGGCCCTAGCTGATCTAGGTGCCAGTATTAATCTAATGCCTCTAAGCGTTTGGAAGCAATTATCTCTCCCCGAGCGAGTCGCCACCAAAATGACTTTGGAATTGGCTAACCGTACGGTTGCTTATCCAGTGGGGATAGCCGAAGACGTTTTTGTAGGAGTCGACAAATTCACTTTTCCTACCGATTTCGTTGTCGTCGACTACGATATGGACCGTCGTGTGCCATTGATCGTTGGACGTCCATTCCTGAGGACCGGTCGCACTCTCATCGATGTTGAAGCCGGTGAGCTTATCATGAGAGTGGGTGACGATAAAATTGTCTTCAACATGGGAAAGTTGTTGATGAGACTGCTTTTATACATAGTCTCATCTTCCAAATAGGGCTTAAAATGCATTAAATATCATCAAAATACCCATATATATGCTTGTGTTTGTTGCTTGTGTATTTTAGGTACGAATATTGAGAAAATGACAAAAGATCACAATAATCATGCAAAAACGAACATGGGAAACGAAGCCGCACAATGAACCAAGCCCTAATGAAGACTTTCCCAAGATCAACCCTTGAAGATTTGAAGAATTATGAAGAAGGGTCCTCCAATATGGAAGAATTGACACTTTATACCCTGGTATCCTCATAATTACAAGTTTGGTCCCTAAAGTTTGTCAAAATTACAAAAAGGGCCCTCCACTTTGAAGAATTGGCAAGTTTAGCCCCTCAACAAAGCTAAATTGTCAACTAATATCCTCCACAAAGTCAAACATATCATGAAATCTTTCAAAGAACAAGAAATTACAAGTTTGGTCCTTTGAAAATCCCAAAATTACAAAAAGGACCCTTGACTTTCAACATTTGGCAAAAATGGTCCCTCATCAAACATGACTTGGCAAATTTAGTCCTCCAAAAAGCCAATCATACAAGTCAAGACCATCATCTATGAAGAAAATGCCAAAACAGCCCTTGAAGAATTCAAAAAATGGCAAGAAATACCCCTGAATTTAATTTACAAAACTTTTTTGGGCAAAAGTGTGAAAATGAAAAGTTTGATTACAAAGGAAACTGAGTTTTGGCCTATTATTAACAAACTGAAAGGGTTTAGAAAGATGGGGGGTGAAACTTGGCCAGACAACATTGTAACCTAGACCACTCCTGGGCTGCCACGTGCCCCACTTACTCCCCTCCTCCAATCAAAACCCACCCTGGTGCCACATCACACTCCACTCACCCTAACCCGTTTAAACTTAATATTAATTAAGTTAAACATGCGCCAAACAACTTTTAAACCAAAATCAAGATCAAAACCAGTGTTCTTGATGTTCTTAGTAAAATTGGGCATTCCTTAATCACCAACAATTAAACCTTAATCTTTTCCAGATTAGTGATTTATGAGTCCCTAATCATAACCCAACCTTAATATTAATCATCACATCATTCACGTGTCCACATGGGACCTCCCCTGCTACACTTTTGAGGAAGAAGGCAAGGAGGGCAAGCCATCCAACGTCCCACATTTGTGCTTACTTTCTAAGCATCATACCAGCCCTTTGATCACATTTTCATGCCAGCTATCACCACAAACAGCCAAGAACTCTTCACAAGATTCCAAGATTTTCAAAAAGCTACAAGGGCAATTTTGGGACTTCAAGCATTAGGGTTTAGAGTTTTTAGTTGTTCTTAGTTCACATGTAAGGCTATATATAAAGCCCTTAGGTCTCATTGAGACGTTTGCTTTTGATTTTTCCTTGTTCAAGTTTCTGTAAATCTCATTTCAGTTTAATGAAATTATGTTTGAATCATTGAAGAAAAGTCATTGGCCAATCTTTGTTACTGCTTATTATTGTTATATGATTGTTAGTTTAGAAGTTGAAAACCTGTTTTCACTTGGAGGTTGCAAAAGTTTGCAATTTTCCTCATTCTTGATATTTTGCTAAGTACTTGTTCCAACCTTGGATTTTTTGGGTTATAGGGCTGATCATAGCATCCTAATTGAGTTGATTAAGGTGTGGTGAGGCTTATAACTTGGGGATAATCAAGTGTGGGGTAACAAGGTTGCATTAATCAAGATTTTTCAAGTTTATGTTTTATACTCTTGTGCTTTAACCTTGTTCAATCTTAGCAGGCTTTGTTGTGGAAGCTTGTGCTTGTTCTTGCTAGCACATAAGCTCAAAATTCGTGGGTGTGGATGTACATCCATGAGGTTTGCATACTTAATCCTAAAATCTGCTTAAATCTTGATTTTTGGTGATATTTGTATGTGACTTGTGATCTTGTGAATTTTGTGGCTTGTTCTTGCTTGAATCTGTTAATCTTACCTGTTTTAGTGTTAATTGATGCTTGGGTAGTCTTGAATCTCACTTTTACTTTGAAAAATTTGATTTGGAAAAGATAAAGGGGTGTTTGGGTCTACCTGTTTGAGTTGATTTTTTGTTATTGTGTTAAGGGAAGTTTGTGTTTATCCTTAGTATCTGATATATGCTTGGTTGAGAGTATTTTACTGCAAGTTTTTGGGTTTGAAGCCTTGAATCAAACAATCTGCTATATAGACTTTGATATTGCCTGTTTTGACCTAGGATTTTGGGAACACTTAGTGTGTATGCATGCTTAGGGCTAAAAGTGGTTTAAACAAAGTTATTGTAACCTGTTTGAAAGATTTGAGGTGTTGAATCTGGCTTAAGTGTCAAATACATCAGCAAAGTAGAAAACTGCATGTGTTAGTGTTCATCAGTAACTTTCATTGGCTTGAATCTTGCTTAATTCTTTGAATCATTGCATGAAACCTGTTTAGACTTGCTTATTGGAGTTTATAATAGCTTGTGTATGCATTTGGTTGAATTTGGCTGGCTGATTTGTGCTAAAATTGCTCATAAGTGCTTAACTGCTTATTGTTCATGTCTGTATCATGTCTGGTGATTGATTGATTAAACTGTATCAATTGGGTGTTAGTGATTGTGTTATTTTGATTGTATTTGACTCCTTTTGATCCAAAGATCATTTGGGTGCCTTTGTGTAATCTGAATCTCCAAAAAAAGTCACTAAAAACAAAAAGTCAAACAAGTCAAGCAGTGGAAAAAGTTTCTGTTGAGTTTACTTCTTGAAGGATCTTTGAAGCCTTGATCACAATACAAAGAGTGTGCGGAAACCAATCTTTATATATAAGAAGACCAATAGAAATAACCAAACATCCAAGCCTCAATATATTAATACGATCACTCTTAATAGTGATAGCGTTTTACAACCTTGAAGCTATAACAAACAATGAGATAAATGTGTAGAGAATGTGTGTGTGTAGAAGTGTGTCCATCTCTACACCCTAGGACCTCCTTTTATAGTGCAAGGGGTCCTAGGTGGTTACAACATAATTAATACTTTCCAAAGTATTATACATTAATACCATTTAATTATTTCCTAAATAATCTTGTAACCTCCTCATCATAATCAATATCTTTAATACTTTCCATATGAATAGGAAGACTAAATATTTGATCATATCTTCTACAATCTTCCTTGATCTTATCTTCTACAATATTCTATCAACTTTATAATACGACCAGGAGGAACTGTATCACCAGGAGGAACGAAGAATACTAGTAGTAGGAACTATAACACCAGGAGTAACTTCTAAATCCATGAGTCCTAACAATCCTCCCCTAAACTTGAATTTAACTTTGTTGAGTTCAAGTTTCCAAGTAGATGTGTCACCAATAAGCATGAGGATTGGAATATTAACCACAACAGCAACAATCTCACTACAAGAAACACAAAAGTAGTTGTTGATACACTAACTGCTGAACTACTTTAAAGCTTGAAAACATCTGCACATGTTGAATCTTGACAGCAACAAGAGCAGATTTGATAAGCCTTTACCAAGTAGCTACTCACTCTTGGGCTAGCCAGCCTTTTGGTGGAATCATGACATCACCCTGGGAGACTAGTACCCAGTCCAACTCTTGGAACGTGAATCATCGGTGAGTTGGAGTACCCTGATGATTTTGGGGAAATCATCACAGCCGTCAATGGATTTGATGTGTTCTTTACCAGAAGCCGTACCCTTCTGGACTAGCCAACTCTTAGCAATAAAGCATCGGTGAGTTGATTACCCTATAGCTTTGAGCAAGCTATTATAGCTATCAACGGATTTGGAATGTTCTTTACCAAGAGCCGTACCCCCCTGGACTAGCCACTCTTCAGTCTAGGACCAAGGCGAGTGAAGACCATCCAATTTTGGGTAAACTAGAAACCATCAACGGATTTAAGAATCACACCAGAGCCGTACCCTCATGGTGAACCAACTCTTTCTTTTCTGTGAGACGTGGTGAGTTGAACACCATTTGTTGTGTGGACGAATCCAACAGTAGTACATCCCATGAGTGAAAACCAGAACCATGGTGGAAAAGTATAAGCAGATATTATATGGTATGTACAAATTTCCAAATGGCAAGATTTTTGAAAAGTATAAGCAGATATTATATATAGAAACTTATTTTTTTTATTATTATTATTTTTTTAAACAAGTCAAAGACTATGAGTCAACCAGCAGGAACGTAGGATGAACCAGGAAGAACAATGGTCCACTAGAAGCAAGATTAATGCAACTAGGAGGAACCATGTGCGACTACCCTCCCTTGAAGCTGAACTGGTCGAGAGAGAGGAGCAACTTATTTCTATTAGGAGAAACTATATCCTCCAGCAGCAACGTCATCCTGCATAATTGGTTAGACGAAAAACAAACTAATATACACAGAGATACATACAACAAGCCTCCCCTTAGGCAAAACCTCCCCTCAAACAGAGCTAAGTATCCACCAGCAAGAAAATCCTTTTTTTTAAACAACTTTTCTTTTCCTACAAAAAGTTTGTTCACACAAATACATAAAATAATAATCATATAAATTTACAATCACACTTGCTGAAAAGAACACAAACCAAGAAAAGATTAGTGCTTATGGAAGTCCCAAGCCAAAATAGACTTGAATCTTCCATATACATCAACATAGTCATATCTTGTTAAGGACTTTGATGCACTATTTGATTTGGAGACATGTTGTAAACCATCTTGTTTAGGTTTCCAAACCCACCTAGCTAAAGCATTAACAATATTAAGTTTTGTTTGTGACCGTGTAGACTCAACCCTTGTACCCTTAATATTGTTAAAGCATCTTGGTTGTAGAATTATGTTACTTTTTGTATTTGGGTGAATATTTATACCAAAGTTCTTGTGATTCACCCGTCTTGAGTTATTCCACACTGGTTTAACTATTTGTTGATCATTAATCTTTCTCTTGTGTTTACAAGTATATTGCAAGTGATCAAAACTACCACACACATAGCAAGCCTTACTTTTGAACTCAAAGTTATCATCTAATTTCTGAGTCATCATGCCATTCCAACCTCTTTGATTACCTCTAGGTCTATTATTATTTTTCCTAGGGTTATCTACTTTCCTATTACTTTCAGTTTTAGCACAAACAGATTGAGGATAGAACTTAGGTGATTTAGCACTTAAGGTAGACTTACATGAGGCATATTTTGTAACACCCCCAAATTTATACAACTCAGTACAGCGGAAGACTAGTTGGTGTTACGGGATATCACATTACTCACATCATAGACAACGCATAAAAATCACGTCGTTTATTTATAAAGAATCTCCATTCATAAACATCAAAGTTACATCGGTCCCAAGTCATTATATTTTGTACAAAGTTTTACAAAGTATTTGAATGGAAAAATATTGTTTAAGTGCGGGCCATGAATTCTTGTCGTCTTCCCGAGAATTGCCTTCAAGTACCTGAGATAAAACATGTTAAAAGAAAAGGTCAGCGATAACGCCGAGTGAATTCATAGAGTTTAATAAATTACATCAATATAATATCAGTATAAAATTATTACTGAAAATCATTTTGTACAAATCATTTTAATAGGCCATAAAATAGCCAAAGTCATTTTATACAAATCCTCATCGAAAATCATAATATAGGCATTTGCCTTAAAAATCATTATACGAGCCAATGTCGTAAAAACATCGTACAATACATTTTGCAACGTTGTATAGATTAAATAAAAACCGTTATATGAATATGGTTATAAAAACCAAAATACAAACATAATATCAATAGTATGACCCTGTATTGCTAGTCAGGCAATACATCGTAATTCGGAACGTCTAGTAATATTTCGGTGATTGGATTATTATAAGTCGCATGACTTTGTTACCTTACTAAACCAACAACGGGTAGCTAACCCGATACCAATTTTGCCCATCTAAAGTAGCGTGTCGTCACAAAGTTCACGCTATGGAAATCTTCTCATACATAAATTCGCTTACCAATCAATGTGGCACGACGGGGATCAACCGTCAAGGCGCGAACTGGGGTGATCGTCCCCAAATAGTACTATTAAATGCATAAGCGTCTACCAACTCCCGGTAGTTCACAATTCATGCTAATGGGACTTTTAGTGACATAACCTAACTTTAATAATCCATTTTATTTCATCTACCGGGTCCATTAATCATTTATCGGGTCATACAATCGGGTCATTCAATCATTCGGGTCCAAAATCAATAAACAAACAATCGGGACAAATGGTGTCCTATTTTTATAAAAACTAACATGTTATCTCCCTCGCGGGTTTATAAAACATTTCATAAAAACATTTAAAAGATTGCGAGGCTATGAACTCACTTTGATGTGGGAAGGCGGGTTATCGGCGATTCAGACGTACGGTGCGTGCTTCAATCACGGAAAACTAGACAAATAATACTCGGTCTTAGACTCATGTCCAATGATTTTATAAAAATACCAATTATGTATACATATGATGATTATATATATATGATGATCAAGTGGGTTTACATATCCTCATTTACTCATTTTTGTGTTATGTGTCGATAACTCTTATACTAGTTTTCTTGTTTTACCTATTTACGTGTTTTAGGTTCAATAAGCCTATTATAAGTTCTTAACTTGTTTTTAATCCTTTTTACACTTATATTATCAGTATTTAAACTTTACAAGTTGGGCCTAAATGGGTTAAGCCCAATAATAAGTTTATAAGTGTTTTTGTCCATTTTTGTTGTATTGTTAGTCCAATAACGTTAATTTAGTCCGTTAACGTCCGTATTTCTTATAGTTCGGGTTTTTATCGGTTTTTACTTGTATTTTATACTTATATATCAGTATATGACTTTTATAAACTTTACATTAGACGGGTTTGGTCGTCTAAGTTTTATTTGGCGAAAAACGTTAATTTTACGGCGATAGCCGAAAAGGTCGTAAAAATCAAGTTTATAGTTTTTATTACTTATAAACATTATTTCACCACCATTTATATAATTTATCCATTTAATTAAACTTTTATATATTAATAAGTTTTATAAGTTAGTGGGTTTTCATTTATATTTTATACTATTACTTTTGAGTGCTTATATAATAGTATTATTCTTTAATTTCCAAAAATCTGATTTTTATATTCACTTTCACCAAAACTGCCATATCTTGAGTTCTATATGGAGATAGAAGCTCAAATTTTTATCACGTAAACTGCATGATATGTGCTACATTTAACTCTTCTATAGCTACTGTTGAATCATCTTCTAAATATTTTCTAAAAATCGTCCAAAACAGTAACCTCAGATTTATACCCTAAACTTGTTTTGATCATATCTCACTCATTATTTTGATTCCATTGCATGGCCAACTCTCACATGTGTACAAGACATTTAGCTTATTGTAAATGGATTCTATTTCATCATTTCATCAGTCCATGACCTGTTTGTTTACTGTTTTATACAGCCATCAAATTTAACCAAGATTTTAACCTTGTTTCTTATGGTTTTTCACCTTTTTAATCATGTTTATCAACACCAAATCCCCACATAACATTTTTATCATCATATAATCATCATATACATATACAATAGGAAATACATGTTTACATAATAAAAATAACAAGAAGATGAGGAGGACAATCTCTATACCACCATGTTGATGTAGGTTATGAGTTTGACATGGATTTGAATGGAGAAACTTGTGCATAGCCAAGACCATCTTCAAGATCACCAATCTTCATGAATACCTTGTGGAAAATAAGCCCTACTACTCCATGAAAACTCCTTCTTGGATGTTATAACTTGCACCAATCTTCATCTTTTTTAATGGAGATTAACATATGTTAATTATAACATATGTTTGTGGTTAAAATTTGATCAAGTGATGGTGATTTAGGGTGTAAAATGGGACGGCATAGACATGTGAGAGAGAGAGAGTTGTGAGTTTTTGGTGGTTTTCATGTTGTGTGTGAGAAAATGGTAATGGTTTGATGGTTTTGTGGAGTGTATGCTTAACTTGTAAGCTAAAGTGGACAAGTGTGTACTTGTTCATGAGGTTGTAACACCTCATGGTTTATGTAGCTAATGTTGGCCGGTTTTGATGGGGGTGGGACAAGTGTCCCACTTGTCTCATCCCCATTTATTTACGGGTACTTCTCGATTCTAGTTACCTCAATTTGCGTGCCCTCGGGTCGTTTTACGAAAAACGTTTTTATAAATTATGAATCAACGTCACAAAACGAATCCAATAAAAATTGTTTCATCAAAAACAGAGTTTGAAAACGTAAATACGTAATCCTAAGGTTTCCGGTTTAGTCGTAAAGGACGTCAAAATAAAATCGTAAGTCCTAATCTCTTCTCGTAAATTTGTGAGTTTATGAACTAACACAAATTTAGAACTCCAAAATAATATTCACGGATAAATTTATTTTCTGAAATGTCGGACTGTCACCAAAGACGGTGTATGTAAACGTAAGCATGTAACGTTGAATCCTCCGGTTTAAACGTAGTCGATGCTACTTCAAGACGTAAATCCAAATTTCTTCCCAAAAATAAGTGAGTTCATATTGTAACATTAAAATAATATTTTCAAATAATATTTGAGAAAAAAATATCAATCGTAAATTGACGGATTGTCACAGAATTTATCCCTAAACAGGATCTTTGTCCTCAAAGATCATCTTACCTTACTACTCGCTTCTTATAGAGTTAAAGCCATGTGGGTATCTCCCCCACATTCGGTCTTTTCTCACAAGTGCAATTCATTACAATACGCGAGTTTTATCAAACATAATTACGGGAATAAGATCAGGCTTAATGTTGACTTACTTTCTCTATCCATGATGTTCACGGGTTTCTGATGAATGCAACTTTTCGCCGATCTAAGCTTTATTAAGAACAATCAGATTCTCACTTGATAGATATTCCATCAAGTTCGATTTATGAAACTTAATTTACGCAGTCCTTGAAGTCCTAGGGTAGATCCAGCTTATATGCCTTTCAATCCCAACTTTTACATCATCTCAATGGTCCCATACAACGGGGACTTATATCTCATGATTTGTCAGATCATGAATTAATTTTTCCAAGGTTAAAAATTGTGGCATAACTTCGCTACCCATTTGGCACTTCAAGATCTACTTTTCATATTCACATATCCTCTTGCCCACTACCGGCAGTCAATAATCAAATCCTAATTTCAACAATCAATTTCAGATCTCGCGGGTCGGGTATTTTGCAAGGTTAGGTTCGCCATCATAGGAAACGTTAAACCTAAGAGACATGCCCAACTCACAATGGGTGTATGTCGGATGTCTTTATCTCAACTCTTGCTTACAGATGCTCTAAGATTTAGATCCTAACAAGATTAGATCTCGATCCTAATACGATAATTATCAATGATAATCTCTTCAAAGGAAAACGATTATACGGTTCATTGCCAAAGGTCAATCATTCAAACATAAAACAACACTTATAGTATTTTGTATCGTTACTTTACCTCGTCCCTTCGATTTGGGGTGGTACATAGTACTCTCATCAAGATTCGTTCACAATGACTTCTGAGCAAATCTCAAGAAATTCGATGCGAAACGAGGATCTTGATATAGATGTTCGATACAGGCACACTATGTTTACATAACTCTTTTGCATTTATCATTAACGGGAATGATATTAGCAGATTTGGGCAGTCTGTCGATGATGAACCAAATCGAATCAAATTCAGATGATGACCTTTGCAATAGTTAGACGTTTACTAATGTATGAGGCGATGTCTGCCTTCATAATTTGCCATTAGTACAACTTTTTTAGACAAAGATACTTTTAGTCATAAATGACATACATATAATACTTATACTTACAAATTCCAACATAACTATATCTCACAATCTTCCATATTTAGGCAACCATAAACGGCCCTTTAAAACATTTAATGCCATTGGCTTCTCTATTTTAATGGTTCACATTAGCCGTGAAACCTTTTTTTTATATAATCTACATTACCATTTTTACAAACATTGTTTATTTTTATATCGTTCGGCAATTTATTTTGCACCTTCATTATTAAGGAACATGTCCTAACTGGTTCTTTATCTTTTTTTTAATATATAATACGTCAGTATCTATATTCACTTCTCATGATGATGTGATTATCATGTCCACAATTTACTCAGATATTCTTTCTATATTATGCGTCAGTAATTACGTTCACTTTTCTGATGAAATAAATATCACAACCGTATTTATTCAAAATTCTTTCTTCATATCTTTTATGTTTTAGTTTCGTCTCAACTATCATTTTTATCAGTTTTTCTCAATCCGGCGTCTAAAGCGTCGATAATTATTATATGTAAATTAACAAAAATTATTTAATTTTTCATGAAACGTAACGTTAAAAGTTTAAATTTCTTAGTTCGACCAATTATATAAAATGTTCAAAATAAATTTGGATTTAATTAACAAGATTTTTGTTGATTTATCGAAAATATTTAATAAGATTCGTAAATGTTCAAAAAAAAACCTTTGCTTATACTTTGGTCAAAGTTTTCTTAGTTTGAAAAGCAAAAATTATCGTTTTAGATTTCAAATCATGTTTTAAATGGTTTTACTCAATCCTTCTTAAGTTGTCTTAAGGTATACACAAACATTTACCCCTAAACAAAAGTTTAGTTAAATGGTTTGTGTATAAGGGAATAATCCCTTAAAATCCTTTGTTAAAACATTTGTCAAAATATATTCGCACTTTCTTTTTAGTAAAACCCAAAGTCTTAAAAGGGTTCTTAATTTTTGAAGAGTCTATATGCATACATCTTACCATTATTAATCCAACGGTCATTTTATGTAAAGGATTAAGTTTTTAATCCCTAAGCGTTAATGGTTCTAATCTTTGAAAAGTCAATATAGCTTCCATTACCTATTATTCACACGGTTAAATCATGCATAGAATTAAGTCTTAAATCTCATGTTAAATATTTAAGATACAGATTTTCATTGTTTAGCCAATTCAGGGCAATTTATAACTAATTATTAACAAACAAATAGTCCTTAATGATCGCAAGCATGAATTTATCAAATTACAGCCTACACACGTGATTCACCGAATTTATGAGTGCTACATGTGCATTGGTCAATCCAAACGACATCACGTGGAACTCATAATGTTCATTACAAGCATCGGATGTAGTGATTGGAATAGATAATCTTCTTCGCGGATGCGAAGTTGATAATAACCATACCGTGGATCAAATCTTTAAAACATACGCTAGAACCTTGTAAATGATCGAATAAATCTTCCATTTCGAGTTATGGATATCGTTTTCGATTGTCAATTTACTCAGTCACAGTAATCTATAAATATAAGGAATGATAACACCATAGCTCTTCAGGATGACAGGCTTGGTATAATAAAATCTTTCTCCGACAACTTTCTCAGTTGTACGGTAATTCCTTTAATTTAGATGGTGCTGACGTACAGTGCACAAGCCACAAGTGCAGCACCGGAAATATAATCAATACCAATTTCTACTTGCCTTAATGGCGAAAGTCTAGGTAATTCATCAACAAATACTTCCTAAAGTTTCAGATAACCGAAACATCTTTTAATAAATTCATATTAGGTTCTTTCTACATTATAATATCTATAACTAGTTCACAACCATTCACGGTATAATTTCAAATCTAAATACAGGATATGGTCATCCATCAAGAATTATTTAGATCACTTTTGATAATCAACATCTTATCTTTTATGGAATTCAATTCGAGTTCCCGTCAATTAAGACAATGTCGTCATGTCATAATCAATCAATCCATTCTACTGGCATTTCCAACTTTCCAGTTTTATTGACGTCGATAAGATGTGAACTTCTCAAAAGACTAATAATAATTCATAATCCTTCACAATTTCAAGGATATTAGGAGACATAACTAACCTTAAAAGAGTAAGTTCAACGCATGATTTACGCGATAGAATTTCAAATCAGATACAAACGAAAACATTTAACGAATATGAATATATCCCATGTTTTCATAATTTGAGTACGCATTCGAAAGCTCCTCGGATCGTTACCTAGGTCATTCAAATGAAATCAAATCATAAGAAATGATAAGAACGTCAATACATCCAGTCGGGTATCAACACTCGGTAATCAAATATTTTTCCTAAGAATCTCACTAAGGGAAAATAGGACAAGAAAGAATTGTCAATTGTCAAATAAGACAGTTTCCACAGATGAGTAAATTCAACTCAGAAGAATAGATGCTACAGGCACATATGTAGGTGTCCCTAACACTGTGTCCTTATTTTTCACTTCTTGCAGATCTCATAAAATTTAATCTTTCACAATCTTCAATGAAAATTCAGCGTTTGTTAATAATTTTATGGTGACTACTAATCAGCCTTGCATGGTCCATTCCAAATTGTATGTAGGCGCGCAACTATATACAATTTCAAGATTAACGATGCAATACTCAGTTCGTCAAAATTTTATCATCATGTTTATAATAAAAACATTTTCATGCTTAATTCTTAAATAAGAATCAGAAATAAATTTTCAAAGATTTTCTTTGCTATGAAAACAATTAAGTTTTCCAAGGTGTTTCATAAACAATTTCATTTCGATAATGATCACTTATAAATCTTACTTTGAATAATCCTTATAGTGATGAAAATTAAATTTTCTCAAAGGATACCGTTTTATCTTATAAAAACAATGAGTGATCTGCAAAAGAGTGATGAAAGCTTGTTCACCAAGAATTAACTACGATATGATAGGAAATGAGCTCAGCCAAATAATCACGAGGTTCATGATCTCGATGGAACTCAAAAAGAATAATTCACAACGTAACTCAATTCAAGATGAGTACTTGTTCAATGGTTGCATCACTAATGCGAACATTAGGATGAAGCAATAAAAGATAGATAACATCGATACATGTAGGATTTAGCAATCAAAGGTAGTCTTTTCATTAATCACAAACAAGTCAAAAATTGTACCGTAACACATTACGCGTCACTATGTCATACAATTCTCAGAACTCATCCTACCAACTGATATCTTAGTTAAGTTAGGGATTTTTAAAAGATACCACAATGAATACTAATCTACAAGAGTCATTAGGTGTTCCACATGTCCCGGAAGATCCATCGGTCCCAATTAAGAAGAAGATTTCTTCAATTTATTTCCTGGACACTGGGCATCCTCATTATTGGACAATGGCCTAGGAACAACCCTTAACACGAACCTACAATCATATAAAACCTCATAATTCAATCAAAGAACTTAACGACTTCCTTTTAACAATCTCATATTCCATACGGGTTAAATTTTACTTTATTCAAGTTTCAATCAACTTATACTCAATGCGATATTCTACTTCATTCCCCAATACTTTCAATCTTATTCTTCGGCCTTGTAAAGGCAATACAATCTCAATATAAATCAACACTTATTTTCCAATCCTATATCTCTTACAACAACAATTATCAAATGAGTTACTAGTATGAAATGACTCGATCATTCAACTAGACTTCTCGGAAAGGTATTAGTGGCATGAGGCTTTTGGGTAACGGTTCCAATGACAGCCTCAAGTGCAACATTCACCCTTTCGATTTCAAATTTAAGAATTGGGTGACAACGACTCAGATGACATCTTTCTAGGTGGTAATGTTTTGTCAAACTCCACTCTATAAGAAAAGATCGTCATGACATCGATATCAGACTTAATCTCGCCAATTCTTTTTCAATATCACAATCAACTACTATCTACATTCCTACGAGTATCAACCATTTGTTGGGATCATAAATATCCACAACTTGGTTTAGATCTAGGATAGCTAGAATTCCTATGAGAATAGCTTCAATTGATTTGCTAGGGGAGTTAGGGTTACTTGTGACAATCGACGTCGTATAAATACCTCGTATAAATATCAAAATAATCATCAAACAATCATGTAATCAAATTACATCATATATATATATATATATATATATATATATATATATATATATATATATATATATATATATATATATATATATATATATATATATATATATATATATATATATATATATATATATATATATATATATATATATATATATATATATATATATATATATATATATATATATATATATATATATATATATATATATATATATATATATATATATAATCCAAGTTATATATATACTAAAATAACACTTCTCAGTCTTGGCCTTGTCGATAACTCGGGAATTCTTCGGCACCGTTATAGTCAAAAGATTTTTAGACATTTTAGGAAAATGTTTATAGTTAAAAGATTTTGAAAAGTTTTATTCAAAACCTTCGTTTTAAAAATCTTTCGTTCTCTATAACGAAAGCTCTGATACCAAACTGTAACACCCCCAAATTTATACAACTCAGTACAGCGGAAGACTAGTTGGTGTTACGGGATAGCACATTACTCACATCATAGACAACGCATAAAAATTGCGTCGTTTATTTATAAAGCATTTCCATTCATAAACATCAAAGTTACATCGGTCCCAAGTCATTATATTTTGTACAAAGTTTTACAAAGTATTTGAATGGAAAAATATTGTTTAAGTGCGGGCCATGAATTCTTGTCGTCTTCCCGAGAATTACCTTCAAGTACCTGAGATAAAACATGTTAAAAGAAAAGGTCAGCGATAACGCCGATTGAATTCATAGAGTTTAATAAATTACATCAATATAATATCAGTATAAAATTATTACTGAAAATCATTTTGTACAAATCATTTTAATAGGCCATAAAATAGCCAAAGTCATTTTATACAAATCCTCATCGAAAATCATAATATAGGCATTTGCCTTAAAAATCATTATACGAGCCAATGTCGTAAAAACATCGTACAATACATTTTGCAACGTTGTATAGATTAAATAAAAACCGTTATATGAATATGGTTATAAAAAACAAAATACAAACATAATATCAATAGTATGACCCTGTATTGCTAGTCAGGCAATACATCGTAATTCGGAGCGTCTAGTAATATTTCGGTGATTGGATTATTATAAGCCGCATGACTTTGTTACCTTACTAAAACAACAACGGGTAGCTAACCCGATACCAATTTTGCCCATCTAAAGTAGCGTGTCGTCACAAAGGTCACGCTATGGAAATCTTCTCATACATAAATTCGCTTACCAATCAATGTGGCACGACGGGGATCAACCGTCAAGGCGCGAACTGGGGTGATCGTCCCCAAATAGTACTATTAAATGCATAAGCGTCTACCAACTCCCGGTAGTTCACAATTCATGCTAATGGGACTTTTAGTGACATAACCTAACTTTAATAATCCATTTTATTTCATCTACCGGGTCCATTAATCATTTATCGGGTCATACAATCGGGTCATTCAATCATTCGGGTCCAAAATCAATAAACAAACAATCGGGACAAATGGTGTCCTATTTTTAAAAAAAACTAACATGTTATCTCCCTCGCGGGTTTATAAAACATTTCATAAAAACATTTAAAAGAGTGCGAGGCTATGAACTCACGTTGATGTGGGAAGGCGGGTTATCGGCGATTCGGACGTACGGTGCGTGCTTCAATCACGGAAACCTAGACAAATAATACTCGGTCTTAGACTCATGTCCAATGACTATAAAATACCAATTATGTATAAATATGATGATTATATATATATGATGATCAAGTGGGTTTACATGTCCTCATTTACTCATTTTTGTGTTATGTGTCGATAACTCTTATACTAGTTTTCTTGTTTTACCTATTTACGTGTTTTAGGTTCAATAAGCCTATTATAAGTTCTTAACTTGTTTTAATCCTTTTTACACTTATATTATCAGTATTTAAACTTTACAAGTTGGGCCTAAATGGGTTAAGCCCAGTAATAAGTTTATAAGTGTTTTTGTCCATTTTTGTTGTATTGTTAGTCCAATAACGTTAATTTAGTCCGTTAACGTCCGTATTTCTTATAGTTCGGGTTTTTATCGGTTTTTACTAGTATTTGATACTTATATATCAGTATATGACTTTTATAAACTTTACATTAGACGGGTTTGGTCGTCTAAGTTTTATTTGGCGAAAAACGTTAATTTTACGACGATAGCCGAAAAGGTCGTAAAAATCAAGTTTATAGTTTTTATTACTTATAAACATTATTTCACCACCATTTATATAATTTATCCATTTAATTAAACTTTTATATATTAATAAGTTTTATAAGTTAGTGGGTTTTCATTTATATTTTATACTATTACTTTTGAGTGCTTATATAATAGTATTATTTTTTAATTTCCAAAAATCTGATTTTTATATTCACTTTCACCAAAACTGCCATATCTTGAGTTCTATATGGAGATAGAAGCTCAAATTTTTATCACGTAAACTGCATGATATGTGCTACATTTAACTCTTTTATAGCTACTGTTGAATCATCTTCTAAATATTTTCTAAAAATCGTCCAAAATAGTAACCTCAGATTTATACCCTAAACTTGTTTTGATCATATCTCACTCATTATTTTGATTCCATGCATGGCCAACTCTCACATGTGTACAAGACATTTAGCTTATTGTAAATGGATTCTATTTCATCATTTCATCAGTCCATGACCTGTTTGTTTACTGTTTTATACAGCCATCAAATTTAACCAAGATTTTAACCTTGTTTCTTATGGTTTTTCACCTTTTTAATCATGTTTATCAACACCAAATCCTTACATAACATTTTTATCATCATATAATCATCATATACATATACAATAGGAAATAAAATACATGTTTACATAATAAAAATAACAAGAAGATGAGGAGGACAATCTCTATACCACCATGTTGATGTAGGTTATGAGTTTGACATGGATTTGAATGGAGAAACTTGTGCATAGCCAAGACCATCTTCAAGATCACCAATCTTCATGAATACCTTGTGGAAAATAAGCCCTACTACTCCATGAAAACTCCTTCTTGGATGTTATAACTTGCACCAATCTTCATCTTTTTGAATGGAGATTAACATATGTTAATTATAACATATGTTTGTGGTTAAAATTTGATCAAGTGATGGTGATTTAGGGTGTAAAATGGGACGGCATAGACATGTGAGAGAGAGAGAGTTGTGAGTTTTTGGTGGTTTGCATGTTGTGTGTGAGAAAATGGTTATGGTTTGATGGTTTTGTGGAGTGTATGCTTAACTTGTAAGCTAAAGTGGACAAGTGTGTACTTGTTCATGAGGTTGTAACACCTCATGGTTTATGTAGCTAATGTTGGCCGGTTTTGATGGGGGTGGGACAAGTGTCCCACTTGTCTCATCCCCATTTATTTACGGGTACTTCTCGATTCTAGTTTCCTCGATTTGCGTGCCCTCGGGTCGTTTTACGAAAAACGTTTTTATAAATTATGAATCAACGTCACAAAACGAATCCAATAAAAATTGTTTCATCAAAAACGGAGTTCGAAAACGTAAATACGTAATCCTAAGGTTTCCGGTTTAGTCGTAAAGGACGTTAAAATAAAATCGTAAGTCCTAATCTCTTCTCGTAAATTTGTGAGTTTATGAACTAACACAAATTTAAAACTCCAAAATAATATTCACGGATAAATTTATTTTCTGAAATGTCGGACTGTCACCAAAGACGGTGTATGTAAACGTAAGCATGTAACGTTGAATCCTCCGGTTTAAACGTAGTCGATGCTACTTCAAGACGTAAATCCAAATTTCTTCCCAAAAATAAGTGAGTTCATATTGTAACATTAAAATAATATTTTCAAATAATATTTGAGAATAAAATATCAATCGTAAATTGACGGATTGTCACATATTTACTAGTAATGGGTTCAACTATAACATGTTCAGGCACAGAATCATGTGTTTCAACACTAGAGTCGGACTCAAAAGAGTCAAGGTCACTAGTCTTAGGTTCTAAAGATTTGTCACTAGAGTTACAAGAGACAAAGTCATTAGACACAGAAATAGTTTCAATTGAGTCAGTGGACCTTGTACCATATGTCATTTGTGAGTCATCAAAGTCAAAGTGGTCTAAGGTAGGCATGAATGTCCCTGTGAGAGGTGGAGGAACAACATGCATCTCTACAGCTGGTTTATACCTATTGAAAACAGGCCTACCTTCCACATCTTCAGGGGTAGTGTCAAACACACTAGACAAAGAGGAGTCAAAAACATCATTTGGCCCAATATAGTTTTTAAATCCTAAGCCAATTTTGGTTCTACCAGACATAGAGCTATCTACTAATTTGACTAAGTTTTTAGATGAATTTTTCCATTTAACAAACCTAGCCAAAGCATTATCTAATTTAGTTTGTAGTTCCTGCTTCTCTTTATTTAACTTAGTATTAAGCTTTTCAGAATATGTCAATAGATTAGTTGTATTTTCTAAGTCAATACTTAATATCCTAATCTTACCTTCATACTCTAATTCGGTATTTTGAAACCACTTTTTCTGTTCTTCTAATGTTTTTAGAGAACTTTTGTATGACTGAACTTCTAGATAATATTTATCATTTTCAGCATTCAGATCAGCACATTGTTTTCGAAGTTCTAGAAATTTTTGTTCATATGTTTCTACGCAACTAATTGCTAAGTCAGAGTTATTATAAACATGCATTTTATTCTTTAGTCTAGCATTATATTCTCTAACTTCAGATTCAGTCATATAAATTACCTCATCGTCTGGAATTGAAGTTCTGCATGCCATGTCTTCTTCAGCAACACGAATGTAGAAATCTTGTTCTTCTCAATCAAAGCTTCTCAACGAGGCTCTGATACCACTTGTTGAGTTTACTTCTTGAAGGATATTTGAAGCATTGATCACAATACAAAGAGTGTGCGGAAACCAATCTTTATATATATAAGAACAATAGAAATAACCAAACATCCAAGCCTCAATATATTAATACGATCACTCTTAATAGTGATAGGGTTTTACAACCTTGAAGCTATAAAAAACAATGAGATAAATGTGTAGAGAATGTGTGTGTGTAGAAGTGTGTCCATCTCTACACCCTAGGACCTCCTTTTATAGTGCAAGGGGTCCTAGGTGGTTACAACATAATTAATACTTTCCAAAGTATTATACGTTAATACCATTTAATTATTTCCTAAATAATCTTGTAACCTCCTCATCATAATCAATATATTTAATACTTTCCATATGAATAGGAAGACTAAATATTTGATCATATCTTCTACAATCTTCCTTAATCTTATCTTCTACAATCTTCTATCAACTTTATAATACGACCAGGAGGAACTGTATCACCAGGAGGAATGAAGAATACTAGTAGTAGGAACTATAACACCAGGAGTAACTTCTAAATCCATGAGTCCTAACAATCCTCCCCTAAACTTGAATTTAACTTTGTTGAGTTCAAGTTTCCAAGTAGATGTGTCACCAATAAGCATGAGGATTGGAATATTAACCACAACAGCAACAATCTCACTACAAGAAACACAAAAGTAGTTGTTGATACACTAACTGCTGAACTACTTTAAAGCTTGAAAACATCTGCACATGTTGAATCTTGACAGCAACAAGAGCAGATTTGATAAGCCTTTACCAAGTAGCTACTCACTCTTGGGCTAGCCAGCCTTTTGGTGGAATCATGACATCACCCTGGGAGACTAGTACCCAGTCCAACTCTTGGAACGTGAATCATCGGTGAGTTGGAGTACCCTGATGATTTTGGGCAAATCATCACAGCCGTCAACGGATTTGATGTGTTCTTTACCAGAAGCCGTACCCTTCTGGACTAGCCAGCTCTTAGCAATAAAGCATCGGTGAGTTGATTACCCTACCGCTTTGAGCAAGCTATTATAGCTATCAACGGATTTGGAATGTTCTTTACCAAGAGTCGTACCCCCTGGACTAGCCACTCTTCAGTCTAGGACCAAGGCGAGTTAAGACCATCCAATTTTGGGTAAACTGGAAACCATCAACGGATTTGAGAATCACACCAGAGCCGTACCCTCATGGTGAACCAACTCTTTCTTGTCTGTGAGACGTGGTGAGTTGAACACCATTTGTTGTGTGGACGAATCCAACACTAGTAGTACATCCCATGAGTGAAAACCAGAACCATGGTGGAAAAGTATAAGCAGATGTTATATGGTATGTACAAATTTCCAAATGGCAAGATTTTTGAAAAGTATAAGCAGATATTATATATATAGAATTTTTTTTTTTAATTATTTTTTTTAAACAAGTCAAAGACTGTGAGTCAACCAGCAGGATAGTAGGATGCACCAGGAAGAACAATGGTCCACCAGAAGCAGGATTAATGCAACTAGGAGGAACCATGTGCGACTAGGAGCAACTTATTTCTATTAGGAGAAACTATATCCTCTAGCAGCAACGTCATCCTGCATAATTGGTTAGACGAAAAACAAACTAATATACACAGAGATACATACAACAAGCCTCCCCTTAGGCAAAAACCTCCCCTCAAACAGAGCTAAGTATCCACCAGCAAGAAAATCCTTTTTTTTAAACAACTTTTCTTTTCCTACAAAAAGTTAGTTCACACAAATACAAAAAATAATAATCATAGAAAGTTACAATCACACTTGCTGAAAAGAACACAAACCAAGAAAAGATTAGTGCTTATGGAAGTCCCAAGCCAAAATAGACTTGAATCTTCCATATACATCAACATAGTCATATCTTGTTAAGGACTTTGATGCACTATTTGATTTGGAGACATGTTGTAAACCATCTTGTTTAGGTTTCCAAACCCACCTAGCTAAAGCATTAACAATATTAAGTTTTGTTTGTGACCGTGTAGACTCAACCCTTGTACCCTTAATATTGTTAAAGCATCTTGGTTGTGGAATTATGTTACTTTTTGTATTTGGGTGAATATTTATACCAAAATTCTTGTGATTCACCCGTCTTGAGTTATTCCACACTGGTTTAACTATTTGTTGATCATTAATCTTTCTTTTGTGTTTACAAGTATATTGCAAGTGATCAAAACTACCACACACATAGCAAGCCTTACTTTTGAACTCAAAGTTATCATCTAATTTCTGAGTCATCATGCCATTCCAACCTCTTTGATTACCTCTATGTCTATTATTATTTTTCCTAGGGTTATCTACTTTCCTATTACTTTCAGTTTTAGCACAAACAGATTGAGGATAGAACTTAGGTGATTTAGCACTTAAGGTAGACTTACATGAGGCATATTTACTAGTAATGGGTTCAACTATAACATGTTCACGCACAGAATCAAGTGTTTCAACACTAGAGTCGGACTCAAAAGAGTCAAGGTCACTAGTCTTAGGTTCTAAAGACTTGTCACTAGAGTTACAAGAGACAAATTCATTAGACACAGAAATAGTTTCAATTGAGTCAGTGGACCTTGTACCATATGTCATTTGTGAGTCATCAAAGTCAAAGTGGTCTAAGGTAGGCATGAATGTCCCTGTGAGAGGTGGAGGAACAGCATGCATCTCTGCAGCTGGTTTATACCTATTGAAAACAGGCCTACCTTCCACATCTTCAGGGGTAGTGTCAAACACACTAGACAAAGAGAAGTCAAAAACATCATTTGGCCTAATATAGTTTTTAAATCCTAAGCCAATTTTGGTTCTACCAGACATAGAGCTATCTACTAATTTGACTAAGTTTTTAGATGAATTTTTCCATTTATCAAACCTAGCCAAAGCATTATCTAATTTAGTTTGTAGTTCCTGCTTCTCTTTATTTACCTCAGTATTAAGCTTTTCAGAATATGTCAATAGATTAGTTGTATTTTCTAAGTCAATACTTAATATCCTAATCTTATCTTCATACTCTAATTGGGTATTTTGAAACCACTTTTTCTGTTCTTCTAATGTTTTAGAGAACTTTTGTATGACTGAACTTCTAGATAATATTTATCATTTTCAGCATTCAGATCAGCACATTGTTTTTGAAGTTCTAGAAATTTTTGTTCATATGTTTCTACGCAACTAATTGCTATGTCAGACTTATAATAAACATGCATTTTATTCTTTAGTCTAGCATTATATTCTCTAACTTCAGATTCAGTCATATAAATTACCTCATCGTCTGGAATTGAAGTTCTGCACGCCATGTCTTCTTCA
The DNA here is from genome assembly GCA_025667525.1 of Glebionis coronaria. Lineage (NCBI taxonomy): Eukaryota > Viridiplantae > Streptophyta > Magnoliopsida > Asterales > Asteraceae > Glebionis > Glebionis coronaria. The sequence continues at coordinate 286,240,700 of CM046877.1, read as the reverse complement.
GCAACACGAATGTAGAAATCTTGTTCTTCTCAATCAAAGCTTCTCAACGAGGCTCTGATACCACTTGTTGAGTTTACTTCTTGAAGGATCTTTGAAGCCTTGATCACAATACAAAGAGTGTGCGGAAACCAATCTTTATATATAAGAAAAACAATAGAAATAACCAAACATCCAAGCCTCAATATATTAATACGATCACTCTTAATAGTGATAGGGTTTTACAACCTTGAAGCTATAACAGACAATGAGATAAATGTGTAGAGAATGTGTGTGTGTAGAAGTGTGTCCATCTCTACACCCAAGGACCTCCTTTTATAGTGCAAGGGGTCCTAGGTGGTTACAACATAATTAATACTTTCCAAAGTATTATACATTAATACCATTTAATTATTTCCTAAATAATCTTGTAACCTCCTCATCATAATCAATATCTTTAATACTTTCCATATGAATAGGAAGACTAAATATTTGATCATATCTTCTACAATCTTCCTTGATCTTATCTTCTACAATCTTCTATCAAATTTATAATACGACCAGGAGGAACTGTATCGCCAGAAGGAACGAAGAATACTAGTAGTAGGAACTATAACACCAGGAGTAACTTCTAAATCCATGAGTCCTAACAGTTTCCACTGCTCAACACTCAAAACTAGCCCCTGCTAGTGTTAATTTGTCACTATATTATCAATAAGCTATTCTAGCTTATCCAGACTTGCAACGACTTATTTTTCATGATAGGTCTTCATTATTTGACCCATTTAAGTAGATTGGAGCTTATTGGACTTTGACTTTGACTTTTTACTAGAAAACCAACTTATTTGACTTTTACATAAGTGCTTATTTGTTTTTTCCAGCTTATTGAGTCAGCTTATTTGAAAACTCTTTGTTGATTTTGCTTAACTAAGTCATTTCAAAGCTTTTGGAACTTGAATCAGCACTTGGGGTGGCCTAGAACTCGAAAACGACTATTTTGTCGTTTTGTGTAGATTGCTTATTGTATTTTCAGGCTTATTCCTTGGGGTTATTTCAAATTTCTTTTTGCAGAAGTCTTATTTAGGTCAAAAGAAGCTTGTGTGTCAAATTTTAGCTTATGGCATTGGCTTATAGCTTAATGGGCCAAAAAGCCCATTAAGAATAAGCTGCTTGGTATAAGCTAGCTTATTTCACACTTTCAGCTTTTGGGCCTTTGGAAAAAGTTGTTTAAAATCAAATTTTGAGTCAACCTGTGCTTTTTGGGCTTCTTTTGAACACTTTTTGTTATTGGGCCCAATTTTGGCCCAATAAGCTACTGTTTTGGGTTTAGCCCATTTTCTAGGCCCAATAGGGGTATTTAGGTAATTTCACTTTCATTTCTGAGTTATTTAGGTAAAATTGAGCTAGTTTGCAAGTTTTTAGAATTTTTTATGATTTTTGGATTTTTAATATTATTTTAATATTATTTTATTATTAAAAATTAAAAGTCTGATTTTCTAAGTTTTTATATTTTTCCTAGGTTCTAAACACTTAATTAGGATTTTTGCAACTTTCCAAATATTTTTAGAATCTTTTAATTATTTTCTAGAATTAATTTAAGTTTTAATTGATTTTAGTAGTTTTTAATTGTTTAAAAATAGTTTTTAGTGATTTTAAAATTTTGAAAAATACTTTTTAGCTTAATTAGGGTATTTTTGAGGTTTACAAACTTTAAAATCTTGTTTGGGACTTTTTAATAATTAATTTTGATTTTTAGGGCTTTAATTAGCATTAAAAAGTCATTATCTAATTAATTAAAAGGTTTTAGCAAGTTTGGATTTTTTGTAAACTCTTAGAATATTATTGTGGGTTTTTGGTAATTTTTAGGAATTTTTAGGTTAAAATTTTAATTTTAGCACTTTTTAAGGTTTACGTGTACACCTTTTTCGACTTAGTTTAATCCGTCTTCGTAACCGTCATTCTTTTCTAATCCCCTTTCTATTTTTCTTTCTCAAAAATATAATCACAAATCTAATCCAATTCATTACACACATAACACACTAGCCTCCTTGAGAACGAACTCATTTTAGGGTCATTTACACACGGTTTTCCTAAATCGTCGTGCTTACCCTATTTGTTGCTCTTTTCCTAAAGGGCATAAAAAAACTCAACTATCAATTTTGACGCCGCTGCCGGGGAGGCGTGTTGTGTTTTGATTGGAATTGTTGTTTTTATATACTAACCATAATTAGTATTTGTATTAGTAGCACTCTACTAATACGTATTATCGGTTTTCGGTTTTTGTGTGAATACTATTACTATAGTGTATACGTAGAACAATAAATTCACAAGTACTCCAAATACGTGAGAAATCACAACCTTGACTTGGGAGGTCATTACCCAATCATTGTATTCGAATCTCAAACCAAAGAAAAAGTCAAAAATAGATAAATACTTTCGTGAAGCTTAATCTTGAAAAATACAAACTATAAGGTGGGTATAAGGCGGATATTATAAAATATATCCTAAGGAAAAAGGCTCTTAAGTGCTTCGCGCCGCCTCGTTTCCCCGCTTGCTTGTGAGTATTTGATTTTGAGAGCTAATCGAGGGTTTTGCCGCCCAAAGTATTACTAAGTATCATATATATTTTCTTGGTTTCCATTGAATAAACCCTCTTGAACGTTTTGGTGTTCCACCAACGTTCTAAAGTCATCGAAGGCGTTCACTTCACATGATCGTTTTCATTCCTTGAGGCTTCTTTAATCAAGAGATTTGATTAAGGAGGAGATTTGTAGATTTGTGTCTACTTAATACATTCACCAAATTCCAAAAAGGTTAATACAATCAAAAACCACAAAAAAAATTGAAAAAATACAAAACACCAAAAAGAATCTTCTTTGCTCGTCCCCTCGTTGTACGTGACGTTTATGCTAACTCGTAATCAAGCAAGACGTGCACGTAAACGAAAGAACAAAACTCCCACTCCCAATCATTCTAGTGAGGAGTCTCCTATTGACGAACCCATTGTAAGAGAAGCACCAACCATGGCGAATCGAACTATGATGGAGTTACTTCAAGCACCCACCGAGGGTTATGGAGAGGCTATTGTGATTCCCGCTATCCTTGCGGATAATTTTGAGGTGAAAACGGGTTTGTTGTCGATGATCCAAAACAACAAATTCCGTGGTGATGAGAAGGACAATCCACACAACCATATCCGCCAATTCAATCGTCTTATCGCCACTTGCAAGTTTAAGGATGTCTCGAATGACTCGATTAAGATGATGCTTTTTCCGTATTCCTTAGCGGGGCCCGCTAAAATTTGGTTAGAGAAAGAGCCAACCAATTCTATATTGACGTGGAAGGATCTCGTGTCTAAATTTGTGAACCAATTTTTTCCTCCCTCTAAGACTACGCACTTGAAAAACGAGATTTCAAAGTTTTCACAAGAATTTAATGAAAGTTTTTCAACGGCTTGGAATAGGTTTAAGGAAATGTTACATGAATGTCCTCATCACGGTTTTTCCGGCTTGCATCAAATTGACACGTTTTACAATGGACTTAACGATCATGAAAGGGATTATTTAATGCCGCCGCGGGTGGTAATTTTTTGTGTAAAACGGTTGAGGAAGCTTTGGTGATAATTGAGAATAGATCTAAGGTGTATAGTCCTCGTAGCACGTCTAGTGTTCGTAAGGCTTCGTCTTCGGCTTCACCTTCTTTGTCTACTACCATCGATGCTTGCCAAATTGAGGCGAACTTGGAAAACAAGATTTTTGATAAGCTTAAAGGACTTTTGATTGAGTTTAAAGTTGGTGAACAAAGTGCTCCCGCTACGGCTAAAGCGGTTGAGGTTTCTTGCATGTATTGTGGTGGAGGTCATGATTTCTCTGAGTGCATTACCAACGGTGGTAACACTTCGAGTGCCTTTGCGGCCACGGGAAATTACAACCAAAATGGTCAAGTTTCTCGCTCTAATCAAATGACTCCACCGGTTTTGGTTCAAATCAAAATGCTAACAACAACTATCGCAACAATCAAGTTGGTTTCAAAAACAATTACAACAAGGGAAACTATGGGAATCAAGGGGCTAATAATCAACTTTCAAACAAGAATCAAATGATTTTCAAAATAACAACAAAGGTTTGCAAACATTGAAAGATCTTCCAAGTGAGTTTGTTGAATATGCTAGTGGGAATGATGCTAGGTTTGACAATATTCAAAGAGAAATCATTAGCCTAAGATTCGAGTTTAAGAACGACTTGAAGAAAGAGTTGAAAAATAAGTTAGCTAATGAACTTAAAATCCACACCAACAAGATGGAAGGAAATGTCACTAGGCTACGACAAAACCAACAAAAAATGGAACAAGGGCAACACGAGATTAAACAAGAAATGATAAAATCCGAGAAGAGGCAATCCGTGTTTGAAGATAAAATCTCGTCTATGTTTGAGGCAATAATGTGTAAACCGTCTTCAAGTAGTCTTCCTAGCAACACCGTATCCAACCCTAAGGGTGAGATGAAAGTGATTACCACACGTAGTGGTAAGACACTTAAGGAACCGACTCCTCAACCAATTGCTCCTACGGAGGAAGCAATTGAGGAAGAACCCGAGGTGGTGGTCCAAAAGGAGCATGTCCAAATCCCAAGAAGTACCGCTCATGCCACACCTACGGTTGACCCATTACCATCATTAGAACCCGAGATTCCAAAGGCTATGCCTACTATGCCTCAACCCACACCACCTTTGCCCTATCCATCGAGACTTAGGAAGGAGAAACGTCAAGAGCGCGACAATTACCAATTTGAGCTTTTTATGAAAATGTTTCGTGATTTGCACCTTAATGTGAGTTTCGCCGATGCTTTGTTCATGATGCCTCGATTTGCCGCTAACTTTAAGAGTATGTTGAACAACAAGGAGAAATTGCACCAATTGTCTAGTTGTTCATCGGTTTATCTTAATCGCATACCTCAAAAAGTCGGTGATCCCGGTAAATTTTTGATCCCTTGTGCAATCCAAGATAAGGAAGAATGCTTCGCCTTGATCGATCTTGGTGCTAGCATTAACTTGATGCCACTTGCAATCTTCAAGTCGCTCAATCTTCCTAATCTTACTCCTTCACTAATGTCTATCGAGTTGGCCGATCATTCCATGATTCCCGCATGTGGTTTGGCGGAAGACGTTTTTGTGAAAGTGGGGAAGTTCTACTATCCCGTAGACTTTATCGTTGTTGATATCCCCACGGATCCTCAAGTTCCTCTCATTTTAGGTCGTTCGTTTTTAGATACGTCTATGGCTTTGATCGATGTTCATGCTAGGAAGATCACCTTACGTTTCAACGACGAGGAACTTGTTATAAACGCAACTCAAAACTCTCAAATTTCTCATGTTTATTCCGTTGCAACCATAAACCTCGTTGATATGATCGACGTGGTTTGCGAGGAATTTTCACAAGAAGTTCTAGGTTTTGGTGATGAAGAAACTAGTGGCAATCCCACTATGTTAGATCCAATTCTTGATAATTCGACACCAACCTTCACTCCATTTGAAGGTGGTGGTTTTACGTTGGAAGAACTCGATGTTCCACGTACTTGTGACGAAGACCTCGACAACGATGAGGACTTCTCGATTATCAAGGATTTTCTTAACGATTTCCCATTTCCTCCACCCGAGGAGGTTATGAGTATCGAGCCCAAATCTTCACTTGAGGAACCACCTATCCTTGAGTTGAAAGATTTACCTCCTCACCTCGAATATGTCTATTTGGAGGAGGACGACAAGTTTCCGGTTATTATTGCGAAGGAACTTTCGAATGATGAAAAACCGCACTTGTGGATGTTCTAAAGGACCACAAGAGGGCAATTGCATGGAAGTTATCCGACATTAAGGGAATCGATCCCAAGTTTTATACCCACAAAATCTTAATGGAGGAGGATTTCAAGCCCACAATCTAAAGTCAAAGGCGGGTGAACCCCAAAATTCACGACGTCATAAAAAAGGAGGTCCTTAAACTCCTTGACGCGGGAATGATTTACCCTATTTCCGATAGCCCTTGGGTGAGTCCTATTCATTGTGTCCCTAAAAAGGGTGGGATGACCGTTGTGACAAACGATACCAACGAGTTGATTCCCACTAGACTCGTGACCGGATGGAGAGTGTGCATTGACTATCGAAAGTTGAATGAAGTCACTCGAAAAGACCATTTTCCCTTGCCCTTCATGGACCAAATGTTGGAGCTTCTCGCGGGAAACGATTTATATTGCTTTTTAGATGGTTTTTCTGGTTACTTCCAAATTCCCATCGATCCTCGTGATCAAGAAAAAACTACGTTTACGTGTCCACATGGAACGTTTGCCTATCGTAGAATGCCATTCGGACTTTGTAATGCACCGGGGAACCTTTCAAAGGTGCATGATGGCTATTTTTCATGACATGATCGAGAAGAAGATGAAAGTCTTCATGGATGACTTTTCCGTATTTGGTAATTCGTTCACTTCGTGTTTGTCGAACCTTGAGAGAATGTTGAAACGTTGTGAGGAAACCAACCTTGTGCTCAATTGGGAAAAATGTCATTTTATGGTTAAGAGTGGAATCGTCTTAGGGCACAAGGTCTCGAAAGCGGGGATTGAGGTAGATCAAGCTAAGGTAGACGTCATCGCCAAATTACCTCATCCCAAAACCGTTAAGGAAGTTAGGAGTTTCCTAGGCCACGCGGGCTTTTATCGTCGATTCATCAAGGATTTTTCGAAGATTTCTCGACCCATTACACATATTTTTAAAAAAGAGGCACGCTTTGTCTTTGACAAAGATTGTGTACGAGCCTTTGAAATCCTTAAGAGGAAACTTACCGAAGCTCCCATTCTTGTTGCTCCCAATTGGAACCTCCCCTTTGAGCTCATGTGTGATGCTAGTGACTACGCTATTGGGGCCGTTTTGGGGCAACGTCATGATAAGCACTTCTTGCCTATTCACTATGCTAGCAAGACGATGACCAAGGCTCAACTAAAGTACACTACAACGGAGAAGGAGTTCCTTGCCGTGGTGTATGCATTTGAGAAGTTCCGACCTTACCTCGTCTTAGCTAAATGCATAGTGTATACGGATCATTTGGCTATTAAGTATCTCATGGCAAAGCAAGATGCTAAGCCTAGATTACTTCGTTGGATTCTCCTCCTTCAAGAATTTGATCACACCATCGTTGACAAAAAAAGGAGCCGAGAATCTAGCGGCCGATCATCTCTCTCATTTGGAAGATCCTCACCAAAGTGTTTACGAGCCTAAGGAAATCACCGAAACATTTCCGCTCGAGACACTTGGTGTAGTGAATTCTAAGCTTGATTCTTCCACCCCATGGTTTGCGGATTTTGCAAATTACCATGCGGGTAACTTCTTCGTTAAGGATATGACAACTCAAGAAAAACGAAAATTCTTTCGTGACGTCAAGTTCTACTTTTGGAACGACCCTTACTTGTTTCGAACTTGTGCGGATCAAATCATCCGACGTTGTGTATTTGGCACCGAAGCTTCTAACATCCTTAGAGCTTGCCATGAGGGACCCACGGGTGGTCACCACGGTGCTAATCTCACGGCTAAGAAGGTGTTTGATGCCGGCTTCTTTTGGCCTACTATTTACCGAGATGCACAAGATCTTGTGAAGTCATGTGATTCATGCCAACGACAAGGAAAAGCCTCACAAAAAGATGAAATGCCACAAAATATCATCCAAGTGTGTGAGATCTTTGACATTTAGGGTATACACTTTATGGGGCCGTTCCCATCATCTCGTGGTAATAAGTACATTCTCGTTGCGGTTGACTACCTATCTAAGTGGGTGGAAGCTAAGCCTTTGCCCACCAATGATGCTCGTGTGGTAGTCAAGTTCTTAAAAAGCTTGTTTTCTCGGTTTGGAACCCCTCGTGCGATCATATGCGATCGTGGAACCCATTTTTGTAATGACCAATTCGAAAGGGTCCTAAGGAAATATGGGGTTACACATCGGCTTTCTACGGCTTATCACCCACAAACGAGTGGGAAAGTCGAGGTTTCAAACCGAGCGTTGAATAGGATCTTGGAGAGATCCGTTGGGGAAAACCGACAATTGTGGTCGGATAAGTTGGACGATGCTTTATGGGCCTTTAGGACCGCTTATAAGACGCCCATTGGGTGCACTCCCTATAAGCTTGTGTATGGAAATAATTGTCATTTGCCTATCGAGTTAGAACACAAGGCTTATTGGGCCCTAAAGCATTGTAATGATGATATGGAGACAGCGGGAAAACACCAGAAAATGTAATTGAATGAATTAGATGAATTAAGGGACATTGCTTATGAAAATTCATTGATTTACAAAGAAAAAACTAAAAATTTGCATGATTCTAAAATTAAAAACCAGGTTTTTAACATTGGGGATCAAGTTTTGCTTTTTAATTCAAGATTGAAAATCTTTTCCGGTAAGTTGAAATCCCGTTGGTCCGGTCCATTCACTGTGACTCAAGTGTTTCCGTATGAGACCATCGAGTTTCTAGCTCAAGATGATGATCCTAACTTCAAGGTGAATGGACATAGGTTGAAGCACTACTTTGGCGGGGAAGTTCCATCCTTGAACTACCTCGACCAAGTCACCTTCCCCAATGATAGTTAGTATTGAGGGGATCGAGTCGAGCTCATGACTCGGTAATAAAAAACGAGGAGCCTCGTGGGTGAGTCCCATGCTTATCCTATGTACATATTATCGCTTTCTAATGTAGTTAACGTGTGGGGATTTGTGCCCTGCCAACCTTTGTTCCGTGGTTGTTTGTGAATTGTGGACTTTAGATGATCATGATCTTCATGATTGGAGCCTCTCGTGTTGGTTTTATGGGGGCACTCGATCGTTTGCTTTGAAGACTTTCTCAATATCCATGATATATCCTTTTGATGTTCTAACCTTAGGTTTTTAGCACACTTCATAAACGGCTATTAATTTATTGGTTACACCCTTTCCATGCTAGATTAGGCATTCGAATACGTCTCTAGTATGGGGGTGTTTGCACCCCTAGACTCAAAACATTGAGGACAATGTTTAACTTTAGTATGGGGGGTGAATAGATACTTGCCTTGTCAAACCTTCACGCTTTCCAAAATTTATCTTTTTGTTTATCGTTTTTGTTGCAAAATAAGGCTAAAAATGGCCAAATTTTAAAATTTTCTCATGTTTTATAAGTGTTTGAAGACACGAATGTAGGTTTTCCGATGGCGAGAATAAGAGTAATTTTTTACTCGACCGTGCGTGTAGAGCACTTAGCTTTGGTTCCTTAACTACACATTAGGCTAAGTCTCTTAAATGAGGACGAGAAATGATAGGGTTAATTATAAGTTACTATTCTAAACGTAGAGTACTCGTATTCTTTCAAAAACTCATGTGTTCTCGTTGTTTGCTTATTCTCCCTTCGCATGTAAATATTTTTTGCTTAATAAATATCGACTTAGCGGTTTAGTTAGGATTGTTGGGTTTCTAGTCTTTTCTAGTAGCTTCCGTGTAATTAAATTGGGAAGACATTAAGGTATCGCCAGCGTCACGGTTTTGAAGTATTGGCACCCGAATAATCAAAAGCTTCACCCAATAATAAGATTTCAAGATCTCACCTAAATCAAGCAAACAATTTGAAGCCCCACAAGGCCGAAAAATCTATGCAAAATTGAAAGTGAATCAAGCCTTAATCTTTGAAGCTTTAAAGATCCAAAATTCGCCTTTGCGTGAGGATATACGTCTTTGGCTAATAAAACTACCGATGAGGTGGATAATAAAAGGCAAGGCAAGACCGAAGTCATAATAAAAGCTTCATGGCGAAGTTGAATAAAAGATGAAGGTAAACCAAAGATAATAAGGCCCTTCCGTTAGGGGGCGTATAAAAGTCTTGGTAATAAGTCTCATGTTCAAAACCGTTATAAAACCGTGTTTATCGATTCTTCTTGTCAACTTAATTTTTTAACATCGTTGTCTATTGGGAGGGGTTATTGATTTGATGGTCTTGGTTACACCGTTAGGACTCTATTTTTAGACCTAAATCTCTATTATCGCATAAGTCAAACAATGTATCCTCGTGAAACATTCAAGACAATATAAAATATAAGAGATACAACTTAGGAATAATGGGTGGATAAGTACGTGATTAGGGCATATGAGTAGTGTTAGCATTACTAACTTATAATGACAATGATCTCGTTGCACGCTTGGCATGGAATTGGAGTGAAAATCGAGGACGATGAAATTATTTCTAACGAAGCATTCACGTGTTCTTATTCTATGAACCTAAACGTCCCATTTTGCGATGAAAATCATACATTATGTCTAAAACACAAGTAGTAGTAGCAATAGTAGTAGTGTAGCTAGTTTAACGTTCAATAAAGTGAATAAAAATGAATTTTGGAGATGCTACGATACTTTATTCTAGCATTGCGTGAGGGCACGACAATGGTTTAGTATGGGGGAGTGATGAGACTGCTTTTATACATAGTCTCATCTTCCAAATAGGGCTTAAAATGCATTAAATATCATCAAAATACCCATATATATGCTTGTGTTTGTTGCTTGTGTATTTTAGGTACGGATATTGAGAAAATGACAAAAGATCACGAGAATCATGCAAAAACGAACACGGGAAACGAAGCCGCACAATGAACCAAGCCCTAATGAAGACTTTCCCAAGATCAACCCTTGAAGATTTGAAGAATTATGAAGAAGGGTCCTCCAATATGGAAGAATTGACACTTTATACCCTTGTATCCTCATAATTACAAGTTTGGTCCCTAAAGATTGTAAAAATTACAAAAAAGGCCCTCCACTTTGAAGAATTGGCAAGTTTAGCCCCTCAACAAAGCTAAATTGTCAACCAATATCCTCCACAAAGTCAAACATATCATGAAGTCCTTCAAAGAACAAGAAATTACAAGTTTGGTCCTTTGAAAATCCCAAAATTACAAAAAGGACCCTTGACTTTCAACATTTGGCAAAAATGGTCCCTCATCAAACATGACTTGGCAAATTCAGTCCTCCAAAAAGCCAATCATACAAGTCAAGACCATAATCTATGAAGAAAATGCCAAAACAGCCCTTGAAGAATTCAAAAAATGGCAAGAAATACCCCTGAATTTACTTTACAAAACTTTTTGGGGCAAAAGTGTGAAAATGAAAAGTTTGATTACAAAGGAAACTGAGTTTTGGCCTATTATTTACAAAGTGAAAGGGTTTAGAAAGATGGGGGGTGAAACTTGGCCAGACAACATTGTAACCTAGACCACTCCTGGGCTGCCACGTGCCCCACTTACTCCCCTCCTCCAATCAAAACCCACCCTGGTGCCACATCACACTCCACTCACCCTAACCCGTTTAAACTTAATATTAATTAAGTTAAACACGCGCCAAACAACTTTTAAACCAAAATCAAGATCAAAACCAGTGTTCTTGATGCTCTTAGCAAAATTGGGCATTCCTTAATCACCAACAATTAAACCTTAATCTTTTCCAGATTAGTGATTAATGAGTCCCTAATCATAATCCAACCTTAATATTAATCATCACATCATTCATGTGTCCACATGGGACCTCCCCCTGCTACACTTTTGAGGAAGAAGACAAGGAGGGCAAGCCATCCAACATCCCACATTTGTGCTTACTTTCTAAGCATCATACCAGCCCTTTGATCACATTTTCATGCCAGCTATCACCACAAACAGCCAAGAACTCTTCACAAGATTCCAAGATTTTCAAAAAGCTACAAGGGCAATTTTGGGACTTCAAGCATTAGGGTTTAGAGTTTTTAGCTGTTCTTAGTTCACATGTAAGGCTATATATAAAGCCCTTAGGTCTCATTGAGACGTTTGCTTTTGATTTTTCCTTGTTCAAGTTTCTGTAAATCCCATTTCAGTTTAATGAAATTGTGTTTGAATCATTGAAGAAAAGTCATTGGCCAATCTTTGTTACTGCTTATTATTGTTATATGATTGTTAGTTTAGAAGTTGAAAACCTGTTTTCACTTGGAGGTTGCAAAAGTTTGCACTTTTCCTCATTCTTGATATTTTGCTAAGTACTTGTTCCAACCTTGGAATTTTTGGGTTATAGGGCTGATCATAGCATCCTAATTGAGTTGATTAAGGTGTGGTGAGGCTTATAACTTGGGGATAATCAAGTGTGGGGTAACAAGGTTGCATTAATCAAGATTTTTCAAGTTTCTGTTTTATACTCTTGTGCTTTAACCTTGTTCAATCTTAGCAGGCTTTGTTATGGAAGCTTGTGCTTGTTCTTGCTAGCACATAAGCTCAAAATTCGTGGGTGTGGATGTACATCCATGAGGTTTGCATACTTAATCCTAAAATCTGCTTAAATCTTGATTTTTGGTGATATTTGTATGTGACTTGTGATCTTGTGAATTTTGTGGCTTGTTCTTGCTTGAATCTAATAATCTTACCTGTTTTAGCGTTAATTGATGCTTGGGTAGTCTTGAATCTCACTTTTACTTTGAAAAATTTGATTTGGAAAAGATAAAGGGGTGTTTGGGTCTACCTGTTTGAGTTGATTTTGTGTTATTATGTTAAGGGAAGTTTGTGTTTATGCTTAGTATCTGATATATGCTTGGTTGAGAGTGTTTTACTGCAAGTTTTTGGGTTTGAAGCCTTGAATCAAACAATCTGTTATATAGACTTTGATATTGCCTGTTTTGACCTAGGATTTTGGGAACACTTAGTGTGTATGCATGCTTAGGGCTAAAAGTGGTTTAAACAAAGTTATTGTAACCTGTTTGAAAGATTTGAGGTGTTGAATCTGGCTTAAGTGTCAAATACATCAGCAAAGTAGAAAACTGCATGTGTTAGTGTTCCATCAGTAACTTTCATTGGCTTGAATCTTGCTTAATTCTTTGAATCATTGCATGAAACCTGTTTAGACTTGCTTATTGGAGTTTATAATAGCTTGTGTATGCATTTGGTTGAATTTAGCTGGCTGATTTGTGCTAAAACTGCTCATAAGTGCTTAACTGCTTATTGTTCATGTTTGTATCATGTCTGGTGATTGATTGATTAAACTGTATCAATTGGGTGTTAGTGATTGTGTTATTTTGATTGTATTTGACTCCTTTTGATCCAAAGATCATTTGGGTGCCTTTGTGTAATCTGAATCTCCAAAAAAGTCACTAAAGACAAAAAGTCAAACAAGTCAAGCAGTGGAAAAAGTTTCCACTGCTCAACACTCAAAACTAGCCCCTGCTAGTGTTAATTTGTCACCAGCTTATCAATAAGCTATTCTAGCTTATCCATACTTGCAACAACTTATTTTTTGTGATAGGTCTTCATTATTTGACCCATTTAAGTAGACTGGAGCTTATTGGACTTTGACTTTGACTTTTTACTAGAAAACCAACTTATTTGACTTTTACATAAGTGCTTATTTGTTTTTTCCAGCTTATTGAGTTAGCTTATTTGAAAACTCTTTGTTGATTTTGCTTAATTAAGTCATTTCAAAGCTTTTGGAACTTGAATCAGCCCTTGGGGTGGCCTAGAACTCGAAAACGACTATTTTGTCGTTTTGTGTAGATTGCTTATTGAATTTTCAGGCTTATTCCTTGGGCTTATTTCAAATTTCTTTTTGAAGAAGTCTTATTTAGGTCAAAAGAAGCTTGTGTGTCAAATTTTAGCTTATGGCATTGGCTTATAGCTTAATGGGCCAAAAAGCCCATTAAGTATAAGCTGCTTGGTATAAGCTAGCTTATTTCACACTTTCAGCTTTTGGGCCTTTGGAAAAAGTTGTTTAAAATCAAATTTTGAGTCAACCTGTGCTTTTTGGGCTTATTTTGAACACTTTTTGTTATTGGGCCCAATTTTGGCCCAATAAGCTACTGTTTTGGGTTTAGCCCATTTTCTAGGCCCAATAGGGGTACTTAGGTAATTTAACTTTCATTTCTGAGTTATTTAGGTTAAATTGAGCTAGTTTGCAAGTTTTTAGAATTTTTTATGATTTTTAGATTTTTAATATTATTTTAATATTATTTTATTATTAAAAATTAAAAGTCTGATTTTCTAAGTTTTTATATTTTTCCTAGGTTCTAAACACTTAATTAGGATTTTTGCAACTTTCCAAATATTTTTATAATCTTTTAATTATTTTCTAGAATTAATTTAAGTTTTAATTGATTTTAGTAGTTTTTAATTGTTTAAAAATAGTTTTTAGTGATTTTAAAATTTTGAAAAATACTTTTTAGCTTAATTAGGGTATTTTTAAGGTTTACAAACTTTAAAATCTTGTTTGGGACTTTTTAATAATTAATTTTGATTTTTAGGGCTTTAATTAGCATTAAAAAGTCATTATCTAATTAATTAAAAGGTTTTAGCAAGTTTGGATTTTTTGTAAACTCTTAGAATATTATTGTGGATTTTTGGTAATTTTAGGAATTTTTAGGTTAAAATTTTAATTTTAGCACTTTTTAAGGTTTATGTGTACACCTTTTTCGACTTAGTTTAATCCGTCTTCGTAACCGTCATTCTTTTCTAATCCCCTTTCTATTTTTCTTTCTCAAAAATATAATCATAAATCTAATCCAATTCATTACACACATAACACACTAGCCTCCTTGAGAATGAACTCATTTTAGGGTCATTTACACACGGTTTTCCTAAATCGTCGTGCTTACCCTATTTGTTGCTCTTTTCCTAAAGGGCATACAAAAACTCAACTATCAGTTGTCTAAACAGCCTTATTCCTACGAGAGTGTTAATTGTATTGACGTTCTTGATGAGGCTTGTGAAGAACACTTCAAAGATGCTTGTAAAAGTATTCCTACCTCTCTTCCCAATGTTGAGACCGCTTCCTCTATTGATTCATCACTATCTCTATTTGGAGAAAGTGATTTCCTTTGGAAAGATTTGGAAGCTACCATGGGAGATGTGAACTTAGAACATGACGATTCTCCCACCGATTGGGATGAAGATCTTCGCCTCATTGAAAACCTTCTCAAAGAAGACAATATTTCTCCACCATCTCCCACGGTTATTGCTATCGATGCTCCGACTTTGAATACGCCTCCCATCGAAAATCCTCCGGATTTAGAACTTAAGGAGTTGCCGCCCCATCTCGAGTACGTGTTCCTTGAAGATAAGAAGAAGTTGCCCGTCATCATCGCGAAGGACTTGAAAGAAGAAGAGAAATTTCGCCTCATCGCCGTGCTTAAAGATCATAAGAAGGCAATTGCTTGGAAAATTTCCGATATCCGCAGAATTGATCCGAACTTTTGTACTCACAAGATTCTCATGGAAGATGAATTTAAACCCGCAATCCAGAGCCAAAGAAGGGTTAATCCTCGCATTCATGACGTCATCAAACAAGAGGTTATCAAACTTCTAGATGCTGGCTTGATTTACCCTATCTCGGATTCGCCATGGGTAAGTCCCGTCCATTGTGTGCCCAAGAAGGGCGGAATAACCGTTGTTCCCAATGAACACAACGAGTTGATTTCCACTCGTCTCGTTACTGGGTGGAGAGTTTGTATCGACTATCGCAAACTCAATGATGCTACGAGAAAAGACCACTTTCCTCTTCCTTTCATGGATCAAATGCTCGAACGTCTTGCTGGTAATGACTATTACTGCTTCTTAGACGGTTTCTCCGGGTATTTTCAAATTCCCATCGATCCCAAAGACCAAGAAAAGACCACATTCACTTGTCCCTATGGAACATTTGCTTACAAACGCATGCCTTTTGGTTTATGAAATGCTCCTGGGACGTTCCAAAGGTTTATGATGGCTATCTTCCATGACATGGTTGAAGAAACTATGGAAGTATTCATGGATGATTTCTCGGTTTATGGCGATTCATTCTCTGCTTGCCTTGCCAATTTAGAACGTATGCTTAAGCGGTGTGAAGACACTCGCCTTGTTCTTAATTGGGAAAAATGCCATTTCATGGTAAAAGAGGGTATCGTGCTAGGACACAAGATCTCCAAAGCCGGTCTTGAAGTAGACCGTGCTAAAGTCGATGTTATTTCTAAGTTGCCTCCACCTTCAACCGTGAAGGGTGTGAGAAGTTTCCTTGGTCATGCGGGCTTCTACCGTCGTTTCATCAAAGATTTTTCTAAAATCGCTCGCCCGATGACCTACCTCTTGGAAAAAGATACTCCTTTTATCTTTTCCAATGAGTGTATTGAAGCATTCAACTTGCTTAAGGATAAGCTAACTAAGGCACCCGTCTTGGTTACCCCTAATTGGGAGCTTCCCTTTGAGTTGATGTGCGATGCTAGCGACTTTGCTATTGGAGCGGTTTTGGGCCAAAGAGTGAATAAACACTTCCAACCAATCCATTACGCTAGCAAGACAATGACTGGGGCTCAATTGCATTATACGACAACCGAAAAAGAGCTTTTAGCTGTTGTCTATGACTTCGAAAAGTTCCTCCCCTATCTTGTCCTTTCCACCACAATCATTTACATCGATCATTCCGCGTTGAAGTACTTGTTAACTAAGCAAGATTCCAAACCAAGACTTCTTCGCTGGGTTTTGCTACTCCAAGAATTTAAAATCGAAATTCGCGATAAGAAAGGAGCTGAAAACCTAGCCGCGGATCATCTCAGTAGACTTGAGGATCCTTACCAAGGGGATCATCCGAACAAAGAGATCAATGACTCTTTTCCCCTGGAGACCTTAATGTCTATCAACTCGACTTCTGATGAAACCCCGTGGTTTGCGGACATTGCAAACTACTTGGCGGGTGGAATTCTCGTTGACGGGTTAACATCCCAACAAAAGAAAAAGTTCTTCAAAGACATTAAGACTTACTTTTGGGATGACCCGTATCTATTCAAACAATGTGCTGATTTGATTATTCACCGATGTGTTGATGGACCGGCAGCTTTAGAAATCCTTGACGCTTGCCACAAAGGACCCACCGGTGGTCACTTTGGTCCCAACTACACCGCCAAAAAAGTGTTGACTCGGGATTTTATTGGCCCACCATTTACCGTGATGCTCACGAGATGGTTAAACCTTGTGATGCTTGCCAAAAACAAGGCAATATCACACATAAAGACGAGATGCCTCAGAATTTCATAAAAGAATGTGAAATCTTTGATGTTTGGGGTATCGACTTTATGGGGCCATTCCCTTCTTCTAAAGGAAACAAATACATCCTTGTAGCCGTTGACTACGTTTCAAAGTGGGTTGAAGCTAAATCTTTACCCACTAATGACGCAAGGGTGGTTTGTAACTTTTTGAAATTGCTATTCGCTAGATTCGGTGTCCCTCGTGCCATTATTAGTGATCGCGGGACTCATTTTTGCAATGACCAATTTGCAAGAGTCATGGCTAAGTATGGTGTAAATCATATTCTTTCCACCGCTTACCACCCACAAACTAATGGCCAGGCTAAAATATCTAACCGAGGATTAAAGAGAATTCTTGAAAGAATCGTGGGAGAGCATCGTGCCTCATGGGCCGATAAACTTGATGATGCTTTGTGGGCTTTTCGTACCGCATACAAGACTCCGATTGGTTGTACACCATATCGTCTCGTGTACGGGAAAGCATGCCACCTCCCCATTGAGTTGGAGCACAAGGATTATTGGGCCTTGAAGTGGGCTAATTTCGATATCAACAAAGCCGGTGACCTACGCAAGATCCAACTCAATGAGCTGAATGAACTCCGGAATGAGGCTTATGAAAATTCTTTGATCTATAAGGAGAAGACTAAGCTCATTCACGACTCTAAGATTAAAAACCGAGAGTTCCAAGTTGGAGACAAAGTTTTACTCTTTAACTCTCGGTTGAAAATCTTTTCGGGCAAGCTGAAATCTCGTTGGTCCGGCCCATTCACCATTGCACAAATTTTTCCATATGGTACTCTCGAGCTCGCTCAACCTAATGGTCCCAATTTTAAGGTGAATGGCCAACGAGTGAAGTTGTACTTTGGTGAGGACATCTCTCATGAGATGATTCCATCCCTCACCACGTTCCCCATGAACTAATTTTGGGTCGAGTCAGGCTCGTGACTCGGTTATCAAAAACAAGCGCTCCTCGGGAGGCAGCCCGAGTATCTATCCTTTTCCGTTTTAACCTCCTAAGAGTAGGGGGACTTCTATAGGTTCCTTTTGTTTGTGTGGTGATGTGATTACAGGGATGAATGCACTTTTGGAACCTTTGAAGAACCGTGCTCCCGTGTTATCCGAAATCCGGTTCTATCTCTCAACTATCGTGATTCAATTTTCTTCATACTCACATTTGAAATTGATCACTTTAGTCGTCTCTCCCTTAGCTTGATTTAACCAAAGTGCACAATGTCATAAGTGTAGGGGAGACTTTTCCCACATGTTTAAACATTGAGGACAATGTTTATCTTTAAGTGTAGGGGGACTTCTATCGAAGTTTTAAGTGGACTTTTCCATGAAAATGCCTTCATTTAACCGGAAAATCATCTTTTTCAACATTTTTCAAATTTTTTATTAACTTTGGCCATTTAGTCGTAATTTTTAAATTTTTATCGTTGCTTTCATATGTACATATCCCGCAATAAAGTCAAAAATATTAATAAAGTGGTGTAGCTAGTTTTGAAGTCTTTGACATATTAGGCCCATTGCGATTATTTTGACTCAACCCGAGTAGACTTGTCCAAGTTTATTCTAGCTAGTATCCTTAACCATAAAGACCTTAATTGGTTTATTAGGCTAAGCATCCACGAGTCTCATTACTTGAGATTTTAAATTGTGGAGAACGAGAAATGATAGAGTCAATTATAAGTCGGCATTCTTGCACAAGCTCACTTGGTGTAATTATTTGCCTATCCTCCCATCACTTGCTAATAATTTGTCTGCAATAAGTAAGGTCGTACGATTTGAAAAGTTACTTAGCTTCTAGCCCAAGATCGTTTAAAAGTTGCTCGGTAATGATAAGAGTTCATAGCCAAGGCATAACTTATGAAGCGGGGCGCGAAGATTGGCGAGTCCGAAAAGGCCCTAACAAGGCATGAGGATTCCATTTTATTGCTGAAGATCCAAGGTGACGTGAAAAGCATTATTCCCAAAATCAATATGAAGGATCAAGACTCACGACGAAAAGCAATCAACTCCCATAAAGATCATGGAGAAGTCTATCTGAAAAGACCCTAACAAGGTATGAGGATAAATAGATCCAAGTCCGAAAAGGAGGCGGATCGTTGTATCTCAAAATCCCAATTAGAGATTAAAGAAATAATCATGAAGTCGTGGTCAACAAAGTTGGAGTACCCCTCAAAAGTCTCCAAGTGAAGAAACTCTATAACGAAGAGAAGACCATTATCTCAAGAACGTCTCTCGAAGATATGAAGTATGAAGTACATGCCAAATATCGGCCCGAGAAAGGTCTCAAATCGTGAACCGAGTTATGCCAAGATATGAACTTTTTGATATCCCGAGAAGCAGTTTTAAGAGATTTTGTCCTTTAGCTAACTATTGATCAAATCGTCCTACTGTTCTTTCAAATAAACTATCGAAATAAGTCCAAAAATGCATCTTCATGATCATTCTAAGACAAAAATAAAATATAAGAGATACACCTAGGAATAAGGGAGTTTAAGCATATAATTAAGCCATGTGTGTAAGTGTTTGATTTGCTAACTTATAATAACAATGATCTCGTTTTTAAGCTTAGTTTGGGGAATGTGAAACTTGAGGGTGATAAATCTTCGCAGCACCAGAGCCCTAATGTAAGTCCTTGATCTCTTTGCAAGTTATTTCCATATAGTTATTTTCAAGTGAAAATGGTTTTCTATCCTTTTGTTTACTTTAAAGTTTTAATTTCTCTTAGTACTTTAATTTTTGTTTAGTAGTATGTTAATAAGGCCAAGGTTGATTGATTATGAGAAGAGTGTAAAATTGCTTTATCATTAAGCATTGCATGAGGGCATGGAAATGGTTAAGTGTAGGGGATTTGATAGGTGTGAAAACACCCATCCTTTTGCCACTTATTTCTTGCTAAAACAAGACCAAAACGCGTATTTAATATCATTTGTCTGGAATTATGCGTGGTTTTTGTGTTTATTATGTTTTCAGAGTCAACCGGATGAATACTGAAGAAAACATGGGATTGCACGGGTTTTATGAAGGAAAAAGACTCAAGACGAAGTCTATTGTCCAATAAATGCAAAAGATTGGAAGTCAATGGACCTATTTGAAGATTTATCGAAGAAAAGGACCAAAGATGGAAGATTTACATATGTCGAAGAAACTCAAGTCTATTAAACGAAGAAATAAAAAGACGAGTTGAATTTAATCGTCGACAAATCCCGAATCAGAATCGAAAACGTCAACTTTTCTGAAAAGACGAGAAGACAAGAAGAACGAGAGAAATCTCACTCACCAACCAAAGACAAGGACTATATAAAGGATTCCCTTCACACTTTTCATGGAGTTTTGAGTTTCCCTTTTTCTCTCATTCCTATTCGTAGGCATCACCAACACCATTAGGGTGTTTGGTGATTTTGATTCTTGTTTTTTCACAAATCTTGTAGTTTAATCCTTCCTTTTGATTGTTTAAACCTTTATCATCAATATAATCTTTTCATTCATCTTGTTCATCTTCATCTTTTTATGCAAAGTTCTTAAGTTCTTATTTAGTTGAGTTTGATCTTCTAAAGTTAATGGGTTTTGTGTTTTTGTGATTGGGATTTGTTGTTTATGGTTAGTGAACAAATTGTGTTTAGTTTGGTTCAAATACTTTAGTTAAATTTGGTTCGTTTGGCTAAAATTCGTGTTCCCCTGTTCTTCTCTCGTTGTTTACTATTCTTGAATTCCCCAGATATTCCGCATAAGGCTTGTTATTCCGCATAGGTCATTTATTCCGAGTAAGATCATTATTCCGCATAGTCAAAATATTCCGCATAGGTTAATTATTCCGAGTAGTGAAACATTCAGCATAGTCTTGATTATTCCGCATAGAGTTCATTGTTCCGAATAGGATTTTTATTCCGGGTAGCCTTTTATTCCGCTTAGCCTAGGTATTCCGAATGGTCTTAATTATTCCGCATAGCTTTATCATTCCGCATGGCCTTCTTTATTCCGCATAAGAAAATTATTCCGAATAGCCCTTTTTATTCCGAGTAGCCAATATTCCGAATAGCCTTATATTCCGCATGGTATTTATTCCGAGTAGCAATATATTCCGGATAGGGTCATTATTCCGCATAGAGATTATTCCGAGTAGCCAATATTCCGCATAGAGATTGTTTATTCCGCATGGCAAATTATTCCGAATAGAGCTAGTTTCCAGTAAGGTCATGTTACTGTTTTATCATTTAATTGTTTATTTTAACTTCAAGTTTTATTTCATTACTTCATTAAATTATCTTTTCAATAGAATATAAAATCAAACCCACTATTTGTCACCAACAACAAATCATTCCACTTTAAACCGTAATCAATTCGAGGAGATACCGAGATTAATCTAGAACCCATACAAAACGCTTGTATCAACCTCCAACTTAGTTCTCGTTTCTTACATTAGAAAGCCAACTCAATTACCTTTCCATGGGTACTTGGATCGCAAAATAAGGGTTTGTAGAACTCTAGATATGATCAAAACAAATGACCTAAAATTCTGCCCAATTTTTAAAAACGGATTTAACACAATTAGCTTAATTAATTACCATCACCATGTATAATTATTATTGTTGGAAATACGTTTTTAACGTATATTAGAAGTATTCGTCACTCCAAAAATATTATTAAATGTTAAGTAGCTCGTAGTTGAATATTAAGTTACATTATTAGTTAACCCGACCCATGGGCTCGTCATGGGTTGGAGGCCTAAGTCCATTAAGGACTTGGGTATATAAACCCTTTCCACCTAAGGAAAGGGTGTTGGTTGTTATTTATTTTTCGCATTTATACAAGTTTATTCTCTCATTTCTCTCTCTAGTTTCTCTCTCTAGAAACATCAACCCTCTTGATAGATACAAAGATTATCATATTTATACAATTGGTATCAAGAGCCATGGGATGATTTAAGGTTTGATTTGTGTTATTTTTTAGTTTGTTATCGGGTTTGGTGTTTTAAGGATAATAAATCTCAAATCTTGAAATTTTTTCGCGTTTTTTTATGATAAAAGTTGGTAAAAAAATCATCTACATAGTTGTGGTAGTGATTTGGTTTATTTGATTTGGTTAAAATCACAAAATTTCTTGGTTATTTGGTGGTTTTTGGGGTGTTTTTTAGCTTAAAAGTGATATCAGATATCACCATTTTCGGATACAGAGTCTGTTTTGCGAAGTTATCATGAGGGTTTCTGAGTTTTCTGAAGTTATCACGAGGGTTTCTGATTTTTACTGAAGTATTGAAGATCAGCATTCCGAAGTTCGTCTAATAGCAACATTCCGACGTGCTTCATCAACCAAAATTCCGAAGTGAATTAGAAGAGTTAGTCCGAAGTACATCATTCTTCTGACATTCTGAAGTACACTCAAAGATTCATTCCGAAGTACGTCAGTTTGCCTTATTCCGAAGTGAACCAAAAGAATCATTCTGAAGTAAACTCATTCCGAAGTACACCATTTACCCATAATTCCGAAGTGAATTAGAAGAGTCATTCTGAAGTTCTCAAGTTTAGGGATTCCGAAGTAGTATTTCAGATTTATTCAGAAGTTAATTTTTTAATTTCTTTTAAAGTTACCTTACAAGTTGTTGGAAATACGTTTTTACGTATTTAGAAAGGATCGGTCACTCCAATGATATTGGGCTCGTGATCCAATATAGTCCATATAGCCCACATGTAGGGTGGGCTATATAAACCCCCTCCTAGCATGTTAGGAGGGGTTGGTCATTCTCATTTTCATACATTCAATCTAATATTTCTTATTTTCTCCAACCTCTCTCTACTTTCTCTATCTACATCTTCATCTATCTCTCTATCTCTTTAGATAATCACAACACAAGGATAATCCAAGGATCACGAGGACCTACAAATGGTATCAAGAGCCTTGGTTTGATTGGTTTGTTCTTGTGTTCTTTATTTTTAGTGGATTTGATCTAAATTACCCACGTCCAAAATTATTTTTTGTGTTTTTTGTGGTTTGATCTTCATCAATATCATCTACATATTCGTGTTAGTAATTTGGGTTTCTTGGATCGCTCAAAAACACAAAAATTTTGGGTGTTTGGATTCACTTTTGGCTTCAAGATTCGTATTTCTTAAAGTACAAACGAATTCCTTGTTTTTCTCCATATTTCGCAACATTTGGTATAATTTCGCAATTGTGGAATTGCGAAATTGTTGAGAATTGCGAAATCTTTGCAAAGTTGCGGAATTAATATTGCGGAATTAGAATTGCGGAATTGTGCTAAGTTGCGGAATTGTGCTTAATTACGGAATCGTCAGTTAATTGCGGAATTATGCTAAGTTGCGGAATTGTGCTTAATTGCGGAATCGTCAGTTAATTGCGGAATTGTGCTAAGTTGCGGAATTGTGCTTAATTGCGGAATCGTCAGTTAATTGCGGAATTGTGCTAAGTTGCGGAATTGTGCTTCATTGCGGAATTGTGCTAAGTTGCGGAATTGTGCTTAATTGCGGAATCGTGCTTAATTGCGGAATTGTGCTAAGTTGCGGAATCGTCACTTAATTGCGGAATTGTGCTAAGTTGTGAAATCTTCACTTTATTGCGGAATCATTTCTTAATTGTGAATTTGTCTCAATTTTGCATTGCGGAATTGTGGTAATTCAAGTGTTGCGGAATTGAAACTTTCTTCTGTTTGCGGAATTGTGTCTCTTGAGGATTGCGGAATTAAATCATGCGAAATTTTTGAAATTTTTCAGGATTTTTTTCAAGATTTTCGAAAAACGTGATATTGAAAATTTCGTTTCTCGAGAACACCTATTTAGAGGATTTAACCATTTTTCTTCAATACTCAAGGGATTTAATCGACGACAACAATCACAATACCTTTCTTTCATTGATCGATCGACAAGTAATCTGTATCTTCATATATCATCGATTTTCAATGGAATTGTGTAATTCAACATCTCAAGAGGGAGAATTGCATCGAATGCAAGACAAAGCTAGAGAAAATGGTATAACTTTGTTTCGAATACTCCAGTCTCATCTAGTGACCATTTCTTGGTTTCAAGGAGGAAACGAATTTTTGACACTCTTCGGTCAAGATCGTTATATATTCATCGATTCCATATTCCTCAACTTGAACCAACTAGCTGAGCAACTTCACAAAGAAGACTTTAATCACTCTGCATCAACATCTGCATATCAAGCTCTAGTGACACAACTTACGCACTTCTTCAAATTCAACATTGTTAAGTCTGACAATTCAGGGATATGTCAGTCATTTCTTCAGTACACACAAACGGAGGTTAAAGAGTTCCGTGGTACATTGTTGAAATTAATGACATCGGTGTCGTCTTCGATTTATGAAAGATCCCGACTTCAGCAAGCGTATGATAATGGAGTGCAAGAATCTACGATGCAGATGCAAGAGGAGAAAGATCATACGGTTGACAACTTGGACCCTAAAGATTGCAAGAGCAAGGATTCGGGAGGAAAGCATGATACAAGCAGCATGTCAGGGATTGATGACACCATACCCGTACATGACAAAGAGTCTACAACTACGGTACAAAAGAATGTGGTATATGATGTCTATGCCGATGAACTACCGCATGTTGCGCATTCTGAACCTAATTATGACAAACATGGGATGGAAAAGGGTGATAGTTTTACCACTTCAGATTCATCCGATGTGAGTCAAAATGGGGGAGAAATTGTTCAGAATGCAATAGTACATCATGATAAATGCTTTATGACTGCTTCACTAACCGATTCTGATTCCAAGATTAAAGAGCTTGAAACGATCTTAGCTCAGCAATCTAAAGCTCTTGAGGATGCCAAATTTGAATTTTCGAAGAAAACGGATAAATTTGAAAAGTATTTTGAAAAACTTGAAAATTCAAACGTTATTCTAGAAAGAAAATTAAATCAAAAAATACAAGATTCTAATGCTGAAAAAGATAATTTTGTAAAACAAATTACTTTGCTAGAATCTAAGTTGCCATCCCAAGATAAATTACTTAAAGATAATGAGAATTTAAAGGCCCAGGTTCAGGAAAAGGTTTTTGCTATAGCTGCGTTGAAAAACGAATTAAGGAAAACTAAAGGAACTAATGTGGACACTAAGCTTGAAAACCCATCAATCTTGGGGAAACCGCCTCAAATTCAGTCTGTTAGGCAACCGACTGCATTTAGATCCGAGCGACCAAAATCCTCGAGACCGCGGTTTGCCTCCCAAGTTGATATGGTTCATCTTTCTAGACCAGTCACTCCACCATCTAGGCCTAATGTGACTAAAACAGCTTGTGCAAGACCTAATCACATGATTGCATCTATTCTCCCTAGACATAGTTCAAATGACGTTCATCACAATTTTGGTCAAAGGGAAGCTATTCAAAAGACACAAGTAAGAGATAGGAATTTCAAACCTAGTCAGATGCCTTCTAGATTACTCAACACTGCTAACCGTAGCATGTCATATCATAGGAGCATCAATCAATCATCTAGGAATTCTAGATCTTACTCGAACATTAAATATGCTACTTGTAACACATGTAGGAAATGTGTCTTTAAAGCCAATCATGATTCTTGTGTCAGGAAATTACTTAATGAGGTGAACTCCCGTGCTAGACTTAAATCTCAGTGGGTAGCTAAAATCAAACCCATTGGTAAAATGTGGCGCCCTACTGGTAGAACTTTTACTCTTGTAGAAAACGAGTGCCCTTTAACTAGGATAGTCTCTAATTCTACTAAGACTACTAGGGAGGAAATTGAAAAGGAGGATACATCACTTAAGCCTGAACTTAAGGTTTTCTATAAAAGGAAACGTTTACCAGCTAAGAAAAGTGAATCATCTCCTCCGGTCACCTCTAGCACAAGAAAAGAAAACTGTGAACCCCCACTTGCTTCTAAGATAGATATCGCTAACCCACATAAAAGCATACAAACTCCTAATGAGATTGCAGGTACCAAAGTCCACGTTCAACAAGAACATAGCGGTCCGATCTTTACATATCGTTCAACTAAGGACACTCTTAGAGTTTGGTTACTGAAGAAGCTGATATCAAAGAAACAAGTGTCTCAGGGGATTCGCAGTTAAACATCATGTACAAGGACTTATAGTCACATCACAGACTATAACTCGCTCTTCAAAGAAAGGAAAGTTTATTGCTGATGGTAAACTTATCCTTACAACGAGAAATTAATTTTTCTCGGGCATGAGCTATTATTAAAAACATTCGAAGTTTTTTAAGCTCATGCACAATGACTTACAGTTAAATATCAGACTGTAACTCGGACTTCAATTTTAGGAAAGCTTATCTTTAAAGATAGCTTATCCTCGTAACGGGAAATTAAATTTTCTCGGTCATGAGCTTGTATTAAAACATTCCAAGTTTTAAGCTCAGAAAGGAAAGTGTATCTTTTAAATAAGAGAACTTTTCCTCATAACGAGAAATTCATCTTTCTCGGTCACGAGCTTTCCGTTAAAACAGTCAAAGTTTTCAAGCTCATGAAAACGATTTCTAAGTAAATGTCAGCTTAGGACTCGTTCTTCAGTTAAACGGAAAGTTTATCGCCGATATAAACTTATCCTTAACAACGGGAAGTTTACAACTTCTCGGACTTGAGCTCGTTTCGTAAGATATTCAACATCTTAAGCTCAAGTAATTGGTTTTCAAAACTTTGAACACAATTTTTCGAGAATTTCTCAAAAGGTTTTTTCTAAATCTTTCAAAATTGTGTGTTCAAAAATGTTTTGATAAAAAGAGCATGTCTTCTGGAATCGATAATATTTACGATACTAGAAATGTCATTCAATAATGACACGGGGTTGTAAATAAAGTTCGAGCAGAAGTTCAAATGTTTTAAAACATGCTCAAAATGGTTTGCTATTATTTCAGATAGTAACCCGTTTTCCATTCTCAAGTCAAGCATTTCACCGGAAAGCTTTGACTCCACAACGGGAATTAATTTTCTCGGGCATGGTTTATTTTATAACCATGAAAGGGATTGTGTTTACGGAATAACACAATCTAACACGAATATATGTACGTTTCAGTGCATTTATTTGTTAAAACAAGAGAAGTCTTGTTTTTATGAATCTATCATCTCTACAACCATAACAATCTACGATTGGTATCTACATACTCGACGATGCGACTACTCAACCGACGACTACAACTCTTTCAATAGAACACGGGTCAACAGTTGAGGGGGAGCAATTGTCCAGCATTCAGAATCTTTGACGCCGAAAGTGCCAAGTTCACATGTTGGTGTCAAGACAACGATATCAATCGTACACATGGAGTCAAGAGATAACTTCAGACGTGATGAGACGACCAACATTCGTGAACAAGAACCATGTGCTTCTTTCATATGATGTTCTCCATCATTCAGGTCCAACCTCATAAATCGCTAATCTTGTGAATACATTATCATATATGATCTTTGCACGTGTTAAATACCTTACACTTGTGGTTAAAAGGTATTTAATTTACGTTTCAAGTACACCCTCATTAATTTGAGGGGGAGCTTGTGTAAAGCATGAAGATAAAACGGACTTGCATTTTTCTTCCCAAAACCTTTGTTAAAACTTCATTAAATCAATTGATATTAAAAACATCGATTGGGTTAATATTTTTAATATGGGGAGAAAATGTGATTTAATATGGGATATTATCACAAATGGTTTGACTTAATGTGCTGGCTCATCCCGACATGTGCGAAATGTTTTCGAATATCGTGGCATATGTTAAGGGGGAGCAAAACGGATTTGCATATCAAAATGGATTTTCATGGTGACATATACTTACCCAAAACCCATTTATCTCACGACGATGAAGATTGTGGTGACATAAGGATGGTAGGATAGGTTAAGTCCTATGATTCTTCCAGAACCGGAGGAATCTTCCCAAGGATATTCCATAGCTAGAAATAGTAGTCCTTAGGAAAGTTGGAGAAAGATTGTGAACGTAGCTGAATGCCGACCAAGTACTTAAGTTAGCACTGGGGAACAATCACAACAAGGTGCTAGTTATGACGTATTGGTAAGCATTGAAGGGGTTGAAGAATGAAAAAGAATTGTAAAGATAAAGGGTGTAAAGAAAGAAGCCCTCCTTACAACTTTAGGCAGAAACCGGGTCAATACATATGCTATTGAGATCATTCTTAATGATTCTTGATATTGAAGACAGACATCATGGACCCAGTGATGCAATGAACAACCCATCCCAACTAACTCAGATATCTCTCAAAAGGTATTTGTTTTAATCACACGGAGACAACACGTTATCTATCGATTTATTCACTCCGAATAAATTGGTATTGAAAAGGTGGCACTCCTCTCCAGCCTCTGATCACTAAAATCCAAAATGCACGATCGAGTCTAGAGCCATTTGACATCATCAAATATCTCATTAGGACACACTTTCATATTTCCTTGCTTCTTCACACAATGTGAAAAGTAAGAAAGATTTTAAGAGTCCTACGCAAAATCTTCATGATCTTGCCTGAACATCCGAGTAATACAAAAGTATTTACAATGAAGATGGAAATCCTTCTTGAGCGAATATCAAAAAGCTCATGGTAGGTGACTTGTGCGATTCTTTATGAATCAAACTTGTGATAACTGGAAAGCAACAACTGTTTAATTCTTAACTGAATTTAAACACGTTCCAGGCCTCTACGCAATATCTTAGTGATCTTGCAAGAATACTCAGAGTGATACCTTAGTGTTCACAGTGATGAGTGGAAATCCTTCTAGTGTTAACCTCAAACAGCACTTGGTAGGTAACTTGCAAGATTCTATACGAATCAAGCTCGTGACAACTGGAAAGCAACGATGGTGCGGTTATTAATTGAATTTCACTTGTTCCAGGAACATGAATTGACGGCTTCAAATCATGCGGATATTATTATCCAAATGATTCACTCTTTATGTTCGCAGTCAGCTTTGGACGGTCGAATAAAGAGAACGGGTTTACCCGCGAAATCCTGTCAGGAAGTTACTTAATTGAAACTATCCGTCACGGGTACGATATTTTATATCGTCCAACGGTCTTCACCGACCGGAGGTAAAATGCTACCGAATTAGAATGAAATGTTCAAAGCCATTTCTTTCGTGTCTACTTATGTTGCGGCATTTGAAGACGGTGGCGTTGCGGGATCCAAGAAGAAGTCGTCCCCGCATGCTTATACTTTATGCACTTAATATCTCATTTAATTCAAGAAAGCCTAAAAGTTAAGTCTTCCACTGTATCGAACTCTGAAGCTTTCAAGAATTATAAAAGTATAAGTATGTGGAACATGAAGTCACGAAGAGGCAAATATCACAAATGATGAATGCACAGGTCAAGGCAAGAGAACATGCTCAAGACTAAAGTCAAAGATCTCATCAGCATATTCACAAGAACAAGATCGAAGACTCATGCATAGTATGCTAGGTTTAAGATTTTGTAAAATGATGTGACCTCCCTTTGGGGGAGATTGTTGGAAATACGTTTTTCCAAAGAAAGTCTCGGTCACATCATTATTAGCATAGATCACGAGCTATAGACTATTTAGGACATTGTAACTTTGAGTGACCTCCCTTAGGGGGAGATTGTTGGAAATACGTTTTTACGTATTTAGAAAGGATCGGTCACTCCAATGATATTGGGCTCGTGATCCAACATAGTCCATATAGCCCACATGTAGGGTGGGCTATATAAACCCCCTCCTAGCATGTTAGGAGGGGTTGGTCATTCTTATTTTCATACATTCAATCTAATATTTCTTATTTTCTCCAACCTCTCTCTACTTTCTCTATCTACATCTTCATCTATCTCTCTATCTCTTTAGATAATCACAACACAAGGATAATCCAAGGATCACGAGGACCTACACAAGTTATTTGGGATTTTGACGATTTTTTTCACCAACACACAAACTAAGCATCAACAACAACACAGTTTCACAACCTTATTTCATTGCTCGATCAAAAGATAATCTTTTTCTTTCAAGTGATCAAAAATAAATCCGATTTCATTAATGCCTCAAATGACATCACTTACGGATATCTCCATCATAACGGGAACCGATAACCGCCCTCCAATGTTCATTAAAGAAGTCTTTGAAGCATGGCAAGGCCGTATGATGTCATACATCAAGGGTAGACCGACATATGGGAGGCTTATGGTTAAGTAAATTCTAAATGGTCCACTCGATTATGGTACCATCACTGTCGACAACGTGACTCGAACTAGGGAGTTTGAAGAACTTACGCCAGCTCAACAACTTATTGCCTATGCAGATGAAAAGGCTCTTCAAACCATTCTCCAAGCTCTTCCACATGACATTTTTTGAATGGTAAGTCAATATAAGGTCGCAAAGGAGTTATGGGAACGATTAACGGTTTTGCTACAAGGTACGTCTCTTACCAAACAGGAACGCGAATGTCAGTTATATGATTTGTTTGATAGGTTCTCATACAGTCCCGGGGAAACGCTTCACGACTACTACTTCAGATTCACTACTCTCATGAATGATTTGAATGTGTACAATCTCGCGATTGCTCAATTCCAGGTTAACACCAAGTTCTTGAACACTTTACCTCAAGCCGAATGGAGTGAGTATATTACTGATGTTAAGTTAACTCGGGATTTGCATATGTCAAATTTGGATCAACTCTATGCTTATCTCCAGTAGCATGAGAAACACGTAATCATGCACCGTATGCCTCGAGGTATGTACTCTTAACCTTTAGCTTTGATGGCAAATGAACCAAGCTTGTCATATAACAACACTCCTTATATCATGGGACACCAAGCTTACCATCCATCTCCGTACATGACTCCAAGCTTTCCACAATATTCGATTCTACCTCAACCACCTACCTCATATCAGCAACAATATCAGTTTAATGCACCTTTGTCTCAAAGAGAATCACAAGCTTCACAATATGCTCCACAACATCACTCATATTCACCATCAAGAGGTGTATCTTATGATCAGTCATCATACTCTCCATATCAAGGAACTACAACATATTCACCAAGTTATTCTCAACATATGAGTACCCCTTCTAGTGCTTATACAGCTCAACAAGACCAAGTGATGTATTGTGAAAATGATGAGGTTACCATTCCCGAATTCAAACAAGGAACTGATCCAGCTGAAGTGTTAGCCACTATGTCTGCTTATATCGCAAGAACATTGATCAAATGAGGATTTAGAGGACCAGCTCCTACTAACAATCAATTGAGGAACTCATCTAATTCTCGCCAACAAGCTACAATTCAAGATGGCAGAGTAATGGTTCAACCTATTCAACCATATCAGGGGAGACCGATTACATCCAACACCAATGCACGCATGGTCAATGCTGCTCCAATGGTCAACACTGCTCCAATGGTTAATGCTCCAAGGGTCAATTCCACAGGTAAGTTGTGAATGATCACATGTTACAACTGCAAGGAAGAAGGTCACATGTTTATGGATTGCAAAAAACCCAAAAGGAGAAGGGATGGTCAATGGTTTGCAGAAAAGATTTATTTGGTAAATGCTCAAGCACAAGGAGAGGAACTTGATGAGGAGGAGCTAGCATTTTTTGCTGATCCAGGGATTACAGAAACAAAAGCTCTCACTACACAGAATGCACCATACCAAGCAGATGATTTGGATGCTTACGACTCAGACTGTGATGATCTTCAATCTGCTCAAGCAGCTCTCATGGCAACTCTCTCTCGTATTGGGTCAGATCAAATATCTGAGGTACTTCTTAATACCACTGATACTAGTATTCCACCACATCAAGTTGGGCAAGCTGGTGACTATCCGAATGATTCTTCGGTGGTGAGTCATTCAAATGAGGAGACAAACAATGATACTAATATCAATGCAAGTCCCCAGACTTTGAGTACATCACAACCAGGAGTCATTTCGCATATGAATCTTCATGCTCAAAAAGATTTGGTAACGGTTCCTACAAATTTGCTTAGCCAAATGAATACTTCGCTCTTAGCAACCCTAGATACGAATAAGAATTTGTCTGCTGAGCTTGCCTTGTGCAAAGAAAAGGTTCAAACTTTGGAATTAGTTCTGTCTTCCAATGTTCTAACAAATCCCGAATATGATCATTTTTGAAACGCACAAATGGGTCATTTGCAAGAAATTGAAACCTTAAGAGCAAATCTTTCCAATGAACTTAAAGAAAAGGAGTTAGTTGTCACTAATTTTCAAAAACTTCAACCGGATTTCAAATTACTCGAGTCTAAAAAGAATGAAATGGAAATTACTGCATCTAATAGGATTAAAAAGATAGATTATTTGCTTTTAAGACAATACGCTACCTCTCAACTAGTGCATTTATTTGACTCATCTTTTAGAGAATTTAACTTATCGCGTCAAACAGACCTTCCCCCTAACCCACGGTATGCAAAGCAAGCTTTTATCCATAATCCAAGACTTTATGATGCAACCAAATTAGGATTGGTCTTAGATCCGATTGTTATTTTCGAGGACCCCAAGAATAAGTCTCTAGTTGATGCGAATCGGTCATACATTTGTGCAAAATATCCTCAATGTGATTATTTTAAAATGAATCAGAAGTATGCAAAAAAGGACTTTAGAATTCGCTTTCATATGGATAAAGATCTCATTACAACACCAACCTACATGTTTAATAAAGAAAACCCTAGTACACTTTCTACACTTGTCAAAATGGATGAACCTAAGGAAATTCCAAAGGATCTTTCACCTGTTAGCACTGTATGGATAAACATGAAAGAGATTAATCGATACTTTGCTAGTTTTGACAAGGTCATCCAGGAATGTACGACTTCAAACGGTCTAAACGCTGGAGAATGGGCTTTCGAACACATGAACGAGGTGTTTAAGAATGAGATCAACCCTTTTGTCGAAAATCTAAAAAGAAGTTTTGCATCCCTTTCGGAAAATCTCAATTTTGACATTAAAGAAGTTCAAAAAGTGTTTTATGAAATGGACACCGCTTACGAGCTACAATTAATTGAAAAAGAAAAGATTTTATCCGAATATGACCGATTCTTGGCCCAAGTAATATCGTATGATGTGCTTACTACTGTGAATGTTAATTATTCGAATGAGCTTACATCTGCTATGAATAAATGTGATGCTGTGAATATATGTGATGATGTGAATGATCTCTTTGTAAATATTGCTGAGACTGTAAATGAGGTAGATAATCATTCTTGTCACGAATCTAACACTAAATTTTTAAAGCTTCAAGATTCTTACAATTTACTTGCAAAACGTTTTAATCAACTTAAACAACATTGTATATCTTTAGAATTAAAACAACAATCTCAAAATGAGGATCTTTTGGTAACAAATATTTGTGAACATAATGTTGAGACAAGTGACAAGATGATTGAGATAGTTAAGGCATTAGAGGAAGAGATTATGAGATTAAAGAGAGATTATCATCGAAAGAAACACTAAAATTGGAACTAGAGGCTGCAGAGTCTAAAAACCAGCACTTAGAACTAGACTTTCGTCTATTCTAGGGGAGATGGAACGTGCAAGGCAGGGATTTTCCAATCTTTATGGTTCAATAGAAGAACGCTTCGCTTTTAATGCGGCACAGCAACAATCCTTTGTTGAACAACTGAACCAAAAGTGTGAGGAAATCTCTGACTTAAATATCCAGCTCATTGACAAAAACATGGTTTTGGCTGAGTTAAAGGAGACACTTCTTCTCACCCGACAAGAAGTTGTTAATAACTCAGCTACAATCTCTGCACCGTCCTCTAGTGCTCCACCAACCAACTCAGTGGTGATCCATAAGAACCCGTACCATAAGCACAATCCGGATGCATACGATGTTTATATGAGGAATGCAATTAAGTACGTGAATCTTGTTAGGGATATTTTAGATGATCTTTATGAGTTAGATACCTCAAGCAGTCACTATTATTCAGCTCATGCATACATTAAGAGAGTACAATATTGTTTAGCATCTCTGCAATACATAGGAAAACCGGGTTTTACACCACTTAATAATCGATCCATTGCTGTAGCTCCATTCAATAAAACCTCAGGAGAAAAACCATCATTGCCACCATCAACTAAGGCACCTGTAAAATCTGTTGCTAATGTTCCCACTTTGCCTTCTACAGGAGTAAAAGAGTATACTAAGGCTAAAGGATCACAAGTCAAGAAAGATAGGATCAAGCCCTCCACTAGTAGGACCACCAAGAAGAAAGTTGAAGCTCATCCTAGGAATCTTATTTCAGATTTAAATAAAAAGAATCATGTAGCTAAGACTAAAAGCTCTGTGCCTATGCAGAAGCCTAAGCCATTTCTGAATTCTAATTTGAAATGTTGGAATTGTAATGAATGCATGTTTTCTCAGCGTCATGATTTGTGTCTTATTGATCATGTGAATGAAATGAATGCTATTAGGAATAATCTTGAATGGAAACCAAATGGGAGAACTCGTACCCAAGTTGGATGGCAATGGCGTCCCACTGGTAGGACCTTTACATTAGATGGAAAAATGTGCCCTTTAACTAGGAATGCATCCATTGAGGTTAGGTCTCAGCGTCCTTTAACTAGGCACATTTGCACTAAAGTATGAAAATCGCGCTCTTTAACTAGGTCAGCCCCTACCATAGTGCCTATTAGTGAAGAAATACCTCAGGATTTAAGACAGCTTGAATCTACACCACCACCTAGGAAGAAGGTTAGGAAGTCTAAGAAAACTAATGTTAGCATATCTAAGATAATTAAATCTGTACCTGCTAATAACAAGGAACATTCAGATTCCAAAACCTATACATTATCCTTGTCTGGTGATATTTTCAGGTGGTCCAGATCATTCTCTGGTATTTGGACTCCGGTTGCTCCAAGCATATGACCGGAGATCGCTCGATGCTCAGAAATTTCGTCAGCAAGTTTCTTGGAACGGTTAAATTCGGTAATGATCATATTGCAAAGATAATGGGGTATGGTGAATATCAGGTTGGAAATGTCACGATTTCAAGGGTATACTATGTAGAAGGTCTTGGTCACAATTTATTTTCAGTCGGACAGTTCTGTGATTCCAACCTTGAGGTTGCTTTTCGACAACACACTTGTTCCATCCGCAACTTGGAAGGAAAAGACTTGTTGAAGGGGTCTCGTGGTGCAAATCTCAATACATTGTCCCTACAAGATATGATGGCCGCCTCTCCAGTATGTCTTCTCTCCAAAGCATCTAAGACCAAGTCTTGGTTATGGCATCGCAGGTTATCTCATCTCAACTTTGATGCTATTAATCTATTGGCTAAAAACGAATTAGTTCGTGGTCTTCCAAAGCTCAAATTTCACAAGGATCATTTATGTTCCACGTGTTCATAGGGTAAAAGCACCAAGAAATAATACAAGACCAAAGCTGAAGACACCAATCAGGAAAAACTTCATCTGTTGCATATGGATCTTTGTGGGCCAATGTGAACCGAAAGTGTGAGGTAAGAAATTTATCCTGGTTATTGTGGATGATTTTTCCAGGTTTACATGGGTTAAATTTCTACGTACAAAGGATGAAGCACCGACGGCTATCATTACCTTCCTAAAATTCATTCAGGTACGTTTAAATACTATTGTTCGTCGTATTCGTACTGATAATGGAACAGAGTTCGTCAACCAGACTCTTCGTGATTACTATGAAGAAGTTGGTATTTCACATGAAACATCCACTGCACGTACTCCACAACAAAATGGTGTCGTTGAAAGACGGAATCGCACGCTTATGGAAGTTGCTAGGACCATGCTGATTTATGTGAACGCTCCGTTATTCTTATGGGCAGAAGCTGTATCTACTGCATGTTACACCCAAAACCGCTCTATCGTTCGGAAGCGCCATGGAAAAACACCTTAAGAGCTTCTACATGGTCGTAAACCCGATGTTTCATTTCTTCATGTGTTTGGTGCCCATTGTTATCCAAACATTAATAGTGAGAAGTTGGGAAAACTTTACCAAAAGCCGATATAGGTATTTTCATTGGTTACTCACCCTCAAAGAAAGCATACCGAATCTACAACCGTCGTCTTGGTAAGATAGTAGAAACTATGGACGCAAATTTTGATGAGATGACAGCGATAGCTTCTGAGCAATGCATCTCTGAACATGCGCTTCACGAGATGGGAACCGGTGCTATTAATTCTGGATTAATTCCCAACAATCCTACTTCTACATCATTTATACCACCTACGAGGCCCCAGTGGGATGAACTATTTCAACCTATGTTTGATGAATTATTTAATACCCCAAGTGATGAAGTTCCAGCACCTGTAGTGATAGCTCCAATTCCTGAAGTTGTTGCTCAAGCTAATGGAGCTCCATCAGATGCATCTTCAGTTAACATTGAACCGGATGTACCTACTCCAGGTAATTCTCAAACTACACTTGAATCTTCACCCTTACTTGTGCCTAATGATGATGAAGAGGAATTTGTTGATCACAATTTGGAATATGCTCAACTCCAAGAGCTTCCATTCTTTGGTATACCGATACCTGATATTCATTCAGTCGCGTCTACCTCAGAAGAAGCTCCTACAATCGTTCACTCCAGACCACCACGGATTGAAAATCACAACACCAAATGGACAAAAGATCACCCAATTAGGAATGTTATTGGAGGACTCAATCGACCAGTCTCTACATGCCATCAATTACAAGAGAGCGCACTCTATTGCTATTTTGATGCCTTTCTCTCCGATGTTGAACCTAAAAATTGGCAACATGTTATGACTCAATCATCTTGGATTGAAGCCATGCAAGAGGAACTAAATGAATTCCAAAGACTTGAAGTATGGGAATTAGTTCCTCTACCCGACAAAGTTAACATCCTTACTTTGTTGTGGGTTTATAAGGTTAAACTCGATGAGATGGGTGGAGTTTTGATGAATAAGGCTAGATTGGTTGCTAGAGGATACAAACAAGCCTTGGGTATTGATTTTGAAGAATCTTTTTCTCAGGTTGCACGATTGAAGGCTATTAGACTATTCCTTGTGTATGCTGCTCATATGAACATGATCGTCTACCATATGGATGTGAAGACGGCATTTCTGAATGGTGAACTAAGGGAAGAAGTTTATGTTAGTCAGCCGAATGGGTTCGTTAGCACGAAGTTTCCTAATCATGTGTACAATGTAACACCCCCAAATTTATACAATTCAATACAGCGGAAGACTCGTTGGTGTTACGGGATAGCACATTACTCACATCATAGACAACGCTTAAAAATAGCGTCGTTTAATAATAAAGCATTTCCATTCATAAATATCAAGTTTACATAGGTCCCAAGTCATTGTATTTCATACAGGTTTTACAAAGCATTTAAATGGAAAATTATTATTTAAGTGCAGGCCATGAATTCTTGTTGTCTTCCCGAGAATTACCTTCAACTACCTGAGATAAAACATGTTAAAAGAAAAGGGTCAGCGATAAAGCCGAGTGAATTCATAGAGTTCAATAAAATCATTAATATAACATCGGTATAAAATTATTACCGAAATCATTTTGTACAAATCCTTGTTGTAGACCATAAAATAGGCCAAAACATTCTATACAAATCCTTATCAAAACCACAATATATGCTTTCGCCTTCAAAACCATTATACGAACCAATGTCGTAAAAACATCATACAATACGTTTTATAACGTTGTATAAAGTTAAATAAAAACCGTTATATGAATATGGTTATGTAAAACCAAAACACGAACATAAAATCAATAATAAGACCCTGTATTGCTAGTCAGGCAATATATCGTAATTCGGTGCGTATAGCAGTATTCGTTAATTGGATTATTATAAGCCGCATGACATTGTTACCTTACTACAACAAACAACGGGTAGCTAACCCGAAACTCATTTGCCCATCTAAATTAGCGTGTCGTCACAATAATCATGCTTGTGTAAATCTTCTCATACATAAATTCGCTTACCAATCAATGTGGCACGACGGGGATCAACCGTCAAGGCGCGAACTGGGGTGATCGTCCCCAAATAATACTATTATATGCATAAGCGTCTACCAAATCCCGGTAGTTCACAATTCATGCTAATGGGACTTTTAGTGACATAACCTAACTTTAATAATCCATTTCATTTCATCTATCGGGTCATTTAATCATTCATCGGGTCATACAATCATTCGGGTCCAAATCAATAAATAGACAATCGGGACAACTAGTGTCCTATTTTATAAAAACTAACATGTTATCTCCCTCGCGGGTTTATAAAAAATTTCATAAAAACATTTAAAAGAGTGCGAGGCTATGAACTCACGTTGATGTGGGAAAGCGGGTTATCGGCAATTCGGATGTACGGTACGTGCTTCAATCACGGAAACCTATATAAATAATAATCGGTCTTAGACGTTTGTCCAATTACTTTATCAAAATAACAATTATGTATACATATGATGATTTTATATATATGATGATGATCAAGTGGGTTTATACATCTTTACTCATTCATTATAGTGTTTATGTGTTGGTAATTTTCAAGACTAGTTACACTAGTTCAATCTTGTTTACATTTTGAAGCCCAGTAGGCCTATTACAAGCCCAATACTATTCATTATTATACTTTTATTATCAGTATTATACTTTATATGTTAGGCCCAAATGGGTTAAGCCCAATAAATAAGTTTATAAGTGTTTTACTAACTAGTCGGGTTTATAGTCCAATAAGGCTACTTTGGCCCGTTAATGTCTATATGTTGTAAAGCTCGGGTTTTATTGGTTTTTACTTGTTATATAAGTTCATATATCATTATGTGAGTTTATAAAAGTTTATATTAGACGGGTCCGATCGTCTAAGTTTTATTTGACAAAAACGTTAATCTTTTGGTTTTAGCCGAAAAGACGTAAAACTTAGGATATAGTTTTATAACTTGAAAAAATATTTATACTTGTAATTTATATAACATGTCCCATTTTAATATCAATATTTATATAAATATTTTATTATAATTATTATCCACTAGTGGGTTTTATATATTTATATATTTTATATAAATTTTGAGTGCTTATATTATATATTATTTATACAAAATCAGTCCTAAAAATCTAGTTTACTAAAATGGTCATATCTAGAGTTCTACATGGAGATAGAACCCCAAATTTTTATCACAAAAACTACAGGATATGTGCTTCATTTTATTCCTTTATAGCTACTGATGAATCAACCTCTAAATATTTTAATAAATTCGTCCAAAACAGTGTAGGCAGATTTGCACTCTAAACTTGTTTTGATCATATCTCACTCTTTTTTATGATTCTATTGTATGGCCAACTCTCACATGTGTATAACACCTAATACTTACTGTATATTGATTCCACTTTACCATTTTATCAGTTTAATATTTGGTTACTTTCTGTACTTATACAGCCATCATATTTAGCAAGATTTTAACCTTGTTACTTATGATTTTTCATCTCTTTAATCATATTTATCAACATTTGATCCTCACACAACATTTTTATCATAATATATTCATCATATACATATACAATAAGAAAGAAAATACATGATTACATAATCAAAATAAAAAGAGGATTGGAAGAACAATCTTTATACCACCAAGATTGTGTAGGTATTCATCAAGGCTTGGATTTTTGATGGAGAAACTTGTGATAGATCAACACCAATCTTCAAGACCACCAATATTTGTAAACTCCTTGTAGAAATCAGCCGTTGGACATCACCAAATCTTTCCTTGGATGTTAAAATCACCACCAATCTATAGAGCTTCAAAAGGGCTTCATCATATGTGTGAATAACACATTATTTCATGGTTAAAATTGATCAAATGAGGGTGTTTTGTGGTGGTATGGGACGAATTTTTAGAGAGATGAAAGGGGAGGATGAGTGGTTTTGCATGTAAGAGTTTAGTGGAAATGGTATGTGTGAAGTAGTTTGAATTGTTTTGTGAAAAGTTAGCTTACATTGTAAGCTTTAAGCAACAAGTGTAACACTTGTTTGTTAAGTGTTGACACCTAAGGGTGTGTTGGAGCTACTTGGCCGGTTATAGTGGGGGTGGGACAAGTGTCCCACTTGTCTCATCTCCACTAATTTACGGGTACTCCTCGATTCTAGTTTCCTCGATTTACGTGCCCTCAGGTCGTTTTACGAAAAACGTTTTTATAAATTATGAATCAACGGCACAAAACGAATCTAATAAAAATTGTCTCATCAAAAACGGAGTTCAAAAACGTAAATACGTAATCCTAAGGTTTCTGGTTCAGTCGTAAAGGACGTTAAATTAAAATCGTAAGTCCTAATCTCTTCTCGTAAAATTTTGAGTTTATGAACCAACTCAAAATTAAAATCCCAAAATAATATTCACGGATAAATTTATTTCCTGAAATGTCGGACTGTCACCAAAACTGTGTATGTAAACGTAAGCACGTAACGTAAAATCCTCTGGTTTAGACGTAGTTGATGCTACTTCAAGACGTAAATCTAAATTTCTTCCCAGAAATAAGTGAGTTCATAATATAACATTAAAATAATGTTTTTAAATAATATTTGAGAATAAAATATAAACCATAAATTGACGGATTGTCACAGCATTTACCCCTAAACAGGATCTTTGTCCTCAAATATCATCTTATCTTACTACTCGCTTCTTATAGAGTTAAAGCCATGTGGGTATTTCCTCCACATTCGGTCTTTTCTCTCAAGTGTAATCCATTACAATACGCGAGTTTCATCAAACATAACTACGGGAATAAGATCAGGCTTAATGTCGACTTATTTTCTCTATCCATGATGTTCACGGGTTTTTGATGAATGCAACTTTTTCGCCGATCTAAACTTCATCAAGAAGTGATCAGATTCTCACTTGATAGACATTTTTTCAAGTTAGATATACGAATCATAATTTACGCAGCCCTTGAAGTCCTAGGGTAGATCCAGCTTATATGCCTTTCAAACCAACTTTTACATCATCTCTATGGTCCCATACAACGGGGACTTATATCCCATGATCTTCCAGATCATCAATTCATTTTTCCATGGTTAAAATTTTTGGCATAACTTCGCTACCCATTTGGCACTTCAAGATCTACATTTCATATTCACATAACCTCTTGCCTACTACCGGCAGTCAATAATCAGATCTTAATTTCAACAATCATTTCAGGTCTCGCGGGTCGAGTATTTTGTAAGGTTAGGTTCGCCATCATAGGAAACCTTAAACCTAAAAGACATGTCCAACTCACAATGGGTGTATGTCGGGTGTCTTCATCCCAACTCCTGCTTACAGATACCCTAATATATAAATCTTAACAAGATTCGATCTCGATCCTAACACGATAATTATCAATGATAATCTCACCAAAGGAAAACGATTTTACAGTTTATTACCAAAGGTCAATCATTCAAACATAGAACAGCACTTATAGTATTTTGTATCGTTACTTTACCTCGTCCCTTAGATTGGGGTAGTACACAGTACTCTCATCAAGATTCGTTCTTAATGACTTCTGAGCAAATCTCTAGAAATTCAATGCGAAGCGAGGATCTTGATAGAGATGATCGATACAGGCACACCATGTTTACACAACTCCTTTAAATACAAAAGAGTCAATTTCTTCATCGAGAATCTATCATTAACAGGAATGATATTAGTAGATTTGGTCAGTCTGTCGACGATGACCCAAATCGAATCAAATTCAGATGATGACCTTTGCAATAGCTAGACGTTTACTAATGTATGAGGCAATGTCTGCCTTCATAATTTGCCATCAGTACAACTTCTTCAGATAAAGATACATTTAATCAGAAATGACATGAATAGAATACTTATACTTATGAGATTCCAACATGACTAAATTTCACAAACCTCCATATTTAGGCAACCATAAGTTACCTTTAAAACATTTAACGCCATCGGCTTCTCAATTCTAATGGTTCACATTAGCCGCGAACCCCTTTTTATTATCTATATTATCCTTCTTACAAGCATTGTTTATTTTTAAATTGTTCGGCAATTTATTTTGCACATTCATTATTAAGGAATACATCCTAATTGATTCATTATCCTTTTTACATAATACGTCAGTATTTACATTCATCTTTCCTGATGAAATAATCTTCTTCACATTTTCTAAGTTTTAGTTTCGTCTCAACTATTATTTTTATCAGTTTTGCTTGATCCGACGTTTTAAAGCGTCGATAATTATTACACGTAAATTAACAATAAATATTAAGTTTTTATAAAACGTAAGCGTTAAAAGTTTAAATTTCTTAGTTTGACCAATTATAATAAAATGGTCAAAACAAATTTGAATTTAATTAACACGATTTTTGTTGATTTATCGAAAATAATTAATATGATTCGTAAATGTTTGAAAAATCTTTGGTCAAAATTTTCTTAGTTGAAAAGAAAAAGTGTCGTTTCAAATTTCAAGTCATGGTTTAAATGGTTTCCTCAATCCCTCTTAGGTTGTCTTGAGGTATACACGAACATTTACCCCTAAACAGGAGTTTAGTTAAATGTTTTGGGTATAAGGGAATAATCCCTCAAAAGTTTTTTTTTCGATAAAACATTTGTCAAAACACATTTGCACTTTCTTTTTGGTAAAACCCAAAGTCTTAAAAGGGCTCTAAATTTTTGAAGATTCAATATAGATTCCATTATCTTATTAATCACACGGTTAAATAATTTAAAGGATTTAGTCTTTAATCACATGCTAAATATTTAAGGTACATGTTTTCGTTACTCGGCCGACTCAGGGCATTCTACAAATAATTATTAACTCATTCTTATTCTTATATAAAAAAAATGGTTCTTAATGATCACGGGCATGAATTTATCAAATTACAGCCTACACACGTGATTCACCGGATTTATGAATGCTACATGTATATTAGTCAATCCAAACGACATCACGTCAAACTTATAATGTTCATTACAAGTTCAGGATGTAGTGATTGGAATAGATAATCTTTTTCGCGGACGCGAATTTGATGATAACCATGCCGTGGATCAAATCTCCTGAATATACGCTAGAAAATTGTAAATGATCGAACAATCTATCATCTTGGGTAGTGGATATCGATTTCGATCGTCAGTTTACTTAGTTGACGGTAATCAGTAAACATAAGGAATGATAACACCATAGCTCTTCATGATGACGAGCTAGGTAGAATAAAAGATTTCTTCAACAACTCTCTCAGTTGTACGGTAATTCCTTTAATTCAGATGGTGCTGACGAATAGTGCACATGCCACAGGTGCAGCACCAGGAATATAATCAATACCAATTTCAACCTTGCCTTAATGGCGAAAGTCTAGGTAATTTACCAACAAATACTTCCTAAAGTTTCAGACAACAGAAACATCTTTTAATACATTTATTTTAAGTTCTTTCTAGATTATAATATCTATGACTAATTCACAACCATTCACGGTATAATTTCAAGTCTAAATGCAGGATATGGTCATCCATCAAGAATTATTTAGATCACTTTTGATAATAAACATCTTATCATTTAGGGGAATTCTACTCGAGTTCCCATCAATTAAGACAATGTCGTCATGTCATAATCAATCAATCCATTCTAATGGCACTACCAACTTTTCAGTTTTATTGCCGTCGATAAGATGTGAACTTCTCAAAAGATTAATAATAACTCATAATCCTTCACAATTTCAAGGATATATGGAGACACAACTACCATTAAAAGATTAAGGTCAACGCATAATCTATGCGAGAGAATTTCAAATCAGATACAGACGAAAACATTTAATGAATATGAATATATCCCATGTTTTCATGAATTGAGTACGCATTCGAAAGCTCCTCAGATCGTTACCTAGGTCATTCAAATGAAATCTAATCAAAAGAAATGATAGGAACGTCGATACATCCAGTCGGGTATCAACACTCGGTAATCAGATACTTTTCCTAAGAATCTCACTACGGGAGAATTGGACAAGAAAGAATTGTCAATTGTCAAATAAGACAATTTCCACAGATGAGTAAATTCGACTCAGAAGAATAAATGGTACGGGCACATATGTAGGTGTCCTATCAATATGTCCCTATTTTCACTTCTTGCAGATCTCAAAATTTTTTAATCTTTCATAACTTCAAAGAAAATGTAGTGTTTATTAACA
Organism: Glebionis coronaria; assembly: GCA_025667525.1. Lineage (NCBI taxonomy): Eukaryota > Viridiplantae > Streptophyta > Magnoliopsida > Asterales > Asteraceae > Glebionis > Glebionis coronaria. Next base: position 286,196,573 of record CM046877.1, on the reverse strand, counting down.
ACTTCATGGTGACTACTAATCAGCCTTGCATGGTCACTTCCAAATTGTATGTAGGCGCGCAACTATATACAATTTCAAGATTAATGATGCAATACTCAGTTCGTCAAAACTTTGTCATAATGTTTATAATATATATTCATGCTTAATTCAAAATGAATTTACAGATATGTTCTTTATCATGGAAACAATTAAGTTTTCCAAAGTGTTTCATTAACAACTTTATTTCGATAACAAATTCTTATAAATCTCATTTTGAATAATCCTTATAGTGATGAAAATGAAATTTTCTCAAAGGATACTGTTTTAACTTATAAAAACAATGAGTGATCTACAAAAGAGTGATGAAAAGGTGTTCACAAAGAACTAACTACAATATGCTAGGAAATGAGCTTTAGCCAAATAATCATGAGGTTCATGACCTCGATGGCACTCAGGAATACAAAGAGAATAATCCACAACGTAACTCAATTCGAGATGAGTACTTGTTCAATGGTTGCATCACTAATGCGAGCATTAGGATGAAGCAATAAAAGATAGATAACATCGATACATGTAGGATTTAACAATCAATGGTAGTCTTTTCATTAATCACAAACAAGTCAAAATTGTACCGTAACACATTATGTGTCACTATGTCATACAATTCCAAGAACTCATCCTACCATCTGATGTCTCAGTTAAGTTAGAGATTATTTTTAAAAGATACCACAATGAATACTAATCTACAAGAGTCATTAGGTGTTCCACCTGTCCCAGAAGATCCATCGGTCTCAATTCAGAAGAAGATTTATTCAATTTATTTCTTGGACACTGGGCATCCTCGTTAGTGGACAATGGCCTAGGAACAACCCTTAACACGAACTAACAATCATTTAAAACCTTATAATTAAATCACAGGACTTAACGACTTCCTCTTATCAATCTGTTATTCCACACAGGTTAAATTTTTACTTTATTCAAGTTTTAATCAACTTATACTCAATGCAACATCCTACCTCATTCTCTAATACTTTCAATTTTATTCTTAGACCTTCAAAGTGTAATAAAAACTCGATATGAACAACACTTAATTTCCAATCCTATAGCTCTTACAACAATAGTTATCAAATGAGTCACTAGTATGAAACATCTCACACATTCAATTAGACTTCTCGGAAAGGTACTAGTGGCATGAGGCTTTTGGGTAATGGTTCCAATGACAGCCTCAAGTGCAACATTCACCTTTTTGATTCTCAAATTTAAGAATTGGGTGACAACGAATCAGATGACATCTTTCTAGGTGGTAACGTTTTGTCAAACTCCACTCTATAAGGAAAGATCGTCATAACATCGATATCAGATTTAATCTCGCCAATTCTTTTTCAATATCACAATCAACTAATATCTACATTTCTACGAGTATCAACCATTTTGTTGGGGTCATAAATATCCACAACTTGGTTTAGATCTAGAATAGCTAGATTTCCTACGGGAATAGCTTCGATTAATTTACTAGGAGATTTAGGGTTCCTTGTGACAATCTACGTCGTATGAATACCTCGTATAAATATAGAAATAATCATCAAACAATCATGTAATCAAATTACATTATATGTATATATAAATCCAGGATATATATATTAAAATAACACTTCTCAGTCTGGCCTTGTCGTTAACTCGGGAATTCTTCGGCACCATTATAGTCAAAAGATTTTTAGACATTTTTAGAAAAATGTTTATAGTTAAAAGATTTTGAAATGTTTAATTCAAAACCTTGGTTTTTAAAAATCTTTAGTTCTCTATAACGAGAGCTCTGGTACCAAACTGTAACACCCCCAAATTTATACAATTCAATACAGCGGAAGACTCGTTGGTGTTACGGGATAGCACATTACTCACATCATAGACACGCTTAAAAATCGCGTCGTTTAATAATAAAGCATTTCCATTCATAAATATCAAGTTTACATAGGTCCCAAGTCATTGTATTTCATACAGGTTTTACAAAGCATTTGAATGGAAAATTATTATTTAAGTGCGGGCCATGAATTCTTGTTGTCTTCCCGAGAATTACCTTCAAGTACCTGAGATAAAACATGTTAAAAGAAAAGGGTCAGCGATAACGCCGAGTGAATTCATAGAGTTCAATAAAACCATTAATATAACATCGGTATAAAATTATTACCGAAAATCATTTTGTACAAATCCTTGTTGTAGACCATAAAATAGGCCAAAACATTTTATACAAATCCTTATCAAAATCATAATATAGGCTTTCGCCTTCAAAACCATTATACGAACCAATGTCGTAAAAACATCATACAATACGTTTTATAACGTTGTATAAAGTTAAATAAAAACCGTTATATGAATATGGTTATGTAAAACCAAAACACGAACATAAAATCAATAATAAGACCCCGTATTGCTAGTCAGGCAATATATCGTAATTCGGTGCGTATAGCAGTTTTTTGTTAATTGGATTGTTATAAGCCGCATGACATTGTTATCTTACTACAACAAACAACGGGTAGCTAACCCGAAACTCATTTGCCCATCTAAATTAGCGTGTCGTCACAATAATCACGCTTGTGTAAATCTTCTCATACATAAATTCGCTTACCAATCAATGTGGCACGACGGGGATCAACCGTCAAGGCGCGAACTGGGGTGATCGTCCCCAAATAGTACTATTATATGCATAAGCGTCTACCAAATCCCGGTAGTTCACAATTCATGCTAATGGGACTTTTAGTGACATAACCTAACTTTAATAATCCATTTCATTTCATCTATCGGGTCATTTAATCATTCATCAGGTCATAAAATCATTCGGGTCCAAATCAATAAATAGACAATCGGGACAACTAGTGTCCTATTTTATAAAAGCTAACATGTTATCTCCCTCGCGGGTTTATAAAACATTTCATAAAAACATTTAAAAGAGTGCGAGGCTATGACCTCACGTTGATGTGGGAAAGCGGGTTATCGGCAATTCGGATGTACGGTACGTGCTTCAAACACGGAAACCTATATAAATAATAATCGGTCTTAGACGTTTGTCCAATTACTTTATCAAAATAACAATTATGTATACATATGATGATTTTATATATATGATGATGATCAAGTGGGTTTATACATCTTTACTCATTCATTATAGTGTTTATGTGTTGGTAATTTTCAAGACTAGTTACACTAGTACAATCTTGTTTACATTTTGAAGCCCAATGGGCCTATTACAAGCCCAATACTATTCATTAGTCCAATTATACTTTTATTATCAGTATTATACTTTACATGTTGGGCCCAAATGGGTTAAGCCCAATAAATAAGTTTATAAGTGTTTTACTAACTAGTCGGGTTTATAGTCCAATAAGGCTACTTTGGCCCGTTAATGTCTATATGTTGTAAAGCTCGAGTTTTATTGGTTTTTACTTGTTATATAAGTTCATATATCAGTATGTGAGTTTATAAAAGTATATATTAGACGGGTCCGACCGTCTAAGTTTTATTTGACAAAAACGTTAATCTTTTGGTTTTAGCCGAAAAGACGTAAAACTTAGGATATAGTTTTATAATTTAGAAAAACATTTATACTTGTAATTTATATAACATGTCCCATTTTAATATCAATATTTATATAACACTTTTATTATAATTATTATCCACTAGTGGGTTTTATATATTTATATATTTTATATAATTTTTGAGTGCTTATATTATATATTATTTATACAAAATCAGTCCAAAAAATCTAGTTTACTAAGATGGTCATATCTAGATTTCTACATGGAGATAGAACCCCAAATTTTTATCACAGAAACTACATGATATGTGCTTCATTTTATTCCTGTATAGCTACTGATGAATCAACTTCTAAATATTTTAATAAATTCGTCCAAAACAGTGTAGGCAGATTTGCACTCTAAACTTGTTTTGATCATATCTCACTCATTTTTATGATTCCATTGTATGGACAACTCTCACATGTGTATAACACCTAATACTTACTGTATATTGATTCCACTTTACCATTATTTTATCAGTTTAACATTTGGTTACTTACTGTTCTTATACAGCCATCATATTTAGCAAGATTTTAACCTTGTTATTATGGTTTTTCATCTCTTTAATCATATTTATCAACACTTGATTCCCACACAACATTTTTATCATCATATATTCATCATATACATATACAATAAGAAAGAAAATACATGATTACATAATCAAAATAACAAGAGGATGGGAAGAACAATCTTTATACCACCAAGATTGTGTAGGTATTCATCAAGGCTTGGATTTTTGATGGAGAAATTTGTGATAGATCAACACCAATCTTCAAGACCACCAATATTGGTAAACTCCTTGTAGAGATCAGCCCTTGGACATCACCAAATCTTCTCCTTAGATGTTAAAATCACCACCAATCTATAGAGCTTCAAAAGGGCTTCATCATATGTGTGAATAACACATGATTTCATGGTTAAAATTGATCAAATGAGGGTGTTTTGTGGTGGTATGGGACGAATTTTTAGAGAGAGGAAAGAGGAGGATGAGTGGTTTTGCATGTAAGAGTTTAGTGGAAATGGTATGTGTGAAGTAGTTTGAATGGTTTTGTGAAAAGTTAGCTTACATTGTAAGCTTTAAGCAACAAGTGTAACACTTGTTTGTTAAGTGTTGACACCTAAGGGTGTGGTGTAGCTACTTGGCCGGTTATAGTGGGGGTGGGACAAGTGTCCCACTTGTCTCATCTCCACTAATTTACGGGTACTCCTCGATTCTAGTTTCCTAGATTTACGTGCCCTTGGGTCGTTTTACGAAAAATGTTTTTATAAATTATGAATTAACGGCACAAAACGAATCTAATAAAAATTGTCTCATCAAAAACGGAGTTCAAAAACGTAAATACGTAATCCTAAGGTTTCCGGTTCAGTCGTAAAGGACGTTAAATTAAAATCATAAGTCCTAATCTCTTCTCGTAAATTTGTGAGTTTATGAACCAACTCAAAATTAAAATCCCAAAATAATATTCACGGATATATTTATTTCCTGAAATGTCGGACTGTCACCAAAACGGTGTATGTAAACGTAAGCACGTAACGTAGAATCCTCCGGTTTAGACGTAGTCGATGCTACTTCAAGACGTAAATCCAAATTTCTTCCCAGCAATAAGTGAGTTCATAATATAACATTAAAATAAAGTTTTTAAATAATATTTGAGAATAAAATATAAACCATAAATTGACGGATTGTCACATACAAGCTTAAGAAGGCTCTCTATGGGTTGAAACAAGCTCCACGCGCGTGGTATGATCTCCTTTCAACATATCTCATTTCGGAAGGCTTCTCCAAAGGCAAAGTGGACCCCACGCTATTCACTCTCAAGGAAGGCAACGACATGATACTGGTACAAAATTATGTTGATGATATAATATTTGCTACCTCTAACATAGAATTGTCAAATCGCTTTGAGAAAATAATGTCCACACGCTTTCAGATGTCAATGATGGGAAAATTTTCATTTTTCTTAGGATTACAAATCTCTCAGAATCCCAGAGGCATCTTTATTAATCAATCCAAATATGCTCTAGAATCATTAAAGAAATATCACTTTGAAAACTGTGACCCCGTGGATATTCCAATGGTGGAGAGATCCAAGTTAGATGAAGATAGGGATGGGGTTACTGTCGATCCAAAACTCTACCATGGAATGATCGACACCCTTCTCTATCTGACTGCTAGCAGGCCTGATTTGCAATTTGCTATATGCATGTGTGCCCGGTATCAGGCTCGGCCTACCGAAAAGCACTTACATGTTGTTAAACGGATCTTCCAGTACCTCAAAGCAACACTTCATCGTGGTCTATGGTATCCGAAAGACTCCTCTATTGCATTAACATCATATGCAGATGCCGATCATGTTGGGTGTCAAGATACTAGGCGTAACACTTCTGGAACTGTGCAACTCCTTGGAGACAGATTGATTAGTTGGTCTTCAAAAAGGCAGAAAAGCAATGCGATTTCAAGTACGGAGACTGAATACATTACCATGTCTGGTTGTTGTACTCAAGTCCTTTGGATGAGATCACAATTAACTGACTACGGTCTTGGATTCAACAAAATCCCGATGTATTGTGACAACAAGAGCGCCATTGCCCTTTGCTGCAACTATGTTCAACACTCCCGGGCAAAGCACATTGACATACGCTACCATTTCATTAAAGAGCAAGTGGAAAATAGAGTGATCGAGCTGTATTTTGTCAACACTGAGTATCAGCTGGCAGATATGTTCACAAAAGCCTTAGATCGAGGATGAATCGAGTTTTTAATCGACAAGCTTGGCATGAAATCCTTCTCTCCGGCGACTCTTAAAGAGTTGGCAGAAGAGTCAGCAGAATAGTGGTAGTAAACTATTCGTGCGTATCCTTTGATCGTGATCATGTATATATGTACATATCTTATCCTAAAAGACAAATACAAAAATATAAAACCTATAAAAACCATAAAAAATATAAAATCAAGAAAATTCAAAAATATTTTTCATTTTAAATCGGGCATGTCTTTTAGTACGGTAATATTTACGGCCTTAGAAATGTCGATTAAAATTGACACGGCGCCATAATTAGAGTCCGTATAAAAGTTGTACATATTTTAAAACATGCCCAAATGGCTTGTAGTTATTTCTGACTGCAACCCGTTTTTCGCATTAAAGTCACGTATTTCTTACGAAAGCGTTGGCTCACAACGGGAATTAATTTTCTCGGGTATGGTTTACTTTAAAACCATACAAGGGATCGAGTTTACTTCATAACTTGGTCTAACACAAATTAGTGTACGTTTCAGTGCACTTATTTTGTAAAAATAAGAGATCTTATTGCCACCACGAATTGTTCTTATATCCAGCTACAACGGAAAAAGTCTTTCATCAGTACTCCTTAATTCAAAGACTACAACTCTTTAAATAGAAAACGGGTCTCAATTTAAGGGGGAGAAAATTTCAAATTATTTTCATCATCAAATCTGTCTTCAACAGTCTTTTAGAAAATTAATTGGTTACATGCTTAATGGTGAATTTATTTCTTAGTATGTATTCGTTGGACTTCGTGATTTTAGTGCTTTATGTAACTCAAATTTAGGCATAGGAGTTTACGTGCGTTATTTGGTTCTGTGTGAACAAATAGTTAATACATTATTTTAGTGATAACGAATGTTCAGGTTTATCTTAAAAAATGTTTAGCTAAATGCAACATAGAAAGAAAATGGAGGGTAAAAGTGTAAACTTGGAGAGTTTGACCTAGGTCAATAAACAAATACCCGCCCCCCTCTTTATTTTCTATCTTGTATTCGTTTCACTGTTTCACACACTCTCAACACATACTTGCCGTCATTGTTGTTTTTCTTCCATCTTCGCGTATTTTGCATCCTTGTTCTTTAAATCATCTAGGTAATTTACGTATTATGTTTTTCTATGTCTATTAATTGTGCTTATCATCCAATAGTTCCATATGCCTTTGATTGATTTTAATTAGGGTTGATCACTAAGTTCTCAATTACGTGACCCACTGATTGAATTGATAGAGGTAATAAGTGTGTAAACACTTATCCTTTTGCCACTAAAATCAAGGAAAAACAAGACCGAATCATGTGTTTTATATCAATAAAGTCAGAATTACGCGTGGTTTTGTGTTTTTGTGTTAAAATAGGTACAAATGATCAAAAGGAAAGAAAACACGGGATTTCACGGTCAAATGTTGAAGAAAAGTCCAAAAAGAGACAAAGACAAAGTCAAAAGACTAAAAGTGTGCCGAAGATCAAGAAACCCAACAAAATCGATACGATTTGAAGAAAAGACCAAAATGCCAAAGATCAAATCGTTTTTAGCGGATTTAATCTTTTTGAAGATATTCGAGCCAAGTGGGTCCCGCATTTGGTTAATGGGCCCAAAAAGCCCATTTATGGATTAACTTTTACTTATATTTGAACAAATACCCCAACAATGGCCCAATCCATTTTTCAAAAGGGAAAATATACACATGGATATAGAGAAGATTGGGCTTCCAAGCCCATTTTGATGACAACTTAAGGGACGGAGTTGTTTGCTAGTCAAAAGTCTTCACCTCACTTTTATTAAAATAAAACGCAAGTTTATTTCCCACACACTTTTGCTTGGTCAATGTTTAACCCGGTCAAAAATTCCTCACCCCACACGTGTCTTCATACACGTCTTTCCCTATCCCATAAAATAAATAAATCAAATGTTTTTATTTCTTACCCTACACCCCCACCCCATGCGATTTTACTCCCATTTTTACCTCACGTATCCCACCAATTCCCACACAATTAATAAAACCAATGTTTACCCACCCACTTCTTTTTTTCGATATAACCAAAAAATGCTTTCACTGTTTTTCTTTCTTCCCTAAAACGCAGCCTCACCATCTTTTTATCCCCAAAAACCCTAATTTACATATCAAAATTAACCCAATTAATAAGGGGCTTTTACCCTTATTGGGTAATTCATCAATAATAAATTAATTCCCCCAACTTTTCGCAAGCATCCACCATGTGGTCCTCAATATTTCCAACGTGGCGATCCGTGGCATCAGTTGTTCACAACCGTTGGATCAAAGAAAGAAGAAAGAAAAGATGAAGAACGGCTATGATCGCAAGCCTTGGCCACCAAGGAAGAGAAGAAAGTTTTTAGGGGTTTTCTCCTATAAAAACCCCTCACATCTTGTAATTGAAAGGAAGCTTTTCATTATTATTTTCAGTTTTTTTTTTAATTTTAGGAGTAGATTTAAATTAGGTTCAATTTTCTGAAAAATTAGATTAGATTATTGTATTTTAAATTCCCAGTTATTGTAATTTCTATTTATTAATGAAAGTTCTTTTTTAATTTAATTCGTGTCTTCTTTTCTTTAAATTCTGTCGAATTAAACTTTTGATATTTAAAATCCTATTTGTTCTTGTTACTATCCTTATTATTATTTGGTTACTGTTCTTTTTAATCTGCTTTTAACGCTGTTATTATTAATATTATTCGCTAAAAAAAAAAAAAAAAAAAAAAAAATATTTGGAAGTTACTGTTTGATTTTTCGAGAGGTGACTGTTTGGGATTGATGATCGAGAGACGAAAGAGGCGATTCGAAGGGGTGACAGTCGTTCGATTCACAAAGTTCGCTCAGCGCGACACTTCGGCTCAACGGTTTCGACACCGGGTTCTTTTTCTCGATTCTCTTTTAATTACCTAGTTAAGTTTAATTAAATCTTGTGTGTTTGGTTACCGTTTAATCTGCTTATTGCTAGTTTAATTAAGTTGTTTACTGTTCTGCTTTTGGGTTATAATTGTTTGCTTATTATTGCTACTTATTTGATTTCTGCTTAAGCTGTTTGAACAATATTACTGCTTTAATTTTGTATTCGTTTAGATCTACTTTACTCTTTAGCTGTTAGATTTATTAGACAAGTTTTTTTTATTAAGTTAGTTTATTAAGTCTGCTAGACTTTAGTTTTTATCTGTCTGTTTGGCTTATTTGCTATTATTTGTTTGTTTGGATTGTTTGGCTTATCTGCTTTTCTTTATATCTGTTAAGTTCATTTTAGTAGTTTAATTTGCTTTTAGTTTTCAGCTGCTCGTGTAGCTTATTGGTAATTCGGTTGGTTTACTTAACTGCTTGTCGATTTTAGTTTCATATGCTTATGTTGTTGGTATTTGTTTTTGATTATCTTGTTTGGGCTTATCTTGCTTATTTAGTTCAGTCAGCTTATCAGATTCAGCTTAATATGTTTTAACTGTTAGATTGTCCTTAGTTTTCGAATAGTTTTAATTTGGTTCTTGTTTTCAGCTTATTCTATTGTTAGGATTTTGTGCTTATTTTACTAATTTATTTGCTTAAAGAAAACTGAAACAATTGTTCAGTTTTTGACTTTCTGTCCAAATATCAAAGTTCCTAAAAAGTTCAAAAAAATAATTGCAAAAATCTGCTACTGCTTAGATTCGAACCCTGGACCTCCTGTTCAGGGGCCAAACGCCTCAACCATCTCTACTAGGCATCTTTTTGTGTTCTATTTCCCTTTACTCAATTAATGTAGGATAATTAAATTTGGCAGTTTACTTTAAAATTAGTTTAATATAAGTTTTATTAGTTTTAATATTAATTAAAAAGTTTTATTTAAATTCAGTTTTTTTATTAAAATATAAAAAGATAAAAAAAATATATAGTTTTAATTTTTAATTACTTTTAAAATTAGTTTAAATTTGATTAGATTTAAATTTAGTTTAATTAGAGTTTTTAGTTTATTTAAAATTAAGATAAAAGTTTTAATTAAGTTTTATTTTAATCTATCCTTCTTTTATGTCATTAAATTTAGTTTAGAATTTCTTTAGATTTAAATTAAAAAGTTTTAGGTTAAAATTAATTAGGTTTAAAGTTTAATTTAAAAAATAGATTTCATTTAAATGTTTTTATTAGCTTAATTTTTAAATTAGATTAGTTTTATTTAAATTGTTTTATTAGTTTTTAATATTAAAAAGATAAAACATCAAAAATATTGTTTACCAAAAACAAAGTTAAGTTGAAGCGTTAATCGGAAATCAATTCGTGTGAGTCGAGGAACGATAATAGAAACGAAAAAAGAGTTTGCAAAAACTCCAATATTAAAATGGCGCCGCTGCCGCTTCGCTCGTACGATTGACGATTTTTCGTGAAGACGTTTGGATTTTGGGATCCGTTCTTCTTGAACGTTAATTTTCTTGCACAAAAAATCAAAAATCCAAAAAAAATCAAAAACTCAAAAATACAAAAAAAAATAAAAAAACCACAAAAGCGATTTCTTTCCTAAGAATTGCACCAAAAAAAAGTAAAAAAGCAAAAAGTAATACTTTTTCCTAAAAGTATTACACCAAAAATATTACGTATTAGTGTTAATTTTTTTAGTTCGATTTCTTTCGATTTTTCTTGTATATATATATTTTTCTAAAAAATACAAAAATATTCTTCTTTTTCCTCTATTGTGTTTAATTCTTTTTCTCAACCCCTCTTATTTATAATTCTTCATGGATTTGTCTTGCGTTCGGTGTGGGAGACCATGGCTTGGTTTTCCAATATGTCCATGGTGTACTTGTGCGAAGTGTGGTTCCGATATCGACGATACACAATTTGGATATTGTCCATTGTGCAATTCTAGAAATTCGTACTTCTCCTCTTACACAAATTTCTCCCCTCCTTCCGTCTATGACAATTCCTATCCTCAACATGCACCGGCTTTTTCTCAATACCCGTGTTGCAATCATTGTGGGGGTTCTCACGATACTTCTTATTGTCAACCGATGAATTATGAGCCACATCCGTGCTATAATTCCGGTTTTCAAAATTTTGAACCCCCACAAAACTTCATCGTTCATCAACCTTCTATTAAGGAAATTCTCGAAAGCTTAAAACAAATCAAAATTAGTTTGCATGACGAAAGACAACAAGAGCAAGTTTCTACTCTTAGTGTTTCTACTCCTCCTCTTGTGCGTTCTTACTTTTATGATGATGACGATGAGACTACTATTTCTTAGAGTGATCTTTGTGCTCAATGTCCTAGTGCAATTGTAATCCCTTCTCTCAATATCCCAAATGCATCTAAGGATCTTGATACATCGAGTGAGATTAGCGATTTTGGGCTCGACAAACTCTTTGATGAAGTTTATGATGTGCCGACTTTTGTTGAGCTTACGGACACGGTCGTTCCGATAGTCCATGATCACATACTCACAAATCCAAAAGTGATAATTGATTCTTCCAATAAGAGTTCTATATGTGGTGAGTATGATGATTTCGTCTTCGAGCCCGAGATTAAGGAAATTATCGACCGAGAGCTAGCTCTTTTACCTCCACTTCCACCTACAAGTGAGGTCGATTTTTCCAATATCGAGGCCGAACTTGATGAGTTGGAACGTCTTATTTATAATAATGACGAACCAACTCACATGACCACACATCCAATTCTCGAGGAGTTACCTAATAAACACTCCTCTAATGAGAATTACGTTTACCACATTCGTGAGGATTTAACTTATCAACAAATCCCACAAATGAATGATGGTTTCGTACTTGATCGTGATCTCTTCGAGAGAATTTCTAAAATCCTAAATGAGGGGAACGACAAACCTTTGTTTGACGAGCCTATCTATGATGAAGAAATCGAAGAGATTCACGTTCATGAGGATGATTATTTTGACCCGGGAGGTGACATTGACCATTCTTTGATTGATACCTTTACGGCTTTGCCAAATTATGACCATCCATTGTCTTTAGGGGATGACAATTTGTCTCCTTTACCCATCCCACCTCCCGTGGATCACGACCTCACATACTTTTCATATGTTGAGAGGACCTTTTTACCTTCTATGACTTATCCTCCTGCCTCCCATTTATTATGTTCATCCGGGACCGAGGACAAGATCTTTAATCCTGGTATCACATTCGAGGCTTCCCCATGGACCATTTAATTCGGGGTCGAGTCAGGCTCGTGACTCGGTTAACAAAAACAAGCGCTTCTCGGGAGGCAACCCGATTATCTATCTTTTATTTATTTTCTACAATAAGTGTAGGGGGAGCCGTGTAGGTTGTTTGTTTGTGTGTTGTGTTGTGATTGTGTAGGGACTTGTGCTTTGATGATCCACTTTTGGTACTTTTGACGAGACCCGTGTTCCCGTGTTTCCCGTGTACCCGTTTAATTCGATAAGTTTTTGCTATTGTGATTTAATCTTGTAAATAAAACGAATAAATGTAATCACTTTAGTTGTCCTTTCCTTAGCTCGATTTAAACAACGCACTCAATGTCCTAAGTGTAGGGGAGTTTATTCTCCCATATGCTTAAACATTGAGGGCAATGTTTATCTTAAGTGTAGGGGGATTTCTATCGAAATTTTAGTGGCCTTTTCCATGAATTTGACCCTATTTTAACCGGAAAATTTTTAAAATTTTCAACGTTTTTCAAATTTTTGATCTATTTTGGCCTTGAAGTATTTTTCTTTTATTTTCTTTTCTTTTCTTTGCATCATATTTATATTTTCTATTTTCAAGAATAAAGTAAAATAAATAGATAAATAAATAAAATGGTTTTAACAAGTTTAGATATCTTTGATATATTAGGCCCGTCATGAATATTTTGACTCAACCCGAGTTTACTTATCCAAGTTTACTCTAGCTAGTATCCTTAACCATATGGACCTTAATTGGTTTATTAGGCTAAGCATCCACGAGTCTCATTCCTTGAGATTTTAAATTGTGGAGAACGAGAGATGATAGAGTTAATTATAAGTTTGGTATTCTTTCATTAACTTATGTGAGTTAGTTATGAGCTTTTTCTCCCATCGCTTGTTAATAAATATATTTGCAATAAATAAGGTTGTACGATTTAAAAGGTTACTTAGCTTCTAGCACAAGATCGTTTAAAAGTTGCTCGGTATTAATTAGAGTTCATAGCCAAGGCATAACTTATTGAAACGGGACGCGAAGATTGGCTTATCCAAAAAGGCCCTAACAAGGCATGAGGATACCCGAGTCCAAAAAGGCCCTCACAAGGCATGAGGATTCACTTTCTGCTAAAGATTCTAAGATGATGTGAAGATCATTAACCCAAATCAATATGAAGGATCAAGACACACGACGAGAAGCAATTACTCCCCTAAGGATCATGGAGAAGTCTATCCAAAAAGACCCTAACAAGGTATGAGGATAAATGAATCCAAGTCCGAAAAGGAGGCGGATCGTTGTATATCAAAATCCTAAATAAAGAAGAGGATAAATGAAGAAGTCGTGGTCAACGTTTGAAGCATCTTTCACTCCTTATGAAGATGTATACCAAAATGAAGAGAAGACCATAATTTCAAGATCGTCTCTCAAGATTTGAAGTTTGAAGTACAAGCCAAATATCGGTCCGAGAGAGGTCTCAAATCGTGAAACGAGTTATGCCAAGATATGAACTTTATGAGGTTTCGAGAAGCCGTTTTAAAAGATTTTGTCCTTTAGCTAACTATCGATTAAATCGTCCCACTTTATTTTCGGCCTTAATAAATTATCGAAATAAGTCAAAAAAATGCATCCTCGTGATCATTCAAGACAAAAATAAAATATAAGAGATACACCGTAGGAATAAGGGGGTCTAAGTGATTAACTAAACCACATGAGTAAATGTTAGTGGTGCTAACTTGTAGTAAACAATGATCTCGTTTTTAAGCTTGGTATGGGGAACGTGAAACTTGAGGGTGATTAATATTCATGACACTAAAGCCCTAATTTAAGTCTTAGATTTCTTTACGAGTTTCTTCCATCAATAATTTTCAAGTTAACAAAATAGTTATAACTTTTGTTTCCTTTAAAGTGTTTATCTTTTTATCGTAGTAATAATAGTATATTGTAATAAAGGCCAAGATGGGTTAATAATGAGAAAAATGTAACTATATGATTTGAAATAATGCATTGCATGGGGTCATTGCAATGGTCAAGTGTAGGGGATTTAATAAGTGTGTAAACACTTATCCTTTTGCCACTAAAATCAAGGAAAAACAAGACCGAATCATGTGTTTTATATCAATAAAGTCAGAATTACGCGTGGTTTTGTGTTTTTGTGTTAAAATAGGTACAAATGATCAAAAGGAAAGAAAACACGGGATTTCACGGTCAAATGTTGAAGAAAAGTCCAAAAAGAGACAAAGACAAAGTCAAAATACTAAAAGTGTGCCGCAGATCAAGAAACCCAACAAAATCGATACGATTTGAAGAAAAGACCAAAATGCCAAAGATCAAATCGTTTTTAGCGGATTTAATCTTTTTGAAGATATTCGAGCCAAGTGGGTCTCGCATTTGGTTAATGGGCCCAAAAAGCCCATTTATGGATTAACTTTTACTTATATTTGAACAAATACCCCAACAATGGCCCAATCCATTTTTCAAAAGGGAAAATATACACATGGATATAGAGAAGATTGGGCTTCCAAGCCCATTTTGATGACAACTTAAGGGACGGAGTTGTTTGCTAGTCAAAAGTCTTCACCTCACTTTTATTAAAATAAAACGCAAGTTTATTTCCCACACACTTTTGCTTGGTCAATGTTTAACCCGGTCAAAAATTCCTCACCCCACACGTGTGTTCATACACGTCTTTCCCTATCCCATAAAATAAATAAATCAAATGTTTTTATTTCTTACCCTACACCCCCACCCCATGCGATTTTACTCCCATTTTTACCTCACGTATCCCACCAATTCCCACACAATTAATAAAACCAATGTTTACCCACCCACTTCTTTTTTTCGATATAACCAAAAGAATGCTTTCACTGTTTTTCTTTCTTCCCTAAAACGCAGCCTCACCATCTTTTTATCCCCCAAAACCCAAATTTACATATCAAAATTAACCCAATTAATAAGGGGCTTTTACCCTTATAGGGTAATTCATCAATAATGAACTAATTCCCCCAACTTTTCGCAAGCATCCACCATGTGGTCCTCAATATTTCCAACGTGGCGATCCGTGGCATCAGTTGTTCACAACCGTTGGATCAAAGAAAGAAGAAAGAAAAGATGAAGAACGGCTATGATCGCAAGCCTTGGCCACCAAGGAAGAGAAGAAAGTTTTTAGGGGTTTTCTCCTATAAAAACCCCTCACATCTTGTAATTGAGAGGAAGCTTTTCATTATTATTTTCAGTTTTTTTTTTAATTTTAGGAGTAGATTTAAATTAGGTTTAATTTTCTGAAAAATTAGATTAGATTATTGTATTTTAAATTCCCAGTTATTGTAATTTCTATTTATTAATGAAAGTTCTTTTTTAATTTAATTCGTGTCTTCTTTTCTTTAAATTCTGTCGAATTAAACTTTTGATATTTAAAATCCTATTTGTTCTTGTTACTATCCTTATTATTATTTGGTTACTGTTCTTTTTAATCTGCTTTTAACACTGTTATTATTAATATTATTCGCTAAAAAAAAAAAAGAAATATTTGGAAGTTACTGTTTGATTTTTCGAGAGGTGACTGTTTGGGATTGATGATCGAGAGACGAAAGAGGCGATTCGAAGGGGTGACAGTCGTTCGATTCATAAAGTTCGCTCAGCGCGACACTTCGGCTCAACGGTTTCGACACCGGGTTCTTTTTCTCGATTCTCTTTTAATTACCTAGTTAAGTTTAATTAAATCTTGTGTGTTTGGTTACCGTTTAATCTGCTTATTGCTAGTTTAATTAAGTTGTTTACTGTTCTGCTTTTGGGTTATAATTGTTTGCTTATTATTGCTACTTATTTGATTTCTGCTTAAGCTGTTTGAACAATATTACTGCTTTAATTTTGTATTCGTTTAGATCTACTTTACTCTTTAGCTGTTAGATTTATTAGACAAGTTTTTTTTATTAAGTTAGTTTATTAAGTCTGCTAGAGTTTAGTTTTTATCTGTCTGTTTGGCTTATTTGCTATTATTTGTTTGTTTGGATTGTTTGGCTTATCTGCTTTTCTTTATATCTGTTAAGTTCATTTTAGTAGTTTAATTTGCTTTTAGTTTTCAGTTGCTCGTATAGCTTATTGGTAATTCGGTTTGTTTACTTAACTGCTTGTCGATTTTAGTTTCATATGCTCATGTTGTTGGTATTTGTTTTTGATTATCTTGTTTGGGCTTATCTTGCTTATTTAGTTCAGTCAGCTTATCAGATTCAGCTTAATATGTTTTAACTGTTAGATTGTCCTTAGTTTTCGAATAGTTTTAATTTGGTTCTTGTTTTCAGCTTATTCTATTGTTAGGATTTTGTGCTTATTTTACTAATTTATTTGCTTAAAAAAAACTGAAACAATTGTTCAGTTTTTGACTTTCTGTCCAAATATCAAAGTTCCTAAAAAGTTCAAAAAAATAATTGCAAAAATCTGCTACTGCTTAGATTCGAACCCTGGACCTCCTGTCCAGGGGCCAAACGCCTCAACCATCTCTACTAGGCATCTTTTTGTGTTCTATTTCCCTGTACTCAATTAATGTAGGATAATTAAATTTGCCAGTTTACTTTAAAATTAGTTTAATATAAGTTTTATTAGTTTTAATATTAATTAAAAAGTTTTATTTAAATTCAGTTTTTTTATTAAAATATAAAAAGATAAAAAAAATATATAGTTTTAATTTTTAATTACTTTTAAAATTAGTTTAAATTTGATTAGATTTAAATTTAGTTTAATTAGAGTTTTTAGTTTATTTAAAATTAAGATAAAAGTTTTAATTAAGTTTTATTTTAATCTATCCTTCTTTTATGTCATTAAATTTAGTTTAGAATTTCTTTAGATTTAAATTAAAAAGTTTTAGGTTAAAATTAATTAGGTTTAAAGTTTAATTTAAAAAATAGATTTCATTTAAAAGTTTTTATTAGCTTAATTTTTAAATTAGATTAGTTTTATTTAAATTGTTTTATTAGTTTTTAATATTAAAAAGATAAAACATCAAAAATATTGTTTACCAAAAACAAAGTTAAGTTGAAGCGTTAATCGGAAATCAATTCGGGTGAGTCGAGGAACGATAATAGAAACAAAAAAAGAGTTTGCAAAAACTCCAATATTAAGAGGGTTTTTGGTTCCATTAGGTACACAAACATAGGCTTATGCTTAGATTGCCTTAAAATCAGTATGTTATTGCCTTAGATCATCATCAATTTGAAACAACCTTTGATAACTCCAGATTGAGAAGTACTTGGTTTTGAAAAGTGATATAAGGTTACGAAGTACTTGATATTGTCATTGCGAAGTACCTGTTTTTCTTTGGGATTGCGAAGTATATAACTTTGACTGTCATTGCGAAGTACTTGTTTTCTTTATATGAGATTGCGAAGTACATAACTTTGAATGTCTTTGCAAAGTACCTGTTTTCTTCATATAAGATTGCGAAGTACATAACTTTGAAGGTGATTGCGAAGTACACAACATTGCTTTTGATTGCGAAGTACTTGATTTTGTTTGATTGCGAAGTAGTCTTCTTTCTTGCTCAATATACATGTTTCAGAAGTAACTAAGATTACGTAGTAGCATTGATTAGCATTGCGAAGTACTTGTGTTTAATACTGCATTGCGAAGTAGTGTATATTGTACATTACGAAGTAGCTTTGTTTGATATTTGCGAAGTAGTTTGGATTAGGATTTGAAGTAGTTGTGTTTGGTATTGAAAAATTGTATTATTTGTTCTATCAATTGTTTGTCTTCTGAATTTGTTTATCTTATGATAGAATTGCTATGCTTGAAGGAGTGTTATGCATAGTGATATACTATTTTGTCTGTATCAACCTTGTGTGTTTTATCTTAAGCAGAAACATGTCACTCACTGGGGATCAACAGCGACAAGCCGATCTCAAACTCGTTCCAACCGATGCACGTCTTAAGTTTAAACCAAAAAATATCAGACTGCAAGAAGGTTTTGTACCAACTCAGCATGCTTTCAGAGTAGCCATGGAGATCCTTGATCTTACACCAATAAAAAATGCATTACGGTATACGACATCAGTTCCAAAGGTGTACATGCATGAATTTTGGGTCTCCAAGAAGTCACTGTCTGAAACAAAGATATCATTCACAATCGACAAACGTAAGAAGATAGTCTCTCTTACCCACTTTCGTCAGATTCTTGGATTACCTCGTTTCGCTGCAGGGGAAGAGTTTGTTGTTGATCCAACCAAGGACGATCTCTTAAATACACTTCAAGCTTTAGGATATGGTATAGAACTAAGGAACTTGTCACAATTTACCACAGCACAACTAGGACAACCATGGAAGGCAATATTCCATATCCTCATTTGGTGTCTTACTACAAAACATAGTGGCCATGACTCATTCAGACTGCCTCAAGCGTGCATTTTTTGGGGAATCTTTCAAAACCAAAAGATAGATTATGCCAAATATATGTGGCAGGAGTTCACCTATCAACTATTTGACAACAAAAAGAAGAAGTCTGACCACCTTCCAGTTCCTCGATTCATAAAGCTGATCATTGATTACTTCATGAAAGAAGACGATGAAATTAATAAACGTGGAAAATTCTTCTACCATACTGAAGAAGACGATGATCTATTGACAGTCATGAAAATAGAAGGACAAAGGGATACTTATTCAGGAATTCCTGCTCCAGTTCCTGATAACCTATTGAATGATGCTATCAAGACAAGTGATGCTTACAAGAAAGTTTTGCGAGAGGTGGAAACACAAAAAGAACGAGCTGCTTCTAGAGAATTTTCTACAAAACCAAAAGACAAACGCAAACACAGTGAAACATCAGAAGAAACAGCTTCACCTAAGCCCAAGAGGAAGAAAACTCTCGCCAAGACCAGTGGAAAGGAGTTAATGCTTGAGGATGAAGATGAAGATATTAATGAAGAAGAACTGCTTCGCAAAACCGAAAGACGAAATGTAAAGAAAGCTATCATGCAAAGTAAGAAAGACACTGGGGGTAGTGGCTCTGGTATGAAAGCAAAGGAAACCATACTACCTTCTGATATTGCTAAATTTGGGAAACCTGATGATGAGATGGCTTTTATACATGATCTCATCGTTCTTTTTGGGCTTTAAATGTACAAAACATCATCAAATAGACCATATATATGCTTGTATTTGCTCATTGTGTATTTTAGGTACGGATATTGAGAAAACAACAAAAGATCACAAAGAACAAGCAAAAACGAACACGGGAAACGAAGCCGCACAATGAACCAAGCCCTAATGAAGATTTCCCAAGAAAAACCCTTGAAGATTTGAAGAATGTACAAGAAGGGTCCTCCAATATTGAAGAATTGACACTTTAAACCCTTGTATATTCATAATTACAAGTTTGGTCCTTAAAGGTTGTCATAATTACAAAAAGGGCCCTCCACTTTGAAGCATTGGCAAATTTAGTCCCTCAACAAAGCTAAATTGTCAATCATTATCCTCCTCAAAGTCAAACATACCATAAAGTCCTTAAAAGTACAAAAAAGAACAAGATTGGTCCTTGAAATATGTTAAATTGCAAAAAGGACCCTTAACCTTCATTAATTGGCAAGAATGGTCCCTCAAAAATGAAGACTTGTCAAATTCAGTCCTCCAAAATGTCAATTATACAAGTCAAGACCAT
This sequence comes from Glebionis coronaria, assembly GCA_025667525.1. Taxonomy (NCBI): domain Eukaryota; kingdom Viridiplantae; phylum Streptophyta; class Magnoliopsida; order Asterales; family Asteraceae; genus Glebionis; species Glebionis coronaria. The sequence goes on along the minus strand of CM046877.1, from coordinate 286,176,476 downwards.
AATCATTGAATAAAATGCCAAAACAGCCCTTCAAGAATCATGAATTGGCAAGAAATACCCCTGAAAATACTTTGAAAAAGTATTTGTGGCCAAAGTGAGAAAAATAAAACTTCATTTATAAAGGAAATCTGGCTTTGGTGAAGTAAACTTGAAATGGAAGGAAATGGAAAGAAGGGGGGTTTGATCTGGCCGACAACAAAACTTACCTAGACTAATCCCCTTGTGCCACCTGTCCCACTCACTCCCCTCATCCAATTAGATCTTCCCATTCCTCTACCTCACACCTCACTCACCCTAACCCGTTTAAACTTAATATTAATTAAGATTAACACGTGCCAAACAACTTTTTAAACCAAAAACTGGATTAAAACATGTAATGTTCATGTTCTTAGCAAAATTAGGTTTTCCTAATTGGCATGAAATTAGCCCACCAAAATGTCCAGATTTATGATTAAACTTGTCTTAATCATAACCCAACTCTCATTAACCCTACCACATCACCACATTTGTCACATGCTTTCCCTGATTTACCACCTTTGAGGAAGACGCCAAAATAGTGCCCTTCATCCAACGTCCCACGTCATTGCTTGGAACTTAAGCCTATTCTAGGCCCTTGATGAAATTCTTGCACCCTTTACAGCTTCACAAACAGCCAAGAGTTCACATGATCAAAGCATAAAGCCAAAACTGCAAAGGGCATTTTAGGGATTTTACAGCATTAGGGTTTTCATTTTTAGGTTTTCTAGTCATTCCTTGTAGCCTATAAAAGGCATAGTACTTAGTCATTTAGCTTTTGCTCTTGATTTTTCCTTGTTCAAGTTCTGTAAATCCTTTGTCATTATTGAATGAAAAGTGTTTGAATTTTTGAAGAAAGACCAAGTGCCAATATTATTATACGCTTGTTTATGTTTAATGTTTGATAATCTTGAATCTTAAAACCTGTTTTCTAAAGGAGGGTGCAAAAGTTTACATTTTTCCAAGTTCTTGATATTTTGCTAAGTCTTGTTTCGACCTTGGTATTCTTGGGCTAAAAGTGGTCTATACATCCTGATAAGGAGCTTATCAAGGTGTTGTGAGCTTATAGCTTGGGGATAATCAAGTGTGGGATACAAAGGTTGCATTAATCAAGATTTTTCATTTTTCTACTTTTTTATAATTTGGATATTATTGCTTCTAACCTTGTTGAATCTTAGCAGGGTTGTTTGTGGAAGCTTGTGCTTGTTCTTGCTAGCACATAAGCTCAAAAATCCATGGGTGTTGATGTACATCCATGACGTTTGAACCTTTTTACCCAAAATTTGCTTAAAATCTTGATTTTTGATGAATTGGTGCATAGCTTGTGTTCTTGTTGGATTTTTGTCTTGATTCTGCTTGATACTGCATGCTCCAGTTGTTGTTATGCTAGATTAGGCTTGGGGTAAACTGAATCACAAATTAGCTTTGTTAATTCTTGGATTGAAAAAGTTAAAGGGGTGTTTGGGATTATCTGTTTGAGTTCATAAAGTGACGTAGAGTTGTTAGGAGTTGGTATATCGTGTTGGTATATGCTTAATACTTGGTTGTATGCTAAAACCTGCAAGTTTTCAGTCTTGTAACCTTTGAATCTTGATTGTGCTATAAAAAGTTGGATTTTGCCTGTTTTGACCTAAGATCTTGGAAACACATAGCTTGTATGCATGCTTAGGGATAACAAGTGATTAAACACACTTAATATAATCTGTTAAGAAGATTTGAGTGTTTGAAATTGGCTTGTTGGTCAAGTACATCAGAAAAGTGCTAAGTCTGTTGACTGTTGTTCATCAGTGAAGTTCATAAGCTTGAATCTTGTTCAAAACTTGTTGACATTACATGAAACTTGTTGATTTATGTTCATTTGAGTTAAATCTAGCCTGTGTATGCATTTGGTGAAGTTTGGTTAGCTTATTCTTGCTCAAAGTGCTTTTTGGTGAAATCTGCTTATTGTTCATAGACTGGTGCATATATGGTGATAAATTGATTAAACTGTATCAATTGGCTGTTTGAAATTGTGTTTTTATGATTGCTATTGACTCCTTATAATTAACTGATCATTTGGGTGCCTTTGTGTAAACTGAATCCACAAAAAAGTCACTAAAGACAAAAAGTCAAACAAGTCAAGCAGTGGGAAAAGTTCCCACTAAAATCAGTAAAAAAAATTCCCCCTGTTAGTGCAATTTAACAAACAGCTTATTAATAAGCCATTTTAGCTTATTGAGACTTGCAACAACTTTGCTTTTGTAATCAATCTTACTTATTTGACCCATTTAGTTAAAATGGAGCTTATTAGACTTTGACTTTGACTTTTGACTAGAAAACGAATCAAGTTGACTTTTACAAAAGTGCTTATTGCTTATTCCAGCTTATTTAGTGGTTCTTTTTTAAAGATCTTTGGTTCATAAGCTTAGTTTAGCTATTTGTGACTTATTGCAATTTGAATCAGCTCTTGAAATAGCCTAGAACTCGAAAACGACTATTTTGTCGTTTTGTGAAGATAGCTTATTGCTTATTCAGGCTTATTTCTTAGACTTATTTCAAATTTCTTTTTACAAATAGCTTATTTAAGCCAAGAGAAGGACGTATGTTTAATTTCAGCTTATGGCATCAACTTATAGCTTAATGGGCCAAAAAGCCCATTAAGAATAAGTTGTTTGAAATAAGTTAGCTTAAATCACATTTTCAGCTTTTGGGCCTTGGAAAATTGTGTTCAGAATCAAATTTTAAGTTAGATAGGAGCTTTTGGGCCATTTTTATAAACATTTTTCTTATTGGGCTTAATTTGGCCCAACAAGGGTCTGTTTTGGACTTTGGCCCATTTGAAGGCCCAATAGGCGTATTTAGGTAAATTCAAGTTCATTTCTGTGTTACTTAGGTAAAATTAAGCTAGTTTGCAACTTTTTAGAATTTTTTAGGAATTTTGGATTTTTTATTATTATTTTTTTATTATTTTTTTATTATTTTATTATTATTTTATTATTAAAAATTAAAGTTTAGATTTTTCAACTTTTTATATTTTTTCTAGGTTCTAGACATCGAATTAGGATTTTTACAACTTTTCAAATATTTTTAGCATCTTTTAATTATTTTCTAGAATTAATTTAAGGTTTATTAGTTTTTAAGTATTTAAAAATAGTTTTTAGTGGTTTAAAAATCTAGAAAAATACTTTTTAGTTTAATTAGGTTATTTTAGAGGTTTACAAACTTTAAAATCTTGATTTGTACTTTTTACTAGTTAATTTTGATTTTTAGGGCTTTAATTAGCATTTAAAAATTAATAATTAATTAAATAAAAGGTTTTAGCAAGTTTTTATTTTTTGTAAACCCTTAGAATATTTTAGTGGATTTTTAATAATTTTTTGGGATGTTTTAGAATAAATTTTTAATTTACCCCTTTTTACGGTTTTACGTCTTTTATGTCTTAGTGTAATTTTCCATTATCTGTCTTCATTTTTCTTTTCTTCTTGCATAATATTAATCTCAAATAATTAATCCAAGTCATTACACACATAACACACTAGCCTCCTTGAGAACGAACTCGTTTCATACACTTGGGGTCATTGATATACGTTTTCCTAAACGTGTGTTAAACACTTGCCCTAATTACATCCTTGTTTTCCTAAACAAGGGCGTTTTTACAACTATCATTTTGGCGCCGCTACCGGGGAGGCTTGTTGTGTTTTGAATTGGACAATTGTTGTTTTTATATTATCCGTAATAACTATTTGTATTAGTAGCACTCTACTAATACGTATTATCGGTTTTTCGTTTTTTGTGTGAATATTATTAATATATTGTATACGTGTCACAAAAATTTAACAAGTACTCCAAAAGTGTGAAAATACAACCTTGATTTGGGATTTCATCACTCAATCATTGTATTCGAATCTCAAACAAAGAAAAAAGGCAAAATAGATAATTACTTTCGTGAAGCTTAATTTCAATTAACACAAACTATAAGGTGGGTATAAGGCGGTTGTATTTCACGACCTAAAGGAAAAAGGCTCTTAAGTGCTTCGCGTCGGCCCGTTTCCTCGGCTTGCTTGTGCGTGTTTTGAGAAAGAGGGTTAATCGAGGGTTTGCCACCCAAAGTATTATCTACGTATCATATATATTTTCTTGGTTTCAAATGATTAAACCCTCTTGAACGTTTTGGTGTTCCACCAACGTTCTAAAGTCATCGAAGGCGTTCACTTCACGTGATCGTTTTCATTCCTTGAGGCTCCTTTAATCAAGAGATTTGATTTGAGGAGAGATTTGTAGATTTTGGTCTACGTAATACATCACAAAAATCCAAAAAAATATAAAAACAATCAAAAACACAAAAAATCAAAAAAGTAAAAACACCCAAAAGAATCTTCTTTGCTCATCCCCACGTTGTACGTGACGTTTATGAAAACTCATAACCAAGCAAAACGTGCACGTAAACGAAGAAACCGTAAGGAAACAACACCAACGTTTTCTAGTGAAGACTCTCCCATTGACGAACCCATTGTAGAACAAGTAGTCACCATGGCTAATCGAACTATGATGGAGTTACTTCAAGCACCCACCGAGGGTTATGGAGAGGCCATTGTGATTCCCGCTATCCTTGCGGAGAATTTCGAGGTCAAGACGGGTTTTGTTAGCCTCAAAATATTGAGCCAAACAAGAATGCTCGGTCATATGTTTATTATGTATCGTATTTTAGAACGTTGTAATAGGTAGTATATTAGTCGTGTTATTACGGGCTTAACTTTAAGCTAAGGTTCATTAATAAGTAACCAAAGCCCAAAAGGAAAGCCCGGCCCAAACCATATAGTCCATAAAGAAGCCCGCATGTGGGTGGACTATATATACCCTTCCTAGCATGTTAGGAAGGGTGTTGGTTCATTTGTATTCTCACTTCTCAATCTAACATTCCACAAGTTCCAACCATTTTCTCTCTACTTTCTCTCACTACTTTCTCTCTCTAAAATTCATCTCATTTCTACCTTTCTTTCTTTAAATTCGTGATTATAACATCATTATATTAGGGACAACAATTGGTATCAATCGCCACGGGGTAGTTTTGTGATTGGTTGTTGTGTTTTCATATGATCCGTTTGATTTGATCCATATTTCTTCCTCGAATTCAAGATTTTTCTTGTTTTTTGATTGTGTTTCTTAATCGTATAACTTCTTTAATCTTGTTGTAGACATTTGGTTGTTTTGGTTTGGTTAAAAACACGATCTTGTTGCCTAAAAGTTGCTAAATTTGTTGCCTAAAAGTTGCTATAATCGTTGCCTAAAAAGTTGGAAAAACAAGGTCCCTTATTGCGACAACTTGAATTTCGGAAAAGGTAGTACGGTTTCGATCGCAATAACCCTAGGGTTTTACTTTGCGATCAGTATTGCGATAGCCCTTTATTCCGATCTGAACATTCCGATCGTTATTGCGATCTGGATTGCGACGGATTTAAGGCAATCTTGAAACGTTACTCTGCCCACATTGCGACAGCCACATTGCGATAGGTACACATTCCGATCTGGGATTTCGATAGGTACACATTGCGATCTGAATATTCTGATCTGGAGGATTCCGACAGGTGCACATTGCGATCAAAAGGACATTCCGATCTAAGCAACATTCCGATGGGCATTCCGATGGCACATTCCGATGACATGTTTAGCCAAATTTTGTTTGAGTATTTTTTAGATTTAGCCACCATCTAGACTAGTTTCGGAACGTAGTTTACACGAAGATTAAAAAAAAAAAAAAAAAAAAAAGAGTTAAAATTTTTAGGTCAAGTAAAATCAAATTTTTTCCATACTAGTTTTAGGACATTTCTAGCTCAATTTCAAAATTTGGTGATTAAAAATTTTTTAGGTCTACCGTTTTGTCGGACTGAGGAATTTATTGTCGGGCTGAAAAAAAATCGCAATTTTCGGAATTTCAACAACCAAACAATCACAACACAACTACTTAAGATCCAAATTCGATTCATCATTTCAGAGAATATTGAGATGGATTCCACTGCCGAATATCGTGTGACGAACAACAACATAATGGTGGCAGGTAACAAAGAAAGACCACCAATGCTTGTGTCGGGTCGATATGATCAATGGCAATCACGTTTTATACGTTACCTTGACACAAAACCTAACGGTGATGCTTTAAGGCAATGTATTTTGGAAGGACCCTATAAACTCTCAAGGATTCAAGTTCCTGCAGTACCAGCCACAGACACAAGTGACGCACAACCCGCATATGAACGTGATGAAAAGAGGACTGACCTCACCCCAGAGAACCGTGCGTGGTTTGATGCAGAGAAGGAAGCAATCTACTTAATTCTCAGTGGCATTGGAGATGAGATTTACTCTATGGTTGACGCATGTCCTACTGCTCAAGAAATGTGGACGGCCATTGAAAGATTGCAACAAGGTGAATCACTTAACAAACAAGATGTGAAAACTAAGATGTTTTGGAACTTTGGCAAGTTTACATCAAAGGATGGGGAATCAATTGATTCTTATTACTCCCGATTCTACAAGATGATGAATGATATGACCCGAAACAACTTGCAAGTTTCCACCATGCAAGTCAATGTCCAATTTCTACAGCAACTTCAACCAGAGTGGACACGGTTTGTCACCTTGGTGAAACAACAACAAAAGTTAGACGAAGTTTCATATCACAAGCTCTTTGACATCTTGAAACAATTTCAAAATGAGGCAAATGAACTTCGAGCTGAACGAGTTGCGAAGATTTCTAATCCACTTGCTTTGGTGTCTACCACTCAACATTACCCAGATTATCACTCCCGTACTTCAAAGACCTACTCTACTCAATCACCATCACCACGATCATCCATTGTCTCTAAGTCACATGCTCCAACACGATCCCGCGGCAAAGAAGTTGCAAGAGCACCATCACCCATACCTGAGCAATCATCCGAAGAAGACAGTGATGAAGAAGTAGCTCAAAGGGATAGGGAATTCAAGCAATAAATGGCTTTCGTTATGAAGCAATATAAGAAAATCTACAAACCCACCAACAACAACCTTCGAACATCTTCAAACTCGAGGAACACCCATGCACAATGTCCTCCAAGGTATGACACACGAAGACGTGCTGAGAGTCCTCCAAAGTATGATCGACAACCTAAGTATGATAATCAGAGGGTGGCTACTGTTGTTGGAAATCGGGAAACTGTTGGTACTCAAGTTGTGCAACAAAGTGGGATTCAGTGTTTTAACTGCAGAGGTTTTGGGCATTTGGCCAAGGAATGCAGGCAGCCAAAGAGGGTTAAAGATTATGGTTATCATAAGGAAAAGATGTTGTTGTGCAAGAAAATGGAAGCTGGAATCAAGTTATCAGCTGAGGAAGGAGAAATGCTTGACGACACAGATGATGAACTCTCCGACCAAGAACTCGAGGCACATTATTCATACATGGCAAAGATTCATGAGGTCCTTAACGTCACTGAAGATGACAATGGTACTATCTTTGATACCGAGCTAATTGATAAGGTACAAGATGATGCTGAATATAATGTGTTTGGTAATACACATGAGCATAGTGATCCACCAACAACAATTACTGACACGTGTATGATGGAAACGGTTGATAGCAATACCACACCCGATTCATCAGACATGTGCAATAATGAGTTTGAGGATGATCAACATGCAAATGAGTATGATGACGAGGAGCGTGTCGCGCTTGCTAATTTAATTGCTAGTTTACAAAAAGATGTCAATGAAAATAGAAAGAATCAAAAGCAATTAAAGAAGGAAAACGCAGCGCTCACTCAAAACTTTGAAGAATGCAAAGCCGCTCTTATAAAATCTAGTGAGACTATTGATAGTTATAGGGCTGAGCTTCTTCAAAAGACCAACGAGCTTGAGGGGTACAAAAGTCGTGTCATCAACGATAAAAAGGACGATTTTGAAAATAAATACAATGAAGCTCTTGCTTTGTTAACTAAAGAAAAACGTCAATTTAATGTTTTATTAAGTGATGAACGTCAAAAAACGTACTTTGCCACAACAAAAGTTAATGAACTTGAACAGAGGATTTCTATGAACACCACCGATTCTGCTAAAATTCTTAACGAGAAGAAACAAGAGGTTGAAACATTAAAACAAGATTTCAAAAATAGACCAAGCAAAGATACTGAAAAAGTAAAGAACCTCGAAGAACAAGTCGATTTTTTGAAAAAAGTTGTTTATAATACACATGACTCTATTCAAACCATAAGAATGATAGCACCTCGGTCGTTTTTCAAGGGTCAACCTAGCTTTGCCACCCCCAAGTACCTCGAACAAGCTCAAGCTGCTAACCCCCATTTATATCTTGACGAGTCCGAATGGACCAATCATGATTGCCCTGTAGCTAACCTCGATAGTGAAGAGACGTCCCTTTGGGATAAGGAGAGTAGATCACCGGTCAATAAAGATTTTGTGAAACCATATAACTATGCTTATGAAAACAGTCTCTATGGTCTTTTCACACCACAAAAACAGAAGTCTCGTGAGGAATTATTTTTAGAATGCAAACAAAAAAGAATTCAATGGAAAAAAGCTTTTCCACTAAGAGGAAAACTAATGTTTTTAAATATATTAATTATTTGCCTCTAGATGCTTCTAAAAGCAAAAGTAGAAAAATACTTGGTTTTCTTAAACACCACGTTAATAATGTTCAGTCAATTGTTGAAAGCGATTGGGAGAAACGTCAAAAGGATAAGTGGAAAATCGAAATTCCTCACGACATAACTGTGCTTGTGAAAGAACTTTTAATACCAAATACGAAGATAATAAAAGAACATGTTCTTGAGTTTGAAAATTTAATTCAGTCTGAAATGTTTGATGATTTGAAATATGTTGAGTCTCTTGAAAAAGAAATTGATGACCTTCAAAATGACAAATTAGAATTTTCAAACGAATATGATCTACTCTTAGAAGAATGTCTCTCCAAAGATATTTTGTGTGTTACTCTTCAATCTTGTGCTGATATCGATGAATATTCTGATGTTGCATGCAAATATCTTGATAAAATCAAAGAGTGTGAGCGTCTTGAACTTGAGCTTTCGAAACATAAAGAAAATGTTGATAAAAAGGCTTTTGAGTTACTTCAACACAAAACTGATTTCCTTCAAAAACATTGTCATTCTCTTGAACTTGCTTTGCAAAAAGACGTTGGTAGTTTTCCACATGATAATAAATTGCAAGAAAAACTTTCCCAAACATTTCGAGAAATGAACGAACAGAATTTGGAAATTAAAGGGTTGAAAGCTCAGTTACAAGACAGGGACAGAGCGATAGCAGAGTTGCAGAAACTCATTGCTAAGATGGGTGGGAAGATTGTGGAACCTAGTGTTAAGAAACCTGTTGTCAGACAACCCAATGCTCAAAAATTGACTAGACCCTCTGTCTTGGGAAAACCATCTGTTTTCTCTAATTCTGCATTTGCAAAACCTGCGTTTGCCCCCAAGATGGATGGGAAGGATAGGTTACCACAAAACACTCCCAAAACAAATATTCGATCACAAAGCATTAAGAACACAAATGTGGTTAAACCAGGGATGTATAGATTGACCACTAAACCCACACAAAACAAAGAAAGTCAATCACCTCAGACTTCTAGAAACACTAATAGACGTGTGTCTTTTACTACAGGAGTAGTTCCCACTGCTAGTGTTAGCCGGCCCCAGCTTAAGAGCACTCGCATGAATGAAAAGGTCTGGCAAAACAAAAGTCAAGGTAAAATGAAGGAAGTAGAAGATCACCCTAGGATTTTCAATGTTTCTAAGAATAAAACGTCTGTAATCGCATGTAATGACGATTTGAATGATTCGACTTTGAATGCTATGCAAGTTAAGTTTGTTTGTGTGAAATGTGGAAAGTGTGCTAATGCTAATCATGCTATGTGTGTTTCGAATAATGTCAAAGGCGTAGAAACTAGAACTAAGAAGCAAACTGTGATGCCTATTAGTGCTAGAAAACCCAAACGCAAAGTGAACCATTCTGGTGCAACCCCCCCCCTAAGAAAAGTATTGCATCAGACTCCACCTCTAAGAACCCTAGTAGCAGAATTAGGGAATTATATGAGTCTGCTAGCAAGCCTTGGAAATGGTGGTTTGCTAATCAATGTCCTCCAAGATATAAATGGATGCCTAAGGTTAGGACAGAAAATGTGACTACGAGCGTTAGTGTGCCTCTAAGTGATGAAACTAGGGAAACTAATGAATCGAAAATCACAACTAACATGGAATCCAATTTAGCAAATGCTCCATCGTGTTCTAATTCTTCTGCGGGTGATCGAAGTAATTCTCTTCATAATGGACTCCGGATGCACGAAGCACATGACGTGGAATCTCAAGCTTCTAATTAACTTCGTGGAGAAGTTCCTGGGTACGGTCCGATTCGGAAATGATCCATTTGCACCGATCCTAGGATATGGAGACTTGGTTCAAGGGAATATCACTATCAAAAGGGTTTACTACGTCGAAGGGCTCAATCATAATATTTTCTCGGTTGGTCAATTCTGTGATGCGGATTTGGAGGTTGCTTTTAGAAAGAAGACATGTTTTGTTCGTGATTATGATGGGAATGACTTACTTACCGGAACACGGGGTACTGATCTCTACACTATTTCACTACAAGACTCCACATCTTCAACTCCAATCTGTTTTATGGCTAAAGCTTCAACGACTCAAGCTTGGTTATGGCATCAACGTTTATCTCATCTTAACTTTGATACCATCAACTTGCTTTCCAAGAAAGATATTGTGCGAGGCCTTCCTAACTTGAAATTCATCAAAGATCATCTTTGTTCTTCTTGTGAGCTTTGTAAAGCTAAACGGAGTAGTTTCAAGACAAAGACTACACCTAGCTCTAAAGGACGATTAGATCTTCTTCATATAGATTTGTGTGGTCCCATGCGTGTTCAAAGTATCAATGGGAAGAAATACGTTATGGTAATTGTCGATGACTACTCAAGGTACACATGGACTCACTTCTTGAGATCCAAGGATGAAACACCCGATGTTCTCATCAGCTTCCTTAAAGTGATACAACATGGTCTTCAAGCTCAAGTTAAAGTGGTTCGTACTGACAGAGGTACTGAATTTTTGAATTCAAAACTGAGAGACTATTTTGACGCTGAAGGAATTGAACATGAAACATCTATTGCTCGAACACCCGAACAAAACGGCGTTGTTGAAAGACGAAACCATACTTTAGTTGAGGATGCTCGAACATTATTATCCGCTTCAAAACTTCCACTATACTTTTGGGCCGAAGCCGTGTCAACCGCATGCTACACACAAAACCGCTCCTTAGTTATCCCTAGACACGAAAAGACACCATATCACATAATTAATGATCGCAAACCTTCACTCAAACACCTTCATGTTTTTGGATGTACGTGTTACATTATTCGAGATGGTGAAAATTTGGACAAGATGAAAGAGAAAGGTGATGCATGCATTTTAGTGGGATATGCAACTCAGTCTAAGGGATACAGAGTGTACAACAAGAGAACAAAATTGATAGTCGAGACTATTCATATCAGATTTGATGAATTGCAAGAAATGGCACTTGAACAAAGCAGTTTAAGTCCCGATCCACAACGACAAACGACTTCCGTTCTCAACCGCACGGAACTCGGCACTCAAGACCACAGCAATGAACCGTCAAGTTCAAAGCTGGTTCCTGAACATGTTCCTAGAGCAGATATGACAGTGGACACGACACTTGAAGAGTTGGAAATGTTATATGGACCAATGTATGATGAATATTTCACGGGGGAGAAACAAGTTGCATCGAAGTCTTCCGCTGTCACTCATGATAAGAATGATGATACCGTTCATTGTCAACACAAGGATACAACTTCATCTACTTCAACACGGGTTGTTGCGGATTTACCTCCTCAGAATATCACATTAACAATAGATCCTACAACATCCACAACTACTGTCATTGCTCTAGAGAACACACATCAAGCAGACGATGCATTATCTGACGAAGACGAATTTATCAACCCATTCGGTACACCGGTACACGAAACTGGAGAGTCTTCTACTCGCCATGTTGATCCGTCAAATATGCATACGTTCTTTCAACGATATCCTTCAACACATCATTGGACCCGAGATCATCCTTTGGTTCACGTAATTGGAAACCCTTCACAGCCTGTTCGTACTAGACGACAACTAGCAACCGATGGCGATGTTTGTATGTTCACACTCGCCGTGAGTACTGCTGAACCGAAAAACATCAAAGAAGCCATGGCTGATCATGCTTGGATTGAATCGATGACGGATGAACTTCACCAATTTGAAAGACTTAAAGTCTGGGAACTTGTTGACAGACCATACGATGTGACTCCTTTAAATCTTCGTTGGATCTGGAAAAACAAGATGGATGAAGAAAACACGATCATCAAGAACAAAGCTAGGCTAGTGGCTAAGGGGTATGGCCAGAAAGAGGGAATTGATTTTGATGAATCATTTGCACCAGTTGCTCGCATGGAAGCGGTCAGGATTTTCCTTGCTTATGCTGCACATAAGGGATTCACTGTCTATCAAATGGACGTAAAGACGGCGTTTCTTAACGGTCCTTTAAAGGAAGAAGTATATGTCATGCAGCCGGAAGGATTTGTCAATCCTCATTATCCTGACAAGGTGTATCGTCTCCACAAAGCACTTTACGGACTCAAGAAAGCTCCAAGGGCGTGGTACGACGAGCTCTCGAAATTTCTGGTCTCCAAAGGTTTCTCAAAAGGTTCCATTGATTTAACTTTGTTCACTTATAAATATGGGGATGACATTCTACTTGTGCAAATTTATGTTGATGACATTATTTTCGGGTCTACAAACCCAAAACTTTCAAAATGGTTTGAAAAAGTAATGCACAGCAGATTTGAAATGTCTATGATGGGCGAACTAAAATTCTTTCTAGGAATTCAAGTTCACCAATCCCCAAGTGGTATCTTTATAAACCAAGCTAAGTATTGTCAAGAGATAATCAAAAAGCATGGTATGACTTCATGTGACCTCGTTGGGACACCATTATCAACCACATTGCTAGATGCTGACTTGGAGGGAAATGCCATCGATCAAACGAGATATCGTTCCATGATTGGTTCCCTCATGTACTTGACAGCAAGCAGACCTGATATTCATCATGCTACATGTTATTGTGCACGATATCAAGCACGACCCACTGAAAAGCACCTCAAGGAGGTTAAACGGATCTTTCTGTACCTCAAGAATACCATTCATTTGGGACTCTGGTATCCGAGGGAAACCGGTTTCTTTCTAACGGCCTATTCAGATTCTGATCATGCAGGGTGTCTTGATACACGAAAGAGTACTTCTGGTGGTGCACAATTTCTAGGTCAAGATAAGCTTGTGGGATGGTCTTCCAAGAAGCAGGATTTCACGTCACTCTCATCAGCAGAAGCGGAGTATGTGTCTCTATCTGCGTGTTGTGCTCAAGTTCTATGGATGAGAACACAACTCACGGATTATGGCTTCCACTTTGATAAAGTACCTATGTACTGTGACTCAAAGTCGGCCATAGCCATCTCCTGCAATCCAGTACAGCATTCCCGCACGAAGCACATCGATGTCAGATACCACTTCATCAAGGAACAAGTTGAAAGAGGTATCGTTGAATTATACTTTGTTGGAACGGATTACCAATTAGCCGACTTGTTTACGAAAGCTCTGTCGAAAGATAGGTTTGAGTACCTCGTTAGGCAAATTGGTATGAGATGTTTGACTCCAGCAGACCTGGAGATTCTGGCAAAGGTGCCTGCTTGATTTATCTATCAAACATCAACTTGTATATATCTTTGAAAAAGCAAAATACAAAAATATAAAACACATAAAAGCAAAACACAAAATTAAAAAAAAAATTCAAAATCCAAAAATATTCTTCTCGACATGTCTTTCAGTATCGATAATATGGACGTGCCTAGAAATGTCGCTCAATAATGACACGGGTGTGTACATAAAGCTCGAATGAAAGTTGTAAATATTTTTCAAAACATGTCATTTCTTCTTTTAATAAAGAAAATTGTCTATTTTGGACAAATATTTCCAAACAACGGGTAGAGCAATCTATCACGGGTTGAGCTTGTCACAAAACATTCAACGTTTTGAGCTCAACACAATGGCTTGTAATCACTTTCAGATTGCCACCCGGACCGATATTCACGGGGGAGTGTACGATTTAGTGCCCTTACCCTCAGCAAAAGAAGAGAAATCTTCTTACACTTGAGTGGATTCGTCAAGACATTCAAAGTCTATGAACTCAAGTTTATGCTTTAGAAAAACCTTTCGACAAAAAGAATTGATTTTTCAAAAAGCGTTGAACACAATTTTTTCAAGAATTTTTCAATGATATTCAAAATCTTTCAAAAATTGTGTGTTCAACAACTCCCATCCTCAAAAAGCGAAATGTGGATCATATCCTCACAATGACAATTCAATTGGATCAAGTTTTGAGGGGGAGCATTTTAAACTTCATGCAAAAGATTAACACATCTTTCTCCCGGAGATTTCAAGACTATTTTTCAAAATATATTTTAATCAAATTTGGTATCTCTAATATCAAAAGATTTTATATATTAGAGATAGGGGAGAAAATGTGATTAAAATGTGATCTAATATAAGACTCAAGCACTTTCACACTTACCTACATGTGCGAAACACTTTCGATTATCGATGCACATGTGAAGGGGGAGCATTTCTGAAACGACCAAACTAGCAAGGTGTTAAATGTTTTTCAAACACTTTGTTAGAACTCAAAGTGGTTTTCATGGTTACGATCAAATACCCACAACATCTTTAATTCACAACGTTATTGGTGTCAAAAGGGTGGTTAGGTTTAAGTCCTATGATCCAACCAGAACCGGAGGGATCTTCCCAGGGACAATCCAATAGATTATTAGAAGTCCTTAGGAAAGATGGAGTAGAATGTGAACGTAGCTGAATGCCGACTAAGTACTGATACTAGCACTGGAACAATCACAACAAGGTGCTAGTAATGATGTCTTGGTAAGCATTGAAGGGGTTGAAGAATGAAAAAGAAATGTAAGGATAAAGGGTCTAAAGAAAGAAGCCCTCCATACAACTTAGGCAGAGACCGGGTCAACTCATCATGAAGACAAACTCATCATGGACCCAGTGATGTGAAGTACAACCCTTTCCTAGCTACTCAGGCTTCTCTCAAAAGAAGTTTGTTTTATTGTCACGGAGAACAACATGACTTCTATTGACTTTCTCACTCCGAGATAGTTGATATTGAATAGGTGGCATCTGCTCCAGCCTCCGACCACTAAAAGTGCACAAATAGAGTCTAGAGCCAAGAGATCAATCAAATCTCGTTAGGACACACGGATGAAGATCAAGAGAGTCCTACGCTATATCCTTGTGATATTGCTAGAACACTCAGAGTGATACTAGTTAGTATTCACAATGATGAGTGGAAATCCTTCCAGTGTTAACATCAAACAGCACTGCGGTAGGTCATATGCAAGATTATTTATGAATTGAACATATGTAAAACTAAAAAGCAACAGTGGTTTGATTCTGAATTGATTCAAACTTGTTTCAGGCTTCTACGCAATATCTTTATGGTCTTGCCAGAACATTCAGAGTGATATTCATTAATATTCACAGTGACGAATGGAAATCCTTCTAGCGTCAACATCAAACAGCGCTACGGTAGGTGACTTGTGAGATTCTTATGAATCAAACTTGTGTCAACTGGAAAGCAACAATGGTAAGATTCTTAATGAATCAAACTTGTTCCAGGAATTTGAATTGACGACTTTAATCAAGCGGATATGTATCCAATTGATTCACTCTTTATGTTCGCAGTCTTGCTTTGAGACGGTCGAGTAAAGAGAACGGCTAGTACAGCCATGAAACCCTGTCAAGGAGATTCTTAATTGAATCTACATGATCACATGTACGATATTTAATATCGTATAACGGTCTTCACCGACCGGAGGTAAAACGCTACCGATTTAGGACGAATGTCAAAGCCATTTAGTCCGTGTCTATGTTTTGTCTCGAGAAGGTGGCGTCACGGTGCACACAGCAAAGTCAATGATTCAGAAACCACATACTCATGCCTAAAGACATATTCAACAATTAATAGTGTGAGCATGTGGATGAAGACACAAGATCGCAAGATGGCAAAGACAAGTCAAGGATGATTTGAAGATCTCAAGCCTAAAGACAAAGTCGAAAGACAACGACAAAGGCTCAAAGATCACAGCATGAAGGAACAAGGCTACGATTACACGTTCAAGACTCATTTATGGCGAGATTAGTAATCTCTACAAATTTCCTAAATGACTAAGGTTTATGACCTCTCATTGGGGGAGATTGTTAGCCTCAAAATATTGAGCCAAACAAGAATGCTCGGTCATATGTTTATTATGTATCGTATTTTAGAACGTTGTAATAGGTAGTATATTAGTCGTGTTATTACGGGCTTAACTTTAAGCTAAGGTTCATTAATAAGTAACCAAAGCCCAAAAGGAAAGCCCGGCCCAAACCATATAGTCCATAAAGAAGCCCGCATGTGGGTGGACTATATATACCCTTCCTAGCATGTTAGGAAGGGTGTTGGTTCATTTGTATTCTCACTTCTCAATCTAACATTCCACAAGTTCCAACCATTTTCTCTCTACTTTCTCTCACTACTTTCTCTCTCTAAAATTCATCTCATTTCTACCTTTCTTTCTTTAAATTCGTGATTATAACATCATTATATTAGGGACAACAGGTTTGTTGTCCATGATTCAAGCCAACAAGTTTCGTGGTGACGAAAAGGACAACCCCCACAACCACATCCGCCAATTCAATCGTCTTACCGCCACTTGCAAGTTTAAGGACGTTTCAAACGACTCGATTAAAATGATGCTTTTTCTATATTCCTTAGCGGGTCCCGCTAAAATTTGGTTAGAGAAAGAGCCACACAATTCTATATTGACGTGGAAGGATCTCGTTTCTAAGTTTGTGAACCAAATTTTCCCGCCTTCTAAGACTACACATTTGAAAAACGAGATTTCAAAATTTTCACAATAATTTAATGGGAGTGTTTCAACGGCTTGGAATCGTTTTAAATAGATGTTACATGAGTGTCCTCATCACGGTTTTTCGTACTTGCATCAAATTGACACGTTTTACAATGGACTAAATGATCATGAACGTGACTATCTTAATGCCGCCGCGGGTGGTAATTTCTTGTGTAAAACGGTTGAGGAATCTTTAACGATAATTAAGAATAGGTCTAAGGTTTATAGTCCTCGTAACACATCGAGTGTTGCCAAGGCTTCATTTACACCACCATCCTCATCTTCGTCTCGTACCATTTATGTTATGCAAATAGAGGCTAATTAGGAAAACAAGATTTTTGATAAGCTTAAGGGTTTGTTAGTTGAGTTTAAGGTTGGTGAACAACCCACTCCCGCTACGATTAAAGCGGTTGAGGTTTCGTGCATGTATTGTGGTGGAGCTCCTGATTTTTCCGAGTGCATTGCCAACGGTGGTAACACTTCGAGTGCCTACGCGGCCACGGGAACTTATAACCAAAACGGTCAAGTTACCCGCACTAATCAATTGACTCCACCGGGTTTTTCACCAAATCAAAATGCTAATAACAACTATCGCAACAATCAAGTAGGTTATCAAAGGAACAATTACAAGGGTAACAACTTTTGGAACCAAGGGTCTAACAATCAAGTTCAAAACAAGGATTTTCAAAACAACAACAAAGGTTTGCAAAACTTGAAAGATCTTCCAAATGAATTTATTGAATACGCTAATGGGAATGATGCTAGGTTTGATAATATTCAAAGGGAGATAATTAGCCTAAGATCCGAGTTTAAGAATGACTTGAAAAAGGAGTTAAAAGCCGAGCTTGCTAATGAACTTAAGATTCACACCAATAAAATGGAAAGCAATGTGACTAGGTTACAATAAAACCAAAAAAGATGGAACAAGGTCAACATGAGATAAAACAAGAGATGCTTAAGGCCGATAAGAGGAAATCTATGTTTGAGGATAAAATTTCATCCATGTTTGAAACTATAATGTGCAAGCCGTCTTCGAGTGGTTTACCTAGTAACACCGTGTCGAATCCTAAGGGAGATATGAAAGTTATTACTACTCGTAGTGGTAAAACTCTCAAAGAGCCGATTCCTCAACCAATTGCTCCTACAGAGGAGCCAATTGAGGAAGAACCCGAGGTTGTGGTTGAAAAGGAGCATATCTCAATCCCACGAAGTACCGCTCATACCACACCTACGGTTGACCCTTTACCATCAACGGAACCCGAGATTCCAAAGGCTATGCCTATGCCCCACCCAACACCACCCGCTTCCTTTGAACCATCTAAGTCTTTACCAACACCTCCTTTGCCTTACCCTTAGAGACTTCGAAAGGAAAAGATGCAAGAACGAAGCAATTACCAATTTGAGCTTTTCATCAAAATGTTTCGTGACTTGCACTTTAACATAAGTTTCGCCGACGCACTAATCGTGATGCCTAGGTTTGCCGCAAACTTTAAGAGTATGTTGAACGACAAGGAGAAATTGCAAAATTTGTCTAGTTGTTCATCGGTTTATCTTAATCGCATACCTCAAAAAGTCGGTGATCCTGGTAAATTTTTGATTCCATGTGCAATTCAAGATATGGAAGAATGCTATGCCTTGGCGGATCTTGGTGCTAGCATTAATTTGATGCCTCTTGCAATCTTCAAGATGCTCAATCTTCCTAATCTTACTCCTTCACAAATGTCTATCGAAATGGCCGATCATTCTACGATTCCCGCATGTGGGGTTGCCAAAGACGTTTTTGTGAAAGTGGGAAAGTTCTACTATCCCGACTTTATCGTTGCCGATATTCCCACGGATCCTCAAGTTCCTCTCATCTTAGGACGATCATTTTTAGACACATCGAAGGCATTTATCGACGTCCATGCTCAAAAAATCACTTTGCGATTCAACGATGAGGAACTTGTTATAAACGCAACACAAAACTCTACACTTTCTCATGTTTATTCCATCGCTTCCATGAACGACATTGATATTGATATGATTGATGTCGTTTGTGAGGAATATTCACAAGAAATCTTAGGTTTTGTTGATGAAGCTAGTTGTGGCAATCCCACAATGCTTGACCCAATCATTGATAATTTGACACCCTCTTTCACTCCATTTGAAGGAGGTGGTTTTACATTAAAGGAATATGATGTTCCACGTACGTGCAACGAAGACCTCGATGACGATGAGGACTTCTCGATTATCAAAGATTTTCTAAACGATTTCCCATTTCCTCCGCCGGTGGAGGTTATGACTATTGAGCCTACATCTTCAATCGAGGAACCACCAACCCTCGAATTGAAAGATCTTCCTCCACACCTTGAATACGTATTCTTGGAGGAAAACGATAAGTTGCCGGTTATTATTGCAAAGGATCTCTCCAATGACGAAAAACCCACACTTATCGAAGTTCTAAAAACTCACAAGGGGGCAATTGCATGGAAATTATCCGACATTAAGGGGATCGATCCCAAATTTTGTACCCACAAAATCTTAATGGAGGAAGACTACAAGCCCGCAATTCAATGCCAACGTAGGTTAATGACTAATATTTTACTAGTTTGATAAGTTCGTTTCTCGGAATCTTCTCGTATTGATTTCCGGTTAAGTGCGAGAGATTAGTTGTTCTTGGTTGAATAAAGAGGGAATGGTCGTTGTCTAAAACTAATGAAAAATAAAGACTTGAAACAAATAAGAATAAAATAAAGACGGGAAAAAGAAATACTGAAAGATAAAAACTTAATGAAAAGTAGATGACGAGAAATTAAAAGGGAAATAAAGTAAATGAAGCAAACTAAAACTTAAACTAAAGGAAAGGCAAGTAAAAATGCAAATAAGGAAAAAGGCGGGAAAAATAAAGCTTAAAACTAAAAACTGGAAACACTCATCCGGAATAAAACAATTCATCCAGAATATGTCACTTATCCGGAATAAACTATTTGATTCGGAATAAAGGTTTGATCCGGAATAAAAAGAGAGAAAAGAAGTTGATCCGGAATAAAAAGTTTGATCCGGAATAAAAAGAGAAAACAGGAAGATTCAGAATAAAGACCTTGATCCGGAATATTATTCCGGATGAAAGACTTGATCCGGAATAACCAATATTCCGGATGAAACACTTGATCCGGAATAATCAATATTCCAGATGAAAGACTTGATCCGGAATACAAAGTATTCCGAATGAAGTGATTTGATCCGGAATAACAAATATTCCGAATAAAGGGGCTTGATCCGGAATAATCAAGAATTCCGAATAGAAGACTTGATCCGGAATATTATATATTCCGCATCAAGAGACTGATATGAAATAACAATTTTTGATTCGGAACAAAAGGCTTGATCCGGAATCTGGGCAACATGAACAGAACGAAGAACAAGGAGATGAAAATAAGGACGAATTTAACCAAAACTAATCAAGATAAACGAAAAGATTAAACCAAAACAACCACAAATGATCTACTAACAATAACCAATCAAAACAAATCAATAACACCAACAATCATAACCAAAATAATCAAAACCCACTTGATTGAAAACCATAAAAAATATCAAGAACATGAACACAAAGATTAAGAACAAATCAAACAAGAAAGGTAGATGAGAGATTGAACAAGAAAAGTAAAGATTCAACAATAATTAAATGTAAACTCACTTGGAATTAAAAGGAATTTAAAGGTGCAATACATGAAATTAAGGTGCAGGAAATTAAATGTGCTAGAATGAAAAATGGTGGAAGAATGGGTTGTCAAGCCACCAACAACTACAAATGAAATGAAAGAAAACTATATATAGGGAGACTAGGGAGGAGCTTAGGAAGCTTCCTCCCTCTTTCTTCTTTCTCTAATTGCATGCTTAAGTCCTTAATCTTCTTTAATCTTTTGACTTCAATGACTTTGTCTTGGGATTTCTTTAAACTCATCTTGAATTTTCTTCATAAATAAGACTCGAGTTCTTCGGCTTTTAGTAAACTTCCGTCTTTTGACTTTTTCTTCGATAAATCTTCAGAATTGATCTTGGACTTCCGTTCTTTTTGCACTCTTGACTTCTTGGCTTCGTCTTTCGTCTTTTTCTTCAATAAAAGCCCGTGAATGCCCGTGTTTTCACCACTTTTCACCTTTTCGTCCTAAATCACAACAAAAACACAAACCATGTATAATTCCGACATTTACGACATAAAATACACGTTTTGGCTCGGTTATTATTGTAATTAAGTGGTAAAAAGATGGGTGTTTTCACACCTATCAAATCCCCTACACTTAACCATTGTAATGTCCTCATGCAATGCATTAGTTACAAAGCACGATTACATTTTTCATCATAATTAATCCACCTTGGCCTTTATTAAAGAGATAGAAAATAACAAAACAAGTAAAGAAATCAAAAGCATACCTTAGGGTTTTGAAAATGTCATGAATGATCATCATCCTCAAGTTTTCACTTTCTCCAAACCAAGCTTAAAAACGAGATCATTGTTATTATAAGTTAGCAAACTAACACGAACTCATGTGGGCCAATTATTCACTTAGACTCCCTTATTCCTAGGTATATCTCTTATATTTTATTGTGTCTTGAATGATCACGAGGATGCATTATTGACTTATTTCGGTAGTTATTTAGGCTGAAAATAAAGTGGGACGATTTAATCAATAGTTATCTAAAGGACAAAATCTTTTAAAACTGCTTCTCGGGACCTCAAAAAGTTCATATCTTGGCATAACTCGCTTCGCGATTTGAGACCTTTCTCGGACCGATATTTGGCAGCGACTTCATACTTCAAATCTTGAGAGACGTTCATGAAATAATGGCCTTCTCTTCATAATAGGAACTTCTTCATATTTGGACCACGACTTCTTCATTTTTCTCAAATCTTTATTTTGGACTTCGATATACAACGATCCGCCTCCTTTTTGGACTTGGATCTATTTATCCTCATACCTTGTTAGGGCCTTTTTGGATAGACTTCTCCATGATCTTTTGGGAGTATTTGCTTTTCGTCGTGTGTCTCGATCCTTCATATTGATCTTTGATAAATGATTCTTCACATCACTTTTGGATCTTTAGCAACAAAATGTAGCCCTCATGCCTTGTTAGGACCTTTTTGGACTCGCCAATCTTCGCATCCCGCTTCAATAAGTTATGCCTTGGCTATGAACTCTAATCCATGCCGAGCAACTTTTAACGATCTTGGGCTAGAAGCTAAGTAACTTTTCAAATCGTACAACCTTAGTTATTGCAGATAAATTTATTAGCAAGCGATGGGAGAATAGGCTTATAATTAACTCACATAAATTCACGAAAGAATACCAAACTTATAATTGACTCTATCATCTCTCGTTCTCCACAGTTTAAAATCTCAAAGAATGAGACTCGTGGATACTTAGCCTATTAAATCAAAGTTTTGGGTTTTCGAGTCGTCTATAGGATCTTACAAACTCTTAGACTTTTTCAAGTTTAGAAATCGCGTTTTAAAGTTCCCTTGATAAACGACTCTCTAGGATCAATTATAGGAACTTGCGAAAAGTTCTTGTTCTTAACCCGTGAGAGTTAAGACTTTCGCGTTTTATAGCTCCCTATATAAAAGCCTAGCAAAACCTGACTTAAACACGTTAAGGATACTAGCTAGAGTAAACTTAGACAAGTAAACTCGGGTTGAGTCAAAAGATTCACAACGTTTGAAAATTAAAACCACTTTATTAAACATTTATTCTAGCAAAGAAAGAAAATAACTATACAAAGGGAAAAACTAATAGGCCAAAATAGATCAAAAATTTTGAAAAATGTCGAAAAATTGATTTTCCGGTTAAAATGAGGACAAATACAAGGAAAAGGCCACTTAACTTCGATAGAAATCCCCCTACACTTAATATAAACATTGTCCTCAATGTTTAAGCATGTGGGAGTAAACTCCCCTACACTTAGGACATTGTGTACTTTGTTTAAATCTTGCTAAGGAAAAGACAACTAAAGAGATTCCTATTTTAATATTGGAAAATATAAAATAGTGAATCAAAAAGAGTTTAGGATAGAACCGGGAAATCGGGAACACGGAATCACGGTCGTCAAAAGTCATCAAGAGTGTGTCTTTGAAGCTCTAATCCCTGCACATGATAAGAAAGAAAGCAAGAAACACCAACGGGGCTCCCCCTACACTTATGGTAAAGATAGATAGATAATTGGGTTGCCTCCCAAAAAGCGCTTGTTTATATTAACCGAGTCACGAGCCTGACTCGTCCCCGAATTAAATGGTCCATGGGGAAGCCTCGAATGTAATACCGGGATCAAAGACCTTGTCCTCGTTCCCTGTTGACATCAACAAAGGAGAGGCGGGAGGATAAGTCTTAAATGGGAGAAAGGTTCTTTCGACATACGTATAGTATGTGAAATCATGATCCACGGGAGGTGGGGTGGGTAAAGGAATCACATTGTCATCCTCCAAAGACAATGGATGGTCAGCAGCAAGCGGCAAAGCCGTAAGGTTATCCATAATAGCATAATCAAT
The DNA here is from genome assembly GCA_025667525.1 of Glebionis coronaria. Classification (NCBI taxonomy): domain Eukaryota; kingdom Viridiplantae; phylum Streptophyta; class Magnoliopsida; order Asterales; family Asteraceae; genus Glebionis; species Glebionis coronaria. Next base: position 286,152,876 of record CM046877.1, on the reverse strand, counting down.
GTCACCTCCCGGGTCAAAGCACTCATCCTCCGTAATGGCGGCTAAAGGGGAGGATGAAAGGTGTTCGGGAGGGGGACTTGGGACAATACCTTCCTGCAGCAAATTATCAAAAATAATGTCCCCCTCCGTATCATTATCATCAATACCTGGAGGCATGGAGTGAATGTCGATTTCTTCCAGCAATGGGTCATTATCTTCAACGGGAGGAATAGATGGAGGTAAAGACTCAGAAAGAGGAGGAGAAGTCAACTCTTCGATTTGAGCAATAAGAAGGTGCACTTTTCGTAATCTATCGTGAAGAAGCACGTCTTCCACCTCATCCACAAGATCATGTTCATCGGTGAACTTCTCGTAAGCCGGAGAGAATAAATCGTCATCGCCCGCATCTCCCGGTGGAGATTGAGAAATTTCAAAAGTGAAATTCTCATAGCAGAGAGAAGAATCGTCATCACTAGGATCGACCTCTTCCGTAAGAGCAACGTCGTCCTCAGGATCCATAGCAGGTAAGTCACAAACCTCATCATCCAATAATTTGTCGAGACCAACATCACTAAGCTCATTCAACCAATCTAGATACTTAGACGCAGTAGGAACATCGAGAGTAGGAGTAGCAACTTCAGAAGATGTGTTGAAAGTGCATACAACATCGTCGTCATCATCATCATAAAAGTATTGATGCACAAGAGGAGGGGTATAATCACTAAGATTAGATACTTGCTATTGTTGCAGTCGCTTTTCCTCCGCCCATGCTTCTTTTGTTAGAACAACGGCTTCTTGAAGTTGCAGAATGATGGAGTGTGTTTCGTCATTCAAAGTAGTGAGTTGTTGGGCAAGATGAATTCTCTGAGAGGATTGATGATTGAAGTTGGGGTGTGGGGGCTCAAAGTGTTGAAAACCTGAATTATAGCATGGTTGTGGCTCATAGTAGTTCATCGGTTGAGAAAAATTAGAACACGGGTTTGGTTCATAATAATCCATCGGTGAAGAAAATTGAGGACACGGATCTGGCTCATAATAATTCATTGGCTGACAATAAGAAGTATCGTGAGGACCCCCACAGTTTTTGCAAAACGGGTAAGGAGGAAGACTGGGTGCGTCTTGTGGATAGCTATTATCATTGTCATAATTGTACCCCGGTTCTTGCTCGTGACCGTACGGGTATCGAACCGGGCACGAAACATGCCAATGAGAATCGCTTCCACAATAGATGCACGGGGGAACAGGATGTTGTCCCTTGTATGTGAATGATATAAGACGAATTATTAAGAAAGAAAGGTAGAAATGAGATGAATTTTAGAGAGAGAAACTAGAGAGAGAAAAGAGAGAGAAGTTTGTGAACTTGGTGAGATTAGATTAAGAAAAGTGAGAAATACAAATGACCATCCACCCTCCTAACATGCTAGGAGGGTAGTATATATAGTCCACCCACATGCGGGCTTTAATGGACTATATATTGGGCCGGGCTTGTCGTTTGGACTTTAATTAGTTTAAATCCAAGCCCGTGAACCACGACTAAATAACTACTTATTACAACGTTCTAATAAATATTACAATAGAAACCTATGACCGAACATTCTTGTTTGACTCAATATTTTGAGGCTAACAATCTCCCCCAATGTGAGGTCATTCCTCTTTGATATTTTGGATTCCAATGGAGTTTTATGAATTTCGTCATAAATAAGTCTTGAACGTGTAACAGTAGTTTTGTTCCTTCATGCTGTGATCTTTGAGCCTTTGTCGTTGTCTTTCGACTTTTTCTTTAAGTCTTGAGATCTTCAAATCATCCTTGACTTGTCATTGCCATCTTGCGATCTTGTGTCTTTATCCACATGCTCACACTATCAATTGTTGGATAAGTCTTTGGGCATGAATATGTGGTTGTGAATCTTTGACTTTGCTGAGTACACCGTGACGCCACCTTCTCGAGACAAAACATAGACACGGACTGAATGGCTTTGACATTCGTCCTAAATCGGTAGCGTTTTACCTCCGGTCGGTGAAGACCGTTATACGATATTAAATATCGTACCTGTGATCAGGTAGATTCAATTAAGAATCTCCTTGACAGGGTTTCGCGGCTGTACTAGCCGTTCTCTTTACTCGGCCGTCTCAAAGCAAGACTGCGAACATAAAGAGTGAATCAATTGGATAAATATCCGCTTGATTAAAGTCGTCAATTCAAATTCCTGGAACAAGTTTGATTCATTAAGAATCTTACCATTGTTGCTTTCCAGTTGACACAAGTTTGATTCATAAGAATCTCACAAGTTACCTACCGTAGCGCTGTTTGAGGTTGACGCTAGAAGGATTTCCATTCGTCACTGTGAGTATTAATGAATATCACTATGAATGTTCTGGCAAAACCATGAAGATATTGCGTAGAAACCTGAAACGAGTTTGAATCAATTAAGAATCAAACCACTGTTGCTTTTCAGTTTTACATATGTTCAATTCATAAAGAATCTTGCATATGACCTACCGCAGTGCTGTTTGATGTTAACACTGGAAGGATTTCCACTCATCATTGTGAATACTAGGTAGTATCACTCTGAGTGTTCTAGCAATATCGCAAGGATATAGCGTAGGACTCTCTTGATCTTCATCCGTGTGTCCTAACGAGATTTGATTGATCTCTTGGCTCTAGACTCGATTTGTGCACTTTTAGTGGTCGGAGGCTGGAGCAGATGCCACCTATTCAATATCAACTATCTCGGAGTGAGAAAGTCAATAGAAGTCGTGTTGATCTCCGTGACAATAAAACAAACTTCTTTTGAGAGAAGCCTGAGTAGCTAGGAAAGGGTTGTGCTTCACATCACTGGGTCCATGATGAGTTTGTCTTCATGATGGGTTGACCCGGTTTCTGCCTAAGTTGTATGGAGGGCTTCTTTCTTTACACCCTTTATCCTTACATTTCTTTTTCATTCTTCAACCCCTTCAATGCTTACCAAGACATCATTACTAACACCTTGTTGTGATTGTTCCAGTGCTAGCATCAGTACTTAGTCGGCATTCAGCTACGTTCACATTCTACTCCATCTTTCCTAAGGACTTCTAATAATCTATTGGATTGTCCCTGGGAAGATCCCTCCGGTTCTGGTTGGATCATAGGACTTAAACCTAACCACCCTTTTGACACCAATAACGTCGTGAATTAAAGATGTTGTGGGTATTTGATCGTAACCATGAAAACCACTTTAAATTCTAACAAAGTGTTTGAAAAAACATTTAACACCTTGCTAGTTTTGTCGTTTTAGAAATGCTCCCCCTTCACATGTGCATCGATAATCGAAAGTGTTTTGCACATGTAGGTAAGAGTTAAAGTGCATGAGTCTTATATTAGATCACATTTTAATCACATTTTCTCCCCCTATCTCTAATATATAAAATCTTTTGATATTAGAGATACCAAATTTGATTAAAATATATTTTGAAAAAGAGTCTTGAAATCTCCGGGAGAAAGATGTGTTAAGCTTTTGCATGAAGTTGAAATGCTCCCCCTCAAAAATTGATCCAATTGAATTGTCATTATGAGGATATGATCCACATTTCGCTTTTTGAGGATGGGAGTTTGTTGAACACACAATTTTTGAAAGATTTTGAATAATCATTGATAAATTCTTGAAAAAATTGTGTTCAACGCTTTTTGAAAAATCCTATTTCTTTTTGGCGAAGAGGTTTTTCTAAAGCATAAACTTGAGTTCACAGACTTTGAATGTCTTGACGAATCCACTCAAGTGTAAGAAGATTTAACTTCTTTTGCTAAGGGTAAGAGCACGAAATCGTACACTCCCCCGTGAATATTGATCCGGGTTGCAATCTGAAAGTGATTACAAGCCATTGTGTTGAGCTCAAAACGTTGAATGTTTTGTGACAAGCTCAACCCAAGATAGATTGCTCTACCCGTTGTTGGAAATATTGTCCAAAATAGACAATTTCCTTTTGAAAAAAAAAATAGAAATGACATGTTTTGAAAAATATTTACAACTTTCATTCGAGCTTTATGTACACACCCGTGTCGTTATTGAGCGACATTTCTAGGTACGTCCATATTATCGATACTGAAAGACATGTCGAGAAGAATATTTTTTGGATTTTCAAAGATTTTTTAATTTTGTATTTTCTTTTTCATTAATATTTACAGGTAGATGTTTGATAGATGAATCAAGCAGGCTTCTTTGCCAGAACCTCCAGTTCTGCTGGAGTCAAACATCTCATACCAATTTGCCTAACTAGATACGCAAACCTCTCTTTCGAAAGAGCTTTTGTAAACAAGTCAACTAATTGGTAATCAGTTCCAACAAAGTATAATTCAACAATACCTCGTTCAACTTGTTCCTTAATGAAGTGATATCGGACATCAATGTGCTTCGTGCGGGAATGCTGTACCGGATTGCAGGAGATGGCTATGGCAGACTTTGAGTCACAGTACATAGGTACTTTATCAAAATGGAAGCCATAATCCGTGAGTTGTGTTCTCATCCAAAGAACTTGAGCACAACACGCAGATAGAGACACATACTCCGCTTCGGCTGATGAAAGAGACGTGCAATCCTGCTTCTTGGAAGACCATCCCACAAGCTTGTCTTGACCTAGAAATTGTGCACCACCAGAAGTACTTTTACGTGTATCAAGACACCCTGCATGATCAGAATCTGAATAGGCCGTTAGAAAGAAACCGGTTTCCCTCGGATACCAGAGTCCCAAATGAATGGTATTCTTGAGGTACCGAAAGATCTGTTTAACCTCCTTGAGGTGCTTTTCAGTGGGTCGTGCTTGATATCGTGCACAATAGCATGTAGCATGATGAATATCAGGTCTGCTTGCTGTCAAGTACATGAGGGACCCGATCATGGAACGATATCTCGTTTGATCTATGGGTAATCCCTCCAAGTCAGCATCTAGCGATGTGGATGATAATGGTGTCCCAACGGGGTCACATGAAGTCATACCATGCTTTTTGATTATCTCTTGACAATACTTAGCTTGGTTTATAAAGATACCACTTGGGGATTGGTGAACTTGAATTCCTAGAAAGAATTTTAGTTCGCCCATCATCGACATTTCAAATTTGCTGTGCATTACTTTTTCAAACCATTTTGAAAGTTTTGGGTTTGTAGACCCGAAAATAATGTCATCAACATAAATTTGCACAAGCAAAATGTCATCCCCATATTTATAAGTGAACAAAGTTAGATCAATGGAACCTTTTGAGAAACCTTTGGATACCAGAAATTTTGAGAGCTCGTCGTACCACGCCCTTGGAGCTTGCTTGAGTCCATATAGTGCCTTGTGGAGACGATACACCTTGTCAGGATAATGAGGATTGACGAATCCTTCCGGCTGCGTGATATAGACTTCTTCTTTCAAAGGACCGTTAAGAAATGTTGTCTTTACGTCCATTTGATAGACAGTGAATCCCTTATGTGCAGCATAAGCAAGAAAAATCCTGACTGCTTCCATTCGAGCTACTGGTGCAAATGATTCTTCAAAATCAATTCCCTCTTTCTGGCCATACCCCTTAGCCACTAGCCTAGCTTTATTCTTGATGATCGTATTCTCTTCATCCATCTTGTTTTTCCAGATCCAACGAAGATTTAATGGAGTCACATCGTATGGTCTGTCAACAAGTTCCCAGACTTTAAGTCTTTCAAATTGTTGAAGTTCATCCGTCATCGATTCAATCCAAGCATGATCAGCCATGGCTTCTTTGATGTTTTTCGGTTCGACAGTACTCACGGCGAGTGCGAACATACAAACATCGCCATCAGTGGCTAGTTGTCGTCTTGTACGAACAGGCTGTGAAGGGTTTCCAATTACGTGAACCAAAGGATGATCTCGGGTCCAATGATGTGTTGAAGGATGTCGTTGATAAAACGTATGCATATTTGACGGATCAACATGGCGAGTAGAAGACTCTCCAGTTTCGTGTACCGGTGTACCGAATGGGTTGATAAATTCGTCATCGTCAGATAATGCACCGTCTGCTTGATTTGTGTTCTCTGGAGCAATGACAGTAGTTGTGGATGTTGTAGGATCGATTGTTGAAGTGATATTCTGAGGAGGTAAATCTGCAACAACCCGTGTTGAAGTAGATGAAGTTGTATCCTTTTGTTGATGATGAACAGTATCATCATTCTTATCATGAGTGACAGCGGAAGACTTCGATGCAACTTGTTTCTCCCCCGTGAAATATTCATCATACATTGGTCCATATAACATTTCCAACTCTTCAATTGTCGTGTCGACTGTCATATCAGCTCTAGGAACATTTTCTGGAACCAGCGTTGAACTTGACGGTTCATTGCTGTGGTCTTGAGCTTCGAGTTCCGTGCGGTTGTGAACGGAAGTCGTATGTCGTTGTGGATCGGGACTTAAACTGTTTTGTTCAAGTGCCATTTCTTGAGATTCATCAAATCGGATGTGAATTGTCTCGACAATCAATTTTGTTCTTTTGTTAAACACTCTATATCCCTTAGACTGAGTTGCATATCCCACAAGAATACATGCATCACCTTTTTCTTTCATCTTATCCAAATTTTCACCATCTCGTATAATGTAACAAGTACATCCAAAAACATGAAGGTGTTTGAGTGAAGGTTTTCGATCATGAATTATGTGATATGGTGTCTTTTCGTGTCTTGGGATAATTAAGGAGCGGTTTTGTGTGTAGCATGCGGTTGACACGGCTTCGGCCCAAAAGTATAGTGGAAGTTTTGAAGCGGATAATAATGTTCGAGCAGCTTCAACCAAAGTACGGTTTCGTCTTTCAACAACGCCGTTTTGTTCGGGTGTTCGAGCAATAGATGTTTCATGTTCAATCCCTTCGGCTTCAAAATACTTTCTCAGATTTGAATTCAAAAATTCTGTACCTCTGTCAGTACGAACCACTTTAACTTGAGCTTGAAGACCACGTTGTATCAATTTAAGGAAGCTAATGAGAACATCGGGTGTTTCATCCTTGGACCTCAAAAAGTGAGTCCATGTGTACCTTGAGTAATCATCAACGATGACCAGAATATATTTCTTTCCATTGATACTCTGAACACGCATGGGACCACACAGATCCATGTGAAGAAGATCTAACCGTCCTTTAGAGCTTGGTGTGGTCTTTGTTTTGAAGCTACTTCGTTTAGCTTTACAAAGTTCACAAGAAGAACAAAGATGATCTTTGATGAATTTCAAGCTTGGAAGGCCTCTCACAATATCTTTCTTGGAAAGCAAGTTAATGGTATCAAAGTTGAGATGAGAAAGACGTTGATGCCATAACCATGCCTGAGTCGTTGAAGCTTTAGCCATGAAGCAAATTGGAGTTGATGAAGTTGTGTCTTGAAGTGAAATTGTATAAAGATCAGTACCCCGTGTACCGGTAAGTAAGTCATTCCCATCATAATCACGAACAAAACATGTCTTCTTTCTGAAAGCAACTTCCAAATCCGCATCACAGAATTGACCAACCGAGAAAAGATTGTGATTGAGCCCTTCGACGTAGTATACCCTTTTAATCGTGATATTCCCCTGAACCAAATCTCCATATCCTAGGATCGGTGCAAATTGATCATTTCCGAATCGGACCGTACCTAGGAACTTCTCCACGAAGTTAATTAGAAGCTTGAGATTCCCCGTCATGTGCTTCGTGCATCCGGAGTCCATTATGAAGAGAATTATTTGTATCACCTGCAGAAGAGTTAGAACACGATGGAGCATTTGCTAAATTGGATACCACAGTAGTTGTGATAGTAGAATCATTAGTGTCCTTATCAACATTTAAAGGCAAACTAACACTCGTTTTCACATTTTCTGTCCTAACTTTAGGCATCCATTTATATCCGGGAGGACATTGATTAGCAAACCACCATTTCTAAGACTTACTGGCAGACTCATATAATTCCTTAATTTTGCTTCTAGGATTCTTAGTGGTGGAGTCTGATGCATTACTTTTCTTAGTGGGGGTTGCACCAGAATGGTTCACTTTGCGTTTGGGTTTACTAGCTCTAATAGGCATTGCAACTTGCTTCTTAGTTCTAGTATCTACGCCTTTGACTTTATTTATAGCACACATAGAATGATTAGCATTAACACACTTGCCACATTTGACACAAACAAATTTCACATTCATAGCATTCAAAGTTGAATCATTCAAATCGTCATGACACGCGATTACAGACGTTTTATTCTTAGAAACATTGAAAATCCTAGGGTGTTCTTCTACTTGCTTCATCTTCCCTTGATTCTTGTGTTTCCAGACCTTTTCATTCTCTTGAGTGCTCTTAAGCTGAGGCCGGCTAACACTAGTAGTGGAGACTATTCATGTAGTAGAAGACACATGAATATTAGTGTTTCTAGAAGTCTGAGGCGAGTGAGAATCTTTGTTTGTGGGCTTAGTGGATATTCTATACATTCCTGGTTTAATGACATTATTGTGCCTAACGCTTGGTGCTATAGGATTCCTTATGGGTTGAGGTTGTGGTAACCTTTCCTTTCCATCCATCTTGGGGGCAAACACAGGTTTTGCAAACAAGGAATTAGATAAAGCAGATGGTTTTCCCAAGATAGAGGATCTATTCTCTTTAGAGGCATTGGGTTGTCTAACAACATTTTTCTTAATGCTAGGTTCCACAATTTTCCCACCCATTTTAGCAATGAGTTTCTGCAACTCAGCTATCGCTCTGTCCCTGTCTTGTAATTGAGCTTTCAACCCTTTAATTTCCAAATTCTGTTCATTCATTTCTCGAAATGTTTGAGAAAGTTTTTCTTGCAATTTATTATCATGTGGAAAACGACCAACATCTTTTTGCAAAGCAAGTTCAAGTGAATGACAATGTTTTTGAAGGAAATCAGTTTTGTGTTGAAGTAACTCAAAAGCCTTTTTGTCAACATTTTCTTTTCGTTTCGAAAGCTCAATTTCAAGACATTCACATTCTTTGATCTTATCAAGATATTGGCATGCAACTTCAGAATATTCATCAATATCAGCACAAGATGTAAAATAAGCACACATAACATCTTTAGAAACGCATTCTTGCAAGAGCAAATCATATTCATCTGAGAAATCAGACTTTTCCATTTGAAGATCATCAATGTGTTTCTCAATAGATTCAACATATTTTAAATCATCAAACATTTCAGTCCGAATGAACTCCTCAAGTTGAAGAACAGTTTCTTTAATCAAAGCCGTGTTTGGAATTAAGAGTTCTTTCACAAGCAAGGTAATATCTTGAGGAATCGGACGTGTCCACTCAGCATTTTCACGTTTGGCCCAGTCTCTTTCAACAATAGATTTAACATTATCTATGTGGTGTTTAAGAATACCTAATGTTTTCCTACTCTTGCTTTTAGATTCATCTAGAGGGAGGTAGTTGATGTATTTGTAAACATTAGATTTCTTAGGGGCAAATGCTTTCTTCCATTGAATTCTTTTTTGTTTGCATTCTAAGAACACTTCCTCACGAGTTTTCTGAGTTTTTTTGTTGAACAGGCCATAGAGACTATTCTCATAAGCATAGTTATAAGGTTTCACAAACTCCTTATTAACAAGTGGTTGACTATCGGCATCCCAAAGGGCAGTCTCTTCACTATTGGCACTAACAGGCATGCAATCAAGATCTGTCCTTTCAGTCTCATCAAGATAAAGATGCGGGTTCGCAGCTTGAGCTTTGGCAAGGTACTCAGGACTTGCAAAGCTAGCTTGACCCTTAAACATCGATGGAGGTGCTAGCATTCTTACGGATTGAATAGAATCATGCGTTTTATAAACAACGTTCTTCAAAAAATCGACTTGTGCTTCTAGTTTTGTAACTTTTTCGGTTTCTTTATCATATCTACTTTTGAAGTCTTGTTTTAACGCATCTACCTCTTGTTTCTTATCCTCAAGAATTTTAGCAGAATCGGTAGTGGTCATAGAGAGCTTTTGTTCAAGTTCATTAACTTTGGTATTGGCAAGGTACGTTTTTTGACGTTCATCCATTAAGAAAACATTATATTGACGCTTCTCTTTAGCTAATAACTCAAGAGTTGTATTATATTTGTTTTCAAAATCGTCCTTTTGACTTTTTAACGCACTTCCCTTGTACCCCTCAAGCTCTTTGGTTTTCTGAAGGAGCTCATCTCTATAGCTTTCAGTCATCTCAGTAGATTTGATAAGAGCAGCTTTGCATTCTTCAAAACTTTGAGTGAGCGTAGCGTTTGCCTTCTTTAATTGCTTTTGACTCTTTTTATTTTCAGTGACATCTTTTTGTAAAGTAGCAATTAAATTAGCAAGCGCAATACGTTCCTCTTCATCATATTCATTTGCATGTTGATCATCCTCAGACTCATTATTGCACATGTCTGATGAATCGGGTGTGGTATTACTATCAACCGTTTCCATCATACACGTGTCATTAATGACATTGGGTAGATCACTATGCTCAGGAATATCACCAAACACATTATATTCATCAGTAGTGTGTACCTTATCGATTGGCTCAGTGTCAAAGATAGGACCATTGTCATCTTCAGTGACTTTGAGAACTTCTTCAACCTTTGTCATGTACGAGTAATGTGCATCAAGCTCTTGATCAGAATCTTCATCATCAGTATCATCAAGCATGGCTCCTTCCTCAGCTGACAATTTAACCCCTGCTTCCATTTTCTTGCATAGCAGCATCTTTTCCTTGTGATAGCTGGAGTCTCTAACCCTTTTCGGCTTCCTGCATTCCTTTGCCATATGCCCATAACCTTGGCAATTAAAACATTGAATCCCACTCTGCTGAACCACTTGACTTCCAACCGTTTCCCTATTCCCAGTAGCAGCAGCAATCCTCTGAGCATCATACTTAGCAGTTTGTCGATCATATCTTGCAGAACCCTCAACATGTGTTGGATTATGTCGATCATACCTAGAAGGACTTTCACCACGTCGACGTGTGTCATACCTTGGAGGACTCTCAACATATCGGTTCTTTGTGTTAGATGATGTGCGAAGATTGTTGTTGGTGGGTTTGTAGATTTTCTTGTAAGTCTTCATTATGTAAGCAATTTGTTGTTTCATCTCTTGGTTCTTTTGAGCTTGGTCTTCATCACTATCTTCTTCAGATGAGGACTCAGATGGTGGTGATGGTGCTCTTGGCGCTTTACCTCGAGATTTTGTGGAAGATGAAGACTTAGATGATGTGGAATATCGTGGTGAAGATGATGTATTGGAGTATGGCTTAGGAGCACGAGAGTGAGGATCTTGAACATGTTGAGTGGTAGTCACTAAAGCAAGTGGATTAGCCGTCTTGGCAACACGTTCGGCTCGAATTTCATTTGCTTCATTCTGAAATTGCTTCAAGATGTCAAAAAGTCGATGATATGAGACCTCGTCTAACTTTTCTTGTTGTTTCACCAAAGTGACGAATCGTGTCCACTCGGGTTGAAGTTGTTGAAGAAATTGGACATTGACTTGCATGGTGGAGACTTGCAGGTTATTTCTTGTCATGTCATTCATCATCTTATAAAACCTGGAGTAGTAAGAGTCAATTGATTCTCTATCCCTTGAAGTAAACTTGCCAAAATTCCAAAACAAGTTTGTTTTGACATCTTGTTTGTTGAGTGATTCTCCTTGTTGCAAGCGTTCAATAGCAGTCCACATTTCATGTGCTGTCGGGCATGCATCAACCGTATCTCCAATCCCACTTAAAACCATATAAATGGCTTCCTTCTCCGCATCATGCCAAGCACAATTTTCAGGTGTGAGATCAGCTCTTGTTTCATCACGTTCACTTGCAGGTATTGGATCAGTAGTATCTGTGGCTGCTCTTGGAGGAACTGAGATCTTCTTAAATATATATGGTCCATGAGTAATACATTTCCTCAGGGCATCACCATTAGGTCTTGTATCAAGATATCGTATGAAACGTGATTGCCATTGAGCATACCGTCCAGATACAAGCATTGGTGGTCTCTCTTTGTTACCGGCCACCATTATGTTGTTGTTCGTCACACGATATTCGGCAGTAGAATCCATCTCAATATTCTCTGAAATGATGACGTGAATATGGATCTTAAGTAGATTTGTTGTGATTGTTGTTGAGGTTTAAATTCCGAAAATTGCGATTTTTTCTCAGCCCGACAATAAATTCCTCAGCCCGACAAAACGGTAGACCTAAAAAATTTGTAATCACCAAATTTTGAAATTGAGCTAGAAATGTCCTAAACCTAGTATGGAAAAAATTTGATTTTACTTGACCTAAATTTTTTAACTTTTTTTTTTTTTTTTTTTTTTTTTTTTTTAATCTTCGTGTAAACTACGTTCCGAAACTAGTCTAGATGGTGGCTAAGTCTAAAAAATACTCAAACAAAAATTTGGCTAAACATGTCATCGGAATGTCCATCGGAATGTGCCATCGGAATGCCCATCGGAATGTTGTTTAGATCGGAATGTCCTGTAGATCGCAATGTGCACCTGTCGAAATCCCAGATCGGAATGTGTACCTATCGAAATCCCAGATCGGAATCTTCAGATCGCAATGTGTACTTATCGAAATCCCAGATCGGAATGTGTACCTATCGCAATGTGGCTGTCGCAATGTGGGCAGAGTAACGTTTCAAGATTGCCTTAAATCCGTCGCAATCCAGATCGCAATACCGATCGGAATGTTCAGATCGGAATAAGGGGCTATCGCAATACTGATCGCAAAGTAAAACCCTAGGGTTATTGCGATCGAAACCGTGCTCTCCTTTTCCGAAATTCAAGCTGTCGCAATGATAGTACTTTTTCCAACTTTTTAGGCAACCATTTTAGCAACTTTTAGGCAACAAATTCGTGATTTTTACCAAACCAAAACAAACAAATCTCTACAACAAGTATATGGAAGATTTGTAGCAAGATGAAGAACACGAAAACACAAAAAGAATTTGAATTCGTGATGATTTATAGATTAAATCATACGAATCAAATATAATAACAACAATCAATCACAAAACTACCCCGTGGCGATTGATACCAATTGTTGTCCCTTGTATGTGAATGATATAAGACGAATTATTAAGAAAGAAAGGTAGAAATGAGATGAATTTTAGAGAGAGAAACTAGAGAGAGAAAAGAGAGAGAAGTGTGTGAACTTGGTGAGATTAGATTAAGAAAAGTGAGAAATACAAATGACCATCCACCCTCCTAACATGCTAGGAGGGTAGTATATATAGTCCACCCACATGCGAGCTTTAATGGACTATATATTGGGCCGGGCTTGTCGTTTGGACTTTAATTAGTTTAAATCCAAGCCCGTGAACCATGACTAAATAACTACTTATTACAACGTTCTAATAAATATTACAATAGAAACCTATGACCGAACATTCTTGTTTGACTCAATATTTTGAGGCTAACACAGGAGGTGGGTTCAGAAAGGACGAATTAGTCGAGTTGCACCACGGATAAAATCCGAATTGTATGTTGTCGATATCGTTTCCGCACCGCTCACATGTACACCATTGACAAGAGTCGTTCCCGTACAATCGTCTCCCACACCCGACATAATGGACATAAGAATCCATAAAGAAAAATAGATAAGCAAGAAGAATATTTTTGGTGCAAATCTTTGAAAAAGAAATGCTTTTTATGATTTTTCAAATGTTTTTGGGTTTTTTGAAAATTTTTGACACAAAAAAATAACGTTCACGAGTGAACGTATCCCAAAAGCCAACGCGTCTCTCACAAAAAACCGTTAATCCTCACGAAAAGAGCCGGCAGCGGCGCCATTTTAATGTTGTGATTTTGCTAGGTTGAAAAAGTTCGTTTCTCGGAATCTCTTCGAATTGATTTCCGGTTAATTGTGCGAGATTAGTTGTTCTTGGTGGAATAAAATTGGAATGGTCGTTGTCTAAAACTAATGAAAAATAAAGACTTGAAATAAATAAAAATAAAGTAAAGACGGTAAAAAGAAATACTTGAAAGATAAAAACTTGACGGGAAATAAATGGCGAGAAATTAAAAGGGAAATAAAGTAAATGACTCAAACTTAAACTTAAACTAAAAGGAAAGCAAATAAAAATGCAAATAAGGAAAAAGGCGGGAAAAATAAAGCTTAAAACTAAAAACTGGAAAACACTCATCCGGAATAAAACAATTCATCCGGAATATGTCACTTATCCGGAATAAACTATTTGATTCGGAATAAAGTGTTTGATCCGGAATAAAAAAAAGAAAAAATGGTTTGATTCGGAATAAAGTCCTTGATCCGGAATATTATTCCGGATTAAAAGACTTGATCCGGAATACAAAGTATTCCGAATGAAGTGACTGATCCGGAATATTATATATTCCGCATGAAGGAGCTTGATCTGGAATAATCAGATATTCCGAATAGAAGACTTGATCCGGAATATTATATATTCCGCATGAAGGAGCTTGATCCGGAATACTCAGATATTCCGCATGAACAACATAGAAAGCAGTTGATCCGGAATCTGGGCAACAATAAGAACACGAAGAACAGTAAAGAACTACAGGTCACGAATTTAACCAAATCTAAACAAGATTAACCAAAAGATTAAACCAAAACAACCACAAATGATCTACTAACAATAACCAATCAATCCAAATCAATAAAACTAACAATCATAACCAACATAATCAAAACCCACTTGATCAAAACTATGAAAAATCAAGAACATGAACAATAAAGATGAAGAACAAATCAAACAAGAAAGGTAGAAGGAGATTAACAATAAAATGAAGATTCAAGAACAATAAAATAAACTTACTTGGAAATTAAAAGGAATTTAAAGGTGCAATACATGAAATTAAGGTGCATAAATTTAAAGTGCAATATGAAAAATGATGGAAGAATGGGTTGTCAAGCCACCAACAACTATGAAATGAAAACAATCTAATCTATCTATAGGGAGATTAGGGAGGAGCTTAGGAAGCTTCCTCCCTCTTTCTTCTTTCTCGAATTGCATGCTTAAGTCCTTAATCTTCTTTAATCTTTTGACTTCAATGACTTTGTCTTGGGATTTCTTTAAACTTGTCTTGAATTTTCTTCATAAATAAGACTCGAGTTCTTCGGCTTTTAGTAAACTTCCGTCGTTTGACTTTTTCTTCGATAAATCTTCAGAATTGGTCTTGGACTTCCGTTCTTTTCGCACTCTTGATCTTTCGACTTCGTCTTTTGTCTTTTTCTTCGATAAAAGCCCATGAAAGCCGTGTTTTCTCTACTTTTCACCTTTTCGTCCTATATCACAACAAAAACACAAACCACGCATAATTCCGACATAAATGACATAATATACACGTTTTGGCTCGGTTATTATTGTAATTAAGTGGTAAAAAGATGGGTGTTTACACACCTATCAAAACCCAAAACTTTGATTTAATAGGCTAAGTATCCACGAGTCTCATTCTTTGAGATTTTAAACTGTGGAGAACGAGAGATGATAGAGTCAATTATAAGTTTGGTATTCTTTCGTGAATTTATGTGAGTTAATTATAAGCCTATTCTCCCATCGCTTGCTAATAAATTTATCTACAATAAATAAGGTTGTACGATTTGAAAAGTTACTTAGCTTCTAGCCCAAGATCGTTTAAAAGTTGCTCGGTATGGATTAGAGTTCATAGCCAAGGCATAACTTATTGAATCGGGATGCGAAGATTGGCGAGTCCAAAAAGGTCCTAACAAGGCATGAGGGCTACATTTTGTTGCTAAAGATCCAAAAGTGATGTGAAGAATCATTTATCAAAGATAAATATGAAGGATCGAGACACACGACAAAAGCAAATACTCCCAAAAGATCATGGAGAAGTCTATCCAAAAAGGCCCTAACAAGGTATGAGGATAAATAGATCCTAGTCCAAAAAGGAGGCGGATCGTTGTATATAAAATTCCAAAATAAAGATTGGAGAAAAATGAAGAAGTCGTGGTCCCAATATGAAGAAGTTCCTATTATGAAGAGAAGGCCATTATTTCATGAACGTCTCTCAAGATTTGAAGTATGAAGTCGCTGCCAAATATCGGTCCGAGAAAAGTCTCAAATCTCGAAGCGAGTTATGCCAAGATATGAACTTTTTGAGGTCCCGAGAAGCAGTTTTAAAAGATTTTGTCCTTTAGCTAACTATTGATTAAATCGTCCCACTTTATTTTCAGCCTAAATAACTATCGAAATAAGTCAACAATGCATCCTCGTGATCATTCAAGACACAATAAAATATAAGAGATACACCTAGGAATAAGGGAGTCTAAGTGAATAATTGGCCCACATGAGTTCGTGTTAGTTTGCTAACTTATAATAACAATGATCTCGTTTTTAAGCTTGGTTTGGAGAAAGTGAAAACTTGAGGATGATGATCATTCATGACATTTTCAAAACCCTAAGGTATGATTTTGATTTCTTTACTTGTTTTGTTATTTTCTATCTCTTTAATAAAGGCCAAGGTGGATTAATTATGATGAAAAATGTAATCGTGCTTTGTAACTAATGCATTGCATGAGGACATTGCAATGGTTAAGCGTAGGGGATTTGATAGGTGTGTAAACACCCATCTTTTTACCACTTAATTACAATAATAACCGAGCCAAAACGTGTATTTTATGTCATTTATGTCGGAATTATGCGTGGTTTGTGTTTTTGTTGTGATTTAGGACGAAAAGGTGAAAAGTGGAGAAAACACGGCTTTCACGGGCTTTTATCAAAGAAAAAGACAAAAGACGAAGTCAAAAGATCAAGAGTGCGAAAAGAACGGAAGTCCAAGACCAATTCTGAAGATTTATCGAAGAAAAAGTCAAACGACGGAAGTTTACTAAAAGCCGAAGAACTCGAGTCTTATTTATGAAGAAAATTCAAGACGAGTTTAAAGAAATCCCAAGACAAAGTCATTGAAGTCAAAAGATTAAAGAAGATTAAGGACTTAAGCATGCAATTAGAGAAAGAAGAAAGAGGTAGGAAGCTTCCTAAGCTCCTCCCTAATCTCCCTATATATAGATTATATTGTTTTCATTTCATAGTTGTTGGTGGCTTGACAACCCATTCTTCCACCATTTTTCATATTGCACTTTAAATTTATGCACCTTAATTTCATGTATTGCACCTTTAAATTCCTTTTAATTTCCAAGTAAGTTTATTTTATTGTTCTTGAATCTTCATTTTATTGTTAATCTCCTTCTACCTTTCTTGTTTGATTTGTTCTTCATCTTTATTGTTCATGTTCTTGATTTTTCATAGTTTTGATAAAGTGGGTTTTCATTATGTTGGTTATGATTGTTAGTTTTATTGATTTGGATTGATTGGTTATTGTTAGTAGATCATTTGTGGTTGTTTTGGTTTAATCTTTTGGTTAATCTTGTTTAGATTTGGTTAAATTCGTGACCTGTAGTTCTTTACTGTTCTTCGTGTTCTTATTGTTGCCCAGATTCCGGATCAACTGCTTTCTATGTTGTTCATGCGGAATATCTGAGTATTCCGGATCAAGCTCCTTCATGCGGAATATATAATATTCCGGATCAAGTCTTCTATTCGGAATATCTGATTATTCCGGATCAAGCTCCTTCATGCGGAATATATAATATTCCGGATCAATCACTTCATTCGGAATACTTTGTATTCCGGATCAAGTCTTTTCATCCGGAATAATATTCCGGATCAAGGACTTTATTCGGAATCAAACCATTTTTTCTTTTTTTATTCCGGATCAAACACTTTATTCCGAATCAAATAGTTTATTCCGGATAAGTGACATATTCCGGATGAATTGTTTTATTCCGGATTAGTGTTTTCCAGTTTTTAGTTTTAAGCTTTATTTTTCCCGCCTTTTTTCCTTATTTGCATTTTTATTTGCTTTCCTTTTAGTTTAAGTTTAAGTTTGATTCATTTACTTTATTTCCCTTTTAATTTCTCGCCATTTATTTCCCGTCAAGTTTTTATCTTTCAAGTATTTCTTTTTACCGTCTTTACTTTATTTTTATTTATTTCAAGTCTTTATTTTTCATTAGTTTTAGACAACGACCATTCCCTTTTTATTCCACCAAGAACAACTAATCTCGCACAATTAAACAAAAATCAATTCGAAGAGATTCTGAGAAATGAACTTTTTCAACCTAGCAAAATCACAACATTAAAATGGCTATTCCGGATCAAGTCTTCATTTTAATGTTGTGATTTTGCTAGGTTGAAAAAGTTCGTTTCTTGGAATCTCTTCGAATTGATTTCCGATTAATTGTGCGAGATTAGTTGTTCTTGGTGGAATAAAAAGGGAATGGTCGCGATATGAAGGATCAATAGTTATTTAGGCTCAAAAAGTTCATATCTTGGCATAACTCGCTTCGCGATTTGAGACCTTTCTCAGACCGATATTTGGCAGCGACTTCATACTTCAAATCTTGAGAGACGTTCATGAAATAATGGCCTTCTCTTCATAATAGGAACTTCTTCATATTTGGACCACGACTTCTTCATTTTTCTCCAATCTTTATTTTGGACTTTGATATGCAACGATCCGCCTCCTTTTTGGACTTGGATCTATTTATCCTCATACCTTGTTAGGGCCTTTTTGGATAGACTTCTCCATGATCTTTTGGGAGTATTTGCTTTTCGACGTGTGTCTCGATCCTTCATATTGATCTTTGATATGATTCTTCACATCACTTTTGGATCTTTAGCAACAAAATGTAGCCCTCATGCCTTGTTAGGACCTTTTTGGACTCGCCAATCTTCGCATCCCGCTTCAATAAGTTATGCCTTGGCTATGAACTCTAATCCATACCGAGCAACTTTTAACGATCTTGGGCTAGAAGCTAAGTAACTTTTCAAATCGTACAACCTTAGTTATTGCAGATAAATTTATTAGCAAGCGATGGGAGAATAGGCTTATAATTAACTCAAGACCAACATCACTAAGCTCATTCAACGAATCTAGATCCTTAGACGCAGTAGGAACATCGAGAGTAGGAGCAGCAACTTCAGAAGATGTGTTGAAAGTGCATACAGCATCGTCGTCATCATCATCATAAAAGTATTGATGCATAAGAGGAGGGGTATAATCACTAAGATTAGATACTTGCTCTTGTTGCAGTCGCTTTTCCTCCGCCCATGCTTCTTTTGTTAGAACAACGGCTTCTTGAAGTTGCTGAATGATGGAGTGTGTTTCGTCATTCAAAGTAGTGAGTTGTTGGGCAAGACGAATTCTCTGAGAGGATTGATGATTAAGGTTGGGGTGTGGGGGCTCAAAGTGTTGAAAACCTAAATTATAGCATGGTTGTGGCTCATAGTAGTTCATCGGTTGAGAAAAATTAGAACACGGGTTTGGTTCATAATAATCCATTGGTGAAGAAAACTGAGGACACGGATTTTGCTCATAATAGTTCATTGGTTGACAATAATAGGTATCGTGAGGACCCCCACAGTTGTTACAAAACGGGTAAGGAGAAAGACTGGGTGCGTCTTGTGG
This sequence comes from Glebionis coronaria, assembly GCA_025667525.1. NCBI lineage: Eukaryota > Viridiplantae > Streptophyta > Magnoliopsida > Asterales > Asteraceae > Glebionis > Glebionis coronaria. The sequence goes on along the minus strand of CM046877.1, from coordinate 286,133,477 downwards.
ATAGCTATTATCATTGTCATAATTGTACCCCGGTTCTTGCTCGTGACCATACGGGTATCGAACCGGGCACGAAACATGCCAATGAGAATCGCTTCCACAATAGATGCACGGGGGAACAGGAGGTAGATTCAAAAAGGACGAATTAGTCGAGTTGCACAAAGGACAAAAGCCGAATTGTGTGTTGTCGATATCGTTTCCGCACCGCTCACATGTACACCATTGACAAGAGTCGTTCCCGTATAATCGTCTCCCACACCCGACGCAATGGACATAAGAATCCATAAAGAAAAATAGATAAGAAAGAAGAATATTTTTGGTGCAAAACTTGGAAAAAAAAATGCTTTTTATGATTTTTCAAATGTTTATGGATTTTTGAAAATTTTTGACACGAAAAATAACGTTCACGAGTGAACGGATCCCAAAAGCCAACGCGTCTCTCACAAAAAACCGTTAATCCTCATGAAAAGAGCCGGCAGCGGCGCCATTTTAATGACTAAGATTTTACTAGTTTGAAAAGTTCGTTTCTCGAAATCTTCTCGAATTGATTTCCGGTTAAGTGCGAGAGATTAGTTGTTCTTGGTTGAATAAAGAGGGAATGGTCGTTGTCTAAAACTAATGAAAAATAAAGACTTGAAACAAATAAGAATAAAATAAAGACGGGAAAAAGAAATACTGAAAGATAAAAACTTAACGAAAAGTAGATGACGAGAAATTAAAAGGGAAATAAAGTAAATGACGCAAACTAAAACTTAAACTAAAGGAAAGGGAAGTAAAAATGCAAATAAGAAAAAAGGCGGGAAAAATAAAGCTTAAAACTAAAAATTGGAAAACACTCATCCGGAATAAAACAATTCATCCGGAATATGTCACTTATCCGGAATAAACTATTTGATTCGGAATAAAGGTTTGATCCAGAATAAAAAGAGAGAAAAGAAGTTGATCCGGAATAAAAAGTTTGATCCGGAATAAAAAGAGAAAACAGGTTGATTCGGAATAAAGACCTTGATCCGGAATATTATTCCGGATGAAAGACTTGATCCGGAATAACCAATATTCCGGATGAAACACTTGATCCGGAATAATCAATATTCCGGATGAAAGACTTGATCCGGAATACAAAGTATTCCGAATGAAGTGATTTGATCTGGAATAAAAATATTCCGAATAAAGGGGCTTGATCCGGAATAATCAAGTATTCCGAATAGAAGACTTGATCTGGAATATTATATATTCCGCATGAAGAGACTGATATGAAATAACAAATTTTGATTCGGAACAAAAGGCTTGATCCGGAATCTGGGCAACATGAACAGAACGAAGAACAGGGAGATGAAAATAAGGACGAATTTAACCAAAACTAATCAAGATAAACGAAAAGATTAAACCAAAACAACCACAAATGATCTACTAACAATAACCAATCAAAACAAATCAATAACACCAACAATCATAACCAAAATAATCAAAACCCACTTGATTGAAAACCATAAAAATATCAAGAACATGAACACAAAGATTAAGAACAAATCAAACAAGAAAGGTAGATGAGAGATTGAACAAGAAAAGTAAAGATTAAACAATAATTAAATGTAAACTTACTTGGAATTAAAAGGAATTTAAAGGTGCAATACATGAAATTAAGGTGAAGGAAATTAAATGTGCTAGAATGAAAAATGGTGGAAGAATGGGTTGTCAAGCCACCAACAACTACAAATGAAATGAAAGAAAACTATATATAGGGAGACTAGGGAGGAGCTTAGGAAGCTTACTCTCTCTTTCTTCTTTCTCTAATTGCATGCTTAAGTCCTTAATCTTCTTTAATCTTTTGACTTCAATGACTTTGTCTTGGGATTTCTTTAAACTCGTCTTGAATTTTCTTCATAAATAAGACTCGAGTTCTTCGGCTTTTAGTAAACTTCCGTCTTTTGACTTTTTCTTCGATAAATCTTCAGAATTGGTCTTGGACTTCCGTTCTTTTTGCACTCTTGACTTCTTGGCTTCGTCTTTCGTCTTTTTCTTCGATAAAAGCCTGTGAATGCCCGTGTTTTCACCACTTTTCACCTTTTCGTCCTAAATCACAACAAAAACACAAACCACGCATAATTCCGACATTTACGACATAAAATACACGTTTTGGCTCGGTTATTATTGTAATTAAGTGGTAAAAAGATGGGTGTTTTCACACCTATCATAGGGTAAACCCAAAAATTCATGACGTCATCAAAAAGGAAGTTTAAAAACTACTACACGCGGGAATGATTTACCCTATTTCCGATAGCCCTTGGGTGAGTCCCATTCATTGTGTCCCTAAAAGGGAGGGATGACCGTTGTGCCAAACGATGACAACGAGTTAGGAGGGTGTGCATTGACTATCGAAAGTTAAATGACGCCACTCGAAAAGACCACTTTCCCTTTCCCTTCATGGATCAAATGTTGGAGCGTCTTGCGGGAAATGATTTCTATTGTTTCTTAGATGGTTTTTCCGGTTACTTCCAAATCCCCATCGATTCTCGTGATCAAGAAAAAACTACGTTTACGTGTCCATATGGAACGTTTGCCTATCGTAGAATGCCATTCGGACTTTGCAATACACCGAGAACTTTCCAATGGTGCATGATGGTTATTTTCATGATATGATCGAGAAGACGATGGAAGTCTTCATGGATGACTTTTCCGTGTTTGGCAATTCATTCACTTCGTGCTTAGGAAACCTTGAGAGGATGTTACGACGTTGTGAGGAGACCAACTTAGTGCTTAATTGGGAGAAATGTCATTTTATGGTTAGAGAGGGATTGTCTTAGGGCACAAAGTTTCTAAAGCGGGGATTGAGGCAGACAAAGCTAAGATAGACGTCATCGCCAAATTACCTCATCCCAAAACCATTAAGGGAGTTAGGAGTTTCCTAGGCCACGCGAGCTTTTATCGACGATTCATCAAGGATTTTTCAAAGATCTCTCGACCTATTACACATCTTCTTGAAAAATAAGCTCCTTTCATTATTAGCGAAGATTGTGTACGAGCCTTTGAAATCCTTAAGAGGAAACTTACCGAAGCTCCCATTCTTATTGCCACAAATTGCGACTTCCCCTTTGAGCTCATGTGTGATGCTAGTGATTATGCTATTGGGGCCATTTTGGGGCAACGTCATGAAAAGCACTTCTTGCCTATTCACTATGCTAGCAAGACGATGACCGAGGCTCAACTTAAGTATACCACAACCAAAAAGGAATTCCTTGCCGTGGTTTATGCATTTGAGAAATTTCGACCTTATCTCGTCTTGACAAAAAGCATAGTGTATATGGACCACTCAGCTATAAAGTATCTCATGGCTAAACAAGATGCAAAGCCGAGATTACTTCGTTGGATGCTCCTCCTACAAGAATTTGATGTCACCATTCTTGATAAAAAAAAAGGAGCCGAGAATCTAGCGGCCGATCATCTCTCTCGTTTGGAAGATCCTCACCAAAGTGTTTTGGAGAACAAGGAAATCAATGAATCATTCCCTCTCGAAACACTTGGTGTAGTGAATTATACAAAGGACTTGTCTACCCTATGGTTTGCGGACATCGCAAATTACCATGCGGGTAACTTCATCATTAAGGGTATGAAGACACAACAAAAGCGAAAATTCTTCCGTGACGTCAAGTTCTACTTTTGGGACGACCCTTACCTATTTCGGACTTGTGCGGATCAAATCATTCGACGTTGTGTGTTTGGCACCGAAGCTTCTAATATCCTTAGAGCTTGTCACGAGGGACCGACGGGTGGTCACCATGGTGCTAATCTCACGGCTAAGAAGGTTTTTGATGCCGGCTTCTTTTGGCCAACTATTTACCGAGACGCGCACGAACTTATCAAGTCGTGTGATGCATGCCAACGTCAAGGAAAGTCCTCACAAAAGGATGAAATGCCTCAAAATATAATCCAAGTTTGTGAGATCTTTGACGTATGGGGCATTGATTTTATGGGGCCGTTCCCATCGTCTCGTGGAAATAAGTACATTCTTATGGCCGTTGACTACCTATCTAAGTGGGTTGAAGCTAAGGCTTTGCCCACGAACGATGCTCGTGTGGTAGTCAAGTTTTTGAAGCAATTGTTCTCTCGGTTTGGAACCCCTCGTGCTATCATAAGCGATCGTGGAACCCATTTTTGCAATGACCAATTTGAAAAGGCTCTTAAGAAATATGGGGTTACACATCGTCTTTCTACGGCTTACCACCCCCAAAGAAGTGGACAAGTCGAGGTTTCAAACCGATATTTGAAAAGGATCTTGGAAAGATCCTTTGGTGAAAACCGACAATCTTGGTCGGATAAGTTAGACGATGCTTTATGGGCCTTTCGTACCGCTTACAAAACACCCATTGGGTGCACTCCTTATAAGCTTGTGTATGGGAAGAATTGCCATCTACCAATTGAGCTCGAACACAAAGCTTATTGGGCCCTAAAGCACGCTAACTTTGATTTGAGGACCGCGGGGAATCATAGGAAAATACAACTGAATGAATTGGAAAAACTTCGTGATATTGCTTATGAAAATTCATTTATTTACAAAGAAAAGACTAAAAAGTTTCACGATTCTAAAATTAAAAACCAGGTTTTCAACATTGGAGATCAAGTGTTGCTTTTTAACTCTCGTTTGAAGATATTTTCCGGAAAATTGAAATCCCGTTGGTTTGGTCCATTCACCGTCTCACAAGTTTTTCCCTATGGGACCATCGAGCTAGCTCAAAATGATGGTCCTAACTTCAAGGTGAATGGACATAGATTGAAGCACTACTTTGGTGGGGAAGTCCCTTCTTTGGACGACCTCGACCAAGTCACCTTCCCCAATGATAATTAGTATTGAGGGGATCGAGTCGAGCTCATGAATCGGTAATCAAAAAAGAGGTACCTCGTGGGGAGATCCCATGTCTATCCATGTACATATTATTTCTTTCTAATGTAGTAACATGAGGGGATTTGTGCCCTTCTAACCTTTGTTCCATGGTTGTTTGTGACTTGTGGTATTAGGTCATCATCATCTTCACGATTCAAGCCTCTTGTGTTCGTTTTACGTGAGCCTTGATCGTTTGCTTTGAAGACATTCTCAATATCCACATGATGTATCCTATGATGTTGTAACCTTAGGTTTTTAGCACACTTCATAAACAGCTATAAATTTAATGGTTCCACCCTTTCCATGCTAGATTAACCATTCGACTACGTCTCTAGTATAGGGGTTTCCAAACCTTAGACTCGAAACATTGAGGACAATGTTTAACTTTAGTATGGGGGGTGAATAGATACTTGCCTTGCTTACGCCCTCGTGCACTCCAAAATTTTTGTTTTTGTCTCTCTTTTTGTTGCAAAATAAGGCTAAAAATGGCCAAATTTTAAATTTTTCTCATGTTTTTATAAGTGTTTGGTGACACGAATGTAGATTTTCTGATGGCGAGAATAAGAGTACTTTTTGACTCGACCGTGCGTGTAGAGCACTTAGCTTCGATTCCTTAACTTATATTAGGATAATTCTCTTAAATGAGGACGAGAAATGATAGCATTAATTATAAGTTACTATGCTAAAAACGTAGAGTATTCGTATTCTTTCAAAAACTCATGTGTCCTAATTATTTGCTTATTCTCCCTTCGCTTGTATATAAATTTTGCTAATAAGTATTAACTTAGCGGTTCAGTCTTAATTGTTGGTTTCTAGCTTTTTCTAGTAGCTTCCATGTAATTAAATTGGGAAAACATTTGAGAATCGCCAGCGTCACGGTTTTGAAGTATTAGCAACCCGAATAATCGAAAGCTTATACCCAATAACAAGATTTCAAGTGCTCACCTAAATCAAGCAAACAATTTGAAGCTCACAAGGCCGAAAAATTTATGCAAAAATTGAAAGTGAATCAAGCCTTAAATCTTTGAAGCTTTAAAGATCCAAAATTCGCTTTTAGCGTGAGGATATACGTCTTTGGCCATAATAAACACCTTGTGACAAGGTTAAATAAAAGGCAAGGCAAGACCGATCCCAAAAGGTGAAGGTAAACCTATGATAATAAGGCCCATCCGGTAGGGGGCGTATAAAAGTCTTGGTAATAAGTCTCATGTTCAAAACCGTTCTAAAATTGTGTTTATCGAATCTCACTTGTTAACTTAATTTTTTGACATCGTTGTCTATTAGGGGAGACTATTAAATCGATGATTTTGATTACACCGTTTCGTTTCTATTTTTGGACCTTAATCTCTATCATCGCATAAGTCAAACAATGCATCATCATGATCATTCAAAGACAAAATAAAATATAAGAGATACAACTTAGGAATAATAGGAGTCTAAGTACGTGATTAGAACATATGAGTAGTGTTAGCATTACCAACTTATAATGACAGTGATCTCGTTACACGCTTAGCATGGAATTGGGTGAAAATCGAGGACGATGAATTTATCTCTATGAGGCACTCACATGTTCTTATTCTATGAAGCTAAACGTCCCATTTTGCGATGAAAATCATACATTATGTCTAAAACACAAAGTAGTATTAGTGTAGTAAGTTTAGGTTTGAATAAAAGTGCATAAAAATGAATTTTGGAGTTGCGTAGATACTTTATTCTAGCATTGCGTGGGGGCACGGCAATGGTTTAGTATGGGGGAGTGATGAGATGGCTTTTATACATGATCTCATTGTTATTTTTGGGCTTTAAATGTAAAAAACATCATCAAATAGACCATATATATGCTTGTATTTGCTCATTGTGTATTTTAGGTACAGATATTGAGAAAACAACAAAAGATCACAAAGAATAAGCAAAGACGAACACGGGAAACGAAGCCGCACAATGAACCAAGCCCTAATGAAGATTTCCTAAGAAAAACCCTTAAAGATTTGAAGAATGTACAAGAAGGGTCCTCCAATATTGAATAATTGACACTTTAAACCCTTGTATATTCATAATTACAAGTTTGGTCCTTAAAGGTTGTCAAAATTACAAAAAAGGGCCCTCCACTTTGAAGCATTGGCAAATTTAGTCCCTCAACAAAGCTAAATTGTCAATCATTATCCTCCTCAAAGTCAAACATACCATAAAGTCTTTCAAAGTACAAAAAAGAACAATATTGGTCCTTGAAATATGTTAAATTGAAAAAAGGACCCTTAACTTTCATCAATTGGCAAGAATGGTCCCTCAAAAATGAAGACTTGTCAATTTCAGTCCTTGAAAATGTCAATTATACAACTCAAGACCATAATCATTGAAGAAAATGCCAAAACAGCCCTTCAAGAATCATGAATTAGCAAGAAATACCCCTGAAAATACTTTGGAAAAGTTTTTGTGGCCAAAGTGGGAAAAATGAAACTTCATTTATAAAGGAAATCTGGCTTTGGTGAAGTAAACTTGAAATGAAAGGAAATGGAAAGAAGGGGGTTTAATCTGGCCGACAACAAAACTTACCTAGACTAATCCCCTTGTGCCACATGTCCCACTCACTCCCCTCATCCAATCAGATCTTCCCATTCCTCCACCTCACACCCCACTCACCCTAACCCGTTTAAACTTAATATTAATTAAGATTAACACGCGCCAATCACCTTTTTAAACCAAAAACTGGATTAAAACATGTACTGTTCATGTTCTTAGCAAAATTAGGTTTTCCTAATTGGCATGAAATTAGCCCACCAAAATGTCCAGATTTATGATTAAACTTGTCTTAATCATAACCCAACTCTCATTAACCCTGCCACATCACCAAATTTGTCACATGCTTTCCCTGCTTTACCACCTTTGAGGAAGACGCCAAAACAGTTCCCTTCATCCAACGTCCCACGTCATTGCTTGGAACTTAAGCTTATTCTAGGCCCTTGATGAAATTCTTGCACCCTTTACAGCTTCACAAACAGCCAAGAGTTCACATGATCAAAGCATAAATCCAAAACTGCAAAGGGCATTTCAGGGATCCTACGGCATTAGGGTTTTCATTTTTAGGTTTTCTAGTCATTCCTTGTAGCCTATAAAAGGCATAGCACTTAGTCCTTTAGCTTTTGCTTTTGATTTTTCCTTGTTCAAGTTCTGTAAATCCTTTGTCATTATTGAATGAAAAGTGTTTGAATCTTTTGAAGAAAGACCAAGTGCCAATCTTATTATACGCTTGTTTATGTTTAATGTTTGATAATCTTGAATCTTAAAACCTGTTTTCAAAAGGAGGGTGCAAAAGTTTGCATTTTTCCAAGTTCTTGATATTTTGCTAAGTCTTGTTTCAACCTTGGAATTCTTGGGCTAAAAGTGGTCTATACACCCTGATAAGGAGCTTATCAAGGTGTTGTGAGCTTATAGCTTGTGGATAATCAAGTGTGGGATACAAAGGTTGCATTAATCAAGATTTTTCATTTTTCTGCATTTTTTATAATTTGGATATTATTGCTTCTAACCTTGTTGAATCTTAGCAGGGTTGTTTGTGGAAGCTTGTGCTTGTTCTTGCTAGCACATAAGCTCAAAGATCCGTGGGTGTTGATGTACATCCATGAGGTTTGAACCTTTTTACCCAAAATTTGCTTAAAATCTTGATTTTTGGTGAATTGGTGCATAGCTTGTGTTCTTGTTGGATTTTTGTCTTGATTCTGCTTGATACTGCATGCTACAGTTGTTGTTATGCTAGATTAGGCTTGGGGTAAATTGAAATTCACACATTAGCTTTGTTAATTATTGGATTGAAAAAGTTAAAGGGGTGTTTGTGATTATCTGTTTGAGTTCATAAAGTGAAGTAGAGTTTTTAGGAGTTGGTGTATTGTGTTGGTATATGCTTAATACTTGTTTGTATGCTAAAACCTACAACTTTTTAGTCTTGTAACCTCTAAATCTTGATTGTGCTATAAAAAGTTGTATTTTGCCTGTTTTGACCTAAGATCTTGGAAACATGATTGTAGTGTTTTACCACACCTTTAGGAAAAGGAGGTAAATAGGGAAAGTATTAAATACGACGGTTTAGGAAAACCGTGTACAAATGACCCCAAAGAAGTTCGTTTCCCAAGGAGGTATATGTGTGTGAGTAATTCGTAATTGGTTTGAGGTTAATATTGGTTAGAAGGGGATGAGAAAAGAGGATGACGAAGACGTGAAATTAATTACTACTACGACTTAACGTAAAACCGTAAAAAGTTCAAAAATAAAAATTAATTCTAAAAATACCAAAAATTACCAAAAATCAAAATAAATAAATTAAGAGTTTACCAATGATCAAAACTTTTTCAAACCTTTTAATTAATTAAATATTAATTTTTAAATGCTAATTAAAGCCCTAAAAATGAAATTAATTATCAAAAAGCCCAAATAAAGATTTTTCAATTGGTAAACCTCTAAAATGACCTAAAAAAATTAAAAACTATTTTTAGAAATTTTTAAACTAAGTAAAACTATTTAAAATGATTTAAAAACTATTTAAAATTAAAATAATTATAAAATTTAATCTAAAGATGATAAAATTAATCTAAGAGTTGCAAAAATCCTATTTTAATGTATTTAAGCTACGAAAAATATAAAAAGTGCAAAAATGTGAAATTTGAAAAATAATAATAAAATAATATTAAAATAATATTAAAAATCCAAAAATTCTAAAAAAATTCTAAAAACTTGCAAACTAGTTTATTTTAACCTAAATAATCAGAAAATGAAAGTGAAATTACCAAATTACCCCTAATGGGCCCCCAAATGGGCTAAAATTAAAAAGAGTCAAGCTTAATGGGCTTTTTAGCCCAAAAAGTCAAAATAAGCCCAAATCACTTGGAAAAGCCCTATCTGACTCAAAATTTCTAAACACAAAACTCTGAAAGCCTAAAAGCTGAAAGTGAGCTTATCACAGCTTAATGAACGAACAGCTTATCCTTATTGGGCCAATAAGCCAAAGCCATAAGCCCTAATTTGACACACAACCTTATTTTAGGATACTAAAGAGATCTGTAAAAAGAAATTTTGAAAAAGCACACTCAATAAGCCAGAAATAAGCCAAGTACAAATCCACTAAAAGACAAAATAGTCGGGTTTTAGTTCTAGGACACCTCAGGACTTGATTCAACTTGCAAAATGTTACAAATGACTTCACTAAGCCAAATAAATCAACCAAAATCAAATAAGCAAAACCAATAAGCTAGAATAAGCCAATACGCACTTATGAAAAAGTCAATTAAGTTGGCTTTCTAGTCAAACCCTAAAGTCAACCCACCAAATGCTCCAGTATGAACAAATGGGTCAAATAATGAGCACCTATTACAAAATCAAAGTTGTTGCTGGTTAAAATAAGCTAGAATAGCTTATTGATAATCTGAACACAAAAATACACTAGTAGGGGGAACTTTCAGTAGGAACTGGTTCCCACTGCCTTGACTATTTGACCTTTGATTTTAGAGAGATTCTGTATGATTTATTGGAAGACAAGGGCACCCAAGTGATCAGTTAATCATAAGGAGTCACAATAAAGCACGAAAACACACTTCAGTATCACCAATTAGCACAGACAAATCAAAAGATGCTCAGATCTAGCACAGACATGGATATTAAGCAGTTATGAACACTTAGGCAGTTTTAAGCTAGAATAAGCACTCCAAATTCAACCAGATGCATACACAAGCTATATAAACTGTTATTAAGCACAAACAAACTTAAATCAATCACGGAAACAATGTATGGAACAAGATCAAAGTAGATTAGACTTGCTGATATGAACTTCAAGAGCACATGCACACTTTGCTGATATAAATGACCAAAGATCCAAATTCAACACTCAAATCCTACTTCCCTGGTGTAACTAACTAGGTTTAATCACTTGTTAACCCTAGTATATGATTAGAACTAGGTGTCCCTTAAACCACAGCCAATTTCAACAAGTATACAAGATTTTAGAGCCTATTTTAGGATCTAGGTGTTTATATGCTCAAAGCTTGCAGATAAATGTCACTTAGCACCTATGAGACAGGTTCCAACACAAAGCAACACAAAGCATCAACTCAAAACAACACAAATCCAAAACAGGTTGTTATCCCAAACAATCAAAGCAACTTGTGATTTCAACTAATACCCTACTGATTTTATGATTCAAACACACTTCCTAGATGACTACTAACAGATTCAAACACAAAAATCACAACCTTAAACACAAGAACACAAAATCACAATCCAAAATCAAAAACAGGCATTATCATGAAATTTTTAGGGGAAACTTAAACAAGGGATTATACATGTCCTCCACAACATCCTAGGAGGACCAGCAATGCTCCTTGGACCTTGTTCAACAACTAGAACATGACCAAGGTTCTTCAAAAACGAAGATCAAAACCTGCTGATGTTCAAAGTAGAACAAGGTTTTGATTATGATGATTCTTCAACACAAATGAGCAAACAACTCTACCAAGAGAATTAAAACTCTTCTCAGGCTTGGTGTCAACAAGCTTGAAGGAGCTTAAGGCTTTTGGCTAAGGTTTAGTACAAGATAATAACCAAAACATAAACTAGGATTTCAAGGTTTTTGAACCTTTGAAAACCTATCAAACATAGACGTGCCTTAACCACAAGATTTAAGGAAGGTCTAAAAGATCAAATGGAACTCATATTTCAGCTATTCAAACACCAACTTTTAATAAACACAAAAGAGATTTCACAAATTTTAGGAAATTCAAATTTTATTTAAATAAAAAGGAATTACAAAGATGATAGCCAAAATCTGGAACAAAGGGACTCTCACAAGTTGACGTCTCCTTTTATAGGCAAATGCTTACATAACACTATTCATGAACCCTAGATGTGAATTCTCAATATTGCCCTTGAGTGCTTCTAGACGAATCCTTGATATGAGATGTCCAATTTGATCCTGAGTGTTCATTTATTCTTTGGGGCTAAGGAATGAATGTAAATCATTGATCTTGACATGTGGCATTCCTTAGTGAAGAAGTTGTCATGTGATAGGTGGAACGGTTTTGGGTGTGGGGTCCTTTGGTGAGTGGAGAAGAAGGATTTAATGTGGGGATGGGTTTTAAGTGAGGTGAATCACACGGGGGAACAACTAATTGTAATTTACCCTTTGTTGGTAAAAAAGTAATTTCTGGGTTCATGCGTGCTACAGTAACTTCTTTTGATCCGTTTTTAGGGGAGGGTTATTGTTTGGCGCGTGTTTAGCAGTTTAAACTTCTAAATAGGCAGCTTTGGTCCTTGTTCTTTGGCAAAGTATGCATATGAAGTATTTCAGCCCACAAAACTCATTTCCTTCATTAATAAAGTTTGCACTTTCACACTTTTGCCCCAAAACTTTGGCAAAAGGTTTTCAAGGGCTATTTTTGCCATTTTTCCATAATTCAAGGGCTGATCTTGGACACTCTTGATCTTCGAATGTCTTCAATAGATGTTTGCCTTCATGAGGGACCATAATTGACAATGTTGAATAGTTGAGGGACTAATCTTGCCATTTCTTCAAAGTTGAAGGACCTCTTTGCAATTTTGACAAACTTAAGGGACCAAACTTGTAATTATGAATTCACAAGGGTTTTAAGTGTCATTTCTTCATTGTTTGAGGATCAATCTTGTATTTCTTCAAGTCTTCAAGGTTTAATCTTGGATAATTCATGAATTAAGGCCCAGTTCCTTGTACGGCTTCGTTTCTTGTGTCCGTTTTTCCTTGTTTCTTGTGATCTTTTGTTTTTTTCACGATATACATACCTAAAATACACAAGTAAACAAACACAAGCATATATATGGTATTTTATGACATTTTTGTAGATATATATGACTTTTGTCTTGCGAGTGATTACTGCTCACGTGCGCGGGCATCTACTGATTCACTTCCACCAGTTGACTGAAGACTTGATTATTGGTATATCGATCGGTCCAGCACGGATTGAAATAGGAGCCGGTCTGCCCCTTAGGGCGCATAAGTCAACTAGCGGAGGGTAAGGCTTTTAGTTGTTAAGGGAGAGCTAGGGGAACACTCGCCAGCAAGCACCTGGATAGACTAAAAACAGGGGAAACCGTGACTTGAAGATCGTTTTCCCGTCTATTTGATTATGCATTTATAGCCCGAAAAGAACGATGAGATCATGTATAAATGCCATCTCATCACTCCCCTATACTAAGCCATTTTCGTGCCCTCGCGCAATGCTAGAATAAAGTATCTAAGCATCACCAAAATTCAATTTTATTAACCTTTATTGAAGAGTAAAAGACTTGCAATAATACTACGAAGATGTGTAAAGACATAATGTATGATTTTCATCACGAATGTGACTTTTAGGGTTAAAGAATAGAAACAAGTAAATGTCCCTTAGAGTAAATTTCGTCATTCTTGATTGTCATACATTCCATGCTAAGTGCAAAAACGAGATCATTGTTGGTACAAGTCACAATGCTAACACTACTCATACGTCCAAATTGTGTAATACTTTTTCTCCCCGCAATCCTAGTTATTATAAAAAAGAAATGTGTTACTAGCATTTTTTAACTATTTGTCATGGATCACAAGTGATTCATATTAACTTATTTGAGTATTTATTAGTCCGAAAGCAAAGTAGCACGATTTAATCGATAGTTAGCCGAAGGACAAAATCTTTTAAAACGGCTTCTCGTGTATCTCCTTAAGTTCATATCTTGGCATAACTCGTTTCACGATTTGAGACCTTTCTCGGACCGATATTTGGCATGTACTTCATACTTCAAATCTTGGGAAGACGTTCTTGTAATTATGGTCTTCTCTTCATATTTTGGAATTTCTTCACTTGACGTTTTTGAGAGATTCTTCATATTTGGACCACGACTTCATCATTTTTCTTCAATATTTATTTTGGATTTTGATATAAAAAAATCCGCCTCCTTTTCGGACTTGGATATATTTATCCTCATACCTTGTTAGGGTCTTTTTGGATAGACTTTCTCCATGATCTTTAGGGGAGTAATTGCTTTTCGTCGTGTGTCTCGATCCGTCATATTGATTTAGGAATAATGATACTTCACATCATCTTGGATCTTTAGCAACAAAATATAGCTCCTCATGCCTTGTTAGGGCCTTTTTGGATCTTCACCAATCTTCGCGTCCCGCTTCAATAAGTTATGCCTTGGCTATGAACTCTATTCAACCCCGAGCAACTTTTAAACGATCTTGCGCTAGAGGCTAAGTAACCTTTCAAATCGTACGACCTTACTTATTGCAATTATTTTTATTCCTAATGCATTGATCTTATGGGAAGAAAAAGCCACAACTAAAAACATATGAGTTTTTGAAAGAACATTTTCATGTTCTAAGTTTAGCATGATCACTTGTCTAACTCTATCACTTCTCGTTCTTCACTATATAAAGACCTCTAATTAAAGAGACTCGTGAATACTTAGCCATGCAAGTCAAAATTAAGCCAAATTTGGATTAGCTATCATTAAGACTATACCAAATCAAAGTTTTGGGTTTTCAAGCCACCTATAGGATCTTGCACTTTCTTGGACTTTTTCAAGTTTAGAGAATGCATTTTATAGTTCCCTTGATAAGTGACTTTCTAGGATCAATTATAGGAACTTGCGAAAAGTTCTTGTTCTTACCCGAATAAGCTAAGACCTTCGCGTTTTAAAGTTCCCTATATAAAAGTCTAGCAAAACTTGAATTTAGTGGGTTAAGGAATGTAAAGGGCTCCAAATGCCCATCAAGTCAAAAATTAGCTCTTATTCTACCCATCGGAAAATATACATTCCTGTCTTAAAAACACTTATGAAAACTAAGAAAAATTTTAAAATTTGGCCATTTTAAGCCTTATTAGCAACAAAACATTGAAAGTTGGAAAACGTGAGGGTGTAGCAAAGCAAGTATCTATTCACCCCCCTCCCATACTAAAAGTAAACATTGTCCTCAATGTTTCGAGTCTAGAGGTGGAGCACCCCTATACTAGAGACGAAGAATCGAATGCTTAGGATCTAGCATGGAAAGGGTGATCAACAATATATCTAAAGCCGTTTATGAAGTATGCTAAAAGATAATTGTTAGAACAATAAAGGATAAGTCAATGGATTCGTGAAAAACTTCTTCAAGCAAATGATGGAGGCTCACGTAAACGAACACGAGAGTCTTCAATCATAGATGATGATGATCTAGATAACACAATCACAAACAACCACGAGACAACGAGTTGGAAGGGCACAAATCCCCTCTAATTAGTTATTAGTAAGCATAAAAGGATAATCATGGGATCTCCCCCACGAGGCACCTCGTTTTTGATTACCGAGTCATGAGCTCGACTCGATCTCCTCAATGCTAATTATCATTAGGGAAGGTGACTTGGTCGAGGTCAACCATTGAAGGAATTTCCCTACCAAAGTAGTGGTTAAGCCTATGTCCATTCACCTTGAAGTTAGGACCATCATCTTGAGCTAGCTCGATGGTCCCATAAGGAAACACTTGTGTAACGGTGAAAGGACCCGACCAACGAGATTTCAATTTCCCGAAAAATATCTTAAGTCTAGAGTTAAAAAGTAACACTTGATCACCAACGTTAAAAACCCGGTTTTTAATCTTTGCATCATGAAACTTTTTAGTCTTTTCTTTGAAAATCAATGAATTTTCATAAGCATTATCTCTTAGTTCATCCAATTCATTCAATTGTATTTTCTGGTGATATCCCGCGGTCTTTAAGTCAAAGTTTGCATGCTTAAGGGCCCAATATGCCTTGTGCTCCAATTCAATGGGCAAATGACAATTCTTCCCATAGACTAACTTATAAGGAGTACAACCAATAGGTGTCTTATAAGCGGTCCTAAAGGCCCATAAAGCGTCATCGAGTTTGTCGGACCATGAAGCACGGTTTTCTCCAATCGACCTCTCTAAAATCCTCTTCAAAGCTCGGTTCGAAACCTCGACTTGCCCGCTCGTTTGCGGGTGATAAGCCGTAGAAAGACGATGAGTAACTCCATATTTCTTTAAGAACTTCTCGAATTGGTCATTACAAAAATGGGTTCCACGATCGCTTATAATAGCACGAGGGGTTCTGAACCGAGAGAATAGTTGCTTCAAAAACTTCACTACCACACGAGCATCATTAGTAGGTAAAGCCTTAGCTTCCACCCACTTTGAAAGATAGTCCACCGCGACGAGGATATACTTGTTACCATGAGACGATGGGAACGGCCCCATAAAGTCTATGCCACAAATGTCGAAAATCTCACACATTTTAATTATGTTTTGCGGCGGCATTTCATCACGTTGAGACGATTTTCCATGACGTTGGCACGAATCACACGACTTCACAAGTGCGTGTGCATCACGATAGATAGAAGGCCAAAAGAAGCCGGCATCGAACACTTTCTTAGCCGTGAGATTAGCACCGTGGTGACCACCCGTGGGTCCCTCGTGACAAGCTCTAAGGATATTAGAAGCTTCGGCACCAAAAACACAACGTCGAACGAGTTGATCCACACAAACTCGAAAGAGATAAGGGTCGTCCCAAAAATAGAACATGACGTCACGAAAGAATTTTCGCTTTTGTTGTGTCGTCATACCCTTGATTATGAAATTTCCCGCATGGTAATTTGCAATGTCGGCAAACCATGGGGTGGTGTATTTAGAATTCACAACACCGAGAGTCTCGAGAGGAAATGTTTCGGTGATTTCCTTGTTCTCGAAAACATCTTTGTGAGGATCTTCTAGACGAGAGAGATGATCGGCCGCTAGATTCTCGGCTCCTTTTTTGTCAAGCACGGTGACATCAAATTCTTGGAGGAGGAGCATCCAACGGCTTAGCATCTTGCTTAGCTAAGAGATACTTGATAGCCGAATGGTCGGTATACACGATGCTTTTAGTTAAGACGAGATAAGGTCGGAATTTCTCAAAAGCATAGACCACGGCAAGGAATTCCTTTTCCGTTGTGGTGTACTTTAATTGAGCCTCGGTCATCGTCTTACTAGCATAATGGATAGGACAAAAATACTTTTCATAACGTTGCCCTAAGACAGCCCCTATAGCATAATCACTTGCATCGCACATGATTTCAAAGGGTAATTCCCAATTAGGAGCAACAAGAATGGGAGCTTCGGTAAGTTTCCTTTTTTGAGTTTCGAAAGCTCTAACACAATCCTCATTGAAATTAAAAGGAGCATCCTTCTCGAGAAGGTGTGTCATAGGTCGAGAGATTTTCGAAAAGTCTTTGATGAAATGACGATAAAAGCCCGCGTGGCCTAGGAAACTCCTAACTCCTTTAACGATTTTGGGATGAGGTAACTTGGCGATGACGTCTACCTTAGCTTTATCGACCTCAATCCCCGCTTTAGAGACCTTATGTCCTAAGACGATTCCTTGCTTACACATGAAATGACATTTTTCCCAATTAAGCACAAGATTGGTTTCTTCACAACGTTTTAACATTTGCTCGAGATTAGATAAACACGACGTGAACGAATTGCCAAACACCGAAAAGTCATCCATAAACACTTCCATCGACTTCTCGATCATATCGTGAAAAATGGCCATCATACACCTTGAAACGTACCCGGTGCATTACAAAGTCCGAAAGGAATCCTACGATAAGCAAACGTTCCATAAGGACACGTAAACGTAGTCTTCTCTTGATCACGAGGGTCGATAGGGATTTGAAAGTAACCAGAAAAACCATCTAAAAAGCAATAGAATTCATTTCCCGCAAGTCGCTCCAACATTTGATCCATGAAGGGCAAGGGAAAGTGGTCTTTACGAGTGGCGTCATTTAACTTTCGGTAGTCAATACACACCCTCCAATCGGTCACAACACGAGTGGGAATTAACTCGTTGTTTTCATTAGGCACAACGGTCATTCCTCCCTTTTTAGGGACACAATGGATTGGGCTCACCCATGGGCTATCGGAGATAGGATAAATCATTCCCGCGTCAAGGAGTTTCAAAACTTCCTTTTTAATGACATCGTGAAATTTGGGGTTTACCCTTCTTTGACTTTGAATTGCGGGTTTGTAGTCCTCCTCCATTAAAATCTTGTGAGTACAAAATTTTGGGTCAATACCCTTAATGTCGGAAATTTTCCACGCAATTGCCGCTTTATGAGCTTTAAGAACTTTCAAGAGCTCGGTTTTTTCATCATTAGCAAGACCTCTTACAATAATAACCGGCAACTTGTCATCACCTTCTAAGAATGCGTATTCAAGGTGAGAAGGAAGATCTTTCAATTCAAGGATAGGTGGTTCCTCGATTGAAGATTTTGGTTCAACACTCATAACTTCCATCGGCGGAAGAAATAGTGGAATAGAAGTATAATCACTAATCAACACCTCATCTTCATTGTCGATTTCATTTGAAGTGAAATCGCCTCCTTGGAATGGAGTGAGATTTGGTGTAGAATTAGCAAGAATCGGATCCAAAATAGTGGGATTGCCACTTGACGAGCTATCGGAAAAACCTAACACTTCTTGTGAAAACTCATCGCAAACTACATCAACTAAGTCAATGTGATTGATGGTAGCGATTGCATAAACATGATAAGGATTTGAGTTTTGAGTAGCGTTTATAACAAGTTCCTCTTCGTTGAATCTCAAAGTGATAGTTCTTGCATGAACGTCGATAAGCGATCTCGAGGTGTCTAAAAATGGACGACCTAAAATTAGAGGATCTTGAGGATCCGCGGGGATGTCAACTACTATAAAATCAACGGGATAGTAGAACTTCCCCACTTTCACGAAAAAATCTTCGGCTACTCCACATGCTAAAATCGTAGAATGATCGGCCATCTCGATAGACATGTTCGAAGGAGTAAGAGCCGGAAGCGAAAGCGATTTCCATATGGAAAATGGCATCAAATTAATGCTCACACCAAGATCAGCCAAGGCGAGGCATTCTTTCATATCTTGTATGTCACAAAGAATGAGAAACTTTCCGGGGTCACCAACGTTTTCTGGTATTCGGTTAAGATAAACCGAAGAACAATTAGCAAGCTTTGAAAGCTTTTCCTTATCGCTCATCATACTTTTAAAAGTGGAAGCGAAACAAGGCATATACAACAACGCGTCGGCTAAACTCACATCAAAATGCACTTGTTGAAACATTTTTATAAAAAGCTCGATTTGTTGTTTGTTACGTTCTTGCAATTTCTCTTTATTTCGTCTCGAAGGGTAAGGTAAGGGTGGTGTAGGTTGGACATTAGGAAACGGCCTTGGAAACTCGGGTTCCATAATTGGTATTGGTTCAACCGTAGGTGTGGTATGAGCGGTACTTCGTGGGCTTGTAATATGCTCCTTTTCGACCATCACCTCGGGCTCTTTCTCGATTTCCTTCTCCGTAGAAGTACTTGGACGAGAGATTGGTTCCTTGAAAGTTTTACCAATTCGTGTAGTAATAACCTTCATTTCTCCCTTCGGGTTTGCAATGGTATCACTAGGAAGACCACCCGAGGAAGAGGGTTTACACATGATTGCTTCAAACATTTTTGCCATTCGGTCTTCAAATTTTGATTGCCTTAAATCCGCTTTTAACAATTCTTGCTTAATCTCATGTTGTCCTTGTTCCATCTTTTGTTGATTTTGTTGAAGACGTTGAACATTTCCTTCCATTTTATTTGCATGAGTTTTAAGTTCATTATCAAGTTCGTTTTTAAGCTCGTTTTTCAACTCGGATCTTAAGCTAATCATCTCATGTTGCATGTTATCAAACTTAGCATCATTTGCTTTAGCATAATCCAAAAATTCTCCTTGAAGATTTTTAGTGTGAGCATTTTGAAAACCTTGTGTAGTGTTTTGAAAATCATGGTTTTGGTTTTGATTAGTGACTTGTCCATTCCCACTTTGATAATTCCCCTTGCTGTAGTTACGTGAATTGCCTTGATAATTACCACCTTGGTTGTTGTTTCGATAGTTATTAGCATTTTGATTTGGTGGAGCTTGATTTGGGCGGGAACCTTGGCCGTTTTGGTTATAAGTTCCCGTTGCTACGTAAGCACTCGAAGTGTTACCACTGGCGGTAATGCACTCGGAAAGATCATGAGCTCCACCACAAGACAAACAACTCTTTTCAACCGCTTTAAGCGAAGCGGAATTCAAAGACTCTTGTGCTTTCCAATGAGTCATAAGATTAGCAAATCTATCAAAAAAACGATTTTCCTCATTAGCTTCATCATGTAAGGCATTAATGCTACGAGACGATGACGAAGATGACGAACCCAAATTGGCAACACTCGGTGTGTTACGAGGGCTATAAACCTTAGATCTATTCTCGATAATCTTTAAAGCTTCATCGGTCGTTTTGCACAAAAAATTACCACTCGCGGCGGCATTCAAGTAATCTCGTTCATGATCATTAAGCCCATTACCCACTAATGTACTATGAGGGGGGAAGGTGAATGGGAACCGACCGAAAACCCGAACCGCTTGACCCCTTCATACTCGATTCATTAGGTTTGGGGATGAATGGAACCAATCAGAAGTGAAAATCGCGCAAGCGAAGCCGGGAAACGGGCCGCAACACAACAACTAGGACTCGTGTCGGAGGACTTTTGAGCGTGAGCTACCACTCATGTAGCGACAAGGACCCGCAACTCTCGAAGGGGCCACCAACCACCCGAATCACTGTAGCAAACCCTCCCTTTACTTTACTCAATGGATAGCGCTTATTCTCTTTCAATCAACAAAATGAGAAATGGGGGAGAAAGAAAGAGGTCTTTATTAAAGAGGCTTTGCACCCGGAATAAGACTAATGCAGATCCAGAAGAATGGGTCTGGGCTTTCGAAAAGATGAATATGCAAAGGGTAAGGTAAAGAGAAAGTCTTTTGAACAACCAACCTGACATAAGGATTCTAGCTCGCCCACTTAGAGCAGATGGAGATTCTCGGACGGGGAAAAGCGGCACTCGACATCTATTAAACAAGACCAAGAACAAAGCCATACCATGCCTTCGGGAGAAACTAGTGATGATTGCCATGAATGCAACCCTCGAGGACGTGTACAAGAAGGTCTTTGCCGATTCGTATCAACATGGTGCACCTCAGAGGGGCGTGAAAAGGCTGTGGAGACTTTGACCGAATGAATAGGGATCAATTGATAGACATTTTTTTTGAGGAAGAGAATCCAGGATGAACGCTTTTTTCATTCGCTATGCGCTGACTGGATGCGTACTCGGGTGATCAATCGATGGACGGGGGAATTGCGTGAATGACGAGACCGGCCTAACCTAAAGTGGGTCCTTCATGTAACATTTCTTTAAATCGTTCCCATGCCATTGAAAAACTTTCATTATTTCTTTGTACAAATCTTGAAATCTCATTTTTCAAATGTGTTGTTTTAGATGGTGGAAAAAATTTGTTCACAAACTTAGAAACGAGATCACCCCATGTCAAAATTGAATTTGGCGGTTATTTCTCAAGCCAAATTTTAGTGGGTCCATCTAACGAGTATGGAAACAACATCATCTTAATGGCGTCATGTGGAACATCCTTAAACTTGCTAGTAGCGGTGAGACGATTAAAATTCCTTATGTGGTAATGCGGGTTGTCTTTCTCATGACCTCTAAACTTATTAGCTTGCAACATCGACATTAAACCCGTCTTAATCTCAAAATTTCTCCGCAAGGATAGCGGGAATCACAATGGCCTCTCCAAAACCCTCGATGGGTGCTTGTAGCAACTCCATCATAGTACGATTAGCCATGACGACTTCTTGTTCTACAATAGGTTCAACAATTGGAGTTTGTTCTTCAATCAACGTCTCTTGATTTGCTTGCTTTTGAAGACGTTTACGAGCTCGTTTTGCTTGATTACGAGTGATCATAAACTTCACGAAGAATGGGAGGTGAGCAAAGAAGATTCTTTTTGGGTGTTTTGTGAATTTTCAATTTTTTTGTGTTTTTGATTGTTTTTAATTTTTTTGGATTTTGGTGTATCTTCGTAGACAACAATCTACCAAATCTCTCCTCGAATCAAACTCTTGATTAAAGAAGCCTCAAAGGAATGAAAATGGTCACGTGGAGTGAACGTCTTCGAATGACTTTAGAACTTTGGTGAAAACCAAATTGTTCAAGAGGGTTTAATCACAAAGAAAACCAAGCAAATATATTATACGTAATAATACTATGGGCGGCAAAACCCTCGATTAGCCTTCAATCTCAAAATACTCACAAGCAAGCGGGGAAACGAGGCAGCGCGAAGCACTTAAGAGCCTTTTTCCTTAGGGTATATTTTATAATACCCGCCTTATACCCACCTTATAGTTTGTATTTTTCAAAATCGAGCTTCACAAAAGTATTTATCTATTTTTGCCTTTTTCTTTTTGTTTGAGATTCGAATACAATAATTAGGAGATCAAATCCCAATTAAGGTTGTGTTTTCAGACTTTTGGAGATATTTTGTATTGATTGTGATACTTAATACAATATAGTAATAATAATTTCACAAGAAAAACCAAAAAACCGATAATACGTATTAGTAGATTTCTACTAATACAAATACTATTTATGGTTAATATTAAAAACAACAAGACAAATTAATCACGACACACCTCCCTGGCAGCGGCGCCAAAAATGATTGTAGTGTTTTACCACACCTTTAGGAAAAGGAGGTAAATAGGGAAAGTATTAAATAAGACGGTTTAGGAAAACCGTGTACAAATGATCCCAAAGAAGTTCGTTTCCCAAGGAGGTATATGTGTGTGAGTAATTCGTAATTGGTTTGAGATTAATATTGGTTAGAAGGGGATGAGAAAAGAGGATGACGAAGACGTGAAATTAATTACTACTACGACTTAACGTAAAATCGTAAAAAGTTCAAAAATAAAAATTAATTCTAAAAATTACCAGAAACATACCAAAAATCAAAATAAATAAATTAAGAGTTTACCAATGATCAAAATTTTTTCAAACTTTTTAATTAATTAAATATTAATTTTTAAATGCTAATTAAAGCCCTAAAAATCAAATTAATTATCAAAAAGCCCAAATAAAGATTTTTCAATTGGTAAACCTCTAAAATGACCAAAAAAGATTAAAACAATTTTTAGAAATTTTTAAACTAGATAAAACTATTTAAAATGATTTAAAAACTATTAAAACGTAAAATAATTATAAAAATTCATCTAAAGATGATAAAATTAATCTAAGAGTTGCAAAAATCCTATTTTAATGTATTTAAGCTAAGAAAAAAATAAAAAGTGCAAAAATGTGAAATTTGAAAAATAATAATAAAATAATATTAAAATAATATTAAAAATCCAAAAATTCTAAAAAATTCTAAAAACTTGCAAACTAGTTTATTTTAACCTAAATAATCAGAAAATGAAAGTGAAATTACCAAATTACCCCTAATGGGCCCCCAAATGGGCTAAAATCAAAAACAGTCAAGCTTAATGGGCTTTTTAGCCCAAAAAGTCAAAATAAGCCCAAATCACTTGGAAAAACCCTATCTGACTCAAAATTTAATTCTAAACACAAAACTCTGAAGGCCCAAATGCTGAAAGTGAGCTTATCACAACTTAATGAACGAACAACTTATCTTTATTGGGCCAATAAGCCCATTAAGCAATAAGCCAAAGCCATAAGCTCTAATTTCACACAACCTTCTTTTGGGATACTAAAGAGACCTGTAAAAATAAATTTTGAAAAAGCACACTCAATAAGCCAGAAATAAGCCAAGTACAAATCCACTAAAAGACAAAATAGTCGGGTTTTAGTTCTAGGGCACCTCAGGACTTAATTCAACTTGCAAAATGCTACAAATGACTTCAATAAGCCAAATCAATCAACCAAAATCCAATAAGCAAAACCAATAAGCTGGAATAAGCCAATAAGCACTTATGAAAAAGTCAATTAAGTTGGTTTTCTAGTCAAACCCTAAAGTCAACCCACCAAATGCTCCAGTATGAACAAATGGGTCAAATAATGAGCACCTATTACAAAATCAAAGTTGTTGCTGGTTAAAATAAGCTAGAATAGCTTATTGATAAGCTGAACACAAAAATACACTAGCAGGGGGAACTTTCAGTAGGAACTGGTTCCCACTGCCTTGACTATTTGACCTTTGATTTAAGAGAGATTCTGTATGATTTATTGGAAGACAAGGGCACCCAAGTGATCAGTTATTCACAAGGAGTCACAATCAAGCACGAAAACACACTTCAGTATCACCAATTAGCACAGACAAATCAAAAGATGCTCAGATCTAGCACAGAAATGGATATTAAGCAGTTATGAACACTTAGGCATATTTAAGCTAGAATAAGCACTCCAAATTCAACCAGATGCATACACAAGTTATATAAACTGTTATTAAGCACAAACAAACTTAAATCAATCACTGAAACAAGGTATGGAACAAGATCAAAGTAGATTAGACTTGCTGATATGAACTTCAAGAGCACATGCACACTTTGCTGATATAAATGACCAAAGATCCAAATTCAACACTCAAATCCTACTTCCCTGGTGTAACTAACTAGGTTTAATCACTTGTTAACCCTAGTCTATGATTAGAACTAGGTGTCCCATAAACCATAGCCAATTTCAACAAGTATACAAGATTTTAGAGCCTATTTTAGGATCTAGGTGTTTATATGCTCAAAGCTTGCAGATAAAAGTCACTTAGCACCTATGAGACAGGTTCCAACACAAAGCAACACAAAGCATCAACTCAAAACAACACAAATCCAAAACAGGTTGTTATCCCAAACAACCCTTAATCCACAACTTTTCAAAGCAACTTGTGATTTCAACTAATACCCTACTGATTTTATGATTCAAACACACTTCCTAGATAACTACTAACAGATTCAAACACAAAAATCACAACCTTAAACACAAGAACACAAAATCACAATCCAAAATCAAAAACAGACATTATCATGAAATTTTTAGGGGAAACTTAAACAAGGGATTATACATGTCCTCCACAACATCCTAGGAGGACCAGTAATGCTCCTTGGACCTTGTTCAACAACTAGAACAAGACCAAGGTTCTTCAAAAAGGAAGATCAAAACCTGCTGATGTTCAAAGTAGAACAAGGTTTTGATTATGATGATTCTTCAACACAAATGAGCAAACAACTCTACCAAGAGATTAAAACTCTTCTCAGGCTTGGTGTCAACAAGCTTGAAGGAGCTTAAGGCATTTGGCTAAGGGTTAGTACAAGATAATAACCAAAACAGAAACTAGGATTTCAAGGTTTTTGAACCTTTGAAAACCTATCAAAGATAGACGTGCCTTAACCACAATATTTAAGGAAGGTCTAAAAAGATCAAATGGAACTCATATTTCAGCTATTCAAACACCAACTTTTAATAAACACAAAAGAGATTTCACAAATTGTAGGAAATTCAAATTTTATTTAAATAAAAAGGAATTACAAAGATGATAGCTAAAATCTGGAACAAAGGGACTCTCATAAGCTGAGGTCTCCTTTTATAGGCAAATGCTTACATAACACTATTCATAAACCCTAGATGTTAATTCTCAATATTACCCTTGAGTGCTTCTAGACGAATCCTTGATATGAGTTGTCCAATTTGATCATGAGTGTTCATTTATTCTTTGGGGCCAAGGAATGAATGTAAATCGTTGATCTTGACAAGTGGCATTCCTTAGTGAAGAAGTTGTCATGTGATAGGTGGAACAGTTTTGGGTGTGGGGTCCTTTGGTGAGTGGAGAAGAAGGATTTAATGTGGGGATGGGTTTTAAGTGAGGTGAATCACACGAGGGAACAACTAATTGCAATTTACCCTTTGTTGGTAAAAAGTAATTTCTGGGTTCATGCGTGCTACAGTAACTTCTTTTGATCCGTTTTTAGGGGAGGGTTATTGTTTGGCGCGTGTTTAGGAGTTTAAACTTCTAAATAGGCAGCTTTGGTCCTTGTTCTTTGGAAAAGTATGCATATGAAGTATTTCAGCACACAAAACTCATTTCCTTCATTAATAAAGTTTGCACTTTCACAGTTTTGCCCCAAAACTTTGGCAAAAGGTTTTCAATGGCTATTTTTGCCATTTTTCCATAATTCAAGGGCTGATCTTGGACACTCTTGATCTTAAAAGGTCTTCAATAGATGTTTGCCTTCATGAGGGACCATAATGACAATGAGGAATAGTTGAGGGACTAATCTTGCCATATCTTCAAAGTTGAAGGACCTCTTTGCAATTTTGACAAACTTAAGGGACCAAACTTGTAATTATGAATTCACAAGGGTTTTAAGTGTCATTTCTTCATTGTTTGAGGATCAATCTTGTATTTCTTCAAGTCTTCAAGGTTTAATCTTGGATAATTCATGAATTAGGGCCCGGTTCCTTGTACGGCTTCGTTTCTTGTGTCCGTTTTTCCTTGTTTCTTGTAATATTTTGTCTTTTTCACGATATCCATACCTAAAATACACAAGTATACAAACACAAGCATATATATGGTATTTTATGACATTTTTATGCATTTAAAGCCCGAAAAGAACGATGAGATCATGTATAAATGCCATCTCATCAAAACACATAGCTTGTATGCATGATTAGGGATAACAAGTGATTAAACATACTTAATATAACCTGTTAAGAAGATTTGAGTGTTTGAAATTGGCTTGTTGGTCAAGTACATCAGAAAAGTGCTAAGTGTGTTGACTGTTGTTCATCAGTGAAGTTCATAAGCTTGAATCTTGTTCAAAACTTGTTTCCATTGCATGAAACGTGTTGATTTTTGTTCATTTGAGTTAAATCTAGCCTGTGTATGCATTTGGTGAAGTTTGGTTAGCTTATTCTTGCTCAAAGTGCTTTTTGGTGAAATCTGCTTATTGTTCATAGACTGGTGCATATCTGGTGGTAAATTGATTAAACTGTATCAATTGGCTATTTAAAATTGTGTTTTTGTGATTGCTATTGACTCCTTATAATTAACTGATCATTTGGGTGCCTTTGTGTAAACTGAATCCACAAAAAAGTCACTAAAGACAAAAAGTCAAACAAGTCAAGCAGTGGGAAAAGTTCCCACTAAAATTGGTCAAAAATTCCCCCTACTAGTGCAATATAACAAACAGCTTATTAATAAGCCATTTTAGCTTATGGAGACTTGCAACAACTTTGCTTTTGTAATCAATCTTACTCATTTGACCCATTTAGTTAAACTGGAGCTTATTAGACTTTGACTTTGACTTTTGACTAGAAAACGAATCAAGTTGACTTTTACAAAAGTGCTTATTGCTTATTTCAGCTTATTTAGTGGTTCTTTTTGAAAGTTCTTTGGTTCATAAGCTTAGTTAAGCTATTTTTGACTTATTGCAATTTGAATCAGCTCTTGAAATAGCCTAGAACTCAAAAACGACTATTTTGTCGTTTTGTGAAGATAGCTTATTGCTTATTCAGGCTTATTTCTTAGACTTATTTCAAATTTCTTTTTACAAATAGCTTATTTAAGCCAAGAGAAGGACGTGTGTTTAATTTCAGCTTATGGCATCAACTTATATCTTAATGGGCCAAAAAGCCCATTAAGAATAAGTTGTTTGAAATAAGCTAGCTTAAATCACATTTTCAGCTTTTGGGCCTTTGGAAAATTGTGTTCAGAATCAAATTTTAAGTCAGATAGGAGCTTTTGGGCCATTTTTATAAAAAAATTTCTTATTGGGCTTAATTTGGCCCAATAAGGGTATGTTTTGGACTTTGGCCCATTTGAAGGCCCAATAGGCGTATTTAGGTAATTTCAAGTTCATTTATGTGTTATTTAGGTAAAATTAAGCTAGTTTGCAACTTTTTAGAATTTTTTAGGAATTTTGGATTTTTATTATTATTTTATTATTATTTTATTATTAAAAATTAAAGTTTAGATTTTTCAACTTTTTATATTTTTTCTAGGTTCTAGACATTAAATTAGGATTTTTACAACTTTCCAAATATTTTTAGCATCTTTTAATTATTTTCTAGAATTAATTTAAGGTTTATTAGTTTTTAAGTATTTAAAAATAGTTTTTAGTGGTTTAAAAATCTAGAAAAATACTTTTTAGTTTAATTAGGTTATTTTAGAGGTTTACAAACTTTAAAACCATGATTTGGACTTTTTACTAGTTAATTTTGATTTTTAGGGCTTTAATTAGCATTTAAAAATTAATAATTATTTAAATAAAAGGTTTTAGCAAGTTTTGATTTTTTGTAAACCCTTAGAATATTTTAGTGGATTTTTAGTAATTTTTTGGGATTTTTTAGAATAAATTTTTATTTACCCCCTTTTTACGATTTTACGTCTTTTACGTCTTAGTGTAATTTTCCATTATACGTCTTCATTTTTCTTTTCTTCTTGCATAATATTAATTTCAAATAATTAATCCAAGTCATTAAACACATAACACACTAGCCTCCTTGAGAACGAACTCGTTTCATACACTTGGGTCATTGATATACGTTTTCCTAAACGTGTGTTAAACACTTGCCCTAATTACATCCTTGTTTTCCTAAACAAGGGCGTTTTTACAACTATCACCTGATGAGCACATGCCTCGTCGTGACAAATCTGCCCAAACTGCTGATGATGTTGATGATGAACAACAACCTCATGACGTATTGAAGGACATGGACGTTACTGGGTCTACTGATACGACAACATTTGTTGAGACTACCAAAGTCATAAGTTCTACAGTGTCTCTACTAGTTACTACAATGCCTCCACCAGTTTCTACAGTGCCTCCACCAGTTTCTACAGTGTCTTTACCACTTTCTACAGTGCCTCTACAAGTTTCTACAGTGACTCCACCAGTTTCTACAATGTCTTTACCACTTTCTACAGTGCCTCCACCAATTTCTACAGTACCTCCATCAGTTTTAACTCTACCTCCACCAGTTATTACAGTGACCCCACCTACGTCAATTCAACTTCCTCTAACTCTTCCAAGTCGACCTCTCTCCACTTCACTTTCAAGCACTGCCATGACCATTGCGCCTACACAACAAACCACAGATGCACCGATATAATTGATTCCATCATTAACAGCAATGTTCATGATTCAGATAGAACAACTCTTGACAGCTCAACAAGAAGAGATGGGTCGGATTAAAGAAGAGTTAGCTCGTAGACAACAAAGTGAAGAATCCACAAGAAAAGCTCAACAAGACGCCATTGCTAAATTCCAAGAAGAGTTAGAATTATCTCGCAAACTACATGCTAAAGGACTAGCTCACGTCAAAGCAAACGAAACCGCCAAAAACGAAGCAACGTTCGTACGTCTTTGAGAACTCAAAAAGAAGTACCGAGCTGAGAAAGAGGTTCTTGCCGAAGCTAATGAATCAATTGTTCAATCACTTGATGAAAAGGTTAAGGAATCTGTTGACAATCTGCGCGACGAGTTGAAACAAATTGCTGCAAGCAACGTCATGATCAAGTCCTCTGACGCTAAAAAGTCAGATTTTCTCATGGCTCAAAGGTTCAGGGATTATGAGTTAAAGAAGATCTTACATGCTCGGATGATTCAAGTCGGGTCCTACAACAAAACCAAAGCTCAAAAGATCCTTCACAAAGCTCTTAAAACGGCAATAGATGAAGATACTAAGATATTCGAGAAACATGGTTTTGTAGTTCCCTATGATATCTTAATTGAAGAAGAATATGAATCCGGCAAGGATGACGACGATGCTGATGATGACAATGATGATGATGACAAGGGTGATGACGACAAAGGTTGTGATGACAAAGGAGGGAGTGATGAAGACAAAGGTAGTGATGACAAAGGAGGGAGTGATGAAGACAACGGTAGTGATGACAAAGGAGGGAGTGATGAAGAACGAGGTACTGATGACGAAGAAGATAATAATGATGAAGACGGAAGCGCTAAACACAGTGATGGTGATGATAATGGTGATGGTGACGGCAAAAATGATGATGATCAAGCAGAAGAGGACGATGATACAGGGAAAAAGGATGGAGATAAGCAAGACAAGTCTGATAAAGACAAGTCCAAAGGTGACAAATCTCACAAAGATGATGTTACCAAGGGTAAATCAACTTGCTCAAACCCCGTGGATTAGTCGGCCAATGAGTCGGAAATCACGGTTACCAAAAAAAAAAGGGTAAATCAACTTCAACACCTCCACCTCGCCAAGGAAAATGCACAAGAAGTTTCATGATATATATGCTAATACAGCCTCATCACATACTCCAGGTACAACCGCCCCTGTAACCATATCTGCTCCTGTCACTTCTGCCCCTGTTGCTTTAGTTACTACACCTTTAGTGAGATAACACCGGACGGAACGCGATCAACCTGTACCGGATTTTCAGTCTCTGATCCAGTCCAAGACACACCAGACACTGAAGCAGTAGCCGTACCTGTTGTTGATATTCCTGTCTCTACTCCAGTTCCTGATGTTCCAGAGTCAAGTGAACCAGCATGGGTGGATACACTCGAGGAAGATGAAAATGCACCTGTACAACCTTGGGTGTCAAACGCTGCTGCACTTCGTCCACTGACAAAAGCTGATGAAGCTGAATTCTCCCAATTCCTAAGCAATCCAATAGATTTTTCAAGATTCTTGGAGTACAACTATGGGTCTAACATAACTCAAGAAATGGTTGTAAGAGGACTCAAAAATCCCAAACTTCGTGTTAAATCCAAGATCAGCAGTACGGAATACGAGTACAACGCAAATGAGCTTCTGAAAGCGTTAAGAACTACTCAAAGGGACGGTCTTCATGCACCTGAAAAACCTCCACCTACCACAGCTGCAGTTGATGATCAAATCGCCCTTGAATTCTTCGTCAGTGAGGATCTCGAATACTTGGTCAATGGAGCAAACAAGTATGCGACCTCCTTAACGTTGGTAAAAGCTGCAACTTGGGATTTGATACCTTGGATAGAAGAAAAAGTTAATCGTCTCTGGGTTCTACAAGTATATCCTAAATATGATCGATATGCCGAATTGGGTGCTTCACATTGGGATGAGCGTGTGCGCCGCGCCTACAACTATGCATGTCTGCAAAACTCATGTCCTAAAGTATTCTCTCTAATTCGAATCAAAAGCATCCAAGGAGTTAGGATTGAATCCAAAACTGGCTATCAACATTTGACAGAGATCAAACTCATAAGAGACGATGAAAAAATCTACACTATCCAATAAGGAGATTTTCCACTTCTTCGTCTCGAAGATATTGAGGACATGCTGCTTCTGATTACTCACAACGCCCTCAGACACTTGAAATCCGAAGAACTAATTGCCCTGAATTCATCTATTTGAATGTATACACGTCGAGTTGTCATCAATAAAAGAGTTGAAGATCTGCAACTTGGAGTAGAAAGTTATCAAAGGAAGCTCAATCTTACAAAACCACGTACTAAAGTGTTGTAGAGGCATACAAACAAATCTCCATACACCAGCACCACTGACCCGATGCCCGGCATCTTCTACCTGAATGGTCGTGGTCTAATGAAGTTCATGAGAATTCCAGAGATCAACAAATTTTGTGACGGGACTCTCACCCATATTCGAGAAAAGCTGGTGCATCTCAACAACTATAAGACTCTTCCATGGGTCACTGTATATTGGCACACGGTATATCAACAGAGTGCTACCTATACGATCAAGAAGATTGATGAAAAGCTAAGGGAAAGACGTCTCATAAGAAGTCTAGAACGATTCGTTGGTGGAAGACCATATTGAGCGCACCAAAAGCTAATGGAACGATCCATTTAAAATGGGTCGTACTATATCAGGTTCACTCCATATATCTCTTGTGAATATGTAAATATTGTGAATATTGTGCTTTTGTGGCTTGCTGTAGTGTGAAAGTATGATAATTTTTCAAGAATTTATCATGAGATTCTAAATCTTTCAAAATATATCATACTCAAGCACTACAACTAACCTTCATTAATTTGAGGGGGCGCATTAATATGTTCTATGGCCAACAAACCAATTTCATTTTGTTACCCAAAGACCGGTTAATCCATTAATATCCAACATATTGGTGGTTAACATTTTGGATGAGGGGAGAAAATGGGATTAAGGAGACTTAATAATATTTGGCTAAAGATGAAAAAGACTTAAAAGATAAACCAACTTAATATGTGTAAGGCACATGTTAAGGGGGAGCGTTTTTTATGAACAAGACACTTAAGGCACAAAAACTTTGATTATAATATCACAAGTGCCTTAAGTGATTTTCAAGGATTTTTCATGGTGACAATACTTACCCATAACACAATTAATTCACGACGGATGTGGTGACAAAAGGGTGGTAGGATTAGGTATTAGTCCAATGATTCATCAGAACCGATGGAATCTTCCCACGGATAATTCCTTAGATAGAATTATAAGTCCTAGGAAAGTTGGAGATGATTGTGAACGTAGCAGAGTACCGACTAATTACTGATACTAGCACTGGAACAATCACAACAAGGTGCTAGTGATGATGTATTGGTAAGTACTGAAGGGGTTGAAGAATGAAAAAGAAATGTAAAGATAAAGGGTGTAAAGAAAGAAGCCCACCTTACAACTTAGGACAGAAACCGGGTCAACACATCTATTATTGGGATCACGTTAAATGATTCTCAATATTGAAGACAAGATATCATGTACCCAGTGATATCATGCACAACCCCTCCCAGCTAACTCAAATATCTCTCAAAAGATGTTTGTTTTAATCACACGAAGTTCAACACGCTATCTATTGGTTTATTCACTCCGAATAGACTAATATTGAATAGGTGGCAATCCACTCCAGCCATCGCTCACTAAATTAAAAAGCACTATCGAGTCTAGAGCCATGAGATCATCAAAAGTCTCATTATGACACTTTCCATTTATTCCTTGCTCCTTCACACTCTGTGAAAACAAAGAGATCTTTAGGAGTCCTACGCAGTATTCTTGTAATACTGCCAGAACATCCGAGTAATACGCAAGTATTACAATGAAGATGGAAATACTGCTTGAGCCAACACCAAACAAGCTCATGGTAGGTGACACGTGCGGTTCTTTAAGAACTAATCTTGTGAAAACTGGAAAGAAACAGTGGTTTAATTCTTAATTGAACTCAAACTCGTTCCAGGCCTCTACGCATTATCGTATGATCTTGCCAGAACACTCAGAGTGACACTCTTTAGTGTTCACAGTGGCGAGTGGAAATCCTTCTAGTGTTAACATCAAACAGCACTTGGTAGGTGACGTGCAAGATTCTATATGAATCAAGCTCGTGACAACTGGAAAGCAACGATGGTGAAAATCTTAATTGAAATTCACTTGTTCCAGGTTCATGAATTGACGACTTCAATCACAAGGATAATTTATCTAAGTGATTCACTCTGTATGTTCGCAATCAGGCTTAGTGATCGTCGAATAAAGAGAATGGGTTTACCCGTGAAATCCTGTCAGGAAGTTACTTAATTGAAACTATCCGTCACAGGTACGATATCTAATATCGTCCAACGGTCTTCACCGACCGAAGGTAAAATGCTACCGATTAAGAACGAAATGTTATAAGCCATTTCGTTCGTGTCTTGTCATGTTACGGCATTTGAAGACGGTGGCGTTGTGGTGTACCAGATGAAGTCGTCTCCACATGCTTATGTTTTTCTGCATCAAAAATTCAGCAAACTTCAAGAAAGTCCAAAATGAAGTCTTCCGTTGTACCAAACTCTGAAGCTTTCAAGAATTCAACAAAAACATAAGTGTGTGGAACATGGAGTCACGAAGAGGAAAGAATCACAAGAAGGAAAAGATCGCACGTGAAGGGTCAAAAGAACATGTTCAAAAGCCAAAGCCTAAAGATCAATATCAACATATTCACAATAACAAAAAGAAAGATACAAGAGAAAAGACTACGAGCTGAAGAACGAAGACTTAGTATAGTATGCTAGGTTTAGGACTTTGTAATTTGGAGTGACCTCCCTTAGGGGGAGATTGTTGAAAATACATTTTTAACGTATATTAGAAGTATCGGTCACTCCAACAATATTATTAAACGTTAAGTAGCTCGTAGTTGAATATTAAGTTACATTATTAGTTAACCCGACCCATGGGCTTGTCATGGGTTGGAGGCCCAAGTCCATTAAGGAATTGGGTATATAAACCCTTTCCACCTAAGGAAAGGGTGTTGGTTGTTATTTATTTTCACATTTATACAAGTTTATTCTCTCATCTCTCTCTCTAGTTTCTCTCTCTAAAAACATCAACCCTCTTGATAGAATCAAAGATTATCATATTTATACAATTATATCTAATTAATCTAATCATGTTTATACCATTATAATAAATAATTCGTAATTAACCTAACCCTAGATCCATCATGTATTGATAAACAACGAGTTAAAAATAATTTAATCAAAAAGAGAAACATAGGTTTTACCTTAGAATGTTTAGAAGACAAGAAAATTATGAAGAACCCTAAAAATATCCATTGATGCCGACTAAACCTTGGTCTCCAGGGATTTTATGAGTGTTTTTATTAATAAAAAGACCTTATATACTTTCCTAACAATTCCTTGCCCATGTACATAAGCCCAGTTCCCTTTTTTCCCTTTTTTCCCCTTTTCTTTTCTTCCTGCGTTTACAAACCGACTATAACCCTATATTTTTTTTCTTTTTATTACTTATTTAAATATTATTAATAATACCTTAAGTTACCTTAATTTATTTCAGCTCCTAAAACCTCCAAAACCTCAAAACCGTAAAACTAGTCAATTTACACTTGTACCGTAAAAGACGTAAAAATATACAGTTTTATAAAAACTCTTGAAATATGAAATAAACTATATAACTAAGTCCCAAATGACTTAAAACCATCCCGAAAAATATTCATGTGACTAATTACCTCATCCGAGACCTCTAAATGCTAAACCTTAAATTGTAAAAATACGATTTACTATTATACTTATACGTATACATAAAACACCAAAATAACACCACTTTATTTCATAGTCACCAATTTGTGAGCTCATGAACATGAAATAAGCGTTCCTCTATTTACTTAAGAGCACTCCGTACTCATAAACGATGTCCAAACCATCCTCATTCACACCAAATAAACACGTAAACACATAAAACACATAGTCACACATAACACCCTAAAAATACGACTAAGTGACGAACCTCAAAACCACGGTTGTCACATCACTCCCTCCTAATAGAAATCTCGTCCCGAGATTTTCTCCTTAGAATCAAACACACAATCAACAAATCATATGAGGATACTTGTTTTAAATGAACTCCTACCATTTCCATGTGTACTTTAGTTCATGTCTCAATTTACCACATATATTAACCAACAATATTTAAATTCATTCCCAAAATCTTGACCTCACAACCCATAAATCTCACAAATGACTCTTATTAACACAAATCCCTAATAACCGCACATGAAAATATGCATTCTCAAACCACATTTCCCAAATCTCAATACATGAAATATATCATGTACACCACTCAATTCCCCAGGTAATTCTATACCCATAAACTACTGGTCCAATCTTTCAAAAGATCATAAATGGACCTACAAAACTCGACATCAACTTTTCCTTTTATCCTAAACATGGCGCCCGTTACTATGGGTGAAACTTCCTACATAACTTTGTCACTAAACTATAGTGGTTTCCTCCTTTTTCACATATCATCTCTTGTTTCTCTCGTCCTTTCCACAAACACCATAATTATATTAGCAGCCTCTTTCACCAATTCTAGTCCACAATAGGGGAAACTCGCCCTATCCTTCCATATAGTGCCTCAAATGGCATTCATCGACTTCTAGTATGATAACTATCATTATATGAAAACTCCGACATTGCTAACGAGTTTCCTACCTCCCTCTAAATCAGTCACCTAAGCTCTCAACATGACTCCTACACTTGTAGCAATTTCTCACTTCATCCATCCATTTCCAGTTAGCTGGATATACTCATGTCCAATCATGTTTATCAATCCCTTTAGTCCGTACCCCAAACCACTTAAAATTTACAATTTCCTTACAAAAGTGACCTATGACGGTCTTTGACATATTCATTAGTTAGTTTTATCAACTGACATCCAAACCCATTTTACAACTACTTCCATCAAATTTGGATAGCTCATTAGTAACACCCATAGACTTCTTTTCTCACTTTCCTCAATGAAATATTTTTTTTATATTTTTTTTATACCTAACACTTACTTTATACCTACAATGTCTTACCTTCAAGGTCATAGTGCTCATCATCTTGTCTTAGTTAGACCAAAACCTTCGTCTCTCATGACACATCACATCTATAACTCCTCATCCATTCGATTATCGATACTAAGCCTTCCAATCAAAAAATATAGGTCAGTGCCATTTCCTTTCCACACTACAACGATATTAGCATGCTTAGTGCCTTAGTCTACTCATTAGGCTATACAAATTTTTTACCTTCTCTTCGTATCTCGACCTCTTTCATTCATGATTCGCATCTGGCCACACTTCCTTCTTCTTCCTCAGCTCATGGCATACATCACGATGTTATGCTTCCCGTCTTTCAAGTCATCTATACGTTAAAGTTTTCCAAATAGATTCACTTGTTTTCCCCATGACCAGTTCTCCTACTCCCTCCTAATAGGGACAGACTAGAGTTTCCTGTGATTACATGTGGATCGCACTATCATCTTATACCCATATTAGTTTCCATATGTCTAAACTAAGCCATATTCTAATTTTTTACTCAAGTCTCATACTTATATTATGACCTTGCACCTGACATGAGGTACTTTCAATCATCATCTTCTAGGAATACTTGGTTCTCTCCTTCCATGGTTCTCCCTAATTCCTTCACTATCATGTCCAACCAAAATTTCTCACTCAATTTATCAACTCTATGGAAATCGTTATTGCATTGGATAATGCAAACTTGTCTTTTCCAAAGATCCTTCATAAACACCTTCACTAAACTGACCCTAGAATCACTTATCTACGAACTTATTCCGCTCAGCTTCACTACTCATCCCTCGATATTGATTGCCACGAAATTCTATCTTTGTGTAGTCACTCAACTCCCCTTGTTACTTCCACGAGTTCTTAATCTCCCATGTTATGTAGTCACTCCATCACGATCCATTGGTTCAGCTCTTTGTAGCTCCACTCTGGTACTCGATCTGTCCTTCTTCGTCACGAACCATACGAAGATTCCCATCATAGTGCTTGTCACCTTTCCAGTCCTTGCACTCCTGTGACTCCTTCGAAATCTCTTGCATCCTTTTAGCAGCCGTCACGTAGTCCTTTTGGCTCCTTGCTTCACGATGTAGCTCTTCACGCACTCCTTCTCGTCTCCATGATGTTACCTAGGAACTTCACACTACGCAGTAGCTTCTAACTTCAACTCATCTACCACAATATTTCTAAAGGTACTTCAACCCCTCAATGGCCCACTCTTCCTTACTTGTTGTACTTCACCATTAATCAGCCTCCTACCAATCATTCTTTCACATCCATGTTTTCCTTCACGTGTCTACTACTACCTTGCCTCCATAACTATACCAATTCCCTTGCGTGTTATTTGCCCCATCTTTCCATTAGTATAAACTTTCTACTCTACCCTCACATCTGCTAGTACTTTCATCAATCTACTAATGGTACTTCAACCAACTTCCCAGAGCATGACATCTCGTTCCCACGACCAATTAACTAACTTTACTTACTCCCTTATTCCCGTAACCAATCTAAGTTTCAAAACTCCACAAATCTTAATCATTCCTTCAACATAACCTTTAAACCAAATTACATCTCTCCATTCTAATATCTAACCATAAGTAATACTACCCAACTCTATCCTCTCATCCTAACGTTCCCACAACCGCATAACTAAATCAACCATGACGTGTACCAAAATAATTCCAAACAATCGTGTCCCAAAATAAAATATAGGGTAAAACGAACCTTAGCCAAAATAACTGAAAACAAAACAACGTAATCCGAAAGATCAATGGAGTGTGCCAACAACAAAAGGTAGACTTATCACGATTTGTATTACCAAATTTCAGTATCTTAGAAAATTTTCAATTTTCATCTCAATTAGTTACTTCACATTAGGACAACATTTTAACACCAATAAATGAAATCATAGTCATATTTTACCATCTACGTTACTATCAAAGGGCATACTCAGTTAGTGTACTAAAACTCACTTTATCTATCATCTCCTTTAACAGTAAACTCATCTTTTATCTTCATTATTTTATCAAAGGTATCCACTAGTTAGTATATAGTATAACGTTATTCTAATCATTATCTTGTTTAGTCGCATTAAACTCATTTCACTTGTTATTATGAAACCAATACGTGTTTATAAAATATGGTGTTTTTATTCATTTTATTCTATATTATAATTATTTTATATAATCCAGTTAGGCTTGCTATAACTAACTATTACACGTTTACAAGGTGTGGTGTTATTATTATCATTATTATAATAAAATCTTCCTTTTTACTCTTTTCGTCTATTTATATACTTCTAAAATTTTAACTCCACTTTTAAGAAAATTATTGTCAAATTTCTTTATCCTTTATATGTACTATCACATGTTACCTAGAAAACTAATCCATTCATTGTCAAGATTTTTTTTTAACTTATTACCAATAAACTTAAAGAAAAGATATGTAAGTCAGGATATCATACTGTACACTTACAAAGTATTTTCAAAAGCATTTTCCTTTAATTAGCTAGACTCTTTTGCAAGAAAATTTGGTAGTTCTCATCAATTAAAATACATACCCGAATGTAGACACACTTCAAAAGATTCAAAACGTCGTTGGAACTCCGTCAAACTCCAGCACCATAAAACACGAGCAAACACATGGTACGTTCAAGTTATAATAACTACTGAACGACCATATATCCTAACTTAACTCATACTAGTATATATACATCCGCATATATCTTTATATTATTTATAAGTATAAGTATGACTTGAAACCACACCCCTAATCCCAGTCATATGTGACATGGCACCTCTAAACCAATAGGATTTGATTTTTACCTAAAAAATCTCACAAAAAACAGAAATTGGTTGCTTGAAAACACAATTTGTAAAAAACGGCATTTTGAAAACGCACGTATATAATATACATCAAAATCTTTTTTTTATTATACTACAAGAAAACACACACAAAGGATAAAACCCTAGCTTCTCTCTTCTCTTCCATAGATGCAAAACCCAAATACATAGTTTACTGATCTTGATTACACCAGGTTTCCATTTTTTAGTATGTCCAAACAACTAATCCATATAATCAAATCACCATCGATCCAAAACCCACATACATAGTTTCTCACAAAACCCTAATATCATATTTAATGAAACCACCATCACCAGCGCCACCTAATCGAAATAAAGAGCTCCGATAACTCCGATAGAATCAATGAACAAATCACCACCACCAGCGTCACCACCATAAACAACCGCTATCAAATCATATTCTCAGGTCATCTGTCCGATTGAGAGATCGAATTCCTCTCCTAATCGAAATAAAGAGCTCGATATTCAGGTTATGTATCTCAATTGTATAGTCATGGTATTTATTCCTTTATACTTTCACTATTTTATCTTAATAAATGATCAAAATTTCACATAATAGTTGGATTGGTAATATAACAAAATTCTTTTACCACAGTAAGTAATCATTAGAAAACGACATTCAAGATGCTTGATGAAGGTGAGTTTTCCGGTGAGAATGTGACAAAAGTGATAGATATGGGAAGGAGGATGCAGATCTGTGGAGGTGGCGTCTTCGCAACAGCAAAGCCTTCAGTAGTGGTTTGAAAGATATGAACCTTAAATTCAGTTAAACGTTGAACCCTCTATGTTTTAGCTGGTATAGTAAAAATAAAACAACATTAATTTTAGTTTTCATAAGATTTCAAAGTCATTTAGTGCTATCTTACTGAGCTTTCTTTTACCCATTTCTTACCAGACCCGCATGTAAGGAAGAGAAGCTCTGAAGTCAACGTCAGGACTTTAGTGACATGGTTGTTGAGGTGTGTAGCAACATTTTGCAAATTTTAGTTTCCAATTTGACATGAAGTATAAATTTAACAAGCCTCTATTTGAAACTTTACTGCGTTGGTATTTTATGTGTTTCATAATGAGAAACACAGGAAGCAAAAAGGACAGCAAGACGAAGAAAAAGGATTTTAAGTTTTAAGATGTTCCGCCTCTTGAGAATAAGTTTTATTTACACCTCTGATTATTGAGTGTTTTGCTTTTGAACTGCCCAAAAAATCCTATAAGCGTAGAGTTAGGTCTCGACCAAATCGTGATGGTTCCCGGTGAACTTCTACTGATGCAGGCCCTCGCCTTCCCTCTCGCCAAACTTTCAGGTAAAAACTTTCTCTTTTTATCTAATTAATTATCATAACTTTTCAAAAGAATATTCACTAAAGCATGTAGACTTAACAATGTTCTCTTCCACGTGTATAATAAATTACCTATAGAAAAATATAATAAACAATGGTCTGTTGGAGATATAAGATATATGACTCCCAAGAGATGACAAAATTGAGGGAGATTAAAACATTCAAAACAATCTCTCATAACAACTAAAATAAAAGCATACAGATGTTTATCTGTATTAGATCCGTGGCCTTGGTCGGTTCTGTTATGTTTAAGGATACCGCTGGTCTCTTGAGTGTTATACAACTGCTCTCCCGTTATTCATCTTCATACAGGGGAAGAAATGCAAAAACGTGACCCTGCTTGAAGAATCACTAAATTATTTCATTTTACACTGATTAACAACTAAAATAAAAGCATACAGATGTTTATCTGTATTAGATATGTGACCTTGGTCGGTTCTGTTATGTTTAAGGATACCGATGGTCTCTTGAGTGTTATACAGCTGCTCTCCCGTTAGTCATCTTCATACAGGGGAAGAAATGCAAAAATGTGACCCTGCTTGAAGAATCACTAAATTATTTCATTTTAAACTGATTTTTCTGAGTCACTTTCATTAGTTAGTTGATCCAGCTATGAAAGCATTCCGAAAACGGTTCACTTAATAAAAAAATTCTTTTATTTAGTACTGTGCGCTTACATTAATGTTATCAAGTGATTTCTGATGTCAATTAGTTGAGCGATGGATCCCTCCGCTTCAGTAGTTTGCTCCTAGAGCCCCTGTAGTCAGTGTTGTAAAAAGCGGGCTAGGCGGCCGCCTAGGCGCTAGGCGGTCATACTCTGCCTGGATTTATGGCTAGGCGGTCAAGCAAGGCGGAAAAGTCAAAAGGCGGTCAAACATCCGCCTAGGCGGTGCTAGGCGGAGCTAGGCGGCCTAGGCGGTCAAAAAGTAAAAAAAAAAATCAACAAAAAGTCAATATTTTTTTTACAAAAAATCAAGAATTTTCTTTCTAATATATAATTTCCATATTTATTTTAACATAACATCTTAAATTCAAAGATAAACCTATGATTGTTAACATAAAGTAACGGATTTTTCGTGAAAATTGGAACCAACTGAAGTGTATGTCACGTTTGAAGTTTTAAGTCCTTAAATTGTTATGTTTATTTGTCTATTTTGCAACTTCAAGCTATGTGAACTTTGAACTATTAGAAATTAGAAGTATTTTGTCATGTTATACGTAGCATTTATTATTTTTTATGCATAAAATTTCAATCCGCCTAGGCGGCGCATAGGCACCGCCTAAACGAATTCCGCCTCGAAGGTGGCCAATTGTCTCACTAACGCCTAGCGCTTTCTACAACCTCGCCTGTAGTTCTAGCTGGAACCAAACTCGGTACGTCACTTTCAAATAGCACCAGCTGAGATAGGGATCACACAAAAGATATTATTGCAGATAGGGTCACCAATCATCATATTGGAAGCTACTAAAATGCTCAATAAAGACTTTAAAGTTATAACTGGAACAGACACGTCCAGTATTGCACATTTTGGTTTGTTTACTTTGTTTTTTTTTGGTTGATTTTGGAGGCCCGATTCTTATTTCAACAACTGGTATCTGGAGTTAGCTACAAATTTCTATTTTTTCATGTTCTTGATACTTATGTATAAGCTAAGCCTTTTCCCTTTTTATAACTAAATCAAGTTTGTCATCGAGATCTAAAGCTAGAGAAAACATTGTTGGATGGAAGCCCTGCTCCCCGATTAAAGATCTTTGATTTGGGTATTCTAAGGTAGTTCTCTTGACAAGTCTTACTATCTTGCCATCTATTGTTTAATCATGCAGGGCTGGAGCTAGAGCACTTCCAATGTTTTTGAAGTTGGCACGCGTGATGTCATTGAATAATCAACAAGAATGGGACACAATGAAGAATCTGCCGGTAGCAATAGATTCAGGAAGTGAACACTAAATAGTGTTCTGCAGTAGCTACTATCATAGTGAGCGAATATTTCCTAGATTGTAACTCATATTATTGAAATGTCTCGAGAGGTAAATGTCTTATTTTAGGGCCTTTGTTTGACTTCTTTTTATGTATATGCTTTTCAGGATCATTATAAGCTGAATGAGCTGAAAGAGAGCAACGGGCAAGAAGGGAAAGAGAGGGAGCAAAAGAGCTGAAGGAACTGGTCACATCCGACGAGCTGGAGCTGAATGGGCTGATTACACGAAACAAGCGAGAGTGGAATGAGCTGAACAATATTCGGTAACTATTAAATGATCAATCCAACTAGGTAAGCCTACTGCAGTTTTTATGGCTGCAAAAATAAAGTTTTAAGAGGTGTTTGGTTCAGCTACAAACTTGCAAGTAATATACGATTGAGCGACCAAATACTGTAGCTGTAAAGAAATGTTATTGTGTAAATACTATTAGATAAGTTATGTAGCAGTTGAGACTATGTACCTTAATGCTCAGACACCATTCTTTTATTAGATCTTAGATTTCTGTATTTGTATGCAGATGCGTAAACAATTATTCATATTCTTAAAGAAAATATCAGTCTATTGGATACAGGTATACAACCTTTTAGTTATAGATCTTTTATGCATTGCAATTAGAAAAGGATCAGATAAATACTATTGTGAGAAAGCACATAGTTGTTAAATACATAAACTGTGAATCAAATAGATTTGTCAAATTCTTCTATAAGTAATAGATGGGAGAGTACATAAGTTTCTAATAGATTGGTCGGATTCTACGCATTGATAGATTAGATTCTCTGCATTGATAGATCGGATTATACTGGTGTCCATGGATGAAAAACACGGACTTTCTTTAGGTACACTTGACACACTGTAGCTTATTATTTTTAAATATGCCTAAGTTAATAACTTTTCTAAAGAGTATTGCATATTCCAAATTTATTAGTTTTTTGCATATTCTATGATCAAAAGCTGTTTATTTTCAAAGATATCACACATTTGAAAAAGTATTGATCGTAAGTTTTTTTCTTATTTGTTTACCAATATCATATGGTTTAATGTTTTCAGACTAAATGATTATTATTTGTTAGTCAGGTTGTGAAACCTGCATCCAGTTTTTCTTGAAAAGATATGTTAGGATTTGAGATAATATTGGGTAGAAGGTAACTGTTTCAGTTTGTGGTGGCACGTATTTCTAATTTGATAGGATTTCACATAAAAATTAACGTGTATAATGTGTGTAGACTGTATTGTTTCACATATTTATGATTGAGATGTTCTTGGTTGCTCGTGGAGTTACTTAACCATGTTAAGATAACTTTCCCATTGCAGATATGTATATTTCTTTATTTGAAGGTTTTAGATATTATCTAGAACCATGAATATCTTATTGCAACGTGTTGTGGTAGTGGTACTCGGGTATTTCTGTTTATACAGGTTGGTTTTTAAGCCAAACATGCACAAATTAGATTTTCAGTTCCGTAGTATAAAATTTTGATACCATAAAATCAGATTATAAGGACCTAACCAATGTTATGCAAGAAAAAGAGTCGATTAAAATCAGGTTGTTTTTTGCATAACCTATCATTTACTTTTATATATTTTGGCTGTGAGTTCAAATTTGACACTAACTTGCTGATCCTTAGGAATAATAAGTTCCAAACTAATGAAACATCTTGTTGTGCTGGTACTCGGGTATTTTGTTGATTAGGGTAAGTCAACACACTAACATATAGTCTAACATGTGGAAATACAGGCTTGGATCAAACATTGTATATACAATCATGTATATTTAGTATTTTTATACCAGCACATATATGGTTTAATTATCTCAGGGAGTGTTTGGATATATAGTC
The DNA here is from genome assembly GCA_025667525.1 of Glebionis coronaria. Classification (NCBI taxonomy): domain Eukaryota; kingdom Viridiplantae; phylum Streptophyta; class Magnoliopsida; order Asterales; family Asteraceae; genus Glebionis; species Glebionis coronaria. The sequence continues at coordinate 286,089,426 of CM046877.1, read as the reverse complement.
CCATATTACGTGGGTGCCTGTTATCATTCTATGTTATTTCCTGGAATTCCATGTCCAGTTCAAAATGCGTTGTAGAATGCATGCAAAAAACAGTGGATTGTTGATGTGAGTGGATGTGTATAGTGATTTATTTGGATTACGTTATAGGGTAAATTGAAAAATTACCTTTAGGAAAAAGTAATAGTCCAATATTACCAATGACGAATTCAATTAAACACGTGAGTGAGTCGAGTTCGTTGTACACGAAGATCTTATGAATTTGAGACGTTTTGTTTTGATTTGGACAATCGATTTGAATTGGTTTGTGGTTTTTAAACTACAATTAAAAACTACGAATTTTAAGCTATTTAAAATTAACCTAAAGTGCATGAATCGTAAACCCGCCTATTTAAAATTCTACAACAATTAGTTACTTAAAATAAACACACTAATTAAAAATTTAAACTAATTAAAAAAAATCTTAAAAATTAATTCTATTTAAATATCTATTAAAAATAAATCTATTTAATTAAAACAACTTTTAAACTAATCTATGATATTTATTAAAAATTACTTTAAACAAATTATTTAAAAACTATTTATTTTTATTAAATCTAAAGTTATAAAAATTAAGCTAATTTAAATTTAAACTAATTAAACTATGAAAACATTTTTCTTTTTTTATTTTTATATATAAATTTACTTGTAAAATTATAAAAGAAATTAGAATGATTTAAAATAAAACAAAATTTAAAACTATGTATTTAAATGAAACAAAAAGCTGACAGTCTAATTTGTTACTATATTAGTTAAAGAAACAGAGTTAAAACATAAAAGGTATCTAGAGCAAGTGGATATCACGTTGTGCTGTGAAGTGCGAGGTCGCGAGATCGAATCCCATGAGGGATATTATTTTTGGAATTAAAACCTTTTGACAGATTGAGCGAATTTGGTCTCAGGAAAGACCTTTTTGGAAAGCTTATCTGCTTAAGCTGGTAAGGATACAGCTTATGAGCTTATCAGTCAAAGAAACTGATTAGCTTTGAACTTGGACAAATTAGACAGCAAAATTACTCAACCAATTGAATATAAATGTAGCAAATAAAAATGAAACAAACCAAATCACATACTATCTAACAATACTAATGCATTAGTGAAATCACTCAGTCCTAGAATCAGCAAGACTGATAAATCAAGCACATTGAAGCATTCTGACAGATTCAAACGTTCTCAGTAAGAGAACCCAGCATAAATTTATCTACGAACGCTCCATCAACAGCAATCCATATTCATACTACCAGATTGTCTCAGCTAAAGCTCAAATACAGCAGTCTAAATCCTATAATTAACACAGCTAAAAGCAATTAACCAGAAGGCTATCAATGCAAGCATATTTACTTATAAACAAACAATAATCATGCGATATCAGAAAATCACACAACTAGATTCAGCAAACAAATCAATGCGTAATTTAAGCAGATTAAAAACCCAGATTACTAAATCCTAAGATAACCTACATAGTTAAACAAGCTATCTCAGTATCCTTCAAAATTAATTCAACCAATGATCTATGACTACGAGCAAACAAATTAAAACAAAACCATTTCAGTTACCATTTAACAAGTTTAAAAACAAAACTAAATCAGTAACCATTATTTAAAACATATAAAACTAGCAAACAACTCTCAGCATTCAAACTAAACATTAATTAAACAGGCAAAAATTAAAAACAAAACTCACCTTTTGTCGAAACCTTTGAGCCGTAGATCTGCGCTGAGCAGTCTAAACGAACCGGACCACCACCACCATTACTCGATCACCATTTATCTCCATTCGAACCAGAATCATCCATTCGAACAGTAACCAGCATCTCGGATAATAACAGTAACAGTAACACTAATTATTACTTTCCAGTGGGGAAAGTATTTCCCAATCTTAACTTATATTATTCAATCCAAGCTATCAATTAGCTTAACTAAACAACATCAGTTATTATAACTAAAATAAGATCAAGATTAATTGAAGAAAAATAGTAAATTAAAAATGAAGACGAGATTGAAACAAACTCACTTTTATTAATAATCTAAAATTGTTACAATACTTTTAAAAAGAAATACAATTAATCTAATCTAGTTTTATCATAATAACATTAGAAAGTAAAAATGGGATAATTGATTACAAGAAATTTGGGGGTATTTATAGCCCCCCCAAGGCTTAGCTGATGACGAATATTCGGATATTCGTGGGAATATCCTCCTTCATTCTGAGCCCTTGATCTTCAAGTCCTTATTCTCTTTCTTGTTTGATGGCTGAGATGATCCCAAATAGCACACGGATCGCCAACGTGGCATCCGTGTGCTAATTGTGTTTCTTTTGAGCGTTTTGATTGGTTGGATTGGTGGTGTGAGGTGTAGCATCCAATAAGAAACAGCCACGTATCATCTTTATCCACACTCTCTCTTCCTACAAACTTGGGGGTTTTAATCCCTTTGATGTGAATTAATTAAAAGGATAAAAAGCCCTAAAAATAAAGACTTTTTACCCTCTAGGGTTTTGATGCACAGTAACTGGTTATGGATGAGAAAATTGGGGAAGAAGGATGGTATCCATGGGTACTATCGAAGAAAAGTTAATATGTGGTGAGAGAGAGAGAGTTTCGGTTTAATTATTTGGGAAGTGCGTTATGACGTGTGGGTAAAAAGTCAGATTTGTTTATTTGGAAAGTAACGAGTGGTTGGAATTTATGTCGTGTGTGAAGATTGAGAAACAAGATTACGTTTTGTATAAACCCTAGGCCCATATCCGTTCCATTTCTTTTATTCCTTGAATTGGGCTTTAAGCCCATTACACTTTTATTCCATCCGATTATTTTTCACTTTTGGGCCAAATAAGGACTTTTGACTTAACAATTTAACATCTTAAAATATAAATGGGCTTTTTTAGCCCATTTACCCCATTGTGGGACCCACTTGGCTAATAACTCGACAAATGATTAAATCCGCTAAAGTTAAGCTCGATTTTGGCTTCTAAGATATTTTTCATCAATCTCGTGTCGGTTTTCGTCGGTTTTCACGAACTTGGTACCTACACACATTCAAACAAGAAACAAGCATTTCCAAGGCATATATGATACATTTCATGCAATATTTCATTATTTTAAGCTATAAATGATATGAGTAATTAAGCTCATATCAAATTCCCCCATGCTAAGCAATTGACGTGTCCTCACGCAATGACAAAATTAAACTATGACTACACTATTATTCAACTTTTTGACAATTTATTTTGCAAAGACATAATGTATTGCTTTCATTATTCGAAAAATAACTTTTAGGGTCATAAAACTCAAATAGATTCATCGTCCCCGACTTTTCACTTTTCCAAGCCAAGTGCAAAAACAAGATCGTTGTTATTATAAGTTGGTAGACAAACACGAATTCATGCGGGCCAATTATACACTTAGACTCCCTTATTCGTATGTGTATCTCTTATATTTTATTGTTGTCATGAATGATCACGAGGATACATTGTTGACTTATTTCGATAATTTATTAGGCCGAAAATAAAGTGAACGATTTAATCAATAGTTAGCTAAAGGACAAAATCTTTTAAAACTGCTTCTCGGGCTCTCATAAAGTTCATATCTTGGCATAACTTGTTTCAAGATTTGAGACCTTTCTCGGACCGATATTTGGCAATGACTTAATACTTCCAATCTTGAGAGACGCTCACGAAATAATGGTATTCTCTTCATAATATATCTTCACTTGAAGTTTTGAGAGATTCATACTTGGACCACGACTTCTTCATTTTTCTCCAATCTTTACTTGGGATTTTGATTAACAGCGATTCGCCTCCTTTTTGGACTTGGCTTCATTTATCCTCATACCTTATTTTGGTCTTTTTGGATAGACTTCTCCATGACTTTTTGGGATTATTTTGCTTTTCGTCGTGTGTCTCGATCCTTCATATTGATTTTTGATAAATGAGTCTTCACATCACTTGAGATCTTTAGCAATAAAACATAGCCCTCATGTCTTGTTAGGACCTTTTTGGACTCGCCAATCTTCGCATCCCGCTTCAATAAGTTATGCCTTGGCTATGAACTCTAATCCATACCGAGCAACTTCTAAATGATCTTGGGCTAGAAGCTAAGTAACTTTTCAAATCGTTCAACCTTATTTATTGCAATTAAATTTATTAACAAGCGATGGGAGAATAGGCTCATAATTAACTCACATAAACTCCCGAAAGAATACCTAACTTATAATTGCCTCTATCATTTCTTGTTCTCCATCAATGGATACTTAGCCTATTAAATCAAAGTTTTGGGTTTTCAAGTCATCTATAGGATCTTGCAACTTCTTATACTTTTGCAAGTTTTAGAATTTGCGTTTTAAAGTTCCCTTGATAAACGACTTTCTAGGATCAATTATAGGAGCTTGCGAAAAGTTCTTGTCCTTAACTCGTATGAATTAAGACCTTCGCGTTTTAAAGCTCCCTATATAATAGCCTAGCAAAACTTAATTCAAATACGTTAAGGAAAAGCTAAGGTTAAAAACCAAGTCGAGTCAAAAACTATTCTTATTAAAAGCTTACATTCGTGTCAAAAGCACTTATTTTATTACTAAAAACTTAAAAACAACACAAAAAATTTAAAATTTTATTGAAAAATGAGAAAAAACACTACGTTTGGACACGACAAAAGCAATTGCAAGCGATTATATAGATTGACTCCCCCATGCTAAAACCAAACATTGTCCTCAATGTTTCTTAACTCAAGAGTAACACCCCCTTGCTAAGACACGAAGAGTCTAATGCAAACTCCTAGCATGGAAAGAGCACGCAAATCTATAAGCCGTTTATTAATTATGCCTTAAGATAAAACGTTAGTCGATAAAAATCAAGGGATAGAAAGTGTGCCCCTTTTTGGCATTCAAAGAATGGAAGATCAAGTGGACCGGCAAAAACCGAACACGAGAGTCTTCATATAATAGGGTCGTACCTAAGATCACAACACAACAAAACACGAACACGAGCTTGAAAGATCAAGCCTTATTAGGTGTTAGAAAATAGAAAGAAGATAGAAAGACTCGTTTTTGTTCACCGAGTCATGAGCTCGACTCGATCCCCGCATTCATTGGTCCTTAGGGAAAATGGTGAAAACCGGCATATTGGAGTAAAAACCAACATAAAGCATGATGCCGGGGTCAAAGATCTCATCCTCGTTGTCGGATGACAAACGAAAAGATAAAACTTCAACTCAAATCTCTAACAATAGATGGTAGTCACAACGAATGGTATGGATGTAGCATGCTCCACGAGATAAACTCGCACCAATATGATTGAAAAATCTTTCAATTATTACATCGGTGAAAGGCCGAGATTTCCCTAAATCAATGATTCCAGGGTCGAACACCTCGTCCTCGGTGGAGAAAGGAATGGACAACAAGGTGTCGTCCCCCCATGCTAATCCTAAGTCATATGAAGCACATGGTAATGGTGGTACAAAAGTCTCAACCATAGTGGTTTCAACTTGCATGACTTTGTCGACTTTTTCACTCTTAGGAACGTGAACAAAGGGGTCATGGTACTCAATATGAGTCATATGAAAAACCCGCACATTAAGATCAACGCGAGTGGGAGGGAGATTGGGAATAATGTAAATTTCTCCATCCGAGTCGACATACTCATCACAAAAGGTGTGATCATCATCACAAACCTCATCAACCTCCTTCATAAGAAGATCATCATCACAAAGGTTGTGAGATGTAGGAGGTATGATGTTCTCAAAATCCTCTTGAAACAATGGATTATTGTTCAATGAAGCTTCAAATAGAGGATTTTAGTAAGTCACAAAAGTGTCGTCATCCTTGTCATCACAAGAAATTTCCGACAAAGTATCGAGTGTGTCACACTCGGATACAAGATCATCATTCTCATTTGAAGGCAATTCATCGGTGAATTCCTCGAGAATGGTAGGTAAAACACAAGAATCACGTTCGATCTCGAGATCGGAAACGTCTTCACTTCCCCGTGGAAGTGGATCAAGGATAGCAAAAAGTTCATCGATGAACTTATCCAACGAATAGTCACTAACCTTACTCGGTGTGAAGCTAGGAATCAAAGGCTCTTCAATTGAAGATTGTGCCTTAAGAACATCAACATGATCCTTACAAGAGAGTGAAAATGAGTCCATTTTCAAAGATTGTTCAATTAAAGCAATGTCACTCTCGGGATCAAAATTCTCATTATCAAACTCACTAGCATCGAATGGCTCACTCAAGTAATCATCTATTTGTTTTTCAATCTTATCATCCTCGTGTGGAGTGAGTATAGATGAGGTAACATTACAACATGATTCAACAAAATTAGGTTTATCACTTTCCAATTTCTTAGGAACCAATCTTGGAATTTTTTCCGGTTTAAAAATCATATGTTTATCCCCATGAAACACTTTAAGCTCCCCTTCTTTCATATCAACTAAAACACCGGTCGTACACAAAAATGGTCGTCCTAAAATTATAGGCGCACGAGGATTCGGCTCATAATCAATGATAGCAAAATCGGCTAGGTAAACGAACTCCCCCACTTTAACAATAACATTTTCTGCTATACCAACCGGTCGAGTGGTGGTGCCATTAGCAAGCTCAATGATCATTCGAGTGGGCATAAGTCGCAAATAGTCAAGAGTTTTCCAAATGGCTAGGGGCATAACGTTAATACTAGCTCCTAGATCGGCTAGAGCTTTGTATTCCCCAAGCTCATCGAAAACACAAGGTATCAAAAAGTGACCCGGATCATTATATTTCTTAGGAAAGAGATCAATGAAATCCGAGGTACTAATCACATTTAAAGTAGCCTTGGTGACATTCCAAAAGGTTTCTTTAGGTGGCACAATAAGCTCAAGCTTCCTTTCTAAATTATCATAAGCGGTGATAGCCTTAAGCTCTCCCCTCGGGTTTGGAATGGTATTACTAGGTAAGCAACCCGAAGAAGTAGATGGTTTAGACATGAATCCCTCAAACATAGAAAGCAATTTATTTTGATTTTGTTCCACACTTTGTTGCAAACGATTTTGACCTTGCTCAAACATTTGCTCAAATCTTTGTTCCATTCTTTGTTGATTAAGCTCAATCTTGTTATTTTGCCCCTTTAGTGTATTTTGAAACTCGTTTTTCAAAGTTGCCATTTGTCCTTGAATGTTATTTTGTAAAGCTTTCATATTTGCCTCATTTGACTTCATGTAACTTGACAAATCATTTTGATTATTCCCTTGAAAACCTTGATTGTTTTGATTAGCATTAAACCCATTTCCTTGATTATAATTCCCTTGGTTACCACGGTTAAAATTATTCCCATTATTACCATTGTTGTACCTATTTTGAACCGGTGGAAAACCCGGTGGAGCAACATGATTTTGACGAGGAATTTGACCGTTGGAGCCATAAGTTCCCGTCGCGGCAAAAACACTAGCTTGATCAAACCCCGCGTTTAAACAAGCATAATTAGGATGTGCTCCACCACATGATACACAAACATTTCCAACCATATTAATCGATCCATGAGGATTCTTCCTAATCTCACTCAAAATCGTGTCAATCTTAGAGTCCAATCTAGCAATCTCGTGATTAGATGAATTCACATTGGAAACAACCGGTGTGTTTTGTGAATATTGTGCTCTAGACTTATCCTCAATTATTCTCCACGCGTCTCTCAGTGTTTTTCTTAAAAGATTACCACCCGCGGCGGCATTTAAAGAATCTTGTTCAATCATATTAAGCCCATTATAGAAAGTATTTATTTGATGCAAGAAACCGTGGCGTGGACATTGTCTCAACAAATCTTTAAATCTTTCCCAAGCAACCCCAAACGATTCATGCACTTTTTGTTTAAACCTAGTGATCTCATTCTTAAAGTGTGTTGTCTTGGACGGTGGAAAGAAATAATTCATAAACTTTGACACTAAATCATCCCAAGTTAAAATCGAACCCGGTGGTTCTTTCTCATACCAAAGCTTAGCATTACCCTCGAGCGAGTACGGAAAAAGCATGAGCTTAATCACGTCATTCGGCACATCTCTAAACTTGAGAGTCGAGGTAATTCGATTAAAATTCCGTATGTGAGAATGCGGGCTATCGGTCTCATTGCCACGAAATTGGTCGGCACGAATGAGCGATAGAAGACCCGTCTTAATCTCAAAATGATCAGCCAAAATAGCCGGCACAACGATTGCTTCCCCATACCCTTCGGTGGGTGCACGGAGCAATTCCTCCATTGTTCGGTTATCGGCCATCTCTACAACAATAGGTGGAATCTCGGGTTCCACTATTCGTTGTTGACGATTTCTATTTCTACGAGGAATATTTTCAAGCCTATTAAAATCAATCACAAGACGGAAAGAATGTAATTGCATACACTACAAAGACGAGAATTTAGATGATTGAAGAAAAGAAATTAGACTAGAAAGAAGATTATTTTTGGTATTTTTGGTATTGCTCAATCAATAATGATCGATAAAAAACAAGGAATAAGGATAACTACTATGGAAGTAAATTACCCTCGGTCGACTTTGAAACGATAGGTGAAAACCTAAACGTCTCGAGGTTCAATAAGTAAACAACAAAAAATAAGATTTATTACTACTTGAGTCGGCAAACCAATAATAGGTTGTCCCTCTCAATATACGCACAAGCAAGCGGGGAAACGAGGTGGCACAAAGCACTTAAAAACCTTTTTCCTTAGACGGCCTTTTATAGCACGTCGCCTTATACCCACCTTATAGTTTGTATAAATCGAGTTCAAACTTCTTATTAGTATTTATCTATTTTGCCTTTATTTTTGTTTTGGGTTCGAATACAATAGCTAGGTGATGAAATCCCAACTAAGGCTTATTTGAAAAGTATTTAAAATTATTGTTCTACGTAATACAATATATTATTCACAAAAAAACGAGAAAACCGATACATACTACTTAATAGAAAAATAACAAAACTTTCCGAGGACGGAAAGGGTCTTCAAATCCACGATCAACAAATCTCCACAAAAGCGAATCGTACACAAGATCCCCGGCAGCGGCGCCAAAATTTTTGATGTGAGTGGATGTGTATAGTGATTTATTTGGATTACGTTATAGGGTAAATTAGAAAATTACCTTTAGGAAAAAGTAATAGTCCAATATTACCATTGACGAATTCAATTAAACACGTGAGTGAGTCGAGTTCGTTGTACACGAAGATCTTATGAATTTGAGACGTTTTGTTTTGATTTGGACAATCGATTTGAATTGGTTTGTGGTTTTTAAACTACAATTAAAAACCACGAATTTTAAGCTATTTATAATTAACCTAAAGTGCATGAATCGTAAACCCGCCTATTTAAAATTCTACAACAATTAGTTACTTAAAATAAACACACTAATTAAAAATTTAAACTAATTAAAAAAAATCTTAAAAATTAATTCTATTTAAATATCTATTAAAAATAAATCTATTTAATTAAAACAACTTTTAAACTAATCTATGATATTTATTAAAAATTACTTTAAACAAATTATTTAAAAACTATTTATTTTTATTAAATCTAAAGTTATAAAAATTAAGCTAATTTAAATTTAAACTAATTAAACTATGAAAACATTTTTCTTTTTTTATTTTTATATATAAATTTACTTGTAAAATTATAAAAGAAATTAGAATGATTTAAAATAAAACAAAATTTAAAACTATGTATTTAAATGAAACAAAAAGCTGACAGTCTAATTTGTTACTATATTAGTTAAAGAAACAGAGTTAAAACATAAAAGGTATCTAGAGCAAGTGGATATCACGTTGTGCTGTGAAGTGCGAGGTCGCGAGATCGAATCCCATGAGGGATATTATTTTTGGAATTAAAACCTTTTGACAGATTGAGCGAATTTGGTCTCAGGAAAGACCTTTTTGGAAAGCTTATTTGCTTAAGCTGGTAAGGATACAGCTTATGAGCTTATCAGTCAAAGGAACTGATTAGCTTTGAACTTGGACAAATTAGACAGCAAAATTACTCAACCAATTGAATATAAATGTAGCAAATAAAAATGAAACAAACCAAATCACATACTATCTAACAATACTAATGCATTAGTGAAATCACTCAGTCCTAGAATCAGCAAGACTGATAAATCAAGCACATTGAAGCATTCTGACAGATTCAAACGTTCTCAGTAAGAGAACCCAGCATAAATTTATCTACGAACGCTCCATCAACAGCAATCCATATTCATACTACCAGATTGTCTCAGCTAAAGCTCAAATACAACAGTCTAAATCCTATAATTAACACAGCTAAAAGCAATTAACCAGAAGGCTATTAATGCAAGCATATTTACTTATAAACAAACAATAATCATGCGATATCAGAAAATCACACAACTAGATTCAGCAAACAAATCAATGCGTAATTTAAGTAGATTAAAAACCCAGATTACTAAATCCTAAGATAACCTACACAGTTAAACAAGCTATCTCAGTATCCTTCAAAATTAATTCAACCAATGATCTATGACTACGAGCAAACAAATTAAAACAAAACCATATCAGTTACCATTTAACAAGTTTAAAAACAAAACTAAATCAGTAACCATTATTTAAAACATATAAAACTAGCAAACAACTCTCAGCATTCAAACTAAACATTAATTAAACAGGCAAAAATTAAAAACAAAACTCACCTTTTGTCGAAACCTTTGAGCCGTAGATCTGCGCTGAGCAATCTAAACGAACCGGACCACCACCACCATTACTCGATCACCATTTATCTCCATTCGAACCAGAATCATCCATTCGAACAGTAACCAGCATCTCGGATAATAACAGTAACAGTAACACTAATTATTACTTTCCAGTGGGGAAAGTATTTCCCAGTCTTAACTTATATTATTCAATCCAAGCTATCAATTAGCTTAATTAAACAACATCAGTTATTATAACTAAAATAAGATCAAGATTAATTGAAGAAAAATAGTAAATTAAAAATGAAGACGAGATTGAAACAAACTCACTTTTATTAATAATCTAAAATTGTTACAATACTTTTAAAAAGAAATACAATTAATCTAATCTAATTTTATCATAATAACATTAGAAAGTAAAAATGGGATAACTGATTACAAGAAATTTGGGGGTATTTATAGCCCCCCCAAGGCTTAGCTGATGACGAATATTCGGATATTCGTGGGAATATCCTCCTTCATTCTGAGCCCTTGATCTTCAAGTCCTTATTCTCTTTCTTGTTTGATGGCTGAGATGATCCCAAATAGCACACGGATCGCCAACGTGGCATCCGTGTGCCAATTGTGTTTCTTTTGAGCGTATTGATTGGTTGGATTGGTGGTGTGAGGTGTAGCATCCAATAAGAAACATCCACGTATCATCTTTATCCACACTCTCTCTTCCTACAAACTTGGGGGTTTTAATCCCTTTGATGTGAATTAATTAAAAAGATAAAAAGCCCTAAAAATAAAGACTTTTTACCCTCTAGGGTTTTGATGCACAGTAACTGGTTATGGATGAGAAAATTGGGGAAGAAGGATGGTATCCATGGGTACTATCGAAGAAAAGTTAATATGTGGTGAGAGAGAGAGAGTTTCGGTTTAATTATTTGGGAAGTGCGTTATGACGTGTGGGTAAAAAGTCAGATTTATTTATTTGGAAAGTAACGAGTGGTTGGAATTTATGTCGTGTATGAAGATTGAGAAACAAGATTACGTTTTGTATAAACCCTAGGCCCATATCCGTTCCATTTCTTTTATTCCTTGAATTGGGCTTTAAGCCCACTACACTTTTATTCCATCCGATTATTTTTCACTTTTGGGCCAAATAAGGACTTTTGACTTAACAATTTAACATCTTAAAATATAAATGGGCTTTTTTAGCCCATTTACCCCATTGTGGGACCCACTTGGCTAATAACTCGACAAATGATTAAATCCGCTAAAGTTAAGCTCGATTTTGGCTTCTAAGATCTTTTTCATCAATCTCGTGTCGGTTTTCGTCGGTTTTCACGAACTTGGTACCTACACACATTCAAACAAGAAACAAGCATTTCCAAGGCATATATGATACATTTCATGCAATATTTCATTATTTTAAGCTATAAATGATATGAGTAATTAAGCTCATATCAATTGTCTTCTCTTTGTTAGTGAGGTGAGCTTTTTCCTTTGATATTGTTTGCATTTTACTCATCTGAGTATGAAATTTTTGTTTTGCATATTTACCTGCTCTTTCTCACTCGGTTACAGGTTTTGCTGAATGACGTCTTCTTTGGTCAATCATGATATTTAAGAACTGCTTGATTCTTCGTGAAATTGCGGGAAGAGAAAAAGAAGCCCGAAAGGAGACCACGTTACCTCTGAGGTGTACCCTCAATCTTAATTTTGTGTTTAGACGTATGTTTTTTCTAACAGCTTCTTCAAATCATGGCCATCGTCATGTTGTCGGGCTCGAAAAAACATAGAATACCAAATAATCTCCTAAGTCCATGGTCTGCCTAACGCAACAAGTGCATACATTGCTACTAGTACAAAGGCTAATGTGCTACCATGTTTGAATATTGAACCGGTAGTAACCACCTACGTTCCTTTTGAAAGTGAGTGTTCATTGTTTTTTGTAAATTGTTATGAATGCATGTGTATTTGGAAATGGTTGTGTGGCGATTTTTCTATTATTTTCCAGTGTTTGTTGACTACAACTTCCCACTAATTCTGTTTCACCCTTCGCTAATTGTGTGGATCAATTATTTTCCATTGTTTAGGTAGACGTTCAAGGGTCTTATCCGAGTTATGAAAACCATGGACTAAAAACAGAAGCCGATTCTAATGCCTTCAAAAGAAATTTTCACCTCTATGCTCAGAATGTTGCTGCAACTTTAGGAAATATGTCCAATGTTGTCAATGTCTCTTTAGTGGAACTTCCTTGCCATTTCGTCTGCACGCAGGGATCTCTTTCGGGACGTGCCAAACGTTTTCTTAAACCCCTGAATTTGATTCCTTTTGAAGGTACTCTCAAATATGTGCAAGGGATGTTAGACCACGGTCGACGGTTGAATTTTGAGTTACCAGTAGTCCAGTGAGCGTTGGAACCGCGAAGTCTATGCAGAACGAGTGCACAAGACCTGCCAGCATTCAGCCTCAAGGTAATTTATTTGTTCTTATTCTTTCCTCTTCTACTGATGTGAATGCTTTCCGTTATACCCTGATAGAATCTCAGGAAGTCGAAGCCAACTCATGAGCCATTGGCTGGTGGATTTTAAAATTAGAGGTACTAATTTTTATGGTTTGGATTTTCGCTTATTAATTTTATTTTGTGAATGAGGATGTGTTGAGATTGTTGAATTTTTCAAATTCAGGATTTTGCACATTTTTAGCTTGCTGCTTGCTTCGTGATGTCGAGAATTCAATACTTGGTGTATTAGGTTGAGTGAGAAAGTGATGAGATTGTTGAATTGCGTATTCAGGATTTTTATAAATATTTAGCTGCTAGGTTTAGAGTATGAATCGGGTTGTTATTGATACACCAATATGATTATATAGTGTGGTATGGATTAGGATATATGAATTTTGATAAACCGCACATTTATCGCTTTTAGTGTAGTTTGTTGCGTATGAATATGGTAGCTTTACTCTAATTTATTTTTAAATATATGTTTGATACACCAACAAAGTAAACAAATATGACTCACCTACGCTTAACAAATCAGGAGAATGATGTAAAAATTTATAACAAGGCTACTTTACTACTAAAGTTTGACATTGCATTATTGCAATGAATGGGAGGTTCACGGAGGAAAGTCACGACTGTAAGTGCTTTCCAATATCACTTTCTCTTGTAATTTTTTTTTCGTGTGACATTGTTTGCAACTATGTGGGTCGCCATGGATATGCACGCTTTGTAAATAATTCTTATACATCTTTTGGCTTTAAAAAAAAGGTTTAGCTAACTTGTGTGTACAAAAATATCAAATGAACTTTAAGTAATAGAATTTCTCATTAGTGGCGGTTATTATTCATGTAGGTGTATGACATTTGGCTAACAGTATACATTGGTCTACAATAGGTTTCTCCATTTGGTTCTCTAATAGCGTAGAAAGGGCATGGAGCCGCGCCATGGAGAAGATGCGGTTGCCTGAAGATGTAAAAGATCAATAAAGTTTGTCTGATTATCTTTGTAACACCCCATTTTGATAATGAAATGTCACGCGTAATTATGGCGTGTCATCAAAGCATACAAGGATAAATGTTTAAACATTACATGACCATAGGGATAACCGGAATCAAACATCGGTTCCCAAACATAAGCCCAAAACATAATAAAGCAAAAGAAATGAATGAAAGACTAAACAAGCATAAGTATATGAAGGCAAAAAGGAAAAGAAGTCTCTAGCAGCTTCCATCCTATGCACGTCCTCCAAATGCTCGAGTCTTCCCTAGGGTACCTGCCGTTTTAGGACATGGAAAGGAAAGTAACGGCTGAGCAAAACGCTCAGTGCACGGATATAGACATAGTATGAATGACTAAGCATAATAAAGACTTAATAGCAGCGGAAATGTATAAGTCTTGGAAAACCTGGAACATGTTCATAAAACTGGTTTTATAGTTTGAAAAGCCTTATGTTTATCTTATGAAAACTGTTTAACATATTTTACCATTAGCCAATATAGGTCATGAAAATCCACCGTGCATGAATACTTGGAGGGGTAACCTCATCATGCAAATTAGAGGGGTTGCCTCTAATTTAATATACTGGTTTTGGGTAGGAGGTATCAGCTCCTTGTGAAGGATGCAAGGCACACACCACATTCACATTGAGTAATCTGCTGAAAACATGTAACTAGGATGCACCCATACGCCCCACATGATAAATATAATAATATGGCCAAAAGCTGAAAGGACGCCACGAGCAATCACTCCGCCGTGGTAAAGTCATAACATCAGTGCCTCTAATGTTATGGTTATGGTATCTCCATAACTAGGTGAAACTGGTCATGCATGTATATGGCTATAGGTATTCTAAATTAAACATAAGCAAATCAAACATATAAACTTATACTACGGGAAAAAATTTGGCTGCATACGGAGAATCCTAATAAGGAAAGAATGTCCATACTGAAAGGACGGGAATCTGTACCTTATGTCCAGTGAACGAAGAAGACGAACGGAAGAGAGTCCTACTTCGGTATCACTAATGCTACATAAATACATACGTGTATAAGTATCTGATTACTGAATACGTAACTGGTTTTATGTCATGTCTTAGCTTATTTTATACGTTTATGTCATGTTTTACTGTTTTAAGCTTTAAACTGTGTTTATCTTATATTTTGTCTATTCTGATTAAGTATTACTTGTATTTCATGTATTATTATATTTACTGTGTAATAGTAAGTAACTTTCTAAAAATAGCAGGTTTCGTAAAATAGAAAGTTTCCAAAAATAGAAAGTTACCAAAAATAGAAAGTTTCCAAAATAGAAAGTTTCCAAAAATAGAAAGTTTCCAAAAATAGAATTACTACTTAAAATAGATAAGTTTCTAAAAATAGAAAGTTTTCATAAATAGATTAGCTGCCTTATATAAATAAGTTTCTAAAAATAGAAAATTTCCATAATTAGATATAAGCTGGTTAAATAAGCTAATTATATAAGCTTAGTGTTTTCTGATTATTTTCTAAGTCATAATGATATAAGGTATAGTTTATTAATTATTACATGTAAATTAATTAAACTATAGGTTAAAAGTATTTAATTAAATATATCATGATTTAATTAAATAAAAGGTAATAATACTTAGGTTAAAACATGTATTACTAATTATTAATAATATAACCTAAGTCATGTTAATTAATTAATTATAGTCATAGTTTTAATAGTTAATTAATTATAATATCTAATGGAATATAAATACTTAGGTTAAAATATCCATGTATTAATAATAATAATTAATAATAATAACCTAAGTCATGATGTAATTAAATTAATTAGTAACAAGGCAAATTAATTTAATTAAACTTGCAAATAATAATCTTGAAATTATAAGTCATGTTTTATTAATTTAATAACCTTCTAAATTAATATACATGTAAAGCTAATTAACTTGTAAAAAAATAATAACGCGTACTCTTTTATTATTTTATTAAAATGCTTCGAAAACCGAACCCGTGTCTTATAAATTTAAACGTGAAACTCGTATCGTGTTTTACAAATCAGCCGAACCAAACAGCCTTAATTTGTGTTTATAAAATCGACAGCCAAACGCACCCTTGACTAGCCATAAACCCAAAACCAAACAGCCCCTAACTGCCAGTTACCCCTGGCAGTTATGATGTTCCCCCTGACTGTCCTGCGTTCCCCCTGCTGCGCGTCTGGTTACCACCGAGAGCTTTGGGCTCTCGGTTTCCACTGCCAGCCTAACACCACCACTGGCCGCAGCCAGTAGTTCCCCCTGCTAGGCCGTGGATGCCACTGTTAGCCCAAAAAGGACCACAGCCTTGCGGCTGGTGGGAATAAAGTACCACCGAGAGTCTCTTGACTCTCGGTTTGTGTGCCAAACAAACACAGCGACACCAAAACGACGCCCTTCCATTTTTCACCACTTGAACATGTTTTTAATACCCTTAAAAATCGGATGCAAGATCAATTTAAAAGAAGAAAAAGAAAACGAATTAGGGTTTTACCTTGTGTTTCGTGTTAGGGTTTATGAAATCAACGAATACAACTCCTTCTTTATCATCTAACATGCGTTTTTCTTGATCCTTGTGGTGGAAAAATGACGGCGACCAGGAGGACAGAAGAAGAACAAAGGGCGGCTGTTTTTATTGTTTTAGGGTTTCCTGGTTTGTGTTGTTTGTGTCGACAAAAGAAAAACAACACCCCCCTTCCCCCCCCCCCCCCCCCCCCCCCCCGTCATTTTGATATACACGACACAAACACACTTGGGCCTTGAGCCCAAGTCCTTTCTTTTTCTTCTTTGTCTAAAACATCCCTTAACTTCTCCTTATCGTTGGTATTAATTACTTAATAAACGTACGCGTGTTCGTATATTTAAAATGTCGTGAATTTCACAGTTATTCTCATGCGTGTTTAACGTAATATTATTTACGTAATTACTTGTCGTGTTATTTTAAATATACGTAATAATAATCGTTTAAGTGTTCGTGATTACGTTTTACGTAGTTTACGTAATTTAATTAGTTTTCGATCGTGACCCAATATACTTGTTCGTGTTCGTAATAAATATATATACGTAAAATATTAGTTCGTGATTAAATTACGTTCATGATTATAATTATTATTTGAATAATTATCGTGTGTTAACACGTATTTAATACTTATCGTGTAATAACACATACGTAATCATGTACGTACGATCATAAGTGTACTGTGCATGGTAAAAGCATGCGGGTTTTACAACTCTCCCCCCCTAAAAAGAATAATTCGTCCCCGAATTATAGATAACGTAACTGGAAGCGAAACACATCCGAATTAAACTGGAAGGGTATATAAAATAACGGAAAATGAAGGTGACGTGGAAAGTGACATGTCTTGAAAGGACATGGAACGTGACGTCACTTAAAGGATATATCTAATCGATAAGAGAAAACGGATAAGAAGTCCGGATGAACTTGTCCGTTTCCGAGTGGCTTCCTTCTTGGAACGGTTTCTTCTCAAGGTTTTGATGTCATGATAAATCTTGGTCCTCCTGACCTTGACTTGAAAAAAAAAAAAACAAAAACAAGTTGTTGGTTATTAACGTAAGATGGATCCCCTGAATTTGATCGAGGGAAAAAGAATTAACGTATAAGAGTAACTAAAACGTTATAGTGCAAAACAATTTAACTTAACGAATAATTAGCAACGATGCGCGAGATATAATGAAACGTAGTACGTGAAAAATTTTGAACGTGATACATGAAAAAAATTTGAACGTGCTACGTGGGGAGATATGGCGAGTGTAGTATGAGTAAACATATCGTGATCCTTGATACGTGTAACATATCTTGATCATGATATGAGGAACGTGGAATGAACATGACATGTGTAACATATCGTGAACATAGAATATAATGGCGGTAACGCCCAAACGCTACAAGGTGGGACATAGAATATGACAAGAAACGTCTATCAGAGGATAGGGAGATATACTAAACTTGGGTCTGGTCTCTCAAGTTCTTGCAAAACTTCCCAGAATGAGAACAATGAATGTAAAATCGTAAGCCAAGATACGATCATGAACGTAAATAGTGTCATAAACGCGAGCGTGAAAGCAAGTCGTGGAATTAGAATGAAGACGTGAAGTAAATAAGGAGCACAATTGCGAATCTTTGTCTAACCCGATAACTGAGGGATTTCCAAGTGATTAGATGAGCCTTGGCTGGAACATGTCCGATCAATCTGTTGGTTCTAAAATCCTTGCGGATGTAAGGATTCTACAGACTTGATCAAACTGTTCGCAATAACCCAGATAACATCATGCTTCTTCTGAGTTTGCGTTAATCTGGTAACCAAAATCCGTGGAGATCTTGTCCCATTTCAATTCACAATTTCAGATGATGAAAACATCCCAGTCTGTTGGTGTCCTATCTTAACCTGTTGGTATGTCAGGTACTTAGATATGAATGTAACTGTATCTTGCTTCGTAGAACTTGATACATAGGAGTTTGCGAAACTCTAAGCCTTTGAATCTAGACTTCTCCTAGCGTAGTATTTTCTAGAACACCTAATGTAGTGTAGGGTTCTCTCCTTTACGCATATGCTGAGTCATGGTAAGATTAACCGTAGAAAGCCATGTGATTCAGCGTGTCACTGTAATCAAACAGAATTTATATTGGAAAAAATTTCCAGGGTAAAATTTCTCTTGTCACAGAATTTGCAACATAGTGTAGATATGATCTTCCTGTTCTTCTCTAGGCTTAGAGGAAATTAGGTTATCCTCAATGAAAACACTGATGAATTTGCTGTGAGTTTATTGAAACTCATTCTTATAATGCCGTTGGAGCATTGATGAGACTAATTCAAAATCATAAATCTAGCTTGACCGAGTCACGTACGAATAGCAGTCATGGACATGTCCTGCTCTTTCACTCGTCACTATTGGCAGCATGATCATGAGTTCGATCTTGGAAAAGTGATTAACACTATAAGGTCGATTGGACATGTTGTCAATACGTGGGGGAGAATAACAGTCATGAATGGTGATTTGTTTAAGTCGACGATAGTCGACACATAATCTCATGGTACCGTCCTTCTCCTTGTAGGTTCTTTTGAAATGTACGAGAAGGTCTTGGAATAATCAACTAACAACTAGAAAATTTTAGAAACCATGGCTAACAACACACATCCTTGTAAGCATAGATAATTTGTACAGATTTTCCTGATGGAAAATCAAGCTGAACGTATTCAGGAGCCTGAACATTACTGTACATAATTATGAATCATAGCATGGTGTGCTGTTCATAGTCCATAATTAGGATAAAATTCATCTCGTGTCTATCCGAGGAAATGCGTTAGCAGCTTGGATCTCATCATTAAGCTGAAGGAAAACCTTCGTATACGTGGGAATACGAAATGCGTCCTTCATGGTCATGAATATATGAAATATGGTGAAAGGAATGAGAGTGACATCGGCAACGTGACAGTTCTCACTGATGCGCCGATAATGGTACTGAAATTCTTGTGGCCTGATTAATACATGGCACAACAAAAATGGATATACCCTTGGAGGGTACCCTGAATTTCTTAGAAATGTTCCATAATTAGACGTGAGTCATGTGTCTTGACTCGTGTCTTGGAAATATAAGCATGACATATGTCTTGACTGGTGTCTTGACATGTGTCTTCAAAAGTATACGTGAGACATGTGTCTTGACTGATGTCTTGACATGTGTCTCGAGACGTAAAACAATAGAACTAGAATATTCGTTTATTATGCCAGAATTGGGGGATCGGTTGGACTACTGATCATTTGTATGTCTGATCACGTCCGCGGCCGGAGCCTCGGTTGCGATTTCTAGGATAGTTTCTGTCATAGTAGTGGTTACTATCGTCCTGTCTGTCAGTTCCATGACGGTCATTCTCATGACCGTGATTTATGTAACTATTCAGCTGAGTGGCCGGCTGGTACCGGTTTGCACTCATATGGCTGAAATGACAACTGAATGACGTGTGACATGTAGCTAAGAATTAGGGACATAGACTGATGGAAATCGTCTGATGGTGAAGCATCTTCTCGTCTAACTGCTTTGCTCTGACACCTTTGTCTTCGTCTTGTAGGATCTCCAGGTTGTGAACAACATCCGCATCTCGTAGCGTCTCCGAACGTCAGCAGCATCAACCCTTAGTAACATCTCCAAGTTATGAGCGGCATCAGCAATCTTGTAGAATATCAGCAAATGAAAATATGCCTGAGATGATTCAGAATTGACTAGCGAATACTCGTGAAGTATTGCAAGTGGAATACTCATGAATTAAGGTACGTGTAACACACATGGAACACGGTACATGGAGTACACGTTGACTGCACATGAAATGATCGGTATGGGGTCGATCGTTTGTCATGATTTAAGGAACGTATATCGGTTAAACGGTTAGGAAAAGCATCATGATAACCTGGCAATTCCAGTATATACCTCATTCTGGTTGCATAGAGAAACGTTAAAGTGTGGTTACACAAAATTCAAGATGATTTGCCTGAAAGCATGATCAATGAAAACCAAGCATGACTATCATGAAAGCAGGATTTAAATGAATTCCAACAGTGTCTTGCATTAAAGCAAAACAACAAAAGTGACGTAAGACATAATCACGTGAAGACGAAGCCATCTTGAGGAACATGGAACAACCCATCACGAAGGAGTGTATAATATAATCA
This sequence comes from Glebionis coronaria, assembly GCA_025667525.1. Classification (NCBI taxonomy): domain Eukaryota; kingdom Viridiplantae; phylum Streptophyta; class Magnoliopsida; order Asterales; family Asteraceae; genus Glebionis; species Glebionis coronaria. The sequence continues at coordinate 286,068,546 of CM046877.1, read as the reverse complement.
GCATGAAACTGAAGTTAACCATGACAGTATGAAAACATACTTGACATAAAAACATATTAACTTATGAGGGGACATGAAAAAAATTTATGCCAATAAATCATGAGAAAAATTTTATGCATGAATAAACAGTGCATGAATGCGTAATGTAGTTTATAAAAACCTTTATATGTGCGAGGGGACGCCTATGGGTCGGTCCCAAAACAAAAGACATGGCAAGGGGACGCCTATGGGTCGGTCCCAAAGTTAAAAGTTTCGATAAAAGCACATGCGACTAAATAGGGCCAGTCCTGTACCAACCATTACTTAGTCATAATTCCAGAAACAATGATACATGAAACATAAATAAATAAATATCTGTCAAAACTTATTAGAAAAAAAATTTATGTGACTAATTATGAACTACTGGGGTTCAGTCCACATAGCCACAGTTCATGAGGAACGTTATGCATGAAACAATGACACATAACTAAATATGAATGACGGTTGTCCATCCATATTAGTAAAACAATATCGATGAAAACATCAAGGTTAAAACCTCAAGGTGTTGAAAACATCATGGTTTAAACAACAATGTGCTGAAAACATCAATACGTGGAATAACAAACGTTGGCTTAGGAAGCTCCTGGTGACTACCCACTAGTCACAGGTCGAGTTTTAGAGCCTACAGGTCGAAGCCTTGGCTCTGATACCATAATTGTAACACCCCATTTTGATAATGGAATGTCACGCGTAATTATGGCGTGTCATCAAAGCATACAAGGATAAATGTCTAAACATGACATGACCATAGGGATAACCGGAATCAAACACCGGTTCCCAAACATAAGCCCAAAACATAATAAAGCAAAAGAAATGAATGAAAGACTAAACAAGCATAAGTATATGAAGGCAAAAAGGAAAAGAAGTCTCTAGTAGCTTCCATCCTATGCACGTCCTCCAAATGCTCGAGTCTTCCCTAGGGTACCTGCCATTTTGGTACATGGAAAGGAAAGTAACGGCTGAGCAAAACGCTCAGTGCACGGATATAGACATAGTATGAATGACTAAGCATAATAAAGACTTAATAGCAGCGGAAATGTATAAGTCTTGGAAAACCTAGAACATGTTCATAAAACTGGTTTTATAGTTTGAAAAGCCTTATGTTTATCTTATGAGAACTGTTTAACATATTTTACCATTAGCCGATATAGGTCATGAAAATCCACCGTGCATGAATACTTGGAGGGGTGACCTCATCATGCAAATTAGAGGGGCTGCCTCTAATTTAATATATTGGTTTTGGGTAGGAGGGATCAGCTCCTTGTGAAGGATGCAAGGCACACACCACATTCACACTGAGTAATTTGCTGAAAACATGTAACTAGGATGCACCCATACGCCCCACATGATAAATATAATAATATGGCCAAAAGCTGAAAGGACGCCACGAGCAATCACTTTGCCGTGGTGAAGTCATAACATCAGTGCCTCTAATGTTATGGTTATGGTACCTCCATAACTAGGTGAAACTGGTCATGCATGTATATGGCCATAGGTATTCTAAATTAAACCTAAGCAAATCAAACATATAAACTTATACTACGGGAAAACATTTGGCTGTATACGGAGAATCCTAATAAGGAAAGAATGTCCATACTGAAAGGACTGGAATCCGTACCTTATGTCCAGTGAACGAAGAAGACGAACGGAAGAGAGTCCTACTTCGGTATCACTAATGCTACATAAATACATACGTGTATAAGTATCTGATTACTGATTACTGAATACGTAACTGGTTTTATGTCATGTCTTAGCTTATTTTATACGTTTATGTCATGTTTTACTGTTTTAAGCTCTAAACTGTGTTTATCTTATATTTTGTCTATTCTGATTAAGTATTACTTGTATTTCATGTATTATTATACTTATTATGTAATAATAAGTAACTTTCTAAAAATAGCAGGTTTCCTAAAATAGAAATTTTCCAAAAATAGAAAGTTACCAAAAATAGAAAGTTTCCAAAAATAGAGAGTTTCCAAAAATAGAATTACTACTTAAAATAGATAAGTTTCTAAAAATAGAAAGTTTCCATAAATAGATTAGCTGCCTTATATAAATAAGTTTCTAAAAATAAGAAGTTTCCATAATTAGATATAAGCTGGTTAAATAAGCTAATTATATAAGCTTAGTGTTTTCTGATTATTTTCTAAGTCATAATGATATAAGGTATAGTTTATTAATTATTACATGTAAATTAATTAAACTATAGGTTAAAAGTATTTAATTAAATATATCATGATTTAATTAAATAAAAGGTAATAATACTTAGGTTAAAACATGTATTACTAATTATTAATAATATAACCTAAGTCATGTTAATTAATTAATTATAGTCATAGTTTTAATAATTAATTAATTATAAGATCTAATGGAATATAAATACTTAGGTTAAAATATCCATGTATTAATAATAATAACCTAAGTCATGATGTAACTAAATTAATTAGTAACAAGTCAAATTAATTTAATTAAACTTGCAAATAATAATCTTGAAATTATAAGTCATGTTTTATAATTTAATAACCTTCTAAATTGATATGCATGTAAAGCTAATTAACTTGTTAAAAAAATAATAACCCGTACTCTTTTATTTTTTTATTAAAATGCGTCGAAAACCGAACCCGTGTCTTATTAATTTAAACGTGAAACTCGTATCGTGTTTTACAAATCAGCCGAACCTAACAGCCTTAATTTGTGTTTATAAAATCGACAGCTAAACGCACCCTTGACTAGCCATAAACCCAAAACCAAACAGCCCCCTAACTGCCAGTTACCCCTGGCAGTTATACTGTTCCCCCTGACTGTCCTGCGTTCCCCCTGCTGCGCGTCTGGTTACCACCGAGAGCTCTAGGCTCTCGGTTTCCACTGCCAGCCTAACACCACCAGTGGTTCCCCCTGCTAGGCCGTGGATGCCACTGTTAGCCCAAAAAGGACCACAGCCTTGCGGCTGGTGGGAATAAAGTACCACCGAGAGTCTCTTGACTCTCGGTTTGTGTGCCAAACAAACACAGCGACACCAAAAGGACACCCTTCCATTTTTCACCACTTGAACATGTTTTTAATACACTTAAAAATCAGATACAAGATCCATTTAAAAGAAGAAAAAGAAAACAAATTAGGGTTTTACGTTGTGTTTCGTGTTAGGGTTTATGAAATCAACGAATACAACTCCTTCTTTATCATCTAACATGCGTTTTTCTTGATCCTTGTGGTGGAAAAATGACGGCGACCAGGAGGACAGAAGAAGAACAAAGGGCGGCTGTTTTTATTGTTTTAGGGTTTCCTGGTTTGTGTTGTTTGTGTCGACAAAAGAAAAACAACCCCCCCCCCCCCCCCCGTCATTTTGATATACACGGCACAAACACACTTGGGCCTTGAGCCCAAGTCCTTTCTTTTTCTTCTTTGTCTAAAACAGCCCTTAACTTTTCCCTATCGTTGGTATTAATTACTTAATAAACGTACGCGTGTTCGTATATTTAAAATGTCGTGAATTTCATACTTATTCTCATGCGTGTTTAACGTAATATTAATTACATAATTACTTGTCGTGTTATTTTAAATATACGTAAAAATAATCGTTTAAGTGTTCGTGATTACGTTTTACGTAGTTTACGTAATTTATTTAGTTTTCGATCGTGACCCAATATACTTGTTCGTGTTCGTAATAAATATATATACGTAAATAATATTAGTTCGTGATTAAATTACGTTCATGATTATAATTATTATTTGAATAATTATCGTGTGTTAACACGTATTTAATACTTATCGTGTAATAACACGTACGTAATCATGTACGTACGATCATAAGTGTACTGTGCATGGTAAAAGCATGCGGGTTTTACAATCTTCCTTGCCTTGATGGATGTAATATCCTTCTACATATTATCAGCCAAGAACCTTGTACTCATGGCACATAATTTGTTTTGGACAGCGAGCAGGATTTTGAACCATTTTAAAATGATTCATAAACAAATTATTTACCAACATAACAAAAGTGACTTCTAATTATCCCGTATCTTTTAAAACAATAGAATTATTCGGAAAATTATCACAATATTAAATAAATATAGTCAAAAACAATAAAAAAATTTACAGGTTTCACGAGAGTGATATTGAACAGCTTTTTGATGCCACGAAACAAAATTCCAAGGCATGGGTTTGGATTGCAGTAGGAGCTTATTTAATTATCAAAGAACAGAGTGTTTAAATACAAAGGACCAAATAGTGGTATTATGGAAAATGAACACCTTCTTTCTATCTATTGCAGGTTTTTGCTAAAGAAGGTTTGAAACATAGAGCTCATGAAGAAAGAAAATGCTATTCACAGTGGTGCACCAGTTCCACAGTAAGTATATGGCCTTGAGTTACCTTTGGTGTTGCCATATTGCTCAATTTTCTCTTTTACATTTTCAGCTAGCTGTATGGATTTTGTCATACTGTGTGAAGAGAATTTTCAACATTGTGTTTAATAGAAGGGTTTACCACATCATTTGTGCAGGTATCTATTTTAATTTTAACTCCATCTGATGATTTGGGGTTATATAAGTTCTTATAAATCACTAATGGCCCTTGATCAAACATTTCATGAGCTAACCAACAAGCTAGAGATTATAAGTGAGGGGAAGCAAGCATCCATTGAAACCACAGAGGTTGCAAAGGCTCGTGTACAAGAATTAGAAGTGTGTTTAAAACAAGGGAAAGTGAAGCAAAAGATGCAGTAGATGTTGAAAATGAAAGAAATTAATATGAAACATCTGTAAATGAACTTAATTCAATTAAGAAAGAACTAACTAGCTTCAAAAAATATTTTGATGCTGCATTAGAAGCAAAAGTATCTGCTTTTCAACAGGTAGCAGATACTCAACATTCTGCTAAAGTCAACCGTCAGCAAATCGTTGAACTTTTAAAAGAGGTTGACACGATAATGAAACCCTTAATGGGTCAAACGTGCGTCTGAGAAAGCTCACAAAGAACATGTTAACCTGATAGAATAAAAAGAAGCGCTTATAGAGTGTAAAAAGGTGAAAAAAACAACAAGAGACGATGCCTGAAGCTAAAAAGGCGAAAAAAGAAAGAACAAAGGGCTGTTTTAGAGGTAATAACTTTAGTGGACAATTCCAATTCATTTGTTGCTTATGAATGGATATCCTTCAAATAATATATTTCGTCCGAAAGTGGCGGTTGAGTGTGAATTTTTTTATTAATCTTCCGTGTGATTCCTGTTACGACACAAAAACTATAGGTATAATATTTCCCTTACTACAATGTGCCTGCTAATTTAATTGTATGGCACAATCTCATTGTTTTAGATCTTATATAAAAGTCACGATAATAACTATACGCTATTCATAATCCATCGTATTTGTGGCTTATGTCAACTACTTCATGATGTAGAGCTCAGAACAGCATATCAAAGTTACGAGTGGAACATGTACTATTATGTGACGTGATTATAGTTATTGCGCAAATATTGAAATTGTTTGTTTAATGACTAAAGCTTTAACACCTTTTTCCATGAACATATTAGTAGTGGGGATAGATCTGAACGTATACGAACTTACATTTTTCTGCAAGGGTGAGTTACATATTATAGGATAGGGTGCACCCATCGTCCTATTAGTGATGTGATTTGGCCATTTGTGAGTACCATTGGACCAAACATGTTCAATTTAAAATATGTACATGCGATAACTATGATAAGATTTCTATAATAAAGAAAACTCTGAACCTGTACAAATGGATTTTAATCTTATTATTGCGATTGTTTATATAATTAAGTAGAAAAATTACAGTACACTTAGAAGTTGTGAGAAAATCTTTTGTTAGTACTCAGTGACAGGAGGTAAAGTCCGCAATTGCATCTATCTCCTGCTGCAAAAGAAGGGCATCAATAAAGTCTAAACTCTCTCCCTGCATGCTTAATTAGTTTCTCAAGTCCTGGATGCAGAAAAAGCAATGCGAGCACTCTAAGTTGCTGAGGAAAATTATGAAGATGGCTGCAGATATATTAGAGCCAGAAGTTACACCACAGGAACAAATCACGCATTCCCATCCAGTGGTAGAGCATCAGCTGATGCTGGAGGTATGTATGTACTTCATTAAGTTATTGCACAAGTTCTCGATGCTGCTTGTGGGTCATCTATAGAGCTGAAATAGAAAATGGTGAACAAAAAGAGGAAAAGCCAGCGATTGATTCATTTGCAGCAGAGGTACAAGTTCTTGGTCATATTCGACACCGAAACATTCTGCATCTTTTGGGATATCTACCCTTTTATTAAAAGAGGGTTCATGATGATGTAATTTTGATAATGTGTCAAGTAGTTATTGAATCAAAATATTAATGATGATATACTGAGTTTATTGTTGTCATGTGTTAATATTTTTGTTTTTATTTTATAATAAATCAGTTTTTGTTTATGCAACTAAATTTTGGAATATTTCACAATATTTATTATGGTCATGTTTCAGCTTCAACTGAAGAGGTTTTGAACAAAACGTGTCCTGAAGTTGCCAATTTGTACACTTCTAAATTTCAATGTCATGAAGTTGCCAATGGTACACTTTTAAATTTCAATGAGGGTAATTGGTCACTTTCCATTTTACTCATAAAAGTTTTTATACCGGTCACCTTTAAATGATTATGTTAATCATATATATTGTTGCTACGAAGATAAATCGCTTTAGAATATGGCGTGATTTAAGCTAACCATGATTTATGGATAATATAAAAATTACTTACCTGGCGTGATTTGCTTTTCAATATTTGGTCTTGGTATGTCAAATGTAGAAGTGATAAACAATTGAGAGCCATGATAATGTTCCATCTTTAGTGAATTAGGCTTTGCTTTTTGGATGTTATCAGTTACTCAACACGTGTAACATATTGTAAAAGGAAAATGAACTGAATCATGAGAATACATGAATATGAATGTTAGAGGTGGTAATTCTTGTCCATTTTATTAATTATGGATTTATGGGTAACTTTTGATGTGTTTCTAAAAAATAGAGGGCATTTTTCAATTATTATGGATAGGTTCAATGGGTACGTATAAGATATTAGATGTATTTAATAGGCGCATGTTAAACATTAAATTGGTCATTCGACGGATCTTTTATTTTAAATATTTTTTCTCGACTTTTAAAAAAATTAATACTTGGCTTTTACCCCACGTATCAAAATTCGTTGTTCCGAATCTTTTCGAATTGACTATTGGTAGAAAGTGTGACTCAATTGTTCTTGGTGGAATAATAAATGATTTGGTTGATTATCTATTTTAAACTAATAGCAATTATATAAATGTCGTTGAGTAAAGTAAGAGCTTTAAAAGATTAAATTAAAAGGACGAGCTAAAAATGAATGCTTGAAAACTTAAAGACAATAATAGAAAAATACTAGTACACTTAATAAATCTAAAACTTGAAAACTTTGTAAAAACAAGAAATTAAACAATTGGAAAACAATCGGAATACAGCCAAATCGGAATATCTAAAGTGCAACAATCGGAATGTTTGGACGGAAACACTGATCGGAATGTGCCAAAGGAGACTGATCGGAATAAGGCAATCGGAATGCTTGAAAATAGGTCCAACCGGAATACCAAAAATCTAGTCAAATCGGAATGTACGAAAGAGATTCAGATCGGAATGTTTAGCAACACACCCAATCGAAATGTCAACAATTCCCACAATTAGAATAATAAACCCTAATCCGATCAACAGATCGGAATATGAGGATGCAAATCGGAATTCTAACTACCTAATCCGATCATAGAGATCGGAATGAGGAGGCTAATCGGAATACTCCAATCGGAAAAGGGTTTACCCTTTTCCGATTTCCTTTTGATTCGAAAATAAGCAAAGTGATAAGCTATTTTGAATAAGCTAACACCAAAACTTGAACGAATCTATAGTGAAAAGGACAAAATAAGCACGAATAACAACTTATCCAAACTTAAAATAAGCAATCTTTTAAATCAAACTATAAAAAGATGAACTTTTTAAGAAAACTTTAAAAGTGAATAAGCTAAAAAAGCGAATAAGCCAATAAGAACAAGAATCTTAAAGCTTAATCGTATGAAAACTTAAGAATGAATAAAAAGATTAACTTTTTAAGCATAAAAACATCAAGATCAACACGGATCTAATATATTTCGCACCAAAATTAACTAAAAGTAAAGAAAGGTAGAAAGAGATTAATGAACAAAAAGCTTAACTTGAACTTGATTAATGGAATCCAAAATACAAAAGGCTTAATCTTGAAAGAAAGAAAAGATGAAAACTTAGTGAGAGAAAGTTGAGAACTTTCTCTCTCTAAAACTAGAAAGAAAAATGAAAAATGAAACTAACTACTAAAAATTAACCAACCCTCCTAATGTGTATTAGGAGGGTACTTATAGGGAAAGTGGGAAGGTGTGCATGTGTTTCCTCTTCTTTCTTTCTTTCTTTCTTCACGTCTTCTCGACTCGATTTAATTCTTTGTCTTTTCTCGACGTTTTCTCGGGATTTGAACTTGTCTTAATAATTTTCTTCTTTAATTTAGACTTGAGTTCTTCGACTTCATTAAACTTCCGTCTTTAGACTTTTTCTTCGATAATTCTTCCGAATAGGTCTTGGACATCCGTTCTTTAAGCATTCTTGATCTCTTGACTTCGTCTTTTCTCGTTTTTTCTTCGATAAAAGCCCGTGAAAGCCCGTGTTTTCTTCCTTTTTCATCTTTTGGTCCTAAAACACAATAAAAACACAAACCACCCATAATTCCGACTTTTACGACATAAAATACACGTTTTGGTCTTGTTATTATTGGAAATAAGTGGTAAAAGGATAAGTGTTTTCACACTTATTAAATCCCCTACACTTGACCATTGCAATGTCCTCATGCAATGCATTAATTTTAAAGCACGGTTTACATTTTCCATCATAAATAACCCACCTTGGCCTTTATTAAATACTAAACATTAAAGATAGAAACAAGTAAAGAAATCAAAGACTTACATTGGGTTTAGGCTGCCATGAACGTTTATCATCCTCAAGTTTCACGTTCTCTATACCAAGCTTAAAAACGAGATCATTGTTATTATAAGTTAGCAAACTAACACGAATTCATGTGGGCCAATTATTTACTTAGACTCCCTTATTTCTAGGTGTATCTCTTATATTTTATTTTTGTCTTGAATGATCACGAGGATGCATTGTTTGACTTATATCGATAGTTATTTAGGCCGAAAATAAAGTGAACGATTTAATCAATAGTTAGCTAAAGGACCAAATCTTTTAAAACTGCTTCTCGGGACCTCATAAAGTTCATATCTTGGCATAACTCGCTTCACGATTTGAGACCTTTCTCGGACCGATATTTGGCAGCGACTTCATACTTCAAATCTTTGAGAGACGTTCTTGTAATTATGGTCTTCTCTTTATAATAGGAATTTCTTCACTTGAAGTTTTGAGAGATCCTTCATCTTTGGACCACGACTTCTTCATTTTTCTCCAATCTTTATTTTGGACTTTGATATACAACGATCCGCCTCCTTTTAGGACTTGGATCTATTTATCCTCATACCTTGTTAGGGCCTTTTTGGATAGACTTCTCCATGATCTTTAGGGGAGTATTTGCTTTTCGTCGTGTGTCTCGATCCTTCATATTGATTTTTGATAAATGATTCTTCACATCACTTTTGGATCTTTAGCAACAAAATGTAGCCCTCATGCCTTGTTAGGGCCTTTTCGGACTCGCCAATCTTCGCATCCCGCTTCAATAAGTTATGCCTTGGCTATGAACTCTAATTAATATCGAGCAACTTTTAAACGATCTTGGGCTAGAAGCTAAGTAACTTTTCAAATCGTACAACCTTATTTATTGCAGATCAATTTATTAACAAGCGATGGGAGAATAGGCTCATAATTAACTCACATAAATTCATGAAAGAATACCAAACTTATAATTGACTCTATCATCTCTCGTCCTCCACAGTTTAAAATCTCAAGGAATGAGACTCGTGGATGCTTAGCCTATTAAATCAAAGTTTTGGGTTTTCGAGTCATCTATAGGATCTTGCGAATTCTTAGACTTTTTCAAGTTTAGAAATCGCATTTTAAAGTTCCCTTGATAAACAACTCTCTAGGATCAATTATAAGAACTTGCGAAAAGTTCATGTTCTTAACCCGTGAGAGTTAAGACTTTCACGTTTTATAGCTCCCTATATAAAAGCCTAGCAAAACTTGACTTAAACACGTTAAGGATACGAGCTAGAGTAAACTTAGATAAGTAAACTCGGGTTGAGTCAAAATGTTCATGACTTTGAAAAATTTAAAACCATTTTATTCTAGCAAGGAAAGAAAATAACCATAACAAAGGAAAATACAACTATACAACTAGGCCAAAATAGATTAAAAATTTTGAAAAATGTCGAAAAATCAAATTTTCCGGTTAAAATGAGGGCAAATGCATGGAAAAGACCACTTACTTCGATAGAAGTCCCCCTACACTTGATATAAACATTGTCCTCAATGTTTAAGCATGTGGGAGTAAACTCCCCGACACTTAGGACATTGTGCACTTTGTTTAAATCTTGCTAAGGAAAGGACAACTAAAGTGATTTCAATGTGAACATATAAGATATGAAATATTGAATCACGACAGTTTAGGATAGAACCGGGAAGATGGGAACACGGTATCACGGTTCGTCAAAAGTCATCAAGGTGTTCTTTGAAGCTTGAATCCCTGCACAAGATAAGAACAAGACAACAAACACATGCGGGGCTCCCCCCTACATTTATAATGAAAGCAGTAAAGGATAGATCATGGGTTGCCTTCCGAGAAGCGCTTGTTTTTGTTCACCGAGTCACGAGCCTGACTCGACCCAAATTTAGTTCATGGGAAACGTGGTGAGGGATGGAATCATCTCATGAGATGTCCTCACCAAAGCACAACTTCAAACGCTGGCCATTCACCTTGAAATTGGGCCCATTTGGCTGAGAAAGCTCAATGGTCCCATATGGAAAGACTTTGGTGACGGTGAATGGACCAGACCAGCGGCTCTTCAACTTGCCCGAGAAGATCTTCAACCGAGAGTTAAAAAGTAAGACTTGATCACCAACGTGGAACTCTTGGTTCTTAATTATTGCATCATGGATGAGCTTGGTCTTCTCTTTGTAGATCAGTGAGTTCTCGTAAGCTTCATTCCTCAGTTCATTAAGCTCGTTGAGTTGAATCTTCCGAAGATCACCGGCTTTGTTGATGTCGAAGTTAGCCCACTTCAAGGCCCAATACGCCTTGTGTTCCAGCTCGATAGGGAGGTGACATGCTTTCCCGTACACAAGACGATAAGGTGTACAACCAATCGGGGTCTTATAAGCTATACGGAAAGCCCACAGAGCATCATCTAACTTATCGGCCCACGTGGCGCGATGCTCACCCACAGTACGCTCCAAAATTCGCTTCAATCCACGGTTGGAAATCTCGGCTTGACCATTGGTTTGAGGATGATAAGCGGTGGAAAGACGATGATTGACACCATACTTAGCCATGACTCTTGCAAATTGATCATTGCAAAAATGAGTCCCGCGGTCACTGATAATAGCACGAGGAACGCCGAATCGAGCAAAGAGCTGCTTCAAAAAGTTCACAACCACCCTCGCATCACTTGTAGGGAGAGCTAATGTACACATTTTTGGTATGGGTTCTAGATTCTCTCGATATCCTCTCGAATTGATCTCGGCTTTAAGTGGAACGATTTGTTCTTGGTTAATAAAAAGGAGTTGGTTTGTTTGTCTATTTTAAAACTAATAACAATTAAATGTAAATGGCGTTGAATAAAATAAAGCTTTGAAAAATTAAACTAGATTGACAAGGAAGACTTAAATGTTTAAAAACGTAAAGATAAAATTAGACGAAAACTTTGAAAACTTAAATGAATTAATGCTTAAAAACTTGTTCTATCGGAATACACTAAGATTATTTCTATCGGAATGTAAGAAAGTCAAAAGCATCGGAATGTAATCACAACTACCATCGGAATATCCATATTTGGTGCTATCGGAATGTGCAAAGATCAGGCTGTCGCAATGCTGCTATCGGAAAATGGAAAACAAAAATTGGCCAGAGTTTCGACTAAGAAAGGGACCTAAACCCCGTCGGAATGTGCGATCGCAATACGCGATCGCAATCCCAGATCGGAATAGGGGGAATTACACCCTATCGCAAAGTAAAACCCTTAAGGGTTATTGCGATACCAAGCAAGAGATCCGTCGGAATGTGTTAAAAACCCTCTTGTTGTGATGGAAGCAGATATGTTCCGAAATTGGTGGGAAGCAAAAAATTTCAATAAGCAAAGGGAATAAGCTAACCAAACCGAAACTTTTAATAACTCAGAACGCTTAAATTTGACAACTTTTGAAAACAAGAAACCTTAAACTTAATAAACAAAACTTTTCAATGACTAAAACTTATATGGAACCCGAAAATAATAAGCTTAAACAATGAATAGGCTAATAAGCATGGAGAGCTTATAACCTATTCGTGTGAGAGCTTAAAGAGAAACAAGAAAGATCAAACTTTTAACACGAGCTCATTCGCCAAATACAAACCGTATGAAATGATAATCGGATTAAAGATTTTGGATAAACTAAGAAAAGTAGAAGAAAATTAAAAAGATTAAAAGCTTAACTTGATTGAGATTAATGAAATTCAAGGTACAAAGATTAAGGAAAGCTTAAACTCAAAGATGAAAAACAAAGAAAAAGTTTAGTGAGAGAAAGTTTGGAACTTTCTCTCTCTAAAACTAGAGAAATGAAAAACTAAAGACTAGCTAAGCTAAGTGTGTCAAAATTTGTGAGGTAAGGCCTTTATATAGGCGTGTATGTATGGGCTTGTGTATGGGCTTTGGTATTGGGCTTCTTTTCTTCTTTCTTCCTTGGTCTTCACGCTTCTTTTAAATAACCGTTTTCAACTTTGGACTTTTTAGAAGTGTCGGTGAATAATTCCAACTAGTCTAATAATCTTTTGTTTAATAGATTCGAGTTCTTCGACATCTATGAATTTTCCATCTTTGGCTCTATTCTTCGATAAATCTTCAAATAGGCACAATGACTTCAAATCTTTTGCATCTCTTGGACAATAGACTTCGTCTTGAGTCTTTTTCTTCGATAAAACCCGTGCAATCCCATGTTTTCTTCAATATTCTCCCGGTTGACTCTGAAAACACAATAAACACAAAAACCACGCATAATTCCAAACAAATGATATTAAACACGTGTTTTGGTCTTGTTTTAGCCAGAAATAAGTGGTAAAAGGATGGGTGTTTTCACACCTATCAAATCCCCTACACTTAACCATTGCCATGCCCTCATGCAATGCTTAGTGACAAAGCACATTTACACTTTTCTCAAAATCAATCAACCTTGGCCTTATTAATATACTACTAAACGAAAATGAAAATACTAAGAGAAATTAAAACTTTTAGAATAAACAGGAGGATGGAAATAACTTGCAAAGAGATCGAGGACTTACATTAGGGCTTCGGTGCTGCGAAGATTTATCACCCTCAAGTTTCACGTTCCCCAAACTAAGCTTAAAAACGAGATCATTGTTATTATAAGTTAGTAAATCAAACACTTACACACATGGCTTAATTATATGCTTAAACTCCCTTATTCCTAGGTGTATCTCTTATATTTTATTTTTGTCTTAGAATGATCATGAAGATGCATTTTTGGACTTATTTCGATAGTTTATTAGGGCTGAAAGCAAAGTAGGACGATTTGATCAATAGTTAGCTAAAGGACAAAATCTTTTAAAACTGCTTCTCGGGACATCAAAAATTTCATATCTTGGCATAACTTGGTTCGCGATTTGAGACCTTTCTCGGGCCGATATTTGGCATGTACTTCATACTTCATATCTTGAGAGACGTTCTTGAGATAATGGTTTTCTCATCGTAATAGAGTTTCTTCACTTGGAGACTTTTGAGGGGTACTCCAACTTTGTTGACCACGACTTCATGATTATTCTTCAATCTCTAATTGGGATTTTGAGATACAACGATCCGCCTCCTTTTCGGACTTGGATCTATTTATCCTCATACCTTGTTAGGGTCTTTTCGGATAGACTTCTCCATGATCTTTATGTGAGTTGATTGCTTTTTGTCGTGAGTCTTGATCCTTCATATTGATTTTGGGAATAATGCTTTTCACATCACTTTGGATCTTCAGCAATAAAATGGAATCCTCATGCCTTGTTAGGGCCTTTTCGGACTCGCCAATCTTCGCGCCCCGCTTCATAAGTTATGCCTTGGCTATGAACTCTTATCATTACCGAGCAACTTTTAAACGATCTTGGGCTAGAAGCTAAGAAACTTTTCAAATCGTACGACCTTACTTATTGCAGATAAATTATTAGCAAGTGATGGGAGAATAGGCAAATAATTACACCAAGTGAGCTTGCGCAAGAATACCGACTTATAATTGACTCTATCATTTCTCGTCCTCCACAATTTAAAATCTCAAGTAATGAGATTCGTGGATGCTTAGCCTAATAAACCAATTAAGGTCTACATGGTTAAGGATACTAGCTAGAATAAACTTGAATAAGTCTATTCGGGTTGAGTCAAAATAAACGCAACAGGCCTAATATGTCAAAGACTTCTAAACTAGCTACACCACTTTATAAATATTTTTGACTTTATTGCGGGATATACACATACGTAAGAAACGATAAATTTTTTTAAAAATTACTACTAAGTGGCCAAAGTTAATTAAAAATTTGAAAAATGTTGAAAAATAGGATTTTCCGGTTAAATGAAGGCATTTTCATGGAAACGTCCACTTAAAACTTCGATAGAAGTCCCCCCTACACTTAAGATAAACATTGTCCTCAATGTTTAAGCATGTGGGAAAAGTCTCCCCTACACTTATGACATTGTTTACGTTGGTTAACTCAAGTTAAGGAAGAGACGACTAAAGTGATCAATTTCAAATGTGAGTATGAAGAAAATTGAATCACGATAGTTGAGAGATGGAACCGGATTTCGGATAACACGGGAGCACGGTTCTTCAAAGATTCCAAGAGTGCAGTCATCCCTGTAATCACATCAACACACAAATACAAACACCTATATAGGTCCCCCTACACTTAGGAGGTTAAAACATAAAAGGATAGATACTCGGGTTGCCTCCCAAGGAGCGCTTGTTTTTGATAACCGAGTCACGAGCCTGACTCGACCCAAAATTAGTTCATGGGGAACGTGGTGAGGGATAGAATCACCTCCTGAGAGGTGTCCTCACCAAAGTACAGTTTCAGACGCTGGCCATTCACTTTGAAGTTGGGCCCATTTGGCTGAGAAAGCTCAATGGTGCCATAGGGGAAAACATTGGCAATGGTGAATGGACCAGACCAGCGGCTCTTCAACTTGCCTGAGAAGATCTTCAACCGAGAGTTAAAGAGTAAGACTTGATCACCAACGTGGAACTCTCGGTTCTTGATTTTAGCATCATGGATCATCTTGGTCTTCTCCTTGTATATCAATGAGTTCTCGTAAGCTTGATTCCTTAATTCTTGTAGCTCGTTGAGTTGAATCTTGCGAAAATCACCGGCTTTGTTGATGTCGAAGTTAGCCCACTTCAAGGCCCAGTGCGCCATATGTTCCAGCTCGATGGGGAGGTGGCAAGCTTTCCCGTACACAAGACGATAAGGCGTACAGCCGATCGGGGTCTTGTAAGCAGTACGGAAAGCCCACAGAGCATCATCTAACTTATCGGCCCACGTGGCGCGATGCTCTCCCACAGTACGTTCCAAAATTCTTTTCAATCCACGGTTGGATATCTCGGCTTGACCGTTGGTTTGAGGATGATAAGCGGTGGAAAGACGATGATTGACACCATACTTTGCCATGACTCTTGCAAATTGATCGTTGCAAAAATGAGTCACGCGGTCACTAATAATAGCATGAGGAACACCGAATCGAGCAAACAATTGTTTCAAGAATTTACAAACCACCCTCGCGTCGTTAGTAGGTAAAGCTTTGGCTTCAACCCACTTTGAAACGTAGTCAACGGCTACAAGGATGTATTTGTTTCTTTTAGAGGAAGGGAATGGCCCCATAAAGTCGATGCCCCATACATCAAAGATTTCACATTCTTGTATGAAATTTTGAGGCATCTCATCTTTATGTGTGATCTTGCCTTGTTTTTGGCAAGAACCACAATGTTTAACCATCTCGTGAGCATCACGGTAAATGGTGGGCCAAAATAATCCAGAATCAAACACTTTTTTAGCGGTGTAGTTGGGACCAAAGTGACCACCAGTGGGTCCTTAGTGGCAAGCCTGGAGAATGTCCAAAGCGGCCGGTCCGTCAACACATCGGCGAATAATCAAGTCTGCGCATTGTTTGAATAGAAAAGGGTCATCCCAAAAGTAAGTCTTAACATCGTTCAGGAACTTCTTTTTTTGTTGGGATGTTAACCCTTGGATGAGAACACCACCCGCTAAGTAGTTTGCAATATTCGCAAACCACGGGGTGCCATCGAGATTGAGATCTATGGACATTAAGGTCTCAAGGGGGAAAGAGTCATTATTCTCTTTGTTCGGATGATCCCCTTGATATGGATCCTCAAGTCTGCTCAGATGATCCGCGGCCAGGTTTTCGGCTCCCTTCTTGTCACGAATTTCAATATTGAATTCTTGAAGGAGTAAAACCCAGCGAAGAAGTCTTGGCTTGGAATCATGCTTTGTCATCAAGTACTTTAACGCGGAATGGTCCGTGTATACGATAGTGGTGGAAAGGACAAGATAGGGGCGGAACTTTTCAAAAGCATAGACAACAGCTAAAAGCTCTTTTTCGGTTGTCGTATAATGCAATTGTGCCCCCGTCATAGTCTTGCTAGCATAGTGGATTGGTTGGAAGTGTTTATTCACTCTTTGACCCAAAACCGCACCAATAGCAAAGTCGCTAGCATCGCACATTAACTCGAAAGGCAGCTCCCAATTAGGGGTAACCAACACGGGTGCCTTAGTAAGCTTATCCTTAAGCGAGTTGAAGGCTTCAAGGCACTCTTTGGAAAAGATAAAAGGAGTATCTTTTTCCAAGAGGTGGGTCATCGGGCGAGCGATTTTAGAGAAATCTTGAATGAAACGACGATAGAAGCCCGCATGACCCAGGAAACTTCTCACACCCTTCACGGTTGAAGGTGGAGGTAATTTGGCTATGACGTCTACTTTAGCACGGTCGACTTCAAGACCGGCTTTAGAGACTTTGTGTCCTAGCACAATGCCTTCTTTTACCATAAAATGGCATTTTTCCCAATTCAGAACAAGGCGAGTGTCTTCGCACCGCTTAAGCATACGTTCCAAATTGGCAAGGCAAGAAGAGAAGGAATCCCCAAAGACCGAGAAATCATCCATGAAGACTTCCATGGTTTGTTCAACCATGTCATGGAAGATAGCCAACATGCACCTTTGGAAAGTCCCGGGGGAATTACATAAGCCAAAAGGCATTCTTTTGTAAGCAAATGTGCCATAGGGACAAGTGAATGTTGTCTTCTCTTGATCTTGGGGATCGATGGGTATTTGGATGTAACCCGAGAAACCATCAAGAAAGCAGTAATATTCATTACCCGCTAAACGTTCAAGCATTTGGTCTATAAAAGGTAGAGGGAAATGATCCTTTCTCGTGGCATCATTGAGTTTGCGGTAGTCTATACAAACTCTCCACCCAGTGACGAGACGGGTAGGAATCAACTCGTTGTTTGCATTGGGCACAACGGTGATGCCGCCTTTCTTAGGCACACAATGGATTGGACTAACCCATGGTGAATCCGAAATAGGGTAAATCATACCCGCATCAAGAAGTTTGATAACCTTTGTTTTGATGACTTCATGTATTTTTGGATTCACCCTTCTTTGGCTTTGAATTGTGGGCTTAAAGTCGTCCTCCATGAGAATTTTGTGTGTGCAGAAGTGAGGATCAATTCCACGAATGTCAGAAATCTTCCAAGCAATAGCCTTCTTGTGTTTCTTCAACACGGCGACAAGTCGGGCTTTTTCTTCTTCTTTTAGGTCCTTTGCGATGATGACGGGCGACTTCTCGTTATCTTCAAGGAAAACGTACTCAAGATGAGGAGGTAGGTCCTTAAGCTCAAGAGTGGGAGGATCCTCAATAGATGGTGAAACTAACGATGGATCATCATTAGTCACTTCTTTAGGAGAAGGATGATCAATAGTAACCGTCGGAGATAGAGGAGAAAGATTGTCTTCTTTGAGAAGGTTTTCAATGAGGCGGAGATCTTCATCCCAATTGGTAGTAGAATTGTCATTGTCTAAATTCACATCTCCCATGGTGGCTTCCAAATCTTTCCAAAGGAAATCACTTTCTCCAAATAGAGATAGTGATGAGTCGATAGAGGAAACGGTCTCAACATTGGGAAGAGAAGAAGGAATACTTTTACAAGCATCTTTGAAGTGTTCTTCACAAGCCTCATCAAGAACGTCAATATAATTAACACTCTCGTATGAATAAGGTTGTTTAGAAAGTTTTCCCATGTTGAAAACGATTTTATCGTCACCCACTCTCATGATAAGCTCACCAGCTTCAACATCTATTAGAGTGCGACCGGTCCTCAAGAATGGACGACCAACGATCAATGGTACACGAGGGTCCATGTCGTAGTCAACAACGACGAAATCAGCAGGAAAGGTGAATTTGTCGACTCCTACAATGACGTCTTCGGCTATCCCCACTGGATAAGCAACCGTACGGTTAGCTAACTCCAAAGTCATTTTGGTGGGGACTAGCTCAGGGAGAGATAATTGCTTCCAAACGCTTAGAGGCATTAGATTGATACTGGTACCTAGATCGGCTAGGGCCATGCAACTCTCTACTCCCGGGAAGTTGCAAGGGATAAGGAAACGAACCGGATCACCAAGCTTGGTTGGCAATTTCCTTAAGAGCACTACAGATCAATTCTCATTAAGTTGGGTGTTAGAAATATCAAGAAGCTTTTCCTTGTCGCTCAGAAGATCTTTAAACATTTTTGCATACTTGGGCATGTGAGCGAGAGCCTCAGCGAAGGAGATATTGAAATTCAATTGTTTGAACATTTTAAGGAAGTTCAAAACCTGAATATCATCCTTGCTCTTTTGCTTCTCTTTCTTTAACCTTGAAGGATAAGGTATATTGGATGAAGAAGAAGGCTTTAGGGGAATAGGATCACGCACAACCACGGGTGGTGGGGAAATGGGGGTAGAAGGTGAAGGAGGCGGAGAAATTGGGGAAGTAGAAGGATGAGGGATAGGAGCAGGTGACTCGTTCTCCTTAGTCACAATCACCGGTGGAGGTATAGGACACTCGGGTTCCTTGGTACCTTTGCCACTTCGAGTGGTGATTGCTTTCATCTCCCCTCTTGGATTCGCAACGGTATTACTCGGAAGAGTACCCGAAGAAGAGGGTTGATTACCGTGGAAGAAACTAGCCATCATATTTATTAAGTCATTCATTTGACTATCCATAGTGTTCTTCATATCAGCTCTCAGATCATTCCCTTGTTTCATCAGGTATGCTTTCAAGTTGCGCACTTCCTTTTGGAGATTATCCACGATCACATCGTTAGTCCTCATGTAGGTTCCAATGTCTTGATGTGATGCGGGGGTTTGGTTGGAAGGAGCAGTGTATGCGGGTGGTTGATAAGCAGGTTGTTGGTAAACTTGGTTGTTTCGTTGAGGTGGTTGTTGCTGCTTGTGAGGAGGAATGTATGGTGTACGAGGTTGTTGTTGTTGTTGAGGAGGGCGATTAAGGTTGTGTTGTTGGTTTGGGTTGTTTGGGGAAAAACCGGGTGGTGAGAGGTAGTTGTTGGAGCGGTAGCTAAGCAAATTACGGTCACCTTGAGGTCTAGCTTGATAAGCAGGTTGAGGATAGGTGCCATATGCCGCATTCACATTCTCAGCAAGGTAGTCTTGGGTGGCGGTACAAGTGGTGTAAGAGTGAGGACCCCCGCATATCTCACAAGGTTGGCTGACAGCGTTAACTTGAGCGTTTTTAGCGTTGTTGCTGATGTTGTTGCTGACGGTGTGGGTGACAAGCGATTCAAGAAGCGTGGTGATTTTGTCAAGTCGCTTATCGCTGTCATTAGTGCTAGCACTAGCGACATTGATCCGAACACTCTTGGTTTGCACACGAGACTTATTCTCAATGATGTCCCAAGCAGCATTGGAAGTCTTAGCCAAAAGATTACCCCCCGAGGCACTGTTTAGTGAATCTTGGTCACTCATGCTCAAACCATTGTAAAAAGTATTAATTTGATGTACTTTGGTAAAACCATGTTGTGGGAATTTTCTTAAAAGATCTTTGAAACGATCCCAAGATTCACTGAACGACTCATCGTACTTTTGTTCAAAATTTATGATTTCATTCCACAAAGCGGTAGTACGAGAGGGTGGAAAAAAGTAATTGATAAACTTTGTTTCCAAATCCGTCCACGAGAGAATACTCTGTGGCGGTTCTTTAGCAAGCCAATGCCGGGCTTGTCCCTCTAAAGAAAAGGGAAAAAGTTGTAACCTGATAACCTCTTGTGGAACACCATTGAACTTGACCGTGTTAGTGAGTTGCAAGAATCTCTTGATATGGTCGTGTGGATCATCAATGGTACGCCCCAAGAATGGTTGAGCAGAGACCATCTGGATAAAGCCTGATTTTAGCTCAAAGTTGTTGGCTGCAATTGGTGGTATAACAATTGGATCAGTGTTGCCATCTACATGAGCTTGCAGCAATTCAATCATCGGGCGATTATCCGGTAGATGCCCATTGTTGTTGTTATTCATGTTGTTGAAAGGTGGGTTGTTGTTGTTATTATTGTTGTTTGGAGGTGGTATGTTGTTGTTGTTTTGTACATCGGCCATGTCTAGGTTATCGAGAGGCTCGGGCTCTTGATAAGACGTGGATCGAGTGCGCATACACCTGCAAAAGAACGAACAAAGAAAAACAAAGCAAAAATATTTTTGGTTTTTATGTTTTTTACTTTTTAGGATTTTTGAAATTTTTATATTTTTTTAGTGTTTTTGAAGATTTTTATGAAAAAGTAACGTTCACGGGGAACGGATCCCAAAATCCAAGTTCTCACAAAAAACTTTTGATCTTAACGAGAAGAGCCGGCAGCGGCGCCATTTTAATGTACACATTTTTGGTACGGGTTCTAGATTCTCTCGATATCCTCTCGAATTGATCTCGGCTTTAAGTGGAACGATTTGTTCTTGATTAATAAAAAGGAGTTGGTTTGTTTGTCTATTTTTAAACTAATAACAATTAAATGTAAATGGCGTTGAATAAAATAAAGCTTTGAAAAATTAAATTAGATTGACAAGGAAGACTTAAATGTTTGAAAACGTAAAGATAAAATTAGACGAAAACTTTGAAAACTTAAATGAATTAATGCTTAAAAACTTGTTCTAACGGAATACACTAAAATTATTTCTATCGGAATGTAAGAAAGTCAAAAGCATCGGAATGTAATCACAACTACCATCGGAATATCCATATTTGGTGCTATCGGAATGTGCAAAGATCAGGCTGTCGCAATGCTGCTATCGGAAAATGGAAAACAAAAATTGGCCAGAGTTTCGACTAAGAAAGGGACCTAAACCCCGTCGGAATATGCAATCGCAATACGCGATCGCAATCCCAGATCGGAATAGGGGGAATTACACCCTATCGCAAAGTAAAACCCTTAAGGGTTATTGCGATACCAAGCAAGAGATCCGTCGGAATGTGTTAAAAAGCCTCTTGTTGTGATGGAAGCAGATATGTTCCGAAATTGGTGGGAAGCAAAAAATTTCAATAAGCTAACCAAACCGAAACTTTTAATAACTCAGAACGCTTAAATTTGACAACTTTTGAAAACAAGAAACCTTAAACTTAATAAACAAAACTTTTCAATGACTAAAACTTATATGGAACCCGAAAATAATAAGCTTAAACAATGAATAGGCTAATAAGCATGGAGAGCTTATAACCTATTCGTGTGAGAGCTTAAAGAGAAACAAGAAAGATCAAACTTTTAACACGAGCTCATTCGCCAAATACAAACCGTATGAAATGATAATCGGATTAAAGATTTTGGATAAACTAAGAAAAGTAGAAGAAAATTAAAGAGATTAAAAGCTTAACTTGATTGAGATTAATGAAATTCAAGGTACAAAGATTAAGGAAAGCTTAAATTCAAAGATGAAAAACAAAGAAAAAGTTTAGTGAGAGAAAGTTTGGAACTTTCTCTCTCTAAAACTAGAGAAATGAAAAACTAAAGACTAGCTAAGCTAAGTGTGTCAAAATTTGTGAGGTAAGGCCTTTATATAGGCGTGTATGTATGGGCTTGTGTATGGGCTTTGGTATTGGGCTTCTTTTCTTCTTTCTTCCTTGGTCTTCACGCTTCTTTTAAATAACCGTTTTCAACTTTGGACTTTTTAGAAGTGTCGGTGAATAATTCCAACTAGTCTAATAATCTTTTGTTTAATAGATTCGAGTTCTTCGACATATATGAATTTTCCATCTTTGGCTCTACTCTTCGATAAATCTTCAAATAGGCACAATGACTTCAAATCTTTTGCATCTCTTGGACAATAGACTTTGTCTTGAGTCTTTTTCTTCGATAAAACCCGTGCAATCCCATGTTTTCTTCAATATTCTCCCGGTTGACTCTGAAAACACAATAAACACAAAAACCACGCATAATTCTAAACAAATGATATTAAACACGTGTTTTGGTCTTGTTTTAGCCAGAAATAAGTGGTAAAAGGATGGGTGTTTTCACACCTATCAAGAGCCTTGGCTTCAACCCATTTAGAAACGTAGTCAACGGCTACGAGGATGTACTTGTTCCCTTTAGATGATGGAAATGGCCCCATAAAGTCGATGCCCCATACATCAAAGATTTCACATTCTTGTATGAAATTTTGAGGCATCTCGTCTTTATGTGTGATCTTGCCTTTTCTTTGGCAAGCATCACAATGTTTAACCATATCATGAGCGTCACGATAAATGGTGGGCCAATAGAATCCAGAGTCGAATACTTTTTTCGCGGTGTAATTGGGACCAAAGTGACCACCGATGGGTCCTTTATGGCAAGCATCAAGGATTTGTACCGCTGCCGGCCCATCAACACATCGACGAATGATCAGATCAGCACATTGTTTGAAAAGGTAAGGGTCGTCCCAGAAATAATGTTCAATATCTTTAAAGAACTTTTTCTTTTGTTGGGACGTGAGCCCTTCCTTGAGAATCCCACCCGCTAAGTAGTTTGCAATGTCCGTAAACCACGGGGTGTCATCGAAATTGGAGTTGATAGACATTAAGGCCTCAAGGGGAAAAGAGTCATTGATCTCTTTGTTCGGATGATCCCCTTAATAAGGATCCTCAAGTCTACTGAGATGATCCGCGGCTAGGTTTTTAGCTCCCTTTTTGTCACGAATTTTAATGTTGAATTCTTGAAGGACCAAAACCCAACGAAGAAGTCTTGGCTTAGAATCTTGCTTAGTCATCAGGTACTTCAACGCGGAATGATCGGTATACACGATGGTGGTAGAAAGGACAAGATAGGGGCGGAACTTTTCAAAAGCATACACTACAGCTAAAAGCTCTTTTTCGGTAGTGGTATAATGCAATTGAGCCCCCGTCATTGTCTTGCTAGCATAATAGATTGGTTGGAAGTGTTTGTTCACTCTTTGGCCCAAAACCGCTCCAATAGCAAAGTCGCTAGCATCACACATCAACTCAAAAGGTAGCTCCCAATTAGGGGTAACCAAGACCGGTGCCTTAGTTAGCTTATCCTTAAGAAGATTGAAGGATTCAAGACACTCTTTGTAAAAGATGAAAGGATTATCTTTTTCCAAGAGGTGGGTCATCGGGCGAGCGATTTTAGAGAAATCTTGGATGAATCGACGATAGAAGCCCGCATGACCGAGGAAACTTCTCACACCCTTCACGGTTGAAGGTGGAGGCAATTTAGCAATAACATCGACTTTAGCACGGTCCACTTCAAGACCGGCTTTGGAGATTTTGTGTCCTAGCCCGATGCCCTCTTTTACCATGAAATGGCATTTTTCCCAATTTAGAACAAGGCGAGTGTCTTCACACCGCTTAAGCATATGTTCTAAATTGGCAAGGCAAGCAGAGAAAGAATCGCCATAAACCGAGAAATCATCCATGAAGACTTCCATAGTTTCTTCAACCATGTCATGGAAGATAGCCATCATACACCTTTAGAAAGTCCCAGGAGCATTGCATAAACCGAAAGGCATGCGTTTGTAAGCAAATGTTCCGTAGGGACAAGTGAATGTGGTTTTCTCTTGGTCTTTGGGATTGATGGGAATTTAAAAATACCCGGAGAAACCGTCCAAAAAGCAGTAATAGTCATTACCCGCTAGACGTTCAAGCATTTGGTCCATGAAAGGAAGGGGAAAATGATCCTTTCTCGTAGCATCATTGAGTTTGCGATAGTCTATACAAACTCTCCACCCTGTAACGAGACGAGTAGGAATCAACTCGTTGTTTTCATTAGGAACAACGGTGATTCCGCCTTTCTTAGGCACACAATGGACGGGACTAACCCATGGTGAATTTGAGATAGGATAGATCATTCCCGCATCAAGAAGTTTGATAACCTCTTTTTTGATAACGTCATGGATCTTAGGATTCACCCTTCGTTGGTTTTGAATAGTGGGTTTAAATTCGTCCTCTATGAGAATTTTGTGTGTGCAGAAGTGAGGATCAATTCCACGAATATCAGGTATCTTCCAAGCAATCGCTTTCTTGTGATTCTTCAGCACGGCGATAAGTCGGGATTTTTCTTATTCTTTCAAGTCCTTAGCGATGATGGCCGGTAACGTCTTGTTGTCTTCAAGGAAAACGTACTCGAGATGAGATGAAAGATCCTTAAGTTCTAAATCCGGAGGATTTTCAATGGACGGCGTAGTCAACTTTGGATCATCGGTAGAGATATCCTTAAGAGATGGTGGAGAAGTATGGTCCTCATTGAGAAGTTTCTCAATGGTACGAATGTCTTCATCCCAATCGGTGGGAGAATTATCATACTTAAGATTGAGAGGACCCAAACTAGCTTCAAAATCATCCAAGTCACTTTCTCCAAAAGGAGTGACGGAGCAATAGAGGCAACGGTCTCAACAATGGGTAGAGAAGAAAAACCACTTTTACAAGCGTCTTTGAAATGTTCTTCACAAGCCTCATCAAGAACATCAATGAAATTAACACTCTCGTTTTCCGAAGGCTGCTTAGAAAGTTTACCCATGTTGAAGACGATTTTATCGTCACCAACTCTCATGATTAATTCGCCAGCGGCTACATCAATGAGAGTGCGACCGGTCCTCAAGAATGGACGTCCAACGATTAATGGAACACGGGGGTCCATCTCGTAGTCAACGATAACAAAATCCGCCGGGAAGGTGAATTTGTCGACACCAACGAAGACGTCTTCGGCTATCCCCACTGGATAAGCAACCGTACGGTTAGCTAATTCCAAAGTCATTCGTGTGGGGACTAGCTCAGGGAGAGATAATTGCTTCCAAACACTTAATGGCATTAAGTTAATACTAGCACCTAGATCGGCTAGGGCCATGCAATTCTCTACTCCCAGGAAGTTGCAAGGAATCAAGAAGCGACCCGGATCACCAAGTTTGGTTGGCAATTTCCTTAAGAGCACTGCGGAGAAATTCTCATTAAGTTGGGTCTGAGAAATATCGAGAAGTTTCTCCTTATCACTGAGAAGATCTTTAAACATTTTTGCATATTTGGGCATGTGAGCGAGAGCCTCAGCAAAGGAGATATTGAAATTCAATTGTTTGAACATATTAAGAAAGTTCGAAACCTGAATATCATCCTTGTTCTTCAATTTCTCTTTCCTTAACCTCGAAGGATAAGGTATATTGGGTTGAGATGAAGGATTTGGGATAGAATTCGCACTCACATCCTTGGGTGGTGGAGGGGTAGAAGTAGAAGGTGGTGGAATTGGAGAAGTAGAAGTTGGAGGAATAGGAGATGGAGGATTCGGAGAAGGAGACTCGTTTTCCTTTGTCACAATCACCGGTGTAGGTGTAGGAGCTCGGGTTCCTTTAAACCTTTTCCACTGCGAGTGGTGATTGCTTTCATCTCCCCTCGTGGATTAGCAACGGTGTTACTCGGAAGAGAACCCGATCCAGAGGCTTGATTACTAGGGAAGAAACTAGCCATCATATTCCTCAAGTCATTCGTTTGACTTGCCAAAGTGTTTCGCATATCAGCTCGAAGATCATTCCCTTGCTTCACCATATCTGCTTTCATGTTGGCCATTTCCCGCTGAAGATTTTGCACGATCACATCGTTCGTCCTCATGTAGGTTTCAACATCTTGGTGTAAGGCTGTGGGTTGGTTGAGAGGAGGAGCATGGTAGGCGGGTGGTTGATAAGCAGGTTGTTGGTAAACTTGGTTGTTTCTTTGAGGTGGATATGGGTTTCTTTGGTTTGGATATTGATTTGGAGCACAAGGTTGGTTTTGATTGTTGCGATTAAGGTTGTTTGGGTTTTGTGGGGGAAAACCGGGTGGTGAAAGAAAGTTTTTTTAGCGATAGCTGAGCAAGTTGCGGTCACCTTGAGGACGTGCTTGATAGTTTCCTGTAGCATAGGTACCGTTGGCGGCATACACATTTTCCGGATTGTCGTGAGTCGAAGGACAATCGGTGTATGAGTGAGATCCCCCGCATATACCACATGATTGGTTCAAAAGCTTGGGCATTGAATTGTTTGGCATTGTTGGCAGTTTGTAAAGCAAGCGATTCCACAAGCGAAGTAAGCTTATCAATTCTTTTGTCGGCATCACTAGTACTAGCACTTGCTACATTGGTTCTAACACTCTTGGTTTTTACTCTAGATTTGTTCTCAATAATATCCCAAGCAGCATTAGAAGACTTAACCAAAATATTACCCCCCCCCCCCCCCCCCCCCCCCCCCGAGGCACTGTTTAGTGAATCTTGGTCAAATATGCTTAAACCATTATAAAAAGTATTGATTTGATGTACTTTTGTTAAACCATGTTGTGGACACTTTCTTAAAAGTTCCTTAAAACGGTCCCAAGATTCACTAAAAGACTCACCGTACTTTTGTTCAAAGGTAATAATTTCATTCCGCAAAGCGGTAGTACGTGAGGGTGGGAAAAAGTAGTTGATAAACTTGGTCTCTAAATCCGTCCACGTAAGAATACTTTCTGGCGGTTCCTTATCAAGCCAATTCCAGGCTTGTCCCTCTAAAGAGAAAGGAAAAAGTTGCAAGCGAATCACTTCTTGTGATACCCCATTGTACTTAACCGTATTGGTAAGCTGAAGAAACCTTTTAATGTGGTCATGAGGATCATCAAGTGAGCGGCCCAAGAAGGGTTGAGCAGAGACCATTCGTATAAAGCCAGATTTGAGTTCAAAGTTGTTGGCTCTAATCTCAGGGATGACAATTGCATCGGTGTTGCCTTCTACGTGCGATTGCAAAAGCTCGATCATTGGTTGATTGTCCATGGTGACAATTGGTTGAGTAATGACTTCGGCTTGAGCTACTCTCTTCTTACGAGCACGAGTACGCATGCACACATACAAAAGGATTAGAAAAATAGAAAGGAAATATTTTTGGTTTTTATGGTTTTTCAATTTTTTTGTATTTTTGAAGATTTTATATTTTTTAGGATTTTTGAAATTTTTAAAGCAAGGAAAATAACGTTCAAAGATGAACGGATCCCAAAATCCAACGCGTCTCTCACTAAAAACCTTTAATCTTAACGAAAAGAGCCGGCAGGGGCGCCATTTAATACTTGGCTTTTACCCTACGTATCAAAATTCGTTGTTCCGAATCTTTTCGAATTGACTATTGGTAGAAAGTGTGACTCAATTGTTCTTGGTGGAATAATAAATGATTTGGTTGATTATCTATTTTAAACTAATAGCAATTATATAAATGTCGTTGAGTAAAATAAGAGCTTTAAAAGATTAAATTAAAAGGACGAGCTAAAAATGAATGCTTGAAAACTTAAAGACAATAATAGAAAAATACTAGAACACTTAATAAATCTAAAACTTGAAAACTTTGTAAAAACAAGAAATTAAACAATTGGAAAACAATCGGAATACAGCCAAATCGGAATATCTAAAGTGCAACAATCGGAATGTTTGGATGGAAACACTGATCGGAATGTGCCAAAGGAGACTGATCGGAATAAGGCAATCGGAATGCTTGAAAATAGGTCCAATCGGAATACCAAAAATCTAGTCAAATCGGAATGTACGAAAGAGATTCAGATCGGAATGTTTAGCAACACACCCAATCGGAATGTCAACAATTCCCACAGTCGGAATAATAAACCCTAATCCGATCAACAGATCGGAATATGAGGATGCAAATCGGAATTCTAACTACCTAATCCGATCATACAGATCGGAATGAGGAGGCTAATCGGAATACTCCAATCGGAAAAGGGTTTACCCTTTTCCGATTTCCTTTTGATTCGAAAATAAGCAAAGTGATAAGCTATTTTGAATAAGCTAACACCAAAACTTGAACGAATCTATAGTGAAAAGGACAAAATAAGCACGAATAACAACTTATCCAAACTTAAAATAAGCAATCTTTTAAATCAAACTATAAAAGATGAACTTTTTAAGAAAACTTTAAAAGTGAATAAGCTAAAAAAGCGAATAAGCCAATAAGAACAAGAATCTTAAAGCTTAATCGTATGAAAACTTAAGAATGAATAAAAAGATTAACTTTTTAAGCACGAAAACATCAAGATCAACACGGATCTAATATATTTCGCACCAAAATTAACTAAAAGTAAAGAAAGGTAGAAAGAGATTAATGAACAAAAAGCTTAACTTGAACTTGATTAATGGAATCCAATATACAAAAGGCTTAATCTTGAAAGAAAGAAAAGATGAAAACTTAGTGAGAGAAAGTTGAGAACTTTCTCTCTCTAAAACTAGAAAGAAAAATGAAAAATGAAACTAACTACTAAAAACTAACCAACCCTCCTAATGTGTATTAGGAGGGTATTTATAGGGAAAGTGGGAAGGTGTGCATGTGTTGCCTCTTCTTTCTTTCTTTCTTTCTTCACGTCTTCTCGACTCGATTTAATTCTTTGTCTTTTCTCGACGTTGTCTCGGGATTTGAACTTGTCTTAATAATTTTCTTCTTTAATTTAGACTTGAGTTCTTCGACTTCATTAAACTTCCGTCTTTAGACTTTTTCTTCGATAATTCTTCCGAATAGGTCTTGGACATCCGTTCTTTAAGCATTCTTGATCTCTTGACTTCGTCTTTTCTCGTTTTTTCTTCGATAAAAGCCCGTGAAAGCCCGTGTTTTCTTCCTTTTTCGTCTTTTGGTCCTAAAACACAATAAAAACACAAACCACGCATAATTCCGACTTTTACGACATAAAATACACGTTTTGGTCTTGTTATTATTGAAAATAAGTGGTAAAAGGATAAGTGTTTTCACACTTATTAAAAATATTATTGTTTTTCTTATTTTTACGTTTTCATTTGTTCTTTTGCCCATTTTAGCCTTCACCCGTTTAGCCGCACCTGTTTAGCTCGTGCCCGTTTGGCCCATTGCCCTTTTTGCCTCCCACCCGCGGCCACCCGACCCGCCTATTTGCCACCTATAATGAGTATGAATAGCTTTTAGTGTGGTGTGAGGATGTATGTATTTCAGTTACCATTGTTATATTAATGACGTAACAAAAAAAGTTTTATTGTTGAGTGATATTTTCTTTATCATATGATAATACGATATAATGTCATGTAACTCTATAGTATTTTTTTACAAATATTTTATTAACTTTGTTTCATCTTAAATCATTGTTAATGCATTCAACAAATAATATGGTATGTTTATTATTTATTTAATGTTACTTAATAAAATATAATTATTAATATAATAAACATAAATAACTTGACAAATTGCTATTAATTTTTTAATAACATTATATAATTTTTTAACACTAATATTTAGCAAAAAAAAATAATCTCAACAATAATCACAAGTCATGCCCGCTCATCAAACGGACTTATTTATATACTAAAGGTTAAATTAAAAAAAAACTAAAAACTCACAAACAATAAATCCTTCGCAAAAACAAAAGAAACGACCCCGCCTGTTGGGCGGGTTACGACGTTAGTATATATATACATATATATATATATATATATATATATATATATATATATATATATATATATATATATATATATATATATATATATATATATATATATATATATATATATATATATATATATATATATATATATATATATATATATATATATATATATATATATATATATATATATATATATATATATATATATATATATATATATATATATATATATATATATATATATATATATATATATATATATATATATATATATATATATATATATATATATATATATATATATATATATATATATATATATATATATATATATATATATATATATATATATATATATATATATATATATATATATATATATATATATATATATATATATATATATATATATATATATATATATATATATATATATATATATATATATATATATATTATATATAGGTATAACTATGACTTGATACCACACCTCTAATTCCAGTCATATGTGACATGGCACCTCTAAACCAATAGGATTTGATTTTTACCTAAAAAATCTCAAAAAAAGCCGAAATCCGTTGCTTGAAAACGTAGTTCTGAAAAAAGCGGCGTTTTGAAAACGTACCTATATAATATACATCAAAGCGCTTTTTTTTTATTACACTACGGGAAAAAACACACACAAAAAATAAAACCCTAGCCCCTCCATGGATCCTCTCTATCTTCTTCATCTCAACCTCTGCCACCACATAAATATACATATCAAACCTAAATCAAAACCCCGAAATCAAAACCCTGATCCATAAACGTATCATTCATCATAAACCCTGAAAAGTCAATTGAGATCTGGAAAGAAGAAGGTTGAGGTCTTGAAGATCGTTGCTAGATCGGAGGGGTGTCGTGGAAGAAAAGGGTTTCGAGTTTGTCGGAGTAACTTTTCTTCGAGTTGCAGGTTGAAGACAACGAAGAAGACGAAGTGGTAATAAAGTGGTGAAGATAAGATAAACAACATTGGTTTGTTTTTTTTTCATCACGTGAGCCTACAAAGTCTGTGAATCAGTTTTGTCATTATTCGTTTTTCTTTTAAAAAAGGGATAGTGGTGGTGGATGTTTTTTCACAAAAGTTGATTTATTTTGTAAAGATTACACGGCTTCGTTTATTAAAGCGAAGGTTTTTGTTGCGGGTTCTTGTGGTTCAAGTTTGATCGTAGTTTGCTTGGGTGTTTTAGTTTACGATCGGGTTTGCTTGTTCGTGATCGAGGTTTAGGGTTATTCTAATTAATTCGATTTGCAAGAAGGTATTTTTACGCAACAAAGGAGAAAGAATATGTCGTCGATAGCGAAGTTTGACGTCGAAAAATTCGACGGGTCTAATGACTTCGGGTTGTGGCGTGTGAAGATGCGGTGTCTATTAATACAACATGGTTGGGAGGCTGCGTTAGATCCATTCCAGGATACCATGACGGACGCTCAAAAGACTGCGGCGTTGAAGACGGATGTCTATAAAAAAGCACACAGTGCCTTACTCTTATGCTTGGATAACAAGGTGTTGAGGGAAGTCAACAAAGAAAATTCTGCTGCGGGTGTTTGGTTAAAGTTAGAAACTTTGTATATGACAAAGTCTTTAGCCAATAAATTGTACTTGAAGAAGAAGTTGTTCACTTTCTACATGCATTCAGGTAAGAAACTATCTGAACATATAGATGAGTTTAATAAGTTGATCGGTGACTTGGCGAACATAGACGTTGATATTGATGATGAAGATCAGGCACTCATGTTACTTACATCATTACCATCTTCATATGATAACTTTGTGGAGACATTGCTTTATGGAAGGGAGTCACTCACTTTGGAAGATGTCTTGTCTACCCTCAATTCACGGGAGTTGAAGAAGAGGACAGATGCAAAGGATGATGGTGATGGGTTATTTGTAAGGGGAAGGCCGGAGCATCGGGGTAATCAAGGACGTGGTAGTTCGCGATCAAAGTCAAAGGGTAAAGGAACTTATAAACAGAAGTGTTACATATGCTATTCTGAGGATCACCTTAAGAAAGACTGTCCAAAATGGAACAAGAAGAAATCAACTGGCTTTGTCAACAAGAATGCAAAACAGGACGCTGGGACGTATTCTAAGGGTTATGACAATGGTGATTTGTTGATGGCGGTGAGTGAGGAAAGGTTCTTAGAGTGGATCATGGACTCTGGTGGTTCCTATCACATGACGCCTAGGAGGGACTTCTTGTTTGATTTTAAGGAGCTTGATGGTGGTATGGTTTTGCTCGGTGATAATAGAGCATGTGCCATCAAGGGGATAGGGAAGGTGAGAGTACAAATGAAAGATGGTTCAAGTTTTGTGCTTGAGAATGTGCGTTACATTCCCGAGTTGAAAAGAAATTTGTTATCTTTGGGCACTCTGGATCGAGAGGGCTATACCGTGAAGTTGCAGAATGGAAGAGTAAAGGTGATCAAGGGTTCTTTGATGGTTTTGTCAGGAACTTTGAAGGAAAATTGTGTGTACTCCTTGGATGGTTGGGCTGAATCAAGTGAAGCTAGTGTCGGTATAGAAGAAAAGGAAAGTCTTGCGCAGGTGTGGCATAAACGCCTGGGTCACATTAGTGAAGCAGGCTTGAATGAACTCAAAAGAAGAGAGGTGCTGGGGAAGGAAGGTCTAGGTAAGCTCGAATTCTGTGAAAATTGTGTTCTTGGAAAATCGACTAGGGTGAGTTTTGGTCGAGGTCAGCACACAACAGAGGGGGTTATAGACTATGTCCATGCGGATCTCTGGGGTCCTTCTCGGGTGGAATCGATGAGTGGTTGTCGGTACTTCTTATCGATTGTTGATGATTATTCGAGGAGGGTTTGGGTTTATTTTCTTAGACACAAAAGCGAGGCATTCAGCAAGTTCAAGGAGTGGAAGCAGTTGGTAGAAAACCAGACAGGTAGAAGACTGAAAAAACTTCGAACGGATAATGGTTTGGAGTTTTGTAATCAGGAGTTTAATAACTTGTGCAAGGAGAGCGGGGTAGCAAGACATTTGACAGTTGCTGGAACTCCGCAACAGAATGGTCTAGCTGAACGAATGAACAGGACGCTCTTGGACAAGGTTAGGTGTTTACTGATTCAGTCTGGTTTGCCAGAATCATTCTGGGCTGAAGCAACGGTGACGGCAGCATATCTGATCAATAGGTCTCCATCTACAGCATTGGAGAAGAAGACACCTATGGATCTATGGTCAGGACATCCGGCGAATTACGAGATGTTGAAGATATTTGGTTGCGTTGCTTATTCACACGTGAATCAGGGGAAGCTCAAGCCTAGAGCTATAAAATGCATATTCCTGGGGTATCCTGAGGGTGTGAAGGGATACAGATTATGGAGGTTGGATGATGTTAAACCGAAGATAATCATAAGCAGGGATGTGGTCTTTAATGAGAGCCTTATGTATAAGGATACTCTCAAGGGTGCTGGTGCTGCAGATTCTGGGAAGGAAATTGAGTTTGAGGTGGAACTTCAAGGCAGTCGGGTCGAACCAACTGTGGATCCTCCTACTGGGGTAAATCCAGGAAATGAATATGAGGATCAAGTTGAAGATGCAGTAGATGCAATGCCTCAACAACAGAATCTGGACAACTATGTTCTGGTGCGTGATAGAGCTAAGAGAACAACTACTAAACCTGCGAGGTATAGGGATGAAGGTAATGTATCATTGTCTAGATCATTGGGGTCTAGGGAAGAAGATGATATTACGGCTTATGCGTTTGCTATTGCTGAGGAAGAAGATACACATGAACCAATCACATTCCAGGAAGCGATTAATTCATCTGAAAGGGATGAGTGGGTTCGTGCTATGGAGGAAGAGATGAGTTCTTTAAAGAAGAATCATACTTGGGAGCTGGTCGATCAACCACGTGGTCAGAAGCTGGTAAGCTGCAAGTGGTTGTATAAGATTAAAGAAGGGATTGAAGGCGTTCAAAAACCAAAGTATAAAGCACGGCTAGTAGCTCGGGGGTTCACACAACGAGCAGGGATTGACTATAATGAGGTATTCTCACCCGTGGTTCGACATACATCTATTAGGGTGATTCTCTCATTAACTGCTTGTGAAGATTACGAGTTGGAACAACTTGATGTGAAGACGGCGTTTTTGCATGGTAATCTTGAAGAAACCATTTATATGAGGCAGCCGCTTGGTTTTGAAGAAGGAACGGGCAACAAGGTATGTTTGTTGAAGAAATCCCTTTATGGTCTTAAGCAGTCTCCAAGACAGTGGTACAAACGGTTTGATGTGTATATGGTCAGCAATGGGTTTAGCCGTAGCAGCTATGATAGCTGTGTTTACTTTAAGGAGTTTGCACCAGGTATGTACATATATCTACTGCTGTATGTAGATGATATGTTGATTGCTTGTAAAAGCAAGTCTGAGATCGAATATACCAAGGGACTGCTGCGGAAAGAGTTTGATATGAAGGAACTTGGTCCAGCTAGGAAGATACTTGGTATGGAGATTGTCAGGGATAGGGGTAACCGAACCCTGAAGGTGTCTCAGTCGGGATATGTGCGGAAAATTCTGAATAACTACAGAGTGGATAATGGCAAGTCGGTCTCTGTGCCATTGGGAGCACACTTCAAGGTGTCTTTGAAGGATTGTCCGTCGAATGACTGGGATGTGGAAAGAATGAGTAAGGTCCCATATGCGAATGCTGTAGGTAGTTTAATGTACTTGATGGTTTGCACTAGACCGGATATTGCGTATGCTGTTAGCATTGTGAGTAGGTATTTGGCGAATCCAGGTAAAAATCACTGGGAAGCGGTGAAGTGGATTTTGAAGTACTTGAAGGGCACTGCTGATGTAGGTCTAGTGTATGGTAGAGATCAAGGGAAGCACGTAGATGTTGACGGTTTCGTGGATAGCGATTATGCTAAAGACCCTGACAAGGGTAGGTCGATAACCGGGTACGTGTTTATGGTACATGGCTGTGTTGTGAGTTGGAAAGCAACTCTGCAGCATGTGGTTGCATTGTCTACTACAGAGGCGGAGTATATGGCGCTTACGGAAGCTGTTAAGGAAAGCATTTGGCTTAAAGGTCTACTAATCGAGCTGGGAATAAACCTAAGGTCAGTGGTTGTGAATTGTGATAATCAAGGGGCAATTCATCTCTCAAGAAATGCTATGTTTCATGAGAGGACGAAGCATATCAACGTGAGGTATCACTTCATCAGGGAGATCGTGGAATCTAAAGAGATTGAAGTGGCAAAGATAGGCACGGAGGATAATGCAGCTGACGCGTTTACAAAGGTGGTTCCAGGTCCGAAGTTCAAGTATTGCATGGAGATACTTGGTGTCGGGGCTAACTAGTCTTGTCACTAAGGTGGAAATTGTTAGAGTTAGTGTCGAGTCTAGTTAACATATACGATTAGTAGGAGGTACCTAGTGTAGGATCTATGTAAGTCGGCTAGGGATGGGCTCGGGCTTTCTTAGTCGACGTATGATTGTAACCGACCCCCTCACCCTATAAAAGGAGGTGAGGGGGTGATGCACTAGACACCGTAGTCTTCTTATTCTTTCTATGTAAACCGATCGATTGGTATAATAAAGTAAATCGTTTGGTTACCTTTGTGTGTCGTTCTTCTCGGTTTAGTTTGTAGCAACTCTGCAATCTTCTTCTAAGGGATCTAGGTTCCGCATATCGATCTTCGGGTTGTTGGGTTATCGATTCCAACAAAGTGTTTCATTATTTTCTTAAGCTTCTTTTGTCATCATCCTCATTATTTATTTTTCATGTATGTGATTTACAATCTATGCAGGAACGCGGTCCATCTCAAACTGGTTACATAAGTAAGTTTGAGATCTATTCGTTTCATGGATACAATGACTGTACAGAATAAGGCAGAATGGATACAATGACTGATAGTGAAAATAAGAGGGTGCTGAAATCGTCAGGTAGAAAGAATAAAATTGATGCATATTGTTTATGAGTTAAGAGTATGTGATCAGCTGAACTGGTTATCTTATCCCACGCATTCAACTACCCAACAAAGCCATAAAAGAAACAGAGGAAGCTAAAAAGGCACCAGATGCGTTTTATGCTGCTAACAGCCAAAGAAACTTGCAGCAAGTGGCCACGTTTATGGCATAGCTGTTGACTTGTGGAGTGCTGGCTGCATCCTTGCAGAACTTTTTGCTGGTAAACCTATAATGCCTGGAAGATCAAAGGTACTAATAAAGCAAAACTTGATTTTTTAGAGGTGTTTGATTTGCATGTTGAAATTGATTTCCTAATCATTAGCACTTACAGTTACAATAATCAAGTGTTTATAATTTTTTTTAACTTATAATTGCTGAACGGTGATGAGGATTATCCTCTCACACAGATTGTGGGTTTCCCGGTTCTACCCGAAATAACCATATCTTATCAATAGTTGGTTATAGAGTAGTGGTTCTAGTCCTAAAGTTTAGTCAGTGATGTATTCTATTTTTCTCTTTAATGGAAATTGCGCTTTTCCTTCCCTTTAGTCATCACAGTATAATTTCTGTGAATCTTGAAAATACACTTTATGTAAATGAATGAAAGGGTCTCTATGTATGTGTATCATATTAGTTGTATAGGTTTTATGTAAATGAACACCCATTATTCTGAAATCGCTGCAACAACAGCAGATAACCCAAACACCCCTTTCTACTCCTGATCATTTCTTTTCTATATATGCAGTAACTATTTAGCTTTATAAAATGTAGTTGCAGTAAGTATAACCAATAAGTTGCAATCGAATGACCCAAACACCCCGTAAAGGCTTATACACTGGACAAACTTAAACACCCATTATTATGAAATTGCTGCAACAGCAGCAGATAACCCAAACACCCCTTATTACATCTGATCATATTTTTTTGTTTATATACAATAATTATATTTTTCCTTTATATAGATGACATTATATTTTCAGTCTCGTCTTCTGAATCACTAAGAGCAATAGTGTCAACATCCGCAATCGTAGGTTTCATGTTTGATGAAAGTGAACCAAAATCACCTCCAGTGGTGATAGAATGATCAAAATGCTCACCACCAGTCTGATTAATACTAGGATCTTCACCGTCTTTACCACTGCCAGTAGCACTGCTGCTCATAAGAATTTCATTATTCCCACTATTCCAATTGTTCATAAATTTTTCAAGTTTGCTGACTTCCCAAACTCCATTGCTGTTTTTCTTTATGCCAAGTTTTAAACCTGTGTAATGACCTTCAGCACCACCTTCCTGTTTGACCTGCTTTGGAGCTTCTAGCTTGGGTTTCGACTCCACTTCTACGACAACACAAAGAGTACAATTGGGTTTGTGCCACTCTCCAAGTTGCCCTAAACTTTTTTGCCTCTTTTCTGCTTTCACGCGCCAAGAACCATCTGGTTTCACCTCAATCTCTGTTGCACCCTCTCCACAGTTCCGCATCTTCATGGAAATTTTTGTTGGCGAAGAATTAGAACATAAACAATCAGCATATCCTCGACAAATAAAATAAATAAATATTTAAAACATGTCCAATATCTTTGTTGTGATAGTTGTAAAATATGGATCAATAACGACATTCTTTAATGCGTAATTCTTGAGATAGATAGGGCATTGCAATCAAAAGCCACCGTTCTTTGAAATCCATTAGAACACTCGTCGACGCGTTATGCTGCTGCTGGTTTGAAATCTTTCAGAAATCCAAGTAAGGTGAGCCAAGGATGTTGCAGCGTCCATACGGGCCACACATTTCGTACAGTGAGGCTTAACACGACTTTAGCAAAACTACTTATTTTACTCGGTGTTGAAGAATTACTAAAGTACGATGGAGTCAATTTACCATAAAAAATAGGTGCTCTCTTTTTATTTAACATGGCGTTTTTACATCTTTTACTTCTTTAGAAATGACAAATAAGTGGTTTTGATAGAAATGACAGCTCAGGTGGTAAGAAAGCAACAGTCCTAAGCGCACACCACCTGTACATTCATTTGTATCTATAAACTTCGGGTAAGATATATGTATTATATTTTGTTTTTTGTTTTTGAGGTAATCATCCAAAAGAATAATGAATTAAACAGAATGAAAATCTGGATCCGCAACACTCATTAGTCTTCTGTCTCCTTCACATCAGTGCCATGTCATCTATGCTCATCTTTTCCTTTGATGGCGTTTTTACATCTGTAACTTTAATAACATTTGCAGTATTTTGTTCAGCATACTTTTTACCACTGTCTGCTATCTCATTTTCTTTCTTGCTGCCTTCATTCTTAATAACTTCATTCTTCATAACTTCATTCTTGAGATCATCTTTTTTATAAATTCTTTCTTTGCAGCTTCTTCTTCATTTAAATCATCAAGTTTCTTGTGAATTACATTCCTTGCTTTTATCATCAACATATTTTGAATTTCTGCTTGTGAAAGTTCCCCCGTGCTATGATTAATCTTGGTTCTTGTAGATGCATTCGCCTTATCCCCTCCTGAATTTACATTTGCATATGCACTGCTTTCTGGTACTATGAAAGAATGTTCGGCTTCACGTCTCTTTTTCACAGTTGCATCACCAGAACATTCTTTCACTTCATAACGTATTTTAAACTGCCTGCTGTTGTTCACAGTTGAAAGTACTTACGAATGGACCCGGTTTGACATTTACATGATTGATATTGGCTTTGTTTAAGAATGGGCTTTGTTTGGCATTCACATGATGCATTGCATTTTGGTTCTGCGTTTGAGAGGGCCACGGAGTCGCAAGGTGGTGCATGGGTGGGCCAGGCGACTCTCTAGCCCAAAAGCGTTCCCTACAGTTCGGGCAAAGGATCTTCTGGTTGGGATGAGCATTTTGGCATTCACATGATGCATTGTATTCAGAGCATTCGCGTATTCAAAGTGCATTAAGCATTTTGTACATGAGGTCCAAAATGATTTGTATTTTGATTGTCGAGTACCCATTTAGATCTAAGATTTAAGTATGTTGGCGTGTTTATGAACAAAAAGACTAATCACATATTCACATGTGGCAACCACGTTGGGAAGGCTGAATTAGGAAGAAGAAAAGAAGTAAAACAAGGCCTTGTAGTGTTGTTTATCAGGGTAAACTGAAACATTACGACTGATGGCACAAATAAAGGGGGTAAATCATAAACTTCTAGAGCTAAAGTGGTGGAAGCCTATACTGGATGGGCAGTTATGGAAGTCTCTTATCATGGGATTCCCTTTATCAGCGCAAGCACAAGCACGCTATAAATTGTAACTTCTAATAGGTAAGTCTCTTGTCAGTATATTTTTTTAATTCATGGAAGTTCTTCAAATACCTGGAAAAATAAGCCTTGCAGTCCCACTCCACAATGGTCTGAATGGCCGGGTGTACTCATTGCTCGCTGTAACCGGTCTGAGGATCGGGCTACTGTTGTTGGGCTGATTATGGTATGGCAGTTTTAGTTTTGGCATTAATGGTAATGATGCAGATTTGGCCAATGTTTTCAGAAAATCAAATAAGCCATAAACCGGCTCCATGATACTATATCGGGATCCTCTACTTCACAAAACAGTTCCTGAGTTTTATGATACTGACCACTTCAATTATATAGACCAGCAATAATGTTTGTATTTGAACACATAATCATCTTGCTTCATATCTGGCATTTGCAGCGGGAACATGAGTGGCTGCAGTGTGTGCCTTTTGCATCTTTGCCAGCATTGGCCAAGGATGACCGTTTAGGCGCTTCCTAAATTGTAGTAGTAGATCCCTTAATTGTTGACGTACTCGCTGTTTGGACAGAAGAGAAAAGGGGTGTTTGGACACTAATATTACAGCTTTCTGTGCATTTTTTAACAGGTTTGCACACTTTTTATACCAGGCTTTATGTGTTCTATTATATTACTCTGCTTTTAGTGTAATACTAATATTATAGAAAATCAAGTAGGCACTTTACTGTTAATAAACAAGTTCTGGCGTTGTATTCAAGAGGTACTACAACTTGTGCGAGTGACAAACAAACAACATAATCGTGTAGGTTGAAAACCACATGTACAGAAGTCAATATCATTCTAAAGTGTTAGGCCTTTGTTCCCATAGATTCTACGCTAGGTATCTGAAGTAGATTTGCAACAGGTCAAACTACACAAATTATATCTGAATTGCCTGTTTTCGATGCCACAATAACACTAGGAGTGGAGTGGAAAGTCAGTTGTGAAGTATCTTGAAAGAAACAATTCTCCAATATTAAGTTAACATATTCAAATATGTTGACAAGTATAAGTAGTTTAACGAGAAGGGAATAGATTTTATCATTGTGGTTTGGTGTGTGAACACATACGAGTTCCTGCCAACTAAATCTGTTAGCAGAATGAAACTGACCCAACTTGAGCAGGAGCTTCAGAGAGGTCATTGTGGTCACCTTTTCTGTAATTAATGGAACAAAGTGAAAAATAGAATGT
Organism: Glebionis coronaria; assembly: GCA_025667525.1. Classification (NCBI taxonomy): domain Eukaryota; kingdom Viridiplantae; phylum Streptophyta; class Magnoliopsida; order Asterales; family Asteraceae; genus Glebionis; species Glebionis coronaria. The sequence continues at coordinate 286,027,901 of CM046877.1, read as the reverse complement.
CATAGGTAAATCTTGCAGCCCCTTTTTTTGTCAGTCGTCCAGTTGAAAATGCCTTCTTTTCATATATGCTTATTAGTTCTGTGTTGGAGCATCTTGGTTTCGTGTTTTTTTGCTATTAGATGATATAACTTGGAAAGTTGTTTGCTTTTGAATGTCGTTTGGTAATGATAATACTAATTATTTGCCTTTGTCATATCTTACTACCGACGACAGTTGAGGCGTTAACAAATTCCCTTAAAAGTTTATCTCCCTCAGCATTGGATATGGAACTAACGATTCGTCAGTTCATATGATTGATGATGACGACAAGCAAGAACCTGAAAACAGACCCGAGTGGCATATCCTGGAACTTGTGCTTCATTATACACGAAATCTCATTCAGAAATAACTTTGAGTTTATACAGGCTCTAATCCGATTGTTTTTGAAGGTTTACACTTTTTAATCTTGGTTCTTCACATCGTTAATATCGCAGATCTGTAATTCGTATTAATGTTGTTTGTTTATGCTAGATACATGGTGAAACGATTAGACGACAATCTAAGTTACAAGTTAGCCTTAAAAGCTCTAGAGGCTCAATCCGCTGTTTGGCAATGCATTTGAATCTTCTGAAGCAGAAAACGAATTCCAAGATAAGGTACATTGTGGTTTACTACCTTTTATACCATTGAAGGTTTTAGGAATTCATGTTTTTTTGCATTAGCTTTATATGAGTTTATTGTTTCAATAGATTTTTCTGTTGAGGGTCAAAGTGAAGGAAAAGAGTAAATGGTTTGCCTCCTTGAGAGATATGACCAGAACACCAATGGTACAAAAACTAAATAATTGTGTGTTTTTGGATGCTGGAGATATGAATGACATGTGCCGTCTCATTCAATCCAAAAGTAATTTTTAGGTTATATTATTTTCACTTCGTTATCAACAACTTTGAGGTGTATAAAAGTAATTCAAGTTGTTTGTATGATCATATTCAATTAAGGAGCTAAAAAAAGAAAAGAACTCTACAATAAGATCCAATAATTAAAAGGTTAGATTTGTTTATCTGATTATCTGATAATGTGTATGTTATAATAGTGATGATGCATTAAACTCATCATAAATAGTTCCTTTCAGATTAATGTTTTTGATCCATGTTGGCAAGAAATTCTCAGTTCCTATCTCAACAACTCCGAGCGCAAAAGGCCTTTAGTGCGAAACCAAAAATTAAAGAGACAAACCACACAAGGTTTAACGTAATTTCAATCAGTAATCAAGGAAACTCTACGGGTTCACCCCACTCCCTTGGCTACTTCCACATATATCTAGGGAGGAATGTGAAATTGGTGGTTATGAAATACCCGTTAAAACCAAAGTCACTGTTAATAGTTTTGCATGTTCAGCTGATCCTGAATACTGGGAGGGCGCAAAGACGGTTTAGCTAGAGAGATTTGACAATAGTTCAGTTGACTTCATGGGATCTAATTAGGAGTTCATAACATTCGGGTGAGGAAGGAGAATGTGCCCAGGTATCGGTTCTGAATTAGTATCAGTAAAGCTTTTCCTTACTCAAATGTTGTACTATTTCTATTGTAAACTCCTTGATAGATTAAGGGTGCGTTTGGTATGTTAAGAGAGGAATTATTAGCGGTAATTAGGGTTGAGCATCGGTCCGGGACCGGACCGGACCGACCAAGACCGGACCGGACCAAGGACCGAAATGGTCCGAAATCCCGGACCGAGACAGGACCAAAATGGTCCGGTCCGGTCCGGGTTAGTCCGGTCCGATTCGATCCTCGGTCCGGTCCGGTCCTATTAGACATAATTGACGAAATTTTGGTAAGATCGAATCGGACAGGACCGGACTGACCGGACCGAGGACCGAATTGGTCCAAACCTCGGACCGAGGACCGGACCGAAATTGTTCGATCCGGTTCGGGTCGGTCCGGTCCGGTCCGGTTTTCCGGTCCGAGTCGGTTTTAAGTCTCTCGTGCTCAGCTCTATCGGTAACGGAATGTTATAAAGGTGGAATGATAATAAATATATCATAATCGATATTGTTGTTTCGTTTGTATTAGTTGGGTATGTAATAATTTAATAAAATTTAAAATTTTAAAAAATATGTCGTGGAGAAATTTGTATTTTAATAAATATGTGGTGGAGAAGTAAAATACACGGAACCCACGTGAATAAAATATGAAAGTCACCTTTACCCACTACTATGGATTTATGGGTATCCTTTGATAACCTCATTCCCATAGGCATTAACCAAACATATTTTTTAATTACGATAGTCATTCTATCATTCCCCAAATACATATCAAACGCACCCTAAGTGGGAACTTGATAATGCGGAGATCGAGAGCTCAATAGAAGCAAAGAAGGTCCACTTTCAGTTGATTCCTACATCTTATGCTTCCCAATAAATGGATGAGTACGCTTTCCTATGTTAAGGCTATTAAATTTTACTACTACGTATTTTAAATCGAGCATGTGTGTCACATTGAGTTAAGATCTATATAGACACTTAAATTAGCATAGACTTATCCAACCAATCATAATCACCCATTTTAAAAAAAACTCACTTCCCACCATTTTTTTAAAAATTAAATATCTCACAAACGGTAAATCGTCAAACGAAAAAAAAATACACAATTGTAACGAGAATTAAATCATCTATCTATCGAGGGGCACATGTATATACTTTCGACGAACTTTGTTTTCGACTTTTTTTTCTTAAGTCACGTCTGGAGAGAATCATATATGATTCGTCACGAATCATATATGATTCGTCACGATCATATATGATTTTAAGAAAATCATATATGATTCGTGATATGAATCATATATGATTTTCTGAGAATCATATATGTTTCGTGACGAATCATATATGATTCTCTCCAGACGTGACTTAAGAAAAAAAGTCGAAAAAAAAGTTCGTCGGAAGTATATACATGTGCCCCTCGATAGATAGATGATTTAATTCTCGTCGCGATGATATGTTTTGTTTTATGTAACGATAAACGGTTTGTGAGATATTTAATTTTTACAAAATGAGTTCTTTTGTTACATGATAAAAATGGATGGTTGTGATTGGTTGGTTGAGTCTATGCTAAACTAAGGGTATATGGGGATCTTTTTCCGTGTCACATTATGATACAAGTACTTTTTTGTGTCCTACTTTATTTTCTAATTTCATTAAGTATATATCATCTTTAATGAGTAACAACTTTATTTGATTATATTATTTTCTATTAGTACTAAATTCAAGTGGTACTCGATTAGCAATACGTCGTCTCTAAAAATGCAACGCTTTTTTAATAAAATCCCACTTGCGTTTCGTTGCGACTTCCGGATTTTCAGTGACAAAAAATAACTCGTATTCGTCGATATTTTCCATTTTTTTAGTGATTTGGGGAGAATGTGTGAAATGTGTTTGGAATGTGAATATGTGTTTGAATAATAAGAGTTTTTGATAGGTATTTATAAGTAAAAAGGGGTATTGGAAAAAGTTTTTTTTTTAATTTTGAAAAATAACGGTTTAATAAAACATGTGGGACCCATTTGTATAAACTCACCCAGGGTGAGTGTGGCCTTGGTTTTTTGTTTCCAGCTACAAACTCGCGCGTGACTTGGGGTGGGGGAATGGGGGTTGCGCGCGACTTTGGGTAAGTCGCTCGTGGCTTTCCTTCCACTCCCACCAGCCTTACAACCTTACTGAAGAAACTCATCGCCACGTCATACCCCACTAATTACCCATCTTCTCTTTCTCTCTCCATTTTTCTGCCCCTCTCCTCGTTCCGCCCGCTGGCCTATTGGGATAGCAGCCTTCGGGCTTTGCCTGCCCTTTCTAATAAAGAATTCTGGCTCGGCCCGGGAAACCCAACCCACTCACAAACTAAAAAATACACTAAAAATAATTAAAAGAAAAAAGGGGCCCACCTTAATGTAACTAATCTAGGTGAGAATTCCACCACAGTGAATATTTATATAACTCACGCGTGGTTTTTTGCTCGCGGTGGGAACTCACGTGTGAGTTTATCACTCATGGTGAAAACTCACCCCCACTACGATTAGCCTTATGGAAAGGTTTATATGTGTTTATGGGCTCTTGAGTGATGTGGCGAGGGAATAAGGAAGGTTCTTTATTCGTTAAGCATATCTATCTGATATAAAAATAATAATCAAAATAATCAAAATTTCAAATTATTAATTTTATAAAAATAATGTTATCCTAAAATCTTTACTATATTTGTACATATCTTTAATGCTCTCAAAAAGTGAGTATTGATACAGATCGACTTTTATACATGTACGATTTTGATTCAAGAGTAGTATTGAAAAGCTATATTTTTAATTTCATTTTGTATTCACTTTACAAACGAACCTGATATTCGTAAATTAACATGCCACAAACACAGTCGTTGAGTGTACCAAGGCCTAATACTATTAAATTTTAGTTTACGTTTAACAAAAACAATTAAAAAATACAAACCGATATTTGTTCAACTAAAGATTCACACGAGACAAAACACGCCCATTGGGTAGACCAAGACCTAAAAATATCAAATGTTAGTTTTCTTTTAACAAAAACGAGAACTACTTCCAACATATATAAATGATACACAAACGTACTTTTAAAAAAGATCTACGAAACGAAACAAAAAACCCACAAACCCTTCAGATAGAGAAAAAACGACCCCGCCCATTGGGCGGGTTACGACGCTAGTATATATATATATATATATATATATATATATATATATATATATATATATATATATATATATATATATATATATATATATATATATATATATATATATATATATATATATATATATATATATATATATATATATATATGTATATATATATATATATATGTATATATATATATATATATATATATATATATATATATATATATATATATATATATATATATATATATATATATATACCTATTAAAAACCCAAAACATACTCGTTATCATATATTTCAAATCAATCAATCGCATCATAAACTCGTTTTCCATACGAGTAAATCATCATCTTACAAAAAGGCATAACACCCATCACTAAAACTAGTCCATATCGTGTGACCCCATAATCACACAACATGACTATAACCCAAAACATATAACACACTAAACAAATAGCCATATCAGAGACAACCATTACATAAACCCCTATTGTTTACAAATATCCAAAATACAGATGATGAGATGGCATTTATACATGATCTCATCGTTCTTTTCGGGCTTTATATGCATAAAAATGTCATAAATACCATATATATGCTTGTGTTTGTTTACTTGTGTATTTTAGGTATGGATATCGTGAAAAAGACAAAAGATCACAAGATACAAGGAAAAACGGACACGAGAAACGAAGCCGTACAAAGAACCGGGCCCTAATCATGGAATACTCAACAAATACCCTTGAAGACTTGAAGACAAACAAGATTTATCCTCATTTATTGAAGAAATGACACTTAAAACCCTTGTATATTCATAATTACAAGTTTGGTCCCTTAAGTTTGTCAAAATTACACAAAAGGTCCTTCAACTTTGAAGAAATGGCAAGATTAGTCCCTCAACAATTCCAAATTGTCAATTATGGTCCCTCATCAAGCCAAAGATACATTGAAGACCTTTGAAGATCAAGAATGTCCAAAATCAGTCCTTCAAATATGCAAAAGTTCCAAAAACAACCCTTGAAACACTTTTGGAAAAGTATTGTGCCAAAATTGCCAAATGATGAAAGTTAATAACAAAGAAAATCAAGTTTCTATGGCTGAAAACACGTTTTACCAAAAATCCCAAAACACAAGGGCCATTTGTGTGCACTGAAACATTCAAACTCCCAAATTGCGCCAAACAACTTCCATTCCCCCAATTTCGGATCAAACGTGTTACTATTCACTTTTACCAACCCAGATTTTACCCCACTTAAAACAAAGGGTTAATTGCAATTACCCTGGCACTTGTGTGATTCACATGTGCAGAAACAAATCACACACACAAAACCCTCAATCCCACTACTCCTTGGACCCCACACTCAACCTCCTCAACCAATGAAAATGCAACTTAGCCTCCAAGTAAAATGACATGGCCAAATCAACAGCCTAGACTCTTTGCTTCATATCAAAGCTGAATTGAACGTCCAAGATGCATTTGAACAGCTCATTCCATCAAAACGTCTAGAAGGACCAAGGGCATTTTAGAGAATTTAGTGCTAGGGTTTGTGAATAGTGTTTAGCCAGACATTTGCCTATAAAAGGAGACCTCAACATGTGAGAGTCCCTTTGTTCCAGATTTTAGCTTTTAAATCTTTGTAATTCCTTTTTATGAAATAAAGTTTGAATTTCTGAAAATTTTGAATTCTAATCTGTTATTTATAAAAGTTTGGTGTTTGATAAGCTAAAATCTGAGTTCTATAATCTTGTTTGAAGGTTTCTGAGGCAAGGTTTTAAGTGATAAAGCTTTTGCATCAAAAATCAGAAAGTTGGTATTATTTGATCTCACTTTGTGGTTTGTTCTTCTTAGTAGCTTGGAAGCTGGTACTTGTTCTGCTAGTACCTCAGCTCAAACAATCCAAGGCCTGGATGTAGGTCTTGGAGGTTTGCATCTTCTTTCCTTTTCATTTTCTCTTTAAGTTTCTGATTAATTGTGATTTTTGTGGATTTGTGCTTGAATCTGTGATATTATTGTTGAATCTGGTTTATTTGTGTTGTTTTGATGTTTATGAAGTGTTGTTAGACTGATTTGTGGGTAAAATCTGCATAAGCCTTTGAAAAGTTGTGAAAACAAGTTTTAAAAGGGTGTTTGGGTTTACTGCATAATTTGGGATTGTGGCTTGTTAAGTTGTGGTTTGTTGTTTGCAAGTGTTAGTATCTGTTATTTGAGTGCATTTGTTCATCTGTTTGTAGGTTTGAAGGTTTGAAACACATAGATTCATAAAATAGGGTATAAAATCTTGAATACTTGGTAAAATTGGCTAGGATTTTGAGGACACCTAGATCTAAGCTTAGGCTAGGGCTAACAAGTGCTAAACCTTAGTTAATCACACCAGGGAAGAAGGATTTGAGGCCTGAAATTGGATCAAGTGTCAAATAGATCAGCAAACTTGTTTCTGCATATGTTCATTGTTCATTAGTAACTGTTTGTGCCTAGATCTTGTTGTTTGCTTTGATTCAGTGTTTGATTCTTGTTGTTTTGTGTTTATTCTTAGTTTATATAGCTTGTGTATGCATCCTGTTAAGTTTGGTTGGCTTATTCTTGCTAAATCTGCTTATTAAGTGCTTAACTGCTCATTTCCATGTCTGTGTGGTATCTGGTGACTGTTTGATTGATTGTGGCTTATTGTGTGAACCAAATTGTGATTTTCTTGTTGCTATTGACTCCTTGTGATTCACTGATCACAAGGGTGCCTTTGTTTCTAATTGAATCCAACCAGAACTCTCAAATAAGCTTGGTCAAATAGTAAAAGCAGTGGGAACTCCTTTCCCCTGCTAGTTGCCACTGCTAGTGTAAAACTGGTGTCAGCTTATCAATAAGCTATAATAGCTTATTCTAACCAGCAACAACTTGGATTTTGTAATAGGTGCTCATTATTTGACCCATTTGTTCATACTGGAGCATTTGGTGGGTTGACTTTAGGGTTTGACTAGAAAACCAACTTCATTGACTTTTTCATAAGTTCATTTGTGCTTATTCTGTCTTATTGGTTGTGCTTATTGGAATTTTTTTGATTGATTTGGCTTATTGAGTCCATTTGTGATCTTTTGCAAGTTGAATCAAGTCCTGAGGTGCCTTATTTCTCAAAAACGACTATTTTGTCTTTTAGTGAAATAATACTTTGCTTATTTCTGGCTTATTGAGTGAGCTTTTTCAAAATTTCTTTTTACAGATCTCATAAGCATCCCAAAAGAAGGTTGTGTGTCAAATTAGAGCTTATGGCATTGGCTTATTGCTTAATGGGCTGAAAAGCCCAATAAGAATAAGCTATGTGCTTAATAAGCTGTGATAAGCTCATATTCAGCTTTTGGGCCTTTAGAGTTTTGTTCTTAGAATTGAATTTTGAGTCAGATAGGGCTTTTCCAAGTCAATTGGGCCAAGTTTGACTTTTTGGGCCCAAAAGCCCAATTGTGTTGACTGTTTTTGGTTTTGGCCCATTTGAGGGGCCAATAGGGGTATTCTGGTAATTTCACTTTGATTTTCTGATTATTTAGGTCAAAATAAACTAGTTTGCAAGTTTTTAGAATTTTTTATAAATTTTGGATTTTTAATATTATTTTATTATTATTTTTCAAATTTCACATTTTCCAACTTTTTATATTTTTCTTAGGTTTAATACATTAAAATAGGAATTTAGCAACTTTTAGAATAATTTTATCTCTTTTAGATTAATTTTTATAATTATTTTAAGTATTAATAGTTTTTAAATCATTTTAAATAGTTTTATTAGTTTAAAATTTTCTAAAAATAGTTTTTAATATTTTTAGGTCATTTTTGAGGTTTACCAATTGAAAAATCTTTATTTGGGCTTTTTGATAATTTATTTGATTTTTAGGGCTTTAATTAGAATTTAAAAATTGAATATTTAATTATTTAAAAGGTTTGAAAAAGCTTTGATCATTGGTAAACTCTTAGTTTATTTATTTTGATTTTTGGTGAATTTTTGGTAATTTTTAGAATTAATTTTTATTTTTGTGGTTTTTAAGGTTTTACGTTTTAACTTTCTAGTAGTAATTTTTACGTCTTCGTCATTTTCTTTTCTCATCCCCTTCTAAACCAATCATTAATCACAAACATTTAACAAGTTTTTCACACACATATACCTCCTTGGGAAACGAACTTAATTAGGGTCATTAACACTTGGTTTTTCCTAAAATCATTTGTTCAATACTTACCGCTCATTTACCCTCCTTTGTTTTCCTAAACAAGAGGTGTAATTTTACCATAATCATTTTGGCGCCGCTGCCGGGGAGGTGTGATGTGATTAATTTGCATTGTTGTTTTTAATATTAACCATAAATAGTATTTGTATTAGTAGAACTCTACTAATACGTATTATCGGGTTTCTTGGTTTTTCTTGTGAAAATATTATTACTATATTGTATTAAGTATCACAACAAATAAACAATATCTCCAAAAGTGTGAAAACACAACCTTAATTGGGATTTCATCACTCAATTATTGTATTCGAATCTCAAACAAAAAGAAAAAGGCAAAAATAGATAAATACTTTCGTGAAGCTCGATTTTGAAATACAAACTATAAGGTGGGTATAAGGCGGGTATTATAAAATATACCCTAAGGAAAAAGGCTCTTAAGTGCTTCGCGCCGCCTCGTTTCCCCGCTTACTTGTGAGTATTTTGAGATTGAAGGCTAATCGAGGGTTTTGCCGCCCAAAGTATTATTACGTATAATATATTTGTTTGGTTTCTTTGTGATTAAACCATCTTGAACAAATTGGTTTTCACCAAAGTTCTAAAGTCATTCGAAGGCGTTCACTCCACGTGATCGTTTTCATTCCTTTGAGGCTTCTTTAATCAAGAGTTTGATTCGAGGAGAGATTTTGTAGATTGTTGTCTACGTAGATACACCAAAATCCAAAAAAAATAAATACAATCAAAAACACAAAAAAATTGAAAATTCACAAAACACTCAAAAAGAATCTTCTTTGCTCACCTCCCATTCTTCGTGAAGTTTATGATCACTCGTAATCAAGCAAAACGAGCTCGTAAACGTCTTCAAAAGCAAGCCAATCAAGAGACGTTGATTGTTGAACAACCTCCAATTGTTGAACCTATTGTAGAACAAGAAGTCTTCATGGCTAATCGTACTATGATGGAGTTGCTACAAGCACCCACCGAGGGTTTTGGAGAGGCTATTGTGATTCCCGCCATCCTTGCGGAGAATTTCGAGATTAAGATGGGTTTAATGTCGATGTTGCAAGCAAATAAGTTTAGAGGTCATGAGAAAGACAACCCGCATTATCACATTAGGAATTTTAACCGTCTCACCGCTACTAGCAAGTTTAAGGATGTTCCACATGACGCCATTAAGATGATGTTGTTTCCATACTCGTTAGATGGACCCGCAAAAATTTGGCTTGAGAGAGAACCACCAAATTCGATTTTGACATGGGCCGATCTCGTTTCTAAGTTTGTGAACAAGTTTTTTCCACCATCTAAAACAACACATTTGAAAAATGAGATTGCACGATTTGTGCAAAGAAATAATGAAAGTTTTTCAATGGCATGGGAACCATTTAAAGAAATGTTACATGAATGTCCACACCATGATTTTACGGAATTGCATCAAATTGATACTTTTTATAATGGGCTTAATGATCATGAACGAGATTATTTGAATGCCGCCGCGGGTGGTAATTTTTTGTGCAAGACGACAAATGAGGCTTTACAAATCATCGAGAATAGATCTAAGGTTTATAGCCCTCGTAACACACCGAGTGTTGCCAATTTGGGTTCGTCATCATCGTCGCAATCGTCTCGTAGCATTAATGCCTTACATGATGAAGCTAATGAGGAAAATCGGTTTTTTGATAGATTTGCTAATCTTATGTCCCATTGGAAAGCTCAAGAAGCTTCAAATTCCGCTTCGGTTAAAGCGGTTTCTAAGAGTTGTTTGTCTTGTGGTGGAGCTCATGATCTTTCCGAGTGCATTACCGCGGATGGTAACACTTCGAGTGCTTATGTAGCAACGGGAACGTACAACCAAAACGGTCAAGGTTCCCGCCAAAATCAAGCTCCACCAAATCAAAATGCTAATAATTATCGAAACAACAACCAAGGTGGTAATTACCAAGGCAATTCACGTAACTACAACAAGGGGAATTATCAAAATGGGAATGGACAAATTTCTAATCAAAACCAAAACCGTGATTTTCAAAACACCACACAAGGTTTTCAAAATGCTCACACTAAAAATTTGCAAGGAGAATTTTTGGATTATGCTAAAGCAAATGATGCTAAATTTGATAACATGCAACGTGAGATGATTAGCTTAAGATCCGAGTTGAAAAACGAGCTAAAAAATGAACTTGCCAATGAACTTAAAACTCATGAAAACAAAATGGAAGGAAATGTCCAACGTCTTCAACAAAATCAACAAAAGATGGAATTAGGACAACATGAGATTAAGCAAGAGTTATTAAAAGCGGATGCTAGGCAATCAAAATTTGAGGACCAAATGGCTAAGATGTTTGAAGCAATCATGTGTAAACCCTCTTCCTCGGGTGGTCTTCCTAGTGATACCATTGCAAACCCGAAAGGAGAAATGAAGGTTATTACTACACGAAGTGGTAAAACTTTCAAGGAACCAATCTCTCGTCCAAGTACTTCTACGGAGAAGGAAATCGAGAAAGAACCCGAGGTGATGGTCGAAAAGGAGCACATTAAAATCCCACGAAGTACCGCTCAAACCACACCTACGGTTGAACCAATACCAATTGTGGAACCCGAGTTTCCAAGGCCGTTGCCTAATGACCAACCCACACCACCTTTACCCTACCCTTTGAGACGAAACAAAGAGAAGTTGCAAGAACGTAACAAACAACAAATCGAGCTTTTTATAAAAATGTTTCAACAAGTGAATTTTGATGTGAGTTTAGCCGACGCGTTGTTATATATGCCTCGTTTCGCTTCCACTTTTAAAAGTATGATGAGCGATAAGGAAAAGCTTTCAAAGCTTGCTAATTGTTCTTCGGTTTATCTTAACCGCATACCGGAAAAAGTTGGTGACCCCGGAAAGTTTCTCATTCCTTGTGACATACAAGATATGAAAGAATGCCTCGCCTTGGCCGATCTTGGTGCGAGCATTAATTTGATGCCATTTTCCATCTGGAAATCGCTTTCGCTTCCGGCTCTCATTCCTTCGAACATGTCTATCGAGATGGCCGATCATTCTACGATTATGGCATGTGGAGTAGCCGAAGATGTTTTCGTGAAAGTGGGAAAGTTCTACTATCCCGTTGATTTTATAGTAGTTGAGATCCCCGCGGATCCTCAAGTTCCTCTAATTTTAGGTCGTTTATTTTTAGATGCTTCGAGATCGCTTATCGATGTTCATGCGAGAACTAACACTTTGAGATTCAACGAAGAGGAACTTGTTATAAACGCTACTCAAAACTCGAAACCTTCTCATGTTTATGCAATCGCTACCATCAATCACATTGACATCGTTGATGTGGTTTGCGATGAGTTTTCACAAGAAGTGTTAGGTTTTTCTGATAGCTCGTCAAGTGGCAATCCCACTATTTTGGATCCGATTCTTGCTAATTCAACACCAAATCTCACTCCATTCCAAGGAGGCGATCTCACTTCAAATGAAATCGACAATGAAGATGAGGTGTTGATTAGTGATGATACTTCTATTCCACCATTTCTTTCGCCGATGGAAGTTATGAGTGTTGAACCAAAATCTTCAATCGAGGAACCACCTATCCTTGAATTGAAAGATCTTCCTTCTCACCTTGAATACGCATTCTTGGAAGGTGATGACAAGTTGCCGGTTATTATTGCAAAAGGTCTTGCTAATAATGAAAAAACCAAGCTCTTGAAAGTTCTTAAGGCTCATGAAGGGGCAATTGCGTGGAAAATATCCGACATTAAGGGTATTGACCCAAAATTTTGTACTCACAAGATTTTAATGGAGGAGGACTACAAACCCTTAATTCAAAGTCAAAGAAGGGTGAATCCCAAAATTCACGATGTCATTAAAAAGGAGGTCCTTAAACTCCTTGACGCGGGAATGATTTATCCTATATCCGATAGCCCATGGGTGAGCCCAATCCATTGTGTCCCTAAAAAGGGAGGAATGACCGTTGTGCCTAATGAAAACAACGAGTTAATTCCCACTCGTGTTGTGACCGGTTGGAGGGTGTGTATTGACTACCGAAAGTTAAATGACGACACTCGTAAAGACCACTTTCCTTTTCCTTCATGGATCAAATGTTGGAGCGACTTGCGGGAAATGAATTCTATTGCTTTTTAGATGGTTTTTCCGGTTACTTTCAAATCCCTATCGACCCTCGTGAGCAAGAGAAGACTACGTTTACGTGTCCTTATGGAACGTTCGCTTATCGTAGGATGCCTTTCGGACTTTGTAATGCACCGGGTACGTTTCAACGGTGTATGATGGAGATTTTTCACGATATGATTGAGAAGTCGATGGAAGTGTTTATGGATGACTTCTCGGTGTTTGGCAATTCGTTCACGTCGTGTTTATCTAATCTCGAGCAAATGTTAAAATTTTGTGAAGAAACCAATCTTGTGCTTAATTGGGAAAAATGTCATTTTATGTGTAAACAAGGAATCGTCTTAGGACATAAGGTGTCGAAGGCGGGGATTGAGGTCGATAAAGCTAAGGTAGACATCATCGCCAAGTTACCTCATCCCAAAACCGTTAAGGGAGTTAGGAGTTTCCTAGGCCACGCGGGCTTTTATCGTCGTTTCATCAAGGACTTTTCGAAAATCTCTCGACCTATGACACACCTTCTCGAGAAGGATGCTCCTTTTAATTTCAATGAGGATTGTGTTAGAGCTTTCGAAACTCTCAAAAGGAAACTTACCGAAGCTCCCATTCTTGTTGCTCCTAATTGGGAATTACCCTTTGAAATCATGTGCGATGCAAGTGATTATGCTATAGGGGCCGTCTTAGGGCAACGTTATGACAAGCATTTCCGTCCTATCCACTATGCTAGTAAGACGATGACCGAGGCTCAATTAAAGTACACCACAACGGAAAAGGAATTCCTTGCCGTGGTCTATGCTTTTGAGAAATTCCGACCTTATCTCGTCTTGACTAAAAGCATTATGTATACCGACCATTCGGCTATCAAGTATCTCTTAGCTAAGCAAGATGCTAAGCCGAGATTGCTTCGTTGGATGCTCTTCCTCCAAGAATTTGATGTCACCGTGCTTGACAAAAAAGGAGCCAAGAATCTAGCGGCCGATCATCTCTCTCGTCTAGAAGATCCTCACAAAGATGTTTTTAAGAACAAGGAAATCACCGAAACATTTCCTCTTGAGACTCTCGGTGTAGTGAATTCTAAAGACACCACCCCATGGTTTGCCGACATTGCAAATTACCATGCGGGCAATTTCATAATCAAGGGTATGACGACACAACAAAAACGAAAATTCTTTCGTGACGTCAAGTTCTATTTTTGGACGACCCTTATCTCTTTCGAGTTTGTGCGGATCAACTCGTTCGACGTTGTGTTTTTGGTGCCGAAGCTTCTAATATCCTTAGAGCTTGTCACGAGGGACCCACGGGTGGTCACCACGGTGCTAATCTCACGGCTAAGAAAGTGTTCGATGCCGGTTTCTTTTGGCCTTCTATCTATCGTGATGCACACGCACTTGTGAAATCGTGTGATTCGTGCCAACGTCAAGGAAAATCGTCTCAACGTGATGAAATGCCGCAAAACATAATTCAAGTGTGTGAGATTTTCGACATATGGGGAATAGACTTTATGGGGCCGTTCCCATCGTCTCATGGCAACAAATATATCCTCGTCACGGTGGACTACCTTTCTAAGTGGTGGAAGCTAAGGCTTTGCCTACTAATGATGCTCGTGTGGTAGTGAAGTTTTTGAAGCAACTATTCTCTCGGTTCGGAACCCTTCGTGCTATTATAAGCGATCGTGGAACCCATTTTTGTAATGACCAATTCGAAAAGGTTCTAAAGAAATATGGAGTTACTCATCGTCTTTCTACGGCTTATCACCCACAAACGAGTGGGCAAGTCAAGGTTTCGAACCGAGCTTTGAAGAGGATTTTAGAGAGGTCAATTGGAGAAAACCGTGCTTCATGGTCCGACAAACTCGATGACGCTTTATGGGCCTTTAGGACCGCTTATAAGACACCTATCGGTTGCACTCCTTATAAGTTAGTCTATGGGAAGAATTGTCATTTGCCCATTGAGTTGGAGCACAAGGCATATTGGGCCCTTAAGCATGCAAACTTTGACTTGAAGACCGCGGGAGATCACCGGAAAATACAATTGAATGAATTGGATGAATTAAGAGATAATGCTTATGAAAATTCATTAATTTTTAAAGAAAAGACTAAAAAGTTTCATGATTTAAAGATTAAAAACCGGGTTTTTAACGTTGGTGATCAAGTGTTACTTTTTAACTCTCGACTTAAGATATTTTCCGGGAAATTGAAATCTTGTTGGTCGAGTCCGTTCACCATTACACAAGTGTTTCCGTATGGGACCATCGAGCTAGCTCAAGATGATGGTCCTAACTTCAAGGTGAATGGACATAGGCTTAAGCACTACTTTGGTGGGGAAATTCCTTCAATGGTTGCCCTCGACCAAGTCACCTTCCCCAATGATAATTAGCATTGAGGGGATCGAGTCGAGCTCATGACTCGGTAATCAAAAACGAGGTGCCTCGTGGGGGAGATCCCATGCTTATCCTTTATGCTTACTATTCACTAATAAGGGGACTTGTACCCTTTAAACTCGTTGTCTCGTGGTTGTTTGTGATTGTGTTATCTAGATCATCATCATCATCTACGATTGAAGACTCTCGTGTTCGTTTACGTGAGCCTCCATCGTTTGCTTGAAGAAGTTTTTCACGAATCCATGACATATCCTTTATTATTCTAACAATTATCTTTTAGCATACTTAATAAACGGCTTTAGATATATTGTCGATCACCCTTTCCATGCTAGATCCTAAGCATTCGACTCTTCGTCTCTAGTATGGGGGTGCTCCATCTTTAGACTTTAAACATTGAGAACAATGTTTGCTTTTAGTATGGGGGGGTGAATAGGTACTTGCTTTGCTACGCCCTCACGCTTTCCAACTTTCAATGTTTTGTTTTTGTTGCTAATAAGGCTAAAAATGGCCAAATTTTAAAAAATTTCTTAGTTTTCATAAGTGTTTTAAGACACGAATGTATATTTTCCGATGGGTAGAATAAGAGTTAATTTTTTACTTGATGGGCATTTGGAGCCATTTACATTCCTTAACCCGCTCAATTCAAGTTTTGCTAGACTTTTATATAGGGAGCTTTAAAACGCGAAAGTCTTAACTCTTTCGGGTTAAGAACAAGAACTTTTCGCAAGTTCCTATAATTGATCCTAGAAAGTCACTTATCAAGGGAACTATAAAACGCATTCTCTAAACTTGAAAAAGTCCAAGAAAGTGCAAGATCCTATAGGTGGCTTGAAAACCCAAAACTTTGATTTGATATAGTCTTAATGAAAGCTAATCCAAATTTGGCTTAATTTTGACTTGCATGGCTAAGTATTCACGAGTCTCTTTAATTAGAGGTCTTTATATAGTGAAGGACGAGAGATGATATAGTTAGACAAGTGATCATGCTAAACGTAGAACATGAAAATGTTCTTTCAAAAACTCATATGTTTTTAATTGTGGCTTTTTCTTCCCATAAGATCAATGCATTAGGAATAAATCATAATTGCAATAAGTAAGGTCGTACGATTTGAAAGGTTACTTAGCATCTAGCGCAAGATCGTTTAAAAGTTGCTCGGGGTTGAATAGAGTTCATAGCCAAGGCATAACTTATTGAAGCGGGATGCGAAGATTGGCGATCATCCAAAAAGGCCCTAACAAGGCATGAGGAGCTCTATTTTTGCTAAAGATCCAAAGATGATGTGAAGTATCATTATTCCTAAATCAATATGAAGGATCGAGACACACGACGAAAAGCAATTACTCCCCTAAAGATCATGGAGAAAGTCTATCCAAAAAGACCCTTACAAGGTATGAGGATAAATATATCCAAGTCCGAAAAGGAGGCGGATCGTTGTATATCAAAATCCAAAGTAAAGATTGAAGAAAAATGATAAAGTCGTGGTCCTAATATGAAGAATCTCTCAAAAATGTCAAGTGAAGAAATTCCAAATATATGAAGAGAAGACCATAATTTCAAGAACGTCTTCCCAAGATTTGAAGTATGAAGTACATGCCAAATATCGGTCCGAGAAAGGTCTCAAATCGTGAAACGAGTTATGCCAAGATATGAACTTAAGGAGATACACGAGAAGCCGTTTTAAAAGATTTTGTCCTTCGGCTAACTATTGATCAAATCGTGCTACTTTGCTTTCGGACTAATAACTACTCAAATAAGTCAATATGAATCACTTGTGATCCATGACAAATAGATAAAAAATGCTAGTAACCCATTTCCTTTTATAATAACTAGGATTGCGGGGAGAAAAAGTATTACACAATTTGGACATATGAGAAGTGTTAGCATTGTGACTTGTACCAACAATGATCTCGTTTTTGCACTTAGCATGGAATGTATGACAATCAAGGATAACGAAATTTACTCTAAGGGACATTTACTTGTTTCTATTCTTTGACCCTAAAAGTCACATTTGTGATGAAAATCATATGTTATGTCTTTACACATCTTCGTAGTATGTTGCAAGTCTTTTTACTCTTCAATAAAGGTTAATAAAATTGAACTTTGGTGATGCTTAGATACTTTATTCTAGCATTGCGTGAGGGCACGGCAATGGCTTAGTATGGGGGAGTGATGAGATGGCATTTATACATGATCTCGTCGTTCTTTTCGGGCTTTATATGCATAAAAATGGCATAAATACCATATATATGCTTGTGTTTGTTTACTTGTGTATTTTAGGTATGGATATCGTGAAAAAAGACAAAAGATCACAAGATACAAGGAAAAACGGACACGAGAAACGAAGCCGTACAAAGAACCGGGCCCTAATCATGGAATACTCAACAAATACCCTTGAAGACTTGAAGACAAACAGGATTGATCCTCATTTATTGAAGAAATGACACTTAAAACCCTTGTATATTTATAATTACAAGTTTGGTCCCTTAAGTTTGTCAAAATTACACGAAAGGTCCTTCAACTTTGAAGTAATGGCAAGATTAGTCCCTCAACAATTCCAAATTGTCAATTATGGTCCCTCATCAAGCCAAAGATACATTGAAGACCTTTGAAGATCAAGAATGTCCAAAATCAGTCCTTCAAATATGAAAAAGTTCCAAAAACAACCCTTGAAACACTTTTGGAAAAGTATTGTGCCAAAATTGCCAAATGATGAAAGTTAATAACAAAGAAAATCAAGTTTCTATGGCTGAAAACACGTTTTACCAAAAATCCCAAAACACAAGGGCCATTTGTGTGCACTGAAACATTCAAACTCCCAAGTTGCGCCAAATAACTTCCATTCCCCCAATTTCGGATCAAACGTGTTACTATTCACTTTTACCAACCCAGATTTTACCCCACTTAAAACAAAGGGTTAATTGCAATTACCCTGGCACTTGTGTAATTCACATGTGCATAAACAAATCCCACACACAAAACCCTCAATCCCATTACTCCTTGGACCCCACACTCAACCTCCTCAACCAATGAAAATGCAACTTAGCCTCCAAGTAAAATGACGTGGCCAAATCAACAGCCTAGACTCTTTGCTTCATATCAAAGCTGAATTGAACGTCCAAGATGCATTTGAACAGCTCACTCCATCAAAACGTCTAGAAGGACCAAGGGCATTTTAGAGAATTTAGTGCTAGGGTTTGTGAATAGTGTTTAGCCAGACATTTGCCTATAAAAGGAGACCTCAACATGTGAGAGTCCCTTTGTTCCAGATTTTAGCTTTTAAATCTTTGTAATTCCTTTTTATGAAATAAAGTTTGAATTTCTGAAAATTTTGAATTCTAATCTGTTATTTATAAACGTTTGGTGTTTGATAAGCTAAAATCTGAGTTCCATAATCTTGTTTGAAGGTTTCTGAGGCAAGGTTTTAAGTGATAAAGCTTTTGCATTAAAAATCAGAAAGTTGGTATTATTTGATCTCACTTTGTGGTTTGTTCTTCTTAGTAGCTTGGAAGCTGGTACTTGTTCTGCTAGTACCTCAGCTCAAACAATCCAAGGCCTGGATGTAGGTCTTGGAGGTTTGCATCTTCTTCCCTTTTCATTTTCTCTTTAAGTTTCTGATTAATTGTGATTTTTGTGGATTTGTGCTTGAATCTGTGATATTATTGTTGAATCTGGTTTATTTGTGTTGTTTTGATGTTTATGAAGTGTTGTTAGACTGATTTGTGGGTAAAATCTGCATAAGCCTTTGAAAAATTGTGAAAACAAGTTTTAAAAGGGTGTTTGGGTTTACTGCATAATTTGGGATTGTGGCTTGTTAAGTTGTGGTTTGTTGTTTGCAAGTGTTAGTATCTGTTATTTGAGTGCATTTGTTCATCTGTTTGCAGGTTTGAAGGTTTGAAACACATAGATTCATAAAATAGGGTATAAAATCTTGAATACTTGGTAAAATTGGCTAGGATTTTGAGGACACCTAGATCTAAGCTTAGGCTAGGGCTAACAAGTGCTAAACCTTAGTTAATCACACCAGGGAAGAAGGATTTGAGGCCTGAAATTGGATCAAGTGTCAAATAGATCAGCAAACTTGTTTCTGAATATGTTCATTGTTCATCAGTAACTGTTTGTGCCTAGATCTTGTTGTTTGCTTTGATTCAGTGTTTGATTCTTGTTGTTTTGTGTTTATTCTTAGTTTATATAGCTTGTGTATGCATCCTGTTAAGTTTGGTTGGCTTATTCTTGCTAAATATGCTTATTAAGTGCTTAATTGCTCATTTCCATGTCTGTGTGGTATCTGGTGACTGTTTGATTGATTGTGGCTTATTGTGTGAACCAAATTGTGATTTTCTTGTTGCTATTGACTCCTTGTGATTCACTGATCACAAGGGTGCCTTTGTTTCCAATTGAATCCAACCAGAACTCTCAAATAAGCTTGGTCAAATAGTCAAAGCAGTGGGAACTCCTTTCCCCTGCTAGTTGCCACTGCTAGTGTAAAACTGGTGTCAGCTTATCAATAAGCTATAATAGCTTATTCTAACCAGCAACAACTTGGATTTTGTAATAGGTGCTCATTATTTGACCCATTTGTTCATACTAGAGCATTTGGTGGGTTGACTTTAGGGTTTGACTAGAAAACCAACTTCATTGACTTTTTCATAAGTTCATTTGTGCTTATTCTGGCTTATTGGTTGTGCTTATTGGAATTTTGTTGATTGATTTGGATTATTGAGTCCATTTGTGATCTTTTGCAAGTTGAATCAAGTCCTGAGGTGCCTTATTTCTCAAAAACGACTATTTTGTCTTTTAGTGAAATAATACTTTGCTTATTTCTGGCTTATTGAGTGAGCTTTTTCAAAATTTCTTTTTACAGATCTCATAAGCATCCCAAAAGAAGGTTGTGTGTCAAATTAGAGCTTATGGCATTGGCTTATTGCTTAATGGGCTGAAAAGCCCAATAAGAATAAGTTGTGCGCTTAATAAGCTGTGATAAGCTCATATTCAGCTTTTGGGCCTTTAGAGTTTTGTTCTTAGAATTGAATTTTGAGTCAGATAGGGCTTTTCCAAGTCAATTGGGCCAAGTTTGACTTTTTGGGCCCAAAAGCCCAATTGTGTTGACTGTTTTTTATTTTGGCCCATTTGAGGGCCCAATAGGGGTATTCTGGTAATTTCACTTTGATTTTCTGATTATTTAGGTCAAAATAAACTAGTTTGCAAGTTTTTAGAATTTTTTATAAATTTTGGATTTTTAATATTATTTTATTATTAATTTTCAAATTTCACATTTTCCAACTTTTTATATTTTTCTTAGGTTTAATACATTAAAATAGGAATTTATCAACTTTTAGAATAATTTTATCTCTTTTAGATTAATTTTTATAATTATTTTAAGTTTTAATAGTTTTTAAATCATTTTAAATAGTTTTTATTAGTTTAAAATTTTCTAAAAATAGTTTTTAATCTTTTTAGGTCATTTTTGAGGTTTACCAATTGAAAAATCTTTATTTGGGCTTTTTGATAATTTATTTGATTTTTAGGGCTTTAATTAGAATTTAAAAATTGAATATTTAATTATTTAAAAGGTTTGAAAAAGCTTTGATCATTGGTAAACTCTTAGTTTATTTATTTTGATTTTTGGTGAATTTTTGGTAATTTTTAGAATTAAGTTTTATTTTTGTGGTTTTTAAGGTTTTACGTTTTAACTTTCTAGTAGTAATTTTTACATCGTCATTTTCTTTTCTCATCCCCTTCTAAACCAATCATTAATCACAAACATTTAACAAGTTTTTCACACACATATACCTCCTTGGGAAACGAACTTCATTAGGGTCATTAACACTTGGTTTTTCCTAAAATCATTTGTTCAATACTTACCGCTCATTTACCCTCCTTTGTTTTCCTAAACAAGAGGTGTAATTTTACCACAATCAACAGATCTCATCATATACAAGCATGTACTAACCCATTTTTCATGCAACCATACTTGGAAGTCCATCGGTGTTGTAGCACATATATAATTACGTAGGCCTCCATAATTAATATGTCCCCTTTCACCCATGTACTCCCTCCTATGACGACACTTATAAGAAATTAGTACTACACGGAACACATATATACCACAAAAAATATACTCTATATATATACCGTATAGGTCAAATAAGAACATCTCATACGTCAACCCTAACTTCATTCATAACTCAAGGCTCAAACGCCAAAACAAATCAATAACAACAAAATATCCAAAATTAAAACAATTCAGGCGGAAATTCGAATCTACTACTAGTCGCAGACTCAACATCGTTACTATCCTATTATTACCTAGCGCACCTCTTATTCTGCGCGACATGGATAACACTAAATAAGTTCCTACACTTATGGTTCATACGTCGCAGTAATAGAAAATAAATGAATGTACTTAAATATACTGTATCTCAATAAGTAAGTATGAAAGTAAATAAATATCCAAAACGAAATTAACACTTAAGTACTCCATATACTATAATGCACACATACCCCTATGACACCTACATGCATTGACCCTTAAGCAAGAGACTAGGCTACTAGACTAGGCAACATAATTCTCTATAACCATTGTCTCTGATACCATTCTGTCACATCCCACCATGGCGGAATATGGGGCGCGACGTATGGATATCATCACAACAATAGCGTGTCTATAGAGATAACTAAATTAAATGGAAATATCATAAATGGTGACATAATGTCATGAAGATATCACAAACAATGCATACGTCTAAGTAAGTAGGTAACAGGTCTACCTCCTACCAAAGACGTACAATTAACAAATAACAAACATATAGGTGTCTACAAAGTATCACTTATTCAAACATAAGTAAAGACTAAGAGGAAAGGAGGTTCCTCCATTGCAATCCTAAGACTCCCAGCTAGCCACTCCTATTCTCACGCTTAACCACATTCTCACCTGAAAGAGACACTAAAACACGTCAACATAAAGTTGGTGAGAGTCATAGGTTTAGACTCCAACTCCAAATCAATTATAAGCTGTGAATAACAACCATTAACATAAAAACATATGGACAATGTGCTATAATTATGTATTAACAACTAGCATTCGAGATTAACCAATCACCACAAATCCAAGGCTTCAAGCCTTACCAATAACCACAATTCCAAGGCTCCAAGCCTTAACAATCACCATGGTCCCATAGGCGCCCATACACCTATGAACCAATCCCAAGGCCCCGCCTTGTCAACATCCCCTTGGTACCAAGTCAAACCACAATAACAATCAAGAATCACATAGCAGTTAATCACATAAGTGTACACACAAGTCCATCACAAACAATAAAAACATTCACAACATTTGTTACAAAACCATACAGTGTCTCTTCCATCCCATCTGGAAGTCAAATCATAAAAATACATGGGACTATGAAGCTCACCTGAACAAGCTTCTCCAAGTATCCGCGCTCTATCAAAAATCTAAACACACAAACGTATACAATCAAGACATGAACCACATACCAAAATGGCTCATCAATCTATGATGGATATATAACCTTATCCTACCACTTAACCCCATTTATATGCCATATGAATATCATTACATCCCTCTATAAAGCCCTTAACTTAGTTTAGTTCATAACTCGTCCCGTTAACATTTAACCCAAAATAGTCTCGTTTTTCATACTTCAAGCTATGGGTCGAACACCCCCTTAACTAACATAACATGCCATGTAAAAGAAACCCTATTCCCTTACATGTGTTAGCTAACTCTCCCATTTGGCCTCAACCTTAAAGCTACTATTAAGGCCTCCATATATATATATATATATATATATATATATATATATATATATATATATATATATATATACTTTTACCTATCTAGAATTCACTGATTTTGAACATACGAAAAGTTTGTTATGATCAGAGGGTCTTACCCTAACCCATTTGTTTAGCCCTCCTCCAGATCTTTTATTTAATATATAATCTAAGTCTCATGTTCGTTTGAAGGTCCAATTATACTCCTAAGTATCCTAACCATCTTAAAACATTAATTTAAACCCGACTGATACCAAAACTGCTTTGACCTCCGACTGTTGTAACCTGTCTTTGACCGACTTTCCTACCTCCAATTTAGTTCTCGTTTCTTGCATTTGAAAGAAAACTCAATTACCTTTTCATGGGTACTTGGATCGCAAAATAAGGGTTTGTAGAACTCTAGATATGATCAAAACAAGTGACCTAAAATTCTGTCCAGTTTTTAAAAACGGATTTAACACAATTAGCTTAATTAATTACCATCACCGTGTATAATTATTATCTCTAATTAATATAATCATGTTTATACCATTATAGTAAAGAATTTATAATTAACCTAACCCTAGATCCATCATGTATTGATTAAGAAAGAGTTAAAAATAATTTAAACGAAAAGAGAAACATAGATTTTGCCTTATAATTTTTAGAAGACAAGAAACTTATGAAGAACCCTAAAAATCTCCATTGATACCGACTAAACCTTGATCTACAGGGATTTTATAAGTGTTTTGATTAATAAAAACACTTTATATACTTTCCTAACAAGTCCTTGGCCCATGTAAATAAGACCGGTTCCCTTTTTCCCTTTTTTCCCCTTTTCTTTTCTTCATGCGTTTACAAACCGACTATACCCCTATATTTTTTTTCTTTTTATTACTTATTAATATATTATTAATAATACCTTAAGTTACCTTAATTTATTTCAGCTCCTAAAACCTCCAAAACCTCAAAACCGTAAAACAAGTCAATTTACGCTTGTACCGTAAAAGACGTAAAAATATACAGTTTTATAAAAACTCTTGAAATATGAAACAAACTATATAACTAAGTCCCAAATGACTTAAAACCATCCCGAAAAATATTCATGTGACTAATTACCACATCCGAGACCTCTAAATGCTAAACCTTAAATCGTAAAAATACGATTAACTATTATACTTATACGTATACGTAAAACACCAAAATAACACCACTTCATTTCATAGTCACCAATTTGTGAGCTCATGAACATGAAATAACCGTTCTTCGATTTACCTAAGAGCACTCCGTACTTATAAACGATGTCCAAACCATCCTCATTCAGACCAAATAAACACGTAAACACCTAAAACACATACTCACACTATAACACCCCATTTTGATAATGGAAATGTCACATGCAATTATGGCGTGTCATCAAAGCATACAAGGAAAAATGTCTAAACATTACTTGACCATAAAAGGAAAATACCGGAATCAAACATCGGTAGTCCAAAAGTAAAGCTCATCATACACAAACATAGTATAATAAAGGAAAGGACTAAACAATGTCCATAGCAAATGTATCATAAGAAAGGAAATGCATAAAGTAAAGAAGGTTAGACAGCTTCCAGTCTATATGCACGTACTCTTAGTGTCTACGAGCGTCCCTGAGTACCTGCCGTTTTGGGAACATAGAAAAGGAAAACGGCTGAGCAATACGCTCAGTGCACGGATGTACAATAAAGCATGAATAGGATAAGCATATAACATATAACAGCGGAAGAAAACTAAGTCCCGAGTAACCTGGTTAAGTCTTGATAAAACTGGTTTTATAGTTTGAAAAGTCTTATGTTTATCTTGTAAAAACTGTTATCTTATTTTACCATTAGCCAATATAGATCATGAAAATCCACCGTGCATGAATACTTGGAGGGGTGACCTCATCATGCAAATTAGAGGGGCTGCCTCTAATTTAATATACTGGTTTTTGGGTAGGAGGGATGAGCTCCTTGTGAAGGATGCAAGGCACACACCACATTCACCATGAAATCCTGACTGAAAACATGTAACTAGGATGCACCCATACGCCCCACATGATAAATATAATATAAATGGCCAAAAGCTGAAGGGACGCCACGAGCAATCACTCCGCCGTGGTGAAGTCATAACATCAGTGCCTCTAATGTTATGGTTATCATACCTCCATAACTAGGTGAAACTGGTCATGCATGTATATGGCTATAGGTATTCTTAATTAAAAAGCAAATCAAACACATAACTTATACTACGAGAAAACATTTGGCTGCATACGGGGAATCCTAATAAGGAAAGAATGTCCATACTGAAAGGACGGGAATCCGTACCTTATGTCCAGTGAACGAAGAAGATGAACTGAGAGGAATCCTACTTCTGTATCACTAGTGCTACATAAATACATACATGAATAAGTATCTGCTTACTAAATACGTAGCTGGTTTTATGTCATGTCTTAGCTTATTTTATATGTTCTTACCATGTTTTACTGTTTAAAGCCTTAAACTGTGTCTATCTTATATTCTGTTTAATCTGATTAAGTATTTCTGGTATTTCATGTATTATTATACTTACTGTGTAATAATAAGTAACTTTCCAAAAATAGCAGGTTTCCTAAAATAGATAGTTTCCAAAAATAGAAAGTTTCCAAAAATAGAAAGTTTCCAAAAATAGAAAGTTTCCAAAAATAGAAAGTTACCAAAAATAGAAAGTTTCCAAAAATAGAAAGTTTCCAAAAATAGAAAGTTTCCAAAAATAGATTAGCTGCCTTATTTAATTAAGTTTCTAAAAATAGAAAGTTTCCATAAATAGATTAGCTACCTTATTTCATTAAGTTTCTAAAAATAGAAAGTTTCCATAATTAGAAATAAGCTGGTTAAATAAGCTAAGTATATAAGCCTAAGTGTTTTCATGATTATTTTCTAAGTCATATAATATAATGTATAGTTTAATAATTATTTCATGTAATTAAATTAAACTATAGGTTAAAATATTTAATTAAAGTATAACATGTTTTTAATTAAATAAAGTTAAATAATTAGGTTAAAACATGTATTATTA
This sequence comes from Glebionis coronaria, assembly GCA_025667525.1. Classification (NCBI taxonomy): domain Eukaryota; kingdom Viridiplantae; phylum Streptophyta; class Magnoliopsida; order Asterales; family Asteraceae; genus Glebionis; species Glebionis coronaria. The sequence continues at coordinate 286,001,692 of CM046877.1, read as the reverse complement.
TTTATTAATAAAATAAGCTAAGTCATGTTAATTAATTAATTATAACCATGGTTTTTAAATAATTAATTAATTATAAGTCTAAAAATATATAAATACTTAGGTTAGTTAATTTCATGATTATTAATAATTAAAATAACCTAAGTCATGTTATTAAATTAATCATGTCATATTATTAATTTAATTTTAACATAAGATCATAAAAAAATAAAAACTAAACATACACCATGAACCGGATCTAGACTAAAAACCATGAACCGGACATGAAATCGACACCGTACCCCGAACCAAATCGGGGTACCCCTTGTCTTGATGCTGCCGTGGGACCCACACCAACCAACCGGGACCATATGGTCTCGGTGGTGGTCGGATGGCCAAACCGAAACCCTCTCGGGTTCGGTGTAGGCTGCGGCCAAAACAAACACCCCTTAAAACATTACTTTTGATTTTATTAAATCCCAATTCATGTTAGATCTATGATTTAATTAGGTTTTATTAAAAAAACATAACATGTTCTTAATTAATAAAAGATCAAATCAAAAGAAAAAGGTTTAAAAAGGATTTACCGAATACGTGGATCAAAAGAACGAAGAACAAACACGAACACCAACAAGAATTCCAAGATCCAAGATCAACAAACACCCCCTTTTGGTGTTTTGAGGGTGGCGGCCAAAAAGAATAAGAAGAGGAGGGTTTTTAGGTTTTTGTTAAAATCTTCTGTAATGTAAAAATGAGTAGTGTTTTACCATAATCCTCCTTTAGTAAAAATACAAATGGGCTTGGCCCATTTGCTCCTTGTAGCCGCGGGTAGGGGGCCCCACATGGGGTACCCGTACCTTTTTCCGTGTCTCGATGTTTAGTTATTCGTTCATGATTATTTGTGTTCGCGTTTTATGTGTTCTCGTTACGTAATTATCGTGATCTAATATATTTATTTACGCTCGTAATAAATATATATACGTAATTAATAATAGTTCGTGTTTTAATTAAGTTCATGATTTCATGATCGCATGTTCGTGATTAATTATTGCCAAATAATTATTACGTGTTCGTGCGTAGTAAATACTTATCGTGTTCTAACACGTACGTAATACGTAAAATCCTAACACGTAATCATGATCATGCTATATTAGGAAAGTTTTAATCTAGTACGTACGATCTTAAGGGTACTATTCATGGTAAAAGCATGCGGGTTTTACAACTCTTCCCCCCTAAAAAGAATAATTCGTCCTCGAATTATAGATAAAGTAAACTGGAAAAGAAGAACATACCCGAATTCAAAATATGAAATGAGGGTAAGAAGCCCGGATAGACTCCTCTGTTTCCCAAGTGGGTTCCCGCTCGGTATGATCCCTCCATAGGATTTTGACGAATGGAATCGTCTTCTTTCTCATGACTCGTTCTTGTCTGTCAAGAACTCGTTCGGGTTCTTCTATAAAAGTGAGATCTTCACGTATCTGTTCCAGTGGATACTGAACCATGTGAAGGGGATGATACTGGTACCCTTTGAGTAAGGACACATGAAACACATTGTGCACATGCGAAAGCTGCGGAGGTAACGCCAATCGGTAAGATACTTCACCGACTCGTTCAATGATATCAAAGGGTCCGATGAAACGAGGACTGAGCTTCCCTTTAATCCCGAAGCGTCTAACACCACGTGCCGGCGAAACCTTAAGGAAGACGTGATCTCCTACGTTAAAGTGCATGTCCCTACGATGCTTATCGGCGTAACTCTTTTGACGTGACCGTGCTTCCTGAATTTTCTGCTTAGCTACTGCGATCTTCTCATTGGTCATCTCTATGATTTCTGGTCCTTCGAGTGTTCGCTCACCAACCTGATCCCAGCAGATTGGGGCGCGACACTTTCTGCCATACAACATCTCAAACGGAGCACACTTGATGCTTGCGTGCCAGCTGTTGTTGTATGCAAACTCCACCAAACAGATGTAATCGTCCCAATCACCCGTCCATTCCAACGCACATGACCTCAACATATCTTCCAATGTCTGAATGGTTCGCTCCGACTGTCCGTCAGTTTGAGGATGAAAAGCCGTGCTAAGCTTAAGTTGTGTTCCCCAAGCTTTCTGCATACTCTTCCAAAAGCGCGAAATGAATCGAGGATCTCTGTCTGAGATGATGATGGATGGTGCACCATGGAGTCTCATGATCTCTCTTTTGTACGTATCTGCGAGTTTACTTACCGGATCTTCCTTGCGGATCAGTAAGAAATGAGCTGATTTGGTAAGTCGATCTACGATAACCCAAATTGCATCGTGCTTCCTCTTGGTAGGCGGAAGACCAGTAACAAAATCCATGGTGATTTTGCCCCACTTCCACTCTGGAATATCTAACAGTTGAAGTAGACTGCCAGATCGCTGATGCTCGATCTTAACCTGCTGGCAGGTAAGACATTTGGAGACGTAAGTGGCCACATCCTGTTTCATACCACTCCAACAAAAGTACTGCTTGATGTCATGGTACATCTTAGTCGAACCAGGATGTATAGAGAATGGGGAGCTATGAGCTTCAGCTAACAAAGCTTCCCGGAGTTCTTGGTCATCAGGAACACAAAGTCTCGTGCCCTGTCATACGATACCATCTGCATCTACTCTGAATTCCGTCTGCTTTTCCAAATTCTTGCTATTGCCCAGATTTCTCCGTCATCCTTCTGAGCTTCCTTGATCTTAGAGAGTAACTCGGTTCTACTCTAAGATTAGCCCAGTAACCGTGTTGTCTACGTACCATGATCTCGATGTCTAGTCGCTCCAAGTCTCTGATGATTTCCTCTTCGATTTTAATGTCGTTGATCATTCCGGACTTCCTGCTAAGAGCATCTGCTACTACGGTTGCCTTTCCGGGATGATATTGTAGATTAATCTCATAATCCTTCAACAGTTCTAACCATCTCCTCTGCCTCATGTTCAATTCACGTTGAGTGAAGATATACTTCAAGCTCTTGTGGTCCGTGAAAATGTCACATGATTCTCCATACAAGTAGTGCCTCCATATCTTCAATGCAAAAAACCACAGATGCAAGTTCCAGGTCATGCGTGGGGTAATTTTCCTCATAAGGCTTAAGCTGCCGTGAAGCGTACGCGATCATTTTCCCATGTTGCATGAGAACACAGCCAAGTCCCTTCCCCGATGCATCGCTGTAGATTTGAAATCCACCCGTACCAGATGGTAGAGTAAGAATAGGTGCAGATACTAGCTTCTGCTTCAAGTCTTCAAAGCTCTTCTCTCGATATTCAGTCCAGACGAATTTCTCCCCTTTCCGCATCAGTTTGGTCAATGGTAGTGCTAGGCGGGAAAAGTTCTCCACGAACCTACGGTAATATCCAGCTAAGCCTAAGAAACTGCGGACTTCCGTCGCTGATGTCGGCCTTGGCCACTTAGTAATGGCCTCACCCTTCGCTGGATCCATAGTGATTCCTTCTGCTGATACAATGTGACCTAAGAATGCCACCTTGTCTAACCAGAACTCACACTTAGAGAACTTAGCATACAGCTGCTTCTGGTGAAGAATCTGTAGTACTGTACGAAGATGGTCTTCGTGTTCCTCCTTGGACTTTGAGAAAATCAGGATGTCATCGATGAAAACAATGACGAAGTTGTCCAGAAATTCATGGAAGATTCTGTTCATCAAATCCATGAACACTGCTGGAGCATTTGTCAGGCCAAATGGCATAACTACAAACTCGTAGTGGCCATAGCGGGTACGGAAATCAGTCTTAGCGATGTCCTGCTCCTTGACCCGTAGCTGATGATAGCCTGACCTAAGATCAATCTTGGAGAAGTGTTTGGCCCCTTGGAGTTGGTCAAACAGATCATCAATGCGTGGCAGTGGATATCTATTCCGAATGGTAATCTTGTTGAGCTCGCGATAGTCTATGCAAAGACGCATACTGCCGTCCTTCTTCTTAACAAACAAAACCGGTGCGCCCCATGGAGATGCGCTCGGTCGAATAAAACCTCGTTCAAGAAGTTCTTGCAGTTGATCCTTCAGCTCCTTCAACTCTATGGGAGCCATGCGATAAGGAGCTTTGGAGCTTGGTTCAGCTCCTGGAATAAGCTCGATACTGAATTCCACTTCTCGTGCAGGTGGTATGCCCGGAAGTTCTGCTGGAAAAACATCTTGGAATTCCGACACTATAGGTTGATCCTGAATTGATGGGGATTCAGCATCCATGTCGTGAACCGTAGCTAGATAACCCTCGCAGCCATGTGACAGTAGTGCACGTGCTTGCAGGGTAGATATGACTTGTACCGATCGTCCGGGTATGAACCCGTTATGAATGTACTCTGGTGCATTAACATCACCGAACATGATATGAATGGCAGTCTATGGTAGCATGATGCTTGGATAGCCAATCCATGCCCAAAATCATGTCGAAGTCATTCATGTCCAGCGGAAGTGCGTCGACAGGTCGAACCTTATCGTCAAATTCTAGGGGAAGACTCTTGTATACACGAGTGATTAATACAGAGTCCCTCAAAGGCGTGGAAATAGTAAGCCTATTTTCTAGTGGCATGGGGAGAATCCTAATGTTCTTAGCATAAGCAGTAGAAATAACCGAGTGCGTAGCACCCGTATCGAAAAGGACACATGCAGCTTAACCATACATATACAAGATTCCAGTGATGGTACCTGTAGACTTGTTGGCCTGGTCTCGAGATGTCGTCTAGACACGCCCGGTAGTAGGAGGCGGCTTGGTATCAGCATGTCCCGATGTACCCTCCATCTCGCCCTTACGGCAATCCTTCATAATATGGCCAGGAAGACCACACTTGAAGCATGTGTTAGTATTACGGTGACATGGTCCTGGGTGCCTACGGTGGCAAGTAGAGCAAAGAGGATGAGTGAATCCTCCAGCAGGTGCTCTGGCTGGCTGGGAACCTGATAAAACATATTACATAAACATGATAATTGGGTACAAAGGAAAAAGCGGATAATCGTAAGATTGAATACCAGTGATAGCTGGACGGCTAGGCTGCGAACCTCTCTGGTTCTGGTCCCTACCGTTTCCATGGTTCCTGGTAGAAGTTTTGCTAAATGTCAGAATATGAGTTATAACATGAAATCATAAGGAAATGCGTAAGTATTAGGACCTGCTGCTGTTGGAGTGCCCAGCGTTGTTACGGTAATTATCATTACCGCCACGCCTATCCGTAGCAGAACGGTCGTTAGTCTGACCGTTTCCCTAGGGCTGATGAGGCTGCTGCTGAGTAGCCGGCTGAGACCGGTCCCCAGTTTTCTGCCTAGAATATACATTTAAAGAGATGAATAATTGACATAATTGGAAAGTATACGGATTGATCACCGCTTGAATACGAATGTTTACCTCTTGTCGGGTCTTTCAGCTTCCCCGAACTCATCTCTCTCCTGCAGCATCTCCAGCTTACGTGTGACACCCCAGGCAAATCCCACATCGGCTGTGGCCAGGAGAGATCTTGGCTCATAAGAAAACATTTGCCTTCTCATGACACAACGCGTTTTGTGGTCTACTGCACGTGGGGTTCTTAGGAACTGGCAGTTAAGCGTGCTCATGTCAGAGTAGTACTAGCCTGGGTGACCAGCCGGGAAGTACTTACATGAGGGCCATAAAGCAAAGCCGTGAGCCTATGGGCAAAGCGGACAATATTGTGGTCTGAGTAGGCGGGATGTTACAAGTGGTATCAGAGCCACTCCTGAGCCGTTCAGGATGGTGGGGCAAACCTCATCGAGGACGATGAGTCCCGAAGGGGGGGTGATTGTGACACCCCAGGCAAATCCCACATCGGCTGTGGCTAGGAGAGATCTTGGCTCATAAGAAAACATTTGCCTTCTCATGACACAACGCGTTTTGTGGTCTACTGCACGTGGGGTTCTTAGGAACTGGCAGTTAAGCGTGCTCATGTCAGAGTAGTACTAGCCTGGGTGACCAGCCGGGAAGTACTTACATGAGGGCCATAAAGCAAAGCCGTGAGCCTATGGGCAAAGCGGACAATATTATGGTCTGAGTAGGTGGGATGTTTCATTACGTGTTGCATCGGCCACTTGTGCTACAGTGTTGAACGTAGCACACACCAGATTGTTTGCGACCGATGTGCGAAGAGCCCATCTAAAGTGATGTGCCTGCTCTTCAGGAGTACCTGCTGCCGCACCAAGGAAACCAGCTAAGCGAAGAAAGCGCTGCATAAACTCGTTGCTATTCTCCCCAACTCTCTATCGGATCCCATGGTACTCTCTCTTGAGCTTGTCCTGCTCAGCCTTAGGAAAGAACTGCTCCATCACCCTGTCCTTGAACTGAGCCCAAGTCAAACCAGCAACCCACTCGTCACCACCTTCAGACTGCATCAATGCTAACCACCAGTTTAGCACATCGCCTTCGAACCGATAGCATGCCAACCTCGCCTTGTATGCGGGGTCACAGCCCATAGCATTGAAAATCTTCTCGATGTGAGCCAACCAGCTTTCAGCATCGTTGGGGCTATCTGTCTTCTCAAAAGCTCGAGGGCGGAGCTTGTTGAATCTCTCCAACCATACTGCTAATGTCACTGGAGGAGGAGGAGGAGGTGCCTGATTATGCTGCTGATTGTTGGCAGCTTGAACTTCAGCCCTGATGTCATTCCTCAGTTGAGGAAGCAAAGCTTGCATAGCAACTTGAATTGCAGCATTGAGCTGCTCCTGTTCGCGTGTGAGAACCATCTGACAGTATAACATAAAACATATGATTAAACAGATCAAAACATAAAATCTATATATACATGAAAAAAATTTATACCAAAATTTCACGAGAAAAATTTTATGCAAGAAAATTTTGTGTATGAATGTATGATGCAGTTTTATGAAAACTTTTGTATGCTCGAGAGTGAACGCCTATGGTCAGTTCACCCCAAACAAAAGACATGGCGAGGGGACGCCTATGGGTCGGTCCCAAATTTAAAAGTTTCGATAAAACACATGCGACTAGATAGGGCCAGTCCTGTACCAACCATTACTTAGTCAAAAATCTGCGACAATGACATATATATGTATGCTTAAAAATGATGAATACATGAAAACAACTGTCAGTTCTAGGAAGACCGTAGTGACTACCCACTAATCACAGGTCATATTTGAGAGCCTACAGGTCGAAGCCTTGGCTCTGATACCATAATTGTAACACCCCATTTTGATAATGGAAATGTCACATGCAATTATGGCGTGTCATCAAAGCATACAAGGAAAAATGTCTAAACATTACTTGACCATAAAAGGAAAATACCGGAATCAAACATCGGTAGTCCAAAAGTAAAGCTCATCACACACAAACATAGTATAATAAAGGAAAGGACTAAACTGTGAGAACTCGTATTTCCCTGGTATTATTTTATTCTTTTATTCATGTTTCTTGAATTTTCCAACATGTTATGTTTTCTTGTATTCTTCATACGAAAATCCTGAGATCTTTATAATTTTAAATAAATTATAAATTAAATATTTTTCTGAACATTGATAATACTTTATTCGGAATTATAAAAAATTTAATTTATTTTTCCGTATTTGTTTAAATCAAAATTTTGATTTAAAAGCATCCGCGCGCGTTTTATAAGAGTTTACCCGAATCAACGGAACGAGAACTGATGGCTAAATATTTCGACTTTATGAAGTCAAAATACATGTTTCGATAAATATTTTGTTTTCGTGTTATAACTTGCACCGAGTCGGAATGATTAGTCTTTTAAGAGTTGTGTCGGGCTAGGACTAAAATTTAGTTGGGCTAAGATTTTTGCTAAGGAATTTGGGTAATGGGCCAAAAAACCTCATCCCATCTTTTCTTTTCTTCCTGTCGATACAAACACAAACATCTCTTTATCTTTTTTTAACTAGCTACTACAAAATCTGTTGCCAAACACCCCTTTATTTTCTTAACTAGCTAACTCCTACAAAACCCATTGCCAAACACCATTTTTATATTTGTCTCTAGCAAAAAATAATGAACAAACATTCTCTTAACCAATTACTTATAAAAATAAAAACATTTACTACATCTAAAGTTACCAGTAAAAAAAACATATTTCTCCCTGTTCTCTGCTCCGACGAAACCAACACCACCAACATCATCTTCATTCAATTTTTCCTATAATCATCATTTAAACAACCAAAAATCATTCCTACATTAATTATCATCAAAACCCACCCTTAAAATCTCACATGCAATTGATTTTGTAGAAATCAAGAATCATAAGAATTTGAGATATTGAGAACTTAATCATTCCAATAGGTTTGTATTGTGTTATTAGGGTTTAGGCATTGTTAATTTTGTGTTTGGAACCCTAGTTGTGATCTTTGTTGAATGCTAAGTTTTGATCATACCATGAATAGAGTAGTTTGATATAGCCTTGATATAATTTAGTTAGTGTAGGATGTATTTTTGATGTTTTGGATTGAATTAGAGGTTGTTTGGTATAGAGAGTATTATACCAAAATTCGGACAGCAGGTTTGTAAGCTCAAAACTCACATATTTTCCCACTGTAGCTATTATTTTTATAGCTTAGATGGATTCTTTGACCCTTTTACATGTTAGTAGCGAGTTGGATGGGCGATCAACTCCTCCAGATGAGTGAGTTATGACCGATTTACGTTTGTGAAACTAATCTGACCCAACAGATTTGTATAGCTATTTGCTACAGGTCATGGGCCATATAATTGATCTTTTAAGGCAATTTGAGTTAGTACACATTATAACCTAACAAACGCCACTGACCTCGCATCGATTGCTATCACGGTTTGTAATTTATGACCAAAACGGTAAACCCGAGTTCGAAAACCTAAATTCTGATTTCGTAACCTTCAAAGAATGCAATTTTCCCGACAATTGGTATTAGCTATTTACTCGTGGTTAGAATGGGCCGAAAGTAGAGTCTTGAGGCTTTCCAATGGTGGAAATCTCAGGCCCTTAAACCTTATAGGTTAACGGGTTATTTTATCCCAACTTTGATTAGTGCAGTTTGACCATTAAGTGCTTACGGGATGTCTGTTAGTGTTTTGGACTTTTAGAAAGTTTCGTAAACTCTTAGATCGAATGGTTGGATATTCTGGAAACCTTATGAGAGACCCGTTCAAGTGGTGAAAATCCCATAGTTGTTGGACTTATGGATTGGGAGCTACGCCCTTTACAAAACAGCTATACCAGAAAATGTGACTTTACGCCTACGGTTTATAAATTGTTGGCGTTTTTAGGTGCAAATCACTTGGGTTACTTGATTTGAGACCTTGGGCTATTATGTTATGCATTTTCTACAGGTTGTGTGTCATGAAGGTCATGACCACAGTTAGGCTCGGTTGGTTGTGCAAGTTATATACATATTACATTTTTCCAAAATATTTTATACAACTGTTTATATTTTTATGAAACGCATACTTAAGGGTCGTGATCACTCTTGTAGGTCAAGAGTAACCCTTGGATTATTTCCCATTGCCATCTACAGCCCGGTTCTCATACCCGTCACACTTGTACTAAGGTACTCTTGGCACCATTGTATTGCTTTGATTTCTATTTGATTAAATGCTTTGATTATGAAATTGGGGTTTTTGTATTTAGACCGTATGCTACTGATGTCAAGGTGGTATTATGATCATGATAGGTCTTATGTACTTGTAGAGGCATTGCTTAGGGTGTGCAAGTGTTTAGGTGATGCTAGAAGTAAATTTTAGTGTAAAAATGAGGTTAAGAATGATAGCAGATTGCTACAGCCATTCATGAAATTTTTCTCTAAATAAGACCTGAAACTTTCTTGATTTTTGGATAGCCTTGGTTATGTAGTAAAGTTGGTGATTTGGGTGGTTTTTGGAAGTGTCCGGATGAGTAAAATATGGTCTTTTTATCAAAACTAATCAATACCGACATGTGCGCCAAATTTGTGTTTGGGGTCAAAGCATAAAAAGCCAAAGTGTGTATTTTTATGACTTATTACAGTAACATAGGTCAAATTTGAACATTTTCAATTGATTTCAAGTTAAAATATTTTACGAAATGTAAATGATGGTCAAAATGGTTTTATGTAAATTTTTGTCGAAAAAGTCAAATCTGAGTAGTCTGCACTAAAACTGCATTTCCCGTTGATTGGTAATAGCTTTAATAGTGTTTCTTAAAGATTTGAAAAGGTAGCAATTTTATCTTTCCAGGGCCATAAAGTTTGGGTTTATAGCTACTATATAACTCTAGATATGATACAATCTTTACAGCATGTTTCTGAAAATTTAGTGCAGCCAATTTGTTAACGTTAATTTTTGACTCAAAGTGTACAAGTGTTTGCTACTTATGGGTTTGATGAGCATTGTTAATGTTTATAAACATGATCATACAGTGGGTAAGTAGTGTTTTTAAGTCAAAATTGATCCGAGTCAATAGGTTGCAATGCCTTGCGAGTTATAAGATGGTTTATGTACTAATAGTAACCAAAGCGTTTTCTAAACGTTATTTTTGTATCTTATAAGTTTTCGCGCCCCACCATCGTAGTCCTGGATGACATAAAGTTTCTTGATTTCTCGTTGTTACTACTCAGCCCTTAAGTTCCATATTGATTCACCTCGTAGCTAAGGTGAGTTCATAGCCCATTTTACTACTTGTACATTGTTTCTAAACGCGGGATGAGATTTTACATGGTGGAACACATCCATTTAAAAACTGTATGCTATCTAGAACTTGTATGCTATTCAGACTTGTATGCTTTCCAACAGTTTTCATTGATATTATTGCTTATAGTTAATAGCCTTAAGTTTCCTCTCTTGATCATGAACCGTTAATTGTCCCGTATGCTTTGCGCTAAGCGCGAATGTTGTGGGTGGATCCATCGGGATTGACAATTCCCGTCCCGATTACCTTGACGCACTTACATTTGTTTATACTTGAGTATTTAGGCTGAATACTCCTTAGAGGAACTTACTTTGAGTTAAGCTTCGGTTCATGAACTAAACAGCAATAATATTGGTTTCAGACTATGGTTAATGATCATAACCATTTTCTCTATTTACTTGTTTTACAAATGAATGCTTGTGTTCCACATCTTTACTGCTAAACCTATGAATATCACTCAACTTTATGTTGACGATTTTACATGTTTAATCTCAGGTATTAATACTTAGCTTTGCTTGGATGGGAGCCCGCAGGATATTATCGCAGTTTGGAGATTTCTGTGTGTACTTAAATTTTGGTTTATCAAAAAACTGTCAGAAGTTTATCATGTATTCTTTGTAACTATAAGTTACAAAAACATAATTAAATTATAGATTTCCGCTTATAAAAATCTTGGACCTTTGTTTAAAAACTCTGATTCTTTAAGATTTAATGTATAAATTTTTATTACGTCAACTTTATGTCAATAATATTTCATTGTTTCTTGTACCATGACGTGGCGCCCCCTTGTTGCCTAGTTGTTCCATACCTGATTTTGGGGGTCTCACAGATTGGTATCAGAGCGATGGTTATAGGAAACTGAGTCTTTTTTTTCAAAACTTAGTCTATAACCGAAAAGTTCAAATATTTCATGTTTTGAAGTGTCAAACACAGAATCTGCCATTGTTGTTCGATATCTGCGCGGGTAACTCTCTAATCCTTATTATTTATTTTTAATTATCGTTGTAGTATTTCACCTCTTGATTACTATTTGAAATATTACATTACCCTCATGAAGATAATTACTATCTCCTTTCAAAGCCTTTGTGCTCAATGAATTATCATTAGATATTATGTGATTACATCTGCCCTTACCGTATTTCTTGAATTCTTGTTCATGTAAACTTCATCTTGTTACAATAATTTTATATTGTTATGACGTTACATACTTGTATTTGGAGCGCGTATGCTGTCGACTTTTCATACTCACTTTTCTGAGTACTATTGTTATTTTGTCTATACGTGATACGACTGACCTCACATACTCGTTCGTTTTGAACCGTCTGTTTTTCTCGACTCACTGTTACAAGTTGTGCGTATTCTTGTAATACCATTGTTTGGGATTAACAAGTGTTGCTTTCAATGAAACTTCCGATTTTCCATTTTACTACCCTGTGCGTTAGTTCCACTGTTACACCTCTTTAAGATATCTATTTAGATATCCAAATTGTTTTCCGACCATCTGTGATTGGATGCCTTGAAAATTAGTCTGTACACCATTGTGTAGCTCAACATGTCTCCGAAAAATACTAAAGGACATCATGTGAGTCGCACATCTCAAATCATTCCTTAAAATCCGTGCTGAATAATATCGTGAGTTTTTGTAACCTTGAGTGACTTTTACGTCACCATCTTACACGACACTCGTATATCGATTAAATATTATTTTGTTAACCATTCTACGTTTCGACTTCGATTTACAACGTTCGGTTGTACCTTGGAAACACCATCGTCATCTTGTAATTCATATCCTATGATATAACATGGTGCTTGTTTGGAATACGATTTTACTTCTATAAACTTGTATCCTTCCCTTTTATTTAACCTCCTTTCCCGGGAGTGCGACTCCTTAATGTTCCATTTCTTTCTTGGTATGTTTTGTTTTTTTGGAAAATCGCGCCGCCAAGAGACCTTCCTACCTTGCATCTTGAAATCGAAGACAAGGATGTCATGCGCCGTTTTGATTTCTTAGATTATCGTTGGTATTCATAAACCAATTTTATACTATGTTTTTCTTTATATGCTTAACTATATAATCTATTCTCTTTCGTATTTATGGAATCCACAAGTCACGTATGTACATAAATTCCGGGTCGTTATGAAGTTTGATTAAATTTCAAGGTGTCGAAAAATATACTTTCTGAAGAAAATCTACAGGTAATTTAACGGTGTCGAGCAAATATTTTTATAAAGTTCAGACTTAAAAATATGTTTATACTTGTTGAGACATTCATTTAGACATAAAATTCGAACCGTAACTCTTATAAACGAGCAAGTTACGCTCATTTGCAATTTGTAAAATTTAATAACTTATTTTCTGTGAATATGTAAATTATTGCTTATGCAGAACTGCAGGGGGTAAAATCGTCATTTCTGGTCCGTTTCGGCCTTCAGCCGAAACACGAAAGTTGTCTGAAATGTCATTTTACGTCTACCGCGAGGGAACTAGTGTCGAAACTGAGTATTTATGGGTCTTTTATCTAATAAAGTCTGCATTTTCTAAAAATATCATTTTGTTGACAGATCTGATTTGAAGGCGTTTTCGCCTATTTTTTTTTTGTCCCTTTAAAAGGTTGCTTAAAATGTCGTTTTACATTTACCGCGTAGGTAACCAAGTCCGAAAACTAGCATAAACAGGTCAAATCTTAAAAATAAAAACCTGCGTTTTAAGATAATATAGTCAAACCTGCGCAGAACGTGCAAGGGCATTTTGGTCATTTTACATTCCGTTTCAGTCTTGAGTAGAAATAGAAAGTTGTTCGGAACATTTTTTTACCCTAAATTGCTTTAGACTACAAGTCTTGAAAATGTCATTTTACGGGTTAATTGATCGGATCAGACCTAAAAGTCAAAGTTGACTAAAAGAAAGTCAAAGCTGATAGAATTTTGAAATATGGTTTTTAGGCGTTTTTGAGTTCGTTTGAGCTTGTAGAACTTTAACAAATGATATTTTACAACTAGCAAACATTAGTTACGTTTGAAGACATTTAAAAATAGTAACTTTGGGTACGAGTTATACATACATATATTGTGAACTTTTGAAACCGAGTGTTTAGATAACCGATGGTGAGCTATAATTTTGTCGAAAGTTGTACATTTTTATGTCAATTAGTTACGATGTGAACGCATACGGAATTCCTTTTTCCTTTCTTTTATATATGACTTATTTGTCATTTTATATTATCTTTCGTTTCTCTCATCGTACCACTGATTTGGGTCGAGATTTGAAGTTCTTGTTTTCACATCGTTCGTTATCATTTTAACACGTGTCTCATGACGATTCCGGCTAAAGATTTTGAAACCTTATCACCTTGTAACCATTTCATCGATTTCGTATTAATTATCCTTTACTACCCTCATGTAACCTACTTGCTATTTATACATTCTATAATGTCGCCATATAAACTCAAACTCGTATTTTTTGCAAATCATTTTACAAATCGTTCTACTTTGACTTTATAAAATACTTGAATGTTACTTTATAACGTCAAGTAATATTGTTTTACGAGGTATTTTCACAAATTATTTTACCTTGATCTTATAAAAGAATTCATGTAACATTAAAGGTGTTGATTTAAATACCAAGCGAATTATTTACTTGCGAAAAGTTTCATAAATCATATTAAATTCTATTTTACAAATGGGGTTATATTCATATTTTAAATGTATGACATGTAATACTAGTTTGACGAAACTGGCCATCGCGTTGCTAGTCCTAAATTATGCATGGCCTGATCACCTATGCGTAATTTAGAAGGAGCCATGCGAGGCTAAATTAGTAGTCACCTTAAATATTTTAACCAGAACCAACTTTTTACATGTTTTTCTAAAAAAAAGTTAGATGAAATAAAGTTTTGAAAACTTTTACATATTGTGCGAGTAGCACCCTTTCATGATATAAGCATATATTTCCTTGTCTTTTCTTGAACAAATTACGAGTCTGCGAGTACATGTTTCTTTATTCAATGATATATGTTCTACTTATTACCTCATTTTTCTATTATGATATTATTCCCTTTACCACTCGTCTAATTACTGACCATTGATACCAGACTTGAAAGTGTCAATGTTTTGTGCCTCTTCATCGACCAACCTTCTCTATCTATTTTGGTAGATCTTCGAAACGTCTCTGGACGCGGATAATGATTTATGACTGAACGTGAACGATAATTTTGTGTATTTGTCATGATGTGTGTTAGACACTATCGTCTCGAAATTCATTCGTGTGAACCATGTGTTGACATCTTTCTCTCATTGCTAATGTTGTTTTATTTTACTAGAATTATTCGCAAGTGACTTTTTTAAGAATTTTCCTTGATTCGAAAATTTGTTGTGTAACTTTTCTCTTTCGATCGTGTATCGACCATCGAGAACTTAATAAGCCGTTGTTGGTGACCCCAACCACGCTCATGAATTAATCTTGCTAAATCCTTCGGTTTCTTATTTTCTTAGCATGGAGTCTTTAATCTATCATGTTCATTAAGAATTGGTACAAGTTACGTTTATCCTCTCGTGCTATTGCTCGCATACTAATTATTGATTATTATTCGTTTCGTACTCGTTTGCTATCTTGTCACCTTTTGAAAACCAGAATATGTCACATGTTTACCATTTGGTGCAGTAAACACCTTATTGGATTTTTAAAAATTATTATAAATTTTTAAGAACGTTTTACATATTTTATCGAATGTTTAAATTACCAAAATACCCGTTTCATGTTTAATGTCGGATCTATACATCCTCTTTGGTAGATTTATAACTAGTGTTAAAAAGGATGTCAAGCTTTATCTTTTAAAGTATTTGATTGTATCATGCTTTACTTTCAACCTAATAAAATTATCAATTTAATTTATACTTTCTAGCAATGATTCTAAATAATTCGAAAACTTGATTTTCTCTAATGGTAACGATAAACATGAGTTTTTAACAATAATTTCATACAATCATTCAAAAGATCTTAGCTGATCTAAATAATTATTTGAACTGAGTTACTTTTACTTTGAAATCCTTATCAAGAAAATACTTATGCTGCGTTTGAAAGTAATATCAAATCCTAGACAGATAATAGTGACAACATGTATTTTAAATGTCTTTATGAAATTCATATTCCCCTCTATTTCCCTAGTAAGTAGATTATTACATTTTAAGATTGTCATGTTTTACAGTTTGCGCGATTTGCGATTCTTTGTCGATTATCAATCTTAACTCGTTCTAGCGCACCTTCTCCGTTTAAGCAATGCTCGTGTTCATTCCATCTCTTTATATTTCTTCGTACCGAAAAGTTATTATTCTAATCCAAGTTGGAAATTAATTCAAAAAAAGAAGTTAAGGAACTGAAGCGTAGTTCGATTCCAATTGTTAAGGTTCGTCGTGGTGCAAAAATCACCTGGGAAAGCGAAGAATCAGTTCTAAACTTAGTATCCCCATTTGTTCTCATCTTTTTCCGTCTCTAGTTGAACTCTGAGGGACCAGAGTTCCTTTAGGGGGGTCGACTGTGAGAACTCGTATTTCTTCGGTATTATTTTATTCTTTTATTCATGTTTCTTGAATTTTCCAACATGTTATGTTTTCTTGTATTCTTCATACGAAAATCCTGAGATCTTTATAATTTTAAATAAATTATAAATTAAATATTTTTCTGATCATTGATAATACTTTATTCGGAATTATAAAAATTTTATTTTATTTTTCCGTATTTGTTTAAATCAAAATTTTGATTTAAAAGCATCCGCGCGCGTTTTATAAGAGTTTACCCGAATCAACGGAACGAGAACTGATGGCTAAATATTTCGACTTTATGAAGTCAAAATACATGTTTCGATAAATATTTTGTTTTCGTGTTATAACTTGCACCGAGTCGGAATGATTAGCCTTTTAAAAGTTGTGTCGGGCTAGGACTAAAATTTAGTTGGGCTAAGATTTTTGCTAAGGAATTTGGGTAATGGGCCAAAAAGCCTCATCCCATCTTTTCTTTTCTTCCCGTCGATACAAACACAAACATCTCTTTATCTTTTTTTAACTAGCTACTACAAAATCTGTTGCCAAACACCCCTTTATTTTCTTAACTAGCTAACTCCTACAAAACCCATTGCCAAACACCATTTTTATATTTGTCTCTAGCAAAAAATAATGAACAAACATTCTCTTAACCAATTACTTATAAAAAACACATTTACTACATCTAAAGTTACCAGTAAAAAAAACATATTTCTCCCTATTCTCTGCTCCGACGAAACCAACACCACCAACATCATCTTCATTCAATTTTTCCTATAATCATCATTTAAGCAACCAAAAGTCATTCCTACATTAATTCTCATCAAAACCCACCCTTAAAATCCCACATGCAATTGATTTTGTAGAAATTAAGAATCATAAGAATTTGAGATATTGAGAACTTGATCATTCCAATAGGTTTGTATTGTGTTATTAGGGTTTAGGCATTGTTAATTTTGTGTTTGGAACCCTAGTTGTGATCTTTGTTGAATGCTAAGTTTTGATCATATCATGAATGGAGTAGTTTGATATAGCCTTGATATAATTTAGTTAGTGTAGGATGTATTTTTGATGTTTTGGATTGAATTAGAGGTTGTTTGGTATAGAGAGTATTATACCAAAATTCGGACAGCAGGTTTGTAAGCTCAAAACTTACATATTTTCCTACTGTAGCTGTTATTTTTATAGCTTAGATGGATTCTTTGATCCTTTTACATGTTAGTAGCGAGTTGGATGGGCGATCAACTCCTCCAGATGAGTGAGTTATGACCGATTTACGGTTGTGAACCCAATCTGACCCAACAGATTTGTATAGCTATTTGCTACAGGTCATGGGCCATATAATTGATCTTTTAAGACAATTTGAGTTATTACACATTATAACCTAACAAACGCCACTGACCTCGCATCGATTGCTATCACGGTTTATAATTTATGACCAAAACGGTAAACCCGAGTTCGAAAACCTAAATTCTGATTTCGTAACCTTCAAAGAATGCAATTTTCCCGAAAATTGGTATTAGCTATTTACTCGTGGTTAGAATGGCCGAAAGTAGAGTCTTGAGGCTTTCCAATGGTGGAAATCTCAGGCCCTTAAACCTTATAGGTTAACGGGTTATTTTATCCCAACTTTGACTAGTGCAGTTTGACCATTAAGTGCTTACGGGGTGTCTGTTAGTGTTTTGGACTTTTAGAAAGTTCCATAAACTCTTAGATCGAATGGTTGGATATTCTGGAAACCTCATGAGAGACCCGTTCAAGTGGTGAAAATCCCATAGTTGTTGTACTTATGGATTGGGAGCTACTCCTTTACAAAACAGCTATACCAGAAAATGTGACTTTACGCCTACGGTTTATAAATTGTTGGCGTTTTTAGGTGCAAATCACTTGGGTTACTTGATTTGAGACCTTGGGCTATTATGTTATGCATTTTCTACAGGTTGTGTGTCATGAAGGTCATGACCACAGTTAGGCTCGGTTGGTTGTGCAAGTTATATACATATTACATTTTTCCAAAATATTTTGATACAACTGTTTTATATTTTTATGAAACGCATACTTAAGGGTCGTAATCACTCTTGTAGGTCAAGGGTAGCCCTTGGATTATTTCCCATTGCCATCTACAGCCCGGTTCTCATATCCGTCACACTTGTACTAAGGTACTCTTGGCACCATTGTATTGCTTTGATTTCTATTTGATTAAATGCTTTGATTATGAAATTGGGGTTTTTGTATTTAGACCATATTCTACTGATGTCAAGGTGGTATTATGATCATGATAGGTCTTGTGTACTTGTAGAGGCATTGCTTAGGGTGTGCAAGTGTTTAGGTGATGCTAGAAGTAAATTTTAGTGTAAAAAATGAGGTTAAGAATGATAGCAGATTGCTACAGCCATTCATGAAATTTTTCTATAAATAATACCTGCAACTTTCTTGATTTTTGGATAGCCTTGGTTATGTAGTAAAGTTGGTGAGTTGGGTAGTTTTTGGAAGTGTCCGGATGAGTAAAATATGGTCTTTTTATTAAAACTAGTCAATACCGACATGTGCGCCAAATTTGTGTTTGGGGTCAAAGCATAAAAAGCCAAAGTGTGTATTATTATGACTTATTACAGTAACATAGGTCAAATGTGAATATTTCCAATTGGTTTCAAGTTAAAATATTTTACGGAATGTAAATGATGGTCAAAATGGTTTTATGTAAATTTTTGTCGAAAAAGTCAAATCTGAGTACTCTGCACTAAAACTGCATTTCCCATTGATTGGTAATAGCTTTAATAGTGTTTCTTAAAGATTTGAAAAGGTAATAATTTTATCTTTCCAGAGCCATAAAGTTTGGGTTTATAGCTACTATAGAACTCTAGATATGATACAATCTTTACAGCATGTTTCTGAAAATTTAGTGCAACCAATTTGTTAACGTTAATTTTTGACTCAAAGTGTACAAGTGTTTGCTACTTATGGGTTTGATGAGCATTGTTAATGTTTATAAACATGATCATACAGTGGGTAAGTAGTGTTTTTAAGTCCAAATTGATTCGAGTCAATAGGTTGCAATGCCTTGCGAGTTATAAGATGGTTTATGTACTAATAGTAACCAAAGCGTTTTCTAAACGTTATTTTTGTATCTTATAAGTTTTCCCGCCCCGCCATCGTAGGTCCTGGATGACATAAAGTTTCTTGATTTCTTGTTGTTACTACTCAGCCCTTAAGTTCCATATTGATTCACCTCGTAGCTAAGGTGATTTCATAGCCCCTTTTACTACTTGTACATTGTTTCTAAACGCGGGATGAGATTTTACATGGTGGAACACATCCATTTAAAAACTGTATGCTATCAAGAACTTGTATGCTATTCAGACGTGTATGCTTTCCAACAGTTTTCATTGATATTATTGCTTATAGTTAATAGCCTTAAGTTTCCTCTCTTGATCATGAACCGTTAATTGTCCCGTATGCTTTGCGCTAAGCGCGAATGTTGTGGGTGGATCCATCGGGATTGACAATCCCCGTCCCGATTACCTTGACGCACTTACATTTGTTTATACTTGAGTATTTAAGCTGAATACTCCTTAGAGGAACTTACTTTGAGTTAAGCTTCGGTTCATGAACTAAACAACAATAATATTGGTTTCGGACTATGGTTAATGATCATAACTATTTTCTCTATTTACTTGTTTTACAAATGAATGCTTGTGTTCCACATCTTTACTGCTAAACCTATGAATATCACTCAACTTTATGTTGACGATTTTACATGTTTAATCTCAGGTATTAATACTTAGCTTTTCTTGGATGGGAGCCCGCAGGATATTATCGCAGCTTGGAGATTTCTGTGTGTACTTAAATTTTGGTTTATCAAAAAACTGTCAGAAGTTTATCATGTATTCTTTGTAACTATAAGTTACAAAAACATAATTAAATTATAGATTTCCGCTTATAAAAATCTGGGACCTTTGTTTAAAAACTCTGATTCTTTATGATTTAATGTATAAATTTTTATTACGTCAACTTTATGTCAATAATATTTCATTGTTTCTTGTACCATGACGTGGCGCCCCCTTGTTGCCTAGTTGTTCCATACCTGATTTTGGGGGTCTCACATAAACAATGTCCATAGCAAATGTATCATAAGAAAGGAAATGCATAAAGTAAAGAAGGCTAGACAGCTTCCAGTCCATATGCACGTACTCTTAGTGTCTACGAGCGTCCCTGAGTACCTGCCGTTTTGGGAACATAGAAAAGAAAAACGGCTGAGCAATACGCTCAGTGCACGGATGTACAATAAAGCATGAATAGGATAAGCATATAACATATAACAGCGGAAGAAAACTAAGTCCCGAGTAACCTGGTTAAGTCTTGATAAAACTGGTTTTATAGTTTGAAAACTCTTATGTTTATCTTGTAAAAACTGTTATCTTATTTTACCATTAGCCAATATAGGTCATGAAAATCCACCGTGCATGAATACTTGGAGGGGTGACCTCATCATGCAAATTAGAGGGGCTGCCTCTAATTTAATATACTGGTTTTTGGGTAGGAGGGATCAGCTCCTTGTGAAGGATGCAAGGCACACACCAAATTCACCATGAAATCCTGACTGAAAACATGTAACTAGGATGCACCCATACGCCCCACATGATAAATATAATATAAATGGCCAAAAGCTGAAGGGACGCCGCGAGCATCACTCCGCCGTGGTGAAGTCATAACATCAGTGCCTCTAATATTATGGTTATCGTACCTCCATAACTAGGTGAAACTGGTCATGCATGTATATGGCTATAGGTATTCTTAATTAAACATAAGCAAATCAAACACATAACTTATACTACGGGAAAACATTTGGATGCATACGAGGAATCCTAATAAGGAAAAAATGTCCATACTGAAAGGACGGGAATCCGTACCTTATGTCCAGTGAACGAAGAAGATGAACTGAGAGGAATCCTACTTCCGTATCACTAGTGCTACATAAATACATACATGAATAAGTATCTGCTTACTAAATACGTAGTTGGTTTTATGTCATGTCTTAGCTTATTTTATATGTTCTTACCATGTTTTACTGTTTAAAGCCTTAAACTGTGTCTATCTTATATTCTGTTTAATCTGATTAAGTATTTCTGGTATTTCATGTATTATTATACTTACTGTGTAATAATAAGTAACTTTCCAAAAATAGCAGGTTTCCTAAAATAGATAGTTTCCAAAAATAGAAAGTTTCCAAAAATAGAAAGTTTCCAAAAATAGAAAGTTTCCAAAAATAGAAAGTTACCATAAATAGAAAGTTTCCAAAAATAGAAAGTTTCCAAAAATAGAAAGTTTCCAAAAATAGATTAGCTGCCTTATTTAATTAAGTTTCTAAAAATAGAAAGTATCCATAAATAGATTAGCTACCTTATTTAATTAAGTTTCTAAAAATAGAAAGTTTCCATAATTAGAAATAAGCTGGTTAAATAAGCTAAGTATATAAGCCTAAGTGTTTTCATGATTATTTTCTAAGTCATATAATATAATGTATAGTTTAATAATTATTTCATGTAATTAAATTAAACTATAGGTTAAAATATTTAATTAAAGTATAACATGTTTTTAATTAAATAAAGTTAAATACTTAGGTTAAAACATGTATTATTATTTATTAATAATATAACCTAAGTCATGTTAATTAATTAATTATAACCATGGTTTTTAAATAATTAATTAATTATAAGTCTAAAAATATATAAATACTTAGGTTAATTAATTTCATAATTATTAATAATTAAAATAACCTAAGTCATGTTATTAAATTAATCATGTCATATCATCAACAAACACCCCCTTTTGGTGTTTTGAGGGTGGCGGCCAAAAAGAAGAAGAAGAGGAGGGTTTTTAGATTTTTGTTAAAATCTTCTGTAATGTAAAAATGAGTAGTGTTTTTACCATAATCCTCCTTTAGTAAAAATACAAATGGGCTTGGCCCATTTTCTCCTTGTAGCCGCGGGTAGGGGCCCCCACATGGGGTACCCGTACCTTTTTCCGGGTCTCGATGTTTAGTTATTCGTTCATGACTATTTGTGTTCGCGTTTTATGTGTTCTCGTTACGTAATTATCGTGATCTAATATATTTATTTACGCTCGTAATAAATATATATACGTAATTAATAATAGTTCGTGTTTTAATTACGTTCATGATTTCATGATCGCATGTTCGTGATTAATTATTGCCAAATAATTATTACGTGTTCGTGCGTAGTAAATACTTATCGTGTTCTAACACGTACGTAATACGTAAAATCCTAACACGTAATCGTGATTATGCTATACTAGGAAAGTTTTAATCTAGTACGTACGATCTTAAGGGTACTATTCATGGTAAAAGCATGCGGGTTTTACACACACATAACACCCTAAAAATACGACTAACTGACGAACCTCAAAACCACGGTTGTCACACAATTTATCCTATCGGAAAATCTGCAGGACCGTGAGAAGATGATTCTCGTGTTCTTCTCTAGACTGGAGAAGATCAGAATGTTATCAATGAATATACTGACGAACTTGTCTAAGAATTTATGGAAAAGTTTTGACTCATCAGTTCCATAATATAGCTGGAGCATTCGGGAGCCCAAAAGCGTAATCACAAATTCAGAGAGACCATAACATGTGCAAAAAAATAGTCTTGGAAATGTCATGTTCCTTCTCTCACAACTGATGGCAGCATGATCGTGAATTGATCTTGGAAGAATGTTTACGACTTCGTAGCTGATCAGATAAATCTTCAATACGTGAAATATCGATTGTGAATGGTGATCTTGTCCAATTTACGGTAGTCAATACATGATCTCATCCTATCGTCCTCCTTCTTAACCGTCAGAACCGGTGTACCTCATGGTGATGCACTCGGGCGAATAAAACCTCGTTTCAGCAACTCTTGCAGCTAATCCGGCAACTCCTTTAACTCAGCAGAAGCCCTGTGGTAAGGATTATTGGAGACGGATTCTGCTATTAGAACAAGCTCGATGCTAAACTCCATCTCGTGGTTAGGAAGGGATTTCTGGAAACCCTTATGGAAATACATCTGGGAACTCTGGAATAATCGGCTGATCATGGATTTAAGGAACTTCAGAAGTCGCGCAATAAATGGTAGCTCGACAGTCTTCGCAGCTATAGGATAACAAGTCACATGCTTGTAAAGCAGAAACAATGTGTACTGATTTTTCTGGCAGGAATATAATGAATGTATTCGGGAATTAGTAAAACGGATCTTGTCTTCAACTGGAAGGAAAACCTTTATATATATGGGTGATAGAATGGAGTCTTTTTGGGCTGGGAGGTAGGTAATACATGATCTAAAATAAGCTGACATACGAATATGTGATGTAACCGTGGCAGATCTCGCTGAATGTGTTTCATTTGTATCCACACAGAACAAATATTGTGTGCTCAAACATGAACAATACGCCGGTAATGGTACTTGAAATTTTTAGTGGCATGATCCATACGTGACACAACGGGATGGGTATACTCCTTGGAGGGCACCCTGGATTACTGAGGCCCTGGTTTAGAAGATATACATGAGTTATGAGTATTGACTCGTGCTTTGAGAAAATATTCATATGACATGTGTCTTGACTGGTGTCTTGACGTGTGTCTTCAAAAAATATATGTGAGACATGTGTCTTAACTGATGTCTTGACATATGTCTTCAGAAGATATACATGAAGCATGTGTCTTGACTGATATAGGTCTTTAGAAAATATACGTGAAACATGTGTCTTGACTGATGTCTTGACATGTGTCTTCAGATATGAAACTGAATAAAGTTAAAAAAAATCTTGGTCATAATATCAGAATTGGCGGATCGGTTAGTTGCTGTCATGATAGCTGTCACTGTCGTCTTGTCTGTCAGTTTCATGACGGTCATTATCATGACCGTGATTCATGTACTATTCTGTTGAGTGGCCGGCTGGGTACCAGTTCCCACTCTTCTAACTGAAAGAACAACTGAGTGACGTGTGACATTTAATTGAGGAGGTAAAGGCATGGAATGGGATGGTAGCGTCTAATGGGTGAAGTATATTCTTGTCTGGAATTTCAAATCTATAGTCTTCGTCCTTGCTCTATATAATCTTCATATTATGAATAGCATCAGCATCTTGTGGAATCGCTAAGGTATGAGCAGCATCAGCATTTTGTAAGACCATGTCTATTGGCAAACTCAACCAACCAGTTGTAGGACAAATACTAATATAATATTCAAAGATTCCCAAGAACAAGAAACCCAAAGCAACCAAATGGTCACACTTTGACTCTTAGATCTCACCTCCAACCCTTTTATCATTCTCTCATTGGATGAGATAGGAAAAAGCCGGTACAAAATATTAGGGGCTGTTTAGTTGTGGAAAAATTTCATAGTTTTATGTTTCTAATTTTCTAGAAAAGAAAAGACTTTTCTTTTCTAGAAAAGAGTTGAGAATTTTGAAAACTTGTTTAGATAATATTTTTCATTTTCTAAAAAAATAAACAATGTTTAAACGAAACTATTTTCAACCATTTTTTTCATGATCAACTTTTTTCACGTTTTTGCTAGTTTTTTTTTACGTTTTCGTCTGTTTTTTCCCGTCTTCTTTTTTTCATATTTTCGTAATTTTTTTACGTTTTAATTAGTTTTTTACTTTTTATCAGTATTATTACGTTTTAGTGTATAAATTTACGTTTTCGTCAGTATATTTACGTTTTCTTCAGTAAATTTACGTTTTCGTCAGTAATTTTACGTTTTTTTCTATAAATTTACGTTTTCGTCAGTAAATTTACGTTTTCGTCAGAAAAT
This sequence comes from Glebionis coronaria, assembly GCA_025667525.1. Taxonomy (NCBI): domain Eukaryota; kingdom Viridiplantae; phylum Streptophyta; class Magnoliopsida; order Asterales; family Asteraceae; genus Glebionis; species Glebionis coronaria. The sequence continues at coordinate 285,976,737 of CM046877.1, read as the reverse complement.
TTACGTTTTCGACAGAAAATTTACGTTTTCGACAGTAAATTTACGTTTTCGTCAGAAAATTTACGTTTTCGTCAGTAAATTTACGTTTTCGTCTGTAAATTTACGTTCTCGTCTGTAAATTTAGGTTTTCGTCAGAAAATTTACGTTTTCGTAAAAAATTTACGTTTCCGTCAGTAAATTTACGTTTTCGTCAGTAATTTTACGTTCTCGTCTGTAAATTTAGGTTTTCATCAATAAATTTACGTTTTCGTCTGTAAATTTAAATTTTCGTCAGTAAATTTACGTTTTCGTAAAAAATTTACGTTTTCGTCAGTAAATTTACGTTTTCGTCAGTAAGTATACGTTTTCGTCTGTAAATTCACTTTTTCGTCAGTAAATTTACTTTTTTGTCAGAAAAATTAAATTTACGTTTTCGTCTGTAAATTTACGTTTTCGTCAGTAAATTTACTTTTTTGTCTGAAAAATTAAAATTTACGTTTTTGTCAGAAAAAGTAAATTAATAGACGAAAACATAAATTTACTGACGAAAACGTAAATTTAAAGAAGAAAACGTAAATTTTCGGACGAAAACGTAAATTTTCTGACAAAAACGTAAAATTACTGACGAAAACGTAATATTACTGATGAAAATGTAAATTTACTGACGAAAACGTAAATTTACTGACGAAAACGTAAATTTACAGACGAAAACGTAACTTTACTGGTGAAAACGTAAATTTTCTGACGAAAACATAAATTTTCTGACGAAAACGTAAATTTTTTGACGAAAACGGAAAATTACTGATGAAAACGTAAAATTACTGACGAAAACGTAAATTTACAGACGAAAACGTAAATTTTCTGACTAAAACATAAATTTTCTGACGAAAACCTAAATTTACTGTCGAAAACGTAAATTTTCTGACAAAAACGTAAATTTTCTGGCGAAAACGAAAATTGTCTGACGAAAACGAAAAATTACTGACGAAAACGTAAAATATCTGACGAAAACGTAAATTTACTGACCAAAACGTAAATTTACAGACGAAAACGTAAATTTTCTGACGTAAACCTAAATTTACTGGCGAAAACGTATGTAAATTTCTGACGAAAACGTAAATTTTCTGACAAAAACGTAAAATTACTGAGGAAAACGTAAAATTACTGACGAAAACGTAAAATTACTGACGAAAACGTAAATTTTCTGACGAAAATGTAAACTTCTGACGAAAACGTAAATTTTCTGACGAAAACGTAAATTTACTGACGAAAACGTGAATTTACAGATGAAATCGTAAATTTACAGACGAAAACGTAAATTTACTGACGAAAACGTAAATTTTCTGACGAAAACGTTAAAATAATGATGAACGGTGGATACTGAATAGAGTAACGTGTTATTGAAATGGGTTAATTAAAACAATGGTGGGTATGAGGTGAAAATTTAGAAAAGGGTAAAATGGAGTTTTCTAATTTTCTATATAAATTTAGAAAATGAAAATTTTGTAATTTTTGAAAAATATTGACAAATGATGTTGCTAAACAGGTTTTCTATTTTTCACTTTTCAAATTAAAATTTTTCTAAAAAAGTGAAAAAAATTTCTTCAACTAAACAGCCCCTTATTTTTTTTGTTTTTATTATTCTTCAATCGGTTGGTTGAGTTTGCCAACAAATATAGTCTGAATGGATCCGCCCCTGCCATCCCTATACATAAAATTTCTAATTTCTCTTATGTAATGGGTTGGCATACCCACCCAATCAGACGCAATACAGAGCCAGCAATTAATTCTAAAAAAAAGAAACAGCCCAGTAACTCATCCGTTAATCGTTTAAAAGAAAAAAAAAAAGGTATTTTAAAACGGAAGGAGTAATTTTTCTCGGAAAAAAAAAATGCACTAGTAATAATTTACCAAATTTTCAGGACTTGAAAGATCTAAGCTAAAAAACAAAAGAAGGAAATCTTTGACAAACAGAGCTAAATATGGTGGTTGAAGAGTAATTATATCTTTAAAAACAAAACACTTTCTCTATCTAAAAAGTGTGATGTTTGTTCAGGCTACAGTGACCAATTAGTGCAGACTTTTTACATAAACCTGTGTGCTCTCATCCAGCTCCATAAATCCCCACTCATTAAACCTCTCACTTTCTTACTTTCTCTCTCTTTGCATCACAAGGAAAAGCAAAGCATCATAGTGGCACCCATAGCTTTTCTTAAATCCTTTTAGTAAAGGAAGGAGGTCATAAATCTATATACCAACCTTTTTTTTTTCTTTTATCTCAATGTTTTTGCTTCATATGGGTGCAGTTTAATATTTACTCCATTTCATGAATCATGTGTGTCTTCATTTCCCACTTTATTCCATCTGTTCTTCTAGCTTACATGCATTTGTTAAATCTAAATATTCACTTACCCTTTTTGTGTTCTTCCTTTAGAGTTTTCTTTTTTCAGCTGATCATCAAATCTTTATCAAGATCTGATGTGGGTTCCATTTGTTTTCTGTTTTTCTATGCTCAGTTTGCAGTTTACTTAGTTTTCAAACTCATGCTCTTTCTTCATACAAGTTATATATATTCTTAATCTTCTAAAGTTGTTTTAGACTGAATATTGTGTTTGATTCATGTTGGACATGAATAGATTAAGGACATGTTTGTGTTTTTTAGTGTGTCAGTTTGTGTGAATAATCAAGATTCTACTACTATTCTAGCTACTTTGCATTATGAGTTATGACCTACAAATATTTATATGCTTTTTTTTATTACTTGAATCATTATTAAAAGTGAATCTACTTTATGAATAATCAAATATAATATATATGGGATATATGGCTATGCATAATTCTCATCAACTAGATAAGGCTAATTATTACAGTATCAAGAAATCATTTGCTGCTTGAATCTAGTTTTTTAAATATATAACTCTTCCATCATGAGATCATATGTTTGGATCTAAAACAACTTAAGTTATATGGTTATTGATCTACCAATCAAAACCTTGAAAAAATGCATTATTTGGTTTGAATATAAGGTTAGTGATTTTGTTGCAGAATTTTAGATTAGGAAGTGATGTTGCACAGAGAGATCTGATGAAATAAAGGATGCCCCGAACCAGCTATGGTTTGCACTGCCAACGATTTATTGGAATGGAAAGACTTTCCAAAGGGTCTTAGAGTCTTGCTACTTGATGAAGATATCAATTCTGCAAATGAAATAAAATCAAAACTTGAGGAAATGGATTATGTTGGTTAGTTATCTCAACTTTAAACTTGTTTTTTATTTTTATGTTTTCGGATTTTGTAGAATATTTTTTACTATATAGTTTAAGTATGCTTCATGTCGGTATGCAAGATACTACTACCAAACATGTACATAAAAGACATATGTATATGTTTGTGATGAATAGCAAATTAGCAAGTATAATTCAAGAAAGGGTCATTCCCTAAATTTGGAACCATTTTCGCTGTTCGGTTCTATAAACTAAACTGCGAATCGATGTATACCAAACACGGAATGAACCTGAAAAATGTGCTGGTGAATTAATTGTCAGTTTTTTTATGTTATGGCTGTGTTTGGCAACACGTAGCAGTAAACAGTTGTATGAGCAGAAGCAATAAGCAGTAAGCAATAGCAGTTAGTAGGAGCAAGTTAGTAGGAGCAGTAAGCAGTAGCTGTTTGTTAAATAAAGTGTTTGGTAAACGTAGCAGTAACAGTAATTATACACTGTAAAATTACTTAGAAAGACATGTACACATTAATATAAATGTTCTTTAAATAAATAGAAGAAGGGGTATATATATAATTTAAAAATCAAAACGCTAGCGGTTAGATCAAAAGGCTTGTTGTTAAAGCATTTTGAGTAAGAGCAGTTACACATAATTCAACCGCTAGTCGCTCTTTACCAAACAAGTATTATATTTAAACTGCTAGTCGCTTGCCGCTAGTTACTCTAAAACGCTCTTAAACGCTTGGTATCAAACATACCCTATGTAGTGGAAAGAGGTGGATTTAATAATTACTTAAAGAAAGACTTATAAACAATTAATTATCACACTAATGCACTTTTCAATTTGTATTATTTTATTTATATGTTGTGAAGGTTCACTCACATCATCTAACTTTTGCATTTATTTCTATAGTTTCGACTTTCTGTAGTGAGGATGAAGCATTGTCAGCCATTTCAGATAAATCTAAAAGCTACCATGTCGCTATAGTAGAGGTACTGAATCTCGTATAGAAAGTAAAGCCGATAGTTTTATTAGTTTCAATAGAATCTATATATGTTGTTACATTCTGTTGCAGGTGAGGGCAGACAACGAAGATGGAAGGTTTAAGTTTCTTGAAAGTGCGAAAGAGTTGCCTACAATCAGTATGCCTCATGAACCGCCAACTTATATCCTTTATATACATTGTTTTGATCATAAGTTGATAGTTTTATATGGTTTTTTTCTTTGCAGTGACTTCAAATGTCAATTGCATTAGTACCATAATGAAGTGCATAGCGGTAACTTTTTTTCAACACAAAATTACTTTTTAGAACCAAAACCAACTAAACCGGAGGAATGTTTGGATTTATATTTCCTAACTGAATATATTATTATAAAACTTAAAGCCATTTTCATGTTTGAGAGTTTATGCCTATCTCACAAAATTTCTGTTATAAGTTTTTACAAAAGCATCCTCTTTGGTTGGTTAGCTAGTATCTTCTTAAGTCATCAGAATTTGCAAAATACCCGATCATCCTATTTTCAGTTATTGCACCTTACATCTTATTATGCGATATTATACAGTTTCACCCAATCACTTCATTCCAACTCGCTTTTTCTGTTTTCTAGCTTGGAGCGGTCGAATTCCTCGAGAAACCACTTTCAGAAGATAAACTTCGAAACCTATGGCAACATGTGGCTCACAAGGTTAGTTTCATTTTAGGCATGAAAGTGTCGTGACTCGATTACCGTTCACCTTATCTCTAACAATGGGAAAATAAACACTTTGACCAGGCGTTTAATGGAGGACCAAAGGATCAAGCTGAAGTATTGAAATCTAAGAAAGCATCGGCTCCAGAGGTTGATTTAAAAACAGATATAAAGGTAGAATTTAGTCAAACTCGAGAACATAATGTAGAGGTATCTCTTGAAAGTGATAAATATCCGGCTCCATCAACCCCACAATTGAAGCATGGGGTTAGACTAGTTGATAATGGTGATTGTCAAGATCATGAGCAAGAACAAGTTTATCTCTCGACTGAGAAAGAGTGTGTAGATCATGATGATCCATCCAAATTTGTCGAAACTACTTGTAAGGATTTAGTTGTCGATACTACTGTTATTAGTGAGACTACTTCATCCAAGAGTTTGGAGGAGGGCATTCTCAAGCCGTCTACTAGTGAATGTAGCCCAGATCCTAAAGATGATGGCAAGAAGCCAAATGAAGCATTTGAGAATCCTAGTTCACGTGCTACTAAATCTAGTCGAAGAAAGATCAAGGTAACATTCATGGTTAATACTTATTATAGTAATCTTAATTAAAATTATATGTAAGATACAAGCCTGTGATTTGGGGCAGCTTAGTATGTCGAAGCAGGCCAAATTGGGTTGGAATCGCCGTCAAAACTATTTTCTCCATTATTTAAAATAATACCCCAACGCATCTTTTTTTTAATATATGATTTAGAAAGTTGTACTCGCTAGAAATGAACACATGGTTCCCCGTTAGCTAAGCTATTCAATTTGACATCTGAGAGATAAAACACAATGCAAATCGACCCTGCCTAGAAATAAGTGGGTTGAAATACCAGCTCTAGTGTTGCATACAAAAAAAAAATGGATCCATCAAAGGCCGGTGTCTAGTAGCCAACTAGCGTTGGTGCAGCATGCTTGGTCTTTGTACAACTTGTTTGTTATTGTAGTTGAGTATGTTTCAGGTAGATTGGACTTCTGAACTACACAAGAAATTCGTACAAGCTGTAGAGCAACTCGGTGTTGATCAAGCAATACCATCTCGTATACTTGAACTTATGAATGTAGAGGGTTTGACTCGGCATAATGTAGCAAGTCATCTCCAGGTTAGTTTATTTTTCTTCCTCAGTTTCTTTCGGTGGGTTTTACTGTGTGTAACCATGCTTGCATCAAGAAATGAACGTATACTTGTTTACTAATTCAAGCAGAAATATAGATTGCAACGACGACATATATTGCCAAAAGAAAGTGCGCGAAAATGGCCACAAACCAGACATTCTACACCAAGAAACTACTATCCGACGAGACCCATAATGGCTTACCCTCCATATCATTCTAATCACACCCTTCCGACCAACCAAGTTTATCCAGCTTGGCCACCTCCGCCCAACTATGCTCCGCCACCTCAGATGTGGAGCCCACCTTATTATCAACCATGGCATTCTTCGGAAAATTGGATGTGGAATCCTTATCCAGGGGTAATTTCGTACTAAAGATTAAGATCAAATTCTTTAGTGCGGGATTTTATGCTTTTTAAAACATTATAAGTTCATCATCAGTGTGTTTAATTTTAATGTTTCAGGTGCAAGCCGAAGCATGGGGCTGCCCAACTGTACCGACACATCAATCTTTTCCTCAAGTGGGTATTCTTTTGCTAAAAGGGGGGCAAGTTGGGTGGTTCTGGTAACGGCTAAAGACTTTTTTGGATAGAACGAGTCATTTTTTTTGTTCAGCTAGGCTGGCCCACAAACGCTTTTTTTTTGTTCTAATTGCAGATATATTTCAAATAACTAATGCCTTAATAAGAAAGAGAATAAAAATTGTTAATAAAATGATTTACCATATGGTATTATTTATAGTTGGAACAAAATGTGTACCTCTGTTTTTTGCATTGAGTATGTGTCTTTTATAGTGAAAATGTACTTATCAGGGATTCGGAAAAATGCAGAATGCTTCTCAATATCAGAGTAGGAATTCAATGCAGAGTGGCCAGACAATGTCAAAGAACTCACTTGACAATTATCCGGTAATAACAATCACTATCTTTATAAAATACAAAGTTTGACTTCTATGGACAAACACTCTCCATTCTAGGTTGAGAATTAAGTCTTGCAACAAAAGAGACAGTAAGGGGATGTTATTTTCGTAGAACTCGCGTCAAAATCAAATGTAGTACATCTTACCTCAAAAGTCCTATTGAACATAAAACGTCTAACACGTTATGTTTCAAGATTATAACTCGTATGGTTCCTTTTTGTCAAGAATATTCACGTTTACTGCAAGCTCTATAATAACTGTTGGAACAATTAGAGTTATTGTAAGAGTAATCATCATCATCAGCCAAAAAAATTAACGTGAGGCTTGTATTTGACTTTAAAGTTAACATATCCTGCTTCCATGCATGTGCATTTACATTATGAGTTTATGACATGGTGAAGTACTATTATTTATTGTTGTAGGGAGATGAGGTCATTGACAAGGTTGTAAAGGAAGCAATAAATAAGCCATGGTTACCCTTGCCTTTAGGCCTCAAGCCTCCATCTACGGAGAGCGTCATTTCTGAACTCTCCAAACAAGGTATCTCCACGGTTCCTCCTAGAATCAACAACGACTCTCGTTAATGCTGACATGTTCCAGCCCCAAACACTGATGTGATGATGATCAATAAGTTTCATCAGATCCTATACATTGTGTTAGTGAGTTCAATGTGGTTGTAAATAAAATAGCATAGATCATCCTGACTTATTTGATTTGTGGGGTTATAAATTTTTCTAGCGGGACCCACAAATTTTGCTTTGTGGGGCTCATGTTGGTGGTGAAGATTGGCCCTATGCAATAAAGGTTGTGTACAACATCTTTGAAGAGATAGGTGGGGCTCTATATTCGACTTGTCACGATGGTCCCAACTTTTTTTTTCCAAATTTGAGTTACATTATTGATTTTTCCAGACGACTGGATGCTTCTTAGTTATGCATCAAAGGTAGTACTTTGTTCTTTAATATGCAGCTAGCGATAAAAGACAGTTTCGGTGGATGGAATCTTCAATTTCCCTCCAGTCCGTCTTAAAATTATACTCCCTCCGTCCCATAATAATAGTCCACCGACCAAAAACACGTAGATTAATAAAAACATCATTTTTTCAGGTTTCTCTCTCTTACTTTTTACACAATGACAATTTTACCTTTAACCATTTAATTTACAACTTCTTTATTATTTGTAGTAATACCTTCAAGTAAGGCCAATATTGTAAACTTGATCCATATTTCTTATCTATTTTTGGACTGGACAATTAATATGGGACGTCCAAAAATAGTAAGGTGGACTGTTAATATGGGATAGAGGGAGTAATACATATCCATTTAAAAAATAGATAAAAAAATCAGATTTCTTTATCATATCTTCTATTATTACAAACAATAAAAAATTATAAATTAATTGATTAAGTATAAAATTGTCATTATGTAAAAAATAAGAGGAAAAGCTAAAAAAGTGATATTTATTAAATTTCGTAAGTTTGGTTGATGGACAATAATTATGAGACAGAGGGAATATTTCTCATACTATATAAAATTTAATGTAAAATATATAAATAAATCGAGGTAAAGGGTTCAAACTTAACTAGGTGTGTACATGTGGAGGTGGCCACGGAGGTTCACCTGCGACGACTTCGTGCTATCCAAATGGGTAGTCGCCCTGGGATTAGTCGGCTCGCAATGTCGAGTCGGAAACCTATATATACCAAATATATATATATATATATATATATATATATATATATATATATATATATATATATATATATATATAGAGTTAGGTTAATGTGGTGTACCTCTTTAAAATTGTTAAAATAAGAAGTAGTATTCACCATTAGATTTAACTAGTTAGTATTAAATGTAATAAATAATAGATGAATTGCATTAATGTAACAAATATCTAGTCAACGGACAAGTAATAAATAAACCTAGAATTAATTTTCACTTAATCAATACTATTAATTCTTAAAAACAATATTTAATTTTCATTTAACGATACTTTTAGATAATAATGTTTTTCTTGATACATCTTCATATTTATTTATTTTTATATATTTTTAACCTTTATATTAGTTAGACTTGATACATAACAAAGTTTTGATACATCATGTCTAAATAATAATATTTACAAGTAAACAACTACATATTCAATATTTTATAAAATAATAAGATGATACATCAACAAGAAATGGAGGTACATATCTATCAACTCATATATAAAATAGATACAATTCAGGTCACATCCAAAATTACCAATATGATGGTACATATTTAATATCTAACTCGTACACAACCTAAACAAATAAAAATCCGTCATGTACCAATTGATGTCCGTAACTATAACTTAATATAATATGCACATAATAACTTGTCTTGAATTGTATAAATTAATGTGATACAACATAAGAAAAAAAAACTAAAACTCTAAAATTGTTGCTAGTACATATTAGTAAAATATAGTTACTTTTGAAAAAAAAACATGGTAGTATTTTTTTTACAATTAATATCAAGTGTTTCAAATAAATACAATTAATAAGTGTAATAAATGTGGTTAAATTTAATCAATGAGGCTATTTTTTTATAAATTTCATAACAAACATAAAATGTAATTAATTAACAATTTAATGTTCTTTTAATGAGATTGATGTCATCTTGATTAAACTAGTAGATCTAAAGGTCCAAAACACTTTTTATTTTAACAATTATAAGATACTACACTACTTTAACTAAAATCTATATATATATATATATATATATATATATATATATATATATATATATATATATATATATATATATATATATATATATATATATATATATATATATATATATATATATATATATATATAGGGTTAGGTTTTTTTTTTCAGAACCTAATAAATGTGCAGAACCAGTTTTTTACTCTTAAAATACGCATGTATTTTTATCGTATTAGTTTATCAAGTAGACATTCATGGATTTTTATCGTGTTAGGTCGCTAGATACATATATTGTAGGACCATGCACCTGTATTTTGTTTCGCTTGTATCATAACTATATTCGCGATGAATACTACGAAAACACATGTGCACTCTTCATATCGCTCATTATACTCGGATCTATAACCAATAAAACAATTATTAAACCTTTAAATTAAACATAAAAAAGAAAATACATATGTACTGTTAAGAGTAATAGGTAGTTCTCGCAGTTCTGTACATTTATTTGATTCTGAAAAGAACCTCACACTATATATATATATATATATATATATATATATATATATAATCTAGATCAAATGAGACCTTTTTAAACTATTAAAAATAAGAACTCAATATACTATTGACAAATGGAATTCTAGCTATTAAAAAACTAAAAATTAATTGTATAGCTAAAAGAGTATTATAGGTATATCTTAAATCTAACCCTATATACTCTTTCTCTCTCAAAGTTACTACCAGCCGACATTTAATTTTTATCCCTCCCAATCTCCCATCTCTACTCCTTCACATCTTTATTTTCCGACGACTGTACACACCATCATACGAAATTAATTTCACACAAATCTAATTTACACATAAAGATTGGATTTCTTTTTACATATTAAAAAAATCTACGAGTGTCTCTCATATGCTTGATTCATTTATTTGTAGTTCATATATAAAACAACCAAACGTAGCACAATGTTCTCCATTCATTATATCTTTATAAACATCCTTTTATATATGTGTGACTTTTGAAGGTTTTTTATTTCTTTCTTTAATCTATTTTTTTACAGATCTAAGTTGCTGGAATCTTCCACCATCAATGCCACTTTTGCCCGAGTTTAAAATCGCGCTACTGATTGAAACTGAGGCTAATTTGCCGCTCGTGTAACCGAATCTGGAAACGTCGTCGCTGTTGCCGGAGTCCGCGACACCACTGATGTTGCCGGAGTTCACAACACCGTTGCTTGTTGCTACCAGAATCAGCTGTTGTCGTGATACATCTAGTCTGCCAGAATATGCTACTGGTTGGTTTCGATTTGTGTATCATGAACTAGTCGGTTTTTCCGACAAGGCTTCATTACAAATCCGTTGTAGTTATTTTTTTTTTATATTTTGCACCACAAGGCACAAGTTATTTCGAGTTAATGTACCATAATGCATAGTTAGTTATTTTCGGAGTTAATGTACCATGACGTATAATTTATTTTCGAGTTAACGTACCATGACGCATCAGTTATTTGAGATGATGCACCTCGATGTATCGGTGATGTATCCATAAATTTTGGTGACGCATTCGTTGGTTTCAGTCATGTATCAGGGGGGTGTATGTAAATTCTCGCGATGTGTCACTAAATTTTGGTGACGATATGTAGCTTTTCTTATAAAAATGGTGTAAATATATCTATGATGTAGGTGTATTATATGGTCGGTTTATGTTTAAAAAAAACAGTTAGTGAAGTGTTTTGCAAAAAAACTGAATATTCATTATAAAATAGTTTTTTATAAATGAGGTTTATGTATTAAAAATGCACCAGCTTCTTATATACGATAGCAAAAAAATTGAAAAAAATTGACTAGATTGAACAAGAATTCTTCAAATTATCCGTGAAAATATATTTAATTACTTTAATGTCAATCATTTAATGTTAATCTCATTTGGTACCAATTAATAGATCTAACGGTGTAGATTAGTTCTTACTTTTCTAACTTTAAAATTTTCTCTCACATTAACCTCCCTCTCTCTCTCTCTATATATATATATATATATATATATATATATATATATATATATATATATATATATATATATATATATATATATATATATATATATATATATATATATATATATACTAGTTGCAAAACCTGTCCGATGGACGGGTATTACTTGTGATTATCGTTTACATTTTCTTATTTAACGAAATATTGGTTTTAAAATTTTCTATTATTTTACTTAGATTTTTTGTTAAGCATAGTAGAAAATATTTGTCGAATTATTTCCGTTTGTTATATTAATATGTGTATTTGAATGTTTTCATAGTTAGCTTATAAAATCCGTACTAACTTTATTTTGAATTGTATACTACAAAACATCAAATGACTTGTACATTAAGCATATAACGATTAGAAGTAGTATTTTTTTTAATAAGATGATGTATTTTATATTTTTGAAATAATCAACGGGGGATATAGATGAAAAAAGGAACGTGACTTACAGGTAACTTGATAGCCATCTTATCGGCTTATATACTATTATGATTACACGCTATTCCATAATTTTGTACAAAAGTAAGATACAACTTGTGTAGTTAAATAAGTTTATTTTATAGTCTTCTCATCTTCAGACTCATTGGTTTAATAATCGTAGTTTAAAGCTCTATTTTAGTCGTGACAAACTTGAAGTTTACCTACTGTGCGTGTTTTTTTGGATTATATGCCATGTTTGACGTTTATAGTAAATATTAGATTCATACTTGTTTTGTTGTCGTAAATATTTGTTTTTAATGTTCGTGAATTCGGAGAGTGACTATTGTCAGCGATATCTACGATTATTAATATTTTAAAATTCGGATTGACCCGGTCGGTTGAACCAGTTGACCCGTAAAATGGTTTGAAGACCGGGTCGGATGTGTCCGTCTTTTTACTTAATTGAGCATCGGACTGAACCACAAATTTCTTGTTTACCCAGGTTGACCCGGTTTGATAAACCCAATCAGGTTGTGATTTTTTTTTCAAAAAGTAAAAAGCCAATTCTAAGTTTAATTAACAAATTGAAGTGTTAATGACGAATATTAGTTTAACTAATTAAAACACAAACTTCTATTATTTTACTAAATTCTATTATAACAACTTAAAATTATGATTTAATAATTGTACAAATATTTGCAATAACATTAAGCTTATCATTAAATTCTTAATATTTTTCATCAGTTTAATTGAATGTAAATAAATTATGAGGTCATAAAACACTAAGTAAGATACGCATAGCCAACACACCTTACACATTGTGCTTGCCATCATATCATTGATGCAATCTTGATCTCTCGTAAATTAGAGCCTTTTTCGGTATTTTAGTCTCTATTGATGCATGACTAGTCCTGAGTATTTTAATGCTCTAGGCAAGATTATTAAAACATGCCCCCACTAATTATTATAGAAACATGTTAAAACGAGACATATAGAATGACTCAATAAAACTTGACTAATGACATACTTAATTAAGTTACATCTAATCAAATACATGAATATGAATATTGTACACATTAGTAGGTGAAATATACTTATTTCAAAAGAAGGTTACATATAAGAACTTAAAATTTTAGTGCATGTAAGAAAGATTAGAGTCGATGAACAGATAATTCATGAATTTCAAACTTCATTGGGCATCTATATAACATATATCATTTATACTGGTTAAAAGTGAATGCCGAAAATGGCTAATTTTTTCTCTTGTGGTCCAAGTAGTAATATGTAAAAAAGTTTTCAAATTTAGTTTCGCGCGACTACTAAATCATACGTTTTTTTAGAAACAAAAAGAAAAAGGTTGCGCAAAAAACATCTAACAACTACCAACCGAAAAAAATTCATCGATAAAATATTCACTTTTCAAACATGATAAAAGTAATTTATCAAACATCACATTAATATATACTTATAGTATTATATAAAGCATTTAGGAATCTCTTAAAATAGGAAGACTAAAAATTCAGATTTTGTTTGTTTACTAAATAAAGTAAGTTGTTGATATCTTCATCAAATTAATATAACCTTTTCTAACAACCTTTTATAAAAAACTTTGGTAACAACCTTCTTAAATAACATTTCTTCTTTTAAATTGTAAAATCTTTTTATTTATTTGTTATTTTTACAATCTAATTTCACCATATTTTCTAAAATTTTATGTTCTTTAAATCAATATCTATTTTGCTATATTTTTATTAACTTTTAATTTTTTTTAAATTTAAAAGTTTTTTTCGATTTTTTACAATTTTAACAATACAAACTTAATAGATATAAAATTAATATTTGTTAGCTTCAAAAATGACTATAAATACTCGCCGTCGCATTGCGCGGGTCCATGCTAGCAGGGACGAAGCCAGGACGAAATATGATCGGGTGCACAAACTTTTTTAAACCGTAATATAACATATGTAAAAAGTGAATTAAAACGAAAGGTAAAAACACCTTCAAATTTACTGAGTGCATTTAATATGTATTCAATAAAAATCGATGTTTTCTTCACAAATTAACACTACACAGAAAGAATTTATAGATGTCACGGGCACCAGCGAGAACCCCTAGCTCCATCCCTGCATGATAGTAAAAAATCATAATCATTCAAAGTATCACTTCCGTCCCTTGCAAAATATCATGTAGTTAGCCAAAGATCACACAAGCATTTTTTTTAAATACTTTATGAACATAAAGCAAAAATGTTACTCCACTGTTTTTGTAACTGACTAACGAAAACGAAAATATGTAAAATGATAATGATAAAAAATAAAATTAATCTTTCCATGTACATCACGTGACCAAGTGAAACAAAAAAGTACCAAAAATGTTACTACTTCATCTTCCTTGCAGCTTTTCTGACGACCATTCTTTTTTTTAAATGTTTTCTTTGTTCATTAAAACCGAGTCACATGTTTAACATTCGATTTGTATCATCACATAATATCAATTCATAACTCCTAAATTTTGATGCCCCCCGTTGGTGTGATGCTCTGGGCGGTCGCCCTGCCTGCCCACCCTAGGGCCAGCCCTGTATCTATGCTACAATTGTTAAGGGCTTGCATGTTACTATCCAAAAAAAAGAATGCCAACTATCGAAAGTGAGCTCTTTAAGTACTACACAATATTCTACTCGTCATAATTTTTCATAATTTATTCGAGATGACCAGCATAAACATACACAATAGAAAGACCAGATAATAGAATTACATCTTCTTTTGAATGACGACACCAAAGCTCCACCTCCGCTTATCCGGCTTTCACATTCTCCCCATTGATGAATATACAACACTCCATCATGTCACAATAGAAGAATATACATAAAAGACAATTGTTTTAGAATATTACAAAATAAATTTAGAATATTACAATGCCAAGCCAAGAAAAATCAAACAGATTAAACAAAGGTTGATAAGGTCAGTGATCATATTGATAACTCAACAATGATAAAAAAAAATATTAGGTAAAAATCTTGATACTTAAAATAAACTTTAATTACATTGATAAGAACAGCTATGGGTGTGCCACTTAGAAATATCAACTTATAGTCAAGAATTAATATCATACATTTTTAAGGGTGCAAGTAATTCGAGCTTGAAAGGTGGTTGGTCGATCGAATTACATAATCATTCACAATGGGTTCTCCTTGACACAGATCATATTTAGGATGGATCAAAGCGGGTTGACCCACATTCGCAAATTTTCCATCTTAGTACTAAATAGTAGTATTAAATTAGTTATTTAAAATTAAAGAAACAATAATAATCTAAACCTTGAACATAAAACAATTTAATAGGTTGTATGCTCAAAATAACAAACTGACTGCCAATGTGTTCAGCTAAGTCTGATTTAACCTTATAGGTTGAATAGGCAAACAATGCAGAAACAATATAATTTCCCAAAGAAGACCACAAGTTATATGGTCTCATGATTTTAAATCTTGGAAGAACTAATATATGAACTTGGTCCGCGTCAAATATATAGAGCTTGTATATAGTCTACTATTTTAAATCATCAGTATAAAGTTCAATAAAAAAACAACTCGTGAAAGTAAAACCGCATTCAGCTCTACATAGTTTTTATTTCATAGCATGTCAGTAAGAATTTCTCATGTGCAGAAACAATCAGAGAAGACCACCAGTTATATGGTCTCATTATTTAAAATCTTGGAAGAACTAATAATAGATCATATCTTAAAGCGGAAGAGAACCTACTGTATCAAACCTTCAAAATCCTATCAAGCAAGCATGCATTTCCTGCATAGTCAAGAGATCTACAGGTGTTCCAATTTCCCGCAAAAAAAAAAAAACACTTTAAATGATGAATAACCACAAAAAAGTACCATGCTTCACGCCTTGTCTGAAAGCAACAAATGATAGGTACTTAGTTAAGAGGCACGCTCTTACGTTGCTTTGACTCTTAAACAGATCAGTTGATTGAGTATGGAAGCCTACAGGAAAGTTGAAGCTTTACTGACTTTTCCCGTAACATGATAGAGAAATTTGCCCAAAAAAAATTAGTTTTCGCCCAAAATGGCAAGTGTTTTTCAACCATTTTCAAAAGGGATATGATAAGATAAATAAACCGATGTGATTAGATACGTTATGGAAGATGTTATTTGGATTTGCGTATACCGTTAATATCAAAACTCAGAAGTTTAAGCATTTAGCAAAGCTAATATACTGAAACTGATATGGAACTATTAAACTCATATCGAGTACCTTGTATAATATTAGTGAAGTACTAAGGATACACCGATACATGACTAATGTTGGGGTTTACTTCGTTCCAACAGGGTGAAGATAATCAATAGCCTAACTACGTACCAATGAATGGTTACCGGATATCTCTTGAAGTCGTGTAATCACTTTCCAAAGAAGATTATTCGACCCTATGCATGGGTTAACACGAATACCTCCTTGGGATAAAACCAAAAGTTAGTTCTTGTTTTAGGCACAAATCAAGAACTCTGTGCGTGTAAGTGTTCTTGTTTCTGTATATCTCATCATGCAAAATATGATCACTATTTATAGTGATCCTAGTCCTAGAAGGATGTAACTCATAGTCAAAGGTATTTAAGAGCATTAATTGGCCAATTAAGCTCATAATTACCTACATGAAAGCATAGCGGTTACATGACCATAAACCTGGTCATCAAGTCAATATTCAACCCTCATTGATTGGTCAAAGAGGTTACAAAGACTTTGTGCATCACCAGGAGCAACGTCCTAACCGGGAGCAACTAACTAGGAGCAACTTCCTAACCAGGAGCAGCATCCTACTGATGAACTTTCAACCACTATATTGAGTCCAGGGAGGTCAGTGACTTAATGGGTGTACACTCCGTACCTCCAAACCCATTTACAAGTATGACTCGATCCCACAATTGCACTAAATTTCCAACAATCCTCCCCAATTTAGTACAATTCCTTTTTGCATGAAAATCAACTTTAACAAAACCAGTGCATAAATGAAAATGTCCTGAGGATTGAATTTCCATATTAGTACATCACTTCAAATATTCGAGAATCAGGGTGTTCTAAGAACTGAACCCTTCAACTACTTTGAATACCTGAAGATAAAAGACACACAAATTTTCAAACACTTAAAACGCTCCTGACACCATACAAGCCATGTGTCCATATCCAATTCATAAATGTTGTAAGAGCCAAAGTCCATGCTCTTTGAGGCGGCGAAACCTCAACACTTACATAGGTGGTTCCTCTTTAGTTCGTGCTCCTGCTTAAGCACTTTTTCAAAGAAATTAACCATTAAGAAGTTTATAACTTCATCCTCTTTTCAGCAGCTACAAGCACATCCTTGGGATGATATACATGTGCTTCAGTCCCCTGAATGTTCAGCTTTCCACATTGAACTCAGCTCCCAAGTTTCCTTAGGAGGGAGTTGGGTGTCCTAGCATTCAGTGACTAGAGTGGACTTTTAAACCCATCCCTTTACCAGACTTTATAACCAAGTCTCTAACCAATCCCTTCGTCAAGTGATCAGCTAAGTTTTGTTGAGACCTCACAAACTCTATTGATATCACCCCATTCATGATTAGCTCACGAATCATGTTATGTCTAACACCTAAGTGTCTAGACTTACCATTGTACATTTGGCTATAAGCCTTAGCCAATGTAGCTTCACTATCCCAACGGATAGATATGGGTGCCATAGGTTTGACCCACAATGGAATCTCAAGAAGCAAGTTTTTCAACCATTCAGCTTCTTTGCCAGCAGCTGCTAGAGCCACAAATTCAGATTCCATTGTTGAACCAGTAATGCAAGTTTGCTTCTTGGATGCCCAAGAAATTGCACCACCACCAAGAAAGAATACCCAGCCACTTGTGGATGAATTATCCTCAGTATTGCTGATCTAACTTGCATCAGTGTAACCTTCCAACACTGAAGGATATCCAGTGTATGACAAACAATAATCCATTGTTCCTTTCAAATACTTTAGTACCCTCTGAATTGATTGCCAATGCTAAGTACTAGGATTACTAGTGTACCTACTCAGTTTACCCACTACAAAAGCAATATCAGGTCTAGTACTAGTCATGGCATACATTAAGCAACCAATCACCCTAGAATACTCAAGCTGGGAGACAGCCTAACCATTGTTAGGCATTAGTTTCTCACTTGTATCCATAGGTGTACTCACTAGAGTACAATCAAAGTGATTGAATTTCTTCAGCACCTTCTCAATGTAATGAGACTGAGAAATCACAATACCATCACTTTCATGTTTAATCCTTATGCCAAGGATAACATCAGCCTTCCCCATGTCTTTCATAGAGAACCTTGATGACAAAAACTCTTTGGTTAAATTAACCTGAACTTGGTCAGTACCAAAGATTAACATGTCATCAACATATAGGCAAATGATGACTCTTTTACCTGATTCATCAAATTTTCTATATACACATTTGTCAGCTTGGTTAAGTAAATAACCATTAGACAAAACCACTTCATAAAACTTTTGATGCCATTGCTTAGGTGCCTGTTTGAGTCCATATAAGGACTTAATCAGTTTACACACCTTACCTTCATGACCAGGCATGATGAAACCTTGAGGTTGGTTCATATAAACCTCCTCATCTAAATCACCATTCAAGAATGCTGTCTTCACATCCATCTGATGAATAATCAGATTATGAATGCTTGCCAAGGCAATCAACATTCTTATGGTACTTATGCGTGCTACAGGAGCATAAGTATCAAAGTAGTCTATTCCTGACTTTTGTCTAAAGCCTTGAATGACTAACCTTGCCTTGAACTTTTCAATAGTTCCATCTACCTTCATCTTTCTTTTGAAGATCTATTTGCATCCAAGTAGATTGCAACCTGGAGGTAGATCAACCAACACCCAAGTGTTGTTACCCATGATGGAATCTATCTCATCATTGATTGCTTCTTTCCAGAAAGCAACATCCTGGGACTTCATTGCTTCATCAAATGTTTTGGGATCATCCTCAACATTAAAGCAATAGTAGTACTGGTCAGAGACCTCATCCCTTGTTCTTTCAACTAGGTATAGTTGAAATTCAGGCCCAAAATTCTTTGGAGTCCTTTGCCTTGTGCTTCTTCTAAGCTCAGGCTCAGGTTGCTGAACCACAACCTCATTAGTGACCCTTTTAGGTTCCACTGAAGCACCAATATCCTCAGCTCTAGTAGGAGTCCTAAGGCTTGGTCTAGGGAATGATGAGAACCTAGTCTCATCAAAGTTAGCATCCCTTGATTCAATGATTGAGTTTATTGAAACTGAATCATTAGGTTCAATAACATAGAACCTATAAGCCTTGGAATGCTCAGCATATCCAACAAAGATGCATTCAATGCCTCTTTCACCCAAGGTTTTCACCTTTGGATCAGGGAGTCTTACAACAGCCCTACAACCCCAAACTTTGAGGTAGTTCAAGTTTGGTTTCCTTATAGTCCAGAGTTGATAAGGGGTAATCCTGTTCCTTTTATTAGGAACCCTATTTATTAAATAGCAAGCTGTTAACATAGCTTCTCCCCAAAACCCTTGACTCAGTCCTGAGTAGGACAACATGGAGTTAACCATCTCTTTTAATACTCTATTTTTCCTTTCAGATATACCATTTTGTTATGGAGTATAGGGGCAGTTGTCTCATGGATTATTCCAACAGACTGAAAGTACAAAGTATCCATGTACTCACTTCCCCTATCAGTCCTAAATCTTTTGATTTGGACTCCTTGTTGTAATTCAACTTCAGTTTTAAATACTTTAAATTTATCTAATGCTTCATCCTTATTATGTAACAAATAAACATAGCAAAACCTAGAAGCATCATCAATAAATGTTACCAAGTATTTCTTATTCTCTAATGAGGGAGTAGCATGCAAATCACATAGGCCACTATGGATTAGCTCCAAAACTGTAGTTTCACGTTTTACATCCTGAAATGGTTTCTTAGTTATTTTGTTCAGCATGCAAGTCTGACACTTTTCAGTGTCCATGTCAAATGCTGGGATTAACCCATCCTTAGAGATATCTTGCATCCTTTTAAAGTGGACATGGCCTAGTCTAGCATGCCATAGTGATGAATCATTCACTTTAGTGGTAGTCATCAGGACAGAATCAAAATTTATACTAGAAGTGTCCAGGTTTCCCACACTTCCAACAAGCCACTAATGACTTCATGTTAGGATTAGATTTGGTGTTATCCTAATGCTTACGTTTGCCCTTGTTGTCATTGTACCTGGTGGAGTTGTTATGCTCCACCATATTGACAACAAATGAACCAGCAACATTGTTGCTCTTTGGCTTATCACTTTCATGCACCCTGAGGGATTCCTCAATGCGCAAATGACTGCCCAACTCAACAAGAGTTAACACCTCCTTCTTATGTTTCAAGGTGTGCTTGAAATCTTTCCAAGAAGGAGGTAGTTTGTCAATGACACACGAGACCTGAATGGTCTCATCCATGTTCATTTTATGTTGTGTAAATCTGCCAAGTATTCCAAGAAGTTCATTGTATTGTTCCATGACTGGTCTTGAATCAGTCATTGTGTAATTTGTGAAATCACTCACAAGGAACTTCTTACTTGATGCATCCTCAGCCATATATTTGGCTTCCAAGGAATCCCAATGTTCTTTAGCAGATTCAACATTTTGGTAAATATCAAATAAAGAATCAGACATACCATTGAGAATTATGCCGCGACACACATAATCATCATTCTCCCATTTGCTCCTTTTCCTCAGTTCCTCCAAAGTAGCATCATCACCACCATCATGAATGGGAGTGGTCAGCACGTACACCACGTTCATGGTAGAAAGAAGAAAGTGCATCTTCTTCTGCCATCTCCTAAAATCAACCCCTTCAAACTTGTACAGTTTGGAGAAGTTAGCCACCATATGCTTCATTGCCGCCGCCATTGATTATCACAGAATAATCTTCTTTGATTGTTGGGGTTTACTTCGTTCCAACAGGGTGAAGATAATCAATAGCCTAAATACGTACCAATGAATGGTTACCGGATATCTCTTGAAGTCGTGTAATCACTTTCCAAAGAAGATTATTCGACCCTATGCCTGGGTTAACACGAATACCTCCTTGGGATAAAACCAAGAGTTAGTTCTTGTTTTAGGCACAAATCAAGAACTCTGTGCGTGTAAGTGTTTCTTGTTTCTGTATATCTCATCATGCAAAATATGATCACTATTTATTGTGATCCTAGTCCTAAAAGGATGTGACTCATAGTCAAAGGTATTTAAGAGCATTAATCGGCCAATTAAGCTCATAATTACCTACATGAAAGCATAGCGGTTACATGACCATAAACCTGGTCATCAAGTCAATATTCAACCCTCATTGATTGGTCAAAGAGGTTACAAAGACTTTGTGCATCACCAGGAGCAACGTCCTAACCAGGAGCAACTAACCAGGAGCAACTTCCTAACCAGGAGCAACATCCTACCGATGAACTTTCAACCACTATATTGAGTCCAGGGAGGTCAATGACTTAATGGGTGTACACTTCGTACCTCCAAACCCATTTACAAGTATGATTCGATCCCACAATTGCACTAAATTTCCAATAACTAAACCATCACCTACCTTTTGCACCAGCTTCAACTCAGAAGACTCCTCACAAGAACTATCAACCAAATTTTCCTCAGACTCGCTACTCTCCTCAACTTTCTGAATTGCATCATATTCTATTTTCAAGTTAGCACCTCTATTTGAAAAAAATTTCACTTTCATCTTTCAAAATATATAAAACAATATAACACATGATAATAAACTTTAATTGCTTTAAACCTAATATATTACCAGACCAATACAAAACATGGCTTGTGGATTGTAGCTGGGACTGGTGTGTTTACTCCTTATGAATGTGATTACTGGAATGTCTTCTGCTAATGCAATGTGCACGCTTGCCTAAATCATATCCTCTTCCAGCTGCCCTATGATTGTGCACATGAAACATCCATTAACGTACTCATTATATGTTTTAAAACCTTTTCACAGATTGTTATTGGTTTTTTCCTTTCTGTTATGTATGACATGAATAATCAAGATGAAACTAAAAATGAGAGGATAAGCATAAAAGCAAAAATTTCAAACACCCCTTATTATGACCCTGAACTAATCAGATGACCCCTATAAAAAATTTCTAATCCAAACATTTAAAAGTGATTACTAAAACTGTGATAATGTTGAAACCTGTTACAAATACCCCATAAGTTCCGGTACAGGCAGCTGCAAACCTGACAATTTACTTAAGTTCAGCTTAACCGGACAGTGTCAAAATATCTGGTTTGGCTCATTACCTGACCCGCCTTACACACCCATACTGCCACCTTTGTTTCCCTTTTTAGGTATCTATTGTGAATTTTGAGCGCTTTTGTAGAAGTTTTTTTTTGCATCCAAGTTTCTTGTCATACCACTCATGATCTAAAATAATAAACAATTTTATAATTCCAAGATACAGTACAGACATAAGGTAAAATTCAGTAGTGAACGGAAAATTACCTTGACAACATCATCTACGCCCTTAGCCTCAGCTAAAATTTTCTTGTTCCTAAACACCTGCAACCAAAAACACAGCAAGAAGATTTTTTAGCACTCATACTGACCATAATGTTTTAAGCAATCTACTGGCTACATAAGCTTTCCCGCTAAGGACATGGAAAACACCCAACCACTTGTAAGAACTGCCTCACAGCAGCATACACAAATTCCCATTGATAAGAGATGCCGAACGACTTGCAAGTTAAGCTGGACCTGCAACAAACTAACCCGCCGGTGGTCCAACCTTACTAACGCTATCACCATCGTCACGCATCCTTTATTATCATCGTCTGTAATCGATAGCGACAACGAAAGCATCGGCGACATCGAAGGTGCTTACGCCGAAAGTAAAGGCAACCCTCCACCATAAATGCAAATTTAAGTAGAAAGAAAACCATGGACCCACAACGCTTTGAAATGGACAGAGAAAAAGCACAAGTAAGACTAAGGGGGTTTTCATAACTTGGCACATTTTTTGTGGGTGTCGTAAATTAGGTTCCAAGTGAACCCTTCTACACGACGCATAAATAGCCACATCCACACTATTGTTAAATTGTAAAGTCATATCATTCTACAAACCAAAATAAATATTTGCAATTTATCCTCAATTATGGATTGTGTTCACTAACCTAGCGATTTCTACTCATCCGTAGCACTAACCTTCTGGATGTGAATCGACCACAATTAGTCAATTACAATCATAAAAATAAAAAATAAAGAAAGAAAGTAACCGTACAGATGTATTCATAATCCTCTGCCATCCAAGTTATACTTCAAAACAACGTTATATGAGAATCCTTCTACAAAAATAGAAAATAACTAACGATGTGATGAGAAAACCTAAAATCCTTGAAGAAAGTCAATCACAAAACAACCATTACATGAAGTTATTCTAAATAAAAACCAAAATAACAACTTACAAAAAGTTATTCTAAATGTCAATCACAAGATCACCATTACCAACATAATCTGATTTTAAAAGATAAAGTAGCTACACAAATTTTAAAAAATTACACCACAAAACATAAAAGCCTTAAAAATATCAATCAATTACAAAACAACCATTATATAAACTTATTCTAAATAAAAATCAAAACTTAACAGACTTGAACAAAGTACCCGACGGGGGAAAGTCCAATCGGGTAGTTTTTTTAACCATAATCTAAATCTTTTTGTTTATATGAACGTAGTATTTGGAAAAGATAATGATATTTATAAATACTTTCTAAAAAAAGAAAAAACTGAATCCTTCACGACTGTTTCAATATCATAAATCATTGATGAGATGGCAATTATACATGATCTCATCATTTTTTTCGGGCTTTTAATGCACAAAATGTCATAAATATACCATATATATATATGCTTGTATTTGTGTATGTGTATGGATATCGTGAAAAAGACAAAAGATCACAAGAAACAAGGAAAAACGAACACGAGAAACGAAGACGCACAATGAACCGGGCCTTAGTCATGATTTATCCAAGAAAAACCCTTGAAGACTTGAAGATGTACAAGATTGATCCTCAATTTATGAAGAAATGACACTTAAAACCCTTGTATAATCTTAATTACAAGTTTGGTCCCTTAAGTTTGTCAAAATTGCAAAAAGGTCCTTTAACTTTGAAGAATTGGCAAGTTTAGTCCCTCAACAAATCTAAATTATCAATAATGGTCCCTCATGAAGTCAAAGATACATTGAAGACCTTCGAAGATAAAAAATGTCCAACATCAGCCCTTGAAATATTCAAAAATGACTAAACAAGTCCTTAAAACCTTTATACCAAAGTTTTGTGGCCAAACTATGAAAATGGAAAGTTCATTTACAAAGGAAAGTCGTTTTGGGGGCTGAAATTCTTATTATACACTCTTTCCCAAAGAACAAGGACTTAAGCTGCCAATTTCCAAAGTTTAAACTCTTAAACACGCGCCAAACAACTAATCACCCCTAAACTCGGATCAAAATCTTTACTGTAGCACGTGATGAACCTAGAATTAACTTTTTACTATCAAAGGGGAAAGTTAAATTGAAAGTTCCCCTGTGTAATTCACCTCACCTGAAACCTATTCCAACATTAATTCCCTCTTCTCCACTCACCCATGGCCCTCACATTCAAACCCGTCACCTAATCATATCACACCCTCTTCTCCAAGGCAAGACACGTGGCCAAATCAACAGCTAAGACTCATTGCTTGGCCCCAAAGCATAAATGAACGGTTTTGATCAAACTGGACAGCTCAACAACAACAAGCACTCAAGGGCATTCTGGGAAATTTCTAGCTAGGGTTTTCATGTAATATGCATCTAAAATCGTCTATCATTGCCTATAAAAGGACCCCCAACCTGTGGTGAGGCCTTTGTTCCAGATTTTGGCTATTTTCTTTGTAATTCCTTTTTATTGAAATAAAATTTGAATTTATGAAATTATTGAAATCTCTTTTGTGTTTTATAAAAGTTTGGTGTTTGAATAGCTGAAATCTGAGTTCCAATTTATGTTATACACCTTCCTTAATCTTGTGGTTAAGGCACATTTATGTTTGAAAGGTTTTCAACTTTTGGAAAAGTGTGAAAACCTTGTTTCTGTTTTGATTATTTTGTGTACTAATCCCTAGCTAAAAGCCTAAAGCTCTTGCAATTGACACCAAGCCTGTGAAGGAATTTAAGCTATTGGGTGGGTTGTTTGTTGCTTTGTGTTGAAGAATCATAAGATCAAAGTCTGGTTCTGCTTTGAACATCAGCAGACTTTGATCCTTCTTGTTTGAAGAACCTTGGTCTTGTTCTAGTTGTTGAACAAGGTCCAAGGAGCATAGCTGATCTCCCAAGGAAGTTAAGGGAGATAGGTATAAGCCCTCTTTAAGTTTCCTCTAAAAAATTTGGTGTTCATGCCTGTTTTGGATTTTTCTATTTGATTTTGAGTTCTGGTGTTTGAGCTTGTTATTTTTGTGTTTGAATCTGCTAGTTGTCATCTAGGGTAGATGTTTGAATCATAAAATCAGTAGGTTGTGTTTGAAAATCATAAGTTTGTTTGAAAAGTGATACATAAAGGAGTGTTTGGGTTAACAACTTAATCTGGTTTTGTGTTGTTTTGAGCAAGTGTTTGTTGGTGCTTTGTGCTAATATTGGTTGCAGAAGTGTATTGGATCATTTGTATGAAAGTTTGGTAGTTTGAAACACATAGATCCAACAATAGGCTATAAAATCTAAATTACTTGGTAATATTGGCTGAAATTTAGAGGACACCTAGATCTAATCATAGACTACGGTTAACAAGTGTTAAATCTAAGTTAATACAACCAGGGAAGTAGGATTTGAGTGCTGAAAGTGGATTTGTGGTCATCTATATCAGAAAAAGTGTTTGTGTTCTTGGTGTTCATATCAGCAACCTGCATATGCTTTGATCTGTTTCTAATCCTTGATTCAGTGATTGACATAAGCTTGTTTGTGCTTATTAACAGATAATATAGCTTGTGTATGAATTTGGTTCATTCTGGTTTGCTTATTCATGCTAAAACTGCTTAAGTGTTCATAACTGCTTATTTGCAAGTCTGTGTCATATCTGGGCACTGTTAGCTTATTCTGTGCTTATTGGCTTATTGGAAGTGTGAAATTTTGCTTGATTGTGACTCCTTACAACTCACTGGTTGTAAGGGTGCCTTTGTTATCCATCAAATCATAGTAAAACTCTCACAAATCTCAAGTCAAATAGTCAAAGCAGTGGGAACCAGTTCCTACTGAAAGTTCCCCTACTAGTGTAAATTGTGGTTCAGCTTATCAATAAGCTATTCCAGCTTATTTAAACGTGCAACAACTTTAATTTTGTAATAGGTGCTCCTCATTTGACCCATTTGTTCATACTGGAGCATTTGGGAGGTTGACTTTAGGGTTTGACTAGAAAACCAACTCAATTGACTTTTTCACAAGTGCTTATCACAATAATCCAGCTTATTGGATTTGCTTATTGAACATTTGTTGATTTTTTTGGCTTATTGAAGTTATTTAGAGTCTTTTACAAGTTGAATCAAGTCCTGAGGTGTCCTAGAACTCTAACCCGACTATTTTATCTTTTTGTGAATTTCTATTTGGCTTATTTCTGGCTTATTGAGTGTGCTTTTTCAAAATTTCTTTTCACAGATCTCTTAAGTATCCCAAAATAAGGTTGTGTGTTGAATTAGAGCTTATGGCATTGACTTATTGCTTAATGGGCTTATTGGCCCAATAAGAATAAGCTGTTGACCTTTTAAGCTGTGATAAGCTCAAAACCAGCTTTTGGGCCTTCAGACTTTTGTGTTTAGAAATAAATTTTGGGTCATATAGGGCTTTTCCAGGTCTTTTGGGCCAAGTTTGACTTTTTGGGCCCATTTAGCCCATTAAGGTTGACTGTTTTGGTTTTCAGCCCATTTAGGGGCCCATTAGGGATATTTTGGTAATTTTGATTTCATTTTCTGTTTATTTAGGTTAAAATAAGCTAGTTTGCAAGTTTTTACAATTTTTTATAATTTTTGGATTTTTAATATTATTTTATTATTAAATTTCAAATTTCACTTTTTTGCACATTTTATATTTTTCTTAGCTTAAATACATTAAAATAGGATTTTTGCAACTCTTAGATTAATTTTATCATCATTTTCTTAATTTCTAGAGGTATTTTAAGTTTTTAATAGATTTTAATCATTTTAAATAGTTTTAATTAGTTTTTAAATTCATAAAAATAGTTTTTATTCTTATTTAGTCATTTTAGAGGTTTACAAACGTGAGAATCTTGAGTTAGGCTTTTTATTAGTTAATTTTGATTTTTAGGACTTTAATTAGCATTTAAAAATTAATAATTAATTAAATAAAAGGTTTTGGCAAGTTTGGATTTTTGGTAAACCCTTAGAATATTTTATTTGATTTTTGGTAATTTTTTGGGAATTTTTAGAATTTATTTTTATTCTAGCATTTTTTACGATTTTGCATTTTTTACGTCTTAGCCTAATTTTCACGTATTCGTCATTTTCTTTTCTCCTAAGCAATATTAATCTAAGGCATACAAGTTAAACACACACATATACCTCCTTGGAAAACGAACTCTTTGTTCTTACTTTTTACCTTGTGGGTCATTAGTGCACGGTTTTCCTAAACCGTTGTACTTAATACTTACCGTTTTTACGCCTTTTTCCTAAAGGGTGTAAGTTTACCACAATCATTTTGGCGCCGCTGCCGGGGAGGTGTGTTGTGCTTAATTTGGAAAACTTTTGTTTTTAATATTATCCATAAATAGTATTTGTGTTAATTGGAACTCCATTAACACGTATTATTGGTTTTCGGTTTCTTTGTGAATATTATTACTATATTGTATACGTATCATAATAAAAATACAATATCTCCAAAAGTGTGAAAACACAACCTTGATTTGGGATTTCATCACTCAATCATTGTATTCGAATCTCAAACAAAAAGAAAAAGGCAAAAATAGATAAATACTTTCGTGAAGCTCGATTTTGAAAAATACGAACTTTAAGGTGAATAGATAGGCAACGTGCTATAAATGGCCGTTAAATGGAAGCTAGGTACTTAAGTGCTTCGCGCCACCTCATTTCCCCCGTTCACTTGTGAGTATTTGATTTTGAAAGCTAAACGAGGGTTTTGCCGCCCAAAGTATTATTACGTATCCTATATATTTGCTTGGTTTCTTTATGATTAAAACCTCTTGAACAATTTGGTTTTCACCAAAGTTCTAAAGTCATTCGAAGGCGTTCACTCCACGTGATCGTTCTCATTCTTTGAGGCTTCCTTAATCAAGAGTTTGATTCGAGGAGAGATTTTGTAGATTGATTGTCTACGTAATACAAACAAAATCCAATTTTTTTTAAAAAACAATCAAAAACACAAAAAAATTGAAAAACGTAAAAACACCAAAAAGAATCTTCTTTGCTCACCTCCACATTCTTCATTACGTTTATGCAAACTCGCTCACAAGCGAAACGTGCTCGTAAACGTCGTCAACAAGAAGGAAACCACACTTTTGTTGAAGAAACTCCAATTGTCGAACCCGTTGTAGAACAAATAGTCACGATGGATAACCGTACTATGATGGAGTTGCTTCAAGCACCCACCGAGGGTTTTGGAGAAGCGATTGTGATTCCCGCTATCCTTGCGGAGAATTTTGAAATCAAAAAGGGCTTATTGTCGATGCTTCAAGCTAATAAATTTCTAGGACATGAAAAGGATAACCCACATTATCACATACGGAATTTTAATCGTCTCACCGGAACGAGCAAGTTTAAAGATGTTCCACACGACGCCATTAAGATGATGTTGTTTCCATACTCATTAGATGGCCCCGCTAAAATTTGGCTTGAGAAAGAAACTCCAAATTCGATTTTTACATGGGGTGATCTCGTGTCTAAATTTGTGAACCAATTTTTTCCACCATCGAAAACGACACATTTTAAAAATGAAATTTCGAGGTTTACGCAAAAACCTAACGAGAGTTTTTCTATGGCATGGGAACGATTTAAGGAAATGTTACACGAATGTCGACACCATGATTTTTCCGAAATGCATCAAATAGATACGTTTTATAACGGACTTAACGACCATGAACGTGATTATTTAAATGCCGCCGCGGGTGGTAATTTTTTGTGCAAAACGACAAACGAAGCTTTAACTATCATCGAGAATAGATCTAAGGTTTACAACCCTCGTAACACACCGAGTGTTGCCAATATGGGTTCATCGTCGTCTCACAACATGAACGTTCTACAAAACGAAGCAAATGAGGAAAATAGATTTTTTGATAGATTTTCATCGCTCATGACTCATTGGAAAGCTAAGGAAGCTTCCAATTCCGCATCGGTCAAAGTAGTTTATAAGAGTTGTTTATCGTGTGGAGGAGCACATGATCTTTCCGAGTGCATTACCGCCGGTGGTAACACTTCGAGTGCTTGCGTAGCCACGGGAACTTTTGGTCAAAATTCACGTCCAAACCAAGTCCCTCAAATTCAAAACGTTAACAACTATCGAAACAATAATCAAGGAAATGGTTACCAAGGAAATTCACGTAACTACAACAAGGGTAATTATACAAGTGGTAATAATGGGCAAGTGCAAAATCAAAACCAAAATCGTGATTTTCAAAATACGAGTCAAGGTTTTCAAAACGCTCACACTAAAAATCTTCCAAGTGAATTTTTAGATTACGCTAAGGCCAACGATGCAAAGTTTGATAATATGCAACGAGAAATGATAAGTTTGAGAACCGAGTTGAAGAATGAGTTAAAAAATGAGCTTGCAAACGAATTAAAAACTCACGCTAATAAAATGGAGGGTAATGTTCAACGTCTTCAACAAAATCAACAAAAGATGGAACAAGGCCAACATGAAATTAAGCTAGAGTTATTAAAAGCGGATCAAAGGCAATCCAAATTCGAAGATCGAATGGCAAGCATGTTTGAAGCCATAATGTGTAAACCGTCTTCCTCGGGTGGTCTTCCTAGTGATACCATTGCAAACCCGAAGGGTGAAATGAAGGTTATTACTACTCGTAGTGGTAAAACTTTTAATGAACCTATTTCTCGTGCTAATATTTCCAGGGAGAAGGAAATTGAAAACGAACCCGAGGTAGTGGTTGAAAAGGAGCATATCTCAAGCCCACGAAGTAACACTCAAACCACACCTACGGTTGAACCCATACCAATTTTGGAACCCGAGATTCCAAGGCCGTTGCCTACGCCCCAACCCACACCACCCTTGCCTTATCCATCGAGATGTAACAAGGAGAAATTAAATGAACGTAACAAACAACAAATCGATCTTTTTATAAAAATGTTTCAACAAGTGCATTTTGACGTAAGTTTAGCCGACGCGTTGTTATATATGCCTCGTTTCGCCTCCACTTTTAAAAGTATGATGAACGATAAGGAGAAGCTTTCAAAGCTATCTAATTTTTCTTTGGTTTATCTTAACCGAATACCCAAAAAAGTGGGAGACCCCGGGAAATTCCTCATCCCGTGTGATATTCAAGAAATGGAAGAATGCCTTGCCTTGGCTGATCTTGGCGCGAGCATTAATTTGATGCCTTTTAAGATGTGGAAATCACTATCACTTCCGGCTCTTACTCCTTCGAAGATGTCCATTGAAATGGCCAATCATTCAAAAATTCTTCCATGTGGAATTGCCGAAGACGTTTTCGTTAAGGTTGGGAAATTCTACTTTCCGGTCGGTTTTATCGTTGTAGATATTCCCGCGGATCCACAAGTTCCTCTAATTTTGGGCCGTCCATTTTTAGACACCTCGAGATCGATTATCGACGTTCACGCTAGAAATATTACATTACGATTTAACGAGGAGGAACTTGTCATAAGCGCTACCAAAAATTTGACACCTTCTCATGTTTACGCTATCGCTACTATAAATCACGTTGATTTAATTGACGTAGTTTGCGATGAATTTTCACAAGAAGTGTTAGAATTTTCCGAAGGTTCAATTAGTGGCAATCCCACTATTTTAGATCCTATTGTTGCTAAAAATTCACATTCTCTCGCTCCATTCGAAGGAGGCGATTTTATCGACAATGAAGAAAATGTGAACAATAGTAACGAAAAAATTCCATCATATTTTCCGCCGGTGGAAATTATGAGTGTTGAACCAAAATCTTCAATCGAGGATCCACCAATCCTAGAATTGAAAGACCTTCCACCTCATCTAGAATACGCATTTTTAGAAGGTGAGGATAAGTTGCCGGTAATTATTGCGAAATACCTTTCCGATAACGAAAAAACCGCACTTATAAAAATCTTGAAAGCTCATAAAGGGGAAATTGCGTGGAAAATATCTGACATTAAAGGAATCGATCCTAAATTTTGTACTCACAAAATATTAATGAAGGAAGACTACAAACCCGCAATTCAATCTCAAAGAAGGGTAAACCCTAAAATTCATGATGTCATTAAAAAAGAGGTTTTAAAACTTCTCGACGCAGGAATGATTTATCCTATCTCGGATAGCCCATGGGTGAGCCCAATCCATTGTGTCCCTAAGAAGGGAGGAATGACCGTTGTGCCCAACGAAAACAACGAGTTAATTCCAACACGTGTTGTGACCGGTTGGAGAGTATGTATCGATTATCGTAAACTCAACGATGCAACTCGAAAAGACCATTTTCCCTTGCCCTTCATGGATCAAATGTTGGAACGACTTGCGGGAAACGATTTCTATTACTTTTTAGATGGTTTTTCCGGTTACTTTCAAATCCCTATCGACCCTCATGATCAAGAGAAAACTACGTTTACGTGTCCTTATGGAACATTTGCTTATCGTAGAATGCCTTTCGGACTTTGTAATGCACCCGATACGTTTCAACGGTGTATGATGGCTATTTTCCATGACATGATCGAGAAGTCGATGGAAGTGTTCATGGATGATTTCTCGGTATTTGGTGATTCGTTTACGTCATGCTTAAATAACTTGGAAAAAATGTTAAAACGATGTGAAGAAACCAATCTCGTACTTAATTGGGAAAAATGTCACTTTATGTGCAAGCAAGGAATCGTCTTAGGACATAAGATATCAAAAGCGGGGATTGAGGTCGACAAAGCAAAAATCGACGTCATTTCGAAATTACCTCACCCCAAAACCGTCAAAGGAGTTCGAAGTTTCCTAGGCCACGCGGGCTTTTATCGACGCTTTATTAAAGATTTTTCGAAAATATCTCGACCGATGACACATCTACTCGAAAAAGATGCTCCTTTTATCTTTAACGAATATTGTGTCCGAGCTTTCGAAACGCTTAAAGGGACACTTACCGAAGCTCCTATTCTCGTAGCTCTAAACTGGAATCTTCTATTTGAGCTAATGTGCGATGCTAGCGATTATGCAATTGGAGCCGTTTTAGGGCAACGCTATGAAAAACACTTCCATCCTATCCATTATGCTAGTAAGACGATGACCGAGGCTCAAATGAAATATACTACCACGGAAAAGGAATTCCTAGCCGTAGTATACGCTTTTGAAAAAATTCCGGCCTTATATCGTCTTAACTAAAAGCATCGTGTATACAGACCATTCGGCTATTAAGTACCTTTTGGCTAAACAAGACACTAAGCCAAGGTTGCTTCGTTGGATTCTCCTCCTCCAAGAAATTGATGTCACCGTGCTTGACAAAAAAGGAGCCGGGAGAATTTAGCGGCCGATCATCTTTCTCGCTTAGAGGATCCTCACAAAGATGTATTCGAGAACAAGGAAATCACCGAAACATTTCCTCTCGAAACACTTGGTGTGGTGAAATCTAAAGTTTGCGGATATCGCAAATTACCATGCGGGAAACTTCATAATCAAGGGTATGACGACGCAACAAAAACGAAAATTCTTTCGTGACGTCAAGTTCTATTTTTGGGACGACCCTTATCTCTTTCGAGTATGTGCGGATCAACTCGTTGACGTTGTGTTCATGGCACCGAAGATACAAATATCCTTAGAGCTTGTCACGAGGGACCCACGGGTGGTCACCACGGTGCTAATCTCACGGCTAAGAAAGTGTTCTTTGCCGGTTTCTTTTGGCCTACGATCTATCGTGATGCACACATACTTGTAAAGTCATGTAATTCTTGTCAACGTCAAGGAAAATCCTCTCAAAAGGATGAAATGCCACAAAACATAATTCAAGTTTGTGAGATTTTCGACGTTTGGGGCATAGATTTTATGGGACCGTTCCCATCGTCTCGAGGAAACAAATATATCCTCGTCGTCGTCGACTACTTGTCCAAATGGGTAGAAGCTAAGGCTTTGCCTACGAATGACGCGCGTGTTGTTGTGAAATTCTTGAAACAATTGTTCTCTCGGTTTGGAACCCCTCGTGCTATTATAAGCGATCGTGGAACCCATTTTTGTAAGGACCAATTTGAAAAAGTCTTGAAAAAATATGGAGTTACACATCGTCTTTCTACGGCTTATCACCCGCATACGAGTGGGCAAGTCGAGGTTTCAAACCGAGCCTTGAAAATAATTTTGGAGAGATCGATTAGAGAAAACCGTGCTTCATGGTCCGACAAAATCGGCGATGCTTTATGGGCCTTCCGTACCGCTTATAAAACGCCTATCGGTTGTACTCCGTATAAGTTGGTTTATGGAAAGAATTGTCATTTGCCCATCGAATTGGAACATAAAGCATATTGGGCACTTAAGCATGCCAATTTTGACTTGAAGACCATGGGAGATCATCAGAAAATACAATTAAATGAATTGGATGAATTAAGAGATCTTGCTTATGAGAATTCATTGATTTTTAAAGAAAAGACTAAAAAGTTTCATGATGCTAAATTTAAAAACCGTGTTTTTAACGTTGGAGATCAAGTGTTACTTTTTAACTCTCGGTTTAAAATATTTTCCGGAAAGTTGAAATCCCGTTGGTCAGGTCCGTTCACCGTTACACAAGTTTTTCCATATTGGACCATTGAGCTAGCTCAAAATGATGGTCCTAACTTTAAGGTGAATGGACATATGCTTAAGCACTACTTTGGTGGGGAAGTTCCTCTTTTGAACGACCTCGACCAAGTCACCTTCCCCAATGATAATTAAACGTTGAGGGGATCGAGTCGAGCTCATGACTCGGTAATAAAAAACGAGGTGCTTCGTGGGAGAGTTCCCATGTTTATCCATGTACATATTATTGATTTCTAAGTAGTTAATAAGAGGGGATTTGTGCCCTTCCAACTCGTTGTCTCGTGGTTGTTTGAGATTGTGTTATCTAGATCATCATCATCACGTTCGAAGCCTCTCGTGTTCGTTTCACTCGAGCTTCGATCGTTTGCTTTGAAGGAATTTTTCACGAATCCACGACATATATCCTTTATCGTTCTAACAATAGTCTTTTAGCACAATTAATAAACGACTTTAGATTATTTGTTGCTTACCCTTTCCATACTAGATCCTAAGCATTCGACTTTTCGTCTCTAGTATGGGGGTAATCCACCCTTAGACTCGAAACATTGAGGACAATGTTTACTTTTAGTATGGGGGGGGGGGGTGAATAAATACTTACCTTGCCTACGTCTTTACGCACTCCAAAATTTATTGTTTTGTTTTTGTTTTTAATAAGGCTAAAAATGGCCAAATTTTAAAATTTTCATAGTTTTTCCTAAGTGTTTTTTAAGACACAAATGTACATTTTCCGTTGGGTAGAATAAGAGCTAATTTTTGACTTGATGAGCATTTAGAGCCCCTAACATTCCTTAACCCGCTAAATCAAGTTTTGCTAGACTTTTATATAGGGGACTTTAAAACGCGAAAGTCTTAATTCATACGGGTTAAGAACAAGAACTTTTCGCAAGTTCCTATAAATTATCCTAGAAAGTCATCTATCATAGGAACTTTAAAACGCAAGATCTAAACTTATCCAAGTCTAAGAAATTGTAAGATCCTATAGTGGCTTGAAAACCCAAAACTTCGATTTAATATAGTCTTAATGAAAGCTAATCCAAATTTGGCTTAATTTTGACTTGCACGGCTAAGTATTCACGAGTCTCTTTAATTAGAGGTCTTTATATAGTGAAGAACGAGAGGTGATAGAGTTAGACAAGTGATCATGCTAAACGTAGAACATGAAAATGTTCTTTCAAAAACTCATGTGTTTTTAATTGTGGCTTTTTCCCCCATAAGATCAATGCATTAGGAATAATGTAATTGCAATAAATAAGGTCGTACGATTTAAAAGAATTACTTAGCTTCTAGCCCAAGATCGTTTAAAAGTTGCTCGTGTTCGAATAGAGTTCATAGCCGAGGCATAACTTATTGAAGCGGGACGCGAAGATTGGCGAAGTCCAATAAGGCCCTAACAAGGCATGAGGACTCCATTTTGTTGCTAAAGATCCAAGATGATGTGAAGTATCATTGTGCCAAAATCAATATGAAGGATCGAGACACATGACGAAAAGCAATATACTCCCTAAAGATCATGGATAAAATCTATCCAAAAAGACTCTAACAAAGTATGAGGATAAATATATCCAAGTCCGAAAAGGAGGCGGATCGTTGTAAATCAAAGTCTAAAATAAAGATTGAATAAAAATGATGAAGTCGTGGTCCAAGTATGAAGAGTCTCTCAAAAACGTCAAGTGAAGAAATTCCAAAATACGAAGAGAAGACCATAATTTCAAGAACGTCTTCCCAAGATTTGAAGTATGAAGTACATGCCAAATATCGGTCCGAGAAAGGTCTCAAATCGTAAAACGAGTTATGTCAAGATATGAACTTAAGGAGATTACGAGAAGTCGTTTTAAAATTTTTTGTCCTTTAGCTAAATATTACTTAAATCATCCTACTTTATTTTCGGCCCTAATAAATATCAAAAAAAGTCAATATGAATCACTTGTGATCCATGACAAATAGTTAAAAAATTCTAGAAACATTTCCGTTCTTTAATAAATTAGGATTGCGGGGAGAAAAAGTATTACACAAATTTAATGCATGAGTAGTTTAGCATTGTGACTTGTACCAACAATGATCTCGTTTTTGCACTTAGCATGGAATGTGTGACAATCAAGGATGAAGAAATTTACTCTATGAAACATTCACGTGTTTCTATTCATTAACCCTAAAAGTCACTTTCGTGATGAAAATCATACATAATGTATTTAACACATCATAGTGGTAGCTTAGCTTGTTTTTTTTTCAATAAAGGTTCATAAAAATTAATTTTGGAGTTGTTTTAATACTTTATTCTAGCATTGCGTGAGGGCACGACAATGGTTTAGTATGGGGGAGTGATGAGATGACAATTATACATGATCTCATCGTTCTTTTCGGGCTTTTAATGCACAAAATGTCATAAATATACCATATATATGCTTGTATTTATGTATGTGTGTATTTTAGGTATGGATATCGTGAAAAAGACAAAAGATCACAAGAAACAAGGAAAAACGAACACGAGAAACGAAGACGCACAATGAACCGGGCCCTAGTCATGATTTATCCAAGAAAAACCCTTGAAGACTTGAAGATGTACAAGATTAATCCTCAATCTATGAGTAAATGACACTTAAAACCCTTGTATAATCATAATTACAAGTTTGGTCCCTTAAGTTTGTCAAAATCGCAAAAAGGTCCTTCAACTTTGAAGAATTGGCAAGTTTAGTCCCTCAACAAATATAAATTGTCAATAATGGTCCCTCATGAAGTTAAAGATACATTAAAGACCTTTGAAGATAAAAAATGTCCAAGATCAGCCCTTGAAATATTCAAAAATGACAAAACAAGTCCTTAAAACCTTTATACCAAAGTTTTGTGGCCAAACTATGAAAATGGAAAGTTCATTTACAAAGAAAAGTCGTTTTGGGGGCTGAAATTCTTATTATACACTCTTTCCCAAAGAACAAGGACTTAAGCTTCCAATTTCCAAAGTTTAAACTCTTAAACACGCGCCAAACAACTAATCACCCCTAAACTCGGATCAAAATCTATACTGTAGCACGTGATGAACCCATAATTAACTTTTTACTATCAAAGGGGAAAGTTAAATTGAAAGTACCCCCGTGTAATTCACCTCACCTGAAACCTATCCCAACATTAATTCCCTCTTCTCCACTCACTCATGGCCCCCACATTCAAACCCGTCACCCAATCATATCACACCCTCTTCTCCAAGGCAAGACACGTGGCCAAATCAACAACTAAGACTCATTGCTTGGCCCCAAAGCATAAATGAACGGTTTTGATCAAATTGGACAGCTCAACAACAACAAGCACTCAAGAGCATTCTGGGAAATTTCTAGCTAGGGTTTTCATGTAATATGCATCTAGAATCGTCTATCATTGCCTATAAAAGGACCCCCAACCTGTGGTGAGGCCTTTGTTCCAGATTTTGGCTATTTTCTTTGTAATTCCTTTTTATTGAAATAAAATTTGAATTTCTGAAATTATTGAAATCTCTTTTGTGTTTTATAAAAGTTTGGTGTTTGAATAGCTGAAATCTGAGTTCCAATTTATGTTATAAACATTCCTTAATCTTGTGGTTAAGGCACGTTTATGTTTGAAAGGTTTTCAACTTTTGGAAAAGTGTGAATACCTTGTTTCTGTTTTGATTATTTTGTGTACTAATCCCTAGCCAAAAGCCTAAAGCTCTTACAAGCTTGTTGACACCAAGCCTGTGAAGGAATTTAAGCTATTGGGTGGGTTGTTTGTTGCTTTGTGTTGAAGAATCATAAGATCAAAGTCTGGTTCTACTTTGAACATCAGCAGACTTTGATCCTTCTTGTTTGAAGAACCTTGGTCTTGTTCTAGTTGTTGAACAAGGTCAAGGAGCATAACTGATCTCCCAAGGAAGTTAAGGGAGATAGGTATAAGCCCTCTTTAAGTTTCCTCTAAAAAATTTGATGTGCATGCCTGTTTTGGATTTTGCTATTTGATTTTGAGTTCTGGTGTTTGAGCTTGTTATTTTTGTGTTTGAATCTGCTAGTTGTCATATAGGGTAGATGTTTGAATCATAAAATCAGTAGGTTGTGTTTGAAAATCATAAGTTTGTTTGAAAAGTGATACATAAAGGAGTGTTTGGGTTAACAACTTAATCGGGTTTTGTGTTGTTTTGAGCAAGTGTTTGTTGGTGCTTTGTGCTAATATCTGTTGCAGAAGTGTATTGGATCATTTGTATGCAAGTTTGGTAGTTTGAAACACATAGATCCAACAATAGGCTATAAAATCTAAATTACTTGGTAATATTGGCTGAAATTTAGAGGACACCTAGATCTAATCATAGACTAGGGTTAACAAGTGTTAAATCTAAGTTAATACAACCAGGGAAGTAGGATTTGAGTGCTGAAATTGGATTTGTGGTCATCTATATCAGAAAAAGTGTTTGTGTTCTTGGTGTTCATATCAGCAACCTGCATATGCTTTGATCTGTTTCTAATCCTTAATTCAGTGATTGAAATAAGTTTGTTTGTGCTTATTAACAAATATTATAGCTTGTGTAATTATAGCTTGTGTATGCATTTGGTTCATTCTGGTTTGCTTATTCATGCTAAAACTGCTTAAGTGTTCATAACTGCTTATTTGCAAGTCTGTGTCATATCTGGGCACTGTTAGCTTATTTTGTGCTTATTGGCTTATTGAAGTGTGAAATTTTGCTTGATTGTGACTCCTTACAACTCACTGGTTGAAAGGGTGCCTTTGTTATCCATCAAATCATAGTAAAACTCTCACAAATCTCAAGTCAAATAGTCAAAGCAGTGGGAACCAGTTCCTATTGAAAGTTCCCCTGCTAGTGTAAATTGTGGTTCAGCTTATCAATAAGCTATTCCAGCTTATTTAAACGTGCAACAACTTTAATTTTGTAATAGGTGCTCCTCATTTGACCCATTAGTTCATACTGGAGCATTTGGGAGGTTGACTTTAGGGTTTGACTAGAAAACCAACTCAATTGACTTTTTCACAAGTGCTTATCACAATAATCCAGCTTATTGGCTTTGCTTATTGAACTTTTGTTGATTGTTATGGCTTGTTTAAGTCATTTAGAGTCTTTTGCAAGTTGAATCAAGTCCTGAGGTGTCCTAGAACTCTAACCCGGCTATTTTGTCTTTTTGTGAATTTCTATTTGGCTTATTTCTGGCTTATTGAGTGTGATTTTTCAAAATTTCTTTTCAAAGATCTCTTAAGTATCCCAAATGAAGGTTGTGTGTTGAATTAGAGCTTATGGCATTGGCTTATTGCTTAATGGGCTTATTGGCCCAATAAGAATAAGCTGTTGACCTTTTAAGCTGTGATAAGCTCAAAACCAGCTTTTGGGCCTTCAGACTTTTGTGTTTAGAATTAAATTTTGAGTCAAATAGGGCTTTTCTAGGTCTTTTGGGCCAAGTTTGACTTTTTGGGCCCATTTAGCCCATTAAGGTTGACTGTTTTGGTTTTCAGCCCATTTAGGGGCCCATTAGGGGTATTTTAGTAATTTTGATTTCATATTCTGTTTATTTAGGTTAAAATAAGCTAGTTTGCAAGTTTTTAGAATTTTTTTATAATTTTTGGATTTTTAATATTATTTTATTATTAAATTTCAAATTTCACTTTTTTGCACTTTTTATATTTTTCTTAGCTTAAATACATTAAAATAGGATTTTTGCAACTCTTAGATTAATTTTATCATCATTTTCTTAATTTCTAGAATTATTTTAAGTTTTTAATAGATTTTAATCATTTCAAATAGTTTTAATTAGTTTTTAAATTCATAAAAATAGTTTTTATGCTTATTTAGTCATTTTAGAGGTTTACAAACTTGAGAATCTTGAGTTAGGCTTTTTATTAGTTAATTTTGATTTTTAGGGCTTTAATTAGCATTTAAAAATTAATAATTAATTAAAAAAAGAGGTTTTGGCAAGTTTTGATTTTTGGTAAACCCTTAGAATATTTTATTTGATTTTTGGTAATTTTTTGGGAATTTTAAGAATTTATTTTTATTCTAGCATTTTTTACGATTTTGCATTTTTTACATCTTAGCCTAATTTTCACGTATCCGTCATTTTCTTTTCTCCTAAGCAATATTAATCTAAAGCATACAAGTTAAACACACACATATACCTCCTTGGGAAACGAACTCTTTGTTTTTACTTTTTACCTTGTGGGTCATTAGTGCACGGTTTTCCTAAACCGTCGTACTTAATACTTACCGCTTTTACGCCTTTTTCCTAAAGGGTGTAAGTTTACCACAATCAATCACGCTCATTGGATTTAACCAATAACTCAGTAATACATAAGACAATTTTGATGGTGTGATAGAGGTGAAATAATTGGTGATTTTGAATAAGACGATTCGAATAGGGATTAGGAAGAAGAAGACATACGATCGCATGATTAGGATTTTACAAATATACACTTTTGGTTTTTTATGCGTGTGTCGAGTTTTTTTATGAAACAAACAGTAAGCCCAGTTTGTAAGCCCGTTGACACGTAGGATTAGTGCTCTGATAGATGACGTGGCAAATCCCTCCTCTTATATATAATGTAAAGATATATATATATATATATATATATATATATATATATATATATATATATATATATATATATATATATATATATATATATATATATATATATATATATATATATATATATATATATATATATATATATATATATATATATATATATATATATATATATATATATATATATATATATATATATATATATATATATATATATAGAGGAAGGTTAATGTGAGAGCATTTTTAAAGTTGTAAAAATGAGAACTAATCTAAAACACCAATAAAACATTGATACATAATCATATTACCAATAATACACCAAAATATACATTATTTATACAACTTAACATTCTATTGACTAATAAACGATGACTTAGTGTATAACGTATTACTGATACACAATTAAAAATGTGATACACATACATCAATATCTCAACAAGATAATATCTTATACATAAAATGGTACATTTGATACACAACCACCACTAAATAACATGATACACGATACCAAAACATGATACAAATCACACCTTAAATCAAGATGTATCACCTAGAATTCGTCAATTTTCATAAGAAAGCCCATCAAATTATTAAAAAACTTAGTTTTAGTTAATCTTGTTTAAAAATTATTTGAAGTAGAGCGTCATTTGTGAGATTTTAGCTGGTTCTTATTTTTTCAACTTTAAAAAGTTCTCATTTGAACCGAACTCTATATACATATATATATATATATATATATATATATATATATATATATATATATATATATATATATATATAGATTTCGGTTCAAATGAGAACTTTTTAAAGTTGAAAAAATAAGAACCAGCTAAAATCTCACAAATGACGCTCTACTTCAAATAATTTTTAAACAAGATTAACTAAAACTAAGTTTTTTAATAATTTGATGGGCTTTCTTTTGAAAATTGACGAATTCTAGGTGATACATCTTGATTTAAGGTGTGATTTGTATCATGTCTTGGTATCGTGTATCATGTTATTTAGTGTTGGTTGTGTATCAAATGTACCATTTTATGTATAAGATATTATCTTGTTGAGATTTTGATGTATGTGTGTCACATTTTTAATTGTGTATCAGTAATACGTTACACACTAAGTCGTCGTTTATTAGTCAATAGAATGTTAAGTTGTATAAATAATGTATATTTTGGTGTATTATTTGTAATATGATTATGTATCAATGTTTTATTGGCGTTTTAGATTAGTTCTAATTTTTACAACTTTAAAAAAGCTCTCACATTAACCTTCCTCTATATATATATATATATATATATATATAAATATATATATATATATATATATATATATATATATATATATATATATATATATATATATATATATATATATATACATATATATATATATATATATATATATATATATATATATATATATATATATATATATATATATATATATATATATATATATATATATATATATATATATATATATATATATATTATATATATATATATATATATATATATATATATATATATATATATATATATATATATATATATATATATATATATATATATATATATATATATATATATATATATATATAAATATATATATATATATATATATTATATATATATATATATATATATATATATATATATATATATATATATATATATATATATATATATATATATATATATATGTATATATATATATATATATATATATATTTATATATGTATATATATATATACATACATACATACATACATACATACATACATACATACATACATACATACATACATACATACATACATACATGCATACATACATACATATATATATATATATATATATATATATATATATATATATATACTAGTGGCAAAACCCGTCCGATGGACGGGTATGACTTATAATTATTGTTTGCAATTTTTATTTATCTAAATATTAGTGTTTAAAATTAGTATATTTAAAAAAGATTTTTAAACATAGCATCAATGTTTGTCAAATCATTATTGTCAAATTGTCTTAAACATAGTTGCATAAATTACATGGTGATTTTGACCCAATCTAAATTAATTGAGAATAACGCAAAACATCTTAAATACAAAAATTTAGAAAAACAAAAGGTGTTCATGTAAAATGTAAAATCGTGATAAAGTCTATTTAATCGACTATGCGAACCAAAACACTAACCTAGCAAAACAATCATTAAAAACTTAGCCATGTTGTGTAAGTTCAGACTTAAAAACAACAATCATCATATTCATTTATCTCTTGTTAGATTAGTTCTAAACATCTGATAGATAACACAGAGGAGCACATAATATCCAGACGCAAACATAGCACATTCAGTAAAAAGCCAATTTCAAGATTCAGTTGTACGTCATAATGGGTTTATAATGGGTCAATTAAGTACTTGAAGGATGAAGTTGATTGAGCATACATTTTATCATCCTTACATATAATGTAGATGTTATGATCAAATCCTTTTGTTACGCAAACCTGTAAATCAAATAATTTATGATATGAGTTAGACTGATCAAAGACGGTTAGCTATCTATTACCAT
Source organism: Glebionis coronaria (assembly GCA_025667525.1). Taxonomy (NCBI): domain Eukaryota; kingdom Viridiplantae; phylum Streptophyta; class Magnoliopsida; order Asterales; family Asteraceae; genus Glebionis; species Glebionis coronaria. The sequence goes on along the minus strand of CM046877.1, from coordinate 285,933,502 downwards.
AGATGATTACTGTAAATGTCGTTTTAAAAAAATTAGTTATAAAATATATAACTTATAAACACACCAGTGAATAGGCAATTGGGTTCCTTCTTCTTTGTAGGTTTGCTTGAACGCATCATTTATAATTTTTATCCTTACAACATAATAAATTATTACCAAAAATAACCAGAACATCATGCAAGTAAATTTGTAGGTATTGTCAACGGTGGATTTAGAGGCAATGAAGGATATGCACGCGCATATCCTGTTTTAGTCATGTAGTGTTGTATAAATTTTTTGAAGTGAAGCTTTCTATAACATATTTACCTTAAGTGCATACTTTGAAAATACCATTAAAAATTTTGTAAATTATTTTTAAAAATTCATGTTTTGTTATTAAGAATACCATGCTCACCATAAAAAACTCAAAAAAGTATAATATCAAACGTACGTTATTAATATTGTTAGTCTAATAGTAAATGTCATGACATACCTCTTGTAATTTATCATTTTTGAAAATATCTTTAACATGGCTATGTTTTAGTCTATACTTTTTAAAATTACCATGAGTTAGACAAAAAAAATCCTGAAGAAATATACGGCTGTCCATCGATTTGGTTTTTAAATTATTCGGTATATTTAGTTGATTCTTTTGTCAACTTGAAAACGGAACCGGTAACCGAATTTAAATTTGATTCGATTTTCAAATTGACTTGAATAAGACGAATTACACCATTAAAAAATATATATAATATATTTTAATACTCAATTTATATATATAAATATGTAAAATATATTTATTTATATAAAAATAAATATATATATAAAATATATTTATTTATATAAGTTTAATATTCGTTTTTTATTGTTATACCCATATTCAACTCGAAAACCGAATTTGTAATTCGGTTCTGTTATGATCCATAACCCGAATTATATGTTCGGTCCCTATCTAGCTCAAATATGATTCGGTTTAGTTTTTGACTTTATGGGTTTAACCCGAATTATGAACACCCCTAAAGAAATATATCCAGTCCTACGTAAATGCAATGTTTTCAGACTTGGGCGACTCGATTCCAGACTTGGGTGACTCTACCGGCCGAAGACCCGGGTCAACCCGGATCTTGACCCGGTCGGTTTTTGATTTTTTTGGATTTTTTCTAAAAAAATATGTAAATTTTACGTATTTATATTAGTTTGTAAACACTTTATATCTTCAATATAAAGAAGTTTTTATGATTATTATATATTTTCTGTTAATTATTAAAAATATAAAAAAAATTATTTTAAACCGAGTTAACCCGAGTTAACCCGGATTGACTCGAACCCGATAATTCGACCCGATCGATTTAAAAACCGAAATTCAAAACATCGAGTAAATGAATTATTATATAAACTTCATGCCCATAATTTTTGGTATACTTCTACATGAGAATAGGCAAAAAAAACGTAATTACTTTTAGTGAATTATAGCACCATACGTACACTTGATAACAGTAACATATTTACAACATGTGGATGATGTAACTCAATAACAGTAATTACTCTTTATGTTCTGTAAACGCTATTCAAAGTCGACCTATACACGTATTTACAACATGTGGTGATGTGGGTGATGTAACTCAATAACAGTAACATATCTGGTGAAGAATTGTGCTTGACATTTACATTTGTTTTTAAGGAGTATCGAGTAGGATCACACACCCATGTCAAATTTTGTTAAGACCCTGAAGCCCCCAAACCACAAAGCAAGACTCATGGAACTTGATAAATTCGTCAATTATTGGGGTTTCCATTGCTCCATTATTCTCCTGGGAACTCCTCCGTCTTTTGTCCTTCATGGTGATCGATTAATGTAATGTAAGTTTATCAAAGATAATCCATATAAATTTTCCTTACACCTGTATCAAAGTTCAAATGATACCGGAAGTTAGATTATGACGTGTAAACATTTGAGATGCAGTTTAAAGTCGTTTCTCTCGCAAATGATCAAGAAATCCCATTTATAAAAACCGTCCAACCCTTAAGACTGATTGTACGCTCTATAAAAAAAGGCATAACGCAATGCTTAGGATTGCTAAGTACCTGTATCCTACCACTTTGAATAGCAACTACTGTCACACAAAGCATTTCGCAATAAGTTAAGCAAATACCAACTAAGTTTATTTAACCACGTAAGCAAACTAAATCAGTTAAGTCCTATAGATAGTAATAGTACAATCATAATAGTGAAAACTAAAACCAATTCAGTGGAAAGTTACCTGATCTTTCAAATGGTATGGTGCAACAACAATTTGCTCATAGTAACTGATTGACGCCCCAGCAGATGCTGTCACAACAACACATATTGCAGCATCAGTTTCAGCCACCTTTTGGTCATTTATCTAGATTACACCCAAATACTTAGATACTTTTGTTGAAGAACCTGCTGATGGGACACGTTAGAATATCAGAGATGCTAGCTTAAGTGGCTTCCTTTTTAAACTTGAAGTTATTACAACCAGGGGCGGACGTATTGTATAAGTACGGGGTGGCGGCGCCCCCCATAGCTCGACCAAAGAGACGAGTTTTTAGTGTATTTTTTTAAAAAATTTGAGCGTTTTTTTAAAATGCCCCCCACTCGAATTTCAAATTGCCCCCCACTCACTCATTTAATTCCAACTTTTAACACTATAAAACCTAGAAATCGTTAACTTTTAAGTTATAATACTTCACTTTTTATTCGAATTTTAGTTTTTTCGTCTTGTTATCGTTAAATTTTTTTTTTTTGCCCCCCACATTGAAATTTCCTGCGTCCACCACTGATTACAACCAATGGTTGCAAAAACAATCACAAGTGTAAATATGTGTTTGTTTTTCTGAATTACTTTTAAATATAACTTGCATATGCCCCATGTCCCATGATTAATTATTTCAAACGAAGCACAATATATGAGATAGCGGATCTATTTTTAGACTACATATTTAAGCAGCCTAGTTTCCCTTTTAAATGATGTTTGAAATCAGCCCCAAACACCCCTTAAATATCTTAAAACAAAGGTATCTAGATGGGTATTGATTTTTCATCGATGCCAAAGTCGCTGAAGTAACCTCTACTCTCGGTCTTCTGTAACAATTTAATCTCACCTTCTTGATGTTCCTATAAAAATAGAAGAGATACAAATTTTTTGCATGTTTTTTATTATAACAAATAATGAATCCTCAATGTAACTATAGTTATGTGTACCTGATGAAGGAGATTGGCTACGATTATTGTGAGATCACCCTCAAGCACCACGTCAGGCCCACCCGCCATCTACGAATCAGGCCCTACTGTGAACCCACCGCAACTCTTGCATGCCTTAACAGCCTAGTGACCTTGGTAAGGGTTGAGAGCAGAAATCAGAGATAAAAAAGTCGCCAGCAGTTTTAGGAGATCCGGCCTGTAAGCTTCAGTATCTCGGGGACGACTTTTCACTGGTTGCTGCTGCAACAGCAAGTCCTGTGGAATTCTGTAATGCTCGAGAAAATACATCGGTTGCATCTATCCCCTCTTAATTTTCCGACTGTAGCATATCAGAAAAAGAATATTACGTATATTAAGTTTTTGATCAGGTAACTATGACTAAATAAAACTTGTTTCTTGAACATTGTGATGGTAATGATTTATTTTGAGCAACAATAAAAAATAAAACTTGATTGCTGATGGATCAACTACACAACCTAAGAAAGTACAAAAATTCATAGCGGGTTATAAGCAATATTACCCATTGCTTGCTTTCTCATAGTAGACTGAAAAAGAATAATCATCAAACCTAATACAATTAACAAACTAAAGATTTCAAATTCTATAGTTGGATTTCCTAGTATGGAACTTATAATCCCAATTTAAATCCACATTAAGGTCATAGCAAAACAGAATTGAAGCCCATGCCAACATCAAATCCAAGTTATATTCTCTTTTCAAAATATCATGGAAAGCTTCATTTATGCTAAACATTAACTTCAGTATTCCTCAATTTAACGACACACTCCAAAGTTTATACTGTTAGGAACTAAATTGAGTTCATTTATAGACAGAATTTATATCACAAAAGAGATCAAGCAGTGTCACCACAAAATATCATCGGTTTCTACATAAGGATATAAAATTATGCAAGTTGCTACCATGATTGATAACTAAAGAATACCTGAGGCACCTACCCAAGAGTTGATAACAATTTGTTTATATAGGATGCCTCCTTCACACGTTCTCCGGATGCTGAACTTCTCTGCCTAAATGCCTCCATTTACAAACAAAATTTACAACACAAAACAGATCAAGTAGTGTCACCACAAAAGATCATCAGTTTCTAAATAAGGATATAAAATTAATCAAGTCGCTTGAACTTTAAAATCAACCACGGCCTTAATGGCATAAGAATTACACTAAAAAAAGATTGAGCATGAATACCTTACTCATAAAAAATTACAGGTGACAATTGAACGTATAAATAGCGTAAGCATTCTGTTGCAAAGCCGGATTCCTAATATATTTCCAGTTATTAAATGGCTGGTTGGGCAACAGATGAAAACACGTAGCTTTTGTTTGTTAAGAAAATCAGTCCAGGTTGACATGTCTGGTTATGAAATCAATTTACTATTTTTAGATAGATTGTATCAAACATTATTCTATTACTAATATATAAATATGACCTTTTTCTGAAACTAATTTAGGAGGTTAACTTGGACAACATTTAAATAATCTATCTGCTAGGTACTTCCTTAGCAAAGGCTGATGCTCCTACGGGTTGTGTGGTGCTTGAGTTCGCGACTGGAAGTAGGACGCCGAGTACTTACTTAGCAAGGGTGTATGATAACACCTGTAGAGTTTAATAATGGTAAATCTATTTTAGAGCATGTGTTGATGTCTGCTTATGTGTGTTTGATATTATCACAACAGAATAGATTTCAAAAAGACTGAGATCGAGCAATTTGGTGACAGTGGGAGTGAGAGATATTCAAAGAGAGGGATTCTCGAAAGATTTAAATGGTAAAGCAAATGTTGTGATTCTGGATCTACTGCTATTACTTCTGCTATTGCTTATTGCGTCAAACAGATGCCTTGTTTAAAACACTCTCAGTAGCCATTTTCACGACATTCAAATAATTCACGTTCTTACTGCAATATAACAATATCTGAATGTGAAGCAATATGCCTTAACTATACTTCTAAGTCCTATGAAAATGCATATATCAGAGGCGAAGGAAGTGTATGCTTTCTTTGGTTCAATGCCCTCATAGAAATCATAGTTTCTCTGTTTGGTAGATAGCCATAGCGTCAAATTGGCAGTTAGCTCATTCTAAGGTTGCATTAAATTAAAAAAAATTAAGGCCGCAAGCGTACCAAAGCCACATGTTTGATCAAACTGATGCTGCAAGTTTGTATAAAATTTAACATCATTGGATGTAATCGACATATTATAGAGTCAAACATGTCTTCATATAAGAATAACAGTTTTACAATTTCATAGAATGCAAAACCTAAAGAAAAATTGTTGTTCTTTGGGAAAATCATAGTAAAAATATTCATGTTATAAATTAAATGAAATAGCTTAGACTCAAATATGCATTTTTTGTCAAATAAAAAAGTTTAACAATTATATAGAAAATACTCTAAACCATGCCCCAGAACATAGTCTTATAGCCACAGCACCAAGCACCCTTTTAACGACTACTAACAATCTAATAGTATCATCTAAAGTAACACTGAAATACACACTTTATACAACAAAAAACGTGAAGCTTAAATAAATCACCTCTTTAGTTCCCGATGAGTACTGCCTCATAGACGGCAAACTTTTTTGCAGCTTATTACATATTTTGCGAAGTGGGTATCCTGCAAGATCCATTAAGGATACCATTTTTAGCAAGTTTAAGTACTTTTAGCAGGAACTAAGTACTTTTTTTATCAGCAACTACATATTTTATTTAAGCTTATCAAGGCACAAAACATGTAAAATGAGCGTAAGGACAGAAAAAAAAACTCAACCTCGGGAGAACCAACAACAGCACTTGCAGATCCGATACTCACACTCTGTCGTGCAAAGGCAGGGATGGAGACATTTGGGCGTGCATCATCAGCACAATCATAGGTTCTAAGATTCATTGAGTTAGCTTTAAGGTGCACTTTAGAGAGCTACCCTGATTCTCCTCCTGGTTTCTCTTCCTATTGTCAAAGCAAGAAGCCTCGTCACTTTTGACAAGATATAATTTCCTACACATACATAAATAAATATGAATATATCATTCTATTACAAAGTTGAATGAAAGAAAACCTTAGGCATTTAAGTAATTTGAAACTTTTGATTTACATATAACTTTTCGATTCACATATCTTAAAAGGAACATTTCACTTCACACATAGTTTGATCAACCACTCTAAGTACTTTTGTTAACATACAGCTGAGAAAACATTTGAGCAATATCTTTTGATGTTTGTAGGAAAATGAGTAAAGAGGTCTAAAAACAGATAAGAATATTAGTAAAAATGAAATTTAGAGACCTTATGGAAAATATAACACATTCGATATATCAGCATGTTGAGATCTAACTTAAGACATATACTTATGATGACAACAAAGAAAAACTAATTTGATTGATATAAGAGAAAAAACAAAAGAAAGAAAAGAATAAGCATATGAATTATTATAAACTTAAACTTACCTGACTCGTTTCGCCTTTTAACCGGTTCATCATATCTGCATTGGGATCAATTGAGTAATAGTCCATTTGTTGAATAAGAATCCTTAAGGATTCGCCGTTCATGCCATAAGGCTGAGCAGATAAAACTGCCAGACCATAAGTTCTAACAAAATTCTGATGAAAATCTTCCAGAAATGCGAATGGAAGATCTACTAAATTATAACCAAAATAAAATAAACAAAGGTAAATTCTTAAGCATCTAAATGACAATAAAAATCACCTAAAATTATCGCAGCTTTAAATTCAGAAGATGGACGTTGTGACTGTGATCTTCAGAAACCAGTAAAACCCATATACACAATGACACTAAAACGATACCCACAAAAAACAATAATTTTTGTATACCTTGAAATCATTATCTTTCATCACCATTCCCGTCTACATGTTCTTCTCCAACAAAACTCAAAGGAGGGCATTTACGTTCTCCTTCACCATTCATAATAGGGTTCTGTTAAGGGAGATGGAGGGATGATGGGGTGCTATTTTCGGGATGAGTTGTTCGTAAAACTTGATTGAGGACTGATGGTTACGGACTGTCTTGTAAGTACATAGTATATTAGTTGGTATCCAACAAATACCTTTGATTGTATCTTTGTTGAAACATATTCTGGATATGTGACTGATGGTCAAACATTATCATTAAAATAGTACTAATCAATCAAACCCGCGTTAACTAATTCATGTTAAACAATCAAGTATACCTAACGTGCTCCTTAATGTGGCTAATTAAAACACCTTTTTGCCCGTCAATCTCCGCCTATGTTCTCTCAATTACAGCTTACATTGTTCCCCTTTCAGTTTCTCCCTCGACCACCTACCAATAAACGATGAGAAAAAGAAGGTAAAGTTAAATCATAATTGTGGTTTTGTTTAAGAATTCAAAACCTACATTTAATAATCTTGTGAACAACCTCATAGCTTTTCTGGTCATTAGCATCAAACTCAGGCGCGAAAATCTCAACAACCAAAATAACTAATTAAATGGAAAAATTCTTCCAAAACCAACATTTAATAATCTTGTGAACTCGATTCTCTATCTTTATGATATCCTTCCCGACACTTTGTCCACCAATGCAGACATGGGCTTGGATACTAAAGAATCACCAATAGCCAGTAAATGCTTCGTTGTCTGAGCTCCAACCTCACTCATAAGTGACAAGATCAAAGCCTGGACCTATGGATCAGAATAACAATACATAATTATTTAATACTGGTAACAGAAAAATCAGATTAAGAAAAGTTATCAAACCACTGAAAATAAAAAATCGCATACCAGAATTTAGGAGTAGTAAACAACTATCTAGGAACTTTTGAGCAGCATACCATTGATATATCGAGCTAACATTCACACGAACATATACTACATATGATTAGAGATCTCATACGCAATTATTAGAGTTTAGAAACGAAGATACGTACCTTTTTTAGGTGATTTTGAATGAAAAAGATCCATTACAACATAAACCTAAAGTATAATCAAAGGCAAACACAAAGAATCGAAAAGACATACCTTGTTGATCGAGGGTTTGTAGATTAAGATGAATGATTATATCTCAGCATAGGTTTTTGATGTAAAACCCTAAAAAGAGCAAACCCTAATCGACCTAAATGCTTGAACGAATAGGTTATAGATGATTTCATGTTTGTATATTCGATAATGTAAAGCAGATTAGGTATTCTTCATAAATTCGTTCATAACTATCCAAAACCTCCATAATGGTTGATTAAAAAGTTTTATAAATAGTACAAATTTGTTGTATCTTGATTTGTATGAATATATTAATTATGTTTTGGATTGAAGAGCATAAAACATACATTAGCTTAGATGGTAAACCGATTTGCATCTTGAACAGGCGGAGGTCAGCATTTCGAATCTTGTTATTGACCACTTGTATGTTTTTTAAAAAATATACGAAATTTAATTAAAAAAAATAAAAAAAAAAATTAGAGGTGATGACGTGGATATGATGTGGCATACCCCTCCTCTTATATATAATGTAAAGATATATATATATATATATATATATATATATATATATATATATATATATATATATATATATATATATATATATATATATATATATATATATATATATATATATATATATATATATACTTGTGGCGAAACCCGTCCGATGGACGGGTATGACGTCTGATTGTCGTTTAACTTTTTTATATTTAGTAAATATTTGTTTTTGTATACCGTTTATGATAACTTAACCAAAGGTATATCACTCAGTTTACAAATAAATAAAAAATCAAATGTATAATTATTTACATTTATTAGTGCCATTTTTTTAAAGATAAAGTAGATCTCGTCCACAAAGATATAGGGCTGAGCACTATTTTAAAGCCGATCCGAAAAGAACAGAATAAACTTGAACTGGACTGTAAACTGAATTTGAAGAAAACACAAACCGAAAACCAAACCGGAATTACCGAGTAAAATTGAAACCGAACCAAAACCGAATATATATAGTAGGTGTATTATTCATGTTTTAACAAAAACTGAACCGAGCAAAACCAACATAAATATAAAAAAACCAAAAATTGATTTTTTAATAAGTTAGATTTATTTTGATTTATTTTTTACACTTTCACATTTAATTGATTGCAAAGTTTTTTTTTATTATACATGTACGATGTCGTTATTATCGGGTCGGGTTGTAGGGTTATCGAAAACTTAATTTAATTGATTACGTAAACTTAACTAAAGGTACAATGTTGTTACGGGTCGGGTTGTTGGGTTATCCGGTAGAGTTGAGTCGGGTTTTCGAATTAAAAATGTGACCCGCAGCCCGACCCTATAAGAATGTGGGTTACGGGTTCGGGTTGTATCGGTTAGGTTATCGGGTTAATTCAGGTTGACATAATTTTTATAAAAAAGAGAATATTTTAAGCCATTTTAATTGCTTATGGTTTGATGGACACAGTACCCAAAAATTTATAGATAGTACATTCCATATTTATTGTGCTTATACGGCAATAACGTTTTAGTCGACTCTAAAAAATGCCCAACCCTTACCGATTGTTTTGTTGTAGTGTCATAATACTCTTGTTCCTCGTATTCTTTCTTAGCTCTCGTGCAAGGTCAAGATCCTTAGAGACTATCCTAATTTTAACCAATGTTTTTAGATCCGGGTTGCCGGCTGGGTTAACCGATTGACATGGTTCCGTTAGAAAAAATGGGTTATACAGATCCGGGTTTCACTTTCGAAAGACCCGGGTCCGTTCGATTTTTTTTAGGTTTTTTAATAAAAAAATAGGTAATTACATATGTTCGACGGAGTTTTATTTTTGCGTGTTATGTTGGTTGGTAAATAGTTTATATATTCAATACACGGAAGTTTTCGTTTTTTATATATAATTTTTATTAATTATTAAAAATATATAATTTTTTTTAAAAAACCGAGTTAACTCATATCGATCGGGACCCTGTGACTCGATCAGATCGATTGAAAAACTGGTTTTTAAAACATTTGGTTTTGATTTCTCAAATAATATAGATTATGATATATATTGACATGGGTTATCTTTATATAATATATAGAACTCATATGAATGTTAGGCACTAAAATATAATCCCGTGGCTTTTGCATTTGTTATGTCTTGATCATAATCACCTCACAAAATAATCAACGTATTCTTTCTTATCTCGTCTTCCGATCCAATATATGGAGCAATGAAATTTTTTTGATTTTCCTTGACACGCCAAGTATCCTTTCTGCTTTATGATATAAATATTTGTTCATTGTACATCGTTGACATTTTAGATAGTATCACTCGTGGCCTATACTCACCATAAAAAGTTGTATAATCGTTTTACAATGTATCGATCTTGGTTGGTATCCTTTAAACTTTTGGGCCTTATAAATATTATTGAGACATAATGCACTTGCTTTATGAAATATTGCACTACCTAGAAATATACAAAACTATATCATTTATGAATTTGTATCACTTTTTAACGTACCTTATCGACCCTCCACAATAGTGATGGTCATATATTCACTGAGTAATCTTTGTCTTCCCGAAGTTGACTTCGCATCCACTCTGCCAATGATGAAGGCTGGTCTGTTTGTTGTGGGTAACGACATGGTGTCATTGAGAAGCATTGAAATCATATCAAATGTTGTTGGTCTATCTGTTGCACTTTCTTGCACACATAGAAGGCGACATGATGGTCCTCAAGAATTGTTGTACAACCCAAGTATTTCCGAGTGTTGGGTCTTTTAGTTCCTAGGATCTTGATGAGCCGAGTTTCATCATCTTCACCTCCCTCCAAATACCCTATACCATCATTTACAACTCAATGAAAAAAATCAAAATACGTTACTTAAGAAAACAACTATTGTATATGCATACAAAGTACCATGTTAAATTTTAGAAGCTATAAAGAAGAAGGTGGGTAAAAAACATACCATTTGTTCATTTGGCTGATTGAACTTGGATAATTTTGTACGTATTGCCATTTACCAATGCCCTTTCCAGCACCACCATTTCACAAATAGTACACCGGGTATTTTATTATTGATAATGTCGAATACAATAATAAGAGCAATGCAATTATCGATAAACTGGAATTCTATGTATCAAAATATGTGTTCCCTACATTTTCTCAGTTTTTATACTTTTTACATAGTATAGAAACCGAATCAACCAATTTCCAGAATACAATTTATGTTCAAACAAATAGTCAACTTGAATTATACCATCAGGTTTGTTCCACGACAATGTAGAGTGCTCTAGGCAATACATGTCCTGTGTGGGAGCATCAAATAGGTTATGGCGGATCTGTTTTACCAAAATGTTGTATTTAACGACACATTTTTGAACTGGCCCAAACATAAACTACTTTTCCTAATATGACAGCAGGTCAGGTTGCCACAGAAACCATCAAAAGGCTGCAGCTAAACATATATGAAAAATAATACCTGTGCAAATAATACCATCAAAAGGCTGCATCAAAAGACTTAGTTCAGAAGGAACAACAGGTGGGTTGATGGTATTGGTGGCACCAAAGCAGTAGGTATCTCATACCGTATGACGTCTGTTTTGGGATTCTAGTAGTACATGGATCATGTACTCCCATCAATTAAACTTTTCCATTCTTCGGGCAAGGTCAGATCAGGTAGGACGTAACAAACTCCAAGAGCATCAGTTGCACTATCAGCATCCATTGTATGCAAAATCTAAATCTGGTATTGAAAAGTAAGTCCTTATTGGCACAAAAATAGGACAAATGATGATTTATTTTAGTATACTGAACAATAACCTCAAAAAGGTACCTTGTGACTTCTAGTAAGTTGAGCTCAGCTTTTAAGTTTCTCAAGTTCAGAAATAAACAGAAAATACTACCTATCAAATGGATACCACAAGCTACAATTTTGACCACTTTCCATCACTCCAATATATGTGCATTCAGTTAGGCATCCCGTTAGAGGTCAAATTCAGTAGTAATACAAGATACATATCAAGATCATATGAATTATTAGCATGAGGGTCCATAGTGAAAATACAACATTATGGTTACTTGAGCAACCATCAAGAGAAGCAATTTCTAACACAAGTGTCAATTTGGTAACTTGTAGCATGTTGGACTATTTTTAATATGTAACTGAAAATTTTCAACTGCGCGCATTTGAACGTAAACATGTTCTAGAAGCTACCATTGAAAATCGTCTTAGTATGCACATCAGAAATCGAACAACATCAGATATAGAAGAAAATCAGCATCACACGTAGTAAAAGTAGTCAATTATATATGATAGACACACCTACTGTTCATAATAGGCCTTTGATGTTACATTGGATGTAGGATATAGCTGTTCGATAACTGCTTATGTTTGTAGAGCATATTTCCCCTAATCAGATTATCTGTCCAGATAGTTCGGAGCGAAGAACAACATGTCCATGTGATTTTATCTCTAACAGGTCAAATTAAATAAGAGTTGAGGAAATAAGGGTTAAAGTAAACAAACGTGTCACGTGTATACCATCGCAAAATAAAGTAGCTATGAAAAGCGGTTACTATAAAGTTTCTGGTTGTCTAGTTTCAATACTCACCCGCAGCGAGAAACCGTTTCTTTAAAACATCAAATTGGATAACCTCGGCAGATCATTTAAGTCCTTGATACGTGTGCTTTACATCTCCTTCACGCTCATTCCATTCAACAATAAAAGATCGTCCCTCTTTATTTGTTCTGCATGAGAGTAACCTATTAATTGTGATAATAAACATCATATAGGTAATTTAGTAAGTTCACATTACAGATAGCCAGATGATGCCTCTAAGCTCAAAATCCAGATAAGAAAATATGTAAAAATTGAAAATAAAATAATTATTTAAACCTTGTTTCATTAGCGCTATATGCCATTCTGGTGGATAAACCACGGTGTCATACAACCACGTCTTTATTTTCCCATCGATGGTTGTTGAGAAGATAACCTGGTACACCAGAAAATTAAGATTCGCACATTAGTAGCTGCTATTTAATCCATAACCGAGGATACATAATGTTATATTAAATAACAGTATAGCAATTAATCATTCTGATTATACATGTATATTTTCTATGAAATGTGGACATACGGAATAGGGTAGTGAATTATTCTGATTATACTTGTATATTTTCCTTGAAATGTGTGCATACAAAATAGCGCAACATTATTACCATGAGGGTAAGTGCTACTCGACCCTACGTACTCAGGTCCCATCACAGAAAGCGGTTCTGGATATATAAATATGCGATATTGAACAACGTCATTAGGCCTTTTAGATTTAAGCATGTTTCTCATGTCGCAAGAGAAAGACGTGTTTTCATCAATGGGTAAAAGAAATAAATTAAATGCGACAGTAAAAAGTCAAAGCACACCACGTAAGCAACACAGTACATTAGAATGAAAATATATTCACCGTAAGTATCAACATCAGTAAATACCGCATCACTAACATCAAAAGAGCATTGCTGCAAATCTTCAACAGAAACCTATGTACTTGATACAACAGTACATTCAAACCTTCCAGGAGCACTACACAATGAGCATCCTAATTCTCATAATTTTAGCAAATTCCTTTGTAAGAATGCACCAAAACAAAGACGAAAAACAATCATTGCTGCATTAATATCTCCAGTTTTGAAACATCCTTGCTGATGGCAATGTGTTTGCAAAATCGGCATATGTAAACTCGCTAATTTTCAAGATTGATATTGTAAACTCGTTACTTTTCAAGATTGATAAATCAAGGTGGTTCTATCTTCGATAAATCAGTGGTTCTATCAAAAGAGCTCGGCTTACGGATCGAGATTTTTTTTACGTTGCCCAAATTATCGTAATTTGTTACCCATATTGTCTCATCACCATAACATAGATGTTTTCTCATTCAAGCTCAGGTTTCATGGAAAGGCTAGCCAGCTATCCGTCAATAAAAATATGGACTATGTAGTTTCTCATAATATCCAACTACTGGATGTTGCATAGTTAAATGTGAATGATACGAATTCCCCCTTCTCTCTTTAATTCTTAGTCTCTTAAACATCTTAGTTTGAAAAAAGAGTTTGACCGTATGGGATCCTATAGGAAAAGTAATGAGTTATTAACCACGTCAAATTTGAAGCTAATAGAACTAATAATAATGTATCTTGGTTCTATCACTTTGTGTTGTGATGACAGTTCAGACAACTCAACTGGTCGAACTGATCTCACACTTTAAATCTTACTTTAAATAGGTTCAGAACTGCGGAAATGAAAAGCTTAAGTAATTGTCATCCTCGTCTAACTAATGTCACACATGGGAATCACAATTGGTCTTTCTTGGCGATCAATGTTGCTGCAACGCAACTCCGAAATCTCACTAAGAAAGACCGGTCTAAGACTTGCTGAGAAGGTTCATCATATTGTTCATCTACTTCAACAACTTCACAATGTCAAATTTCTTACACTCAACTTGCATACTGTTAAGGTATACAGATATTCGTCCTTGTGTTTTTTTATGTGCATCTTAGACCTTAAAAAAATCTCCACATATAATCTCACGAAATTAAAACATTAAAATTTAAAATCAAAACATATAAAAAAACTCACCAGTTTAGAGCATTGTTGTATAGTTTTTTTTGTGGTCAGGAATCGTGATGATTCATTATCTTATAACATTAGTATGAGTTGTATGCTCACCATAACAGTGAAGACCAAGAAGGATCTTATCAGAACTTGGCCCTTGGGATCCTCCCTTATGTCAGTATTCGGGAGTTCTCTTCCCATTACAACACTTGAAAACATTGTTTATGGAAAGCAAAGATAAATACTTCAACCTAACCCGTTTATGGAAAGTAAACAGGATGGCAAGAAATATAACCTGAAAATAAGCAGCTCTCAATCATCAAAATCTGCTTATATAACCCGAAAATAAGGAGATAAGAAAAAACTGTTTTGATAGCACAAAACTTCTTCAACTTAAAATTAAGTAGATAAGAAGTAAAGCAGAAAAAGTAAGCAATCCCAAACACCCCCTAAACCAACACCACTAGATCAGAATCATACCTAAATTTAACCTTCCAACAACTTATGTTTCCTTAGTAGTTGATTCAAAGGCTACTTTCAAACCTGCATGAACTGATCTTAATAGCATGTTTCTGGTTCATTTATTTTATATTTGGTTTTATTTGCTTAATTGGCAATTGATATCTAAACTAATGGGCTATGATTCATACAATGCATAAACTAATAATGGATGTCTTAATACGTAGTTTTTATATGACTAAATACTTGTTACACATCATTGCCATAAACCTTATTGATATCTAATCCGAATAAATGAATTACAATAAAACTTTAATAAACCCTACACATTACTGCAACAAACGCTACCGTAATAAGCCTTAAATATTACTGTTTTTTAATTCTTTTCAGTTGTATTATGTTCTCATTGGAAAGTGTGTACATATTTTCAAATTTACATATTATAGTGATCATAAGCACAAAACAATAACAAAATAAATTCAAAACGTCCCAAATTAAATACAAAATAAATAAGAAAACTCACAGAAATTAAAGAGGGGATTTTCATGCTGGGCGTACGGATTTTGGTGTTTGGATTCTGGGTTTTAGAAAGCCTTGATCTAGAGAATCATAAACATCATAAAGTTTTTATCAATCAAATAAAAAATATAATGATGCGAATGTTCACTTTTTACAATATCATATCAGACTAATCATAAGAAATTAAAACTAACCTGAGTATTGACCAACCTGCAAAACCAAACAAAGAAACAACACATGCATACACGATATTTATAAAAAAAAATAATACAGATTCATGGGAGAGGGGAAGGAGGCGTACATGTGTTCTGCATGCCGTGTTCTTTTTTTTGGAGAAAAAGAAGATTCATGGGTTTAGGAAGGAGGCGTACATGTGTTCTTCCGTGTTCTTTTTTTCTAGAGAAAAAGAAGAGTCGTGTTAGGGTTTGTTAATAAGGTTTTTTCCGTAAAATATTTATTTTGTTTTATCAAAAAATCATTTTCTTATTAAATAATGATGAGGTGGATTAAAAACATGCTTATGTGGCATATCCCTCCTCTTATATATAATGTAAAGATATATATATATACGTATATATATATATATATATATATATATATATATATATATATATATATATATATATATATATATATATATATATATATATATATATATATATATATATATATATATATATATATATATATATATATATATATATATATATATATATATATATATATATATATATATATATATATATATATATATATATATATATATATATATATATATATATATATATATATGTATATATATATATAAGATTTAAGTTCTTTTGGATACCAAACTTTTCTAAGATACAAGGGGATTAATCTTCACCATCCATCTTCATTTCATTTATTATCATCCAATGTGTTAATCCCACTTAATCTATAACACAAGATTTAGAAGAGATATTTAGAGAGAGAAAGTGAAGAAAAGTAGAGAGAGCAACAAGAGAGAATGTGGAAGGTTAAACACTTTAGAGAGAGAAATTAAATTGGTAACCAACACCCTCTTCCACACATGGAAGAGGGTATATATACCCTTGGCTTGTTGGGCCGTGGGTTTAAGTGACATGGGCCGGGCTTGGCTTTGTCTTGGGCTTACGCCCCTAACTTATACAATATTAGCTTAAAGTCCAAGCCCAGTTATCCCGACTAACCTATTACAATACAAAACCTTTAACGACTAAGATGACCTATTACATTCTTGTTCGACTATATAAAATATAGGGCTAACAATCTCCCCCAATGTATCAGTCATCTTAAAAAGCTTAGAAAGCATAAGATAATTGAGTGAATACATTCTTATAAAGGAGATCTTCCTGCTTTGGTCTTGTATCTTGGTCTTGATCTTGTTTGTAACGGCTTTGTTCCTTCATGCTTTCGTGATCTTTATCTTGAGCGTTTGTCATTTGACTTTGATTGCTTGAGATCTTCATCTGTGCTCCTTGTGACTAAGATGACCTATTACATTCTTACATTCTTAGGTATCTTGATTATCGCCATCTTGTGCTCTTGTAACTTCTGAATCGACATCGGTTACACAGCTACGCCACCTTCTTGATATGCATCAACACATATAGACACGGATAAAATGGCTTTGAACATTTCATCCTAACTCGGTAGCGTTTTACCTCCGGTCAGTGAAGACCGTTTAGACGGTATTAGATACCGTACCTTTGATCGGGTAGATTCGATTAAGAATCTCCTTGACAGGGTTTCCCGGCGGTAGTAGCCAGTTCTCTTTACTCGACCGTCTCAAAGCAGACTGCGAACGTAAAGAGTGAATCATAAGGATAAATTATCCGTCTGATTAGAGTCATCAATTCAGAATTCCTGGAACAAGTTTGATTCATTAAGAATCGCACCATTGTTGCTTTCCAGTTTGTCACAAGCTTGATTCATGGAGAATCTTGCGAATTACCTACCGTAGTGCTGTTTGATGTTGACACTGGAAGGATTTCCATTCGTCATTGTGAACACTAATGAGTGTCACTCTGAATGTTCTGGCAAGATCACATGGATTTTGCGAAGAAACCTGGAATCAAGTTTGAATCAAATAAGAATCCAAACTTAGTTGCTTTCCAGTTCTCACAAGTTTGATTCGTGTAGAATCGCACAAGTTACCTACCATGAGCTTGTTTGATGTTGGCTCAAGCAGGATTTCCATCTTCATTGTGAACCGTATCACTCAGATGTTCTGGCAATATCACAAGGATAATGCGTAGGACTCGATTGTGTCCTAATGAGATGATAGATAGATCTCGTTTGACTCTAGACTCAATAAGTGCATTTTGGTAATCGGAGGCTGGAGCAGACTGTCACCTTTTCAATATTAACTGACTCGGAGTGAGAAAGTTAATAGATACGTGTTGATCTCCATGACAATAAGACAAGTTTCTTTTGAGAGAAACTCGAATGGCTGGGGAAGGGTTGTGCATCGCATCACTGGGTCCATGACACTTGTCTTCAAAAGATGTTTTAACCCGGTTTCTACCTAAGTTGCATAGAATATTCAACTCCTTTAATGCTTACCAATGCGTCATCATTAGCACCTTGTTGTGATTGTTCTAGTGCTAACTTAAGTAATTGGTCCGCATTCAGCTTCATTCCACTCTATCTTTCCTAAGGACAACTATTTCTAGCTATGGATTGTCCTTGGGTAGATCCCTCCGGTTCTGGTTGGATCATAGGACTTAGTTTCCTATCCTAAACCACCTTTTGACTCCATCGTTCCGTCATAGATAGTAGGTTGTTTTGGATAAAGATCGTAACCATAAAACCATTGAAAACCATTCAAAGTGCTTGATAAAAATCAAAACTTTTAACACTTTGAAAGTTTTATATTTTCGAAAAGCTCCCCCTACACACATGCATCGATATACGAAATAGTTTAGCATGTGAAGGAAAGAGTTGCACTTGAGTCTTTAAGATCACATGTTGCGATATATTACATTTTAATCACATTTTCTCCCCCTTTCTCTAATATAAAAACATCATATTAGAGATACCAATTGATTAAAATATGACAATTTCTGAAAACCGATTGGGAGAGAAACATGTGTGCACACATGAATCATGGAACATTAAGTCGGGTTGCTCCCCCTCAACAATATATGTGTGCCATGAAACAAAATTTGACAAAATTTTGGAAAAACGACACCACAAAATATGTTGAGGTAGGAGTTAAGATGCTTTATCCGATATAGTATATTACATTTGACAATTTCATATCATTTTCGGAATGTGTTGGATACATAAAAATATGACAATTTCAGAGATGTACCCCAACAACATTAAAGGCTTGATTTTAAAACGCTCCCCCTCAAAAATTTATCAAAATAACATATGACAATTTTGAGATATAAAAACCACATATGAGGAAGGGAGTTTTGAACACACAATTTTGAAAGAATTAGAAAAACCTTTTTAGAATTCTTGAAAAATTGTGTTCAACGGTTTTAAAATAATCAGGATAGAAGACTTCTCTTCTATTGCTTAGGGAAAGCGCATTGAAAGGTACACTTCCTTTTCGGGTCCATTTTTCATGAGCTCCAAACTTTGATTGTTTTGTGACTAGCTCATGACCGAGAAAAATAAATTTCCCGTTGTGAAGGATAAGTTATCATCAGTGATAAACTTTCCTTAAGTTGAAGTTCGAGGTCTAAGCTGACATTTACTTAGAAATCATTTTTCATGAACTTAAAAACTTTGAATGTTTTTTATGAGAAGCTCATGACCGAGAAATATGATTTTCTCGTTGAGAAGGATAAGTTATCGTCCCAGATAAACTTTCCTTAGTTGAGGTCCAAGTCCTAAGATGTGATGCGCTTAGAAGTCATATACACGAGCTTAAAACTTTCGAATGGTTTTGATGGAAGCTCGTGTCCGAGAAAATTGAATTTCTTGTTCTGAGGATAAGTCATACTCGGGATGAACTTTCCTGTTTTTGATGTACGGGTTACAGTCTGACATCTGACTATAAGCCATGTACACGAGATAAAAACTTTTGAATAGTTTTAAGAGAAGCTCGTGTCCGAGAAATATTAATTTCTCGTTTTGAGGGTAACTTATTGTTGAAGAGATAAAGTTCCCTTTCTTTGACGTTCGAGTTACAGTCTGATATGTGACTGCAAGTCATCTTGAATCTTACATGTGAAACCCTTGAGACACGTATTTCTCTGATATCTGCTTCTTCAACAACCAAACTCTGAGAGTGTCTTTTGTTGAACGGTATGAATATGGAAAACCTTTGTGTTCTTGTTGAACCTTTACTTTATTACCTGCACTTTTATTAGTAGCTTGTATGCTTGCATGTGGGTTAGTGATATCTTTGTGAGAACCATGTGGGGGTTCACCGTGAACCTTTGTCGAGCTAGAGGGAAATATCTTTCCAGTAGGAACCCACCTAAGACCTATTGTTTTGAAGGTTCTACCCGTTGGTATCCACCTAAGACAAGGTCGAGGAGACATAGTTTTCTCATGCACAACGAAAGACTTATTTGGAGAAAACCTATTTCCTTTAGGGTACCGTCTTTGAGGTGCTCTAGCTTTTTGGTTCACGTTGTTCAGGACTTTAGTGATACAATCATCATGAATGGCATTAAACACACATTTGTTACATTTCGTGCAAACAAGGTGCTTAGCATTTGAGAATGCTCTAGAGTTCCTAGGGTTGGCAGAATTGTGCACATCATAGAATGGTCTAGAATTCCTAGATGTGTGAACAACGCTCCTAGGTTGTGGTTTGGTCCTATCTCTTGCTTGTGTCTTGTTTTTAGCATCCTCTAGATAGCTTTTGTGACCCGTGTCATTTTAACTACGTCTAGGCATGTTCTTGGAGCTATTTCTAGAGTTGGTTGAAGCATTCATGTGATCGGGCTTTGCAGAAGCGGATTTTCTGAAGGAGGGTCTAGATTGTGGAGTGACTGGTTTAGGAAAATTGCTACGCACGTCAACTTGGGATGCAAACCTCAGATTCGACGTTTTGAGTCGTTCAGATTTAAACGCATTCCGTTGTCTAGCAACTGAGCGATTTCTGACTGGTTGAGAAGGAGGTTTCCCCAAGACTGACTGCTTTGCTAACTTAGTATCCACAGTATTTCCTTTTAGTTTCCTTAATTAATTTTTCACCGCTGTCAATGCAAAAACCTTTTCCTGAATCTGAGCCTTTAATTGCTCATTTTGTAGAAGTAATTGAGCGACACGTTGTTCTAACTTAATATTCATATTGTCAAATATGTCGTTCTCAGAATTCGTGTCATTACTGTCTACAGTATCGATAGGTGGCACAGATAATTCAGTTAATGAAGCAGGCAGAGGACTTGGATTTTGAGAAGCCAACTTTGATTCTAACAAATTTATTTGTTTCACAAAATGTTCTTTTTCCGCGTTAAAATCTTGAATCTTACGATCCAATTTTGGTTAAAGAACAACATTTTCTTTTTCAAGTTTTTCAAAGTAAGCCTCAAATTTGTTATTTTTCTTTGAAAAATCGAGTTTGGCATCCTTAAAATCTTTAGTCTTCTGAGCTAATAGAATTTCAAGCTCGTGAATCTTAGAATCAACATCCTGAGGAGTCTCTCCTCCATTAGTACTCGTATCTGATGAATCAGGTGTGGTATTGCTATCAACCTTTTCCACTAGATACGTGTCAAGAATGGGTTTAGATTGCTCAGTATGTTGAGGAACATCGTATTTAGCATTTAAATGTACCATAACCATTGGCTGATCATCATAAATGGGTCTGATATCCGCATCATTGGTTGTTTGATCATTCCCTGAGCTGGTACTGGTATGCTGCGTTTCTGATTCTGTCCTGCTGCTCTCTGTATCAACTAAAGAAGCATCCAATGCTTGATCTTTATCGACGTTGCTGTCTGTCAGTCTTTGATTCACCCTTCGTTCAAACTACCTTTGATGGCGTATTCTTTCAGCAATTGACTTCTTTAGATTACTCAAATGTTAAAGAAGTGTCTCTTTAAAAGTTTGAGGATCTACGAGAGTATATTTGGTAAAGTATGTACTTGTGAACTCTCGATCGTTGTCAGATAAGCCACTTGATTCAATGAAATGCTGGAACTGAAGGTTGATAGATAAAAGGATGTCCATTGATAGAGTCTGGTGAAGATCATCTTCGTTAAGTTCAAGTTGAAGATGGTTCATATTAAATAGCATCGTTTTGATGAATGTCTCAACATCTTGACCAAATAGTAGAACGAATACCCGTTTGAATCCAATTTCAATACGAGTGCCTTTTAGGTCTTTTCTTGAAAGAACCTGAAGGTGTGACTGAAGCAACTTAAAGTGTTCCATGCATCTTTCTTTTGCTTTCGACATCTTATATTTGATTGCATGAACGGTTTTGGTTGTAGAATCCTTGTTAATGGGTTTACTGATTGGAGTCTCAATGCTTGTCTGAACCTTTGGATTCTGCATCTTCTCTTTATTCATCTCAGCCATGGACGTTGTTGTTGTTGAATCCACGAAGATGTCCATCGAACGGATATCTCGAAGAAGATATGATGTGTATGGATTAAGGATCTTAGTGGATGTGTTGTGACTTGATTATGGTTGAAATTCCGAAAATTCAATTTTTTTCTCAGTCCGACAATAAATTCCTCAGTCCGACAAAACGGTAAGCCGAAAATTTTTGAATCACCAAATTTTGAAATCGAGTTAGAAATAGCCAAAAACTAGTAGGGAAAAAATTTGAAAAATGAAAAATTTTGACAAAAAATAAAACCTAAAATGGCCTAAAATTTTGAATTTTGGTCCGAAAATTCGAATTTTTGCTCGAAAATTTTTCCGCTTCGCCAAAATTTGAAATTGAAGCTTAAATGGCCTAAAAATGGTCTAGGAAAAAATAAAATTTTCTAGAGTTTTCCCGCCAAAAAACTTTTTTTTAATCTTCGTGTAAACTATGTTCCGAAACTAGTCTAGATAGTGGTTAAGTCTAAAAATTCCTCAAACAAAATTTATCTTTCCATCGGAATGTCACCCATCGCAATACATGTCGGAATAGCCATCGGAATGTTCTGTGGGAATGTTATGTCGGAATGTCCTGTCGGAATATTCTGTCGGAATGTCCTGTCGGAATGTTCTGTCGTAATGTTCTATCGGAATGTCGGAATGTTCTGTCTGAATGTGCTTCTATCGCAATATGGTTGTCGTAAAATTGGCAGAGTAACGTCGCAATATGCCTTAAATTCCGTCGGAATCTACGATCGCAATGTACGATCGCAATTCACGGTCGGAATAAGGGACTGTCACAATGTGTGATCGCAAAGTAAAACCTAAGGTTATTGCGATCGGAATACCTGTCTGAATAATGTATCGCAATGTAAAACCCCAATGTTATTGCGATCGGAATATGCACCTATCTCGGACAAAACACAACCAATTCGAGATTTTGAGCTAAAAAGTGATCCAAACACCCAAAATTTTTGCGTTTTTAACCAAAGAAACAATACCAAATCAGTACCGATAGTATGTAGATGATTTGTATCAAGAATAAACTATAAAAACACAAAAAAAAATTTGGGACGTGAGATATAGATCAAAATAGCTACGAAAAATCAAGAACACAACACACGAATCTTCAATCACCTATCCACTATAGACTCTTGATACCAAATTTTAATCCCACTTCATCCATAACACAAGATTTAGAAGAGATATTTAGAGAGAGAAAGAGAAGAAAAGTAGAGAGAGAAACAAGAGAGAATGTGGAAGGTTAAACACTTTAGAGAGAGAAAGTAAAATGGTAACCAACACCCTCTTCCACACATGGAAGAGGGTATATATACCCTTGGCTTGTTGGGCCGTAGGTTTAAGTGACATGGGCCGGGCTTGGCTTTGTCTTGGGCTTACGCCCCTAACTTATACAATATTAGCTTAAAGTCCAAGCCCGGTTTTCCCGACTAACATATTACAATATAAAACCTTTAACGCCTAAGATGACCTATTACATTCTTGTTCGACTATATAAAATATAGGTCTAACACAATGGATGTTATTAATTCCCGTTTTTTTGCTGTAGGGTTATTTTTGTACATTAAAATCTTCTTTTTAGAAACTGTCTCATTTAATTCACATAAATTGTGTGTGTTTATCAATTTTTTCTCTCTCTTCGATGATCTAACTGGATCCAATTGAACATGAGGTTAGATTCGAATGCTCGTTTTGAAATTGATCGATCTCATCTTCCAATCCAACATATCTTCTTCTCCAATCGAAAATTAGGTTAGATTCGATTAAACTTTAATCATACAACGATCTGTTTTTTGTTTTGTTTCCGATAATAGCATTATTATTCTTATTGAATAAGCTTATATTTTGAAGATTTATCTAATTAAGCTTATTATTATTTTAGATTTTATGGATCCTAGTTGTTCAAGTTCGTTAGCTAGCGTTGTTGATGAAGGTTATGTTCCGTCTTGGATTGCTCTTAATTCTATTTCTAAAGAGATTGTTGCTTATTAGAATCACAATGATGAGGCTCATACTGATAAGAGTAAGTTTATGTTCATAAGCTTGTTTTAAGTGTTTATAGTTGGTGTTAAAATATCACATATGAAGCAAATATGACACTATGTTTTTATGTTATATAAATTTGTGATATCATATATGATATTACATGTAAGATTTCATTTGTTTGGATATATCATATGTTATATCATATGTGATATGATATTTTTTTGTGATATCATATATGATATTATGTATAATCATATATGATTAACATTTTTTCGGTATGCATTTGTTTGGATATAACATGTGGCGGTATCGATCATAACAAGCGAACATGCCCGAGTAGGCCTGAATTGAGGTTCAAAGAGAAGTATGTCAAGATGAAGTTTTGGTTCAAACATAAGTGTGTCAAGATGAAGTCGTTTTATAAAATGTAGATTTGTCTAGAAACGACAAAGAAATGGTTGAAGAATATTAAGACTTGATTTATGAATAAGATGTATCATATGTGATATCATATTGCTATCATATGTGATTTTACATTAGTTTGTTTTCTATTTGAAGCATCATATGTGATACTTATTTTGTGTTTTTAATAATCCTATGTGTTTGGATATTCTTTGTTAGTTTTATCGTATACTATATGATATGAAAATCTAGTTGGGTGCATCAGCTTTATGCCTGTTGTATATACATGTTTGACATGCCCCTTGTTGTTGATACAAAAGTTGGATGATCCTTGTTTAACCCGAATTAGGCTTAATTCGGGTGTCTGGGCTCCGGCTCTTGCACCAAGTAAACTTCGGTTTGAGATCCTGCACACTAAAAGTAACACGCTGTTAGGCTTACCATGGGAACGTATCCCACGATGAGACTCCGGAGTGAGAGTAAGTAATTGGTTTAAGGGTTAGAAATCGGTGAGTGATGAAAGTGGTCAGTCAATCGTACCTTGGTGGAACTATTGGGGGTTCCTTATATAGGCGGTAAAGTCCGAATTGGGTTTTATTGAATCTTCGGCTCCAAGAAAGAGATAACTACCATAATTTGTTTGATTGTTATCTCCTATTTATGGTTAGTGAATATCTCCTACTTTTGGGGTGAATCAAAATCCTAATTAGATCTTGATTCTGTCTAACCCTTGCCGAACGTACCAGTCCGTGGGCCACACACAAATCATGCGGCCACTATTCATCCGAAACCCATAGGTCTAGATAACTATACGTCATCATGTCCCCCCAGTCTAGTTGTTACAGCCGCAGGCTTAATATCTAGACTAAATAATTCCCCAAATCTGTACTTAAAAAAGGAACATATTTAATGACAAATTAAATGATATGACAGTCGCACGTTCAGCCGGAACCATGTAAATGAACCATTGAATGTGGTCATTAGTTTGACCGCTCATGATGACATAGGCGACTGTTCATCTGACATGGCTGCAAAAGTGAACTAGTGGGACTGTGCATGGAGCCACAGAAAACCTGACCTCGAGGTGACCCGTGGGCCAATCTGACGCTTCACTTGCCTTCATAATGTGGATCGTTGGATCTCATAGTGGATTACACGTGTCAAGAATCCATCCATCAACAACTACCGAGGCAACACTATATATTTCTTTATGTGCGACTACGCACACACATAGTTAAAAGCTCACATCCGCCATTAACGTTTTTACTCTCTCACAGCCACTCTTGCTTTCACACGGACATCCGTATTTACAGGTTAGATCACCACGCCTTTCTCCATATTTGTATGAAACATGGTTAAAGACGTTCCCACTATCACGTCCGTGCTCAATACACTACCAGCGGCAAAATTAACTGAGTTTTGCTCTTAGTATTATATACCTTGTAGAAACTAGAAGGGGGGGGGGGGGGTTGAACAATTTCTTAAATTTACTTGTTAAAAGATGGTTTTAAAAAGTCCTTTTCAAAAAACTTAGACTTGAGTAGTTATGTGAAATCTTCTTATACACAATATGGACAAAGGATAGTGCAACTAGACTAATAATCACAAGTATGTATATGTAAAGAATAATGAATGTAAAGATACAAGGAAAAGAAAGATCAAACCAAACACCAAGGATTTATAGTGGTTTGGCAACGAAGCTCACTTCTCGTTCCTACTCTACTCCTCGAGTACACCTTACTCGAGAGTTCACTAATCGACAAGCTCCTTAAGGTGGAGAAACCGTACACAACGTTGCTTATCCAATTTCCGACTCTAAGCTAAAAGTCGAGCCCTAATCTTAGCTAGGACCAATCTACACCAATATACTTTAAGGACCAAATATTAACCTTAATACATACATAACTTCGAAATAGACACAACTACTTGGATCTTCACATCAATGACACAACAATGAATAAATAAGTTTAGATCTTTGATGGATCTTTGAGGTAGACACAACACTTTAAGGATGAAAGTGTTCTTCTCTTTATACTTGGAGAGGAAGAGATGAGAGGAGAAAGATTCACTTCTAAACAAGTAGTAATCAACCAAATGACCAAGGATTTGAGTGATTTAAGAAGAATGAATAAATCTGGAAATGTATGTGCAAAAGAGGTGAAGAGAAAATCTGAGAATGGTCCACTATTTATAAGACAAAGTTCCAACGGCTATATCTGCCCGCGGTTCTTTATAGCAGCCCACGGTTCCTTATTGATAAGGAACCGCATAGCCACTTAATGAACCGCCGGAGTATAATCCGCTCCTTTTAGTCTTTTAGTGGTATGGTTCGAATCTGGTGATTAAAATATACTGAAAGGATATTTCAAACCTAGATACAATATGCCATTTTCAAATTTTCAAATAATTAGTTTAATAAAACATTTTATTAAAAAGAAAGTTTAATAAAAACTTGTCACACTTAATAAAAAGTGAGTTTAAAAAAAGATTAAATCCTTAATCACTTAATTAGGATGAGTACTTGTTTGTACATACCTTAAGTGATAATGGTTGAAAAGAAAAATACTTGAACTCAAGAATTCGTTTTTCCTTGTTTTCGTAAATGCTTGTTTTTTACATTGTCGTAATCAAAACAAAACGAGACCAAAAAATGCAAGTAACGTTTTTAGGCATCATTGCATTAACAATCTCCTCATTTTCGATTCCGACAATACATTTACCCAATCACCTAATAAAAAAAAGATTTTCGAAGACGACTTTATTTCATTTCTCCCCCTTTGTCGAAGCAAAAAGGTTGCAAAAGTATTTGAAGAAGAAAAGAACCGGATTTGCAAATGCTCTCCCTTGGTGCTTACTCCCCCTTGCTTGGGGCGCCAAGGAATCGAGATATGGTGACAAGCTACATAGAAGGGTTAGTCGTATAAAAGAGACACCCAACAAGATATAGCAAAGGTCACAAAAAAATAAGAGAAGAGACAAAGATCCAAGACAAGTCATGTTAAAAGGAAACATGAGAAGAGATACAAGTTAACAAAGCATACAAAGATGTATGAAAATGAAAACAAGCCAAAAGAAAAGCATAAATATAATCCTAGTTAAACTAGAACTCCAAGATTTGCTTGAACTAGATGTCTTAAAGATAAGCAAGCAATGCTTAGATAAAAGACAAGGTAGTGGCGGAAGGAGGTGGTGGTGGCTTGGTAGAAATCTCATATTCATAGTGAAGAGGAGTTTTGACTAAGAGACTCTTGATGTAATTCAACTCCTCATAGATATGAGCCATAGCAAGATGTTGATATTGAAAACAATGACAATATGTTCCATGATGCATGACATTATCATGTGAAGGAGGAAGAACACTAAAGGCTAGTGGTGGAAGATAAGAAGTTCCACAATCAACATTGTTAGAAGGAGAAGAGATGTGATTTTGAGTGTTCTTGGGTGAATTGGGATTGAAAGAAACTGGAGAAAATGGAAGAGAATCAAGGCTTCCCTTTGGAGAATAAGACATTTTGATTTGAGAAAGGATGCAAAATGCTTAGGGTTAAATAGAGAAAGCCCAAGATATTTTGGGGTGGTCAAAGGGTTGAAACAAAGATTCCAAAAAGTGCTGGAACAAATTTGGAGGTTCAGAAATACCCGAAAAAGGAAGCATTGTACGCGGTTTCTTTTCTCCACCGGCGATTCCATATCGATATGGAGCCGCGGCCTCAAAAAAGAACCGCCCACGGTGGTTTGATTTTGGTGATGAGGGAGGATTTTCCAATTCAGCAAATCCTATTTTTCTAGTCTAACTAATCATAGAGATATGATAAGAAGGAAAGATAGACAAAGAAAACACACAAGAACTCATTAAACAAGGTTTTGAACAAAATTCATGGATTTTAAAGAAAATCAATGTTGGAGGTGTGTAGAACTAGACAAAAAGTCATGACACAATGATCCTCCATAGCTCACTTTTGCTCTTGCTATATTTGAGAGACACATACATATGAATTACGTAAGCTCATTATTAATAGCAAGAAGCTATGAAAAATGTTTTTAGATTGAATTAACAATGCAAAAATATTTCTCGACTATTTTTGAAAGAAATTTGAGAATTTTTCAAAATAGAGAAGTAGTTTTCCAAAAAGAGTTTCCAATACTCAATGACTCAAAGAAAGAAAAGACTCAAAAGAGAAAAAGACTTGATTAATAAAATGCGCAATTAAGGAATATGTTCCATTAAACCTAGACCTAGACACAAGTAATTAAAAGGTTCCCTCTTAAGTGGCTTAGTGAAGATATCGGCTAAGTTTCTTACCGAGGGTACCTTCTCAATTGAAATGTTCCCCTTTTGAACATTATCCCTAAGGAAATGGTGGCGAATCTCTATGTGCTCAGTTCGCGAATGTTGCACGGGATTCTTGCTAAGGTCTATTGCACCCTTATTGTCGCACATGATGGGAACATCATCAAGAGAAATCCCGTAATCAACAAGCTTTACCGACACTCACATACTCGGATTCCGTGGTGGATATTGCAAGAGCGGTTTATTTCTTTGAGAACCAAGAAGTTAAACAACAACCCATGAAGTTACAAACTCCACTAGTGCTTTTCCGGTCCACATAGTCTCCCGCATGATCCGAGTTCGCATAGACAATGGTTTCTACGCCGGTCCCTTTAGTATACCATAATCCTAAATGTATAGTACCCTTAATGTATCGGAAGATACGCTTAACCGCTTCAAGGTGAGAGGTTTTGGGAGCCTCTTGGAAGCGAGCACAATGGCAAACACTAAACATGATATCCGGTCGACTTGCCGTTAGGTACAACAAACTACCAATCATACCTCTATGCTTGGTCACAATCATCATCTACGATGAGTTTAGTATCCGAGTTCATAGGGGTCTTCATCGGTCTAGAGTCTTCTAATCCAAATTTCTTTAGCATTTCTTTAACATACTTGGATTGATTAAAGAAAATACCATCGTCCATTTGTTTAATTTGGAGTCCTAAAAAGAAGTTAAGTTCTCCCATCATACTCATTTCAAACTCGTCATGCATGATTTTGGCGAAGTCATCCCACAATGATTGACAAGTTGAACCAAATATAATGTCATCAACATATATTTGTACGATAATGAGGTGAGAACCTTTATTCTTTGTAAAAAGCGTATTGGCTACCATTCCCATGGTATACTCATGTTTTATAAGAAACGCTTTAAGTCTATCATACCAAGCTTTGGGTGCTTGTTTAAGACCATAAAAAGCTTTCTTAAGCTTGTAAACATGATCCGGTTTCTCAAAATCAGTAAAGCCAGAAGGTTGAGCCACATATACCTCTTCATTGATCAAACCTGTTAATGCAATGATGCCTAAAACGTTACTTGCATTTTTCGGTATCGCTTTATTTTGATTACGACAATATGTAAAAACAAGCATTTACGAAAACAACGAAAAACGAATTCTTGAGTTTAAGTACTTTTCATTTCAAACATTATCACGTAAGGTATGTACAAACAAGTACTCATCCTAATAAGGGTGCAATAGACATTGGCAAGAATCTCGTGCAACATTCACGAACTAAACACATAGAGATTCGCCACCATTTCCTTTGGAATAATGTTCAAAAGGGGAACATTTCGGTTGAGAAGGTACCCTCGGTAGAAAACTTAGCCGACATCTTCACTAAGCCACTTAAGAGGGAGCCTTTTAATTATTTGCGTCTAGGTGTAGGTTTAACAAAACATATACCTTAATTGCGCTTTTTCTTAATCGACTATTTCTCTCTTTTGAGTCTTCTCTTTCTTTGAGTTATTGAGTATCTGATAGGTGTGAAAACACCCATCCTTTTACCACTTAAAACAATTAAAAACAAGACCATAACGTGTATTTATTGTCGTAAATGTCGGAATTATGCGTGGTTTGTGTTTTTGTTGTGTTTTAGGATCAAAATATGAAGAAGGAAGAAAACACGGGCTTTCACGGGATTTTATCGAAGAAAAAGACAAAAGACAAAGTCAAAAGATCAAGAGTGCAAAAAGAACGGAAGTCAAAGGCCTATTCTGAAGATTTATCGAAGAAAAAGACCGTGATCAATTCGATTAGACGTCGAGAACAACAAACTTTTTTAATAGTAAAATCTTAGTATCAAATGGCGCCGCTGCCGGCTCTTTTCGTGAAGATTAACGGTTTTTTGTGAGAGACGCGTTGGATTTTGGGATCCGTTCACTCGTGAACGTTATTTTTCTTGAACTTTTTTCAAAAAATTTTCAAAAAAATTAAAAAACTAAAAATTTCAAAAAACCAAAAACATTTAAAAAATCATAAAAAGCATTCCTTTTTCAAAAGTTTTGCACCAAAAATATTTATTTTTTTTACGTTCACTTTATTTCTTCTATTTCTTTGCTATCTTTTCCTTTTTGGTGTATGCGTACTCGATCTTCGTCTAATCTTGAGCCCGAGACTCGTGAAGACCTAGATATGGCCGGTGTGCATAATAATAACATTCGACCACACCCCGGTGTGAATAATAACCATCACCCTCAACCCGATCTTAGTACGATGGAGGAGCTATGACAACCTACTATGAATGGACGTGGAGGACCGACTGCGCCAATGCAAATCACGGCCCCCGATTTTCGTTGAAGCATCACATGATCCAACAAGTGCAAAACGCTTGCCCATTTCGCGGATTACCGAATGATGATGCCAACAAACACCTCGATAAATTCATTACCGTCACTCAAAGCATGAAATTGCCCGGTGTTACCATGGATTTTCTTCGCCTTCATCTATTTCCACACACTTTATCCCACCATGCCGAAAAATAGTTTGATCGTCTTCCTAAGAATTCAATTCATACATGGGACGAAATGACTCAACGCTTTTTGTCGCGCTACTTTCCACCCATCCATGGTAACGAGCCTTCGTAACCAAATCAGTGGTTTTACGCAAGACCCCGATGAGTCTCTTTTTGATGCTTGGGAACGTTATAATGTCTTGATCGATCGTTTTCCAAACCATAATATGCTCCCCGTCACCTTAATTGATACTTTCTACAACGG
Source organism: Glebionis coronaria (assembly GCA_025667525.1). NCBI lineage: Eukaryota > Viridiplantae > Streptophyta > Magnoliopsida > Asterales > Asteraceae > Glebionis > Glebionis coronaria. Next base: position 285,901,799 of record CM046877.1, on the reverse strand, counting down.
TTTGACTTTTCGTGATCGTGATACGATTAATGCTGCCGCCGGTGGCACATTTATGAAAAGAATACCCGAGGAGTGTAGAGAGCTTATAGAGAACATGACCACTCATCACAAAAATTGGGATTCATCCGCATCCTCAAGAACAAACCCGAGGGTCAATATCTCTTCTTCTTCTATTTCCTCTAACCCCGAGATGACCGAAATCACCCGCCAACTAGCCGAAATGAGCAAAAATATCCAACTCATGGCTACGAACCAATATCAACAAGTTAAAGTTGTTGCACTTCTTGTGAGACTTGCGGCGGTCCTCATTCATACACTGATTTTCCTTGTACTCATGAGAATCCGGAAAACGTGTATGCGGCTTACGGTAACTATCCCATGGAAGGCTATCCAGCCCGACCTCAAGATGACCGTAATTTGCTTAGTTACTGTTCCAACAACTTTATTTCACTCGGTTTTTCTCCTCAAAACCAATACCCACATAATTTCAATAGAAGCAATCCATACCCACCTCAAGTATATCCACCACCCGCTTACCAAGCTCCACCTCTCACTCCACCCACTACATTAGAAGCTTACATGAGGACCAATGGAGAGGTGGTGAAGAACCTTTAAAGCCAAATCATTAACTTGAAAAGTGATATCACTAAACAAGGGAATGATATTCGAACCGATCTTAGAGATGATATGCGGACCTCGTTAAGCAATCAAACGATTTATATGAGGGATATGATGGCTAGTTTTTTCCAAACTAACCAACCCTATGCTTCGGGTTCTCTTCCTTCGAATACCGTGACCAATCCTAGGGCCAATGTGAGTGCCACTACCACTAGAAGTGGGACTACCCATGAGGGACCTTCCATATCTTCTCCATTAAAGGAGAGACAAGGCCCGTAGGTCATAACGAGTAATCCTACTCCCCCTTCGGTGAGTCCTCCCTCACCCACTTATTGTGACATTCCTCCATTGAGTAACCCTTCGATTCCCCCATCTCCTCCTTTCATTTCTACACCTTCCCCTTCGGTTCTTACACCGATTCCTGCCATCCCCACCCCTCCACCTAAGGTTTCTTAAGAAGCGAGTCCTCCTCCTTCTAAACCTTCAGCAGCTAAGCCTAACATTCCTTACCCTTCTCGGTTGGACAAGGCTAAGTTACTGACCAAGGATGACGTTCACGTTTCCAACTTTTTGAAAATGATTTCTAGAGTGAACGTCACCATTATCCTTGTCGAAGCTCTTGCGCAAATGCCCAAATTCGTTAAGATGTTCAAAGATTTGCTTAATAAAAAGGAAAAGTTGGTTAAGCTTGTTAACACCCGTTTAAATGAGAATTGTTCCGCGATTCTCCTCAAAGAGCTTCCCGAAAAGCTAGGAAGATCTCGGCCGATTCGTGTTACCTTGCTCATTCCCTCAAATTGAAGATTGTATGGCATTAGCGGATCTTGGGGCTAGTATCAGTTTAATGCCGTTAAGTGTTTGGAAAAGGTTATCCTTACCCGATCTTACACCCACCCGTATGACCTTTGAGCTAGCGAATCGAACTCTCGCATACCCCGTTGGTATTGCAGAGGATGTTTTTGTTAAAGTTGGTACGTTCAATTTTCCGGTTGACTTTGTTGTTGTTGATTATGAGATGGATCCTCGTATTCCGTTAATACTTGGACGCCCATTCTTGCGAACCGGAAAATCTTTAGTCGATGTAGCCGAGGGAGAATTAATTATTAGGGTCGGGAACGATGTGCAAGTTTTTAAAATGGGGAAGATCACAAACAAATCAAATGGAAGAGAATCGGCGAACATGATTGATGTGCTTCAGGACGAGCTTGTTACAACTACTTTGGAAAGTACAACGCTTGATGATTTTGTCGTTTACAAAAATCCTCTTTTCGAACCTCTCTATGATAATCCACTTTTTCAAGAAAACATGGAAGATTCTGAAAATTCTCTCTCCAATTTTGATGCTCCACCAAGTTTTGATGATGATTTTTCTTCCGAGTATGAAGCCATGCCGATTTATGATGAATTTGATGATGTTGACACTCTTTCGAGTGATTCTTCACATGATGTGTCTGTCTTCTAAGGATGATTTTGCTCCTATTTTTGATGTGGATCCTCCACCGATAACGCTTGATGCTACTTTAGAGGATTACTCATTTGAGGAAGATTTCACCTCCTTTCTTAATACTTATTTTCCTCATGAGCATGATTCTCCTTCCTTGGATTTTGAATATGGTCTTCATCCTACTTCGGATGCTAAGAAACCCCTTTCAAAGGAGAAGCAACCAGAAGACACCGACATCCGCAATACTTATGTTTTGACACCTCTCTATCCACCTTCTGAGGATGAGATTGTGCGATTTATGAGCGTATCTTCTTCAAGTTCTACTGAGCCTGAGTCTTATTTTCCCCTAAAGGAAAAGGTGTTCGATCCGGGTATCACGATTTTTAAGCCATCTCAGTATCAATCTAATGAAATAAAAGGAAAGATTTTTGGACTTTTCAGAGCTAGGCTTTCACTTCATCATACCTTCTATCACCGTGCTCAGTTTTTGCTTAAGGGAACCTCGCCTACTCTTCTTTGGCTTATGCTATTTACCTTAAGCTTGTGCTACTTATTGGATGAAAACCATGTATTTGATCCCGACGGTTTTTCTTCAAGGTTTTCTATGAGTTCTTACCATAGTAATCAAGGTCGAGTCAGGCTCACGACTCGGTTAACAAAAATAAGCGCTTCTCGGGAGGCAACCCGAGTATCTATCCTCTTTATCCGTTTTTATAATAAGTGTAGGGGAGCCCCGTAGGTGTTTGTTGTTTTCTTTCTTATGATGTGCAGGGATTGGAGCTTTCAAAGATCCACCTTTGATGACTTTTGATGACCCGTGATTTCGTGTACCCGTCTTCCTGGTTCTATCCTAAACTTTTGATTCACTATTTTATATTTTTCAATATTAAAATAGGAATCACTTTAGTTGTCTCTTCCTTAGCAAGATTTAAACAACATGCACAATGTCCTAAGTGTAGGGGAGTTTACTCCCACATGCTTAAACATTGAGGACAATGTTTATATTAAGTGTAGGGGGACTTCTATCGAAGTTAAGTGGGTTTTTCCATGAATTTGTCCTCATTTTAACTGGAAAATTGATTTTTCGACATTTTTCAAAATTTTTGATCTATTTTGGCCTAGTAGTTTTTCCTTTGTTATTGTTATTTTCTTTCTTCAAAATAAATTATTAAATAAAGTGGTTTTAGCGATTTTATATGTCTTTGATATATTAGGCCCGTCGTGAATATTTTGACTCAACCCGAATTTACTTATCCAAGTTTACTCTAGCTAGTATCCTTAACCATGTAGACCTTAATTGGTTTATTAGGCTAACCATCCACGAGTCTCATTACTTGAGATTTTAAATTGTGGAGAACGAGATATGATAGAGTCAATTATAAGTTTGGTATTCTTTCATTAGCTTATGTGAGTTAATTATGAGCTTTTTCTCCCATCACTTGTAAATAAATAAATGCAATAAGTAAGGTCGTACGATTTGAAAAATTACTTAGCTTCTAGCCCAAGATCTTTTAAAAGTTGCTCGGGATTAATTAGGGTTCATAGCCAAGGCATAACTTATTGAAACGGGACGTGAAGATTAGCGAGTCCGAAAAGGCCCTAACAAGGCATGAGGGCTCCATTTTGTTGATAAAGATCCAAGATCGAAATAAGTAAAAAATTTATCCTCGTGATCATTCAAGACAAAAATAAAATATTATAGATACACCGTGGGAATAAGGGGGTCTAAGTGAATAATTAAACCACATGAGTAAGTGTTAGTTGTGCTAACTTGTAATAACAATGATCCCGTTTTTAAGCTTGGTATGAGGAACGTGAAACTTGAGGGTGATAAACATTCATGACACCAAAGCCCTAATATAAGTCGTAGATTTCTTTACAAGTTTCTTCCTTCAAATATTTTGTCATTTTCTATCTTTTTAAGTTTACTTAGTGTCTCGTATTTAATAAAGGCCAAAGTGGGTTAATTATGATGGAAAATGTAAATCTTGCTTTGTAACTAATGCATTGCATGAGGGCATTGCAATGGTCAAGTGTAGGGGATTTGATAGGTGTGAAAACACCCATCCTTTTACCACTTAAAACAATTAAAAACAAGACCATAACGTGTATTTAATGTCGTAAATATCAGAATTATGCGTGGTTTGTGTTTTTGTTGTGTTTTAGGATCAAAATATGAAAAAGGAAGAAAACACGGGCTTTCACGGGCTTTTATCGAAGAAAAAGATAAAAGACAAAGTCAAAAGATCAAGAGTGCATAAAGAACGGAAGTTAAAGGCCTATTCTGAAGATTTATCGAAGAAAAATACCAAAGATGGAAGTTTAACAAAGTCGAAGAACCAAATCTAATAAAAGAACAATTTAGAAGACAAGTTCATTTTATTTATCGACAAATCCTGAGACAAAGTCGAGAATGACGAGTTTATTGTCAAAGACGAAAAGACGAGAAGACAAAAGAAAGAAAGAAGGAAGCAACCTACCAACTCCACTCCCCCTATAAATAGAAGACCTTCCCCTCATTTGGAAGGTGTTAGCTAAATTCAATTTAGTTCTCAACTTTTATTTTCAAGCACTTTTCATATTGTCTTAACATTATTGTTCTTCCTTTCAAGTTTATCATGTAAGTTTTTGTTGAATCTTTATCTTTAATTTCAAGCTTTTTACATTAATGTAAAACCCGCATGCTTTTACCATGAATAGTACCCTTAAGATCGTACATACTAGATTAAAACTTTACTTTTATAGTATGATTACGTTCACGTGTTAGAATTTTACGTATTACGTACGTGTTAGAACACGATAAGTATTTATTACGTACGAACGCACAATAATTATTTAAACAATAATTAGTCACGAGCATGCGATCATGAAATCATGAACGTAATTAAATCACGAGCTAATATTAATTACGTATATATATTTATTACAAACACGAATAAATATATTAAGTCGCGGTTAATATTTAACGAGAACACATAAAACACGAACACGACTAAACACGAACGGACACTTAAATAATTAGACACGGAAAACGGTACGGGTACCCCATGTGGGGCCCCCTACCCGCGGCTACACAAAGAAGGATGGGCCAAGCCCATCAAAATTTTACTAAGAAAGAGGGGTTAAGGTAAATCTTGTTTTCATTTTCACTTTACAGTAAAAACATTAAAAAAACCTAAAAAGATTTTTGGCTCCTTACTTCTTGCTCTCTTTGGCCGCCGCACATAAACACAAGAAAGGGGGTGTTTGTTTGATTTTGATCTTGATTTTGGTGCAAGTGTTCGTGTGTGTTCATCCTCGTTTGATCCACGCATTCGGTATACCTTTTTAATCCTTTTTCTTTTTGTTTTGATTTAATAAATTAAATAAGAACATGATGTTTTTAAAAGTCTAATTAAAAACATAAATCAAACATGTAAATGGTTATGAGGTAAATCAAAATGGAGGATTTAGGGGTGTTTGTTGTGGCCGGCGCCTAAACCGAACCCCAAGGGGGTCTCGGCTTGGCACATGGACCACCAGCGAGACCACAAGGTCTCAGTTTGGTGGTGTGGGTCCCACGGCAGCAGCAAAAAGGGGGGAAACCCCGAAGTGGTTCGGAGTATGGTGTTGATTACGGGTCCGGTTCATGGTTCCTAGTCACGATCCGGTTCATGGTTTATGTTAAGGTTATGTTTTTAATAATCATATGTTAAAATTAAATTAATAAAATATGACCAGATTAATTTAATAAAACATGACTTAGGTTATAATTTTATTATTAGATCATGAAATTTTAACCTAAGTATTTTTTATTTTTCTAGACTTTATAATTAATTAATTATTAAAAACCATGACTATAATTAATTAATTAACATGACTTAGGTTATATTATTAATAATTAATAATACATGTTTTAACCTAAGTATTTAACCTTATTTAATTAAAAACATGATATATTTAATTAAATACGTTTAACCTATAGTTTATTTAAATTACATGTAATAATTAATAAACTATACCTTATATCATTATGACTTAGAAAAATAATCAGAAAACATTTAAGCTTATATACTTAGCTTATTTAACCAGCTTATATCTAATTATGAAAACTTTCTATTTTTAGAACTTATTTAATTAAGGCAGCTAATCTATTTATAGAAACTTTCTATTTTTAGAAACTTATTTAATTAAGGCAACTAATCTATTTAAGGAAACTTTCTATTTTAGAAACTTATCTATTTTAAGAAGTAATTCTATTTTTGGAAACTTTCTATTTTTGGAAACTTTATATTTTTGGAAACTTTCTATTTTCGGAAACTTTCTATTTTTAAAAACTTTCTATTTTTGGTAACTTTCTATTTTTGGAAACTTTCTATTTTAGGAAACCTGCTATTTTTAGAAAGTTACTTATTATTACTCAGTAAGTATAATAATACATGAAATACAAGTAATACTTAATCAGAATAGACAGAATATAAGATAAACACAGTTTAAAGCCTAAAAACAGTAAAACATGATATGAACGTATTAAATAAGCTAAGACATGACATAAAACCAGTTACGTATTTAGTAATCAGATACTTATACACGTATGTATTTATGTAGCATTAGTGATACCGAAGAAGGACTCTCCTCGGTTCGTCTTCTTCGTTCACTGGACATAAGGTACGGATTCCCGTCCTTTCAGTATGGACATTCTTTCCTTATTAGGATTCCCCGTATGCAGCCAACTGTTTTCCCGTAGTATAAGTTTATATGTTTGATTTGCTTATGTTTAATTTAGAATACCTATAGCCATATACATGCATGACCAGTTTCACCTAGTTATGGAGGTACCATAACCATAACATTAGAGGCACTGATGTTATGACTTCCCCACGGCGGAGTGATTGCTCGTGGCGTCCCTTCAGCTTTTGGCCATATTATTATATTTATCATGTGGGGCGTACGGGTGCATCCTAGTTACATGTTTTCAGCAGATTACTTAGTGTGAATGTGGTGTGTGCCTTGCATCCTTCACAAGGAGCTGATCCCTCCTACCCAAACCAGTATATTAAATTAGAGGCAGCCCCTCTAATTTGCATGATGAGGTCACCCCTCCAAGTATTCATGCAGGTGGATTTTCATGACCTATATTGGCTAATGGTAGAATATGTTAAACAGTTTTTATAAGATAAACATACGGCTTTTCAAACTATAAAACCAGTTTTACCAAGATTTAACCAGATTATTCGGGACTTAGTTTCTTCCGCTGTTATATGCTTATATGCTTATCCTATTCATGCTATTTTGTACATCCGTGCACTGAGCTTATTGCTCAGCCGTTTTCCTTTTCTATGTTCCCAAAACGGCAGGTACTCAGGGACGCTCGTAGACTTTAAGCGTACGTGCATATGGACGGGAAGCTTTCTAGCCTTTCTTTACTTTATGCATTATCTTTACTTTGATACTCTTGCTATGGAAATTGTTTAGTCCTTTCATTTACAGTACTTATGTTTGTGTGTGATGAGCTTTACTTTTAGACTACCAATGTTTGATTCCGGTATTTTCCTTTTATGGTCATGTAATGTTTAGACATTTATTCTTGTATGCTTTGATGACACGCCATAATTACGCGTGACATTCCATTATCAAAATGGGGTGTTACAATTATGGTATCAGAGCCAAGGCTTCGACCTGTAGGCATGACCTGTGATTAGTGGGTAGTCACTATGGTCTTCCTAGAACTGACAGTCGTTTTCATGCATTCATCATTTTTATGCATACATATACATGTCATTGTCGCAGGTTTATGACTAAGTAATGGTTGGTATAGGACTGGCCCTATTTAGTCGCATGTGTTTTATCGAAACTTTTAAATTTAGGACCGACCCATAGGCTTCCCCTCGCCATGTCTTTTATTTTGGGTGGACTGACCATATGAGTTCACTCTCGAGCATACACAAGTTTTCATAAAACTGCATCATGCATTCATACACAAATTTTCTTGCATAAAATTTTTCTCTGGATTTATTGGTATAATTTTTTTCATGTATATATATTTTAGGTTTTGATCTGTTAATCATACGTTTTATGTTATACTGTCAGATGGCAAACACAAACAATCTTTGGGAGATGTTTGCAGCTGCGGATGCAGAAATGCAAGACATCCTTCATCAGAACGACGGTTATCCTCCCCCGCCTAACATTTTCCCCATGGAGGGAAGGAATCGGCTCATGAGGGAATACTATACCATTAGATAACGACCTGACGAGACAGCAATGACTTCATGCAACGTTTTCTTCGTTACGCCGGTGTCCTGAGAGCATCTGCGGGCACCAATGAAGAGCAGGCACTACATTTTCGTTGGGATCTTAATCCAAGGATCGCCAATAACTAAGGAGGTGCTCCGTTGGATACGGTAGCACAAGTGGCCGATGCAGCACGTAGGCTGGAGATGCTGCAGGAGAGAGATGAGTTCGGGGAAGCTGAGAAACCCGACAAGAGGTAAACATTCGTATTCTAGCGGTGACCAATCCGTATTCTTTCCGTATATGTCAATTATTCATCTCTTTAAATTGTATCTTCCAGGCAGAAAACTGGGGACCGGTCTCAGCCGGCTACTCAGCAGCAGCCTCATCAGCCCAAGGGAAACGGTCAGACTAACGACCGTTCTACTACGGATAGGCGTGGCGGTAATGATAATTACCGTAACAACGCTGGACACTCCAACGACAGCAGGTCCTAATACTTACGCATTTTCTTATTATTTCATGTTATAACTCATATTTTGAGACTCTAGCAAATCTTCTACCAGGAACCATGGAAACGGTAGGGACCAGAACCAGAGAGGTTCACAGCCTAGCCGTCCAGCTATCACTGGTATTCAATCTTACGATTATCCGCATTGTCCTTTGTACCCTATTATCATGTCTTATGTAAAATGTTTTATCAGGTCCTCAGCCAGCCAGAGCACCAGCTGGAGGATATACTCATCCTCTCTGCTCTACTTGCCACCGTAGGCACCCAGGGCCATGTCGTCGTAACACTGACGCATGCTTTAAGTGTGGTCTTCCTGTCCATATCATGAAGGATTGCCGTAAGGGCGAGATGGAGGACACATCAGGACATGCTGATACCAAGCCACCTCCTACCACTGGGCGTGTCTACACGACATCTCGAGACCAGGCCAACAAGTCTACAGGTACCATCACTGGAATCTTGTATATGTATGGTCAAGTTGCGTGTGTTCTTTTCGATACGGGTGCTACTCACTCGGTCATTTCTACTGCTTATTCTAAGAACATTAGGATGCTCCCCATGCCACTAGAGAATAGACTTACTATTTCCACGCCTTTGAGGGAATCTGTATTAATCACACATGTATATAAGAGTCTTCCCCCAGAATTTGATGATAAGGTTCGTCCTGTTGACGCACTTCCGCTGGACATGAATGACTTCAACATGTTTTTGGGCATGGATTGGCTATCCAAGCATCATGCTACCATAGACTGCCATTCATATCGAGTTATCTTCAGTGATGTTAATGCACCAGAGTACATTCATAACGGGTTCGTACCCGGACGGTCTGTACAAATCATATCTACCCTTCAAGTGCGTGCACTATTGTCACATGGCTGCGAGGGTTATCTAGCTACGGTTCACGACATGGATGCTGAATCTCCATCAATTCAGGATCAACCAATAGTGTCGGAATTCCAAGATGTATTTCCAGCAGAACTTCTGGGCATACCACCTGCACGAGAAGTGGAATTCGAATTCGAGCTTATTCCAGGAGCTGAACCGATCTCCAAGGCTCCTTATCGCATGGCTCCCATAGAGCTGAAGGAGCTGAAGGATCAACTGCAAGAACTTCTAGAACGAGGTTTCATTCGACAGAGTGCATCTCCATAGGGCGCACCGGTCTTATTTGTTAAGAAGAAGGACGACAGTATGCGTCTTTACATAGACTATCGCGAGCTCAACAAGATTACTATCCGGAATAGGTATCCGCTGCCGCGTATAGATGATCTGTTTGACCAACTCCAAGGGGCCAAACACTTCTCCAAGATTGATCTCAGGTCAGGCTACCATCAGCTATGAGTTAAGGAGCAGGACATCGCCAAGACTGCGTTTCGTACCCGCTATGGCTACTACGAGTTTGTAGTTATGCCATTCGGCCTGACAAATGCTCCAGCAGTGTTCATGGACTTGATGAACAGAATTTTCCATGAATTTCTGGACAAGTTTGTCATTGTCTTCATCGATGACATCCTGATTTTCTCAAAGTCTAAGGAGGAACACGAAGACCATCTTCGTACAGTACTACAGATTCTTCGCCAGAAGCAACTGTATGCTAAATTCTCCAAGTGTGAGTTCTGGTTAGACAAGGTGGCATTCTTAGGTCACATTGTATCAGCAGAAGGAATCACTATGGATCTAGCGAAGGTTGAGGCCATTACTAAGTGGCCGAGGCGGACATCAGCGACGGAAGTCCGCAGTTTCTTAGGCTTAGCTGGCTATTATCGTAGGTTCGTGGAGAACTTTTCCCGCTTAGCACTACCATTGACCAAACTGATGCGGAAAAGGGAGAAATTCGTCTGGACTGAAGAACGAGAGAAGTGCTTTGAAGACCTGAAGCAGAAGCTAGTATCTGCACCTATTCTTACTCTCCCATCTGGTACGGGTGGATTTCAAATCTACAGTGATGCATCGGGGAAGGGACTTGGCTGTGTTCTCATGCAACATGGGAAAGTGATCGCGTACGCTTCACGACAGCTTAGGCCTTATGAAGAAAATTACCCTATGCATGACCTTGAACTTGCTGCAGTCGTGTTTGCATTGAAGATATGGAGGCACTACTTATATGGAGAATCATGTGACATTTTCACGGACCACAAGAGCTTGAAGTATATCTTCACTCAACGTGAATTGAACATGAGGCAGAGAAGATGGTTAGAGCCGTTGAAGGATTATGACATTAATCTACAGTATCATCCCGGAAAGGCAAAGGTAGTAGCAGATGCTCTTAGCAGGAAATCCAGAATGATCAACGACATTAAGATTGAGGAGGAAATCATAAGAGACTTGGAGCGACTAGACATCGAGATCATGGTACGTGGATAGCACGGTTACTAGGCTAATCTTAGAGTAGAACCCGAGTTACTCTATAAGATCAAGGAAGCTCAGAAAGATGATGGAGAAATCTGGGCGATAGTACAGAATTTGGAGAAACAGACGGAATTCAGAGTAGATGCAGATGGTATAGTATGGCAGGGCACGAGACTTTGTGTTCCTGATGACCAAGAACTCCAGGAAGCCTTGTCAGCTGAAGCTCATAGCTCCCCATTCTAGATACATCCTGGTTCGACTAAGATGTACCATGACATCAAGCAGTACTTTTGGTGGAGTGGTATGAAACAGGATGTGGCCACTTACGTCTCCAAATGTCTTACCTGCCAGCAGGTTAAGATCGAGCATCAGCGATCTGGCGGTCTCCTTCAACCATTAGATATTCCAGAGTGGAAGTGGGACAAAATCACCATGGATTTTGTTACTGGTCTTCCGCCTACCAAGAGGAAGCACGATGCAATTTGGGTTATCGTAGATCGACTTACCAAATCAGCTCATCCAGCATCGTCTCAGAAGAGAGATCATGAGACTCCACGGTGCTCCATCCAGCATCGTCTCAGACAGAGATCCTCGTTTCACTTCGCGATTTTGGAAGAGTCTGCAGAAGGCTTGGGGTACACAACTTAAGCTTAGCACGGCTTTTCATCCTCAAACAGACGGACAGTCGGAGCGAATGATTCAAACATTGGAAGACATGTTGAGGTCATGTGCGTTGGAATGGACGGGTGATTGGGACGATTACATCTGTTTGGTGGAGTTTGCATACAACAACAGTTGGCACGCAAGTATCAAGTGTGCTCCTTTCGAGATGTTGTATGGCAGAAAGTGTCGCGCCCCAATCTGCTGGGATCAGGTTGGCGAGCGAACACTTGAAGGACCAGAAATCATTGAGATGACCAATGAAAGGATTGCAGTAGCTAAGCAGAAACTTTAGGAAGCACGATCACGTCAGAAGAGTTACGCCGATAAGCATCGTAGGGACCTACATTTTAACGTAGGAGATCACGTCTTCCTTAAGGTTTCGCCGGCACGTGGTGTTAGACGCTTCGGGATTAAAGGGAAGCTCAGTACTCATTTCATCGGACCGTTTGATATCATTGAACGAGTCGGTGAAGTATCTTACCGGTTAGCGTTACCACCGCAACTTTCGCATGTACACAATGTGTTTCATGTGTCCTTACTCAGAGGGTACCAATATCATCCCCTTCACATGGTTCAGTATCCACTGGAACAGATACGTGAAGATCTCACTTTCATAGAAGACCCGAACGAGTTCTTGACAAACAAGAACGAGTCATGAGAAGGAAGACGATTCCATTCGTCAAAACCCTTTGGAGGGATCATACCGAGCGGGAAGCCTCTTGGGAAACAGAGGAGTCTATCCGGGCTTCTTACCCTCATTTCATATTTTATATTCGGGTATGTTCTTCTTTTCTAGTTTACTTTATCTATAATTCGGGGACGAATTATTCTTTTTAGGGGGGAAGAGTTGTAAAACCCGCATGCTTTTACCATGAATAGTACCCTTAAGATCGTACGTACTAGATTACAACTTTCCTTTTATAGTATGATTAGGTTCACGTGTTAGAATTTTACGTATTACGTACGTGTTAGAACACGATAAGTATTTATTACGTACGAACACACAATAATTATTTAAACAATAATTAATCATGACCATGCGATCATGAAATCATGAACGTAATTAAATCACGAGCTAATATTAATTACGTATATATATTTATTACGAACACGAATAAATATATTAAGTCACGGTTAATATTTAACGAGAACGCATAAAACACGAACACGACTAAACACGAACGAACACTTAAATAATCAGACACGGAAAATGGTACGGGTACCCCATGTGGGGCCCCCTACCCGTGGCTACACAAAGAAGGATGGGCCAAGCCCATCAAAATTTTACTAAGAAAAGGGGGTTAAGGTAAATCTTGTTTTCATTTTCACTTTACAGTAAAAACATTAAAAAAACCTAAAAAGATTTTTGGCTCCTTCCTTCTTGCTCTCTTTGGCCGTCGCACATAAACACAAGAAAGGGGGTGTTTGTTTGATTTTGATCTTGATTTTGGTGCAAGTGTTCGTGTGTGTTCATCCTCGTTTGATCCACGCATTCAGTATACCTTTTTAATACTTTTTCTTTTTGTTTTGATTTAATAAAATAAATAAGAACATGATGTTTTTAAAAGGCTAATTAAAAACATAAATCAAACATGTAAATGGTTATGGGGTAAATCAAAACGGAGGATTTAGGGGTGTTTGTTGTGGCGGCGCCTAAACCGAACCCCAAGGGGGTCTCGGCTTGGCACATGGACCACCACCGAGACCACAAGGTCTCGGTTTGATGGTGTGGGTCCCACGACAGCAGCAAAAAGGGGGGGAAACCCCGAAGTGGTTCGGGGTATGGTGTTGATTACGGGTCCGGTTCATGGTTCCTAGTCACGATCCAGTTCATGGTTTATGTTAAGGTTATGTTTTTAATAATCATATGTTACAATTAAATTAATAAAATAGGACAAGATTAATTTAATAAAACATGACTTAGGTTATAATTTAATTATTAGATCATGAAGTTTTAACCTAAGTATTTATTATTTTTCTAGACTTTATAATTAACTAATTATTAAAAACCATGGCTATAATTAATTAATTAACATGACTTAGGTTATATTATTAATAATTAATAATACATGTTTTAACCTAAGTATTTAACCTTATTTAATAAAAAAACATGATATATTTAATTAAATACTTTTAACCTATAGTTTATTTAAATTACATGTAATAATTAATAAACTATACCTTATATCATTATGACTTAGAAAAATAATCAGAAAACACTTAAGCTTATATACTTAGCTTATTTAACCAGATTATATCTAATTATGGAAACTTTCTATTTTTAGAAACTTATTTATTTAAGGCAGCTATCTATTTATGGAAACTTTCTATTTTTAGAAACTTATTTAATTAAGGCAGCTAATCTATTTATGGAAACTTTCTATTTTTAGAAACTTATCTAATTTAACCAGTAATTCTATTTTTAGAAACTTTCTATTTTTGGAAACTTCCTATTTTTGTAAACTTTCTATTTTTGGAAACTTTCTATTTTTGGTAACTTTCTATTTTTGGAAACTTTCTATTTTAGGAAACCTGCTATTTTTAGAAAGTTACTTATTATTACTCAGTAAGCATAATAATACATGAAATACAAGTAATACTTAATCAGAATATAAAATAAACACAGTTTAAAGCCTAAAAACAGTAAAACATGATATGAACGTATAAAATAAGATAAGACATGACATGAAACCAGTTACGTATTTAGTAATCAGATACTTATACACGTATGTATTTATGTAGCATTAGTGATACCGAAGTAGGACTCTCCTCGGTTCGTCTTCTTCGTTCACTGGACATAAGGTACGGATTCCCGTCCTTTCAGTATGGACATTCTTTCCTTATTAGGATTCCCCGTATGCAGCCAACTGTTTTCCCGTAGTATAAGTTTATATGTTTGATTTGCTTATGTTTAATTTAGAATACCTACAGCCATATACATGCATGACCAGTTTCACCTAGTTATGGATGTACCATAACCATAACATTAGAGGCACTGATGTTATGACTTCCCCACGGCGGAGTGATTGCTCGTGGCGTCCCTTCAACTTTTGGCCATATTATTATATTTATCATGTGGGGCGTATGGGTACATCCTAGTTACATGTTTTCAGCAGATTACTCAGTGTGAATGTGGTGTGTGCCTTGCATCCTTCACAACGAGCTGATCCCTCCTACCCAAACCAGTATATTAAATTAGAGGCAACCCCTCTAATTTGCATGATGAGGTCACCCTCCAAGTATTCATGCAAGGTGGATTTTCATGACCTATATTGGCTAATGGTAGAATATGTTAAACAGTTTTTATAAGATAAACATAAGGCTTTTCAAACTATAAAACCAGTTTTACCAAGACTTAACCAGATTATTCGGGACTTAGTTTCTTCCGCTGTTATATGCTTATATGCTTATCCTATTCATGCTATTTTATACATCCGTGCACTGAGCGTATTGCTCAGCCGTTTTCCTTTTCTATGTTCCCAAAACGGCAGGTACTCAGGGACGCTCGTAGACTTTAAGCGTACGTGCATATGGACTGGAAGCTTTCTAGCCTTTCTTTACTGTATGCATTATCTTTACTTAGATACTCTTGCTGTGGACATTGTTTTGTCCTTTCCTTTACAGTACTTATGTTTGTGTGTGATGAGATTTACTTTTGGACTACCGATGTTTGATTCCGGTATTTTCCTTTTATGGTCATGTAATGTTTAGACATTTATCCTTGTATGCTTTGATGACACGCCATAATTACGCGTGACATTCTATTATCAAAATGGGGTGTTACAATTAATCTCATTCTTCCTTTCTGGCTTGGTTAATCTTTATGCTTGTTTGCTTATTGGATTATTGCTTATTTGATTGTTCTTATAGTTTTATTGTGTTGATGTTTTAGCTTATTAATCTTATATCTTATTGTGTTTGGCTTATTTTTAATTAAGTGGTTTCTATAAGTTGATCTTTAAAAAGTTGGTTTTTAATATTTAGATTATTTAGTGTTTTTAAATAATGGCTTATTTGCCTTTTCTTAAAATCTTTTTGGTTAAAGTTTTGGTTAAGTGCTTATTTGTTTTTAGCTTATTTTTAGTTTTGTTTGCATTTTGTTCTTATCCGGGTTTATATAAACCCTAGTATTCCGGATAACGCGTATTACACTTTTCCCATATTAGCTCTTTCGTTTATTCCGAATAAGCCTTAGATCTCAACACTCCGGATAAGCTTTATATCCATATTCCGGATTAGCTTTGTTACCCATTCCAGATAAGAAGTAGAACTGATTCCGGATAAAAGTTTGTTTCTTATTCCGGATAACCGAAATTATAACATTCTGGATAAGGAACTAACCCGGATAAGGGATTCCGGATTAGCAACATTACACATTCCGGATAAACATCACTTCCATAATCCGGATATCCGAAATTATAACATTCCGGATAAGAATTAAACAAGGATTCCGGATAAGCTTTTTTGCTTATTCCGGATTAGGTTCTTTATACGGATTCCGGATAAGGTTTTAATAGCATTCCGGATTAGCCTTTTAAATTGTATATTCTGGATTACTTTCTAAGGTTGGATTCCGGATTAGGACCTTGGTCATTCCGGATTAGGTCATTTCCTTGGATATTCCGGATAAGCTTTTATTCGATTCCAGATTAGGTTTTGCTTAGTAGGATTCTGGATAAGGACCAAAATCCTTATTCCGGATTAGGTTAAGTTTCTAGATTTCCCGACTTAGGTCTAGTGTTAGTTTACTGTTTTATTTTTTCAAACTTTAATTTTTCCCGCCCTTTTTCTTAAGTTTATTTTAAAGTGTTTTGTTTTACTTTAATTTTTAGATTTATTTTTAATTAAGTTTTTAATTAAGTTAATTGCTTTTATTACTTTGTCTTTTACTTTAAAGCTTGTGTTTTTAACTAGTTATAGACAACGACAATCTTTTCTTTTATCCACCAAGAACGACTGAGTCACACGTCGATTAGACGTCGAGAACAACGAAATTTTTTAATAGTAAAATCTCAGTATCAGTATCTTAAAATCTTTTTGAAAATTCCTCTTCTCTTTTTCAAACATCTCAAAGTTCTTTCGAAAATGTTCGAGAAATGTTTTTGCATTGTTAATTCAATTTAAAAATGTTTTTCATGGCTTCTTTCTATTGATATCAAGCGTGCATAATTCATATGTATGAGTCTCTCAAATATAGCAAGAACAAAATTGAACTATGGAGGATCATTGGGTCATGACTATGTGTCTAGATTAACACACCTCCAACATCGATTTTACTTAAAATCCATGCATCTTGGTCAAAATAATTTCTTATTGAGTTCTTGTGTGTTTCTTAGTCTACTATTGTTTTTAGCATATCTTTACGATGAGTTAGACTAGAAAATTGGGATTTGCTGAATTGGAAAATTCCCCTCACCCTCTAAAACTCGCCCTCTGGAGGCGGTAATTTAATTAACCCACATATCCATATATATAGGGAACCACAGGTAGAGATAAGGAACCGCAGATAGAAACTTCAAATTTAAATTCAAATTTTGAGTTTTCTGTAACTCCATAGTTGCTCCAACGCTTTTTGGAATCTTTATTTCAAACCTTTGACCACCCCAAAATTATCTTGTGCTTTCTCTACTTAACCCTATATTTTGCATCTTCTCAAATCAAAATGTCTTATTCACCAAATGAAAGCCTTGATTCTCCTCTATTTTTCCCAATTGCTTTCAACCCAAATTCTCCCAAGACACAAAAGCATACTCAGTTAGTGGAGAGATTTGTAGAAATCAGTTGCTTGTAGTGCTATAGTAGCTCATGTATTCAGTTACGAATTTGTTACAACCGATTTTGTAACCGAATTTCTTCTATATGCAATAAAGCTGTCAAGTTTTCTGATATCTTCTACATACATTGCACGTGTACATCAGAGATTAGTTTGTGATCAGTTCGTATGTTCATGAAGGCCGTTATGATATAGTGTTGATTATTGTTCGATTCCATGGAGAGTTCAATTCCAGCGAGTAGTATAAGCGAGTGATAACTAGTAAATCGTAGCAAGCGTAGACATTCATCGATGTTGAAGCAGTAGCAGTTTGGATTCTAGTTTTAATAGTGATCATTTGGAGTATTAGTAGCTGTATCGGTTTTGGTTTATGCAGTTAGATTGATAGTAGTAGTGATACTGGAGTGATCAACATGTTGCTGATTTGAAGAAGTAGTAGCAGTGTTATCGATGACGACCTAGGGAGCTGTTTTTGTATACACGTTCAAGGAGAGTAAAAGTTAAAGGATTAAAGTTTGCTGCGGAGTTTAGTTAGTTGTGGTTCGATCTTGGTTTCGATATCAAGATTTTGGCGTTTGTGTTAAAGCTAGCTCAGCGCTAAGCTTCGCCATCAACGGACTAGACGACGGATGCACAGGTTAAGCGTATTTCGTTTTTATGCAAACTCCTAGTGTAAACTGCTAGTGTAAACTTGTTGGTTCTGCTTATGTGAATTTGTTGCTTATCTGATTCTGTTCATGCATTATGATTTCATATTGTAGCTTATTAGTTCTTTAGTTCATAGCTTATTGATTCATATCAACAGATTTTGTGAGTTTGAATTTGCATCATTTGAGTTTCTAGTTGACTGGCTTAATCTAGAGTTGAATGTTACTGTTTTAAGTTTACTTAGAAGCTGTTCTAAACCTGTTTAAGAAGTAAATCGTCTCAAGTTTGCTGAAGATTTTGTTCCTGTGTAGCATGTTAATAGTTTGTTTACTGTTTAGTGTTTAAAAAAATGTGTATCATACATGCATGCAATTCGTTTAGGAGTAAACTAGAGTGTGTATGTTAAATCTGTAGTGCATGCCTTATTAATCTGATTTGGTTGTTGGGCCATTGTGTTTCATTAATTTTGGGCTAGCAGATAAATCGAATAGGGAATTAGTTAACTTTTCAAACTGTGAACTTTAATAAGATTTAGTTACTTTTGTCATTGCACTTTTATAAAAAAATAGTTAGTTCTAATTTTGTTGAAATTTGTTACATTTTCTAGTTGGTTAAGTTTGGTAAATTTGTTAGATTGTTGAACTAGTTACATTTTCTTGTTAAACTTGTTAGTTGGTTACTTGTGCTTTGTTTACTAGTACCTTGTCCTTATTTGAATAGAAATTTGGTAGTTGACTAATTGTTTACGGATACGTAGTTAATATTTTGCAATTTTTCACTTGATTGTTCAATTAGACATAGAAAAGCCAAATAACCTTACCAACCAAAAACGATCATAAACCTGATTTTGTGAGGACTTTCAATTGGTTAAGAACTGAGAAAACGAACTTCAATTATATACAATTTCAAATGGCGCCGCTGCCGGTTCTTTGACTTTACGAGAGACTATCGATTGACGGTTTTTATTGGATTTTGGGATCGGTTCACCTAGTGAACGTTATTTTTTTACGTATCATAAATCAAAAATAATAAAAAAATCAAAAATATAAAATACATAAAAACTAAAAAATAACAAAAACAATTCTTTTCCTAAAGAATTGACCAAACAAATTAAAAAATCCAAAAAGCAATCTTTTTCCTAAGAGATTGCACCCAAAAATATATATTATTGGATTCTCTCGGTTTTTATGTACATATAGTATTTTCTTTAAAAAACTCATAAATACAAAAATATTTTCCATATATTATTATAAGTAAATACGTATACGTATAAGAAAAACCAACACACATATTCTCCATAAGTATTGCCAAGGCAATACATCGTGTTGAGGGGCGTTCCGGTCCTTGACACGCGTATCGATCAAACTCAATAAAGCAAGAATAGATAAATACTTCCAATAAGCAATAATTCGAAGAATACAAACAATAAAGTGAATAGAAAGGCGATGTGCTATAAAATGCCATCTAAGGGTCAATAGGTACTTAAGTGCTTCGCACCACCTAACCCCGCTCACTTGTGAGTATTCTAAGAAGGAAGGCTTCATTGGGGGTCTTGCACCCAAGTTGTACATACGTATATTATTATTTTCTTGTGGATATTTCATATTGAAACTCGAAGAGGATAATCCTTTCTATTCAAAGTCACACGAGAGATTCCCTCTCATTCCTTGTATTGAGTTGCATGCTCACTCGCGGGCGTACACAAATAGCGATTGGTGTACAACCCCTTCCTCCGAAAAGGAAGAAAAAGAGAAAGAGTAGGAACACCACCGTCCATCAAGCCGATCCCGAGAATCGTGCTTTGATTCATCCACAACAAGAAGCCATGGCAGGAGTTGATACTCGATCTTTGATGGAGCAATTACAATCCAATGTGCAAGGATATGCCGATGCTATCAAGATACCCGATATTCTCGCAAACACATTTAAGCTAAAAACATCCATGATTAAATTGGTTTCAAATACACCATTTTTTGGGAAAAAGAATGATAATCCACATGATCACCTTAAGAAATTTCTTGCTCTTTGCAACACCATTAAGTACAATGGAGTTCCCCATGATGCCATTAAGTTGATATTGGTGCAATTTTCACTAGAGGGTCCGGCTAAGCATTGGTTAGATACACAACCACCCGAGAGAATTACCACATGGGATGGTTTCACTAAGAAGTTTTTGAATAAGTTCTTTCCCCCCATCTAAGACTACGGCTTTGAGGAACTTAATTATAGGCTTCCAACAAAAACCTAGTCAAACATTTAGTGATGCTTGGGAGGAGTATAGAGAGTTATTGAGGAGACGCCCTAACCATGGATTGGATGAAGTTCACCAAATCAATACTTTCTACAATGGCCTTAAACCTCATCACCAAGACTCACTCAATGCTTCCGCGGGAGGAAATATTCTTTTTAAATTCATTCAAGAAGCTTGGGATATTATTGAGACCAAAGAAATGGTGCAAACTAACACACAATTTGATGAAAGAGTACATGTCATTCAAGAAGGAGGTTCTAAACCATTGGAGACTCAACTCATTTCATGTATTCAAGCATTGACTCAAGCTCAAAAGGAAAGTCAAACACTCATCCAAAACACTCAAAAGATGCAAGAAACAATGATGAATGACTTTATGAAGCTTTCTATGGGCAATCATTTCACAAATGATGTGCATGCCATTACTCTTTCATGTGAGACTTGTGGAGGTCCTCATTCCTATCAACAATTTGATAAGGTGCAAGGTTATCAAGGGAAATGTTATGCTTACCAAGAAGAACATCGTGAACATTTCAAGCCAAACATCAATCCAAACAACCTTTCTTACAAGTCTCAAAATTACCTTACTCCAACGGGATTCCCACCCCAACGACCCACCCAATCTCAACAAAATCCTCCTCAAATTTACAAAGAAATCAAGGTCCAAGACCATATTACCAAGGGAATAACTACAAGGAACCTAACAACTTTCACAATCAAGGAAATAACTTCTATCCACAAAATCAAGGATTTAATCCACCACTCCCACCCTTCCCAAATCAAGGATATTCTCAAATCCCTAATCAAGGTTACCCTCAACTTCAAAATCAAGGATATGGGCTACAAGAGACTCATGAGTATGTTGAGGAGAATTCGTGAAACTGAGAAAAGAATGAATGACCAAATGAAACGTATATCGGAGGAACAAACTAATAGGCTTTTGATGGCATTCAATCAAAGACAACAAGGGGCTTTACCATCTAACACACAAACAAACCCAAGGGCTAATGTCAATGCTATTACAACAAGAAGTGGAAAGTCAACAAAGGATCCTTCACCTCCTACACCTCCTATTGTTAAACCCACTTTTGTTCCTACATGTGACAAGCCTTCTACATATACTTCACCACCTCCAAATGCTCCTATTCAATCAACCACACCTTCTCAACCTATTCCCACTTCTCCTTTACCTTCCACAACTCCCAATCAAGAAGCTAACAAAGACAAATCTTTCACTACAACACCTACACCTAAACCAAATCTTCCTTACCCATCAAGATTAAGAAAGGAAAAGCTTAAGAACAAGGATGATATACAAGTCTCAAACTTTTTGAGGATGTTCAAGCAACTTAACATAAATATCTCCTTTGCGGAAGCTTTAGCCAATATGCTTAAGTTTGCTAAGATGATCAAGGACTTACTTTCTAACAAGGAGAGATTGGTGGATTTGCCTAATGCTTCCTTGAATGAAAATTACTCCGCGGTTTTGCTTAAGAAGTTGCCTACTAAGCTTGGAGATCCGGGGAGGTTTTTGATTCCTTACAATTTCCCGGGGGTGGAAAATTGCATGGCTTTAGCGGATTTAGGAGCAAGCATAAATCTCATGCCATTATTGGTTTGGAAGAAACTTTCACTTCCCGAGCTCACTCCTACTAAGATGACTCTTGAGTTAGCCAAACATACTATAGCTTATCCGGTGGGAATTGCGGAGGATGTTTTTGTTGGGGTTGATAGATTTACCTTTCCCGCGGATTTTGTGGTAGTTGATTATGATATGGATCCGAGAGTTCCTTTGATTGTTGGTAGGCCATTTTTGAGAACGGGTCGAACTCTAATAGATGTGGCGGAAGGTGAACTCATAATGCGGGTAGGATATGAAAGAGTTGTGTTTAACATGGGGAAGTTGTCTAAGAAATCCAATGAACCCGAAACCGTGAAGCATATTGATGTTCTTGATAAGGAGGTAAATCAAGTTGATATCCTTGATGATGTTTATGGTTAATATTTTCATGAAGCTTGCACAAGTGGTAATTATGATCCTCCATATGTTGAGACCATAGCCTCCCTTACCTCATTATTGGATATTCATGAACCTCACGAGCTTAACTTTGGTGATTTTGTGATTCATTCCATTCCTCTTTTTGAAACCTCATATGATAACCCACTTTTCCACAATGATGAAGACACCAATGAAGATTTTAGTGATGAAGAATCTCTTCTTTGTGATACACCAATATATGATGACTATAGTGATGATGAGATTTCTACTTGTGACTCTCCATTTGTTGATGATCACACTTCTTTGGGTTTTGAGGAATCACCAATCTTTGATAGACCTATCTATGATGCTTATGGTGATGAGGAGGATTCTATCATAGATGAGATTGATGAATTTTTAGAGGTGGATATACCTTTTAAGTATACTCTTGGATATTTTGATGAGGAGGGGGACATACTCTATTTAGAATCTCTATTGCATGAAGATCCTTTACCTTCTTCCTTGCCCACCTCAACCTTTCAAAGTGATAAAGGAAAACAAGTCATGATGGTTTCTTCTAAGAGCTTGTTGTTACCCATGCCTCCACAACCTTTCTCTCACCATGTGAACTACAAAGGAGAATCTTCTAAGGCAACCAACACTTGTTGTTTTCCCATCAAGGAACGGATTTTTGATCCTGGCATAGAGCTTGCTAAACCATCTCAGTATCCGCCTGATGCAACAAAAGGAAAACTTGTGAAAGATTTGAGAGTATCAACTTATCACCTTTTGGAGAACATATGGGAAACCATTTTGAACAACCACACCTCACCCTTTTCACCATTGCTTGGGAAGTTAGTTGTGGAATTGTGTTATAAGTGGGATGGTAATTATGTATTTGATCCGGGGGGATATTTATGGAGTTTTGATCATTGAAAACTTGTTTTACCTCATCATGGAGATTTTTTCTAAAAGAGGGCAAAACTTTTCTTCTCCATGATAGGTATTATACACTTTTAAGTGTGGGGAGAGTCGAGCTAGAGACTCCTTAAATCAAGCTTGAATAACTAGTATTAGATCATCTAGCATAGAGTGTGGTAGGATAAGATTCATAAAAGGGTATATAGTCGAGATGAAGTGTAGGGGGGTGCCTATCTTTTGTCTTCTTCGTGTTTGTAGGGTTTCTCTCTCTCATTTCCTGCTTTGAAGCTTATGGAGGAGGCCCTTGTATCCGGTTCACTTCGTTACTATTGTGATCTTTCATTGACACCTTGTGCTTTAAAAATGAATTCACTATAGTTGATCTTTCCTTAACTTGGGTTAAGCAAAGTTTATTTGTTAGCCCTATATTTTATATAGTCGAACAAGAATGTAATAGGTCATCTTAGTCGTTATTGGTCTTGTATAGTAATAGGTTAGTCGGGAAAAGCGGGCTTGGACTTTAAGCTAATATTGTCTTTGTTAGGGGCTATATGCCCAAGTGAATGCCAAGCCCGACCCAAGATGAAGCCCACAAAGGCCTTAGAGCCGTGGCATATATAACCCTCTTCCACATGTGGAAGAGGGTGTTGGTTCATTTCATAAAACACCTAGTTTTAGTGTAAACCTTCCACTTCTCTCTCTACTCTCTCTCTACTTTTCTACTATTTCTCTCTCTAAATCTTGTGTTATGGATTGATATGGGATTAACATTTGATATCAGAGCCTATAGTGGATAGGTGATTGAAGATTCGTGTGTTGTATTCTTGATTTTTCGTGCCTATCTTGCTCTAAAAGTCACGTACCAAAATCTTTTTGCTGTTTTTATGGTTCATTCTTGATAAAAATCATCTACTTACTATTGGTAGTAATTTGGTATTGTTATCTTGGTTAAAAACACAAAAATTTTGGGTGCTTGATTCATTTTAGGCTAAAAATCACGAATTTGTTGTGTTCTAGTACTATCCGAGAAAAAAGGGTATTTTTGATTCCTTGGTACGATCTGTGTATTGCGATTGCATAAACCTGGGGTTTCTACCTGCGATCCAATATCACGATCACTCACTATGATCCACATGTACGATCAAGGACTGCGATCTAACAGTACGATCTAAGAGTACGATCAAGGACTACGATCTGAGTACGATCTAAGAGCACGATCACGGAATACGACCTGAGTACGATCTAAGAGTGCGATGGGTATTGCGATGGACATCAAAATTTTGTTTGAGTACTTATTAGACTTAGCCACTATCTAGACTAGTCTCGGAACATAGTTTACACGAAGATTAAAAAAAAAGAGTTAAAACTTTTTAGGTCAAGTAAATTCAAATTTTTTCCATACTAGTTTTTGGCTATTTCTAACTCAATTTCAAAATTTGGCAATTCAAAATTTTTCGTCTTACCGTTTTGTCGGACTGAGGAATGTATTGTCGGACTAAAGATTCTCGGAACTCTACGAAATTTCAACCACACCTCATCACAACAGATCCACTAAGATCTGCACATCATTCACACGTATTCACCATGTCTAACAACAACATCAACATTGCAAGTGCTAATCAAATTCGTTTGGAACAAGGTGGAAACAGTAATCCACCTGTGCTCACTGCCGGTTGTTACGTTCAATGGAGATCTCGTTTTCTCAGATTTCTCGACGAAAAAGAAAACCGAACTGCTCTTCGTCACTGCCTTGAGAATCCACCTCCAATTTTTGAATTCAGACCAATTACCACACAGGTAGAGGATGGTACTTCATCAACTATACGAGCTATGGAGGATTTTGACACATGTTCTGCTGAGAAAAAGAAACTCCTCCAAGCTGAAGCTGATGCTGTAAACTTCGTACTCACTGGAATTGATAATGATATCTATTCCACAGTTGATGCATGTCCTAATGCTATGGAAATGTGGAATGCAATTCATCGATTGAAGCAAGGTGAGTCGATCAATGTTCAAGATCTCGAGACTAATCTACTTTGGGAGTTTGGAAAATTCACATCTGAAGATGGTGAATCCATTGACTCATATTACTCAAGATTCTACAAAATGATGAATGAGCTTGTCAGAAATCAATGCACCATCTCCAATCATCATGCCAACGTTCAGTTTCTACTTCAACTCAAACCGGAATGGCAAAGGTTTGTGACCTTGGTTAAACAATGGGAAGATATCAAGACCATCTCCTATCACAAACTTTATGATATCTTGAAACAACATCAGAATGAAGTGAATGAACTAAGGGTTGAAAAGGCAGAATGATCTGCAAATTCTATTTCTTTTGTGGCTGCTACTTCAACAAAACCCGTTCCCCAATGTAGGTTTGCTATTTTGTTAGATCCGGTGGTCTAACATGGTGGTAAAAGGTGGCTACCATTGTTGAGTTTAGAGAGAGAAAGTGATTGTGTGTGAAAAGATAAATTGTATTAAAATGATAAAAATGACACAAGCAACAACCCCTCCTTGGAAGCCTAGGAAGGGTATTTATAGTCACACACGATAAACTATACAAAGTTCCTAATCTAGTCCCTGCGTGTGTGACTATGATAACTAATGGGATTTCTTAAATGTCGTCACATAAAGTGAATTTCCAACAATCTTCCCCCATGGGACGACGTGTAGAATTCCTTACAATATTTTTCCTAACAAGTACATAATGATAGAACAAACACTTCAACGAAGCGTCCAATGCTGATGTTGTCTTCTGAGGCCTTTGACTTCAAGTCTTCACTTCAAAACGACTCATCTTTGCAGTAACTTGTAGTAGAAATACTGTAACGGCACGAGCTAAGTAACCCATACACTTCTGGTTAAGGAGAAGCTTCTGAATTAACTTCCCCCTAATTCATGCCACATCTTCTTGATGTAGAAGATCTAGTTTTTTGGATCTGGTTTTTATGGGTTTTTAGCATCTTCAAGAAAAGAAACTAAGAAACCCCTAAAAAATGGCACTACCAGATCATATCTAAACTTTGACCATGAATAAACACAAACTTTGACAAAAAAAATGACGATACCAAAACTGTGGCTATGAAACCGTGGACTAATGATACTGGATATGAAACCGTGAAACCAGATGTTGATAAGAATACCAGTTGTGACAGAAAACCACCGTGACAAAAAGTTTGACAGATTTGAGACAAAAAAATAATTAGATCGGGACCAGAAAATACTAAAAACCACCAAATCAATAACCATAAACACAAAAGTCCAAGGATTGAACCGAGGCTCTGATGCCAAATGTAGGTTTGCTATTTTTTTAGATCCGGTGGTCTAACATGGTGGTAAAAGGTGGCTGCCATTGTTGAGTTTAGAGAGAGAAAGTGGTTGTGTGTGAAAAGATAAATTGTATTAAAATGATAAAAATGACACAAGCAACAACCCCTCCTTGGAAGCCTAGGGGGGGTATTTATAGTCACACACGATAAACTATACAAAGTTACCTAATCTAGTCCCTGCGTGTGTGACTATGATAACTAATGGGAATTCTTAAATGTCGTCACATAAAGTGAATTTCCAACACCCGTCAACAACCACCTACTCATTCCTCAAAGTCATCAAGCTCATCCACCAAACCTCTAGCTATTGCTAAACACAAAGCAAAAACAATTGTCCCCACTCCACCTCCAAAGTATGACACCGAGTCAGATGGAGACAGTGATGATGAACAAACTTCAAGGGACAAGAAGATTGAGGAACTCATGTCTTTACTCACCACAACTTATAAGAATATCTACAAACCTACCAACAACAACCTCAGATCATCATCCAATGCTAGATATAAGGAAGTTGATCATGCACCTAGGTATGATCGTGATGCTAGGTATGATAATCAGAGGTTGTTGAATCAAGTTGGGGCTAGAGATACTATAGGCACTCTGGTTGTGTAGAAGACTGGGATTCAATGCTTCAACTGAAAGGGATTTGGGCACATGGCTAGGGAATGCAAGAAGCCAAAACGGGTTAAGGATTCGAGATATCACAAGGAAAAGATGCTGCTGTGTAAGAAAGAAGAAGCAGGAATTCCACTCACAACAGATGAAGTTGACTGGCGTGATGACACTGATGATGAAGCCGATGATCAAGAGTTGGAGTCACATTATGTGTACATGGCAAAGATTCAAGAAGTGATCCCAGAGACTGATGATACTTCTGGACCCATCTATGATTCTGAGCCACTTGAAAAGGTACCATCACATGATAACTATAATGTGTTTGCTAATGAACGACGTCATCCTGAGCAACCCGAAAGCATCAATGACACATATGTAATGGAGACGGAGGATAGCAATATCTCTACGGATTCACAGCATATGTGTAATGATGACGGAAAAGCTGTTCAGGATACTGACTCGGATGAGGACCGTGATTTGCTTGCGTCTATTATTGATTCTTTAAAACATGAAATTGAGGAAAACAAAGAGGCTAATAAACGTTTGAAGCAAGAAAACACATCCTTAGCCGAGGAGATAGACAGGCTTAAAGAGTGTGATTATGTAAAAGAAGCTGATCGACGGATTGCGATAGCTAATGGTTTGGTATATGAATGTAAGGTGCTCAATGAACAATACTGTTCTGAAGTAACACACGAAACTCATATGTCAAAACAAAAGATACTGGACCTTGAAGAACAACTGCTGCTACATAAACTCCAAATTACTGAATTAGAGTCGGTTAACAAAGAACAAACTGAGCTTTAATAAATTCGTGAAGAAAAGGATATTGAAAAAATTCTTGCTTTGGAAAAGAGAGTCGACACGTTAAACAACATTGTTTACAAAACGGGTCAGTCTATTCAAACTATGAATATGCTCAATAGAAATATGAAAACGAGTTTTGTCAAGCCTGAATATCTCAAGAAAGTTCAAAGTACCAAGCCTGCTCTTTATGATATCGGTTGTTATGTTGATAATCTTGCTCTTATGCTTTCCCTTGACTACGACGAAATCATTCGTGAACAAGAAGAAAGTCGTTCAAACTTAAGTGATTTAATAAACCTTTCTGAATCTAATAATTATATTAAGTTTGTTCCTCAAAAAGAACTTTCCAAAGAACAAAAGATGTACAATAGTGTTCCACCACCAAGTGATGAACCCCAAAAGAAAGTTTCTTTAAAAAGGAGTTTCAAAAAGCAATCAATTTTGTTATAAAAACAAATTTCGGATGAAAAACATAAATGGGACGAGAAAAGCAAAAGTGTTCAGCAATTTGAGTTTATAAAACAAGGGGTTTTAAATTTGTACAAAGGTGTCGTCGACTATGAAAAAGTTTCTGGGGATACCATTTGGAATATTAAACCTAACCCACAAGTAGAAGTCGTCATTTAACAATGCATTGTTCCAACAATTGATGATCTTTTAAAAAATGTGGAAATGTTTTATAATGCTCTCACTGAGGAAATGTTAACTGATTTAAGCTATGTCAAATCTCTTGAAGATGAAGTTGACTTTCTTCAAATTAAATTAAAGACACAAGAACACCAACTTTCTAACGAAATTGATCGACTTTCTAAGGAATACTTTTATGCTGACCATATGAATGCTATTCTTGGTGTGTATACCGATCTTGATCAATATTGTCATGTAGCATGTCTAGTGTCAGACCCGGACGAGAAATGTCGCAATATTGAAGTAGAGCTTTCAAAACAAATTCAGTCATATAACAAACTTTCGAAAAGTTTTTATCAACTTGAGAAACACTACATTTCTCTTGAACTTGCTTTATAAAAAGGTGAAA
This sequence comes from Glebionis coronaria, assembly GCA_025667525.1. NCBI lineage: Eukaryota > Viridiplantae > Streptophyta > Magnoliopsida > Asterales > Asteraceae > Glebionis > Glebionis coronaria. The sequence goes on along the minus strand of CM046877.1, from coordinate 285,872,637 downwards.
AATCTCATAATCATAAAAAGTGTCAAGAACTGTCAGCTTCTTCGTTTCGTCTACTAAATGAAAAAGATTTCGAAATAAATGATTTGAAAGCTCAGCTAAAAGAAAGGGACATAGCCATAAGTGAGTTACAGAAACTCATTGAGAAAATGAAAGGAAAGTCTGTTTTGGGTAAACCATCCGCCGTTCGTCAACCGAATGCGGTTAAATGCCCTAAATCATCTAATTTGGGACAATCCCCATAGACTTTGCCTAAGATAGGAAATGATAAGAGTACCAATGTGATATCACCTGGAATGTATAAGATGAACACTAAGCCCACTCAAACTGGAACATCGCGGTTACCTCAGAATATTAAGAAAACTAATCAACGTGTGTCTTATTCTACAGGAGTAATCCCCACTACTAGCGTTAGCGGACCACAGCTTAAGAGCAATAGAATGCAAGATAAGGTCATGCCTAACAATAGTCAAGGAAAGAAGTTGGAAGTAGAAGACCACCGTAGGAATTTTAAGTTTTCTAAGAATAAAATGTTTGTAACTGCATGTAATGACAGTTTAAATGCTAAGACCTCGAATGTTGAATTTGTTTGTGTTGAATGTGGCAAATGTGTTCGTACTTTCAATCATGATGCTTGTGCTCTTAATCATAATGGCGTGAATACTAGAACTAGGAAGCCTATTCGTGTTCCCACTAGTACTAGTGAACCCACAAGAACTTTGAACCAATCCACTAATCAACCACTTAAGAAACTAAGTGCGTTAGAATCCACTACTCTACGTAAACAAAGCAGGTTAAAGAAGCTTTATGAGAACATGATTAGGACATGTACACGGGGGTATTCAAGATTTACACCACCCGCATACAAATGGGTACCTAAGACAACCCCTATTCTAATTGGGTCTATGAATGTTAGCTTGCCTTTAGAATCTAGGTCCACTACTATTTTGGAACCCGTTTCTATCAAGGGCTCCCATTTGTCAAATGCTACATTATCTTCTAATTATTCTGCAGCTCGTCGAAATCATCCTATTCATAATGGACTTCGGGTGCACAAAGCACATGACGGGCAATCTCAAGCTTCTCATTAACTTCGTGGAGAAGTTTCTGGGTACGGTGCGGGTTGGAAATGATCAGTTTGCACCGATACTTGGATATGGCGATTTGCTTCAAGGAAATCTCACTATCAAACGGGTTTATTACGTCGAGGGACTGAATCACAATTTATTCTCGGTTGGTCAATTTTGTGATGCGGATTTGGAAGTGGCTTTTCGGAAATCTACTTGCTATGTTAGAGACTACGATGGGAATGACCTTCTTACAGGTTCTCGTGGTTCTGATCTCTACACAGTAACTCTTCAAGACACATCTTCAACAAACCCAATTTGCTTAATGGCTAAAGCTTCATCATCACAAGCATGGTTATGGCATCAACGATTGTCACATCTCAACTTTGACACCATAAACTTGCTTTCGAAGAATGATATTGTGACCGGTCTTCCTAAGTTGAAATTCGTCAAAGACCATCTTTGTTCTTCTTGTGAGTTGGGGAAAGCAAAATGGAAGTCTTTTAAAACAAAGACTACCCCAAGCTCAAAAGGACGATTGGAACTTCTACACATGGATTTATGTGGTCCCATGCGTGTAGAGAGTATTAACGAGAAAAAGTATATTCTCGTGATTGTTGGTGATTACTCTAGATACACATGGACTTTATTCTTAAGGTCCAAAGATGAAACACCAGAGGTTCTCAAAAACTTTCTCAAGATGATACAACGCAATCTTCAAGCTCAAGTCTTAACCGTAAGAACGGATAGGGGTACTGAATTTTTGAACAAGAACTTGCAATCTTACTTTCAAGAAGAAGGCATCGAACATCAAACGTCTATTGCTCGAACTCCTGAACAAAACGGCGTTGTCGAAAGACGGAACCGTACTTTGGTTGAGGCTGCTCGAACAATGCTTTCTGCTTTAAAATTACCGCTATTCTTCTGGGCTGAAGCAATTGCAACTGCCTGTTATACTCAGAATCGTTCTCTCGTTATCCCTAGACATGAAAAGACACCTTACCACATCATCAATGGCAGGAAACCTACTGTCAAATTCTTTCACGTATTTGGATCTTTATGCTACATCCTTAAAGATGATGAGAATCTCGACAAGATGAAAGAAAAAGGTGATGCATGTATTTTTGTGGGGTATGCTACATTGTCGAAAGGATATCGAGTCTATAACAAGAGAACAAAGATTATTGTCGAAACAATTCATGTGAACTTTGACGAATTGCCACATATGGTACTTGATCACAACAGCTCAAGTCCCGCACCTCATTGTCCATCAATGGCACCTACACAAAACAGTGTACGTCCCGTGCAAGAATGTCAACAAAGTACTCCTACAGAAGACTCGACGGATACGACACATATGAATGAGTTGGTTGATTTATATGATCCAATGTTTGATGAATATTACTATGGAAACAATCAAGTTGTGTCAAAGCCTTCCGCTGTCACCACTACTGATGCACCCGAACAAAGTCAAAAAGACACAACTGCATCTACTTCAACAACCGTTGCTCAAGAGACAATTCCATTGGATACTCAACAAACTCAAGAAACAGTCATACCACCAACATCACCAACTGTCAATGCTGAAGGAGGAAACAACAATCACGCAATCGATGCACAACCGGACGAAGAAGAATTTATCAATCCGTTCGGTACACCGGTACACGAAGTCGGAGAGTCTTCTACTCAACATGTTGATCCGTCCAACATGCATACATTCTACCAACCATATCCATCCACTCACCATTGGACACGTGATCATCCATTGGAGCAAGTCATTGGAAATACTTCACAGCCGGTTCGAACACCCAGACAACTCGAAACCAATGGCGATGTGTGTATGTATGCACTCACCGTGAGTTCAACTGTACCTACAAACATCAAACAAGCCATGACTGATCATGCGTGGATTGAATCAATGCAAGACGAAATTCATCAGTTTGAACGCCTAAATGTTTGGGAACTTGTTGACCGACCCTATGGAATGTCAATTTTAGATTTCAAATGGATCTGGAAAAACAAACTGGATGAAGAACAAACCATCATCAAAAACAAATCTCGTCTTGTGGTTAAGGGATACCGTCAACAAGAAGGCATAGACTACGATGAATCATTCGCTCCAGTCGCTCGTTTGGAAGCAGTCAGGATATTCCTTGCTTATGCTGCACATAAGGGCTTCACGGTTTTTCAGATGGACGTTAAAACTGCTTTTCTCAACGGTCATTTGAAGGAAGAAGTGTATGTGAATCAGCCGGAAGGATTCATCGATCCTCATCATCCTGACAAAGTCTATCGTCTCAAGAAGGCTGTATATGGACTTAAACAAGCTCCAAGGGCATGGTACGAAGAACTTTCAAACTTCTTGGTGTCCAAATGATTCTCCAAAGGTTCTATTGATCCTACTCTCTTTACTAATAAATATGGGGATGACATAATGCTGGTGCAAGTTTATGTTGATGACATTATTTTTGGTTCTACGAACCCAAAACTTTCAAAACATTTTGAAAAATTAATGCACAACAGATTTGAAATGTCAATGATGGGGGAGCTAAAATTCTTTTTAGGCCTCCAGATTCATCAATCCCCACGTGGTATCTTCATTAACCAAGCTAAGTATGCTCAAGAGATACTTAAAAATCATGGTATGACCTCATGTGCTCGCGTTGGTACATCATTGTCGACCACATCCCTAGACGTTGACTTGTACTCGTATCCCGTAGACCAAACGCGATATCGCAGTATGATCGGGTCACTTATGTACCTTACAGCCAGCAGGCCTGATATTCATCATGCCACATGCTATTGTGCACGATATCAAGCCAGACCTACTCAAAAGCACCTCAAAGAGGTTAAACGGATCTTTCGGTACCTTAAGAATACCATTCACATGGGACTCTGGTATCCGAGGGAAACCGGTTTTCATCTAATAGCTTTTTCAGATTCCGATCACGCAGGTTGTCTTGATAGTCGAAAAAGCACTTCTGGTAGCATACAATTTCTAGGGTAAGACAAGCTTGTCAGCTGGTCGTCAAAGAAGCAGGATTGCACTTCGCTCTCATCAGCTGAAGCAGAATATGTGGCTCTATCCGCGTGCTGTGCTCAAGTCCTCTGGATGAGAACTCAACTCACGGATTATGGCTTCCACTTTGATAAAATACCTATGTATTGTGACTCAAAGTCGGCCATAGCCATATCTTGCAATCCGGTTCAGCACTCCCGCACCAAGCACATCGATGTCAGATATCACTTCATCAAGGAACAAGTGGAACACGACATCGTGGAATTATACTTTGTCAGAACTGAGTACCAGCTGGCAGACTTGTTTACAAAAGCTCTCTCTCGAAAGATAGGTTTGCTTATCTCGTTGGCCGTCTTGGTATGAAGTATATGACTCCAGAAGACTTGGAGGTTTTGGCAAATGAAGCTGCTTGATATTCTCTCATAATGACTTCTAAGCGCATCACAGCTTAGGACTCGGACCTCAACTAAGGAAAGTTTATCTCAGACGATAACTTATCCTTCTTAACGAGAAAATCATATTTCTCGGTCATGAGCTTCTCATAAAAACATTCAAAGTTTTTAAGTTCATGAAAAACGACTTCTAAGTAAATGTCAGCTTAGAACTAGTACTTCCACTCAAGGAAGGTTTATCACGGATGATAACTTATCCTTCACAACGGGAAATTATTTTTTCTCGGTCATGAGCTAGTCACAAAACATTCAAAGTTTTGAGCTCATGTAAATCGGAATTTATTTTAAAACCGTTGAACATAATTTTTCAAGAATTTCTCAAAAAGGTTTTTCTAAATCTTTCAAAATTGTGTGTTCAACACTCCCTTCCTCATATGTGGTTTTTATATCTCTAAAATGTCATATGTTATTTTGATCAATTTTTGAGGGGAGCTATTTAAAATCAAGCCTTTAATGTTGTTGGGTACATCTCTAAAATTGTCATATTTTATGTATCCAACACATTCCGAAAATGATATTAAATCTGTCATATATTATCGGTAAAGGCATCTCAACTCCGTACCTCAACATATTTTGTGGTGTCGTTTTTCTAAAACTTTGTCAAATTTTGTCTCAAGACACACATATATTGTTGAGGGGGAGAGACCCGACTGAAAATGTTCCATGATTCATGCATGCACACATGTTTCTCTCCCGCCAATTTTTCGAAAATTTTCATATTTTAATCAATTGGTATCTCTAATATTATATTTTTATATTAGAGATAGGGGGAGAAAATGTGATTAAAATGTAATATATCGCAACAAGTGATCTTAAAGACTCAAGTGAAACTCTTTCCTTCACATGCCAAACTATTTCGTATATCGATGCATGTGTGTAGGGGGAGCTTTTCGGAAATGTAAAACTTTCAAGTGTTAAAAGTTTTGATTTTTCTCAAACACTTTGAATGGTTTTCAATGGTTTATGGTTATGGTCTATACCCAAAACAACCTACTATCCACGACGGAACGATGGAGTCAAAAGGTGGTTTACGATAGGAAACTAAGTCCTATGATCCAACCAGAACCGGAGGGATCTACCCAAGGACATTCCATAGCTAGAAATAGTTGTCCTTAGGAAAGATGGAGTTGAATGAAGCTGAATGCGGACCAATTACTTAAGTTAGCACTGGAACAATCACAACAAGGTGCTAGTGATGACGTATTGGTAAGCATTGAAGGAGTTGAATATTCTATGCAACTTAGGCAGAAACCGGGTTAACACATATCTTGAAGACAAGTGTCATGGACCTAGTGATGCGATGCATAACCCTTTCTCAGCCATTCGAGTTTCTCTCAAAAGAAACTTGTCTCATTGTCACGGAGATCAACACGTATCTATTGACTTTCTCACTCGGAGTTAGTTAATATTGAAAAGGTGACAGTCTGCTCCAGCCTCTGATTACCAAAATGCACTTATTGAGTCTAGAGCCAAAAGAGATCAATTTATCATCTCATTAGGACACAATCGAGTCCTACGCATTATCCTTGTGATATTGCCAGAACATCTGAGTGATACGATTCACAATGAAGATGGAAATCCTGCTTGAGCCAGCATCAAACAAGCTCATGGTAGGTAACTTGTGCGATTCTACACGAATCAAACTTGTGATAACTAGAAAGCAACTAAGTTTGGATTCTTAATTGATTCAAACTTGATTCCAGGTTTCTTCGCAAAATCCGTGTGATCTTGCCAGAACATTCAGAGTGACACTCCTTAGTGTTCACAGTGACGAATGGAAATCCTTCCAGTGTCAACATCAAACAGCACTGCGGTAGGTAACATGCAAGATTCTTATGAATCAAGCTTGTGACAAACTGGAAAGCAACAATGGTGAGATTCTTTTAGAATCAAACTTGTTCCAGGAAATCTGAATTGACGACTCTAATCAGACGGATAATTTATCCTTATGATTCACTCTTTACGTTCGCAGTCTGCTTTGAGACGGTCGAGTAAAGAGAACTGGCTACTACCGCCGATAAACCCTGTCAAGGAGATTCTTAATCGAATCTACCCGATCACAGGTACGGTATCTAATACCGTCTTCACCGACCGGAGGTAAAACGCTACCGAGTTAGGATGAAATGTTCAAAGCCATTTTATCCGTGTCTATATATGTTGTTGCATATCAAGAAGGTGGCGTAGCTGTGCAACCGATGTCGATTCAGAAGTTACAAGAGCACAAGCTGGATATAATCAAGATACCTAAGAATGTAAGAATGTAATAGGTCATCTTAGTCACAAGGAGTACAAATGAAGATCTCAAGAACTCAAAGTCAAATGACAAAGGCTCAAGATAAAGATCACGAAAGCATGAAGGAACAAAGCTGTTACAAACAAGATCAAGACCAAGATACAAGACCAAAGCAGGAAGATCTCCTCTACAAGAATGTATTCACTCAATCATCTTATGCTTTTTAAGCTTTTTAAGCTTTTTAAGATGACCGATACATTGGGGGAGATTGTTAGCCCTATATTTTATATAGTCTAACAAGAATGTAATAGGTCATCCTAGTCGTTATTGGTCTTGTATAGTAATAGGTTAGTCGGGAAAAGCGGGCTTGGACTTTAAGCTAATATTGTCTTTGTTAGGGGCTATATGCCCAAGTGAATGCCAAGCCCAACCCAAGATGAAGCCCACAAATGCCTTAGAGCCGTGGCATATATAACCCTCTTCCACATGTGGAAGAGGGTGTTGGTTCATTTCATAAAACACCTAGTTTTAGTGTAAACCTTCCACTTCTCTCTCTACTCTCTCTCTCTACTTTTCTACTATTTCTCTCTCTAAATCTTGTGTTATGGATTGATATGGGATTAACACTATTCATTGTTATAAGTGTAGGGGAAGTTTTTATACTTACATGCTCTTAAACATTGAGGACAATGTTTAGCTTAAGTGTAGGGGGTCTTCTATCGAAGTGACCTTACCTAGAACTTGTCATTGACCTTCATGATAACATGGAAAACTAATTTTTCAAACATTTTTCAAATTTTTGATCTACTTTGGCCACCAAAAATATGCATTCATAATTTTTGCATCAATCATTTTTCATTTGCATAACACATTTGCATTGTATATATTTCTTCTTTTACTTTTCATCAAAAATAAATGAAAAAGAGAAAAATATAATAAAAACATGGTTTAAAAAATTTAGACTTCTTTGACATATTAGGCCCGCCATGGATATTTTGACTCAACCCGAGTTTGCTTATCTTAGTGATGAGACTGCTTTTATACATAGTCTCATCTTCCAAATAGGGCTTAAAATGCATTAAATATCATCAAAATACCCAAATATATGCTTGTGTTTGTTGCTTGTGTATTTTAGGTACGGATATTGAGACAATGACAAAAGATCACAAGAATCATGCAAAAACGAACACGGGAAACGAAGCCGCACAATGAACCAAGCCCTAGTGAAGACTTTCCCAAGATCAACCCTTGAAGATTTGAAGAATTATGAAGAAGGGTCCTCCAATTATGAAGAAATGACACTTTACACCCTTGTATCCTCATAATTACAAGTTTGGTCCCTAAAGTTTGTCAAAATTACAAAAAGGGCCCTTAACTTTGAAGAATTGGCAAGTTTAGCCCCTCAACAAAGCTAAATTGTCAACCAATATCATCCACAAAGTCAAATATATAATGAAGTCCTTCAAAGTACAAGAAATGACAAGTTTGGTCCTTTGAAAATCTCAAAATTACACAAAGGACCCTCAACTTTCAACAATTGGCAAAAATGGTCCCTCAATCATCAAGACTTGGCACATTCAGTCCTCCAAAATGTCAATTATACAAGTCTAGACCATTATCATTGAAGAAAATACCAAACCAGCCCTTGAAGAATTCAATTATGGCAAGAATTACCCCTGATTTTACTTTGCAAAAGTTTTTGGGCCAAAAGTGTAAAAAGGCAAAAGTTGACAAGGAAGAAAGTGGGCGTTGATAGAGTTTGGAAGGGATTTGACAAGTTTTTGAAACATAGGGGTGTTAAACTGGCCAGACAACATTGTAACCTAGACCACTCACCAGCTGCCACGTGCCCCACTCAATCTTTTCCACCAATCACACCACTCCCTGCCTCCACCTCAGCCTTCCACTCACCAGGATTATAACTAATTAATAATTAGTTACAAAAACACGCGCTAAACACCACATTCAAACATTAATCTGGATCAAAACATGCACTATTCATCATAAGAACAAAATTGGGTTTTCTTAATCCGTTTGAAATTAGCACCCAGTAACCTCCAGAATTATAATTAGGGTCTCCCTAATCACAACCAAACTCACAAAAAGCTTGCCACATCATTCCTTTGTCACATGTTTTACCCTGCTTTCTACCCCTTGGAGAAGATGACAATTCAGTAAAGCAAATCCAACGCCCCACATCCTTGCTTCAAACTTAAGCTTATTATGGGCCATTGATCAAATTCCAACCCTGCCAACTCATGCAAACGTCCAAGGAAACATCACATGAGTCCAAGATTTTCAAGAAGCTACAAGGGCATATTGGGGACTTCAACCATTAGGGTTTATAGTTTTTAGCTGTAACTTAGCTCATTGTAAGGCTATATAAAGCCACTTAGGCCTTCATTTTTCAGTTGCTTTTGGTTTTTCCTTTGTTCAAACACTTGTAAATCCTTTTTCAGATTAATGAATTTGAGTTAAGTGCTTTGAAGAAAGACCAAGTGCCATCTTTATTCTGCTTGTTATTGTTCTTAGTTTACTGCTTTTGAAGTTAAAAACCTGTTTTCAAAAGAGGAGTGTGCACAAGTTTGCATATTTTCCTCATTTTCTTGATATTTTGCTAAGTCTTGTTCTAATCTTGGAATTCTTGGGCTATAGGGCTGATCATAGCATCCTAACTGAGTTGGTTAAGGTGTGGTGAGGCTTATAACTTGGGGATAATCAAGTGTGGGGTAACAAGTTTGCATCAATCAAGATTTTTGAAGTTTCTGATTTTTCATGTTATTGTGCTTAACCCTTGTTCAATCTTAGCAGGCTTTTGTGGAAGCTTGTGCTTGTTCTTGCTAGCACATAAGCTCAAAATTCGTGGGTGTGGATGTACATCCATGAGGTTTGCATACTTAATCTCCAAATCTGCTTAAATTGTGATTTTTGGTGATATTTGTATGAAACTGTTGTTCTTGTGAATTTTGTGGCTAGTTCTTGCTTGAATCTGTTTATTATACTTGTTTTAGTGTTAATTGATGCTTGGTTGGCCTGAAATCTTGTTTTGCTTTTGAAAATTTTGATTTGAGAAAGTTAAAGGGGTGTTTGGGTCTACTGGTTTATGCTTGTAATCTGTTTTTGTGTTAAGGGAAAGTGTTGTTTATGCTTTGTATCTGCTATACCTTTGTTTGAGAGTGTTTTGCTGCAAGTTTTGGGGTTTGAACACTTGAATCAATCAATCTGCTATATAGACCTTGTTTCTGCTTGTTTTGACCTAGGATTTTGGGAACACTTAGTGTGTATGCATGCTTAGGGATAAAAGTGGCTTAAACAAAGTTAACATAACCTGTTTGAAAGATTTGAGGTGTTGAAATTGGCTTGTGTGTCAAATACATCAGCAAAAGTAGAAAACTGCATGTGTTAGTGTTCATCAGTAACTTTCATTTCTTGAATCTTGCTTAATTCTTTGAACCAGTGCATGAAACCTGTTTAGACTTGCTTATTGGAGTTTATTATAGCTTGTGTGTGCATTTGGTTGAATTTGGCTGGCTGAATTGTGCTAAAACTGCTCTTGAATGCTAAACTGCTTATTGTTCATGTCTAAGCAATGTCTGGTGATTAATTGATTAAACTGTATCAATTGGCTGTTTGTGATTGTGTTATTTTGATTGTTATTGACTCCTTTTGATCCAAAGATCAATTGGGTGCCTTTGTGAAATCTGAATCCAAGAAAAAGTCACTAAAGACAACAAGTCAAAATAGTCAAGCAGTGGGAAAAGTTCCCACTGCTCAACATCCAAAACTAGCCCCTGCTAGTGCAATTTTATCATCAGCTTATCAATAAGCTATTCTAGCTTATTCTGACTTGCAACAACTTCTTTTTTGTAATAGATCTTCATTATTTGACCCATTTAAGTGAACTGGAGCTTATGAGACTTTGACTTTGACTTTTCACTAGAAAACCAACTTGTTTGACTTTTAAGATAAGTGCTTATTTGATTTTCCAGCTTATTGAGTGTGCTTATTTGAAAGTTCTTTGGTTTTTAAGCTTAGTTTTGTCAAAAGAAACATTTTGCAACTTGAATCAGCTTCTGAGGTGGTCTAGATCATAAAAACGACTATTTTGTCGTTTTGTGAATAAGTTGTTGACTTGTTTCTGGCTTATTAAGTGGTCTTATTTGAAAATTCTTTTTGCAGAAGTCTTTGTTAGGTCAAAAGAAGGTTGTGTGTTAAATTTTAGCTTATGGCATCAGCTTATAGCTTAATGGGCCAAAAAGCCCATTAAGAATAAGCTGCTTATTATAAGTTAGCTTATTTCACATTTTCAGCTTTTGGGCCTTTGGAAAAGTTGTTTAAAATCAAATTTTGAGTCAACCTGTGCTTTTTGAGCTTATTTTGAGCACTTTTTCTTATTGGGCCTTCATTAAGCCCAATAAGGGACTGTTTTGGGTTTGGCCCATTTTCTAGGCCCAATAGGGGTATTTAGGTAATTTCACTTTCATTTCTAAGTTATTTAGGTTAAATTAAGCTAGTTTGCAAGTTTTTAGAATTTTTTATAATTTTTGGATTTTTAATATTATTTTAATATTATTTTATTATTAAAAATTAAAAGTCAGATTTTCTAGGTTTTTATATTTTTCCTAGGTTCTAAATACTTAATTAGGATTTTTGCAACTTTCCAAATATTTTTTAGGTCTTTTAATTATTTGTTATAATTAATTTAAGATTTAATTGATTTTAGGAGTTTTTAATTGTTTAAAAATAGTTTTAATTGGTTTTAAAATTTTAAAAAATAGTTTTTAGCTTAATTAGGATATTTTTGAGGTTTACAAACTTGAAAATCTTGTTTAGGGCTTTTTAATAATTAGTTTTGATTTTTAGGGCTTTAATTAGCATTAAAAAGTCATTATCTATTTAATTAAAAGGTTTTTGCAAGTTTTGATTTTTTGTAAACTCTTAGAATATTATTAGGGATTTTTGGTGATTTTTAGAAATTTTTAGGTTTAAATTTTAATTTTGGTGGTTTTTACGACTTTACGTGTACGCCTTTTTAGACTTAGTTTAATCCGCCTTCATAACCGTCATTCTCTTCTAATCCCTTTTCTATTTTTCTTTTCTCAAATATAATCACAAATTAATCCAAATCATTACACACATAACACACTAGCCTCCTTGAGAACGAACTTAATTGGGTCATTCACACACGGTTTTCCTAAATCGTCGTGCTCACTTGCCCTATTTATTGCTCTCTTTTCCTAAAGGGTTGCAAAACTTCAACATCATTTTGGCGCCGCTGCCGGGGAGGCGTGTTGTGTTTTGATTTGGCATTGTTGTTTTTATACTAACCATAATTAGTATTTGTATTAGTAGCACTCTACTAATACGTATTATCGTTTTTTCGGTTTTTGTGTGAATATTATTACTATATTGTATACGTAGAACAATAAATACACAAGTACTCCAAATACGTGAGAAATCACAACCTTGACTTGGGAGGTCATTACCCAATCATTGTATTCGAATCTCAAACCAAAGAAAAAGGCAAAAATAGATAAATACTTTCGTGAAGCTTAATCTTGAAAATACAAACTATAAGGTGGGTATAAGGCGGATATTATAAAATATATCCTAAGGAAAAAGGCTCTTAAGTGCTTCGCGCCGCCTCGTTTCCCCGCTTGCTTGTGAGTATTTGATTGTGAGAGTGAATCGAGGGTTTTACCGCCCAAAGTATTACTAAGTATCATATATATTTTCTTGGTTTCTATTGATTAAACCCTCTTGAACGATTTGGTGTTCCACCATCGTTCTAAAGTCATCGAAGGCGTTCACTCCACGTGTTCGTTTTCATTCCTTGAGGCTTCGTTAATCAAGAGATTTGATTAGTGAGGAGATTTGTGGACTTTTTGTCTACTTAATACATTTCACCAAGTTCCAAAAAGGTTAATACAATCAAAAACCACAAAAAATTAAAAAAATACAAAACACCAAAAAGAATCTTCTTTGCTCATCCCCTCGTTGTACGTGACGTTTATGCTAACTCGTAACAAAGCAAGACGTGCTCGTAAACGAAAGAACAAATCCATCACTCCTTCTAGTGAGGAGTCTCCTATTGACGAACCCATTGTAAGAGAAGCACCAACCATGGCGAATCGAACTATGATGGAGTTACTTCAAGCACCCACCGAGGGTTATGGAGAGGATATTGTGATTCTCGCTATCCTTGCGGAGAATTTTGAGGTGAAAACGGGTTTGTTGTCCATGATTCAAAACAACAAATTCCGTGGTGATGAGAAGGACAATCCACACAACCATATCCGCCAATTCAATCGTCTTACCGCTACTTGCAAGTTTAAGGATGTCTCTAACGACTCGATTAAGATGATGCTTTTTCCGTATTCCTTAGCGGGGCCTGCTAAAATTTGGTTAGAGAAAGAGCCACCCAATTCTATATTGACGTGGAAGGATCTCGTGTCTAAGTTTGTGAACCAATTTTTTCCGCCCTCTAAGACTACGCACTTGAAAAACGAGATTTCAAAGTTTTCACAAGAGTTTAATGAAAGTTTTTCAACGGCTTGGAATAGGTTTAAGGAAATGTTACATGAATGTCCTCATCACGGTTTTTCCGATTTGCATCAAATTGACACGTTTTACAATGGACTTAATGATCATGAAAGGGATTATTTGAATGCCGCCGCGGGTGGTAATTTTTTGTGTAAAATGGTTGAGGAAGCTTTGGTGATAATTGAAAATAGATCTAAGGTGTATAGTCCTCGTAGCACGGGAAATTACAACCAAAACGGTCAAGTTTCCCGCTCTAATCAAATGACTCCACCGGGTTTTGGAACAAATCAAAATGCTAACAACTATCGTAACAATCAAGTTGGTTTTAAGAACAATTACAACAAGGGAAACTATGGGAATCAAGGGGCTAATAATCAAGTTTCAAACAAAAATGATTTTCAAAATAACAACAAAAGTTTGCAAACATTGAAAGATCTTCCAAGTGAGTTTGTTGAATATGCTAGTGGGAATGATGCTAGGTTTGACAACATTCAAAGAGAAATAATTAACCTAAGATCCGAGTTTAAAAACGACTTGAAGAAAGAGTTGAAAAATGAGTTAGCTAATGAACTTAAAATCCACACCAACAAGATGGAAGGAAATGTCACTAGGTTGCAACAAAACCAACAAAAAATAGAACAAGGGCAACATGAGATTAAACAAGAGATGCTTAAGGCCGAGAAAAGGCAAACCGAAGCCGTATTGAGGCAATCTAATTTTGAAGATAAAATCTCGTCTATGTTTGAGGCAATAACGTGTAAACCGTCGTCAAGTGGTCTTCCTAGTAACACCATATCCAACCCTAAGGGTGAGATGAAAGTGATTACCACACGTAGTGGTAAGACACTTAAGGAGCCGATTCCTCAACCAATTGCTCCTACGGAGGAAGCAATTGAGGAAGAACCCGAGGTGGTGGTCCAAAAGGAGCATATCCCAATCCCACGAAGTACCGCTCATACCACACCTACGGTTGACCCATTACCATCATTGGAACCCGAGATTCCAAAGGCTACGCCTACTATGCCTCAACCCACACCACCTTTGCCCTATCCATCAAGACTTAGGAAGTAGAAACGTCAAGAGCGCGACAATTACCAATTTGAGCTTTTTATGAAAATGTTTCGTAATTTGCACCTTAATGTGAGTTTCGCCGATGCTTTGGTCATGATGCCTCGATTTGCCGCTAACTTTAAGAGTATGTTGAACAACAAGGAGAAATTGCACCAATTGTCTAGTTGTTCGTCGGTTTATCTTAATCGCATACCTCAAAAAGTCGGTGATCCCGGTAAATTTTTGATCCCTTGTGCAATCCAAGACATGGAAGAATGCTTCGCCTTGGCCGATCTTGGTGCTAGCTTTAACTTGATGCCACTTGCAATCTTCAAGTCGCTCAATCTTCCTAATCTTACTCCTTCACTAATGTCTATCGAGTTGGCCGACCATTCCACAATTCCCGCATGTGGTTTGGCGGAAGACGTTTTTGTGAAAGTGGGGAAGTTCTACTATCCCGTAGACTTCATTGTTGTTGATATCCCCACGGATCCTCAAGTTCCTCTCATTTTAGGTCGTTCGTTTTTAGATACGTCTATGGCTTTGATCGATGTGCATGCTAGAAAGATCACCTTACGTTTCAACGACGAGGAACTTGTTATAAACGCAACTCAAAACTCTCAAATTTCTCATGTTTATTCCGTTGCAACCATAAACCTCGTTGATATGATTGACGTGGTTTGCGAGGAATTTTCACAAGAAGTTCTAGGTTTTGGTGATGAAGAAACTAGTGGCAATCCCACTATGTTGGATCCAATTCTTGATAACTCGACACCAACCTTCACTCCTTTTGAAGGTGGTGGTTTTACGTTGGAAGAATGCAATGTTCTACGTACTTGTGACGAAGACCTCGACAACGATGAGGACTTCTCGATTATCAAGGATTTTCTTAACGATTTCCCATTTCCTCCACCCGAGGAGGTTATGAGTATCGAGCCCAAATCTTCACTTGAGGAACCACCTATTCTCGAGTTGAAAGATTTACCTCCTCACCTCGAATATGTCTATTTGGGGGAGGACGACAAGTTGCCGGTTATTATTGCGAAGGATCTTTCGAATGATGAGAAAACCGCACTTGTCGATGTTCTAAAGGCTCACAAAGGGGCGATTGCGTGGAAGTTATCCGACATTAAGGGGATCGATCCCAAGTTTTGTACCCACAAAATCTTAATGGAGGAAGATTTCAAGCCAACAATCCAAAGTCAAAGGAGGGTGAACCCCAAAATTCACGACGTCATCAAAAAGGAGGTCCTTAAACTCCTTGACGCGGGAATGATTTACCCTATTTCCGATAGCCCTTGGGTGAGTCCTATCCATTGTGTCCCTAAAAAGGGAGGGATGACCGTTGTGCCAAACGATGCCAACGAGTTGATTCCCACTAGACTCGTGACCGGATGGAGAGTGTGCATTGACTATCGTAAGTTGAATGAAGCCACTCGAAAAGACCATTTTCCCTTGCCCTTCATGGACCAAATGTTGGAGCGTCTTGCGGGAAACGATTTCTATTGCTTTTTAGATGGTTTTTCCGGTTACTTCCAAATTCCTATCGATCCTCGTGATCAAGAAAAAACTACGTTTACGTGTCCATATGGAACGTTTGCCTATCGTAGAATGCCATTCGGACTTTGCAATGCACCGGGAACTTTTCAACGATGCATGATGGCTATTTTTCATGATATGATCGAGAAGACGATGGAAGTCTTCATGGATGACTTTTCCGTGTTTGGTGATTCCTTTACTTCGTGTTTGTCGAACCTTGAGAGAATGTTAAAACGTTGTGAGGAAACCAACCTTGTGCTCAATTGGGAAAAATGTCATTTTATGGTTAAAAGTGGAATCGTCTTAGGGCACAAGGTCTCGAAAGCGGGGACTGAGGTAGATCAAGCTAAGGTAGACGTCATCGCCAAATTACCTCATCCCAAAACCGTCAAGGGAGTTAGGAGTTTCCTAGGCCACGCGGGCTTTTATCGACGATTCATCAAGGATTTCTCAAAGATTTCTCGACCCATTACACATCTTCTTGAAAAAGAAGCACGTTTTGTCTTTGACGAAGATTGTGTACGAGCCTTTGAGATCCTTAAGAGGAAACTTACCGAAGCTCCCATTCTTGTTGCTCCAAATTGGAACCTCCCCTTTGAACTTATGTGTGATGCAAGTGATTACGCTATTGGGGCCGTTTTGGGGCAACGTCATGAAAAGCACTTCTTGCCTATCCACTATGCTAGCAAGACGATGACCGAGGCTCAACTTAAATACACTACAACGGAAAAGGAGTTCCTTGCCGTGGTGTATGCGTTTGAGAAATTCCGACCTTATCTCGTCTTGACGAAATGCATAGTGTATACGGACCATTCGGCTATCAAGTATCTCATGGCTAAACAAGATGCAAAGCCGAGATTACTTCGTTGGATTCTCCTCCTTCAAGAATTTGATCACACAATTGTTGACAAAAAAGGAGCCGAGAATCTAGCGGCCGATCATCTCTCTCGTTTGGAAGATCCTCACCAAAGTGTTTACGAGCCTAAGGAAATCACCGAAACATTTCCGCTCGAGACACTTGGTGTAGTGAATTCTAAGCTTGATTCTTCTACCCCATGGTTTGCGGATTTTGCAAATTACCATGCGGGTAACTTCACCGTTAAGGGTATGACGACTCAAGAAAAACGAAAATTCTTTCGTGACGTCAAGTTCTACTTTTGGAACGACCCTTACTTGTTTCGAACTTGTGCGGATCAAATCATCCGACGTTGTTATTTGGCACCGAAGCTTCTAACATCCTTAGAGCTTGCCATGAGGGACCCACGGGTGGTCACCACGGTGCTAATCTCACGGCTAAGAAGGTGTTTGATGCCGGCTTCTTTTGGCCTACTATTTACCGAGATGCACAAATTCTTGTGAAGTCTTGTGATGCATGCCAACGACAAGGAAAAGCCTCACAAAAAGATGAAATGCCACAAAATATCATTCAAGTATGTGAGATCTTTGACGTTTGGGGTATAGACTTTATGGGGCCGTTCCCATCATCTCGTGGTAATAAGTACATCCTTGTTGCGGTTGACTACCTATCTAAGTGGGTGGAGGCGAAGGCCTTGCCCACCAATGATGCTCGTGTGGTAGTTAAGTTCTTGAAAAGTTTGTTTGCTAGGTTTGGAACCCCTCGTGCGATCATAAGCGATCGTGGAACCCATTTTTGTAATGACCAATTCAAAAGGGTTCTAAGGAAATATGGGGTTACACATCGTCTTTCTACGGCTTATCACCCACAAACGAGTGGGCAAGTCAAGGTTTCAAACCGAGCATTGAAGAGGATCTTGGAGAGATCCGTAGGAGAAAACCGACAATCTTGGTCGGATAAGTTAGACGATGCTTTATGGGCCTTTAGGACCGCTCATAAGACACCCATTGGGTGCACTCCCTATAAGCTTGTGTATGGAAAGAATTGTCATTTGCCTATCGAGTTATTACACAAGGCTTATTGGGCCCTAAAGCATTGTAATGATGATATGGAGACCGCGGGAAAACACCGGAAAATGCAATTAAATGAATTGGATGAATTAAGGGACATTGCTTATGAAAATTCATTGATTTATAAAGAGAAAACTAAAAAGTTGCATGATTCTAAAATCAAAAACCGGGTTTTTAACATTGGGGATCAAGTTTTGCTTTTTAATTCAAGATTGAAAATATTTTCCGGTAAATTGAAATCCCGTTGGTCCGGTCCATTCACCGTGACTCAAGTATTTCCGTATGGGACCATCGAGCTAGCTCAAGATGATGGTCCTAACTTCAAGGTGAATGGACATAGGTTGAAGCACTACTTCGGTGGGGAAGTTCCATCCTTGAACTACCTCGACCAAGTCACCTTCCCCAATGATAATTAGTATTGAGGGGATCGAGTCGAGCTCATGACTCGGTAATAAAAAACGAGGTGCCTCGTGGGGGAGTCCCATGCTTATCCTATGTATATATTATCGCTTTCTTAGTCTAATGTAGCTTACGTGTGGGGATTTGTGCCCTTCCAACCTTTGTTCCGTGGTTGTTTGTGATATGTGGTTTTTAGATCATGATCTTCACGATTGGAGCCTCTCGTGTTCGTTTTATGGGAGTACTCGATCATTTGGTTTGGAAACATTTCTCAATATCCATGATATATCCTTTTGATGTTCTAACCTTAGGTTTTTAGCACACTTCATAAACGGATATTACTTATTGGTTACACCCTTTCCATGCTAGATTAGGCATTCGACTACGTCTCTAGTATGGGGGTGTTTGCACCCCTAGACTCGAAACATTGAGGACAATGTTTAACTTTAGTATGGGGGGTGAATAGATACTTGCCTTGCCAAACCTTCACGCTTTCCAAAGTTTATCGTTTTGCTTATCGTTTTCTTGCAAAATAAGGCTAAAAATGGCCAAATTTTAAAATTTTTCTCATGTTTTATAAGTGTTTGAAGACACGAATGTAGGTTTTCCGATGGCGAGAATAAGAGTAATTTTTGACTCGACCGTGCGTGTTGAGCACTTAGCTTTGATTCCTTAACTACACATTAGGCTAAGTCTCTTAAATGAGGACGAGAAATGATAGAGTTAATTATAAGTTACTATGCTAAACGTAGATTACTCGTATTCTTTCAAAAACTCATGTGTTCTCGTTGTTTGCTTATTCTCCCTTCGCATGTAAATATTTTTGCTTAATAAATATTGACTTAGCGGTTAGTTAGGATTGTTGGGTTTCTAGTCTTTTCTAGTAGCTTCCGTGTAATTAAATTGGGAAGACATTAAGGTATCGCCAGCGTCACGGTTTTGAAGTATTGGCACCCTAATAATCGAAAGCTTCACCCAATAATAAGATTTCAAGTGCTCACCTAAATCAAGCAAACAATTTGAAGCCCCACAAGGCCGAAAAATCTATGCAAAATTGAAAGTGAATCAAGCCTTAATCTTCGAAGCTTTAAAGATCCAATATTTGCCTTTGCGTGAGGATATACGTCTTTGGCTAATAAAACCACCGATGAGGCGGATAATAAAAGGCAAGGCAAGACCGAAGTCATAATAAAAGCTTCATGGCGAATTTGAATAAAAGATGGAGGTAAACCAAAGATAATAAGGCCCTTCCGTTAGGGGGCGTATAAAAGTCTTGGTAATAAGTCTCATGTTCAAAACCGTTATAAAACCGTGTTTATCGATTCTTCTTGTCAACTTAATTTTTTAACATCGTTGTCTATTAGGAGGGGTTATTGATTTGATGGTCTTAGTTACACCGTTAGGACTCTATTTTTAGACCTAAATCTCTATTATCGCATAAGTCAAACAATGTATCCTCGTGAAACATTCAAGACATCATAAAATATAAGAGATACAACTTAGGAATAATGGGAGGATAAGTACGTGATTAGGGCATATGAGTAGTGTTAGCATTACTAACTTATAATGACAATGATCTCGTTGCACGCTTAGCATGGAATTGAAGTGAAAATCGAGGATGACGAAATTATTTCTAACGAAGCATTCACGTGTTCTTATTCTATGAACCTAAACGTCCCATTTTGCGATGAAAATCATACATTATGTCTATAACACAAGTAGTAATAGTAGTAGTATAGCTAGTTTATCATTCCAATAAAGTGAATAAAAATAAATTTTGGAGATGCTTTGATACTTTACTCTAGCATTGCGTGAGGGCACGACAATGGTTTAGTATGGGGGAGTGATGAGACTGCTTTTATACATAGTCTCATCTTCCAAATAGGGCTTAAAATGCATTAAATATCATCAAAATACCCAAATATATGCTTGTGTTTGTTGCTTGTGTATTTTAGGTACGGATATTGAGACAATGACAAAAGATCACAAGAATCATGCAAAAACAAACACGGGAAACGAAGCCGCACAATGAACCAAGCCCTAGTGAAGACTTTCCCAAGATCAACCCTTGAAGATTTGAAGAATTATGAAGAAGGGTCCTCCAATTATGAAGAATTGACACTTTACACCCTTGTATCCTCATAATTACAAGTTTGGTCCCTAAAGTTTGTTAAAATTAAAAAAAGGGCCCTTAACTTTGAAGAATTGGCAAGTTTAGCCCCTCAACAAAGCTAAATTGTCAACCAATATCATCCACAAAGTCAAATATATCATGAAGTCCTTCAAAGTACAAGAAATGACAAGTTTGGTCCTTTGAAAATCTCAAAATTACACAAAGGACCCTCAACTTTCAACAATTGGCAAAAATGGTCCCTCAATCATCAAGACTTGGCACATTCAGTCCTCCAAAATGTCAATTATACAAGTCTAGACCATTATCATTGAAGAAAATACCAAACCAGCCCTTGAAGAATTCAATTATGGCAAGAATTACCCCTGATTTTACTTTGCAAAAGTTTTTGGGCCAAAAGTGACAAGGAAGAAAGTGGGCGTTGATAGAGTTTGGAAGGGATTTGACAAGTTTTTGAAACATAGGGGTGTTAAACTGGCCAGAAAACATTGTAACCTAGACCACTCACCAGCTGCCACGTGCCCCACTCAATCTTTTCCACCAATCACACCACTCCCTGCCTCCTCCTCAGCCTTCCACTCACCAGGATTATAACTAATTAATAATTAGTTACAAAAACACGCGCTAAACACCACATTCAAACATTAATTTGGATCAAAACATGCACTATTCATCATAAGAACAAAATTGGGTTTTCTTAATCCGTTTGAAATTAGCACCCAGTAACCTCCAGAATTATAATTAGTGTCTCCCTAATCACAACCAAACTCACAAAAAGCTTGCCACATCATTCCTTTGTCACATGTTTTACCCTGCTTTCTACCCCTTGGAGAAGATGACAAAACAGTAAAGCAAATCCAACGCCCCACATCCTTGCTTCAAACTTAAGCTTATTATGGGCCATTGATCAAATTCCAACCCTGCCAACTCATGCAAACGTCCAAGGAAACATCACATGAGTCCAAGATTTTCAAGAAGCTACAAGGGCATATTGGGGACTTCAACCATTAGGGTTTATAGTTTTTAGCTGTAACTTAGCTCATTGTAAGGCTATATAAAGCCACTTAGGCCTTCATTTTTCAGTTGCTTTTGGTTTTTCCTTTGTTCAAACACTTGTAAATCCTTTTTCAGATTAATGAATTTGAGTTAAGTGCTTTGAAGAAAGACCAAGTGCCATCTTTATTCTGCTTGTTATTGTTCTTAGTTTACTGCTTTTGAAGTTAAAAACCTGTTTTCAAAAGAGGAGTGTGCACAAGTTTGCATATTTTCATCATTTTCTTGATATTTTGCTAAGTCTTGTTCCAATCTTGGAATTCTTGGGCTATAGGGCTGATCATAGCATCCTAACTGAGTTGGTTAAGGTGTGGTGAGGCTTATAACTTGGGGATAATCAAGTGTGGGGTAACAAGTTTGCATCAATCAAGATTTTTGAAGTTTCTGATTTTTCATGTTATTGTGCTTAACCCTTGTTCAATCTTAGCAGGCTTTTGTGGAAGCTTGTGCTTGTTCTTGCTAGCACATAAGCTTAAAATTCGTGGGTGTGGATGTACATCCATGAGGTTTGCATACTTAATCTCCAAATCTGCTTAAATTGTGATTTTTGGTGATATTTGTATGAAACTGTTGTTCTTGTAAATTTTGTGGCTAGTTCTTGCTTGAATCTGTTTATTATACTTGTTTTAGTGTTAATTGATGCTTGGTTGGCCTGAAATCTTGTTTTGCTTTTGAAAATTTTGATTTGAGAAAGTTAAAGGGGTGTTTGGGTCTACTAGTTTATGCTTGTAATCTGTTTTTGTGTTAAGGGAAAGTGTTGTTTATGCTTTGTATCTGCTATACCTTTGTTTGAGAGTGTTTTGCTGCAAGTTTTGGGGTTTGAACACTTGAATCAATCAATCTGCTATATAGACCTTGTTTCTGCTTGTTTTGACCTAGGATTTTGGGAACACTTAGTGTGTATGCATGCTTAGGGATAAAAGTGGCTTAAACAAAGTTAACATAACATGTTTGAAAGATTTGAGGTGTTGAAATTGGCTTGTGTGTCAAATACATCAGCAAAAGTAGAAAACTGCATGTGTTAGTGTTCATCAGTAACTTTCATTGCTTGAATCTTGCTTAATTCTTTGAACCAGTGCATGAAACCTGTTTAGACTTGCTTATTGGAGTTTATTATAGCTTGTGTGTGCATTTGGTTGAATTTGGCTGGCTGAATTGTGCTAAAACTGCTCTTGAATGCTAAACTGCTTATTGTTCATGTCTGAGCAATGTCTGGTGATTAATTGATTAAACTGTATCAATTGGCTGTTTGTGATTGTGTTATTTTGATTGTTATTGACTCCTTTTGATCCAAAGATCAATTGGGTGCCTTTGTGAAATCTGAATCCAAGAAAAATTCACTAAAGACAACAAGTCAAAATAGTCAAGCAGTGGGAAAAGTTCCCACTGCTCAACATCCAAAACTAGCCCCTGCTAGTGCAATTTTATCATCAGCTTATCAATAAGCTATTCTAGCTTATTCTGACTTGCAACAACTTATTTTTTGTAATAGATCTTCATTATTTGACCCATTTAAGTGAACTGGAGCTTATGAGACTTTGACTTTGACTTTTCACTAGAAAACCAACTTGTTTGACTTTTAAGATAAGTGCTTATTTGATTTTCCAGCTTATTGAGTGTGCTTATTTGAAAGTTCTTTGGTTTTTAAGCTTATTTTTGTCAAAAGAAACATTTTGCAACTTGAATCAGCTTCTGAGGTGGTCTAGATCATAAAAACGACTATTTTGTCGTTTTGTGAATAAGTTGTTGACTTGTTTCTGGCTTATTAAGTGGTCTTATTTGAAAATTCTTTTTGCAGAAGTCTTTGTTAGGTCAAAAGAAGGTTGTGTGTTAAATTTTAGCTTATGGCATCAGCTTATAGCTTAATGGGCCAAAAAGCCCATTAAGAATAAGCTGCTTATTATAAGTTAGCTTATTTCACATTTTCAGCTTTTGGGCCTTTGGAAAAGTTGTTTAAAATCAAATTTTGAGTCAACCTGTGCTTTTTGAGCTTATTTTGAGCACTTTTTCTTATTGGGCCTTAATTAAGCCCAATAAGGGACTGTTTTGGGTTTGGCCCATTTTCTAGGCCTAATAGGGGTATTTAGGTAATTTCACTTTCATTTCTGAGTTATTTAGGTTAAATTAAGCTAGTTTGCAAGTTTTTAGAATTTTTTATAATTTTTGGATTTTTAATATTATTTTAATATTATTTTATTATTAAAAATTAAAAGTCAGATTTTCTAGGTTTTTATATTTTTCCTAGGTTCTAAACACTTAATTAGGATTTTTGCAACTTTCCAAATATTTTTTAGGTCTTTTAATTATTTGTTATAATTAATTTAAGATTTAATTGATTTTAGGAGTTTTTAATTGTTTAAAAATAGTTTTAATTGGTTTTAAAATTTTAAAAAATAGTTTTTAGCTTAATTAGGATATTTTTGAGGTTTACAAACTTGAAAATCTTGTTTAGGGCTTTTTAATAATTAATTTTGATTTTTAGGGCTTTAATTAGCATTAAAAAGTCATTATCTAATTAATTAAAAGGTTTTTGCAAGTTTTGATTTTTTGTAAACTCTTAGAATATTATTAGGGATTTTTGATGATTTTTAGAAATTTTTAGGTTTAAATTTTAATTTTGGTGGTTTTTACGACTTTACGTGTACGCCTTTTTAGACTTAGTTTAATCCGCCTTCATAACCGTCATTCTCTTCTAATCCCTTCTCTATTTTTCTTTTCTCAAATATAATCACAAATTAATCCAAATCATTACACACATAACACACTAGCCTCCTTGAGAACGAACTTAATTGGGTCATTCACACACGGTTTTCCTAAATCGTCGTGCTCACTTGCCCTATTTATTGCTCTCTTTTCCTAAAGGGTTGCAAAACTTCAACATCACTTAGCATTCTCTAGCTAGTATCCTTAACCATGTAGTCCTTCATTGGTCTATTAGGCTAAGCATCCACCACTCTCATTATTTGAGATTTTAAACTTGTGAAGAATGGGAAATGATAGAGTTGAAGCAAGTATAAAAGGGCTAGATAAAATTCATGATAATTACTTGTGGCTAAACCCTTCTCTTCTTTACCTCTATTTTCTTCGCATGCATATATGTTAATAAATTGTAACACCCCCACAATTGCTATGCGCAGCGGAACTACAACAATGGGTGCTACACAGTATTCATTGCACACAAGATATATCAAACGACGCTAAAAAGACGTCAACTTAAAACTTGAATTTAAAATTGTTAGATGATACATGTCCACGGTTTTTCCAACCCCAATTTGGTACAACAGAGTTTAGCGTTTTCGGTCCCCATGAATCTTAACCCAAGAATTTCAGTTTTACAACAACATAACATTAAACTTAAAAATTGTTTAAGTAGAAAAAGGAGGAAAAACAAGCGGACTCCAAGCCATACACACAACGTCCATCCCATGCATGCTCCATTCTACACTTCAGCGGTTACCTGAAACACATGCCAAAATTTTGGTCAACGAAAACGTTGAGTGGAATTCATAGGTTTTACAATCAATTTGAACGTATATAAAATAAAAACCATTCGTGATCATTTATAGACTTGTCGATCAAACAATCTATAATCAGGATACTGACAATTGTGTTTAAGCTCATGACACTAATCCGTTAACTCAATCACCCGCGTAATAAATACCGGCGTGATTCAGATGAAACCAGTGCCCCTTCTAAAGGCATCAGTTGCAATTATACCTTATTTCTCATACAAAATAATCTACCGCAGAACTTACTAAAAGTACAGCTTCTCGGCTAGCATTGGGTCGTTAGCCCCGTAGTACTACAAATTGCATAAGCGGCTATTTCCCCCTACTCGAGGGCAGGACAATAGTTAATAGTTCATGATTTTAGGGACTTTTGCAACTTTGGTACTCAACACAATTTCTAAGGCAACTTTCGGGTCTAACAATCATTCATGATATACGTTCCTTTTAAAAACTAGCATGCATTTCCCTCGCGGGTAAAACAATTTGAAATAAATATAAGCGAGGCTATAAATTCACACCTTATATCTTAAGTAGTCGGTAGTTCGAGGGATGATCACTGACGACGAAACGGATGCCCGGTTAAATCAACACCTATCACAAATAACGCGTAATGAGTAATCTCATTTTAAATACTTACGGTACTGTATAAAATACATATATACTAGTCACTTAGGACAAGTATAACTCACGCCAAAAACAAAATAACAAGTATCACTCATTTTATACCATTCGTTCTCATTACTTACGTTGTCCATTTTTACTCATTCTCGCCGGTACTTGACTAAAGTACGGGCTGTTTTACTATATTTAACCACACTTATAAAATTTGACAAAATTCTCAAAAATACTATAAGACCTGTAGATAACATGTTTTTAAGCCCAATGAAAGTTTTTACTTTTACGACCCGTTACTCGACGCTTTTCCAAGACTACATTTTACGGGCTGAAATTGTACTTCGACCAATTTTGACCTCTTTGACCTATATGAAATGTACCTTTGACTTCTTTGACTCCTAAGTCAACTCATAGACCCATTTATACAGGTTTGTGACCAAATTTTGACCCTTGACCATTTACCAATTCATACTTGTGACCCTCGGGATTTGACTAAAACTTTACATAAATTCGGATTATGAAAGTCCTCGTCTCCCGGTACTCGATCTTTAAAACCTCATAACTTTTAGCTCGTTTTGAGTCACGGGCTCTACCTTATACCAAATTAAAGACAAAAAGACCCTCTATAACTACATTTAGTTTTCAAGGCCTGGAAGAAAAATAATTTTTGTGAAATGACCTCAAAGTTTCTGCCTAAATTTGGCTACTCCAAAATCATGCTTAGACTCGATTTCAAACCTTCTAACCACCACTAGGCAACATCCTAAGCCTCCCTAAACATATCCAAACACAAAAATTCAGTCCTACCCCTATTGATCAACCAAACTCAAAATCCTAATCATCTAAAAATGAACATGCAACCCATTAAACCTATGTAAAACATCCTTAAACACATAACCAAACACAAGACTAAGCTCAAAATCCAACAACCACCATGGCTCCCCAAACACCCCTTGTGCCGTGGGGTTTGGGTGCCCCAATCACCACAACCAAATTGATTTTGGTGGGTTTTCTTGGTGTCCATGCTTCCATAACACATGAATTTAACATGCATTACAACATTTAGCCTCAAAAACGAATTTGGATCATCATGAAAATTTTTGGAAAATTTACTTGAATGCATGTGGGATTTAAGTACATAGAAATGTAGGGAATGACAAGATTAGATGTGGTCTAACCTTAATTTTAATGAAAATCAAGTGAAAAAAAAGTTTTTGATGGTGTTCTTGGTGGGTTGGGGGTGTCCGTCGGCTATAGGAGCAAGAGAGGGAGAGAGTTGATTATTTTTGGTGAAATGAAACTATGTGTTTGTGTTTGTGTCATTTTGGGGCTTTTTGGTACATTGGGAGGGACCAATTTGCAATTTTTGGTTTCTTTTGGCCTTAAGTTGAAAACGTCCTCAAAACTTTGCGGGTTCGACTCACTTGTCAATTTTGAAAATTTTACGGGAGTCGGAAATCTTCCCGAACGCTCCAAAATATTTTTGGGATACTTTAAATGTACTCGGAAGGCTATAAAACTCACCCGACTCAACTTAACACGAACCGTAAATAAAATTCTCGGAAAATTACATTATCGATAAATCGTCAATAATTATATAAAATTGGGCATCCCTCGGGATCGTAATCGTCATCGTCCTTCTTAAATCGTCAAACGTAAAAATTATAACCTCGAACATCGGCTTTAACCAAAATACTTATAAATATAGAAATTAAAATTTATTAAAAATTTCAAAAATTAGCGTAATTTAGGGTAACGTTAATGACCTCGATTCTAGGGTGTCACATCCACCCCTCCTTAAAGAGAGCGACGTCCCAGCGCTCGCCTCTTCTTGTACTCACATTTCGTTCTACTGGAACAGGTGAGGATACCTTTCCTTGAAAAAGTCCTCGCGTTCCCAAGTGTATTCCGGTCCACGCTTAGAATTCCATCGGACCTTCACAATAGGAATCCTACTACGCTTCAACCGCTTGACCTCTCGGTCCATAATCTCCACAGGTTCTTCCACAAAGTGCATTTTGTCGTCCAGTCGAATCTCGTCCAAAGGAATCACCAATTCCTTATCCGCCAAACTCTTCTTCAGGTTCGATACGTGAAACGTGTCGTGAATAGCACTAAGCTCGCTCGGCAATTCTAACTTGTACGCTACTGGTCCAATTCGTTCAACGATCTTAAACGGTCCAATATACCTCGGACTCAACTTTCCTTTCTTTCCAAAACGAATTACACCCTTCCACGGCGATACCTTGAGCATAACCATATCTCCAACTTCAAACTCCAACGGTTTCCTTCGGCTATCGGCATAACTCTTCTGTCGGCTTCTCGCAGCAAGTAGTCGGTTCTTGATTTGCACAATCTTCTCTGTCGTTTCTAAAACCATTTCGGGTCCAGTCAATTGACTTTCCCCTACTTCACTCCAACACACAGGCGATCTACACTTCCTTCCATACAATGCTTCGAACGGTGCTGCCTTGATACTCGCATGATAACTATTATTGTACGAAAATTCCACCAGAGGCAAGTGGCGTTCCCAACTTCCTCCAAAATTGATCACGCATGCTCGGAGCATGTCCTCCATCGTTTGAATAGTTCGTTCACTCTGGCCGTCAGTTTCCGGGTGATAAGCCGTGCTTAAACTCAATTCAGTGCCCATCGCACGTTGAAGCGATTTCCAAAATTCCGACGTAAATCTACTGTCGCGATCCGAAATGATCGATAACGGCACTCCATGTCTACAGACGATCTCCTTCACGTACACGCTGGCGAGTTTTTCCATGCTGTCCGTCTTCTTCATAGGTAAGAAATGAGCAGATTTCGTCAACCTATCCACAATTACCCATATCATATCACATCCACTAGGAGTCCTAGGAAAACCCGTCACGAAATCCATAGCGATTTTCTCCCATTTCCATTCTGGGATTTCTGGTTGTACCAACAATCCAGATGGTTTCTTATGTTCTGCCTGAACCTTCGCGCAAGTCAAACACTTACTAACGTAACGAGCAATATCCGCCTTCATATTCGGCCACCAATAGACTTTCTTCAGGTCGTGATACATTTTGTCCGATCCAGGATGTATCGAATACTTCGACTTATGCGACTCATTCATAACCAATTCTCGAACTCCAGGCTTTCCTTCCTCAGATGAACACAATGGTAACCAAATCCGATTCTCAAAATATCTCAGTCCGTCTGACCTAATCACGAAAAGAGGTTTCAACATTCGTCCCAAGTTTTCGGCTTCAACATTCCCTTTCATTAGTCCTCTCCCTTGAGCCTTCAGTATAGTTTCGGTTAAGTCAACGCTCTCACTCATCACTAAAGCTCTGACCCTCAAAGGTTTCTCCCGTTCCTTCCTACTCAGTGCATCCGCTACAACATTCGCCTTGCCAGGGTGGTAGCGAATTTCGCAGTCATAATCACTCAGTAGTTCAACCCATCGTCTCTGTCGCATATTCAACTCCTTTTGATCTAAAATGTGCTGCAAACTCTTGTGGTCAGTGAATACAACACACTTTGTCCCATACAGATAGTGTCTCCACAACTTCAACGCAAAAACTACCGCTCCTAATTCCAAATCGTGCGTCGTGTAGTTCTCCTCATTCTTCCTTAGTTGCCTCGACGCGTAAGCTATCACCTTTTCACGTTGCATTAATACCGCTCCATAACCCTTACGAGACGCATCACAATACACTACGAAGTCTTCGGTTCCTTCAGGCAATGATAAAATCGGTGCGGAACATAACTTACCCTTGAGCGTTTCGAAAGCAAGTTCTTCCTCATTTCCCCATTCATACACCCTATTCTTTTCGGTAAGCCTCGTCAATGGTTTTGCAATCAACGAAAATCCTTCAATGAACCTTCGATAATACCCCGCTAAACCAAGAAATTGTCGAACTTCAGTCGGCGTCGTCGGTGCTGACCATTCCCTGATCGCTTCGATCTTGGCAGGATCCACACGAACTCCCTTACTATCAATCACATGACCTAGAAACTGCACTGATTCCAACCAAAATTCACACTTCGAGAATTTTGCATACAGCTTCTCCTTCTTTAACAACTCCAAAATCTTTCTTAGGTGCTTCTCGTGCTCCTCCTTACTTTTAGAGTAAATAAGTATATCGTCGATGAAAACAATAACAAACTTATCTAGATACGGCTTGCACACGCGATTCATAAGGTCCATGAATACAGCAGGCGCGTTCGTCAACCCAAACGGCATCACTCGAAATTCAAAGTGTCCATACCGCGTACGAAAGGCAGTTATAGGAATATCCTCCTCTCTTACACGCAGTTGATGATACCCTGATCTTAAATCGATCTTTGAGTATACACTGGAACCTTGCAATTGATCGAACAAATCGTCAATCCTCGGCAATGGGTACCGATTCTTAACCGTCAGCTTATTGAGTTCCCTATAGTCAATACACATCCGAAACGAACCATCTTTCTTCTTTATGAACAACACTGGCGCTCCCCAAGGTGATGAGCTCGGCCTATTAAATCCTTTGTCCATCAACTCCTTCAGTTGATCCGATAACTCCTTTAACTCAGATGGTGCTAAGCGATAAGGTGCACGTGCAACTGGCGCAGCTCCTGGCACTAAATCAATTCGAAACTCGACCTCACGGGCAGGTGATAAACCCGGCAACTCATCTGGAAAAACTTCCGGATACTCGCAAATAACTGGTACCTCTTCAATCCTCGCCTCTAAATCACCATCACTCGAAACTTGTGCCAAAAACACATCGCATCCGCTCTCTACGTACTTCATCATTTTTAAACAGGAAATCACTTTCAAACGAGAAGTGCATTCGTCACCCTTCACCGTCAAAACCTTATTCCTCAACGGAATCTGAACCAATCTCTCGCCACAGACGATCATAGCACTGTGCGCCATTAGCCAATCCATTCCCACAATCACGTCAAACGATCCTAGCTCTATAGGCATCAAGTCGATTTTAAAAGCGTAATTTCCTAACTTCAAGGTACACCCTTTCAGTATAGAATTGGTACTAACAATTTTTCCATCGGCTAACTCAACGTTATAACTAGTCGCTAACAACACCGGTTTTCTATCGATATGACGACTAAATTTAACATCTACAAAACTCTTGTCGGAGCCAGAATCAAACAAAATACTAGCATAACAAGCGTCTAGCAAAAACGTACCGGTAACCACATTGGGACCTTGTGGTTTATCAGCCGTTCCCACTTGATACACAGCAGCCGCATTGTTGCCTCCCCGCTTGTTTCCTGCCTTCGGGCAATTCGCTTGCACATGACCCCTTTCTCCACAACCATAACATCCCCTCATCCTGATAGCATTAGCCCCAGTGGCTACTCCTCCCGTTCGACAACCAGATGTCCTATGCCTGCTTTCCCACACTTGCCGCATGCAGGCGGGCAATTTCCAACATGATACAAATTGCACTTACCACAATGGGGGTTCACTTTCACACCTCTAGGGTTCGTCACTGCCCTCATCCCTTCGTTCCTTCTTTGATTAAACTGCTGATTTCGGTTCGGCCCATGGTTGTTTCGATTTCCACCTCGGTTCTGGCCTTGGGATTGGTTGCTTTGTGCCGCTTCCCATTTCCTCTTGTTGCCTTCAGCAATGGAGTTCTGCCTGTCCTGAAGCTTGACGTCCATCAAAGCGTGAGCCATTTGGACCGCTTCATCAAATGTTCCAGGTTTTGACGAGGTTGTTTCACCTTTGATATTGCTAGATAAACCCTTAATATACTGCTTCATCTTCTTGGCATCATTGGCAAAAATATCTGGACACAAAAGGCTTAATTCGTTGAATCTCCTGGTGTAGGCAGCTATATCGTTGTTCTTCAAGGTCAAGTGCCTCAACTCATCCTCCAATTGCCCCAATTCCTCTTCCGGGCAAAACTTCTTAGTCAATAGAGCTTTTGTCGCATTCCACGTCCTTGCATTCGCTACAGCCAATCCAACCGTAGCTACCTGAGTATTCCACCAACTTAACGCATCATCAAGAAACGTAGCAGCTGCAAACTTTACTTTATCCGCTTCAGCACAACCGCTGATTTCGAACGTACTTTCAACCTTTTCCAACCATCGTCTAAGTTCTAAAGCTCCACCCGTTCCACGGAACTGCGTGGGACCGCACTTCATAAAACTAGAATAGGTACACACTCTCGGGGCTTGCTGTCTCCCCGCGTTCCTTCCCTGGTCCTGATTTCTCCCAGCTCGGTCCGCTTCCAACGCATTTGCTATAGCTTCCTGAATCATGGTGTTAACACGATCGGCGGTCAACTTTGGAGGCATGGTGTTATCGAATATCTCTTTCTGCAAGACAGGGAAAATAGAAAAACAATGTAAGTATACACATCAAGTTTCCCAGACATAATATACATACAACAACACATCACTACGGAGTTACTAATATTCATCAATTCACATCACAAAAGATCAAATTTAAGACATATCACAGATCATGAAAGGTAACATAGATTGTATTGATAATTAACCAAAATCGTGACAAGGATTGCCACTACAATCGTTCACCATAAAACTTCAAGTACTTGAGTTTCTCGTCATAATACCATCATACAAAGGTCTAAAATAGTTCTATTACAATGATCAAAGAAAATACAAAACAAGTAACTAGGCATGTGGTGATCCACACGGCCTTTTGGATGGCGGCTCGTCGTCGTCTTCCTCGGTTTCCTCATCACTATCGTCCTCATCCACATCATCCATTTTTCTCTTTCCTTTATCATCCGGCCCACATTCCATCTCCTTTTTCGTCCCTGATGTGGATCCACACTCAATCGCTACCTGACTTCCCACCGTAATACAAGCACCTCTAGTAGGCGGCTGAATCATAAAGTCATTTGCCTCCATCTCCAAATCGTCCACGAATCTCCAATCCGGGGGCAATGATGCTCTAACCCGATGCTCCCAACTCTGCATCCTCGACAACCTCACTTGATCCTCCCTAACACGGTCAAGACTAGCACTCAAATTTGCAACCATTGATCTTAAACTGTTGATGTCACTTTTGTTCACATTCCCATCATACTCAACTCTTGCAGTCCTTTCCAACAGTCTTTGATGTTCCCTTTCATTCTCGTCGAATCTACTGATCACCCTTGATTCCACTACGTACCGCATGCACATCGATTCGTCCAAACCTCTCACAGTCCGTCGTACGTCATGATAAATCCTCGGTCCGGGACAGCAAATTCTTGGGATGCCTTGATGAAGAGAATTTGCGCTCATTGCACCTTCGGCTCTTCTAGGGATACCTGGTACACCAACCAGATGGGAAGTACGCATAGGCATGGGGCAAGTAGTTCTCCTTGGGTCGGGGTCCTGGGCTTGTATATCGTTCGTCTCAGCTTGTCCTTCAGCTGCTGTTCCAACACTTCCCCCTTCGTGACCTACGACGTAATCGTTTCCATTATCATTAGGCGGTACCTCGGCCATTCCTGCAATAACAGCGAATTTCGGAGGGTACATAAGTAATTATACAATATTTATAAATACATGCATGCAAATGCAATGCAAAGGTGGTACATATGCCCGAAATGTAATAATATGATGCTCATGCATGATTAATACAAAAATTACGATGTCGGATATTCCACGTAAAATTCAACGTCTACATATAGTAATTCCATACTTACGTAATAATTACCCACATATATACTTCACTCAAAAGTATACGTCAAATGCCATAAATACAACAATAAATCTTACCGGAGCCATGCAGGATAGTTGTGTGTGCTTGGACCATTTCTTACGACACCAAAAGTTATAGTTTAGGATTTTCAAAAACGACCTAGTTCTCTATAACTCATGGCTCTGATTACCAATCTGTAACACCCCCACAATTGCTATGCGCAGCGGAACTACAACAATGGGTGCTACACAGTAGTCATTGCACACAAGATATATCAAACGACGCTAAAAAGACGTCAACTTAAAACTTGAATTTAAAATTGTTAGATGATACATGTCCACGGTTTTTCCAACCCCAATTTGGTACAACAGAGTTTAGCGTTTTCGGTCCCCATGAATCTTAACCCAAGAATTTCAGTTTTACAACAACATAACATTAAACTTAAAAATTGTTTAAGTAGAAAAAGGAGGAAAAACAAGCGGACTCCAAGCCATACACACAACGTCCATCCCATGCATGCTCCATTCTACACTTCAGCGGTTACCTGAAACACATGCCAAAATTTTGGTCAACGAAAACGTTGAGTGGAATTCATAGGTTTTACAATCAATTTGAACGTATATAAAATAAAAACCATTCGTGATCATTTATAGACTTGTCGATCAAACAATCTATAATCAGGATACTGACAATTGTTTTTAAGCTCATGACACTAATCCGTTAACTCAATCACCCGCGTAATAAATACCGGCGTGATTCAGATGAAACCAGTGCCCCTTCTAAAGGCATCAGTTGCAATTATACCTTATTTCTCATACAAAATAATCTACCGCAGAACTTACTAAAAGTACAACTTCTCGGCTAGCATTGGGTCGTTAGCCCCGTAGTACTACAAATTGCATAAGCGGCTATTTCCCCCTACTCGAGGGCAGGACAATAGTTAATAGTTCATGATTTTAGGGACTTTTGCAACTTTGGTACTCAACACAATTTCTAAGGCAACTTTCGGGTCTAACAATCATTCATGATATACGTTCCTTTTAAAAACTAGCATGCATTTCCCTCGCGGGTAAAACAATTTGAAATAAATATAAGCGAGGCTATAAATTCACACCTTATATCTTAAGTAGTCGGTAGTTCGAGGGATGATCACTGACGACGAAACGGATGCCCGGTTAAATCAACACCTATCACAAATAACGCGTAATGAGTAATCTCATTTTAAATACTTACGGTACTGTATAAAATACATATATACTAGTCACTTAGGACAAGTATAACTCACGCCAAAAACAAAATAACAATTATCACTCATTTTATACCATTCGTTCTCATTACTTACGTTGTCCATTTTTACTCATTCTCGCCGGTACTTGACTAAAGTACGGGCTGTTTTACTATATTTAACCACACTTATAAAATTTGACAAAATTCTCAAAAATCCTATAAGACCTGTAGATAACATGTTTTTAAGCCCAATGAAAGTTTTTACTTTTACGACCCGTTACTCGACGCTTTTCCAAGACTACATTTACGGGCTGAAATTGTACTTCGACCAATTTTGACCTCTTTGACCTATATGAAATGTACCTTTGACTTCTTTGACTCCTAAGTCAACTCATAGACCCATTTATACAGGTTTGTGACCAAATTTTGACCCTTGACCATTTACCAATTCATACTTGTGACCCTCGGGATTTGACTAAAACTTTACATAAATTCGGATTATGAAAGTCCTCGTCTTCCGGTACTCGATCTTTAAAACCTCATAACTTTTAGCTCGTTTTGAGTCACGGGCTCTACCTTATACCAAATTAAAGATAAAAAGAACCTCTATAACTACATTTAGTTTTCAAGGCCTGGAAGAAAAATAATTTTTGTGAAATGACCTCAAAGTTTCTGCCTAAATTTGGCTACTCCAAAATCATGCTTAGACTCGATTTCAAACCTTCTAACCACCACTAGGCAACATCCTAAGCCTCCCTAAACATATCCAAACACAAAAATTCAGTCCTACCCCTATTGATCAACCAAACTCAAAATCCTAATCATCTAAAAATGAACATGCAACCCATTAAACCTATGTAAAACATCCTTAAACACATAACCAAACACAAGACTAAGCTCAAAATCCAACAACCACCATGGCTCCCCAAACACCCCTTGTGCCGTGGGGTTTGGGTGCCCCAATCACCACAACCAAATTGATTTTGGTGGGTTTTCTTGGTGTCCATGCTTCCATAACACATGAATTTAACATGCATTACAACATTTAGCCTCAAAAACGAATTTGGATCATCATGAAAATTTTTGGAAAATTTACTTGAATGCATGTGGGATTTAAGTACATAGAAATGTAGGGAATGACAAGATTAGATGTGGTCTAACCTTAATTTTAATGAAAATCAAGTGAAAAAAAAGTTTTTGATGGTGTTCTTGGTGGGTTGGGGGTGTCCGTCGGCTATAGGAGCAAGAGAGGGAGAGAGTTGATTATTTTTGGTGAAATGAAACTATGTGTTTGTGTTTGTGTCATTTTGGGGCTTTTTGGTACATTGGGAGGGACCAATTTGCAATTTTTGGTTTCTTTTGGCCTTAAGTTGAAAACGTCCTCAAAACTTTGCGGGTTCGACTCACTTGTCAATTTTGAAAATTTTACGGGAGTCGGAAATCTTCCCGAACGCTCCAAAATATTTTTGGGATACTTTAAATGTACTCGGAAGGCTATAAAACTCACCCGACTCAACTTAACACGAACCGTAAATAAAATTCTCGGAAAATTACATTATCGATAAATCGTCAATAGTTATATAAAATTGGGCATCCCTAGGGATCGTAATCGTCATCGTCCTTCTTAAATCGTCAAACGTAAAAATTATAACCTCGAACATCGGCTTTAACCAAAATACTTATAAATATAGAAATTAAAATTTATTAAAAATTTCAAAAATTAGCGTAATTTAGGGTAACGTTAATGACCTCGATTCTAGGGTGTCACATAAATAATCAAGAATGGTTTTAATTGGTTTGTAATCTCTTATGCATTTTTGTCTAATCATTCACGGTTGATATAAGTACGTCTTAAGATTCTAAGTTAGAACATTTTATGTGTACTAGACTTATGTCATGCTTAATACTTAGCGGGTGTTTTTCCTTTTATTCTTTTCAACTTTCTTTGTGAGGAATAAAGAAAAATAATGAATGTCTAGAAAAAAAAAAGAGAAAAAAAAGAAAAAGAAAAAAATAATTATACAAGACTCCCAAGAGGGGCAGTGAAGTGTTAATTATAGTAACTATTAGATTCCAATATTACCTTGACGGGTTGCGGGGATTTAATAGTTGCTCCAATCCAATATTACCTTGACGGGTTGCGGGGTTGAAGATCCAAAGTCTCAAAAAGATGGCGGATGTAAATTATTGCGTGAGTTTTATTTTTCTTTCCTTAGCGAGTGTGTAGCTACTTATTAATGCATGACATGAGGATTTTACACATAAGGCGAATGACTTATTACTCTTGAAACGAACTTATATTAATTTTGAACGGTTTTTCAAGTAATGGATGAGATGATTACTTAGGATTAAAACCGTGCTTCCTTATTTTTGGATTTTACATTTCTTATATTTCACGCTTTAAATAATGACAAATTTGACCAAAAGCAATTTGTTCAAATAATAACCGGTTCCACATTTAATTGTCATGAATAAGTTGATGCACTTTTTACTTGTGAATACAGTGATCCCATTTTTAAGCTTGGTATGGGGAAAGTGAAACTTTAGGGTGATAAGTGTCCATGGTACCAAAGCCCTAATCTAAGTCATTGATTTCTTTATGAGTTATTTCCATCAAAACCATTTCAATAAAAATCCAAAAAGATATAAGTAGAATTGTTTCTTTTGCATTGCATTGTATAAAATCAAAATCATGTATCATATAGTGTAGAGTAGAGTAGATGCATTCCATATTGGCCAAGGTGGATTAATTATGAGAAATATGTAAATTTGTGCTTTTAAATATAGCATTGCATGACGTCATGGCAATGTTCAAGTGTAGGGGATTTGATATGAGCAAAAACTCATATCAATTAATCAACAAATCACCCTAAAACACATGAAAAATACCTAGCCTTTGTGCTATAAAGCGGAATTATGTGGTATGTTTTGTGTTTGTGTTCAAATAGGTTAGAAGGATACAATTTCAAGCAAACAAGAGGAAATCAAGCTCATTTATGATGAAAAGACAAGAGAAGGATCAAAGATGACAAGCCATGAGAAGATAAAGGACCTATCTTGACAACATTTAAAAGTTGAGGGACTTAAAGTGCAATTTTGGAAAAGTCAAGATCAAAGTCAAACATGGTCAACTACCAAGTCAACAAGTCAAGGAACTGAAGATTTGATATCTTGAAGACTAAGGAATCTATATGACAAGTTTCCAAGTTTATACAAGTGACAAGAAGAACTACCAAAGTTTAGAAAAGGAAGGGCCAAATCTGTCTACATTTAAAGTTCTTGATTCTTGTCTACATTCAACAGCCAATCAAGAGTCTAGAAACACCCTCACACGGATTGAAGAATTCTTGGCCAAAGCATTAATTGCTAATCATTGGTGGAAGTATTAACTCATGAATCAGTCATTATTGTTGAATCTTCAACAACAATGATAAGCCGTTTTCCAGGCAGCATTAATGAAGCTAATGAAAAATATAGGACGCATTAAAGGCCCACTATTCTTCACATTAATCAACAGCAATTAACAGCAACATTTATTCCACCCTTATTTAATCACCGAATCCCACTACTCTCTCAAACAACCAATCGCACTCTTTAAATTCCTTGATCCGGATCAAACATGCTCTACTCCTATCAACTTGTGCCACGTGGCAGGATTTTACTGGACACAACACATCATCACTCCCCACCCCTGCATTATCTCTCGGCTATATAAACTCATTTTTGCCTCTCATTTTCAGACGTAGATTTAGTGTCTAAAAACACACAGTTAGTTAGAAATCTTTCCTTTTCTTAGCTTACATTTAGTGTGTGTTTACACACACAAAAGCATACTCAGTTAGTGGAGAGATTTGTAGAAATCAGTTGCTTGTAGTGCTACAGTAGCTCATGTATTCAGTTATGAATTTGTTACAACCGATTTTGTAACCGACTTTCTTCTATATGCAATAAAGCTGTCAAGTTTTCTGATATCTTCTACATA
The DNA here is from genome assembly GCA_025667525.1 of Glebionis coronaria. Classification (NCBI taxonomy): domain Eukaryota; kingdom Viridiplantae; phylum Streptophyta; class Magnoliopsida; order Asterales; family Asteraceae; genus Glebionis; species Glebionis coronaria. The sequence continues at coordinate 285,834,241 of CM046877.1, read as the reverse complement.
CATTGCACGTGTACATCAGAGATTAGTTTGTGATCAGTTCGTACGTTCATGAAGGCCTTTATGATATAGTGTCGATTATTGTTCGATTCCATGGAGAGTTCAATTCCAGCGAGTAGTATAAGCGAGTGATAACTAGTAAATCGTAGCAGGCGTAGACATTCATCGATGTTGAAGCAATAGAAGTTTGGATTCGTAGTTGTGATAGTGATCATTTGGAGTATTAGTAGCTGTATCGGTTTCGGTTTATGCAGTTGGATTGATAGCAGTAGTGATACTGGAGTGATCAACATGTTGCTGATTTGAAGAAATAGTAGCAGTGTTATCAATGAAGACCTAGGGAGTTGTTTTTGTATACACGTCCGAGGAGAGTAAAAGTTAAAGGATTAAAGTTTGCTGCGGAGTTTAGTTAGTTGTGGTTCGTTCTTGGTTTCGATATCAAGATTTTGGCGTTTGTGTTAAAGCTAGCTCAGCGCTAAGCTTCGCCATCAACGGACTAGACGACGGATGCACAGGTTAAGCGTATTTCGTTTTTATGCAAACTCCTAGTGTAAACTGCTAGTGTAAACTTGTTGGTTCTGCTTATGTGAATTTGTTGCTTATCTGATTCTGTTCATGCATTATGATTTCCTATTGTAGCTTATTAGTTCTTTAGTTCATAGCTTATTGATTCATATCAGCAGATTTTGTGAGTTTGAATTTGCATCATTTGAGTTTCTAGTTGACTCGCTTAATCTAGAGTTGAATGTTACTGTTTTAAGTTTAGTTAGAACCTGTTCTAAACCTGTTTAAGAAGTAAATCGTCTCAAGTTTTCTGAAGATTTTGTTCCTGTGTAGCATGTTAATAGTTTGTTTACTGTTTAGTGTTTAAAAAAAATGTGTATCATACATGCATGCAATTCGTTTAGGAGTAAACTAGAGTGTGTATGTTAAATCTGTAGTGCATGCCTTATTAATCTGATTTGGTTGTTAGGCCATTGTGTTTCACTAATTTTGGGCTAGCAGATAAATCGAATAGGGAATTAGTTAACTTTTCAAACTGTAAACTTTAATAAGATTTTGGTTACTTTTGTCATTGCACTTTTATAAAAAAATAGTTAGTTGTATTTTTGTTGAAATTTGTTACATTTTCTAGTTGGTTAAGTTTGTTAAATTTGGTAAATTTGTTAGATTGTTGAATTAGTTACATTTTCTTGTTAAACTTGTTAGTTGGTTACTTGTGCTTTGTTTACTAGTACCTTGTCCTTATTTGAATAGAAATTTGGTATTTGACTAATTGTTTACGGATACGTAGTTAATATTTTGCAATTTTTCACTTGATTGTTCAATTAGACATAGAAAAGCCAAATAACCTTACCAACCAAAAACGATCATAAACCCGATTTTGTTAGGACTTTCAATTGGTTAAGAACTGAGAAAACGAACTTCAATTATATACAATTTCAAACACATTCAATCAAATTTCTTCTCCTTCTAAGAAAATTGATTTTGGAAACTCTTCTATTCCACCACTACCCTTTTGTGTTCTTCCTCCCTCACATGATAATGTCATGCATCATGGGACATATTGACATTGTTGTCAATATCAACATCTTGTTATGGCTCATATCTACGAGGAGTTGATTTACATCAAAAGTATCATATTCAAGCCTCGTCTTCACTATGACTATGAGACAATTAACAAGCCATCACCACCTCCTTCCGCCACTACCTTGTCTTTTATTTAAGCATGTGGATTGCTTATATCCAAGACATCTAATTCAAGCAAATATTAGAGTTCTAGTTTAACTAGGATTAGATTTATGCTTTTCTTTAGCCTTGTATTTCATACATCTTTGTATGATTTGTTTCCTTGTATCTTTTTCATGTTTCTTTTTAAATGACTTATTATGGATCTTGGTTAACTTCTCTTTTCTTATATATTTCCCTTATTGTGTGACCATTGTTATATCTTGTTGGGTGTTTCTTTTCTCTTCAAACCCTTGTATGTAGCTTGTCACCATAGCTCGATTCCTTGGTGCCCCAAGCAAGGGGAGTAAGCACCAAGGGGGGGCATTTGCAAAGTCCGGTTCTTCTCTTCTAAAAAGACTTTTGCAACATTTTTTTGCTTCGACAAAAGGGGAGAAATGAAATAAACTCGTCTTCGAAAATATTGTTTTTCATGTGATTGAGTTTATGTATTGTCGGTATAAAAAAGGGGGATATTGTTAATGTTATGATGCCTAAAAATGTTATTTTCATTTTTCGGTCTCGCTTTGTTTTTATTACGACAATATATAAAAACAAGCATTTACAAAAACCATGGAAAACAAATTCACGAGTTTAAATATTTTTCATTTCATCTATTATCTCTTAAGGTATGAACAAACAAGTTTTCAACCTAACTAAGTGATCAAGGATTTAATTTTTCTTAAAACTCACCTTTTATAAAATGTGACAAAGTTTTTATTAAACTTTATTTTTAAGAAATGTTTTATTGAAATTATAAATTTGAAAATTTGAAAATGGCATGTTCCATATGTTTAGGAATATCCCTTGGGGATAAATATTACACCAGATGTGACTGTACCACTAAAAGATAAAAGGGGGCAGAGTCTACTCCGGCGGTTCCTAAATGGTTATGCGGTTCCTTATTGATAAGGAATCGCGACATCTTTAAGGAACCGCGCCTAGAGAGAGCTGTTGGACATTTGTCTTATAAATAGTGGATCATTCTCAGATTTTCTCTTCATCTCTTTTGCACATAAATTTCCAGATTCAATCCACCTTCTTAAATCATTCAAATCCTTGGTTATTTGGTTGAGTACTACTTTTTAGAAGTGAATCATTCTCCTCTCATCTCTTCCTCTCAAGTGCAAAGAGAACAACACTTTCATCCTTGAAGTGTTGTGTTTACCTCAAAGATCCATTAAAGATCAAACTTTTATTTTTCATTCTTGTGTTGTTGTTGTGAAGATCCAAGTAGTTGTGTCTATTTGGAAGTTGTGTATGTTGTGTGGTTAATACTTAGTCCTTAAACTATATTGGTTTAGATGGGTCCTAACTAAGATTAGGGCTCGACTTTATCTTAGAGTCAAAATTTGGTTAAGCGACGTGTATGGTTTGCTTCACCATAAGGAGCTTGTTGATTAGTGAACTCTCGAGTAAGGAGTACTCGAGTAGTGGAGTAGGAACGAGGAGTGAGCTTTGTTTCCGAACCACTATAAATCCTTGGTGTTTGGTTTGATCTTTCTTTTCCTTCTCTTTACATTCCTTATTCTTTACTTGCATATACCTGTGATTATTAGTTAGGTGCACTATCCCTTGTCCATATTGTGTATAAGAAGATTTCACATATTTGCTTAAGTCTAAGTTTTGGAAAAGGATTTTTGAAAACCCATATTTAACAAGTAAATTTAAGAAACTATTCAACCCCCTCTTCTAGTTTCTACAATAGGAATAGAGAGAAACTCTGAAGGAGATTGAGATGAAGCATACAATGGAAATGAGAAAAATCAATGCCGAATATGACGCTTGTGTGCAAAACAGACTTCACCCAGAATAAATCACCAAATTCAAGTACACAATAAACAGAATGTCTAAGAAATCTGATTGTGGTATACTTACACCCTTTAGGAAAAAGGCGTAAAAGGGGTAAGTATTAAGTACGACGGTTTAGGAATACCGTGCACTAATGACCCACAAAGGTAAAAAGTAAAAACAAAGTTCGTTTCCCAAGGAGGTATATGTGTGTGATTAACTTGTATGCTTTGGATTAATATTTCTTAGGAGAAAAGAAAAATGACGGATACGTGAAAATTAGGCTAAGACGTAAAAAAGGCAAAATAGTAAAAAATGCTAAAATAAAAATAAATTCTAAAAATTCCCAAAACATTACCTAAAATACTTAAAAATTAACTAAGGGTTTACAAATGATCAAAACTTTTCCAAACCTCTTATTTAATTAAATATTAATTTTTAAAATGCTAATTAAAGCCCTAAAAATCAAATTAATTAAAAAAAGCCCAAATAAAGATTTTTCTTCATGTTAACCTCAAAAACAACTAAATTACACTAAAAACTATTTTTCCAAAATTTAAAAACTATTTATTCTATTTTTAAATGATTAAAAACTATTAAAATATTAAAATAATTCTAAAAATTAATTAAAAGGTGCAAAAAGTAATCTAAGAATTCCAAAAATCCTAACTTAATGTATTAAACCTAAGAAAAATATAAAACTTGCAAAAATCTTAAAAATGAAATTTAATAATAAAATAATATTAAAATAAAATTAAAAATCCAAAAATTATAAAAAATTCTAAAAATCTGCAAACTAGTTTATTTTAACCTAATTAATCAGAAATTAAAGTGAAATTACCAAAAAACCCCTATTGGCCCCCCAAATGGGCTAAAATCTAAAACAGTACACTAAAATGGGCTTAATGGGCCCAAAAGGTTCAACAAGGCCCAAATGACCTGAAAAAGCCCTATCTGACTCAAAATTTAATTCTAAACACAAAAGTCTGAAGGCCCAAAAGCTGGTTTTGAGCTTATCACAGCTTAATAACACAACAACTTATTCTTATTGGGCCAATAAGCCCATTAAGCCATAAGCCAATGCTATAAGCTCTAATTTAACACACAACCTTCTTTTGATATGCCTAAGAGATCTGTGAAAATAAATTTTGAAAAAGCAAACTCAATAAGCCAGAAATAAGCCAAGAAGAATTTCACTAAAAGACAAAATAGTCGACTTGGAGTTCTAGCCAACCTCAGGACTTGATTCAACTTGCAAAAGACTCTAAATGACTTAAATAAGCCAAATCAATCAACAAAAGTTCAATAAGCAAAGCCAAATAAGCTGGATTAATTGATAAGCACTTATGAAAAAGTCAAATGAGTTGGTTTTCTAGTCAAAGCTTAAAGTCAACCTTCCAAATGCTCTAGTATGAACAAATGGGTCAAATAATGAGCACCTATTACAAATTCAAAGTTGTTGCACATTTTGATAAGCTCGAATAGATTATTGATAAGTTGAACCAAAATTAACACTAGCAGGGGCTAGCAGTAGGGGAAAGGAGTTCCCACTGCTTTGACTTTAGATTTGTGAGAGATTCACTTTGATTCAATGGATAACAAGGGCACCCTTACAACCAGTGAGTTGTAAGGAGTCAATATCAAGCAAATAATCACACTTCCAACAAGCCAATAAACACAGAATAAGCAAACAGTGCACATATATCACACAGACTTGGAAAATAAGCTGTTATGAACTGAAAAGCAGTTTAAGCATGAATAAGCCACCCAAATTGAACCATATGCATACACAAGCTATAATAACTATCAATAAGCACAAATAAACTTGTTTCAAAAACTGGATCAAAGATTAGAAGCAGATTCAAGCACAAACAGTTGACAGATATGAAGACCAAAAACTCAGAACACTTTTGCTGATCTAAATGACCACACATCCAATTTCAACACTCAAATTCTCTTTCCCTGGTTGTTTTAACTAAGACCTAGCACTTGTTAACCCTAGTCTATGCTTAGATCTAGGTGTCCTCAAAATCCTAGCCAAAAATTCCAAGTATCACAGATTTTATAACACTTGTTGGATTTAGGTGATTCAAACCACAAAACTTGTAGAGAAATGACCAAATACACTTGAGAAACAGATACTAACACAAATCACAAACAAACTTCTAATCAAATCAACACAAAAACAAATCAATCTGTTATCCCAAACACTCCTTTATGTAAACTTTTTCAAACAAACTTTTGATTTTCAAGAACAACCTACTGATATGATTAAAACATCTACCCTAAATGACAACTAGCAGATTCAAACACAAAAACAACAAGTTCAAACACAAGAACTTCAAATCACTTAGCAAATTCTAAAACAGGCATGAACACCAACTTTTTTTGAGGAAACTTAAAAAGGGCTTATACCTATCTCCCTTAACTTCCTTGGGAGATCAGCTATGCTCCTTGGACCACTCTCAACAACTAGAGAGTGACCAAGGTCCTTCAAACAAGAAGGATTAAAGTCTGTTGAGGTTCAAAGTAGAACCAGACTTTGATCTATGTTTCTTCAACACAAATCAACAAACAACCTACTAATACACGGCTTTGCAACCGAATATGAAATCTTGTTGTTCCGAATCTCTTCGAATTGACTATTGGTTCAAAGTGCGACTCAATTGTTCTTGGTGGAAATGAAAGTGGTTTGGTTGATTATCTATTTATAACTAATAGCAAATGAATGTAAATGTCGTTGAGTAAAGTAGAAGTTTAAAAGATTAAACTAAATTGACGAGTTAAAAACAAATGCTTGAAAACTTAAAGATAAGATTAGGAAAACACTTCAACTCTTAATAAAACTAACACTTGGAAACTTTGTAAAAACAATAAATTAAAACAAACCCTAATCGGAATATTGGTAAAAGACACTAATCGGAATATGCAAACTACACCCGTCGGAATGTTTGGTCGGAATAAGGCAATCGGAATAACAATGATCGGAATATGGGTCTGAATCTCAATCGGAATGTTGGAAATGAAACAAATCGGAATAATACTAAAGACACTCTAATCGGAATGTCATAAAAACACCACAATCGGAATGTTTTAAAACCCTATTCTGATTAGGTGATCGGAATAGGGGATGCAATCGAAAAATCAGAAATGGTCCTGATCGGAATCCAAACTACCTAATCCGATCTGATAGATCAGAATATTGGAGATGCCAATCGGAATAATACTAAACCCTTTTCCGATTTGGAGATCGGAAAGAGGGAGGGGTTGAGCAGTCGGAATAAGCTGATCGGAAAGGGGTTTAGACCCTTTCCGATTTATATGGGATTCGATAAAAAGCTAGTAAAAAGCTATTTTGATAAGCTAATCACCAAACTTGAACGAATCTATAATAAAATGAACTAAATAAGCACAAATAAGAACTTATCCAAACTTAAAATAAGCAAAATTTTAAATCAAATCATAAAAAGATGAACTTTTTTAAGAAAACTTTTAAAAGTAAATAAGCTAAAAGAAGCGAATAAGCCATTAAGCACACAAATATTAAAGCTTAATCGAATGAAAGCTTATGTAAGCATAAAAAGATTAACTTTTTAAGCACCAAATCATTAAGAACAACACGGATCAAATGAAATTCGCACCAAAATTAATCTAAAAATCAAAGAAAGGTAGAATGAGATGAAAGATTAAAAGCTTAACTAGAACTTGATTAATGAAATCAACAATACACAAATGTTTAATCTTGAAAGATTAAAAGAAAGAAAGATGAAAACTTAGTGAGAGAAAGTGGAGAACTTTCTCTCTCTAAAAACTAGAAAGAAAAGTGAAAAATGAAAACTAAAATCTAAAAGACTAACCACCCTCCTAATGTGTATTAGGAGGGTATTTATAGGGAAAAATGGAAGGAGTGCATGTGTTGCTTCTTCTTTCTTTATTTCTTCACGTCTTCTCGACTCGACTTAATTCTTTGTCTTTCCTCGACGTCGTCTCGGGATTTGAACTTGTCTTAATAATTTTTCTTCTTTAATTTAGACTTGAGTTCTTTGACTTCTTTAAAATTCCGTCTTTAGACTTTTTCTTCGATAAATCTTTAGAATAGACTTGGACTTCCGTTCTTTTTGCATTCTTGATCTTTTGACTTCGTCTTTTCCCGTTTTCTTCGATAAAAGCCCGTGAAAGCCCGTGTTTTCTTCCTTTTTAATCTTTTGGTCCTAAAACACAATAAAAACACAAACCACGCATAATTCCGACTTTTACGACATAAAATACACGTTTTGGTCTTGTTATTATTGGAAATAAGTGGTAAAAGGATAAGTGTTTTCACACTTATTAATCCCCTACACTTGACCATTGCAATGCCCTCATGCAATGCATTAATTTTAAAGCACGGTTTACATTTTCCATCATAAATAACCCACCTTGGCCTTTATTAAATACTAAACATTTAGGGAAGATAAAAAGATAAAAATAAGTAAGAAATCAAAGACTTACATTGGGTTTTGGCTGCCATGAACGTTTATCATCCTCAGGTTTCACGTTCCCCATACCAAGCTTAAAAACGAGATCATTGTTATTATAAGTTAGCAAACTAACACGGATTCATGTGGGCCAATTATTTACTTAGACTCCCTTATTCCTAGGTGTATCTCTTATATTTTATTTTTGTCTTGAATGATCACGAGGATGCATTGTTTGACTTATTTTGATAGTTATTAGGCCGAAAATAAAGTGAACGATTTAATCAATAGTTAGCTAAAGGACAAAATCTTTTAAAACTGCTTCTCGGGACCTCATAAAGTTCATATCTTGGCATAACTCGCTTCACGATTTGAGACCTTTCTCGGACCGATATTTGGCAGCGACTACATACTTCAAATCTTGAGAGACGTTCTTGAAATTATGGTCTTCTCTTCATAATAGGAATTTCTTCACTTGAAGTTTATGAGAGATTCTTCATATTTGGACCACGACTTCTTCATTTTGCTCCAATCTTTATTTTGGACTTTGATATACAACGATCCGCCTCCTTTTAGGACTTGGATCTATTTATCCTCATACGTTGTCAGGGCCTTTTTGGATAGACTTCTCCATGATCTTTAGGGGAGTATTTGCTTTTCGTCGTGTGTCTCGATCCTTCATATTGATTTTCGATAAATGATTCTTCACATCACTTTTGGATCTTTAGCAACAAAATGTAGCCCTCATGCCTTGTTAGGGCCTTTTCGGACTCGCCAATCTTCGCATCCCGCTTCAATAAGTTATGCCTTGGCTATGAACTCTAATCCATACCGAGCAACTTTTAAACGATCTTGGGCTAGAAGCTAAGTAACCTTTCAAATCGTACAACCTTATTTATTGCAGATAAATTTATTAACAAGCGAAGGGAGAATATGCTTATAATTAACTCACATAAATTCACGAAAGAATACCAAACTTATAATTGACTCTATCATCTCTCGTCCTCCATAGTTTAAAATCTCAAAGAATGAGACTCGTGGATGCTTAGCCTATTAAATCAAAGTTTTGGGTTTTCGAGTCGTCTTTAGGATCTTGCAAATTCTTAGACTCTTTTAAGTTTAGAAATCGCATTTTAAAGTTCCCTTGATAAACGACTCTCTAGGATCAATTATAGGAACTTGTGAAAAGTTCTTGTTCTTAACCCGTGAGAGTTAAGACTTTCGCATTTTATAGCTCCCTATATAAAAGCCTAGCAAAACTTGACTTAAACACGTTAAGGATACTAGCTAGAGTAAACTTAGATAAGTAAACTCGGGTTGAGTCAAAATGTTCACGACTAAGAAAAATTTTAAAACCACTTTATTGAAAATTTATTCTAGCAATGGAAAGAAAATAACCATAACAAAGGAAAATACAACTAGGCCAAAATAGATTAAAAATTTTGAAAAATGTCGAAAAATCAAATTTTCCGGTTAAAATGAGGGCAAATTCATGGAAAAGACCACTTACTTGGATAGAAGTCCCCCTACACTTGAGATAAACATTGTTCTCAATGTTTAAGCATGTGGGAGTAAACTCCCCTACACTTATGACATTGTGCACTTTGTTTAAATCTTGCTAAGGAAAGGACAACTAAAGTGAATTCAATGTGAACATATAAAATATGAAATATTGAATCACAAGAGTTTAGGATAGAACCGGGAAGATGGGAACACGGTATCACGGTTCGTCAAAAGTCATCAAGAGTGGATCGTTGAAGCTTGAATCCCCGGCAGCGGCGCCATTTGATTGATTCATTTTCGTACACCCGAAGGTTATCGTAGTTCCAACAAAGTGGGAATGGAAATCCGCGTTTATGTCTCAAGTTTGATGCTCGAATAAAAGAGATTTAAATTGTTATATTTAAAACTACTAATTTAAACGACTAAAAGTTAAAATATATAAAAGAGATAAGAATAAAAATTTAACTACAATTATAAAGAGAGAGATATATCTAAAATAATAATAATGACAATAAAGATGCAACTAAACAACTATAATCAAAACTACCCAAATCACGACATTAAGGTTAAACATTAACAAGGCAACAATAACAATTATATTAAAGCTAATGAAATAAAAACAAGGAAATAGATAAGAGAATAGAACCCGTAATGACGAACCGGAGACAAAAAGTTAATTACCCGATCAAATAGCTAAATTAGATCTAAAGTTTATAAATTTTCAAAGTTATTATCAAACTAATTAGTTGATAAAGTTGTCAATTTTATCAACTAACTACCAAGATAAAACAGATCGATCTATAAAGTTTAAATACTAATTTGGCTAAAAGACCCATTAAGCTCCTCGCCAAAGTGGTGAATCGATACGCCGAGATCAAAAGATAATAAACGGTTAACGACAATAAAGCTCAACGACATTTTTAAAAAAAATCTTATAAAAACTATTTTTTTTAACTAAATCTAATTAATTATATAAAAAAAATACACTTTAATAAACTATATTCAAAACTAGTTAAAACTAAGTTTTTAGAAATTTATATCTTACGACTAAAACTAATTAGAAAATAAAACTTACTAAATTACATTATATCAAAACTTAATGTAAAAAATGAACTAAACGTCCAAACTAGCAATGGTAAAACCTTATAGTTTCAAACTAAAAAAAACTACGCTACCTAAAAAAATAGTGAAAGAATATATTAATGTGAGGATTAAAAATGGAATGATGATGTGTGTTTCTTCTATTCTACCTACATCTCATTCAATAACAAAACGCAGCGGAGAGATAATAAATAAAGTGATGATATATTTGGAAATGGAAGCTGTGTTTGGTTTGATAAATATAAGAAACTTTAACAAAACATCAATTTAATCTTACTGCTAAAAAAACAAAGAAAAAAGGACAGAAAAATAAAAAATTGCTAATCATCTTAGGTAGCTAAAAATAAAACGTAGGTAATCAGAAATAAATTGAAGATGCAGGTAATAAAAAAATTAGCTACTAAATCCTATTACTTAAAAATAATACGCAGAAAAAAAGAATATATATAAACAAAAATATGAAGTGAAGTTCTCCTTTTTAATGAAGTCTGCGTACATAATAAGCCTAGATCTATTCTAAAAAATATGGAGCAGCACCAAAAGATGGCCCCCCCACCCTTTCTAAAAAATCAAACGCAGCATATATATTCTATCCAAGATAGATGCGTTTTTTGTAAGCTATTTCTTTCCAACCGAGGCCTTGCTGGGCTTGCTACGGGCTTTTTGCATCATTTTGGGCTGAAATAGTTAATAACAAGTGTTGTTGGACTAGTGATATATTAATGGGCCGGTCCATTTAACTAATATTGGGTCGGCCCGACCCATTTAAATGGTGTCGGTCGGCCCAATAAAAATATGAATGCATCGTCGGACTCGCTTTTCCGTGCTCTTTCCATTTCTCGTGCTCGTTTTTGGCTCTTTTGCTTCGTTTTTGCTCATTCTCTTTGATATCCGTACCTACAATAATAAATAGCAAATATAAACGATATATGCACTAAAAATTCATTTTTGTTATTTATTATGCGAAAAATGAAGGGAGATAACACTAAAATCATGACTAATTCCGTGTTTAACACACCCCTACACTTAAAACGTTGCTTGCCCCCAAGCAACTATCATCACAAACGTTAAACCCAAAAACAATTTAAAAACTATTTTATTCGATTTTTTTTATAAATAAAAGAAAAATAAAAATTCATAGTGACCCGACATGCTCGACTTTTTATTCAAGGTATAAGGATCACAGAACGGGAAACACGCAAACTGGGTGTCTCCAGGGAATAAATATCGTCATCCTCTTTTTATTACTCCCAACTAAGCTAAGACTCCTTGTGCAAACGTTTTAGCAAAATGCTAACACTACTTATACTAATAACCTATGTAAATATAACTTATCACTCCTATAATTATAAAAGACTAGGCAAGTGTGTTCTTTTTCAAAAGTTTGATCGTTCAAATCGACATTTGTTATGGTTGCTAATCATGTAAGTCGAGTATTAAACTCACCGAATATGACGAGATTTAAGATTCAAAAATGGCCTTTCCCATGTAGCGTCTTTCTTCTCGGGACGTCCCAACCTCATCGGTTAAGTGCCCGGGCTTTTGACTCCCCACGGAGAATAGTACCGGGATCGGCGGGATTTTGAAATCAAAGATCTTGAAATCACCGCTAAGCTAATAAAAGACACTTAGATGAAAAACAACGACGGTAATTAGAGAATGAAGATTCAAAGGAGAGATCACTCCATGTAGCGACTTTCTTCTCAGCTTGTCCTTTAGCAAAGCTTAGGAGGCTAGGTTTTTACACCCTTGAGAATAGTATCGGATTTCACGGGACCTTTGACTTTTACATTCTCAATTACCGTCTAAACTCTTATATAAAATTGACGAATTCTAGTTCAACTTCGAATTTAAATTTAAGAAAAAGCAAGTTTCTCACAATTATAAATAAAGCAACAAAAACATAAAACTCTTATTCATTCATTTTTTTTCTTTTTCTTATTATTTTTTTTTTCAAATATATTTTTTTTCTTCTCTTTTTTATTTCTTCTTTATTTTTTTCAAATTTTTTTTTCAACATATTTATTCACGCAACATTATTTCAAAATTAAGAAAGTATGCTTTCACTCAAATTTAAATAAAAAGTTGAACTAGGACTCTATATCAAAATTGCATAAGAATTTATTTTTGCATAACAACACAATTTTTAACGTTCAAAGGCTTGAAAAAAAAACACACTTATTTAGTCTAGTTATAATCTAAGAGGAAAAGCCATAGGTTACTCATATAAGCTCTAAAGAGAACCAACTACTCCACGTTTAGCATTTTTATTTGCACAATTCCTAAAAGCTTAGTCTAAAAGTAAAGGGAGCAACCAGATCAACACTCAGGAAGAGTCAGGATCCCCTTTGTTCTAGCCTACGGGACAAGTCAAACACGCATGGTCAAAATAAAATAAAATAAAATAAAAACAGACATTTGATCAAAATAGGATGCAAGAGGGCAAACAAGTAGGCATGGATATGATCAATATGATATAAACCCCCCTAGACTTAGAACCGAACATTGGCCTCAATGTTCAAAAGTGATAAGGTGCTACCCCTACACTTAAGAACACAAAAGGCTAATGCTAGAATTCCAAGTGTAAGAAGGAGAACACAATCAGATATGCATGGATAAAGATGAGAACTAAGTACTCCCCTGATATAGACATGAAGATCGATCGGAGACTGAATGAAGAAGATGATGGAAAACAGCAACATCAACCCTCTGAAAGTCTTCTCGATCCAAGGGAACCCTGCACACAAAAACAAATACCAACAAGCACACATGGAGGGAAGCACGCCCCTACACTTATGTTAGAAAAAGATAAAAATGATAGATCATCGGGTTGTCTCCCGAGAAGCGCTTGTTTTTGTTAATCGAGTCACGAGCCTGACTCAACCCCAAATTAAATGGTCCATGGGGGAGCAAGAGAATCACCACTGGCTCAAAACAGATATGCCAGGGTCAAAAATCTTATCCTCATTCCCGGATGAGAATAAAGAAGAAGAATCCACAGTATAAGTGAAGAAAAGCAGAAGGATTCTTATAACATACGAGAAATAGGTATAAAGGCGATCCTTAAGAATACTCGTCTTCGCCAAGGGCGGGAGGGTGGAAGAAAAAGATATCAAAGTGTCACCCGAGGACACTTGATAGAAACTCAAAGCAAGAGTCGATGGGGTAACTGGTAAAACATCACAAGTAATAGAAACATCAACGTCTCCTCCAGGATCAAAACACTCATCCTCATTTCCCGGTATGAAACGAGGAGAGTAAAAGCGATACATCACCTGCTTGGGTGTGCACGCAGTAGGACGGGGTGGCAACATAATATGAGAAATATCAGAAGAAATATCGACCACCCGCGTCACCTCTCTAGACCGAATCAAACGGAAGGTAGGGTCAAATCTCTCCACCTCCTCTACGATGGGAGGAGGCATGGCTAACAACAAATGCTCATCAATAGCAGGAGAGTCGGAGCTATCAATGTCCTCAATCCCCTCTTCAAAGAGAGGATTTACCTCACTAGAAATGTAGGCGTCATCAAAATCAAATAAAGGGTTCGAATAAATATTGAAATTTTCCTTCTGAACGTCTTCATCGGATAGTGACTCGTCATCACTAGAAGTAAAATCATCATCGAGATCAAATAGAGGATTAGAGAAAGCCAAAGAATCGTCCCCCAAGATGTCGATGGGAGGTAATGAATCATCACTAGAAAGATATTCACACTCATCGTCACTGTCGGATGTCGCCTCAGATTCACTTGGAATTTGGACAAGGTTATCAGCACTAGACTTTATGAATTCGTCAGATTCCTTTGCAGGAATTGTGCTAAGATCCTCATCCCCTAGGATGGTTGAATCCTTAGGCTCGAGAGCCGGCAAGTCGAGAGAAGGAATTACAATTGCACTAGGACATTGAGCACAAAGATCATTCCAAGAAATAGTATTCTCATCGTCATCATCATCATAATAGTAAGAACGCACAAGAGGAGGAGTAGAAACACTAAGAGTAGATACTTGCTCTTGTTGTCTTTCGTCATGCAAGCTAATTTCGAGTTGTTTTAAGCTTTCTAGAATTTCATCCAAACTAGTGATTTGTTCCTTAAAAGAAGGTTGATGAACGACGGAGTTTTGTGGGGGTTCAAAATTTTGAAAACCGGAATTATAGCACGGATGTGGCTCATAATTCATCGGTTGAGAAGAATTAGAACACGGATTTGGCTCATAATAATTTATTGGCTGACAATAAGAAGTATCGTGAGGGCCCCCACAATGATTGCAACACGGGTATTGAGAAAAATCCGGTGCTTGTTGAGGATAAGGATTGTCATAGAAAGGAGGGGGAAGAAATTTGTGTAAGAAGAGAAGTACGAATTTCTTGAATTGCACAATGGACAAAATCCAAATTGTGTATTATCGATATCAGAACCACACTTCGCACAAGTACACCATGGACATATTGGAAAACCAAGCCATGGTCTCCCACACCGAACGCAAGACGAATCCATGAAGAATTATAAATAAGAGGGGTAGAGAATAGAATTAAACACAATAGAGGATAAAGAAGAATATTTTTAAAACTTTTTTTTTATGATATATATAGTAATAAAGAAAATAAAGTAAAATAAAAAAATATTTTTGGTTTTTATTGGTTTTTTAATTTTTTTTTATATTTTTAAAATTTTTTATTATATATATATACAAATACGAAAATAAACTTTCAAAAAGAAAGGATCTCCAAGTCACCAACTAGAAGCACAAGGCAAACATCGCTACATACAGAGCCGGCAGCGGCGCCATTTAATACACGGCTTTGCAACCGAATATAAAATCTTGTTGTTCCGAATCTCTTCGAATTGACTATTGGTTCAAAGTGCGACTCAATTGTTCTTGGTGGAAATAAAAGTGGTTTGGTTGACTATCTATTTTTAACTAATAGCAAATGAATGTAACTGTCGTTGAGTAAAGTAGAAGTTTAAAAGATTAAACTAAATTGACGAGTTAAAAATAAATGCTTGAAAACTTAAAGATAAGATTAGGAAAACACTTCAACTCTTAATAAAACTAACACTTGGAAACTTTGTAAAAACAATAAATTAAAGCAAACCATAATCGGAATATTGGTAAAAGACACTAATCGGAATATGCAAACTACACCCGTCGGAATGTTTGGTCAGAATAAGACAATCGGAATAACAATGATCGGAATATGGGTCTGAATCTCAATCGGAATGTTGGAAATGAAACAAATCGGAATAATACTAAAGACACTCTAATCGGAATGTCATAAAAACACCACAATCGGAATGTTTTAAAACCCTATTCCGATTAGGTGATCGGAATAGGGGGGGGTGCAATCGGAAAATCAGAAATGGTCCTGATCGGAATCCAAACTACCTAATCCGATCTGATAGATCAGAATATTGGAGATGTCAATCGGAATAATACTAAACCCTTTTCCGATTTGGAGATCGGAAAGAGGGAGGGGTTGAGCAGTCGGAATAAGCTGATCGGAAAGGGGTTTAGACCCTTTCCGATTTATATGGGATTCGATAAAAAGCTAGTAAAAAGCTATTTTGATAAGCTAATCACCAAACATGAACGAATCTATAATAAAATGAACTAAATAAGCACAAATAAGAACTTATCCAAACTTAAAATAAGCAAACTTTTAAATCAAATCATAAAAAGATGAACTTTTTTAAGAAAACTTTTAAAAGTAAATAACCTAAAAGAAGCGAATAAGCCAATAAGCACACAAATCTTAAAGCTTAATCGAATGAAAGCTTATGTAAGCATAAAAAGATTAACTTTTTAAGCAAGAAATCATTAAGAACAACACGGATCAAATGAAATTCGCACCAAAATCAATCTAAAAATCAAAGAAAGGTAGAATGAGATGAAAGATTAAAAGCTTAACTAGAACTTGATTAATGAAATCAACAATATACAAATGTTTAATCTTGAAAGATTAAAAGAAAGAAAGATGGAAACTTAGTGAGAGAAAGTGGAGAACTTTCTCTCTCTAAAAACTAGAAAGAAAAGTGAAAAATGAAAACTAAAAACTAAAAGACTAACCACCCTCCTAATGTGTATTAGGAGGGTATTTATAGGGAAAAATGGAAGGAGTGCATGTGTTGCTTCTTCTTTCTTTCTTTCTTTCTTCACGTCTTCTCGACTCGACTTAATTCTTTGTCTTTCCTCGACGTCGTCTCGGGATTTGAACTTGTCTTAATAATTTTTCTTCTTTAATTTAGACTTGAGTTCTTTGACTTCTTTAAACTTCCGTCTTTAGACTTTTTCTCCGATAAATCTTCAGAATAGGCCTTGGACTTCCGTTCTTTTTGCATTCTTGATCTTTTGACTTCGTCTTTTCCCGTTTTCTTCGATAAAAGCCCGTGAAAGCCCGTGTTTTCTTCCTTTTTAATCTTTTGGTCCTAAAACACAATAAAAACACAAACCACGCATAATTCCGACTTTTACGACATAAAATACACATTTTGGTCTTGTTATTATTGGAAATAAGTGGTAAAAGGATAAGTGTTTTCACACTTATTACCCACCCAATAGCTTAAATCCCTTCACAGGCTTGGTGTCAACAAGCTTGAAAGAGCTTTTAGGCTTTTGGCTAGGGATTAGTACACAAAATAAGAAAAACAGAAAGAAGGATTTCACACTTTTCTAAAAGTTGAAAACCTTACAAACATAAACGTGCCTTAACCACAAGATTAAGGAAGGTTTATAACATAAAATGGAACTCAAATTTTAGCTAATCAAACACAAAACTCATAAAACACAAAAGAAAATTCAATAATTTCAGAAAACTAAACTTTTTATTTATAAAAAGGAATTACAAAGCATTAGCCAAAATCCTGAACAAAGGGCTACTCACATGTGAGACCCCCAAAATCTGACGTGGAACAACTCGGCAACGAGGGGGTAACACGTCATAGTACAAGAAACAATGAATTACAGTTCATACAAAGTTGACGAAATAAAAACACGTGCATTACATCATAAAAGGTCATAGTTTTTAAACATAGGTCCCAAAGTTTTAAAGCGGAAAATTATATTATTTCTTCTCGATTTATAACATAATGTTGCCTAAAATATATAATAAACTCCTGACAGTTTTTACTAAAAACAGTCTTTAAAAAGCATCACAGAAATCTCCAAGCTGCGATAATATCCTGCGGGCTCCCATCCAAGCAAAGTTAAGTAATAATACATGAGATTAAACATGTAAAATCGTCAACATAAAGTTGAGTGATATTCATAGGTTTAGCAACAAGGATGTGGAACACAAGCATTCATTTGTAAAACAAGTAGTATGGAGTATGGTTATATACGCCAACCATAGTCCGAAATCATTATTATTGTTGTTCAGTTCATGAACCGAAGCTTAACTCAATGTAAGTTCCTCTAGGGAGTATTCAGCCTAAATACTCAAGTATAAACGAATATTAGTGCGTCAAGGTAATCGGGATGGGGATAGTCAATCCCGATGGATCCACCCACAACATTCGCGCTTCGCGCAGTGCACCAGGACAATTAACGGTTCATGATCGGGAGAGGAAACTCAAGGCTAGACTAAAAAGCAATAATAATATTGAAAACCTGAAAATCATACATGTTCTGGATAGCATACAAGTTCTGGATAGCATACAGTTTTTAAATGGTTGTGTTCCACCATGTAAAATCTCACCCCGTGTTTAGAAACCATGTAAAAGTAAAAAGGGGCTATGAACTCACCTTAGCCACGAGGTAAGTCAATCACGGTACTCAGCAACTGAGTAGAAACGGTAGTGGTAGACGATCACCAACGATATGGATTCCCAGAAAACACGAAAAACCGCAACCTATCAAAATAAGGCGCGCGTTAAGACTCGAACTCAAGTATCGATATGTACTAAATATAACATGACTCAAACGTTTTCAAAGTATTCATGTTTCAAAACCAGTGACACGAACCAAATGAATTCATACAAACCTATTTATCCAACACTGCTCGTTCAAACACTTGTACACTTGAAATTGACTCGTTATACGACGCCAAGTTAACGCAAGTCAAACTATCCCTTTACCTTACTTGGACCAGTAGTTAAGTCATTTATATAATGACTAAACACTTGAGTAAGTCACCATGTCCAATAGTGAATACTCAAACTCACGCCACACAAACATTGAACTAAGTGTCCAAATACAAATCAGCATGTACACTCCAAATGTACACACCGATCTACCCTATCTAGAATTGTCCGATTTAGATGAAAATTGGTGTCAAGGTCACTTATAACCTGTCTAAGACCTCACTAAAACTTGAGCCAAATTTCTCACTTTAAAACTCATCAGCTCGACACTTTACTCGACTCCAAATTTAGGACATATTTGTACACTTGTTTTGTAAAACCGTTTATACCACTTTAAAAGTAGTAACCCGGCAATCCGCCTTTTGAAATCACTACTAGACGCATCAAACTCAGTTTGTAAACTTTGAAAATCAGTAGTATCAACTATCTAACCAAGCCTAAAGTCCCCGAGAGTCGACCCAAAATCAGCCACAATTTCGGATTGTGTCGACTTGCGTCTCCCGGTACACGAAAACTAAAACTAGCATAACTTTTGACTCGTAATGAGTTAGAAGCTCTATCTTATACCGAAACGAGCGTCTCAGAAAACTCTACAATAATATCAAATAATATCAGCCTTTACCAGACCTTAAAACCACGAAAAATCTGTTATAGACCTGCTGTCCTAAAATACCCTTTTAGAAAACAAGTCAAATCAATTTTCCCACCAAAGCTAATCATTCTCATACATCTAGGATCACTATAATATCATACCCATCAACCAAACACACTCCTAAACATATGCATGCATCAAAATCAAAAGATCAAAATAAAAAGTTAGAATTTTTAAACATCAAAACAACATAATCTTACCACAAACAACACATGCATGATGATTAAAACATCATACAACCATGATATCATAAGTTTATAAAAAATTAATGCATGTGGGATATTTTTGTATCATTAGAATCACCATTGAAATTTATGAGGTGGTCATAATTTAGTTTTTGTTAAATTATGGTGGATGATGGTGAAATAAGGGTGTTTTGTGGTGGTGGAGTGGCGGAAAGAAGGAGGGGGAGGGGAGGGTGTGTTTTTCTTTGTTAAAATGAATGTGTGTGTAAGTTGGTGGAAGAAAAAAGGTTTTTATATGGTAGTTTAAGCGGAGGGATCAATATTGCCTACTTTAAAACTTGCGGACTAAAAAAACAATAAATAGTTTTAAAAGGGTAGAAAATGGTTATTGGTAAATATTGAAAATATTTACGGGGCTCGGGTTTCGTAAAAATACTTTTCGAAAGTTACAATGCATCATATAAATGATTATATGATTTCCCGACACGACTTAATACGTAATTAAAACTAAATCGTCGAAAATATTAATTATTGAAATAATCGATAAATAAACGTAAACTTTTGGGCATCCGTCAGTATCGCGATCAGTAGGAATTCTCGTTGTACATTGATTTTGAATAAACTCGTTGTAAAACGCACGCGGGTGATTTTAAATCAAAAATTTTGATTTAAATTAAATATGGAAAAATAAAATAAAATTTTTATAATTCCATACAAAGTATTTATCGATGATCAGAAAAATACCTAAAAAGTAAAATTTAAAAATCTCAGTATTTACATATAGCAATACAAGAAAACGTAATAAGTTGGAAAATTCAAGAAGCACGAATAAAAAGAATTAAATAATGATTGGAAAGTACGGGTTCTCACAGTCTTCCCCCCTAAAGGAACTCTAGTCCCCAGAGTTCTCCTGAAAATAGTAGAAGATGCAAACAAGAGGAGGTACAAAGTGTAGAACAAAATTCATTGCTTCCCATGTAATTTCGGCACCACGGCGTACCTTCACAATTAGAATTCACTACGCTTCAGTTTCTTAGTTCCTTTTCGAATAAACTCTCAAACTAGGATTAGAATATTGACCTTTCAATACGGAGAATTATCACGGGATAGAACGAACACAAGAATCGCTTAAATGGACAAGGTGCGTTAAGGTGAATCGAGATTGATAATCAACAAGGGGTCGCAAGTCGTGCAACTGTAAAACATGACAATCTTAAAATGTAACAATCCAGTTACAAAAAAAATAGAAGGGAAAAATGAATAATATATGATCATTTAAGATACAAGCTGTCATAGTCAGTTGTCTAGGATTTTGGGATTACTTTAAAACTCAGTTAAAATATTTTCTTGATTAAAAGAAAATTTTACAAGGTGTAGTGATTTAAAATCAAACTATCTATTTTTAGTGAGTAAGCTGTTGCTATATCCTTTTCTTGATCTGAATTTTCAAAGCAAAAGTAGAACAGTTCTAATAGTTATCCTGATTGGCTTAAGAACTTTTGGGTGACTACATGAAATTATCGTTAAAACTCAGGTTCATCGTTACCATTAAAGAAAATTCAGATTTTCCAAATTATTTAGAATCATTGTTAGGAATTATAAATTAATTTAATAATTTCATTAGGTTGACAGTAAAGTACGATATAATCAATACTTTAAAAGATACAACTTGATATCCTTTTTAAATACTAGTTATAAATTTACCAAAGAGGATGTATAGATCCGGTACTTAACTTGAAACAGTTGTTTTGGTAATTTGAACATTTGATAAAATGTATAAAACGTTGTTAAAAATTAATAATAATTTTTAGAAATTCAAGAAGGCGATTAAGGTATCAAATGATAAACACGTAACTTTTTCTGGTTTTCAGAAAGTGACAAAATAGCAAACGATTATGAAACGAATATCGATCAACAATTAGAATACAAGCAATAGCACGAGAGATAAAAACGGAAGTCGTATCAACTCTTAACGAACATGATAGAATAGATGCGTCGATAATAATAAAAATAATGAGAAACAAAGAATTATAGCAATGATTAATTCACGAGTGTGGTGGACATCACCACAAAGGCTTATTATGTTCTCGGTGGTCGACATACAATCGAAGGAGAAAAGCCAAACAACGAATTTTCAAATTAAAGAAAATTCTTAAGAAGTCACTTGAGAGTAATTCCAGTAAAATGAGCAACATTCGCAATGAGAGGCGAAATCAACACATGGTTCATACGAACGAATTTCAAGACGATAAAGTCTAACACACATCATGACAAATATACGTAATCATCGTTCACGTCCAGTCATAGATCATTAATCGCGTCCAGAGACGTTTCGAAGGTCTACCAAAATAGATAAAGAAGGTCAATCGATGTAGAAGCATAACAACGTTGAAACTTTCAAGTATGGTATTAATGGTAAGAATTTAGGCAAATGGTAACGAAAATTTTATTATGAGGATGATGAGGTAACAAGTAAAGCAAAGGTCGTTGAATAATGAAATTTGTGCTCGAGGCATGTACTTTGTTCAAGAAAAGATAAGGGTTCATATGTGTAACTCGTGAATTGTTGCTACTCGCATAAGGTGTTAAAGTTTTCAAAACTTTATTTTATCAAACATTTTAAGGAACATAGTTAAAAGGTTGATTGTTGGTTAAATATTTAAGGTGACTACTATTCGGCCTTACATGGCTCCTTCTAAATTAAGCATAGGTGATCAGGCCATGCATAATTTAGGGCTAGCAATGCGATGCTCATCTTTGTCAAACCAGTATTATAGGTCATATTATTTAAAATATGTATATAATGCCATTTGAAAAAACAGAAATCAAAATAGTTTATGAAACTATTAGCCAATTAGTTACTGGCTAGATATTTAATCCAACAATTGTAATGTTACAAAATTCTTTACAAAACCCAAGGTAGAACAATTTGTGAGTATACATTGTAAAATTAATATAAATTAATTTTATAAGATAGCATTTAATTATTTAAGGAAGCCCAAATGAAATCTTTTGTAAAATATTTCGCAAACAATACCAGTTTGGGTTTATATGGTAACTTGTAAAATAGCGAGTGGGTTACATGAGGGTAATGAATAGTTCAAGACAGTCAATGAAATGGTTACAAGTTGATAAGGTTTCTAGAGGTTTAGCAGGAATCGCAGGATACACGTGCCAAGATGATAACGAACGATAAAAATAAGAACTTCAACCTCGGTCCAAATCAGTGGTACGATATAAACAAAAAAAAGGCGATGTAGAATGACGAATAAGTCATAAATAATTGAAAGGATACAGGAATCTGTATGTGTGTACATCGTAATTAATTTGACAATAATATACTTTTAAGGAAGTAGGGTACCAGTTAACCAATAGTACAATCACTCCGAAAAGTTTCTATATTAGGAAGTTACCGAATATCAAAAGTTCAAGATCTATGTATATGTATGACCGAACTCAATTCACTATTTGTAAACGTTTTCAAACGCAATCAATGTTTGGTAGTTGTAAAATCTCATTAGTTAAAGTTTTACGAACTCACACGAACTCAAAAACGCTTCAAAAACCATACTTTTAACTTCTATCAGTTTTGATCTTTTTAGTCAACTTGACTCTTGGGTTTGACTAGACCAATTGATTCACTAAATGACATTTTAAGACTCGAAGTCTAGAGTAATTCGGTGTAAAACAACGTTTCAGACAACTTTCTAGTTTTACTCGAGACTTAAAACGGAATAAAAATGGACGAAAATGCCCTTGCATTAAATCTGTCAACAAAATGATATTTTAGCATTTTTCAGAAAATAACTTCTTAGATTTTACAATCTCAAATGTGCGTAACCTGCTCGATTTTAAAGTTTACTGGTAAAAATATTATGTCCTAAACGAACATCTCAACAGGTAAAAATATATATTTTTATGTCTAAAGTTATACAAATATTTTCTCGACGCAGCTTGAAATTAAATCTAAATTTCATGATAACTCAAAATTAATGTACACACAAAACTAGTGGATCGCATAATGACGAAAGAGAATAAACTATATAATTGATCATGTAAAGAAAACACAGTATAGAAATGGTTCAAGAATGCCAACGATAATCTGAGAGATAAAAAATGATGCATATCATCAGTGTCTTCGGCTACAAGATGCAATGCAGGAAGGTCTCCTAGCGGCGTGATTTTTCCAAAATCACAAGACATACCGAGAAAGAAAAAAAATATTAACAAGTCACACTCCTGAGGCAAGGAGGTTTAATGAAAAAGTGAGTATACAAGTAGGATCGAATTCCAAACAATTGCCACATAATAAATGACGATCATGCGTTCAAGGTACAACGGATGTTGTAATTCGAAGTCGAAACGTAGAATGGTCAATGAAATAAGATGTATTCCATGTACAAGTGTCGTGTAAAACTGTGACGTAAAGCTCAATCAAGATTACGAAAACCCACGATATTATTCAGCACTGATTCAACGAATTCTTCGATATGTGTGACTCACATGGTGTCCTTTAGTCTTTTCCGAAGACACATTGAACTACACAATGGTCTATAGACTAGATATTCAATCACGAACGGTCGGAAAGAAAATCTGCGTATCTATATAGATATTTTAAAGAAATAAACAATGAAAGCAACATGCACGGTAGTAAGAATGAAAATCAGGAGTTTTATCGAAAACAACACTTATTCAATTCCGAACAATGGTATCTTGAGAGTATGCACAACATGTATCAGCGAGTCGAGAAAAATAGACGGTTCAAAACGAACGAGCATATGAAGTCAGTCGTATCACGCATAAATGAGATAGCAATAGTACTCAGAAGAATGAGTATGAAAAATTGGCAGTACACGCCCTCTGAATACAAGTATGTAACGTCATAACGATATAAAATCATCGTAACTAGACAAGTTCACAAGAACAAGAATTCCAGAAATACAGTAAGAGCAGATGTAATCACTGTAATATCGAATTATAATCCATGAAGCACAAGGCTCTGAAAAGACATAGTAATTATCGCCATTTAGGTAATGTAATATTTCAACACGAAATCACGAGAAGAAATATCATAATGATAATTAAAAGTAAATAATAAGGATTAGAGAGTTACTCCCGCAGACATAGAACAATATTGGCAGATTCTGTGGTTGACACTTAAGAACAATAAAATGTTTGAACTTTCGGTTATAGACTAAGTTTTGAAAAACGACTCAGTTCCCTATAACCATGGCTCTGATACCAATCTGTGAGACCCCCAAAATCTGACGTGGAACAACTAGGCAAAGAGGGGGTAACACGTCATAGTACAAGAAATAATGAATTACAGTTCATACAAAGTTGACGAAATAATAACATGTGAATTACATCATAAAAGGTCATAGTTTTTAAACATAGGTCCCAAAGTTTTAAAAGCGGAAAGTTATATTATTTCGTCTCTATTTATAACATAATGTTGCCTAAAAGATATAATAAACTCCTGACAGTTTTTACTAAAAACAGTCTTTTAAAAGCATCACAGAAATCTCCAAGCTGCGATAATATCCTGCGGGCTCCCATCCAAGCAAAGTTAAGTAATAATACTTGAGATTAAACATGTAAAATCGTCAACATAAAGTTGAGTGATATTCATAGGTTTAGCAATAAGGATGTGGAACACAAGCATTCATTTGTAAAACAAGTAGTATGGAGTATGGTTATATACGTCAACCATAGTCCGAAATCGTTATTATTGCTGTTCAGTTCATGAACCGAAGCTTAACTCAATGTAAGTTCCTCTAGGGAGTATTCAGCCTAAATACTCAAGTATAAACGAATATTAGTGCGTCAAGGTAATCAAGACGGGGATAGTCAATCCCGATGGATCCACCCATAACATTCGCGCTTCGCGCAATGCACCAGGACAATTAACGGTTCATGATCGGGAGAGGAAACTTAAGGCTAGACTAAAAAGCAATAATAATATTGAAAACCTGAAAATCATACATGTTCTGGATAGCATACAAGTTCTGGATAGCATATAGTTTTTAAATGGTTGTGTTCCACCATGTAAAATCACACCCCGTGTTTAGAAACCATGTACAAGTAAACAGGGGCTATGAACTCACCTTAGCCACAAGGAAAGTCAATCACGGTACTCAGCAACTGAGTAGAAACGGTAGTGGTAGACGATCACCGATGATATGGATGCCCGGAAAACACGAAAAACCGCAACCTATCAAAATAAGGCGCGTTAAGACTCGAACTCAAGTATCGATATGTATTAAATATAACATGACTCAAATGTTTTCAAAGTATTCATGTTTCAAAACCAGTGACACGAACCAAATGAATTCATACAAACCCATTTATTCAACACTGCTCGTTTAAACACTTGTACACTTGAAATTGACCCGTTACACGACGTCAAGTTAACGTAAGTCAAACTATCCCTTTACCTTGCTTGGACCAGTAGTTAAGTCATTTATATAATGACTAAACACTTGAGTAAGTCAGCATGTCCAATAGTGAATACGCAAACTTACGCCACACAAACATTGAACTAAGTGTCCAAATACAAATCAGCATGTACACTCCAAATGTACACACCGATCTACCCTATCTAGACTTGTCCGATTTAGATGAAATTTGGTGTCAAGGTCACTTATAACCTGTGTAAGACCTCACCAAAATTTGAGCAAAAGTTCTCACTTTAAAACCCATCAGCTCGACACTTTACTCGACTCCAAATTTGGGACAGATTTGTGCACTTGTTTTGTAAAACCGTTTATACCACTTTAAAAGTACTAACTCGACAATCCGCCTTTTGAAATCACTACTAGACTCGTCAAACTCAGTTTTTAAACTTTGAAAATCAGTAGTATCAACTATCTAACCAAGCCTAAAGTCCTCGAGAGTCGACCCAAAATCAGCCACAATTTCGGATTGTGCCGACTTGCGTCTCCCGGTACACGAAAACTAAAACTAGCATAACTTTGACTCGTAATGAGTTAGAAGCTCTATCTTATACCGAAACGAGCGTCTCGGAAAACTCTACAACAATATCAAATAACATCAGCCTTTCCCAGACCTTAAACCCACGAAAAATCTGTTATAGACCTGGTGTCCTAAAATACCCTTTTAGAAAACAAGTCACATCAAATTTCCCACCAAAGCTAATCATTCCCATACCTCTAGGATCACTATACTATCATACCAATCAACCAAACACACTCCTAAACATATGCATGCATCAAAATCAAAAGATCAAAATAAAAACTTAGACTTTTTAAACATCAAAACAACATAATCTTACCACAAACAACACATGCATGATGATTAAAACATCATACAACCATGAAATCATAAGTTTATAAAGACTTGATGCATGTGGGATATTTTTGTGTCATTGGAATCAACATTGAAATTTATGAGGTGGTCATAATTTAGTTTTTGTTAAATTATGGTGGATGATGGTGAAATGAGGGTGTTTTGTGGTGGTGGAGTGGCATAAAGAAGGAGGGGGAGGGGAGGGTGTGTTTTTCTTTGTTAAAATGAATGTGTGTGTAAGTTGGTGGAAGAAAAAAGGTTTTGATATAGTAGTTTAAGTGGAGGGATCAATATTGCCAATTTTAAAACTTGCGGACTAAAAAAACAATTAATAGTTTTAAAAGGGTATAAAATGGTTATTGATAAATATTGTAAATATTTACGGGGCTCGGGTTTCGTAAAAATACTTTTCAAAAGTTACAATGCATCATAAAAATGATTATATGATTTCCCGACACTACTTAATACGTAATTAAAACTAAATCGTCGAAAATATTAATTATCGAAATAATCGATAAATAAACGTAAACTTTTGGGCATCCGTCGGTATCGCGATCACTAGGAATTCTTGTTGTACATTGATTTTGAATAAACTCGTTGTAAAACGCACGCGGGTGATTTTAAATCAAAAATTTTGATTTAAATTAAATATGGAAAAATAAAATAAACTTTTTATAATTCCATACAAAGTATTTATCGATGATCAGAAAATACCTAAAAAGTAAAATTTAAAAATCTCAGTATTTACATATAGCAATACAAGAAAACGTAATACGTTAGAAAATTCAAGAAGCACGAATAAAAAGAATAAAATAGAAAGTACGGGTTCTCACAGTCTTCCCCCCTAAAGGAACTCTAGTCCCCAGAGTTCTCCTGAAAACAGTAGAAGATGCGAACAAGAGGAGGTACAAAGTGTAGAACAAAATTCAGTGCTTCCCAGGTAATTTCTGCACCACGGCGTACCTTCACAATTAGAATTCACTACGCTTCAGTTTCTTAGTTCCTTTTCGAATAAATTCTCAAACTATGTTTAGAAAATGACCTTTCAATACGGAGAATTATCACGGGATAGAACGAACACAAGAATCGATTAAATGGACAAGGTGCGTTAAGATGAATCAAGATTGATAATCAACAAGGGGTCGCAAGTCGTGCAACTGTAAAACATGACAATCTTAAAACGTAACAATCCAGTTACAAAAGAAATAGAAGGGAAAAAAGAATAATATATGATCATTTAAGATACAAGTTGTCATAGTCAGTTGTCTAGGATTTTGGGATTACTTTAAAACTCAGTTAAAATATTTTCTTGATTAAAATAAAATTTTACAAGGTGTAGTGATTTAAAATCAAACTATCTATTTTTAGTGAGTAAGCTGTTGCTATATCCTTTTCTTGATCAGAATTTTCAAAGCAAAAGTAGAACAGTTCTAAATAGTTATCCTGATTGGCTAAAGAACTTTTGGGTGACTACATGAAATTATCGTTAAAACTCAGGTTCATCGTTACCATTAAAGAAAATTCAGATTTTCCAAATTATTTAGAATCATTGTTAGGAATTATAAATTAATTTAATAATTTCATTAGGTTGACAGTAAAGTACGATATAATCAATACTTTAAAAGATACAGCTTGATATCCTTTTTAAATACTAGTTATAAATTTACCAAAGAGGATGTATAGATCCGGTACTTAACTTGAAACAGTTATTTTGGTAATTTGAACATTTGATAAAATGTATAAAACGTTCTTAAAAATTAATAATAATTTTTAGAAATTCAAGAAGGAGATTAAGGTATCAAATGATAAACATGTAACTTTTTCTGGTTTTCAGAAGGTGACAAAATAGCAAACGATTATGAAACTGATAGGTGTGTAAACACCCATCTTTTCTACCACTTAATTACAATAATAACCGGACCAAAATGTGTATTTTATGTCTTTTATGTCGGAATTATGCGTGGTTTGTGTTTTTGTTGTGATTTAGGACGAAAAGGTGAAAAGTGGAGAAAACACGGACATTCACGGGCATTTACGGACTTTTATTGAAGAAAAAGATGAAAGACGAAGTCAAGAAGTCAAGAGTGCAAAAAGAACGGAAGTCCAAGACCAATTCTGAAGATTTATCGAAGAAAAAGTCAAAAGACGGAAGTTTATCAAAAGCCGAAGAATTCAAGTCTATTTTATTGAAGAATTTAAAGACGAGTTCAAAGAAATCCCGAAGCCAAAAGTCCTTTAAGTCCAAGTTTAAAGAAGATTAGAAGAAAAGGACTAAGCATGCAATTAATGAAGATTAAAGAAGGAAGGACTTAAGCTTGTAATTAAGAGAAAAGGAAAGAGGGGAGGAAGCTTCCTAATCCTCCCCTATATATAGATTAGGACTAGTTAATTATTTTTCTTGTTGGCTAAGTGTGACAATTAGTTTTCCACCATTTACTTAACTTGCACCTTAAATTCATGTCATTTAAATACTTGTCAATTTAAATACCTTGTCTTGCACCTTAAATTCATTTAATTTCAAGTAAGTTTCCATTTAATTCTTGTCAATCTTTACTTTATCTTGTTAATCTCTCATCTACCTTTCTTAATCTTTGATTTTTAAGTTTATGTTTATGTCCATGTTCTTATTTTGATCAAGTGGGTTTTTAATTATTGTGGTTAAATTTGTTTGTTTTGTTGAGTTAAATTGTTTGTTTATGTTTAATTGTTGATTTGTTATTAGTTTAGCTTAATCGTTTGCTTGATTTTGGTTAAATCTGTGTTATATTCTTGTTTCTGTTATCCCTTGTTCTTCGAGGCGTTTGTTTCTGTGTTTGATCATTCCCAGGAAATTTCCGAACCAAGAGGGAGGGAGTTCTTTCATTCGGAACTTCAAAGTTCAGGATCAAGGGCTTCATCCGGAAGAGTTCCGGATCAGCAAAAACTTCCGAGTCAGCATTGTTCATTCGGAACTCAAAAAGTTCCGGATCAATAGACTTCATACGGAACTCAAAAAGTTCCGGATCAAGAAGATTCATTCGGAACTCAAAAGTTCCGGATCAACTCGAAAGTTCCGGACGAAGGATAAGTTCCGAATCAGCCAGATCTTCCGAACCAAGTTCCGGGTCAATAAGTTCCGAGTCAAGAGTGTTTCATTCGGAAGAAGTTACGGATCAACATCTTTTTGTTCATTCGGAACTTAAAAGTTCCGAATTAAGGTCTAAGTTCCGGATCAAGCCAGTTCATTCGGAAGTTTTGAACTTCCGAATCAAGGGTTCTGTAAGGTTCTTTTTAGTTTTTCTTTTTAAGTTCTGTCTTTTATTTTCAAGCTTTATTTTTCCCGCCTTTTATTTAGTTGCATTTTAAATTTGCCTTAGCTTTATTTTTAGACTTGCCTTAGTTTAAGTTTTAGTTGCATTTTAAGATTGCTTTAGTTAGATTTAAGTTTGCGTCATTTACTTTTAGTGCCCTTTAACTTCAGTCACGTTTTAAATACTTGCCCATTATTTTTAATTAGATTTAGATTTACTTTAATTGCACTTTTACTTTAAAGTTTTGCACTTTTATTTTAAATACTACAACGACACATCTTTGTTTCACCAAAGAACAATAGAGTCACATAGAGAACCTAGACCAATTCGATTAGACACACATCAAAGAACTTAATCTTAATTTTTATACGGGAAAAATCCGTGTATCAAATGGCGCCGCTGCCGGCTCTTTTCGTAAAGATTAACGGGTTTCTGTGAGAGACGCGTTGCTTTTTGGGATCCGTTCACTTGTGAGCGTTACTTTTCTTGCATAAAAAATTCAAAAAAAATCATAAAAATTAAAAATTGATAAAAATACATAAAAATTAAAAATTTCAAAAATCCAAAAAGATTTTATCTTTATTGTGTATATATATTGTTTTTGTGTTTGGTTTTGTTTTCTTTTGCATTTTCAGGTGTATGCGTACTAGATCTTCTAATTATCAAGAGCCCGAGACTCAAGAAGATTTAGCTATGTCAGGTGTGAACAACAATAATCCACCGCACCCTAATAATAACAACAATGTTCTTCCACAGCCCGATCTTCGGACCATGGAGGAGCTTTGTCAACCAACAATGTTTGGACGAGGAGGACCGATTGCGCCGATGCAAATCAACGCTCCTGAGTTTTCGTTGAAGCACCACATGATTCAGCAAGTACAAACAAACCCATTCCGTGGATTGCCTGATGATGATGCCAACAAACACCTCGACAAGTTCATTACAATCACCCAAAGCATGAAGTTGGCTGGTGCCACAATGGATGAACTTCGCCTACAACTCTTTCCACATACTTTATTACATCATGCCGAGAAATGGTTTGATCGTCTCCCGAAGAATTCAATTCACACTTGGGATGACATGACTCAACGATTTTTATCGCGCTACTTTCCACCATCCATGGTCACTAGCCTTCACAATCAAATCAGCGGTTTCATGCAAGACCCTGATGAATCTCTTTTTGATGCTTGGGAGCGATATAATGTCTTGATCGATAGATGTCCAAACCACAACATGCTCCCTGTGACCTTAATCGATACTTTCTACAACGGTTTGACTTTTCGAGATCGTGATACGATTAATGCAGCCGTCGGTGGCACATTCATGAAAAGGAGACCCGAGGAGTGTAGAGAGCTAATTGAGAACATGACTACTCATCATAAAAACTGGGATTCCTCTGCTTCTTCAAGGAACAACCCGAGAGTCAATGTTTTCTCTACTTCAGCAAACCCTGAGATGACCGAACTCACCCGCATGATGACCGAAATGAGCAAAAGTATTACGCTTCTAGCTTCAAACCAACAACAACAACAAGTTAAAGCGGTTGCTAATCCTTGTGAAACATGTGGCGGTCCTCACTCATACACCGATTGTCCTTCTACACAAGGAAATCCGGAAAATGTGTATGCAGCTTATGGTAATTATTCACCGGAAAATTACCAAGCTAGACAACAAGGGATAGAAATCTGCTGAGTTACCGATCCAACAATTACCTTTCACCCGGTTTTTCTCCTCAAAACCAAAACCCCGCCAACAACTACAATAGAAGCAACCAAATCCCACCAAGAGCTTCTAATCCTTATCACCCACCCGCTCAACAAGCCCCACCCATTAACCCCGATGTTGAAGCCACAATGAGAACCCAAGGTGAGCAAATCAAGAATCTACAAAGCCAAATTATCAATCTTAGAGGAGATATCACGAAGCAAGGAAATGAGATAAGGTCCGATGTTCGTGATAATATTCAATCCTCCTTCAGCACTCAAACGAATGAATTAAAGAATCTGTTGGCTAGTTTCTTGCCCGCAGCTCAACCTTCTTCTTCGAGTTCTCTACCTTCAAACACCGTCACCAATCCGCGAGCAAATGTGAGTGCTATTACTACCCGTAGTGGAGTCACCATCGTAGGACCACCAATCCCACCCCCATCATCTACACCTCCTCCACCACCATGTATCCCTACTCCTCCTACACCTAGTATTAGTGCACCATTACCGTCTCCGCCTCGTCATGACGATGTATCTCGGAAGGACCCTTCAACATCCCAACCTTTACCGACTACACCTTCACCTTCCACCTATAAACCCAAAATCCCATACCCTTCTCGTTTAGGCAAGACCAACGATCTAACAAAGGAGGACTCTCAAGTGACAAACTATATCAAGATGATTTCTCAAATGTCCTTCAGCATTAGTTTTCTTGAAGCACTTGTCCACATGCCCAAATTTGTTAAAGCATTTAAGGAATTGCTTAACAAGAAGGAGAAGCTGATTGAACTCGCCAACACACGCTTAAATGAAAACTGCTCTGCAGTTCTTCTTAGAGAACTTCCGGAAAAGCTTGGAGATCCCGGTCGTTTTGTGTTGCCTTGCGTGTTCAACAAAACTGAAGAATTGACTGCCCTTGCTGATCTCGGGGCTAGTATTAATCTTATGCCTTTGAGTGTTTGGAAAACACTATCATTACCCGACCTCACTCCAACGAAGATGACTCTCGAACTTGCAAATCGCACTCTCGCTTACCCTGTTGGTATAGCCGAAGACGTGTTCATTAAAGTTGGCGCATTTACTTTCCTGGTCGATTTTATCGTAGTTGATTATGAAATGGACCCTCGTATTCCTTTAATACTTAGTCGGCCATTCTTGAGAACCGGACGTGCTTTAGTGGATGTTGCCGAAGGTGAGTTAATCTTAAGAGTCGGGAATGACTCACAAATTTTCAAAATGGGGAAGCTTACAGGCAAATACTATGGACGAGAATCAGTGAATATGATTAATGTGCTCGATGACTTTGTCGTCTACAACAATCCTCTATTCGAGTCTTGCAACGATAATCCACTCTTTCAAGATGATATGGATGATTCTCGCTCCACTTTGGAAGCTTCCCCCATTTATGATTCTCCACAGGTCTTTAATGCTTATGATGATGATTCTAGCTCAGATTCAGATGATTTTGATTGTACTTCTGAGTATCCCGAGCTGCACACTTTCGATGATTTTGATGAGGCTGATACTCTCTCGAGCGATTCTTCACATGATGAAGATCCTCCGCCATCACTCGATCCTACTTTGGACGATTACTCATTTGAGGAAGACTTCTCTGAATTTTTCAACACTTACTTCCCTCATGAGAGTGATGCTCCTCCTTTGGACTTTGAAGATTATCGTCTTGATCCTACTTTGGATTTGAAGCACATTCTTTCAAAGGAGAAGAAACTGGTCGACACCAATATCCGTTGCACGTATGATTTGATACCTCTTTGTCCCCTTTCTAAGGACGAGGTTGTGCTTCTTTGCGGATCTTCTTCACACTCTGCTGAGCCTGAGTGCTATTTTCCCCTAAAGGAATAGGTGTTCGACCCCGGTATTGAAATCTTTAAGCCATCTCAGTATCCACCTGATGAAATAAAAGGAAAAATCTTTGGAAATTTTGAAGACATGCTTGCACCTCACCATACTTGCTTCCACCATGCTCCATCTTTGCTTAAGGGAACCTTGCCACTTCTTCTTTGGCTTGCCTTGTTCGCCTTAAGCTCGTGCTATTTAGTGGACGAAAACTATGTATTTGATCCTGGTGGATATGTTTCATGCTTTTTCCGTTGATGATCAAGGTCGAGTCAGGCTCATGACTCGGTTAACAAAAATCAAGCGCTTCTTGGGAGGCAACCCATGCATCTATCTTTTCGATTTCTTTATCATAAGTGTAGGGGAGACCCGTTGGTTTTCTTTCCTCTCCTCACTTCTTAATCAGGGATTCGAGCTTCAATGATCCACTCTCGATGATTCTTGACGACCCGTGATTCCGTGTTCTACTTCTTCCCGGTTCTATCCTAAACTCTTTTCGATTCACAATTTTATATTTTCTCAATATTAAAATAGGAATCTCTTTAGTTGTCTTTTCCTTAGCGAGATTTAAACAAAGTGCACAATGTCCTAAGTGTAGGGGAGTTTACTCCCACATGCTTAAACATTGAGGACAATGTTTATCTTAAGTGTAGGGGGGACTTCTATCGAAGTTAAGTGGCCTTTTCCTTGTATTTGTCCTCATTTTAACCGGAAAATCAATTTTTCGACATTTTTCAAAATTTTTGATCTATTTTGGCCCATTAGTTTTTCCCCTTTGTATAGTTATTTTCTTTCCTTATTAGAATAAATGCTAATAAAGTGGTTTTAATTTTCAAACGTTGTGAATCTTTTGACTCAACCCGAGTTTGCTCTAGCTAGTATCCTTAACGTGTTTAAGTCAAGTTTTGCTAGGCTTTTATATAGGGAGCTATAAAACGCGAAAGTCTTAACTCTCACGGGTTAAGAACAAGAACTTTTCGCAAGTTCCTATAATTGATCCTAGAGAGTCGTTTATCAAGGGAACTTTAAAACGCGAATTCTAAACTTGAAAAAGCCTAAGAATTTGCAAGATCCTATAGGCGACTCGAAAACCCAAAACTTTGATTTAATAGGCTAAGCATCCACGAGTCTCATTACTTGAGATTTTAAACTGTGGAGAACGAGAGATGATAGAGCCAATTATAAGTTCGGAATTCTTTCGTGAATTTATGTGAGTTAATTATGAGCCTATTCTCCCATCGCTTGCTAATAATTTATCTGCTAATAAATAAGGTTGTACGATTTGAAAAGTTACTTAGCTTCTAGCCCAAGATCGTTTAAAAGTTGCTCGGTATGGATTAGAGTTCATAGCCAAGGCATAACTTATTGAAGCGGGATGCGAAGATTGGCGAGTCCGAAAAGGCCCTAACAAGGCATGAGGGCTATATTTTGTTGCTAAAGATCCAAAGTGATGTGAATAATCATTTATCGAAAATCAATATGAAGGATCGAGACACACGACTAAAAGCAAAAACTCCCAAAAGTCATGGAGAAGTGCATCCGAAAAGACCCTAACAAGGTATGAGGATAAATAGATCCAAGTCATAAAAGGAGCGGATCGTTGTATATCAAAGTCCAAAATAAAGATTGGAGAAAAATGAAGAAGTCGTGGTCAAAGTATGAATCTCTCAAAACTTCAAGAAAAGAAACTCCATTTATGAAGAGAAGACCATAATTTCATGAACGTCTCTCAAGGTTTGAAGTATGAAGTCGCTGCCAAATATCGGTCCGAGAAAGGTCTCAAATCGCGAAACGAGTTATGCCAAGATATGAACTTTACGAGGTCCCGAGAAGTAGTTTTAAAAGATTTTGTCCTTTAGCTAACTATTGATTAAATCGTTCACTTTATTTTCAGACTTAATAACTATCGAAATAAGTCAACAATGCATCCTCGTGATCATTTAAGACAACAATAAAATATAAGAGATACGCCTAGGAATAAGGGAGTCTAAGTGAATAATTGGCCCACATGAGTTCGTGATAGTTTACTAACTTATAATAACAATGATCTCGTTTTTAAGCTTGGTTTGGAGAAAGTGAAAACTTGAGGATGATGATTGTTCATAACATTTCCAAAACCCGAGGTATGCTTTTGATTTCTTTATTTTGTATGTTTTTAATTTTCTATCTCTTTAATAAAGGCCACTATGGATTGATTATGATGAAAAATGTAAACGTGCTTTGTAACTAATGCATTGCATGAGGACATTGCAATGGTCAAGTGTAGGGGATTTGATAGGTGTGTAAACACCCATCTTTTCTACCACTTAATTACAATAATAACCGGACCAAAATGTGTATTTTATGTCTTTTATGCCGAAATTATGCGTGGTTTGTGTTTTTGTTGTGATTTAGGACGAAAAGGTGAAAAGTGGAGAAAACACGGACATTCACGGGCATTTACGGACTTTTATTGAAGAAAAAGATGAAAGACGAAGTCAAGAAGTCAAGAGTGCAAAAAGAACGGAAGTCCAAGACCAATTCTGAAGATTTATCGAAGAAAAAGTCAAAAGACGGAAGTTTATCAAAAGCCGAAGAATTCAAGTCTATTTTATTGAAGAATTTAAAGACGAGTTCAAAGAAATCCCGAAGCCAAAAGTCCTTTAAGTCCAAGTTTAAAGAAGATTAGAAGAAAAGGACTAAGCATGCAATTAATGAAGATTAAAGAAGGAAGGACTTAAGCTTGTAATTAAGAGAAAAGGAAAGAGGGGATGAAGCTTCCTAATCCTCCCCTATATATAGATTAGGACTAGTTAATTATTTTTCTTGTTGGCTAAGTGTGACAATTAGTCTTCCACCATTTACTTAACTTGCACCTTAAATTCATGTCATTTAAATACTTGTCAATTTAAATACCTTGTCTTGCACCTTAAATTCATTTAATTTCAAGTAAGTTTCCATTTAATTCTTGTCAATCTTTACTTTATCTTGTTAATCTCTCATCTACCTTTCTTAATCTTTGATTTTTAAGTTTATGTTTATGTCCATGTTCTTATTTTGATCAAGTGGGTTTTTAATTATTGTGGTTAAATTTGTTTGTTTTGTTGATTTAAATTGTTTGTTTATGTTTAACTGTTGATTTGTTATTAGTTTAGCTTAA
The DNA here is from genome assembly GCA_025667525.1 of Glebionis coronaria. Lineage (NCBI taxonomy): Eukaryota > Viridiplantae > Streptophyta > Magnoliopsida > Asterales > Asteraceae > Glebionis > Glebionis coronaria. The sequence goes on along the minus strand of CM046877.1, from coordinate 285,797,447 downwards.
TCGTTTGCTTGATTTTGGTTAAATCTGTGTTATATTCTTGTTTCTGTTATCCCTTGTTCTTCGGGGCGTTTGTTTCTGTGTTTGATTATTCCCAGGAAACTTCCGAACCAAGAGGGAGGGAGTTCTTTCATTCGGAACTTCAAAGTTCAGGATCAAGGGCTTCATCCAGAAGAGTTCCGGATCAGCAAAAACTTCCGAGTCAGCATTGTTCATTCGGAACTCAAAAAGTTCCGGATCAATAGACTTCATTCGAAACTCAAAAAGTTCCGTATCAAGAAGATTCATTCGGAACTCAAAAGTTCCGGATCAACTCGAAAGTTCCGGACGAAGGACAAGTTCTGAATCAGCCAGATCTTCCGAACCAAGTTCCGGGTCAATAAGTTCCGAGTCAAGAGTGTTTCATTCGGAAGAAGTTCCGGATCAACATCTTTTTGTTCATTCGGAACTTTAAAGTTCCGAATCAAGGTCTAAGTTCCGGATCAAGCCAGTTCATTCGGAAGTTTTGAACTTCCGAATCAAGGGTTCTGTAAGGTTCTTTTTAGTTTTTCTTTTTAAGTTCTGTCTTTTATTTTCAAGCTTTATTTTTCCCGCCTTTTATTTAGTTGCACTTTAAATTTGCCTTAGCTTTATTTTTAGACTTGCCTTAGTTTAAGTTTTAGTTGCATTTTAATATTGCTTTAGTTAGATTTAAGTTTGCGTCATTTACTTTTAGTGCCCTTTAACTTCAGTCACGTTTTAAATACTTGCCCATTATTTTTAATTAGATTTAGATTTACTTTAATTGCACTTCTACTTTAAAGTTTTGCACTTTTATTTTAAATACTACAACGACACATCTTTATTTCACCAAAGAACAATAGAGTCACATAGAGAACCTAGATCAATTCGATTAGACACACATCAAAGAACTTAATCTTAATTTTTATACGGGCAAAATCCGTGTATCAGAAACGAATATCGATCAACAATTAGTATACAAGCAATAGCACGAGGGATAAAAACGGAAGTCGTATCAGCTCTTAACGAACATGATAGAATAGATGTGTCGATAATAATAAAAATAATGAGAAACAAATAATTATAGCAATGATTAATTCACGAGTGTGGTGGACATCACCAAAACGGCTTATAATGTTCTCGGTGGTCGACATACCATCGAATGAGAAAAGCCACACAACGAATTTTCAAATTAAAGAAAATTCTTAAGAAGTCACTTAAGAGTAATTCCAGCTAAATGAGCAACATTCGCAATGAGAGGCGAAATCAACACATGGTTCATAGGAACGAATTTCAAGACGATAAAGTCTAACACACATCATGACAAATATACGTAATCATCGTTCACGTCCAGTCATAAATCATTAATCGCGTCCAGAGACGTTTCGAAGGTCTACCAAAATAGATAAAGAAGGTCAATCGATGTAGAAGCATAACAACGTTGAAACTTTCAAGTCTGGTATTAATGGTAAGAATTTAGGCAAATGGTAACGAAAATTGTATTACGAGGATGATGAGGTAACAAGTAAAGCAAAGGTCGTTGAATAATGAAATTTGTGCTCGAGGCATGTACTTTGTTCAAGAAAAGATAAGGGTTCATATGTGTAAGTCGCGAATTTTTGCTACTCGCATAAGGTGTAAAAGTTTTCAAAACTTTATTTTACCAAACTTTTTAAGGAACATAGTTAAAAAGTTGATTGTTGGTTAAATATTTAAGTTGACTACTATTCGGCCTTGCATGGCTCCTTCTAAATTAAGCATAGGTGATCAGGCCATGCATAATTTAGGACTAGCAATGCGATGCTCATCTTCGTCAAACCAGTATTACAGGTCATATTATTTAAAATATGTATATAATGCCATTTGAAAAAACAGAAATCAAAATAGTTTATGAAACTATTCGCCAATAAGTTACTGGCTAGATATTTAATCCAACAATTGTAATGTTACAAAATTCTTTACAAGACCCAAGGTAGAACAATTTGTGAGTATACATTGTAAAATTAATATAAATTAATTTTATAAGATAGCATTTAATTATTTAAGGAAGCCCAAATGAAACCTTTTGTAAAATATTTCGCAAACAATACCAGTTTGGGTTTATATGGAAACTTGTAAAATAGCGAGTGAGTTACATGAGGGTAATGAATAGTTCAAGGCAGTCAATGAAATGGTTACAAGTTGATAAGGTTTTAAGAGGTTTAGCAGGAATCGTCAGGATACACGTGCCAAGATGATAACGAACGATAAAAATAAGAACTTCAACCTCGGTCCAAATCGGTGGTACGACATAAACAAAAAAAGGCGATGTAGAATGACGAATAAGTCATAAATAAAAGAAAGGATAAAGGAATCCGTATGTGTGTGCATCGTAATTAATTTGACAATAATATACTTTTAAGGAAGTAGGGTACCAGTTAACCAATAGTACAATCACTCCGAAAAGTTTCTATATTAGGACGTTACCGAATTTCAAAAGTTCAAGATCTATGTATATGTATGACCGAACTCAATTTACTATTTGTAAACGTTTTCAAACGCAATCAATGTTTGGTAGTTGTAAAATCTCATTAGTTAAAGTTATACGAGCTCACACGAACTCAAAAATGCTTCAAAAACCATACTTTTAACTTCTATCAGTTTTGATCTTTTTAGTCAACTTGACTCTTGGGTTTGACTAGACCAATTGATTCACTAAATGACATTTTAAGACTCGAAGTCTAGAGTAATTCGTTGTAAAACAACGTTTCAGACAACTTTCTAGTTTTACTCGAGACTTGAAACGGAATAAAAATGGACGAAAATGCCCTTGCATTAAATCTGTCAACAAAATGATATTTTAGCATTTTTCAGAAAATAACTTCTTAGATTTTACAATCTCAAATGAGCGTAACCTGCTCGATTTTAAAGTTTACTGGTAAAAATATTATGTCCTAAACGAACATCTCAACAGGTAAAAATATGTATTTTTATGTCTAAAGTTATACAAATATTTTCTCGACGCAGCTTGAAATTAAATCTAAATTTCATGATAACTCAAAATTTATGTACACATAAAACTAGTGGATCGCATAATGACGAAAGAGAATAAACTGTATAATTGATCATGTAAAGAAAACACAGTATAGAAATGGTTCAAGAATGCCAACGATAATCTGAGAGATAAAAAACGATGCATATCATCAGTGTCTTCGGCTGCAAGATGCAATGCAGGAAGGTCTCCTGGCGGCGTGATTTTTCCAAAATCACAAGACATACCGAGAAAGAAACAAAATATTAACAAGTCACACTCCTGAGGCAAGGAGGTTTAATGAAAAAGGGAGGATACAAGTAGAATCGTATTCCAAACAATTGTCACATAATAAATGACGATCATGCGTTCAAGGTACAACGGATTTTGTTATTCGAAGTCGAAACATAGAATGGTCAATGAAATAAGATGTAATCCATGTACAAGTGTCGTGTAAAACTGTGACGTAAAGCTCAATCAAGATTACGAAAACCCACGATATTATTCAACACTGATTCAACGAATTCTTAGAGATGTGTGACTCACATGGTGTCCTTTAGTCTTTTCCAAAGACACATTGAGCTACACAATGGTCTATAGACTAGACATTCAATCACGAACGGTCGGAAAGAAAATTTGCGTATCTATATAGATATTTTAAAGAAATAAACAATGAAAGCAACATGCACGGTAGTAAGAATGAAAATAAGGGGTTTTATCGAAAACAACACTTATTCAATTCCGAACAATGGTATCTCGAGAGTATGCACAACATGTATCAGCGAGTCGAGAAAAACAGACGGTTCAAAACGAACGAGCATATGAAGTCAGTCGTAGCACGCATAAATGAGATAGCAATAGTACTCAGAAGAATGAGTATGAAAAGTTGGCAGTACACGCCCTCTGAATACAAGTATGTAACGTCATAACGATATAAAATCATCGTAACTAGACCAGTTCACAAGAACAAGAATTCCAGAAATACAGTAAGAGCAAATGTAATCACTGTAATATCGAATGATAATCCATGAAGCACAAGGCTTTGAAAAGACATAGTAATTATCGCCATTTAGGTAATGTAATATTTCAACACGAAATCACGAGAAGAAATATTATAATGATAATTAAAAGTAAATAATAAAGATTAGAGAGTTACCCGCGCAGATATCGAACAATATTGGCAGATTCTGTGGTTGACACTTAAGAAAAATAAAATGTTTGAACTTTCGGTTATAGACTAAGTTTTGAAAAACGACTCAGTTCCCTATAACCATGGCTCTGATACCAATCTGTGAGACCCCCAAAATCTGACGTGGAACAACTAGGCAACGAGGGGGTAACACGTCATAGTACAAGGAACAATGAGTTACAGTTCATACAAAGTTGACGAAATAAAAACATGTGCATTACATCATAAAATGTCATAGTTTTTAAACATAGGTCCCAAAGTTTTAAAAGAGGAAAGTTATATTATTTCGTCTCGATTTATAACATAATGTTGCCTAAAAGATATAATAAACTCTTGACAGTCTTTACTAAAAACAGTCTTTTAAAAGCATCACAGAAATCTCCAAGCTGCGATAATATCCTGCGGGCTCCCATCCAAGCAAAGTTAAGTAATAATACTTGAGATTAAACATGTAAAATCGTCAACATAAAGTTGAGTGATATTCATAGGTTTAGCAATAAGGATGTGCAACACAAGCATTCATTTGTAAAACAAGTAGTATGGAGTATGGTTATATACGTCAACCATAGTCCGAAATCATTATTATTGCTTTTCAGTTCATGAACCGAAGCTTAACTTAATGTAAGTTCCTCTAGGGAGTATTCAGCCTAAATACTCAAGTATAAACGAATATTAGTGCGTCAAGGTAATCAGGACGGGGATAGTCAATCCTGATGGATCCACACACAACATTCGCGCTTCGCGCAATGCACCAGGACAATTAACGGTTAATGATCGGGAGAGGAAACTCAAGGCTAGACTAAAAAGCAATAATAATATTGAAAACCTGAAAATCATACATGTTCTGGATAGCATACAAGTTCTGGATAGCATATAGTTTTTAAATGGTTGTGTTCCACCATGTAAAATCTCACCCCGTGTTTAGAAACCATGTACAAGTAAAAAGGGGATATGAACTCATCTTAGCCACGAGGCAAGTCAATCACGGTACTCAGCAACTGAGTAGAAACGGTAGTGGTAGACGATCACCGACGATATGGATGCCCGGAAAACACGAAAAACCGCAACCTATCAAAATAAGGTGCGCGTTAAGACTCGAACTCAAGTATCGATATGTACTAAATATAACATGACTCAAATGTTTTCAAAGTATTCATGTTTCAAAACCAATGACACGAACCAAATGAATTCAAACAAACCCATTTATCCAACACTACTCGTTCAAACACTTGTACACTTGAAATTGACCCGTTATACGATGCCAAGTTAACGCAAGTCAAACTATACCTTTACCTTACTTGGACCAGTAGTTAAGTCATTTATATAATGACTAAACACTTGAGTAAGTCACCATGTCCAATAGTGAATACTCAAACTCACGCCACACAAACATTGAACTAAGTGTCCAAATACAAATCAACATGTACACTCCAAATGTACACACCGATCTACCCTATCTAGACTTGTCCGATTTAGATGAGAATTGGTGTCAAGGTCATAACCTGTATAAGACCTCACCAAAATTTGAGCCAAAGTTCACTTTAAAACCCATCAGCTCGACACTTTACTCGACTCCAAATTTGGGACAGATTTGTGCACTAGTTTTGTAAAACCGTTTATACCACTTTCAAAAAGTACTAACTCGACAATCCGTCTTTTGAAATCACTACTAGACTCATCAAAATCGTTTGTAAACTTTGAAAATCAGTAGTATCAACTTTCTAACCAAGCCTAAAGTCCCCGAGAGTCGACCCAAAATCAGCCACAATTTCGGATTGTGCCGACTTGCGTCTCCCGGTACACGAAAACTAAAACTAGCATAACTTTTGACTCGTAATGCATTAGAAGCTCTATCTTATACCGAAACAAGCATCTCGGAAAACTCTACAACAATATCTAATAATATCAGCCTTTACCAGACCTTAAACCCACGAAAAATCTGTTATAGACCTGCTGTCTCAAAATACCCTTTTAGAAAACAAGTCAAATCAATTTTCCCACCAAAGCTAATCATTCCCATACCTCTATGATCACTATACTATCATACCCATCAACCAAACACACTCCTAAACATATGCATGCATCAAAATCAAAAGATCAAAATAAAAACTTAGACTTTTTAAACATCAAAATAACATAGTCTTACCACAAACAACACATGCATGATGATTAAAACATCATAGAACCATGAAATCATAAGTTTATAAAAACTTGATGCATGTGAGATATTTTTGTATCATTAGAATCATCATTGAAATTTATGAGGTGGTCATAATTTTGTTTTTGTTAAATCATGGTGGATGATGGTGAAATGAGGATGTTTTGTGGTGGTGGAGTGGCGGAAAGAAGGAGGGGGAGGGGAGGGTGTGTTTTTTTTTTGTTAAAATGAATGTGTGTGTAAGTTGTTGGAAGAAAAAAGGTTTTTATATGGTAGTTTAAGTGGAGGGATCAATATTGCCAGCATTAAAACTTGCGGACTAAAAAAACAATTAATAGTTTTAAAAGGGTAGAAAATGGTTATTGGTAAATATTGAAAATATTTACGGGGCTCGGGTTTCGTAAAAATACTTTTCGAAAGTTACAATGAATCATAAAAATGATTATATGATTTCCCGACACGACTTAATACGTAATTAAAACTAAATCGTCGAAAATATTAATTATCGAAATAATCGATAAATAAACGTAAACTTTTGGGCATCCGTCGGTATCACGATTACTAGGAATTCTCGTTGTACATTGATTTTGAATAAACTCGTTGTAATACGCACGCGGGTGATTTTAAATCAAAAACTTTGATTTAAATTAAATATGGAAAAATAAAACAAAAATTTTATAATTCGATACAAAGTATTTATCGATGATCAGAAAAATACTTAAAAAGTAAAATTTAAAAATCTCAGGATTTACATATAGCAATACAAGAAAATGTAATACGTTGGAAAATTCAAGAAGCATGAATAAAAAGAATAAAATAATGATGAGAAAGTACGGGTTCTCACATCACATGTTGAGGCTCCTTTTATAGGCTACATAAGACGATTTTAGAATGGAAAAATAAAGAAACCCTAGCTAGAAAATATCAAAATTGCCCTTGAATGCTTCTAGATGCTTGATGTGAATTGAGCTGTCAAATTTGATCCAAAACGTTCATTTATCCTTTGGGACCAAGTAATGAACCTAAAGCGTTGATCTTGCCACGTCAGATTGCTTGGAGAGGAAGTTGGCATGTGATTGGGTAAACGGGGTTGGGTGTGGGGTCCTTGGTGAGTGGAGAAGAGGGATTTTATTGTTGGGATGGGTTGTATGTTGGGTTAATCAAACGTGTGACAAGGTAATTGGAAAGTGGGTGGTAATTCTGGGTGAATGAATGGTGAATAGTAACTTATTTGATCCAAAAAAGAGGGTGGAATGTGTTTGGCGCGTGTTTGTTTACGTTTGAACTTTGGAAATTGGCAAAAGGAGTCCTTGTTCTTTGGGAAATATTGTAAAACAAGAATTTCAGCTTTATAAACCCATTCCCTTCACATTTAAACTTTCATTCTTCATACTTTTGGCACCAAACTTTTCCAAAAAGGTTTCAAGGGTTGTTTTTGTCATTTTTGGATATTTCAAGGGCTGGTTTTGAACATTTCTCATCTTTGAAGGACTTCAATTGATATTTGACTTCATGAGGGACCGTCGTTGACAATTTTGAATACTTGAGGGACTAAACTTACCAAATCTTCAAAGTTTAAGGACCTTTTTGCAATTTTGACAAACTTAAGGGACCAAACTTAGTATTATGAATACACAAGGGTTTTAAGTGTCATTTTTTCATAAATGATGGATCATTCTTGTACATATTCAAGTCTTCAAACTTGTAATTATGAATATACAAGGGTTTTAATTAATATTTAGCTAAAGGACAAAATATTTTAAAACGGCTTCTCGTAATCTCCTTAAGTTCATATCTTGACATAACCCGTTTCACGATTTTAGACCTCTCTCGGACCGATATTTGGCATGTACTTCATAATTCAAATCTTTGGAAGACGTTCTTGAATTTATGGTCTTCTCTTCATAAATGGAATTTCTTCACTTGACGTTTTTGAGAGATTTCTTCAAACTTAGACCACGACTTCACCATTTTTCTTCAATCTTTATTTTGGATTTTGATATTAAACGATGTGCCTCCTTTTCGTACTTGGATATATTTATCCTCAACTTTGTTAGTCTTTTTGGATAGATTTTCTCCATGATCTTTAGGGGAGTATATTGCTTTTCGTCGTGTGTCTCGATCCTTTATATTGATTTTGGATCAATGATACTTCACATTATCTTGGATCTTTAGCAACAAAATGGAATCCTCATGCCTTGTTAGGGCTTTTTTGGACTTCGCCAATCTTCGCGTCCCGCTTCAATAAGTATGCCTCGGCTATTGACTCTATTCGAACACGAGCAACTTTTAAACGATCTTGTGCTAGAAGCTTAGTAATTCTTTTAAATCGTATGACCTTATTTATTGCAATTATTTATTCCTAATGCTTTGATCTTATGGGAGAAAAAGCCACAATTAAAAACGCATGATTTTTTGAAAGAACAATTTCATGTTCTACGTTTAGCATGATCACTTGTCTAACTCTATCATCTCTCGTTCTTAACTATATAAAGACCTCTAATTAAAGAGACTCGTGAATACTTAGCCGTGCAAGTCAAAATTAAGCCAAATTGGATTAGCTTTCATTAAGACTATATTAAATCGAAGTTTTGGGTTTTCAAGCCACTATAGGATCTTGCAAATTCTTAGACTTGGATAAGTTTAGATCTTGCGTTTTAAAGTTCCTATGATAGATGACTTTATAGGATCAATTATGGGAACTTTTGAAAAGTTCTTGTTCTTAACCCGTATGAATTAAGACTTTCGCGTTTTAAAGCCCCCTATATAAAAGTCTAGCAAAACTTGATTTAAGCGGCTTAAGGAATGTTAGGGGCTCCAAATGCCCATCAACTCAAAATTTAGCTCTTATTATACCCAACGGAAAATATACATTCGTGTCTCAAAAACACTTATGAAAAAACTATGAAATTTTTTAAAATTTGGCCATTTTTAGCCTTATTAAAAACAAAAACAAAACGATAAATTTTGGAGTGCGTAAAGACGTAGGCAAGGCAAGTATCTATTCACCCCCCCATACAAAAAGAAAACATTGTCCTCAATGTTTTGATTCTAAGGGTGGATTACCCCCATACTAGAGACGAAAAGTCGAATGCTTAGGATCTAGTATGGAAAACCCCATTTGATACAATGATTTTACTCGTGAAAAAGTTCGTTGTTCTCGGTGTCTTATCGAATTGATCACGGTTAAATGTGCGACTCAGTCGTCTTTGGTGGCTAAAAGAAAGGGTTATCGTTGTCTAAAACTAATTAAAAGAAAAGGCGTCGTTGAGTAATTAAAATAAAAATAAAACGAGGAAAGATTAAACTAAAAATAAAGACTCTTAAAAATAAAAGACGAGAAATTAAAACGTATTAAAAATGAAAACGCTAAAATAAAACACTTTTAAAATTAAACTAGGAAACGACAATTTAAAATAAAGCTAAGTAAAAATGATAAGACAAAACAATTAAAATAAAGCTAAGTAAAAATGGCGGGAAAAATAAATTTAAAAATTAAATTTAAAATAAAACAATTAATTTCGCAATTATATTAAAAAACTACAAATAATTTCGCAACAAAAAGACTAATTTCACAATAATTGTGAAATCATGTACTAATTTCGCAATAATTGCGAAATCATGTACTAATTTCGCAATAAAATTGCACTAAATCCGCAATGTGCAGAAAGGCACTAATTTCGCAATAATTGCGGAATTTGCACTAAATCGTCAATAATTGTGGAATTTGCACTAAATCCTCAATAATTGCGGAATTTGCACTAAATCCTCAATAATTGCGGAATTTGCACTAAATCCTCAATAACTGGAAAAACTTGCGAATTTTTGCCAGATTTTCCTAAAAAGTAGGAACTCGAAAAAGGACGAAAATAAGCACTTAAAACTCAACTTTTTAAGGAAAATAAGCAAAATAAAACACCAATAAGCTAACTAAAAATCCTAGATTAATGATAAAACTTATAAAAACTTCAAAAACAAACCACAAAATTTAAAAAGATGTAAACTTTATGTAAAAAGTAGACGAAAAAGATTAAGATTAAGAACACGAAATCAACACGAACAAAGATGATGAAAAAGATTAAGATTATGCAAAGAAGAAAGGTAGAATGAGAGATTAATTAAAAACTTGATTAAAGATAAAGATTAAATAACACAAAATTAAATACTTACTTGAAATTAAAGACAAGAATTTAAATGACAATATGAAAGTGCATAAAAAAATAAAGTGGAGAACTAATTTGTCAAATTAGCTAACAAACTCAAAATGAGATGGAGGTGTAGTATTTATAGGAGAAGGAGTTGGTTGGTGGCTTGTGAGTTGTTTCTCTTCTTTCTTTTACTTTGTCTTCGCGTCTTTAATTAAATTGACGTTTTCGACTGTGGCTCGGATTTGTCGGTATAATCTTGAACTCGTCTTATAATTTTTTCATTTATTAGACTTGGGTTCTTCGACTTGTAAATCTTCCGTCTTTGGTCCTTTTCTTCAATAAATCTTCAAAATAGGCCCATTGACTTCCAATCTTTTGCACTCTTGATCTTTTGACTTCGTCTTTTGTCTTTCTCTTTGATAAAAGCCCGTGAAAGCCGTGTTTTCTTCCTTTTTCATATTTTGATCCTAAAACACAACAAAAAAACAAACCACGCATAATTACGACATTTACGACATAAAATACACGTTATGGTCTCGTCTTTATCATAATTAAGTGGTAAAAGGATGGGTGTTTTCACACCTATCAAATCCAATACACTTGACGATTGCAATAACCTCATGCAATGCATTAGATTCAAAGCAAATTTACATTCTCCATCATAATCAACCCACCTTGGCCTTTATTAAATACTAGACACTAAGGAAACTAAAAAGATAGAAAATAACAAAATGCTTGAAGGAAGAAGCTTGTAAAGAAATCTAAGACTTACATTAGGGCTTTGGTGTCATGAATGCTTATCACCCTCAAGTTTCACGTTCCCCATGCCAAGCTTAAAAACGAGATAACTGTTACTACACGTTAGCACAACTAACACTTACTCATGTGGTTCAATTAATCACTTAGACTCCCTTATTCCTATGGTGTATCTCTTATATTTAATTTTTGTCTTGAATGATCACGAGGATGCATTTTTGACTTATTTCGATAGGTTATTAGGCCGAAAATAAAGTAGGACGATCTAATCCATAGTTAGCTAAAGGACAAAATCTTTTAAAACTGCTTCTCGAGACCTCATAAAGTTCATATCTTGGCATAACTCGTTTCACGATTTGAGACCTTTCTCGGACCGATATTTGGCATTTACTTCATACTTCGAATCTTGAGAAGACGATCTTGAAATTATGGTCTTCTCTTAGTATATAGTGTATATCTTCACTTGGAGTAGTTTAGATATTCTTCAAATGTTGACCATGACTTCTTCATTATTTCTTTAATCCTTAATTGGGATTTTGATATACAACGATCCGCCTCTTTTTCGGACTTGGATCTATTTATCCTCATACCTTGTTAGGGTCTTTTCGGATAGACTTCTCCATGATCTTTATAGGAGTGATTGCTTTTCGTCGTGTGTCTTAATCCTTCATATTGATTTTGGAATAATGATTTTTCACATCATCTTGGATCTTTAGCAACAAAATGGAGCCCTCATGCCTTGTTAGGGCCTTTTCGGACTCGCCAATCTTCGCGTACCGTTTCAATAAGTTATGCCTTGGCTATGAACTCTAATTAATCCCGAGCAACTTTTAAACGATCTTGGGCTAGAAGCTAAGTAATTTTTGAAATCGTACGACCTTACTTATTGCATTTATTTGTTTACAAGTGATGGGAGAAAAAGCTCATAATTAACTCACATAAGTTAATGAAAGAATACCAAACTTATAACTAACTCTATCATTTCTCGTTCTCCATAGTTTAAAATCTCAAGTAATGAGACTCGTGGATGCTTAGCCTAATAAACCAATTAAGGTCTACATGGTTAAGGATACTAGCTAGAGTAAACTTGGATAAGTAAACTCGGGTTGAGTCAAAATATTCACGACGGGCCTAATATATCAAAGACATCTAAACTCGCTAAAACCAATTTATTTAATTAAAAGAAAATAACAATAACAAAGGAAAATACTACTAGGCCAAAATAGATCAAAAATTTTGAAAAATGTCGAAAAATCGAATTTTCGGTTAAAATGAGGTAAAACCCATGGACAAGCCCACTTAAATTCGATAGAAGTCCCCCTATACTTGATATAAACATTGTCCTCAATGTTTAAGCATGTGGGAGTAAACTCCCCTACACTTAGGACATTGTGCACGTTGGTTAAATCTTGCTAAGGAAGAGACAACTAAAGTGATTCCTATTTTAATATTGAAGAATATAAAATAGTGAATCAAAAGAGTTTAGGATAGAACCAGGAAGACGAGTACACGGAATCACGGGTCGTCAAAAGTCATCAATAGTAGATCTTTGAAGCTCTTAACCCCTGCACATCATAAGAAAGAAAACAACAAGCACCTACGGGGCTCCCCCTACACTTATGATAGAAACAGATAAAAAGGATAGATACTCGGGTTGCCTCCCGAGAAGCACTTGTTTTTGTTAACCGAGTCATGAGCCTGACTCGACCTTGATTAGCATGGTAAGAAACTTGAAGAACATCCACCGGGATCAAATACATGGTTTTCATCCAACAAATAGCACAAGCTTAAGGTGAACAAGACAAGCCAAAGAAGAGTAGGCAAGGTTCCCTTAAGCAGTTGTTGAGCACAGTGGTAGAAAGTATGATGAAGTGCAAGCATATCTCCATTGTTTCCAAAAATCTTTCCTTTTATTTCATCTGATGGATACTGATATGGCTTAAAAATTTCGATACCCAGATCGAACACCTTTTCCTTTAGGGGAAAATAGCAAGTGGTGTTGGCATAAAAGCTCACAAGATCATCATAGTACAGAGTGGGAGAATCATCCTCGTCCAAACTCAATGTGAATACATAAGCATTATCGGAGTCATCAAAAAATTCATCCTCTTGAGGAAAATAGGTATTTAGAAGGAGATCTAAATCCTCCTCAAATGGGATGTCCTCTAAAGTAGGCATGATTTCTAAGAGTGTGATGTCCTCCTCAAAAGTCATGACTTCTAAAATAGGGGTATAGAAGTCAAAAGGAGTCTCCATAGTGGGTGAGTCACTCAAAGAAATAGGAGATGGGTTAGGCTCAAAAGAAGGTCCTCAATAGTAATGAGATCACTTAAAGAAGTGTCATCATCATAATCATCAGAGATTGGGGGATCAAAAATGGGTGGGTCAAAACCAAGAATAGTGTGATCACTTAAGGAAGTGTCATCACTATATGTGTCATAGATAGGCGTATCAAAAAGTGTAGGCTTGAAGGGAGGGGATGGAGTGATCACACAATCATTTGGATTAGTTTCGTTAATTCCAAAAGGATTAAGAAAATTCTCTTCATTATCATAAGTAAAAACATCAATCATATTGACTGATTCTTTGCCTTTAGATTGATTGGTAATTTTTCCCAATTTAAAAAATTGTGCATCGTCTCCAACCCTTAGAATGAGTTCTCCCTCAGCTACATCGACTAACGCTTTTCCGGTTCTCAAGAATGCCCGCCCAAGTATTAACGGAATACGGGGGTCCATTTCATAATCAACAACAACAAAATCAACCGGAAAAGTGAAAGTACCCACTTTAACAAAAACATCTTCAACAATACCAACGGGGTATGCGAGAGTTCGATTTGCAAGTTCAAGGGTCATTCGGGTGGGTTTTAGGTCGGGTAAGGATAATCTTTTCCAAACACTCAATGACATTAAATTTATGCTAGCTCCAAGATCCGCTAAGGCCATACAATCACCGAATTGAGGGAATGAGCAAGGCAACACAAATCGTCCGGGATCTCCTAGCTTTTGGGGAAGCTCTTTGAGGAGAATCGCGGAACAATTCTCATTTAAACGTGTGTTTGCCAGCTCAACCAATTTCTCCTTTTTGTTAAGCAGCTCTTTAAACAACTTGACGAATTTGGGCATTTGGGCAAGAGCTTCAACAAGGCTAATGGTAATGTTTATGCCGGAAATCTTGTGCAAAAAGTTGGAGGCTTGAACATCAGCCTTAGTAAGAGTTCTAGCCTTGTTCAACCGAGAAGGGTAAGGAATGTTGGGTTTAGGCGGTGAAGGTGTAGAAGGAGAAGGACTCGCTTCTTGTACAACCTTTGGTGGAGGGGTGGGGGTGGAAGGAATCAGTGTAGAAGTGAAAGGAGGAGTTGGGGGCATAGATGGATTGCTCAATGGAGGTATGTCACAATAGGTGGGTAAGGGGGTAGTCACCGAAGGGTGAGTAATATTACTCATTGTGACCTTCGGGCCTTGTCTCTCTTTTATGGGCGAAGAGATGGAAGGTCCCTCAAGTGTGTTCCTACTTCTTTTGGTGATGGCGCTCACATTGGCCCTAGGGTTGGTAACGGTGTTGGAAGGAAGAGAACTCGAAGCAGAGGGTTGATTACTTTGAAAGAAACTCGCCATCATATCCCTTAAATCATTCGTTTGATTGCTTAACGAGGTTCTCATGTCATTCTAAGCTCTACACGAATATCATTCCCTTGTTTCTCCATGTCACCTTTCAAGTTAATGATATGGCTTTGAAGGTTGTTCACCAGCTCTCTATTGGTCTTGATGTAAGCTTCGATGTCTTGGTTCAATGCCGTTGGTTGATTGAGAGGCGGGGCTTGGTAAGCTTGAGTATTTCCTTGAGGTGGATATGGGTTTCTTTGGGATGGATATTGGTTGGCAGCACCAGGTTGGATTTGATTGTTTCTATTGAAATTTTGTTGGTTTTGGTTTGGAGGAGGAAAACCGGGTGAAAGAAAGTTGTTGGAACGGTAACTTAACAAGGTGTGGTCACCTTGAGGACGTGCTGGATAGCCTTCCGTGGAGTAGTTACCGTTAGCCGCATATACGTTTTCCGGATTGTCATAGGTAGAAGGACAATCAGTGTATGAATGAGGACCGCTACACGTTTCACAAGAAATAGCAACAACTTTAGCTTGTTGATTTTGGTTAGTAGCCAAAAGTTACATATTTTTGCTTATTTCGACCATTGCGCGGGTCAATTCAGTCATATCAGGGTTTGAATAAGTAGAAGAAACATTGACTCTCGGGTTTGATCTTGAGGATGCGGATGAATCCCAATTCTTGTGGCGAGTAGTCATGTTTTCAATTAACTCTCTACACTCCTCCGGTCTCCTTTTCATAAAAGTACCACCGGCGGCGGCATTAATCGTATCACGATTACAAAAAGTGAGACCGTTGTAGAAAGTATCAATGAGAGTGACGGGGAGCATGTTATGATTTGGACAACGGTCGATCAAAACATTGTAGCTTTCCCAAGCATCGAAAAGTGATTCATCATTTTCTTGAGTGAATCCACTAATTTGGTTACGAAGGCTCGTTACCATGGATGGTGGAAAGTAGCGCGACAAAAATCGGTGAGTCATGTCGTCCCATGTATGAATTGAATTCTTAGGAATACGATCAAACCATTTTTCGGCATGGTGGGATAAAGTGTGTGGAAAGAGGTGAAGGCGAAGAAACCATGGTAACATCGGGCAATTTCATGCTTTGAGTGACGGTAATAAATTTGTCGAGGTGTTTGTTGGCATCATCATCCAGTAATCCGCGAAAAGGACAAGTGTTTTGCACTTGTTGGATCATGTGATGCTTCAACGAAAATTCAGGAGCCGTGATTTGCATCGGCGCAATCGGTCCTCCGCGGCCGTTCATCGTAGGTTGGCAAAGCTCCTCCATCGTTCGAAGGTCTGGTTGAGTGCCATGGTTGTTATTATTCATGTTGGGGTGAGGTGGATTATTATTGTTGTGTACATGTCTAAGTCTTCAAGAGTCTCAGGCTCAGAATAAGACGTAGATCGAGTACGCATACACTAAAAAGAAAAGATCGCAAAAAATAGAAGAAATAAAGTTAACGTAAAAATAAAATCTTTTTGGTGCAAAACTTTGAAAAAGAAATGCTTTTTATGAGTTTTAAATGTTTTTGGGTCTTTGAAATTTTTTGATTTTTTTGGATTTTTGAAATTTTTTTTTTTTTTGAAAAATGCAAGAGAAATAACGTTCACGAGTGAACGGATCCCAAATCCAACGCGTCTCTCACAAAAAACCGTTAATCTTTACGAAAAGAGCCGGCATCGGCGCCATTTTAATACTGGATTTTGCTATATTAAAAATAAGATTGATTATCGTTGTCTTATCGAGTTGATCACGGTTAAATGTGCGACTCAGTCGTCTTTGGTGGCTAAAATCTAAAACTATTAAAAGAAAAGGCGTCGTTGAGTAATTAAAATAAAAATAAAGCGAGGCAAGATTAAACTAAAAATAAAGACTCTTAAAAATAAAAGACGAGAAATTAAAACGTAATAAAAACGAAAACGTTAAAATAAAACACTTTTAAAATTAAACTAAGAAACGACAAGTTAAAATAAAGCTAAGTAAAAATGATAAGACAAAACAATTAAAATAAAGTTAAGTAAACATGGCGGGAAAAATAAATTTAAAAATTAAATTTAAAACAAAAACAATTAATTTCGCAATTATATTAAAAAACTACAAATAATTTCGCAACAAAAAGACTAATTTCGCAATAATTGCGAAATCATGTACTAATTTCGCAATAATTGCGAAATCATGTACTAATTTCGCAATAAAATTGCACTAAATCCGCAATGTGCAGAAATGCACTAATTTCGCAATAATTGCGGAATTTGCACTAAATCCTCAATAATTGTGGAATTTGCACTAAATCCTCAATAATTGCGGAATTTGCACTAAATCCTAAATAATTGCCGAATTTGCACTAAATCCTCAATAATTGGAAAAGGTTGCGAATTTTTGCCAGACTTTCATAAAAAGTAGGAACTCGGAAAAGGACGAAAATAAGCATTAAAACTCAAAATTTTAAGTAAAATAAGCAAAATAAAACACCAATAAGCTAACTAAAATCCTAGATTAATGATAAAACTTATAAAAACTTCAAAAACAAACCACGAAATTTAAAAAGATGTAAACTTTATGTAAAAAGTAGACGAAAAAGATTAAGATTAAGAACACGAAATCAACACGAACAAAGATGATGAAAAAGATTAAGATTAAGCAAAGAAGAAAGGTAGAATGAGAGATTAATTAAAAACTTGATTAAAGATAAAGATTAAATAACACAAAATTAAAGACTTACTTGAAATTAAAGACAAGAATTTAAATGACAATATGAAAGTGCATAAAAAAAATAAAGTGGAGAACTAATTTGTCAAATTAGCTAACAAACTCAAAATGAGATGGAGGTGTAGTATTTATAGGAGAAGGAGTTGGTTGGTGGCTTGTGAGTTGTTTCTCTTCTTTCTTTTACTTTGTCTTCGCGTCTTTAATTAAATTGACGTTTTCGACTGTGGCTCGGGATTTATCGGTAAAATCTTGAACTCGTCTTATAATTTTTTCATTTATTAGACTTGGGTTCTTCGACTTGTAAATCTTCCGTCTTTGGTCATTTTCTTCAATAAATCTTCAAAATAGGCCCATTGACTTCCAATCTTTTGCACTCTTGATCTTTTGACTTCGTCTTTTGTCTTTTTCTTCGATAAAAGCCCGTGAAAGCCCGTGTTTTCTTCCTTTTTCATATTTTGATCCTAAAACACAACAAAAACACAAACACGCATAATTCCGACATTTACGACATAAAATACACGTTATGGTCTCGTTTTTATCATAATTAAGTGGTAAAAGGATGGGTGTTTTCACACCTATCAGTAAGCAACAAATAATCTAAAGCAGTCTATAATTATGCTAAAAGACTATTGTTAGAACGATCGAAGCTCGAGTGAAACGAACACGAGAGGCTTCGAAAGTGATGATTATGATCTCGATAACACAATCACAAACAATCACGAGACAACGAGTTGGAAGGGCACAAATCCCCTCTCATTAACTACATTAGAAAGCGATAATATATACATGGATAAACATGGGAACTCTCCCACGAAGCACCTCGTTTTTGTTTACCGAGTCATGAGCTCGACTCGATCCCCTCAATGTTTAATTATCATTGGGGAAGGTGACTTGGTCGAGGTCGTTCAAAAGAGGAACTTCCCCACCGAAGTAGTGCTTAAGCCTATGTCCATTCACCTTGAAATTAGGACCATCATTTTGAGCTAGCTCAATGGTCCCATATGGAAAAACTTGTGTGACGGTGAACGGACCGGACCAACGGGATTTCAACTTTCTGGAAAATATTTTTAAGCGAGAGTTAAAAAGTAACACTTGATCTCCAACGTTAAAAACTCGGTTTTTAATTTTAGCATCATGAAAATTTTTAGTCTTTTCTTTAAAAATTAATGAATTTTCATAAGCAAGATCTCTTAATTCATCCAATTTATATAATTGTAGTTTCCGGTGATCTCTCGCGGTCTTCAAGTCAAAATTGGCATGCTTAAGTGCCTAATAATCTTTATGTTCTAGTTCGATGGGCAAACTACAATTCTTTCCATATAACAACTTATACGGAGTACAACTCATAGGCGTTTTCTAAGCGGTACGAAAAGCCCATAAAGCATCGTCGAGTTTGTCGGACCATGAAGCACGGTTTTCTCCACTCGACTTTTCCAAAATTCTTTTCAAGGCTCGGTTTGAAACCTCGACTTGGCCACTCGTTTGCGGGTGATAAGCCGTAGAAAGACGATGTGTAACTCCATATTTTTTCAAGACTTTTTCGAATTGGTCATTACAAAAATGGGTTCCACGATTGCTTATAATAGCACGAGGGGTTCCAAACCGAGAGAATAACTGTTTCAAGAATTTTACTACAACACGCGCGTCGTTCGTAGGTAAAGCCTTAGCTTCTACCCATTTGGACAAGTAGTCGACGGCGACGAGGGTATATTTGTTTCCTTGAGACGATGGGAACGGTCCCATAAAATCTATGCCCCAAACGTCGAAAATCTCACAAACTTGAATTATGTTTTGTGGCATTTCATCCTTTTGAGAGGATTTTACTTGACATTGACAAGAATCACACGACTTTACAAGTACGTGTGCATCACGATAGATCGTAGGCCAAAAGAAACCAGCATCGAACACTTTCTTAGCCGTTAGATTACCACCGTGGTGACCACCCGTGGGTCCCTAGTCACAAGCTCTAAGGATATTAGTAGCTTCGGTGCCATGAACACAACGTCGAACGAGTTGATCCGCACATACTCGAAAGAGATAATGGTCGTCCCAAAAATAGAACTTGACGTCACGAAAGAATTTTCGTTTTTGTTGCGTCGTCATACCCTTGATTATGAAGTTTCCCGCATGGTAATTTGCAATTTCCGCAAACCATGGGGTGTGGTCTTTAGAGTTCACCACACCAAGTGTTTCAAGAGGAAATGTTTCGGTAATTTCCTTGTTCTCGAATACATCTTTATGAGGGTCCTCTAAACGAGAAAGATGATCGGCCGCTAGATTCTAGGCTCCTTTTTTGTCAAGCACGGTGACATCAAATTCTTGGAGGAGGAGAATCCAACGAAGCAACCTTGGCTTAACGTCTTGTTTAGCGAAAAGGTACTTAATAGCCGAATGGTCCGTATACACGATGCTTTTAGTTAAGACGAGATAAGGTCGGAATTTTTCAAAAGCGTATACTACGTCTAGGAATTCCTTTTCCGTTGTAGTATATTTCATTTGAGCCTCAGTCATCGTCTTACTAGCATAATGGATAGGACGGAAGTGCTTTTCATAGCGTTGCCCTAAAACGGCTCCAATTGCATAATCGCTAGCATCGCACATTAGCTCAAATGGAAGATTCCAATTTGGAGCTACGAGAATTGGAGCTTCGGTAATTTTCCCTTTAAGAGTTTCAAAAGCTCGGACACAATCTTCGTTAAAGATAAAAGGAGCATCTTTTTCGAGTAGATGTGTCATCGGTCGAGATATTTTCGAAAAATCTTTGTTAAACGTCGATAAAAGCCCGCGTGGCCTAGGAAACTTCGAACTCCTTTGACGGTTTTGGGGTGAGGTAATTTCGAAATGACGTCGATTTTTGCTTTGTCGACCTCAATCCTCGCTTTTGATATTTTATGTCCTAAGACGATTCCTTGCTTGCACATAAAGTGACATTTTTCCCAATTAAGTATGAGATTGGTTTCTTCACATCGTTTTAATATTTTTTCCAAGTTATTTAAGCATGACGTAAATGAATCACCAAATACCGAGAAATCATCCATGAACACTTCCATCGACTTCTCGATCATGTCGTGGAATATAGCCATCATATACCGTTGAAATGTTCCTGGTTCATTACAAAGTCCGAATGGCATTCTACGATAAGCAAACGTTCCATAAGGACACGTAAACGTAGTTTCCTCGTGGTCACGAGGGTCGATAGGGATTTGAAAGTAACCGGAAAAACCATCTAGAAAGCAATAGAAATCATTTCCCGCAAGTCGCTCCAACATTTGATCCATGAAGGGCAAGGGAAAATGGTATTTTCGAGTTGCATCGTTGAGTTTACGATAATCGATACATACTCTCCAACCGGTCACGACACGCGTTGGAATTAACTCGTTGTTTTCGTTAGGCACAACTGTCATTCCTCCCTTCTTAGGTACACAATGGATTGGGCTCACCCATGGGCTATCCGAGATAGGATAAATCATTCCCGCGTCGAGAAGTTTTAAAACCTTTTTTTTAATGACATCGTGAATTTTGGGGTTTACCCTTCTTTGAGATTGAATTGCTGGTTTGTAGTCTGAAGAAATGTAAATCTATGCTTATGTTTTTAGAGAGAGAAAGAGATAGAGAGATGGTGGATTTCACACTTTAGAGAGAGAAAGTTAAAAGGAACTATGTGTAAATAATGAAACCACACCACCCTCTCCATCAAAGGAGAGGGTTTATATACCCAAGCCCATGAGATGGGCTTGGGTTTACATTAGGCCGCCGGCCCATACACTTCATGGGCTCGGTTTTGGGCTTTGTTTAATAAAAGTAAATAACTAAACTACGAGCTATAACATGGACTATTGTTGGAGTGACCGATCCTTTCTAATACGTAAAACGTATTTCCAACAATCTCCCCCTAAGGGAGGTCACTCCAAACAAGGGCGTTAACCGAGTTACAATAATGAAATAAACCTAGCATACTATGCTTGTCTTGAGCTCGTAGTCTTCGTCTTTCTTTTCTTTTTCTTTTTCTGGTGAACATGCTGATGTGATCTTTGATATCAATCTTGAGCATTAATCTCTTGCCTTGATCTTGTGCATCCATCACTTGTGATCTTCGCCTCTTCGTGACACCATGTCCCACATACTTATACCTTCGTAATTCTTGAAAGCTTCAGAGTTCGATACAGCGGAAGACTTAACTTTTAGGCTTTCTTAAATTAGATGAGATATTAAGTGCATAAAGTATAAGCATGCGGGGACGACTTCTTCTTGGATTCCGCAACGCCACCGTCTTCAAATGCCGCAACATAAGTAGACACGAATGAGATGGCTTTGAACATTTCATTCTAATTAGGTAGCATTTTACCTCCGGTTGGTGAAGATCGTTGGACGATATTAGATATCGTACCCGTGACGGATAGTTTCAATTAAGTAACTTCCTGACAGGATTTCGCGAGTAAACCCGTTCTCTTTATTCGACCGTCCAAAGCTGACTGCGAACATAAAGAGTGAATCATTTGGATAATAATATCCGCATGATTTGAAGCCGTCAATTCATGTTCCTGGAACAAGTGAAATTCAATTAAGAACCGCACCATCGTTGCTTTCCAATTATCACGAGCTTGATTCGTATAGAATCTTGCAAGTTACCTACCAAGTGCTGTTTGAGGTTAACACTAGAAGGATTTCCACTCATCACTGTGAACACTAAGGTATCACTCTGAGTGTTCTGGCAAGATCACTAAGATTTGCGTAGAGGCCTGAAACGTGTTTAAATTCAGTTAAGAATTAAACAGCTGTTGCTTTCCAGTTATCACAAGTTTGATTCATAAAGAATCGCACAAGTCACCTACCATGAGCTTTTTGATATTCGCTCAAGAAGGATTTCCATCTTCATTGTAAATACTTTCGTATTACTCGGATGTTCAGGCAAGATCATGAAGATTTTGCGTAGGACTCTTAAGATCTTTCTTACTTTTCACAGTGTATGAAGAAGCAAGGAATTATGAGAGTGTGTCCTAATGAGATATTTGATGATCTCAAATGGCTCTAGACTCGATCGTGCATTTTGGATTTTAGTGATCGGAGGCTGGAGAGGAGTGCCACCTTTTCAATACCAATTTATTCGGAGTGAATAAATCAATAGATAACGTGTTGTCTCCGTGTGATTAAAACAAATACCTTTTGAGAGATATCTGAGTTAGCTGGAATGGGGTGTGCATTGCATCACTGGGTCCATGATGTCTGTCTTCAATATCAAGAATCATTAAAATGATCTCAATAGCATATGCGTTGACCCGGTTTCTGCCTAAGTTGTAAGGAGGGCTTCTTTCTTTACACCCTTTATCTTTACAATTCTTTTTCATTCTTCAACCCCTTCAATGCTTACCAATACGTCATAACTAGCACCTTGTTGTGATTGTTCCAGTGCTAACTTAAGTACTTGGTCGGCATTCAGCTACGTTCACAATCTTTCTCCAACTTTCCTAAGGACTACTATTTCTAGCTATGGAATGTCCTTGGGAAGATTCCTCTGGTTCTGGAAGAATCATAGGACTTAACCTATCCTACCATCCTTATGTCACCACAATCTTCATCGTCGTGAAATAAATGGGTTTCGGGTAAGTATATGTCACCATGAAAATCCATTTTGATATGCAAATCCGTTGTGCTCCCCCTCAACATATGCCACGATATTCGAAAACATTTCGCACATGTCGGGATGAGCCAGCACTTTAAGTCAAACCATTTGTGATAATATCCCATATTAAATCACATTTTCTCCCCCATATTAAAAATATTAACCCAATCAATGTTTTTAATATCAATTGATTTAATGAAGTTTTAACAAAGGTTTTGGGAAGAAAACTGCAAGTCCGTTTTATCTTCATGATACCAAATGTATGAGATATGATATTGATTTGTAGCATGATCACATATTCACCATATTAAAAAAGAATTGACAAGGTTAGACCTGATAGATGAGAACATCATATGATAAGATCAAATGGTTCTTGTCAGCATATGTTGGTCGCCTCGTCACATCTGAAGTCATCTCTTGACACCACATGTACGATTGGTATTGTTGTCTTGACACCAACTTGTGAACTTGGCACGTTCGGCATCAAAGATTCTGAATGCTTGACAATTGCTCCCCCTCAATTGTTGACCCGTGTTCTATTGAAAGAGTTGTAGTCGTCGGTTGAGTAGTCGCATCGTCGAGTATGTAGATACCAATTGTAGATTGCGATGGTTGTAGAGATGATAGCTTCATAAAAACAAGACTTCTCTTGTTTTAACAAATAAATGCACTGAGGCGTACATATATTTGTGTTAGACCAAGTTATAAAGTAAACTTGATCCCTTACAAGGTTTTAAAGTAAACCTTGCCCGAGAAAACTAATTCCCGTTGTTAGCCAAAGCTTTCATAAGAAATACCTGACTTTAATGTGAAAACCGGGTTGCAGTCAGAAATAACTACAAGCCATATAGGCATGTTTTATGAAATATTTACAACTTTTGTACGAACTCTATTTATGGCGCCGTGTCAATATTAATCGACATTTCTAAGGCCGTAAATATTATCGTACCAAAAGACATGCCTTTGAAAAATAAAGTAAAAATCTTTTTGGATTTTTCTAGATTTTTCAATTTTTATGGTTTTGATATGGTTTTATATTTTTGTATTTTGCTTTTGTGGATAAAAATATAAACAATATATACAAATGATCACCAAAGATACGGAGAATAGTTTTACCACCACTATTCTTTCACTTCATCTGCTAGTTCCTTTAGAGTCTCGGGCGAGAAAGTTATCATTCCTAGCTTGTCGGCCAAAAATTCAATTCGAGGGCGATCTAAAGCCTTCGTGAAAATATCCGCCAATTGATACTCAGATCGGACAAAGTAAAGCTCTATTACTCCATTTTCCACTTGCTCCTTGATGAAATGGTAGCGAATGTCAATATGCTTCGACCGGGAGAATTGAACATTGTTGCAGCATAAGGCAATTGCACTTTTGTTGTCGCAGTACATCAGAATCTTGTTGAAACCTAGACCATAGTCGGTTAATTGCGATCTCATCCAAAGAATTTGAGCACAGCAACCGGACATAGCTATGTATTCTGCTTCCGTACTTGAAATTGCAGCGCTTTTCTGCCTTTTCGATGCCCAACTGATTAGTCGATCTCCTAATAGTTGCAAAGTTCCACTCGTGCTACGCCTTGTATCTTGACAACCCGCATGATCCGCATCTGTATATGCCATTAGTGCAATAGAAGAGTCCTTCGAATACCAAAGTCCCCGATTAATGGTTCCTTTAAGATATCGAAAGATCCTTTTAACAGTAGCTAAGTGTAACTCAGTAGGCCTAGTTTGATACCTGGCACACATACATATAGCAAACTGAAGTTCAGGTCGACTGGCTGTGATATACAGAAGAGTACCGATCATTCCACGATAAAGTGTCAGATCAACGGCAACTCCATGTGGATCTGCATCAAGCTTAGATTTCTCCACCATTGGAGTGTCCACGGGGTCGCAAGATTCCATCTTATATTTCTTAAGCAATTCAAGGGCCTATTTGGATTGATTAATAAAGATGCCTCTGGGACTCTGAGATATCTGAAGACCTAAGAAGAATGATACCTTGCCCATCATTGACATCTTAAACTTGGAAGACATGAGTGTCCCAAACTCATCCGATAAGGTTTGGGTCGAGGCTGCAAATATAATATCATCAACATATATTTGTACCATAATCATATCTTTACCTCGTTTCTGAATGAACAGCGTGGGATCCACCTTGCCTTTTGCGAAGCCTTGAGTAATGAGGAATTGTGACAATAGATCATACCATGCGCGTGGAGCTTGCTTCAATCCATAGAGAGCCTTCTTAAGCTTGTACACATGATTAGGATAATTAGGATTCACAAAACCATCCGGCTGTTGAACATAGACTTCTTCCTTGATTTCACCATTAAGAAAAGCCGTCTTCACATCCATCTGATAGACGATCATATTCATATGGGCTGCATAAGCGAGGAATAGTCTAATAGCTTCCAAACGGGCAACAGGTGCAAAGGATTCCATAAAGTCGACGCCCAATAATTGCTTGTATCCACGAGCTACTAGTCGAGCTTTGTTTTTCAATATTCCGCCTAACTCATCGAGTTTCACCTTGTAAACCCATTTCAAAGTGAGTAACTGCACTTGATCCGGGCATGGGACAAGTTCCCATACTTCAAGACGTATAAACTCATTAAGTTCTTCTTGCATAGCTTCTATCCAACAGGATTGAGTAAAAGCTTCTTTCCATGTCTTAGGTTCAACTTCAGTGAGAAAAGCATCAAAGTGACAAAACATTGCACTTTCTTGTAACTGACTTCGTGTGGATACCGGATGATTAGGGTCACCAATAATAGAATCTATAGGATGATCCTTTGTCCACTTGCTGTCATGTTCACGAATCCGTGGATTGGAGTAAACTGTAGAAGGAGCTTCCTCTGTGGTGGACGACCCGGCTTGATTAGGGTCGGGAATAGGTACACCAAAGAATGGAAGTTCACGCATTTGAGCGAATTCCAAATCGTGATCATCATCACCCTCTTCATCATCAATAGGCATGACGTGGGTAGTTGTTACATGTGTTGGTTGAGAATTACTTGTGGATGGTATATCTTGACCAATTGTAGGTGCAGATGTATCTGATTGTGCTTCGGTTGCTGGAGCGACAACTTCGGTTACCGGAGCTATTACCTCAGGTTCTGGAGCAACAATAGTTGGAGGAGTAAAGAATTCATCAAAGAACGGTTGAAACAACGTATCCCATTCATTCCTAGTAGGTGGTATAAATGATGAAGTAGGGTTGTTTGGGACAAGACCAGAACTAATATTACTGGGTCCCATTTCATGAAGTGCGGGTTCAGAGCTGCTTTGCTCAGAAGCCATTGCTGTCAGCTCATCAAAATCAACATTCATAGTTTCAAGGATTTTGCGAGAGTTACGGTTGTAGATTCGGAATGCCTTCTTTGCGGGTGCGTAACTAATGAAAATACCAATATCAGCCTTCGGTTGAAGTTTTCCCAAATTGTCACCATCATTGTTTGGATAGCAAAGAGAACCAAATACATGAAGATATGATAAATCTGGTACTTTTCCGTGGAGAATCTCATAAGGTGTTTTACCATGGCGTTTACGAATTAGTGACCGATTTTGGGTGTACACTGCTGTAGATACTGCTTCTGCCCATAAAAACAATGGAGCCTTGCGTAAATTAACATCGTTCGAGCAGCTTCCATAAGTGTGCGATTTCGTCTTTCAACGACACCGTTTTGCTGTGGAGTGCGAGCAACGTATGTTTCATGAGAAATGCCAACTTCTTCATAATAATCACGCAAAATTTGATTCACAAATTCGGTTCCATTATCTGTACGAATGCGTCGGACAGTAGTGTTGAGACGCACTTGAATCATCTTGAGAAATCTGATGATGAATTTAGGTGCCTCATTTTTTGCTTTAAGAAACTTCACCCATGTAAACCGAGAGTAATCATCGACGATGACGAGGATGTACTTTTTGCCACTAAGACTTTCAACACGCATTGGCCCACAAAGATCCATATGCAAAAGATAAAGTTTCTCTTGGTTGGTGTCTTCAGTCTTGGGTTTGTATGACTTCTTAGTGCTTTTCCCCATTGTACACGCGGAACACAAATGATCCTTGTGAAATGATAGTTTAGGAAGACCACGAACAAGGTCGTTTTTTGCCAAGTGATTAATAGCGTCAAAGTTAAGATGAGATAACCGTCGATGCCATAACCATGACTTAGTCTTCGATGCTTTGGAGAGAAGACATACGGGAGAAGCGGCCATCATGTCTTGTAGAGACAAAGTATTCAAATTATTCCCTCGAGTACCTTTCAATAAATCAACCCTTCCAAATTACGAATGAAGCAGGTATGCTCTCGAAAAGCAACTTCTAGGTTTGCATCACAAAATTGTCCCACATAAAATAAGTTGTGACCGAGACCTTCCACATAATACACTCTTGAAATAATAACATTCCCAATATGATATTCACCATAACCCATTATCTTTGCAATATGATCATTACCAAATCGAACCGTATCGAGAAACTTGTTGACGAAATTTCTGAGCTGAGAGCGATCTCCGGTCATATGCTTGGAGCAACCAGAGTCCAAATACCAGAGAACAATTTGGACCACCTGTTTTCAATAACAACAGTAGACAATGCATTGGAAACTATTGGTTCCGGAGTGTTAGCAGATACAGATATAGAATTATCAGAATTGCTAACATTTTTGAGACCCTTAGATTTCCTGCGTTTTCTAATGTGAGTTTTAGCACTAACAGGTTTTACTGTTCCAACTTTCTTTGGTTTTGGATTATTTACGGGCACTACAGTGGGAGTAGACCTATTTAAAGGGCACTTGGTTCCTACAGTAGTGTCGGTGTTCCTAATTAAAGGACACGCTTGTGTTTTGGTAGCCTTGGTACTCCTAGTTAAAGGGCACGCTTTCTTCACTTTAGTGGGAGTGATCCTAGTTAAAGGGCACATATTTCCTACTATAGTGAAAGTTCTACCAGTGGGACGCCACATCCAACCAACTTGGGTTAACACTTTCCCAGTCGGTTTCCATTCTAATCCATTTTTCCGGGCATACATCTCATTCACATGGTCAATAAGGCAAGAATCATGACGACTAGAAAACATACATTCATTGCAATTCCAACATTTCAAATTAGAATTCACAGTAGGCTTAGAACGCTGCACAACCGCAGAGCCTTTAGGTTTAGCTACATGATTCTTTTTATTCAAAACAGAAATAACATTCCTAGGATGGGCTTCTACTTTCTTCTTCACTTGACTACTAGATGGGGGCAAGATCCTATCATTCTTCTTGTTTCTTTTAAGCTTAGATCTTTGAGCCTTAGTAGTGGTGCTTACTCCTGTAGAAGGCAACACGGGAATATTAGAAGCTGGTTTTGATTCCGCCTTATCTTTATTGACCAAAGTTTGACATGGTTTAGTCCTAGGGCCCTTGTTAAGTGGTGTGACAGCTATAAGGGTTCTTTTGATTGCACTAGAGGACGATGCTGAGATAGTGGCTGCGTTATCCACAACATTCTTACCTTTGAGAGTACGAAGTGTTTCCTTTAACTCAGCCAAGACCAGGTTCTTATCACAAATTTGTTCCCTCAAATCAGATATTTCCACCAACTTTCGATTCATTGTTCAATCAATGATTGATTCTGTGCAGTGGTATGAGCACATGCTGGCTGTACTGAATCGAAAAGTCGTGTATTTTTCTATTTTAAGTTATCAACTTTTGACAACATCTTGGAAACTCGATTATCTAGATCAAGTTAAAAATTCTCAACGGCCTCAAGTACGTTCACACAGTGAAGCTCCTTAGATTTCTCTATGTCTATCAGCAAAGATTTAGCAACCTTGTCACTTGGCTGACGCTGTTTTGATTGTAAATTCAATAGAAAATTCTTTTCAAAGTTTGCATCATCGATATTAACAACTTCGAATGACGTTTCAAAGATTTCTTGAATAAATTGTTGCTTGCATTCAAGCGAAATACAATGTGTTTGAATCTCATCAAAACGTTTTGAAAGCGAAGAATATGAATCTTGAAGCTTTAAAAATTCAGCGTCAGATTCGTGACAAGTACTATCTACCACAGTATCCACAGATTCAACATTATGCACAATAGAATCATTATCAACACTAGTATTCACATAGACAGAAACTATATCATGAGACATCACTTGATTCAGAAGCAGATCATTATGGTGTGAAACCCGTTCTATTTCAAGTAAACTGTTTTCATAAGCATCTTCCATTTCATTGAAAACACGTCTAACTTCTTCTATTTCCAAAAACAAATCTTGATCAATATTACGAAGACAAGCCTTAACATTGTTTACAAACGGAACAATTTCATCTCGAAACGCAGCTCTAGTGTGCTCAAAGTTCCATTCACCTTCCGTTATGGTCGTGGCCGTCGTACGTTCCAAAATGACCTTGTCAAAATCGGCTAAGTGTTGGTGAACCGTATTTAAGTTAACGGACGCCTTACTTACCGGTGGAATTAACTTCGTTAAATCCTTTTTGACGAGTGTAGGAGACGTACTAGGAAGGTTTTCATTTGACAAACTTTGGGGCACAAGAACTGTTAATTCTGCTAATTCCTTTTGTAAGCGAATGCGTGTCTTTTTCGAAAATTGATCTTTGTTATGTTGATCATAATCAATTGTATGGAATTTTGAAATCATTTTAGAATGAGTTTCATCCCCAAGTGATTGTGTCTCCTCAGTACTACGAACAAAAGGTGCTTCTTTCGATTTTCCAATTATGGTCATATCATAAAGACCGGGAATATATTCCTGAGCTTGTTTTGCATAACCGGGATTAGGTGGTAAATCTTGAAGATGCTTAAGTTCGAATTCTTTAAATGATTTAGTTAAAAGATGAACCTTTTCTGTGGAAGCGTATTGTTTTAAAAGCTGTTGTTCTTTGAATTTAAGAAGTTTGGTAGCATTAATATCCGATTCAACCTTTTTAGACTCGAGAGTTTCGAAATCCATTTTAAGTTTCTGAAAATTATTGACAACCGACTCCTTTTCTTTTAATTCATTAGAAATATTAGCTTTTAATGATTCTATTTCTTTCAAGTGTTCAATCTTTTCAAAACGAAATTAGTCAAATTCAGAACATGTTATTTTCTCTGCTTGAGGGACCATTTCAAAAGCTTTGATCTTTTCTTTATGCAACGCAAGCTCAGCAGTTAGGGTGGAATTGGTATCTACGGATTGTCTGAGGGCCATATGCATTTGATCAATAATATGTTTAGGCACCATTACCAAATCATGTTGAGCATAAGATTCCATACCCGTCATAGCATTTGGTTGAGGTTCACTCAAATGTGTAGAATTGGGTACCACATCATTTGAGTTACTAGTTCCCGAATGCTGTTCGAGGTTGTCATTTTCATGCCCAACTTGATGTTGGTTATCATCAATATTATTAGATGTGGTTGGTACCTCACTAATGACATCAGAACCGTAGTGAGAGAGATTAGCAACGAGAGCAGGTTGGGCAGAGTGAATGTCATCACAATCCGAATCATATGCATCAAGATCGTCCGCTTGATAAGCTGCATTAGAAGTGGAAACAACTGCAATGCCTTCAGTATCTGCTGCCCCTGGGTCTGCCAGAAATGCCAACTCCTCTGAATCCAAAATCTTCCCCTTAGACTGAGCATCAACCAAATACATCTTCTCACGAAACCATGCATCATCCCTTCTCCTTTTCGGCTGTGTGCATTCCCTAGCCATATGACCTTGTCCTCGGCAATTGTAGCAAGTCACAACCTTTTTAGGACCAATAGGACTCCCATTTCCACTAGCTTGAGAATTCACATCTTAATTGTTCCCAGTCCTTGTAGGAGGTCCATATGAAGTGGCTTGTTGTCGAGGATTTGATGAGGTGCGGAGCTGATTGTTTGTTGGTGGAAATCCTCTAGTTGCAACAAGTTTTGACAAGTAGGCGGTGAGATGGTTTAGAACATCAGCTGGCGTATCATTTGGAGTAAAGACCGGTGCTTGGATTGGTGGAAGTTCATTAGAGTAGAAAGCTTGTGCTGGTTGTGCTTCTATTGGAAAATATCCTTGCTGAGGAGTATAGCCCAATGGAGAAGTGTTGTCTTGTGATGGTGATGTTTGATATGGTGGTTGCTGTTGAAAAGATTGTTGATGAACACTTTGTTGATATTCTTGCTGTGGCATCATTGGTGGTTGATAAGATGGTTGCTGTGGTTGCTGATAGATGTGTGGTGGTGGCTGCTGCAAGTATGATGGTTGTTGATAAGTATAAGCCATGTTTTGTTGAGAAGCATACATTGCAAGTGGATCATGAACTTGAGGTGTAGACAACCGAGCCTCGATCACATGGCATTCGTGTTGTTGAAGAAAAGCTTGAAGTTGATCCACATTGGTGTTATGCAAGTCATTAGCCAATTTAACATCCGTCACGTATTTTATCCATTCTGGAGGAAGAGTGTTCAAATACTTGGTGTTTAATTGAAAGGTAGGAATTTCCATGCCATAGATATTAAGCTCATTCAACAATAGGGTAAATCTCAGATAGTAATCATTGAGAGTCTCCCCTGGCACATAGGCAAACTTATCAAAAGTATCATAAAGCTTACACTCTCGTTCTTGTTTAGTTAACGAGGTGCCTTGCATTAGAACACGAATTCTATCCCATAACTCTTTGGCAACTTTATGTTTGCTGACGAGTTTGTAGACATCTGGAGGAAGGGCTTGGAGAATGATGTTTGTAGCATACTTATCACATTTATCTTGAATCTTCATATCTCCAGTCAACTCACCCGTTGTGCGAGGACGAGTAGTCGTACCTTCCGACACAGTACCATAATCTAATGGTCCATTGAGCACCGATGCCCAAATTAGATGTCCATTCTCCTTGTTCAACATATAAAGTTCCATTCGGGAAGCCCATTCCTCATACATAGTCTTCACCAACATTGGTGGACGATTATCCGTACCCGAGAGGATGGACTTATCCGTAAGAGATGTGTACTCCATTTCAATAAGTTAAGATTTACAAAGTTGATCGAACAATGAAATAAGGTGAAGTGTTTTTGTGTTGAAGTCGAGAAACAATGTTAAAATCCCTTAAAATATGTTCTCGATAAACCAAAAATTCCAAGACCAAATTACACACGAATGTCAGAATGTTAAAATCCCTTAAAATATGTTCGAAATTTTTTATGGAAAAATTTGTGATTATCGGAATGTTGATCGGAATGTCAGATCGGAATACCAGATCGGAATCTCAGATCGGAATGTCCAGATCGTAATGTAACCTTATCGGAATGATGATGGTATCGGAATGCCTAGATCGCAATGCAGAGCGGTCGAAATGTTCAGATCGCAAAGAACTATCGTAATACTCAGATCGCAAAACCTATCGGAATACTCAGATCGCAATGTAGCTGACAAAATTCAAGCAGAGTAACGACTTAAAATACTTCCTTATACCCGTCGGAATCCCAGATCGCAAAGCACGATCGGAATGTCCAGATCGGAATAAGTAATAAAACCCACGTATCGCAATGTAGAACCAAAACCCTTTCCGATGGTGATGGTTATTGCGATGGAAGCCCACGTTTTACTTGTACTTTCCGATGGAGTTTCTGCTTAAATTTCGGAATGAAGAACACACAACTTTTTTGCACTTTTGATCCAAGAAAGATGATGTTTTAACGAAAACCAAGATACCAAGAACAGTTTAACACGAACCCTATGTTACACTACTTTAAACTTCGATCCAACACCAAAAAAAAATTTGAAGATTCGGCTAAAAACAAACCAACAATCTACGAAATGTTTAGAACACAAAAACAAACCTGTATTTCATCCCAAGCTCTTGATACCATTTGAAGAAATGTAAATCTATGCTTATGTTTTTAGAGAGAGAAAGAGATAGAGAGATGGTGGATTTCACACTTTAGAGAGAGAAAGTTAAAAGGAACTATGTGTAAATAATGAAACCACACCACCCTCTCCATCAAAGGAGAGGGTTTATATACCCAAGCCCATGAGATGGGCTTGGGTTTACATTAGGCCGCCGGCCCATACACTTCATGGGCTCGGTTTTGGGCTTTGTTTAATAAAAGTAAATAACTAAACTCCGAGCTATAACATGGACTATTGTTGGAGTGACCGATCCTTTCTAATACGTAAAACGTATTTCCAACATAGTCTTCCTCCATTAATATTTTGTGAGTACAAAATTTAGGATCGATTCCTTTAATGTCGGATATTTTCCACGCAATTGCCCCTTTATGATCTTTCAAGATTTTTATAAGTGCGGTTTTTCTGTTATCGGAAAGATCTTTCGTAATAATTACTGGCAACTTATCTTCACCTTCTAAAAATGCGTATTCTAGATGAGGTGGAAGGTCTTTCAATTCTAGGATTGGTGTATCCTCGATTGAAGATTTTGGTTCAACACTCATAATTTCCACCGGCGGAAAATATAATGGAATTTTTCGTTACTATAATGCACATTTTCTTCATTGTCGATAAAATCGCCTCCTTCGAATGGAGCGAGAGAATGTGAATTTTTAGCAACAATAGGATCTAAAATAGTGGGATTTCCACTAATGGAACTTTCAGAAAATTCTAACACTTCTTGTGAAAATTCATCATAAACTACGTCAATCAAATCAACGTGATTTATAGTAGCGATAGCGTAAACATGAGAAGGTGTCGAATTTTTGGTAGCGTTTATGACAAGTTCCTCCTCCTGTTAAATTGTAACGTAATTTTTCTAGCGTGAACGTCGATAATCGATCTCGAGGTGTCTAAAAATGGAAGGCCCAAAATTAGAGGAACTTGTGGATCCGCGGGAATATCTACAACGATAAAATCGACCGGAAAGTAGAATTTCCCAACATTGACAAAAACGTCCTCGGCTATTCCACATGCGAGAATTGTTGAATGATCGGCCATTTCGATGGACATTTTCGAAGGAGTAAGAGCCGGAAGTGATAGCGATTTCCACATCGAAAAAGGCATCAAATTAATGCTCGCGCCAAGATCGGCCAAGGCAAGGCATTCTTCCATTTCTTGAATATCACACGGGATAAGGAATTTCCCGGGGTCTCCCACTTTCTCCGGTATTCGGCTAAGATAAATCGAAGAACAATTAGATAGCTTTGAAAGCTTCTCCTTATCGTTCATCATACTTTTCAAAGTGGAGGCGAAACGAGGCATGTATAACAATGCGTCGGCTAAACATACGTCAAAATGCACTTGTTGAAACACTTTAATTAAAAGCTCGATTTTTTGTTTGTTTTGTTCATTTAATTTCTCCTTGTTACGTCTCGATGGATAAGGCAAGGGTGGTGTGGGTTGGGGCGTAGGCAACGGCCTTGGATTCTCGGGTTCCACAATTGGTATGGGTTCGACCGTAGGTGTGGTTTGAGCGGTACTTCGTGGGCTTGAGATATGCTCCTTTTCAACCACTACCTCGGGCTCGTTTTCAATTTCCTTCTCCTTGGAAATATTTGCACGAGAAATGGGTTCGTTAAAAGTTTTACCACTACGAGTAGTAATAATCTTCATTTCGCCCTTCGGGTTTGCAATGGTATCACTAGGAAGACCACCCGAGGAAGACGGTTTGCACATTATGGCTTCAAACATGCTTGCCATTCGATCTTCGAATTTTGATTGCCTTTGATCCGCTTTTAATAACTCTAGCTTAATTTCATGTTGGCCTTGTTCCATCTTTTGTTGATTTTGTTGAAGACGTTGAACATTACCCTCCATTTTATTAGCGTGAGTTTTTAATTCGTTTGCAAGCTCATTTTATAACTAATTCTTCAACTCGGTTCTCAAACTTTTCATTTTTGTTGCATATTATCAAACTTAGCATCGTCGGCCTTAGCGTAATTTAAAAATTCACTTGGAAGATTTTTAGTGAGAGCGTTTTGAAAACCTTGACTCGTATTTTGAAAATCACGGTTTTTGTTTTGATTTTTCACTTGCCCATTGTTACCACTTGTATAATTACCCTTGTTGTAGTTACATGAATTTCCTTGGTAACCATTTCCTTGATTATTGTTTCGATAGTTGTTAGCGTTTTGATTTTGAGGAACTTGGTTTGGACGTGAATATTGACCAAAAGTTCCCGTAGCTACGCAAGCACTCGAGGTGTTACCACTGGCGGTAATGCACTCGGAAAGATCATGTGCTCCTCCACACGATAGACAACTCTTATCAACCGTTTTGACCGATGCGGAATTGGAAGCTTCCTTAGCCTTCCAATGAGTCATGAGCGATGCAAATCTATCGAAAAAACCTATTTTCCTCATTTGCTTCGTTTTGCAAAACGTTCATGTTGTGAGACGACGATGAACCCATATTGGCAACACTAGGTGTGTTACGAGGGTTGTAAACCTTAGATCTATTTTCGATGATCGTTAAAGCTCCGTTTGTCGTTTTACACAAAAAATTACCACCCGCGGCGGAATTTAAATAATCACGTTCATGATCGTTAAGTCCGCTATAAAACGTATCTATTTGATGCAATTCAGAAAAATCATGGTGTGGACATTCATGTAACATTTCCTTAAATCGTTCCCATGCCATAGAAAAACTCTCGTTAGGTTTTTGCGTAAACCTTGAAATCTCATTTTTCAAATGTGTTGTTTTCGATGGTGGAAAAAATTGGTTCACAAATTTAGACACGAGATCAACCCACGTCAAAATCGAATTTGGGGGTTCTTTCTCAAGCCAAATTTTGGCGGGACCATCTAATGAGTATGGAAACAACATCATCTTAATGGCGTCGTGTGGAACATCCTTAAACTTTCTCGTTGCGGTGAGACGATTAAAATTCCGTATGTGATAATGTGGAATCACAATCGCTTCTCCAAAACCCTCGGTGGGTGCTTGAAGCAACTCCATCATAGTACGGTTAGCCATTGTGACTATTTGTTCTACAACGGGTTCGACAATTTAAGTTTATTCAATAATAGTGTGGTTTCCTTCTTGTTGACGACGTTTACGAGCACGTTTCGCTTGTGAGCGAGTTTGCATAAACGTAATGAAGAACATGGAGGTGAGCAAAGAAGATTCTTTTTGGTGTTTTTAAGTTTTTCAATTTTTTTGTGTTTTTGATTGTTTTTAATTTTTTTGGATTTTGTTTGTATTACGTAGACAACAATCTACAAAATCTCTCCTCGAATCAAACTTTTGATTAAAGGAGCCTCAAAGAATGAAAATGATCACGTGGAGTGAACGCCTTCGAATGACTTTAGAACGTTGGTGGAACACCAAAACGTTCAAGAAGTTTTAATCACAAAGAAACCAAGCAAATATATATGATACGTAATAATACTTTGGGCGGCAAAACCCTCGTTTAGCTTTCAAAATCAAATACTCACAAGTGAACGGGGGGAATGAGGTGGCGCGAAGCACTTAAGTACCTAGCTTCCCTTTATCGGCCTTTTATAGCACGTTGCCTATCTATTCACCTTAAAGTTCGTATTTTTCAAAATCGAGCTTCACGAAAGTATTTATCTGTTTTTGCCTTTTTCTTTTTGTTTGAGATTCAATACAATGATTGAGTGATGAAATCCCAAATCAAGGTTGTGTTTTCACACTTTTGGAGATATTGTATTTTTATTGTGATACGTATACAATATAGTAATAATATTCACAAAGAAAACGAAAACCGATAATACGTGTTAATGGAGTTCCAATTAACACAAATACTATTTATGGATAATATTAAAAACAAAAGTTTCCAAATTAAGCACAACACACCTCCCCGGAAGCGGTGCCAAAATGATTGTGGTATACTTACACCCTTTAGGTGTTGATACAAAAGTTGGGTGATCCTTGCTAGACCCGAATTAGGCTTAATTCAGGGTTGGCTGGACTCCGGCTCCTGCACCAAGTGAATTATCTGGTTGGGATCCTGCACACTAAAACAACA
Source organism: Glebionis coronaria (assembly GCA_025667525.1). Classification (NCBI taxonomy): domain Eukaryota; kingdom Viridiplantae; phylum Streptophyta; class Magnoliopsida; order Asterales; family Asteraceae; genus Glebionis; species Glebionis coronaria. The sequence goes on along the minus strand of CM046877.1, from coordinate 285,760,324 downwards.
CGCGCTAGGCTTACCATGGGAATGTATCCCACGATTAGACTCCAGCGTGAGAGTAAGTAATCGGTTAGGGTTATGAGAATCGGATGAGATGTGAGTGTGTAGAATGTAATACCTTTGTGGAACCCTTGGGGGTTCCTTATATAGGCAGTGAAACCCTAATGGGTTGTCACTGATGCTTCGGCCCCAAGGAAAGTATAAGTACCAGAATTAGATTGATTGTTATCTTCTAACTATGGTGAGTGAATATCCTCTCCTTTGGGATAAATCCTAATCATAATAAGAGTATGATTCTGTCTAACCCTGTACCGGCCATGTCGGGCCGTGGGCCGCACACGTGTGTACGGTTACTGTTTATCTAAGCCCATAGGCTTAAATGACATTAATCCCACCCATCCGTGATGGGCTGGATACGGGTAGTACCCATGGGCCGGGTTCATGACCCGGCTGGGGACTATACGTTATCATGTCCCCCCAGTCTAGTTGTTACAGCCGTATGCGTAACCTCTAGACTATACAATGTCATGTAGACCTGTTTGTTGCAATTACGGCCACACTCTAAAATAAGCCGGGCGGGACAACTTTAATGAATGCATTAAGGGTATTCAATATTCAGACGCACGTCTGGAAAAGTGCACCAGAAAGGCCCACCCTTGAGCCACGTAAAACTGTCAAGAAGTGATCCGTGGGTCCCTTCTGACGTTTCAAAAGTGTCAGAAATCACATCCGTTCGATGGGCGTAGTGGCTTACATGTGGCGAACATCCATGCTACCTCGGAAATCGAGGCAACCCTATATAAGAGTTGGTGTGTGCTACTGTTACACACACAGTTTATATTGCATTCCGCCATTGTTATTCCCAAGCTCATTCCTTCATACCTTCGCTTCTTATCCCACGGATTTACTCCGCCGCAAGTTAGATCATCACGCCTCTCAAATCCTTTTTATAAAACATGGTGAAGGACAATCCCCTTGTTACGGATGTCCTTAACGTGATGCCTGCGGAGAAAAACATAGAATTTTTGTCTAAGTATTATATTCCTGAAAGCGTACATCCAACCTATCCAGGTGATGGTGAAGCGATTACGGACGCTCCAAAGGGGAAGAACGCGCCTATTTGATTCGGCTAACGACCGCATCCCCTTATCCAACTTTTTGGTAGATCTGCTTCTATATTATGACTTCCACATAATCCAACTGCACTGCATAGGGGCATGTAAAATCAATCAGTTTGAGATAACCTGTCATACATGCGAGGTAACCCCGACCGTGAACCTATTTAGGGTCTTTTACTCCCCCCAACTAGTGAATGGGTGGCTGTCGTTCAAAAAACGATCTGCAAACGCCCCATGACTTATAGGAAACCCTTAGACTCCCTCAAGAATTGGTACGACCATTACTTTTTTGTGGATGAGAAAGTATTCCCCACCCCCTTCGTCCTCAAAACTAGAGTACCCAAAGACTATCCTCCCAAATCCAAAGACTATAGTAGTAAGGATTTGAAAATTTTAGACACCCACCGTACAGAATTCCATAGGGGTTTGCCGGAGCACTTCCTGTGCCTAGTAGGGATCAGCCGCTACTACTATGGGAGGGAGGATAGTTATCCGTGCTTTCTGACCAAACGTGAGCAGGGTAGGTCTTTCATACTGTAGATACAACCATGCCTCATAGTACTTTGTGAAATTACTAATCCGTGTGTACGCATATGTCCGTAGAGATGAAGCTACATGGATTATTACGCCAAGGCGACCCAAGCAAAGTTCCTAAAGGATTCCGTCCGCTGAAAGAAAATGAACTCCCCCTACTTGATGCCACCGTAGACAAAACCATCCCGCTGGAAGAAACCACTGAGCAGAGATCAGATGAGGGAGAGCCCGTGATTGAGAAGTCCCGGTTGACTTCCATAATGAAGATGGTGGAGAACTGCTGCTGGAGTACACCGTGCCGCACCAGGATGAAGAAGGAGAAGAAGAAGAATACACCAACCCTGCTGATAACCGCACTAGTGATGATGAAGAAACAATACAAGCTTCTGGGTCCCCTCAGTCATCAAAGCCTAAATCCAGGAAAAGTAAGACTTCCAGGAAGGTAGCAAAAAATCTAGGGGATGGGGCGGGGGTACATAATGCTCCCCCGAAGAAGCTTAGGAAAGACCATCCGCAGTTCCAGGCAGGGAGAAGCGCTGCTACAACCCAGGTTGACCCCTCGTTGCGCGTGGATGAGCAGTTCTGGATGGCCACCCCTGTGAATGCCGTGGCTCCTACCATCACAGAACCCATGACTGGCACTACGCAAGTACCCCTTTAATACTCCAAAGGATAAAAATCCATAAACAGAACTAAGAAATGTTAATAACAGGGCGGACCCGTCGACCGTAGCCCAAGGGAAGGAGGTGGAAAGGGAACCCTCACCCGTGATATCAATGAGACCTCCATCCCCTCCCGTAACTCATGTCGAGGAGCCACGTTCTGAGGGTCCCGACACCAGCCTTCGCCTAGCTTGGAACTTGTCCAGCCTAACAAGGTTGGAGGCGAAGTCCGAGTGCACTGAGTTCATTGAACACATCACTCCTCCAGCACTGGCGCAAGATTTGGACGAACTAGAGCACGATACGCTGTTGGAGCAGTTTGATGTATCATCCGCACATCAGGTGACAGTTGGTGCGGCTCTAAGACGCCGTCTGATCAAGGCCTTGGCCAACGTGAGCCGTGCTGATAAAAAGATAGCTCGCCGTGAAGCACTGGTGGATAGGCACGAGAAAACTATCACGTCCTTACAGGCAGCGTTGGTCGTAGCAGAGTCAACCGTCAAGGAGTAAGCCCATCACGCCAATGCCCGTGAGGAACGTATCGCCGAGCTGGAGGCCCTCTTAGCAGCATCTAATGAGAAGGTATACTTCTTACATTAACACTTATTTTGTGCACGCAAAAAATCACATTGCCTTTGTAGTAACTCCAAGTGTCGTGTACAGGTATCCGCAGCCGAAGCTGCTACTAAAGTCGTCACCGTGCAAGCCTTTGCTATTACTCAGGAGCACGACACGCTGAAGGATGAACTAACCCAGGAGCGGACCACCTTAGAAGAGCAAGCTACAATAGCTGAGGGTGAACTAAGCAAGATGGTTGCGGACTGCACCGAAATGATGTGCCCTCCTTTGCTCACAGCCATAGCTGGGCGAGATGGATGGTTAGCCAGGGAATGCGGCTTGCCGTGAGCAAGGTAACAGAGGCTCCTTACCTGCTACAGGCCTTTGATGACGTTGTATCGGACGGTATTGACCGTGGTAGGCACGAGGGGCTGGTCAGAGCTGCGGAGCTAATAGGCAAGGAAGAAGATATTACCCAGCATGCCTACCACAACCCTCTAGCCGGAGATAAGATGACCGCATCAATGGCTGCCCTTGCTGAAATCCAACACCCTTTCCTAGACGAGCTAGAGTTACTGAAGGATGCTCCCAATGGGGTAATAATCTCGAAGCTCACCGCCGATCCTATCCAACTAACCCTGCCTACCTACGACTCTGTGTCGAAGGTGATGAAAGGTGAAAAACTGCTGGCCGAGGCGCTGTACGCAAACATGATCAGGGCCCAAGAAGTAAGAAATGTGCACGGGGAGGTCCTCTGCACTTTGATTGAAGAAGGGAAGAAAGAGATAGGGGAGCTCCTACCTCCCTTGTAATTTACATTCTAAACATTTGTACTATTTTATTCGTCCGTGTATGTACACGGCTAAAACTGATGTTGTTGTGATAACTTGTCATATTTATGCAAGCAAGTCCGTGATGACCATGGTATTTTGGTGTTTTGAATTTGAAACTTGTGTATTTTTGTTGTTTTTTAGATATCATATACCTGTGTTTCATGACATGTCACGTCTTAGTCAAAAACACAATCAAGTCTATATTTTACTAGACGTGCGACGTGCGTCTTTAACATGCAAAGCACTACATGAGTGCGGCATATGGAAACTTATCACAACGTCTCGTGAGTAAGGTTTCTAGTAAGGATACATGATCCGCGTCACTGGGGTTGCATCCCTCTTATGCGACAAGTTGAATTATTAGGTTCACTTAATCCTCTTACCCCGCCTGGAGGCGCATAGTACATGTACGGTATTGACTGAATGCATATGAATAAGAGATAGCACATTATAGTAATAACAACTAAATCTATACGACAATAATTTGTTCATAGAATCTAAAAATAAGACAATAATTTGCACAAGAACGAGCCGTGGAGCTAGCTAGGCACCACGACATTTTATTAGAACGTTTACATTTTTTGTTTTGACAAGAATGGGAAATCCTAAAAACAAAGGGAACCTAGAAAGTATAAAAAACAAAACAAAGAAAGCACATGGATCTTCATTGAAGCCAGATATAGCGAAGTGTCCATGCGGAAGCGGTAGCTTTTCAAAGATAGCACCTTTTAAGATTGAAGATATTCCATGTGTGTTCCAGGTCGCGGACATCCATGTCACGCAACTTGTACGCGCCCCGTCCTAAGGCTTCCGTAACCTCATACGGTCCTTCCCACTTACGGCCCAACTTTCCTGTATTCTCCGCTGGACTTGCCTCGTTAGCACGATACACAAAATCTCCCGGCCGAAAAGAAACACCTTTAACCTTGGCGTCATAATAAGCCTTCATCCGTGCCTTGGACTTGGCCTCATTGATAGCCGCTATTTCTCTTTTTTCCTCCAACAAGTCCAGATTAATCCGGAGCTGCTCGTCGTTTGTGACGACATTAACCTCCGTTGTGCGGATGTTCGGCAATCCGATTTCTGTTGGTATAACAGCTTCAGTGCCGTAGGCCAGTGCGAATGGAGTGTCCCCATTGGCTGTTTTAATCATAGTCCTATGTGCCCATAGAACATGTGGCAGTTCATCTACCTATTTGGCACTTCGTTCATCCAAGCGTGCCTTGATGCCTTCACCCAAGCTTCTATTTGCTCGTTCCACAAGACCATTTTTCTGCGGATGTTTAACAGATGCGAAGCGTCGCTTGATATTCAATGTTGCGCACCAGTCCTTGAATGGATTATCCGCGAACTGCTTCCTGTTGTCTGAGATGATTTCTCCTAGTAAGCCAAAACGGCACACAATATTCTTCCAAACAAACTTTTTAACTTGTTTTCCTGTGATGGATTTAACTGCCTTAGCCTCTATCCAGCGTGTAAAGTAGTCCATTGCGACAATCAAGAACTTAACTCCCCCTGCAGCTACGGGAAAAGGTCCTGCAATGTCAATCCCCCACTTATAGAATGGCCATGGGGATGTAATGGGTGTCAGTTCCTGCTGCGTATGTCGTGGTACTGGTCTGTGCACTTGGCAATCACTGCACTTGCGAATCATGTCGCGTGCATCCCTATGCATAGTAGGCCAATAATATCCTGTGCGTAGAGCTCGAGCTACTATGGATCGGGGACCCGCGTGCATGCCGCATAACCCTTCATGTATCTCATTGATCACATAAGTAGCCTGGCGCGGCCCAACACACCGCAACCACGGCTGTAAGAAAGAGCGCTTGTAAAGAATACCTTCTCGAAGCTGGAAGTGCTGCGACTTACTTCTGATACGCCGTGTCACCTTTTCCTCGTCCGGAAGGGTTTCATTAGTCAGATAGTTGATGATCGGGTTCATCCATGTAGGTCCATCTTCCTCAACTATAGCTGCGACTTCCCCTTCCGATATAGACTTTTCCTTTAGTATTTCTACCAAGACTTGCTTGGATAAGTGGGCGAAACTTGTAGACGCGATCTTGCTAAGAGCGTCCGCCTTCTTGTTTTCACCTCTTGGTACCTGCTTGATAGAAAACTTGCTGAAAGCAGCGTTGAGTGACTTGACTTTCTCCAAGTATTGAACCATGTTATCCTCCTTGGCTACGTAACCCCCTAGAATGTGGTTCGCGACAAGCCGTGAGTCCACGTAGGCCTCAAGGTTGCGGACTCCCATTCTAGCGGCAATTTTTAAACCCACAATCAACGCTTCATATTATGCCTCATTATTGGTGGCTGTGAACTCAAAGCGCAGGGCGTATGTAAACTCCATTCCTTCCGGATTCGTAAGGATGAGACCAGCTCCTGATCGATCCGTGCACAAAGATCCGTCCGTAAATAATACCCATGGTTCTGCTGGAGTTTCCTCTCGTTGTACGACCGGTCCCTCTGCATCCGGCTTCTCTATCAAGAAATATGCCAAGATTTGGCCTTTAACAGCCGTCCTTGGTCTATAAGAGATGTTATGCTCTCCCAATAGAATGCTTCACTTCTGTAGCCTACCGGCCACATCTGGTCTAGAGATGACTTGTTTTATTGGTTGATCAATAATAACTACAATTGGGTGCGCCTGAAAGTACCGACGTAACCGTTTCGTAGCAAACACTAATGCCAAAACCAATTTCTCCATGGAAGAATAATTCAACTCCGGCCATTGTAGTGTTCTACTTATAAAGTAGACCGGAGTTTGGACTGTGTCCCTATCCATCATGAGTACCGCACTTATTGCTCCATGTGTGGCTGACAGATACATGATGAGCTCCTCCTTGGGTCGGGGGGCTACTATCATGGGAAGAGATGCGAGGTGTTGCTTGAGCTGACCAAAAGCTTCCTTCGCTTCCTTTGTCCACCGGAAATCTCCCTTCTTGATGCACTTCTTGAGTGTTTTGAATAGGGGGAGTGACTTCTCCACGGACTTCGAAAAGAACCTGTTTAGCCCGGCCAACATCCCATTTAATGATTGCACCTCTTTCCGTGTCTAAGGAGATGGTAACTGTATTGCCGTGTCCGTCTTTTCTGGGCAAGGCTTGATGCCATTTGGATCAATCATATATCCAAGGAACATCCCTTCAGTTGCCTCAAACATGCATTTCTTTGGGTTTAGTTTCATATTAATCCTCCTCAATGTGTCAAACGTCTCTTGGACGTCACGGAGAAGCGCATCCTCCGTATGACTTTTGATGACTAAATCATCAACATAGACCTCAAGATTGCGGCCTATCTGTGAGTCGAAGGCTTTGTCGACAAGCCGCTGATATGTTGCCCCGACGTTCTTTAGTCCGAATGGCATTTTCGTATAACAGTATGCGCCTTGACTAGTGTGGAACGCCGTTTTTTCTACGTCCTCTTCCGCCATCTGGATCTGGTGGTATCCTTTGTATGCGTCTAAGAAGCACTTAAAGGGATATCCACATAGGGATTCCACCTTCCAATCAATCTCCGGTAATGGATAGCAGTCCTGCGGACAGGCTTTGTTCAGATCCGTGAAGTCCACGCACATACGCCAGCTCCCATCATGCTTTTTGACCATGACCGGGTTGGATAACCACTCGTGGTAGTATACCTCACGCATGATACCTGCATCCACCAATTTCCGTACTTCATCCAATATTACTTGACTGCGTTTTGGTGCCTGGCCGCGCTTCTTTTGCTTAACGGGAGGATATCCCTGGCGGATTTGGAGCTTATGTTCTGCTATCGCACGCGGTACGCCCGTCATATGCTTGGGCTCCCATGCGAATACATCTAAGTTTGCTTTTAGGAGAGAGCACATGGCCCTCTTGCCGCTATCCGAGAGTGTTCCCCCTATGGATATCTCTTGTTCCGGATAATCTTGATGGATTGCCACCTTCCAATTGGGAGGTGGTGATCCATCCTTGGGGTGAACAGGTGGAACTGGTGTTGTCACGGCATGACACTCGGATGCTGGTATGATTGCGTTATAGATAGTGACAATTCCTCCTTCCACAGGGAATTTAATCATTCCATGAGTTGTGGAGGGCACTGCCCGTATGGCCAAGATACCTGGTCTGCCTATGATCCCATTGTATGGAGAGTGCGAGCGTATCACCATAAAGTTCATCCACGCCGTGGTGGAATTCTCTTCATTCCCAATGGTTACAAGCAGACGCAGATGTCCTATTGGCCATATAGTGTCTCCACTAAAGCCGATGAGTGGCGACGTGGCCGATACTAATTGGCTTCTTCTTTCTGGTCGTAACTGTACGAAACAGTGTTCGTATAGTACTTCTGCTGATGACCCTCCATCCACATACATACGGTGGACATTGTGTGTTCTAATGCTTATCTCAATCGTGAGAGGTGCATCAGCTACATCACTTGCCGTGATGGGAGGGAATGAGATTTCTCTGCCGCGTGAAAATTTTTGGCTAATTTTCTGCCTTGTGCGGCGCTGCCTGGATTGTATCATGTGTATAGTTGAAGGTTTGTCCTTTTGGGGACCCTTCTTGTCATACTTCTTGTTGTCCTTTCCATCCTTCCAATCCTTGACCAAATGTTTGAGTTTGCCTGACTTGATCAGTGACTCAATGTGATTCTTGAGCTGGATACATTCCTCCGTGTCGTGGCCCTTGTCGTTGTGGAATTCGCAAAAGCGATTTCCTTGACGACGGTCCACCGGAGTCGTCATTGGGGGAGGTCTCGGGAAGTTGGCCCCTTCTGTCAGCAAGATCTCCCGGTAGGACATCTTTAGAGGGGTAAATTTTTCCTCTGACCGCCCTCCTTTGTTTTGGGTCTTGTAGTCCGAGCTCCTCCCACCGCTCTGGTTGCTTTGACCGCCCGACTGTCTCTTGGAATGGTCGTTCGATCGATAGCTGTTTCCTTTTGAAGGGTAGGCCGTGGCTACCGCGATTTCTCCCTCTATGAAGTTTTATGACCCTTTCCATAAGGTCGTCATACTTCTCCGGTCGCTTGTCATTGAGACGTCTGATTAATTCCCTGTCTGTTATGGCGTGCATATAATCAGAAATTTTCAGAAGTTCCGACATTGTCTTTGTGCGCGTGCACTCGTCATTGAAGCGTTCGGTGAAGGCCTTCGTAGATTCCCCATGCCGTTGCTTGACGGTTGCCAGTGAGACCGGGTCCCTATTATACTTCTTTCGCTGAGTATAATTGTTCTTGAACGCAGTACGCAGTTCCGTGAAGCTATCAATGCTTCGAGGAGGAAGTCCCTCAAACCAATCACGAGCATTGCCGATCAAGGTTGAATTGAACATTTGGCACCATATAGGCATGGGCCATCGTTCAGTTTTCGCCTGTGTGTCAAATATCTTTAGGTGATCATCCGGATCAACAGTCCCATCATAGGTCTTGATGCACGCCGGCATGCGACGCTTTGTATCCTCGGAGTAATTCCGTGTGCGGAGAGTAAAAGGATCTTCCCTGGGATCAGCCCATGGACGGGTGAGATTAGGATCACACCATGGGCGTGAGAGATCTTCTGCTTCTGCCTCGCGATAGTAGGGGCCGCCGTAGTACTCTTCATTGTCTGGTGGCGGTGGAGGAGTACGCCTGGGCCGGCGACGCTTGGGTGGATGGTCATCCAAATCCTCTCCTGATGGACCGGGAGAAGGGGGTGGTGCCCCATTCTTTGGCTGAGGGTCGCACTTGTGAGAAGAGCTAGGAGCCTTATTCCTGGTATTCATCCTGTCCCACACACTTGTGCGGCGATTGGTTCTGGTTAGCTCCAGATCTGGTCATTCGGGTGAACCGTCGGACCTCACTAAGTGGTTCGACCTCCACTTCTTCCTCAGTTATGGTATGCGTAGCTCCTTGTTAGGGGGGTTGGGCGCACTCCCTGGATCAGGGTTATCCAAGGTCGAAGTAGGTGGTGGGGTGACAACGAACGTGCTTGTCATACTCATGGACTGAAGACCACTTCGGTTATTCGGTCCGCCTGTTTGGTTACTAGGGGATCAGTTGGGAATGAGTATCCCGTCCCCTGGGGACTTCCGATTCCCAAGATTTGTGTTCCTGGGGTTTCCTTGCGGATGTCCTTTCGTCATTGAGAGATCGAGATGAGATTTGCTCTAGCTTAGTGTAATGGTCCCACGGATGGCGCCAACTTGTTGATACAAAAGTTGGGTGATCCTTGCTAGACCCGAATTAGGCTTAATTCGGGTTGGCTGGACTCCGGCTCCTGCACCAATGTGAATTATCTGGTTGGGATCCTGCACACTAAAACAACACGCGTTAGGCTTACCGTGGGAATGTATACCACGATTAGACTCCAGCGTGAGAGTAAGTAATCGGTTAGGGTTATGAGAATCGGATGAGATGTGAGTGTGTAGAATGTAATACCTTTGTGGAACCCTTGGGGGTTCCTTATATAGGTAGTGAAACCCTAATGGGTTGTCACTGATGCTTCGGCCCCAAGGAAAGGATAAGTACCAGAATTAGATTGATTGTTATCTTCTAACTATTGTGAGTGAATATCCTCTCCTTTGGGATAAATCCTAATCATAATAAGAGTATGATTCTGTCTAACCCTGTACCGGTCATGCCGGGCCGTGGGCCGCACACGTGTGTGCGGTTACTGTTCATCTAAGCCCATAGGCTTAAATGACATTAATCCCACCCATCCGTGATGGGCCGGATACGAGTAGTACCCGTGGGCCGGGTTCAAGACCCGGCTGGGGACTATACGTCATCATTAGGAAAAAGGCGTAAAAGCGGTAAGTATTAAGTACGACGGTTTAGGAAAACCGTGCACTAATGACCCACAAAAGTAAAAAGTAAAAACAAAGTTCGTTTCCCAAGGAGGTATATGTGTGTGATTAACTTGTATGGTTTGGATTAATATTGCTTAGGAGAAAAGAAAAATGACGGATACATGAAAATGCCTAGGACGTAAAAAACGCAAAATCGTAAAAAATGCTAAAATAAAAATGAATTCTAAAAATTCCCAAAAAATTACCAAAAATACTTAAAAATAAACTAAGGGTTTACAAATGATCAAAACTTTTCCAAACCTTTTCTTAATTAAATATTAATTTTTAAAATGCTAATTAAAGCCCTAAAAATCAAATTAATTAATAAAAATCCCAAATAAAGATTTTTCTACTTGTAAACCTCAATAATAACTAAATTAAACTAAAAACTATTTTTCCAAAATTTAAAAACTATTTATTCTATTTTTGAATGATTAAAAACTATTGAAATATTAAAATAATTCTAAAAATTTATTAAAAGGTGCTAAAATTAATCTAAGAATTCTAAAAATCCTAACTTAATGTATTAAACCTAAGAAAATATAAAAGTTGCAAAAATATTAAAAATAAAATTTAATAATAAAATAATATTAAAATAATATTAAAATAATATTAAAAATTCAAAAATTATAAAAAATTCTAAAAAGTTACTAACTAGTTTATTTTAACCTAAGTAATCAGGAAATGAAAGTGAAATTACCAAAAAACCCCTATTGGGCCCCCAAATGGGCTAAAATCTAAAATAGTACACTAAAATGGGCTTAATGGGCCCAAAAAGTTCAACAAGGCCCAAATGATCTGAAAAAGCCTTATCTGACTCAAAATTTAATTTTAAACACAAAAGTCTGAAGGCCCAAAAGCTGGTTTTGAGCTTATCACAGCTTAATAACACAACAGCTTATTCTTATTGGGCCAATAAGCCCATTAAGCCATAAGCCAATGCTATAAGCTCTAATTTAACAAACAACCTTCTTTTGAGATGCCTAAGAGATCTGTGAAAATAAATGTTGAAAAAGCAAACTCAATAAGCCAGAAATAAGCCAAGAAGAATTTCACTAAAAGACAAAATAGTCGACTTAGAGTTCTAGGCAACCTCAGGACTTGATTCAACTTGCAAAAGACTCTAAATGACTTAAGTAAGCCAAATCAATCATGTAAAACCCGCATGCTTTTACCATGAATAGTACCCTTAAGATCGTACGTACTAGATTAAAACTTTTCTTTTATCGTATGATTACGTTCACGTATTAGAATTTTACGTATTACGTACGTGTTAGAACACGATAAGCATTTATTACGTACGAACACAGAGTAATTATTTAAACAATAATTAATCCCGAACATGCGATCATGAAATCATGAACGTAATTTAATCACGAGCTAATATTAATTACGTATAGATATTTATTACGAACACGAATAAATATATTAAGTCACGGTTAACATTTAACGAGAACACGACTAAACACGAACGAACACTTAAATAATTAGACTCGGAAAAAGGTACGGGTACCCCATGTGGGGCTCCTACCCGCGGACACACCAAGGAAAGATGGGCCAAGCCCATCAAATTTTACTAAGAAAAGGGGTTAAGGTAAAACTTTTGGTCATTTTCCACTTTACAGTAAATTAATCAAAAACCTAAAAAGATTTTTCTCCTTTTCCTTCTTGTTCTCTCTTGGCCGCCGCATATTAACACACCAAAGGGGGGGGGGGGGGGTGTTTGTTTGATTTTGATCTTGATTTTTGTGCAAGTGTTCGTGTGTGTTCATCCTCATTTGATCCACGCATTCGGTATACCTTTTTAAATCCTTTTCTTTTATGTTTTGATTTAATTAATTTCATAAGAACATGATGTTTTTAAAAATCTAATTAAAAACATAAATCAAACATGTAAATGGTTATGGGGTAAATCAAAACGGAGGATTTAGGGGTGTTTGTAGTGGCGGTGCCGAAACCGAACCCCAAGGGGGTCTCGGCTTAGCATATGGACCACCACCGAGACCTCAAGGTCTCGGTTTGGTGGTGTGGGTCCCACGGCAGCAGCAAACAAGGGAAAACCCCGAAGTAGTTCGAGGTATGGTGTTGATTACGGGTCTGGTTCACGATTTCTAGTCAGGATCTGGTTCATCGTTTATGTTAAGGTTATGTTTTAATAATCATATGTAAAATTAAATTAATAAAATATGACATGATTAATTTAATAAAACATGACTTAGGTTATAATTTAATTATTAGATCATTGAATTTTAACCTAAGTATTTATTATTTTCTAGACTTTATAATTAATTAATTATTAAAAACCATGGCTATAATTAATTAATTAACATGACTTAGGTTATATTATTAATAATTAATAATACATGTTTTAACCTAAGTATTTAACTTTATTTAATTAAAAACATGGTATATTTAATTAAATACTTTTAACCTATAGTTTATTTAAATTACATGTAATAATTAATAAACTATACCTTATATCATTATGACTTAGAAAAATAATCAGAAAACACTTAAGCTTATATACTTAGCTTATTTAACCAGCTTATATCTAATTATGGAAACTTTCTATTTTTAGAAACTTATGTAATTAAGGCAGTTAATCTATTTATGGAAACTTTCTATTTTTAGAAACTTATCTATTTTAAGCAGTAATTCTATTTTTGGAAACTTTCTATTTTTGGAAACTTTCTATTTTTGGAAACTTTCTATTTTTGGTAACTTTCTATTTTTGGTAACTTTCTATTTTAGGAAACCTGCTATTTTTAGAAAGTTACTTATTATTACACAGTAAGTATAATAATACATGAAATACAAGTAATACTTAATCAGAATAGACAGAATATAAGATAAACACAGTTTAAAGCCTAAAACAATAAAACATGACATGAACATATAAAATAAGCTAAGACATGACATAAAACCAGTTACGTATTTAGTAATCAGATACTTATACACGTATGTATTTATGTAGCATTAGTGATACCGAAGTATGACTCTCCTCAGTTCGTCTTCCTCGTTCACTGGACATAAGGTACGGATTCCCGTCCTTTCAGTATGGATATTCTTTACTTATTAGGATTCCCCGTATGCAGCCAACTGTTTTCCCGTAGTATAAGTTTATATGTTTGATTTGCTTATGTTTAATTTAGAATACCTATAGCCATATACATGCATGACCAGTTTCACCTAGTTATGTAGTTATGCCATTCAGCCTGACAAATGCTCCAGCAGTGTTCATGGACTTGATGAACAGAATCTTCCATGAATTTCTGGACAAGTTCGTCATTGTCTTCATCGATGACATCCTGATTTTCTCAAAGTATAAGGAGGAACACGAAGACCATCTTCATACAGTACTACAGATTCTTCGCCAGAAGCAGCTGTATGCTAAATTCTCCAAGTGTGAGTTATGGTTAGACAAGGTGGCATTCATAGGTCACATTGTATCAGCAGAAGGAATCACTATGGATCCAGCGAAGGTTGAGGCCATTACTAAGTGGCCGAGGCCGACATCAGCGACGGAACTCTGTAGTTTCTTAGGCTTAGCTGGCTATTATCGTAGGTTCGTGGAGAACTTTTCCCGCTTACCACTACCATTAACCAAACTGATGCGGAAAAGGGAGAAATTCGTCTGGACTGAAGAACGAGAGAAGATCTTTGAAGACCTGAAGCAGAAGCTGGTATCTGCACCTATTCTTACTCTCCCATCTGGTACGGGTGGATTTCAAATCTACAGTGATGCATCGGGGAAGGTACTTGGCTGTGTTCTCATGCAACATGGGAAAGTGATCGCGTACGCTTCACGGCAGCTTAAGCCTTATGAAGAAAATTACCCTACGCATGACTTGGAACTTGTTGCAGTCGTGTTTGCATTGAAGATATGGAGGCACTACTTATATGGAGAATCATGTGACATTTTCACGGACCACAAGAGCTTGAAGTATATCTTCACTCAACGTGAATTGAACATGAGACAGAGAAGATGGTTAGAGCTGTTGAAGGATTATGACATTAATCTATAGTATCATCCCGGAAAGGCAAATGTAGTAGCAGATGCTCTTAGCAGGAAGTCCGGAATGATCAACGGCATTAAAATTGAGGAGGAAATCATAAGAGACTTGAAGCGACTAGACATCGAGATCATGGTACGTGGACAGCACGGTTACTGGGCTAATCTTAGAGTAGAACCCGAGTTACTCTCTAAGATCAAGGAAGCTCAGAAAGATGATGGAGAAATCTGGACGATAGTACAGAATTTGGAGAGACAGACAGAATTCAGAGTAGATGAAAATGGTATCGTATGGCAGGGCACGAGACTTTGTCTTCTTGATGACCAAGCACTCCGGGAAGCCTTGTTAGCTGAAGCTCATAGCTCCCCATTCTCTATACATCCTGGTTCGACTAAGATGTACCATGACATCAAGCAATACTTTTGGTGGAGTGGTATGAAACAGGATGTGGCCACTTACGTCTCTAAATGTCTTACCTGCCAGCAGGTTAAGATCGAGCATCAACGATCTGGCGGTCTCCTTCAACCGTTAGATATTCCAGAGTGGAAGTGGGACAAAATCACCATGGATTTTGTTACTGGTCTTCCGCCTACCAAGAGGAAGCACGATGCAATTTGGGTTATCGTAGATCGACTTACAAAATTAGCTCATTTCCTACCGATCCACAAGGAAGATCCGGTATGTAAACTCGCCGATACGTATAGAAGAGAGATCATGAGACTCCACGGTGCTCCATCCAGCATCGTCTCAGACAGAGATCCTCGTTTCACTTCGCGATTTTGGAAGAGTCTGCAGAAATATTGGGGTACACAACTTAAGCTTAGCACGGCTTTTCATCCTCAAACGGACGGACAGTCGGAGCGAACGATTCAGAAATTGGAAGACATGTTGAGGTCATGTGCGTTGGAATGGACGGGTGATTGGGACGATTACATCTGCTTGGTGGAGTTTGCATACAACAACAGTTGGTACGCAAGTATCAAGTGTGCTCCTTTCGAGATGTTGTATGGCAGAAAGTGTCGCGCCTCAATCTGCTGGGATCAGGTTAGCGAGCGAACACTTGAAGGACCAGAAATCATAGAGATGACCAATGAAAGGATTGCAGTAGCTAAGCAGAAACTTCAGGAAGCACGATCACGTCAGAAGAATTACGCCGATAAGCATCGTAGGGACATACATTTTAACGTGGGAGATCACGTCTTCCTTAAGGTTTCGCCGGCACGTGGTGTTAGACGCTTCAGGATTAAAGGGAAGCTCAG
Organism: Glebionis coronaria; assembly: GCA_025667525.1. Classification (NCBI taxonomy): domain Eukaryota; kingdom Viridiplantae; phylum Streptophyta; class Magnoliopsida; order Asterales; family Asteraceae; genus Glebionis; species Glebionis coronaria. Next base: position 285,744,547 of record CM046877.1, on the reverse strand, counting down.
TCCTCGTTTCGTCAGACCGTTTGATATCATTGAACGAGTCGGTGAAGTATCTTATCGGTTAGCGTTACCTCCGCAGCTTTCGCATGTACATAATGTAATTCATGTGTCCTTACTCAGAGGGTACCAGTATCATCCCCTTCACATGGTTCAGTATCCACTGGAACAGATACGTGAAGATCTCACTTTCATAGAAGAACCCGAACGAGTTCTTGACAGACAAGAACGAGTCATGAGAAGGAAGAAGATTCCATTCGTCAAAATCCTTTGGAGGGATCATACCGAGCGGGAAGCCACTTGGGAAACAGAGGAGTCTATCCGGGCTTCTTACCCTCATTTCATATTTTGAATTCGGGTATGTTCTTCTTTTCCAATTTACTTTAACTATAATTCGGGGACGAATTATTCTTTTTAGGGGGGAAGACTGGTAAAACCCGCATGCTTTTACCATGAATAGTACCCTTAAGATCGTACGTACTAGATTAAAACTTTCCTTTTATAGTATGATTACGTTCACGTATTAGAATTTTACGTATTACGTACGTGTTAGAACACGATAAGTATTTATTACGTACGAACACACAATAATTATTTAAACAATAATTAATCACGAACATGCGATCATGAAATCATGAACGTAATTTAATCACGAGCTAATATTAATTACGTATATATATTTATTACGAACACGAATAAATATATTAAGTCACGGTTAACATTTAACGAGAACACATAAAACACGAACACGACTAAACACGAACGAACACTTAAATATTTAGACTCGGAAAAAAGGTACGGGTACCCCATGTGGGGCCCCTACCCGCGGACACACCAAGGAAAGATGGGACAAGCCCATCAAATTTTACTAAGAAAAGGGGTTAAGGTAAAACTTTTGGTCATTTTCCACTTTACAGTAAATTAATCAAAAACCTAAAAAGATTTTTCTCCTTTTCCTTCTTGCTCTCTCTTGGCCGCCACATATTAACACACCAAAGGGGGGTGTTTGTTTGATTTTGATCTTGATTTTTGTGCAAGTGTTCGTGTGTGTTCATCCTCGTTTGATCCACGCATTCGGTATACCTTTTTAAATCCTTTTCTTTTATGTTTTGATTTAATTAATTTCATAAGAACATGATGTTTATAAAAAGCTAATTAAAAACATAAATCAAACATGTAAATGGTTATGGGGTAAATCAAAACCGAGGATTTAAGGGTGTTTGTAGTGGTCGGCGCCTAAACCGAACCCCAAGGGGGTCTCGGCTTGGCATATGGACCACCACCGAGACCTCAAGGTCTCGGTTTGGTGGTGTGGGTCCCACGGTAGTAGCAAACAAGGGAAAACCCCGAAGTGGTTTGGGGTATGGTGTTGATTACGGGTCCGGTTCACGATTTCTAGTCACGATCCGGTTCATGGTTTATGTTAAGGTTATGTTTTAATAATCATATGTAAAATTAAATTAATAAAATATGACATGATTAATTTAATAAAACATGACTTAGGTTATAATTTAATTATTAGATCATGGAATTTTAACCTAAGTATTTATTATTTTCTAGACTTTATAATTAATTAATTATTAATAACCATGGCTATAATTAATTAATTAATATGACTTAGGTTATACTATTAATAATTAATAATACATGTTTTAACCTAAGTATTTAACTTTATTTAATTAAAAACATGATATATTTAATTAAATACTTTTTACCTATAGTTTATTTAAATTACATGTAATAACTAATAAACTATACCTTATATCATTATGACTTAGAAAAATAATCAGAAAACACTTAAGCTTATATACTTAGCTTATTTAACTAGCTTATATCTAATTATGGAAACTTTCAATTTTTAGAAACTTATGTAATTAAGGCAGCTAATCTGTTTATGGAAACTTTCTATTTTTAGAAACTTATCTATTTTAAGCAGTAATTCTATTTTTGGAAACTTTCTATTTTTGGAAACTTTCTATTTTTAGAAACTTCCTACTTTTGGAAACTTTCTATTTTGGAAACTTTCTATTTTTGGAAACTTTCTATTTTTGGTAACTTTCTATTTTTGTAACTTTCTATTTTAGGAAACCTGCTATTTTTAGAAAGTTACTTATTATTACACAGTAAGTATAATAATACATGAAATACAAGTAATACTTAATCAGAATAGACAAAATATAAGATAAACACAGTTTAAAGCATAAAACAGTAAAACATGACATGAACATATAAAATAAGCTAAGACATGACATAAAACCAGTTACGTATTTAGTAATCAGATACTTATACACGTATGTATTTATGTAGCATTAGTGATACCGAAGTAGGACTCTCCTCAGTTCGTCTTCCTCGTTCACTGGACATAAGGTACGGATTCCCGTCCTTTCAGTATGGATATTCTTTCCTTATTAGGATTCCCCGTATGCAGCCAACTGTTTTCCCGTAGTATAAGTTTATATGTTTGATTTGCTTATGTTTAATTTAGAATACCTATAGCCATATACATGCATGACCAGTTTCACCTAGTTATGGAGGTACCATAACCATAACATTAGAGGCACTGATGTTATGACTTCCCCACGGTGGAGTGATTGCTCGTGGCGTCCCTTCAGCTTTTGGCCAGATTATTATATTTATCACGTGGGGCATATGGGTGCATCCTAGTTACATGTTTTTCAAGCAGATTACTCGGTGTGAATGTGGTGTGTGCCTTGCATCCTTCACAAGGAGCTGATCCCTCCTACCCAAACAAGTATATTAAATTAGAGGCAGCCCCTCTAATTTGCATGATGAGGTCACCCCTCCAAGTATTCATGCACAGTGGATTTTCATGACCTATATTGGCTAATGGTAGAATATGTTAAACTATTTTTATAAGATAAACATAAGGCTTTTCAAACTATAAAACCAGTTTTACCAAGACTTAACCAGGTTATTCAGGACTTAGTTTCTTCCGCTGTTATATGCTTATATGCTATTACTATTCATGCTTTATTGTACATCCGTGCACTGAGCGTATTGCTCAGCCGTTTTCCTTTTCTATGTTCCCAAAACGGCAGGTACTCAGGGACGCTCGTAAACTTTAAGCGTACGTGCATATGGACTGGAAGCTTTCTATCCTTTCTTTACTTTATGCATTATCTTTACTTTGATACTCTTGCTATGGACATTGTTTAGTCCTTTCATTTACAGTACTTATGTTTGTGTGTGATGAGCTTTACTTTTGGACTACCGATGTTTGATTCCGGTATTTTCCTTTTATGGTCATGTAATGTTTATACATTTATCCTTGTATGCTTTGATGACACGCCATAATTACGCGTGGCATTCCATTATCAAAATGGGGTGTTACAAATCAACAAAGTTTCAATAAGAAAATATAAATAAGCTGGATTAATTGATAAGCACTTATGAAAAGTAAAATGAGTTGGTTTTCTAGTCAAAGCTTAAAGTCAACCTTCCAAATGCTCTAGTATGAACAAATGGGTCAAATAATGAGCAACTATTACAAATTTAAAGTTGTTGCACGTTTTGATAAGCCGGAATAGCTTATTAATAAGCTGAACCAAAATTAACACTAGCAGGGGCTAGCAGCAGGGGAAAGGAGTTCCCACTGCTTTGACTTTTTAACTTTAGATTTGTGAGAGATTCACTTTGATTCAATGGATAACAAGGGAACCCTTACAACCAGTGAGTTGTAAGGAGTCAATATCAAGCAAATAATCACACTTTTAACAAGCCAATAAGCACAGAATAAGCAAACAGTGCACAGATATCACACATACTTGGAAAATAAGCTGCTACGAACTAAAAAGCAGTTTAAGCATGAATAAGCCACCCAAATTGAACCATTGATAGGTGTGAAAACACGCATCCTTTTACCACTTATTTCTTACTAAAACAAGACTAAAACGCGTATTTAATGTCATTTGTTTGGAATTATGCGTGGTTTGTGTGTTTGTTGTGTTTTCAGAGCCAACTGGATAAATATTGGAGAAAACATGGGATTGCACGGGTTTTATCGAGGAAAAAGACGAAAAGATGAAGTCTATAGTCCAAGAGATGCAAAAGATTTGAAGTCAATGGGCCTATTTGAAGATTTATCGAAGAAAAGGACCAAAGATGGAAGATTTACCTATGTCGAAGAAACTCAAGTCTATTAAATGAAGAAATTAAAAGACGAGTTGAATTTATTCGTCGACAAATCCTGAATCGAAATCGAAAACGTCAACTTTTCTGAAAAGACGAGAAGACAAAAAGAAAGGGAGAAAGCCCACTCACCAACCAAGGGAGAAGCCTATAAATACTCCTCCCATTCACAAATTTCCACTAGTCTTTTTCTGTTACATTTTTCTCTGAGTTCTTAGGAAGAACCATCTCCCTTAAGGAGTGGTTTTCATTTTTCTTTGATTTCTTCTTGAATCTTGTAAGTTTAATCTTTCCATTATGTTTGTTGAATCTTAATCATCAATACAAGTTTACTTTTAATCTTTCTATCATCTTGTTCTTCATCTCTTGGTGATTCAAAGTTCTTAAGTTTCATTTTATTGGTTTGATCATCAAAAGTAAGTGGGGTTTTGCGTTTTTGTTGTTTTGGATTGATGTTTACCTTAGGTAAATGATTAGTGGTGAAATTGGTTTAAGATTTGATTTAAAACTTGGTGAAATTTTATGTTAAACCTGTGTTTTAGTCGTTCCCCTGTTCTTCGCACCATCATCTTGCCCAGATTCCGGATAAGGGTATCTGTGATTTTACTGTTGGTTCGGAATTTTAATTATTCCGAATAGAGTTTAATTTTCTTGGTTATTCGGAATATCAAAACATTCCGGGTAGAGTAGTGGTTTTATTGTCTGTTCGGAATAACCAAACATTCCGAGTAGAGCTATCATTCCGCATAGCACAAACATTCCGCATAGCACAAACATTCCGCATAGCCACATTTATTCCGAACAGAGTTTTCCTTCTTAAACATTCCGAGTAGAGTATATATTCCGAATGAGCTTGTTATTCCGCATAGCCTGTTATTCCGCATGGCCATATTATTCCACATAGGAACTTTATTCCGCATAGCCGTATTATTCCGCATAAGAGCAAATGTTCCGCATAGCCGTATTATTCCGAGTAAGAGCAAGTGTTCCGGATAGACTAAAATATTCCGAGTAGAGCAGACATTCCGCATAGACATTCCGAATAGAGTTTTCCAGTTTTATTCTCCATGAGAAGAGATATTCCGAATAAGTTGTTTTCTCCACGTTGAGGTACTTACTGTTTTATTTAAATTCTAGCTTTATTCTCAGTTATTATCTTTAGTTTAATTTTATTACTTCTAGCACTTATCATTTTAGTAGATTTAAAACAAAGCTCCCCCTTTTTAGTCACCAATTACAACGATTCCACTTTTGACCGTGATCGATTCGAGAAGATACCGAGAACGAAAAAACGACATATATCAATTGGGTACGAGCAACGCAAAGAAAGATCTTGCAAGCAAAACCTTTTTATTAACTAACCAAAAAATCAGTTATTAAAATGGCGCCGCTGCCGGCTCTTTTCGTAAGGATCAATGGTTTTTTGTGAGAAAAATTGGATTTTGGGATCCGTTCTTTCGGGAACGTTATTTTAAAGCACAAAAATTTTAAAAAAAAAACCCATAAAAATCTAAAATTTTCAAAAATACAAAAACATTAAAAAACCTATAAAAACCAAAAATATTTTCTCTTGCATTTTCTTTTTAGTGTATGCGTACTCGATCAACGTCTTATTCAGAGCCAGAGACTCTCGAAGATTTAGACATGGCCGGTGTACACAACAACAACAATAATAATCCACCCCTCCCAGACAACAACAATAATAATCCACCCCACCCAAACATGAATAATCCACCCTTACCCGACCTACGAACCATGGAGGAGCTATGCCAACCTACGATGAACGGACGTGGAGGCCCGATTGCGCCAATGCATGTCACGGCTCAGGAGTTTTCGTTGAAGCATCACATGATCCAAAAAGTGCAAACTAACCTATTTCGCGGAATTCCGGATGATAATGCCAACAAACACCTCGACAAATTCATTACCATCACCTAAAGCATGAAGTCCCCCGGTGTTTCTATGGATGACCTTCGCCTCCAACTCTTTCCCCACTCGCTTTCTCACCATGCCGAAAAATGGTTTGACCGTCTCCCAAAGAACTCTATTCATACTTGGGACGACATGACTCAACGCTTTTTGTCGCGCTACTTCCCACGATCCATGGTCACGAGCCTTCGTAACCAAATTAGTGGATTCATGCAAGACAATGATGAATCGCTCTTTGATGCTTGGGAACGATACAATGATTTGATCTACCGCTGTCCAAATCACAACATGCTCCCCGTCACTCTCATTGATACTTTCTACAATGGTCTCACTTTCGTGATCGTGACACGATCAACGTCTCCGCCGGTGGTACTTTTATGAAAAGGAGACTGGATGAGTGTAGAGAGTTGATTGAAAACATGACTACTCACCACAAGAATTGGGATTCATCCGCATCCTCAAGATCAAACCCGAGAGTCAATGTTTCTTCTACTACTTCCAATCCCGAGATGACTGAAATTTCTCGACAACTCGCTGAGATGAACAAGAATTTCATGACCATGGCCACAAACCACTTTCAACAAGCTAAAGTCGTTGCTATTTCTTGTGACACATGTGGTGGTCCTCATTCCTACAATGATTGTCCTTCTACTCAAGGAAATTTTTCTAAAAACGTTAACGCGGCTTACGGTACTTATCCCACGGGAGGCTATCAAGCTCGCCCTCAAGGAGACCGTAGCTTGCTAAGTTATCGTTCAAACAATTATCTTGCTCCACCCGGTTTCCCTCCTCCAAACCAAAACCAACAACAAAGCTATAACCGAAATAACCAATCCCAACCTCGTGCTAACAATCAATATCAATCCCAAAGAAACCCATACCCAACTCAAGGAAATTCTCAAGCTTACCAAGCTCCACCTCTCAATCAACCGATGGAATTGAATCAAGACGTCGAGACGTTCATGAAAACTAATCGATAGATGGTGACGAATCTTCAGAGTCAATTCGTCAACTTGAAGAATGACATGGTGAAACAAGGGAGCGATATTCGAGCCAAGCTGAGGAATGATATGGCAAAACAAAGCAATAAAATTCGTGCAGACATCAGAGACTCTTTCAGCACTCAAGCACTTAACATTCATGATATGATTGGTTCGCTCATCCAAGGTAATCAACCCTCTTCTTCGGGTACTCTTCCGAGTAACACCGTTGCGAATCCAAGAGGGGAGATGAAAGCAATCACCACTCGTAGTGGAAAAGGTTATACGGAACCCGAGCTTCCTACACCTCCACCCGTGATTGTGAATAAGGAAAAAGAGCAACTTTCCCCACCTCCTTCACCTTTTATCCCCATTTCCCCACCACCCGTGGTTGTGAGTGATCCTACTCCCCTAAAGCCTTCTTCTTCATCTAATATACCTTATCCTTCAAGGTTGAGGAAAGAGAAGCAAAAGAGCAAGGATGATATTCAAGTTTCAAACTTTCTAAAAATGTTTAAACAATTGAATTTTAACATCTCCTTTGCCGAGGCTCTCGCTTACATGCCCAAATACGCGAAAATGTTTAAAGATCTTCTAAGTGACAAGGAGAAGCTTCTTGACATTGCTCAGAACCAACTTAATGAGAATTGCTCCGCCGTTCTCTTAAGGAAATTGCCCACCAAACTTGGTGATCCGGGTCGCTTCTTGATTCCTTGAAACTTCCCGGGAGTAGAGAATTGCATGGCCCTAGCCGATCTAGGTGCCAGTATAAACTTAATGCCTTTAAGTGTTTGGAAGCAATTATCTCTCCCCGAGCTAGTCCCCACAAAAATGACTTTGGAATTAGCTAACAGTACGGTTGCTTATCCAGTGGGGATAGCCGAAGACGTTTTCGTTGGCGTTGACAAATTCACCTTCCCGGCGGATTTTGTTATCGTTGACTACGAGATGGACCCCCGTGTTCCATTAATCGTTGGACGTCCATTCCTGAGGACCGGTCGCACTCTCATTGATGTAGCCGCGGGCGAAATAATCATGAGAGTTGGTGACGATAAAATTTTCTTCAACATGGGTTAGATTTCTAAGCAACCTTATTCATATGAGAGTGTTAATGCTATTGATGTTCTCGATGAGGCTTGTGAAGAACATTTTCATGATGCTTGCAAAAGTACTCTCTTTTCTCTACCCAATGTTGAGACCGTTGCCTCAATTGCTCCGGCATTGACTCCTTTTGGAGAAAGTGACTTGGATGATTTCGAAGCTAGCTTGGGTCCTCTCGATATTAAGTATGATGATTCTTCCACCGATTGGGATGAAGACATTCGTACTATTGAGAGACTTCTCAATGAAGACCCGTTCTCTCCTCCTTCTCCTAAAGAGGTGACTAATGATGATCCATCGTTAGTTACACCATCTATTGAGGATCCTCCTACTCTTGAGCTTAAAGACCTACCTCCTCATCTAGAGTACATTTTTCTTGAAGACAACGAGAAGTTACCGGTCATCATCGCGAAGGACCTGAAAGAAGAAGAAAAAGCCCGACTTATCGCCGTGTTGAAGAAACATAAAAGATCTATCGCTTGGAAAATCTCCGACATTCGCTGAATTGATCCTCACTTTTGCACACATAAAATTCTCATGGAGGAAGACTTTAAGCCCACAATTCAAACCCAACGAAGGATGAATCCTAAAATCCATGAAGTCATCAAAAAAGAGGTTATCAAACTTCTTGATGCGGGTATGATTTACCCTATTTAGGATTCACCATGGGTTAGTCCAGTCCATTGTGTGCCTAAGAAAGGCGGAATCACCGTTGTGCCCAATCAAAACAACGAGTTGATTCCGACCCGTCTCGTTACTGGGTGGAGAGTTTGTATAGACTACCGTAAACTCAATGATGCCACGAGAGAGGATCATTTCCCTCTTCCTTTTATGGACCAAATGCTTGAACGTTTAGCGGGTAATGAATATTACTGCTTTCTTGATGGTTTCTCGGGTTATTTCCAAATACCCATCGATCCCCAAGATCAAGAGAAGACAACATTCACTTGTCCCTATGGCACATTTTCCTACAAAAGGATGCCTTTTGGCTTATGCAATGCCCCCGGGACTTTCCAAAGGTGCATGTTGGCTATCTTCCATGACATGGTTGAGCAAACCATGGAAGTCTTCATGGATGATTTCTCGGTCTTTGGGGATTCCTTCTCTTCTTGCCTTGCCAATTTGGAACGTATGCTTAAGCGGTGCGAAGACACTCGCCTCGTTCTGAATTGGGAAAAATGCCATTTTATGGTAAAAGAAGGCATTGTGCTAGGACACAAAATCTCTAAAGCCGGTCTTGAAGTCGATCGTGCTAAAGTAGATGTCATAGCCAAATTACCTCCACCTTCAACCGTGAAGGGTGTGAGAAGTTTTCTGGGTCATGCGGGCTTCTATCGTCGATTCATTCAGGATTTCTCTAAAATCGCTCGCCCGATGACCCACCTCTTGGGAAAAGATACTCCTTTTATCTTTTCTAAAGAGTGTATCGAAGCCTTAAATCTTCTTAAGGATAAGCTAACTAAGGCACCGGTCTTGGTTACCCCTAATTGGGAGCTACCCTTTGAGTTGATGTGCGATGCTAGCGACTTTGCTATTGGTGCGGTTTTGGGACAAAGGATCAACAAACACTTCCAACCAATCCACTATGCTAGAAAAACAATGACGGGGGCTCAATTGCATTATACGACAACCGACAAAGAGCTTTTAGTTGTTGTCTATGCTTTTGAAAAATTTCGCCCCTATCTTGTTTTATCCACCACCATCGTATACACGGACCATTCCGCGTTGAAGTACTTGATGACTAAACACGACTCTAAGCCAAGACTTCTCCGCTGGGTTTTACTCCTTCAAGAATTCAACATTGAAATTCGTGACAACAAGGGTGCTGAAAACCTAGCCGCGGATCATCTCAGTAGACTTGAGGATCCATATCAAGGGGATCATCCGAACAAAGAGATCAATGACTCTTTCCCCCTTGAAACCTTAATGTCTATAAATCTCAATCTGTATGACACCCCGTGGTTTGCCGATATTGCAAACTACTTAGTGGGTGGTGTTCTCATCAAAGGGTTAACATCTCAACAAAAGAAGAAGTTCTTGAACGATGTTAAGAATTACTTCTGGGATGACCCTTTTCTATTCAAACAATGCGCTGACTTGATTATTCGCCGATGTGTTGACGGACCGGCAGCTTTTGACATTCTCCAAGCTTGCCACAAAGGACCCACCGGTGGTCACTTTGGTCCCAACTACACCGCCAAGAAAGTGTTTGACTCGGGATTCTATTGGCCCACCATTTATCGTGATGCTCACGAGATGGTTAAACATTGTGATGCTTGCCAAAAACAAGGCAAGATCACACATAAAGATGAGATGCCTCAAAATTGCATACAAGAATGTGAAATCTTTGATGTATGGGGCATCGACTTTATGGGGCCATTCCTTTCTTCTAAAGGCAACAAATACATCCTTGTTGCTGTTGACTACGTTTCCAAATTGGTTGAAGCCAAAGCTTTACCCACTAACGATGCGAGGGTGGTTTGTAATTTCTTGAAACAACTGTTTGCTCGATTCGGTGTTCCTCGTGCTATTATCAGTGACCGCGGGACTCATTTTTGCAACGATCAATTTGCAAGAGTCATGGCTAAGTATGGTGTCCATCACCGTCTTTCCACCGCTTATCATCCTCAAACCAATGGTCAAGCCGAGATATCCAACCGTGGATTGAAGAGAATTTTGGAACGTACTGTGGAAGAGCATCGTGCCTCGTGGGCCGATAAACTTGATGATGCTCTGTGGGCTTTCCGTACCGCCTATAAGACACCGATTGGTTGTACACCTTATCGTCTTGTGTATGGGAAAGCCTGCCACCTCCCCATCGAGCTGGAACATAAGGCATATTGGGCCTTGAAGTGGGCTAACTTCGACATCAACAAAGCCGGTGATCTTCGAAAGATTCAACTCAACGAGCTACAAGAATTGAGGAATGAAGCTTACGAGAACTCATTGATCTACAAGGAGAAGACCAAGATTATCCACGATGCTAAAATTAAGAACCGAGAGTTCCACGTTGGTGACCAAGTCTTACTTTTTAACTCTCGGTTGAAGATCTTCTCGGGCAAGTTGAAGAGCCGCTGGTCTGGTCCATTCACCATCGCCAGTGTCTTTCCCTATGGCACCATTGAGCTTTCTCAGCCAAATAGGCCCAATTTTAAGGTGAATGGCCAGCGTCTGAAGTTATACTTTGGTGAGGACATCTCGCATGAGATGATTCCATCCCTCACCACGTTTCCCTTGAATTTGTTCGGGACCGAGTCAGGCTCATGACTCGGTGAACAAAAACAAGCGCTCCTCAGGAGGCAACCCGAGTATCTATCCCCCTTTCCCGTTTTTCATCCTAAGTGTAGGGGGAGCTATATAGGTTGCTTGTATTTGGATGGTGATGTGATTACAGGGATAAGTGCACTCTTGGAATCTTTGAAGAACCGTGCTCCCATGTTATCCGCAATACCGGTTCTATCTCTCAACTATCGTGATTCAATTATCTTCATAATCACATTTGAAATTGATCACTTTAGTCGTCCCCTCCTTAGCTTGATTTAACCAACGTGCACAATGTCATAAGTGTAGGGGAGATTTTTCCCACATGCTTAAACATTGAGGACAATGTTTATCTTAAGTGTAGGGGGGACTTCTATCGAAGTTTTAAGTGGACTTTTCCATTAAAATGCCTTCATTTAACCGGAAAATCATCTTTTTTAGCATTTTTCAAATTTTTAATTAACTTTGGCCATTTAGTCATAATTTTTAAATTTTTATTGTTGCTTGCATATGTATATATCCGCAATAAAGTCAAAAATATTAATAAAGTGGTGTAGCTAGTTTTGAAATCTTTGACACATTAGGCCCGTTGCGATTATTTTGACTCAACCCGAATAGACTTATCCGAGTTTATTCTAGCTAGTATCCTTAACCATGTAGACCTTAATTGGTCTATTAGGCTAAGCATCCACGAGTCTCATTACTTGAGATTTTAAATTATGGAGGACGAGAAATGATAGAGTCAATTATAAGTCGGTATTCTTGCACAAGCTCACTTGGTGTAATTAATTGCCAATTCTCCCATCACTTGCTAATAATTTATCTGCAATAAGTAAGGTCGTACGATTTGAAAGGTTACTTAGCTTCTAGCCCAAGATCGTTTAAAAGTTGCTCGGTAATGATAAGAGTTCATAGCCAAGGCATAACTTATGAAGCGGGGCGCGAAGATTGGCGAGTCCAAAAAAGCCCTAACAAGGCATGAGGATTCCATTTTATTGCTAAAGATCCAAGGTGATGTGAAAAGCATTATTCCTAAAATCAATATGAAGGATCAAGACTCACGACGAAAAGCAATCAACTCCCATAAAGATCATGGAGAAGTCTATCCGAAAAGACCCTAACAAGGTATGAGGATAAATAGATCCAAGTCCGAAAAGGAGGCGGATCGTTGTATCTCAAAATCCAATTAGTGATTGAAGAAATAATGATGAAGTCGTGGTCAACAAAGTGGAGTATCCCTCAAAAATACTCCATGTGAAGAACTCTATTAACGAAGAGAAGACCATTATCTCAAGCACGTCTCTCAAGATATGAAGTATGAAGTACATGCCAAATATCGGCCCGAGAAAGGTCTCAAATCGTGAAGCGAGTTATGCCAAGATATGAACTTTTTGATATCCCGAGAAGCAGTTTTAAGAGATTTTGTCCTTTAGCTAACTATTAATCAAATCGTCCTACTTTGCTTTCAGCCTAAATAAACTATCGAAATAAGTCCAAAAATGCATCTTCATGATCATTCTAAGACAAAAATAAAATATAAGAGATACACCTAGGAATAAGGGAGTTTAAGCATATAATTAAGCCATGTGTGTAAGTGTTTGAATTGCTAACTTATAATAACAATGATCTCGTTTTTAAGCTTAGTTTGGGGAACGTGAAACTTGAGGATGATAAATCTTCGCAGCACCAAAGCCCTAATGTAAGTCCTTGATCTCTTTGCAAGTTATTTCCATATAGTTATTTTCAAGTGAAAATGGTTTCTATCCTTTTGTCTCCTTTAAAGCTTTAATATCTCTTAGTATTTAAATTTTTGTTTAGTAGAATTTTAATAAGGCCAAGGTTGATTGACTATGAGAAAAGTGTATAATTGCTTTATCACTAAGCATTGCATGAGGGCATGTCAATGGTTAAGTATAGGGGATTTGATAGGTGTGAAAACACCCATCCTTTTACCACTTATTTCTTACTAAAACAAGACCAAAACGCGTATTTAATGTCATTTGTTTGGAATTATGCGTGGTTTGTGTGTTTGTTGTGTTTTCAGAGCCAACTGGATAAATATTGGAGAAAACATGGGATTGCACGGGTTTTATCGAGGAAAAAGACGAAAAGACGAAGTCTATAGTCCAAGAGATGCAAAAGATTTGAAGTCAATGGGCCTATTTGAAGATTTATCGAAAAAAGGACCAAAGATGGAAGATTTACCTATGTCGAAGAAACTCAAGTCTATTAAATGAAGAAATTAAAAGACGAGTTGAATTTATTCGTCGACAAATCCCGAATCGAAATCGAAAACGTCAACTTTTCTGAAAAGACGAGAAGACAAAAAGAAAGGGAGAAAGCCCACTCACCCACCAAGGGAGAAGCCTATAAATACTCCCATTCACAAATTTCCACTAGTATTTTTCTGTTACATTTTTCTCCGAGTTCTTAGGAAGAACCATCTCCCTTAAGGAGTGGTTTTCATTTTTCTTTGATTTCTTCTTGAATCTTGTAAGTTTAATCTTTCCATTATGTTTGTTGAATCTTAATCATCAATACAAGTTTACTTTTAATCTTTCTATCATCTTGTTCTTCATCTCTTGGTGATTCAAAGTTCTTAAGTTTCATTTTATTGGTTTGATCATCAAAAGTAAGTGGGGTTTTGCGTTTTTGTTGTTTTGGATTGATGTTTACCTTAGGTAAATGATTAGTGGTGAAATTGGTTTAAGATTTAATTTAAAACTTGGTGAAATTTTGTGTTAAACCTGTGTTTCAGTCGTTCCCCTGTTCTTCGCACCATCATCTTGCCCAGATTCCGGATAAGGGTATCTGTGATTTTACTGTTGGTTCGGAATTTTAATTATTCCGAATAGAGTTTAATTTTCTTGGTTATTCGGAATATCAAAAATTCCGGGTAGAGTAGTGGTTTTATTGTCTCTTCGGAATAACCAAACATTCCGAGTAGAGCTATCATTCCGCATAGAACAAAAATTCCGCATAGCACAAACATTCCGCATAGCCACATTTATTCCGAATAGAGTTTTCCTTCTTAAACATTCCGAGTAGAGTATATATTCCGAATGAGCTTGTTATTCAGCATAGCATGTTATTCCGCATGGCCATATTATTCCGCATAGGAACTTTATTCCGCATAGCCGTATTATTCCGCATAAGAGCAAATGTTCCGCATAGCCGTATTATTCCGAGTAAGAGCAAGTGTTCCGGATAGACTAAAATATTCCGAGTAGAGCAGACATTCCGCATAGACATTCCGAATAGAGTTTTCCAGTTTTATTCTGCATGAGAAGAGATATTCCGAATAAGTTGTTTTCTCCACGTTGAGGTGCTTACTGTTTTATTTAAATTCTAGCTTTATTCTCAGTTATTATCTTTAGTTTAATTTTATTACTTCTAGCACTTATCATTTTAGTAGATTTAAAACAAAGCTCCCCCTTTTTAGTCACCAATTACAACGATTCCACTTTTGACCGTGATCGATTCGAGAAGATACCGAGAACGAAACAACGACATATATCAATTGGGTACGAGCAACGCAAAGAAAGATCTTGCAAGCAAAACCTTTTATTAACTAACCAAAAAATCAGTTATTAACCATATGCATACACAAGCTATAATAACCATCAATAAGCACAAATAAACTTGTTTCAAACACTGGATCAAAGATTAGAACCAGATTCAAGCACAAACAGTTGACTGATATGAAGACCAAAAACTCAGAACACTTTTGCTGATCTAAATGACCAGAAATCAATTTCAACACTCAAATTCTCTTTCCCTGGTTGTTTTAACTAAGACCTAGCACTTGTTAACCCTAGTCTATGCTTATATCTAGGTGTCCTCAAAATCCTAGCCAAAAATTCCAAGTATCACAGATTTTATAGCACTTGTTGGATTTAGGTGATTCAAACCACAAAACTTGCAGAGAAATGACCAAATACACTTGAGAAACAGATACTAACACAAAGCACAAACAAACTTCTCTCAAATCAGCACAAAACCAAATCAAGCTGTTATCCCAAACACTCCTTTATGTATACTTTTTCAAACAAACTTTTGATTTTCAAGAACAACCTACTGATTTGTTGATTAAAACATCTACCCTAGATGAAAACTAGCAGATTCAAACACAAAAACAACAAGTTCAAACACAAGAACTTCAAATCACTTAGCAAATTCCAAAACAAGCATGAACACCAACTTTTTTAGAGGAAACTTAAAAAGGGCTTATACCTATCTCCCTTAACTTCCTTGGGAGATCAGCTATGCTCCTTGGACCACTCTCAACAACTAGAGAGTGACCAAGGTCCTACAAACAAGAAGGATCAAAGTTTGTTGAGGTTCAAAGTAGAACCAGACTTTAATCTATGTTTCTTCAACACAAATCAATAAACAGCCCACCCAATAGCTTAAATCCCTTCACATGCTTGGTGTCAACAAGATTGAAAGAGCTTTTAGGCTTTTGGCTAGGGATTAGTACACAAAATAAGCAAAACCGAAAGAAGGATTTCACACTTTTCCAAAAGTTGAAAACCTTACAAACATAAACGTGCCTTAACCACAAGAATAAGGAAGGTTTATAACATAAAATGGAACTCAAATTTTAGCTAATCAAACACCAAACTTTCATAAAACACAAAAGAGAATTCAATAATTTCAGAAAACTAAACTTCTTATTTATAAAAAGGAATTACAAAGCATTAGCCAAAATCTGGAACAAAGGGCTCCTCACATGTTGAGGCTCCTTTTATAGGCTACATAAGACGATTCTAGAATGGAAAAATACAGAAACCCTAGCTAGAAAATCTCAAAATTGCCCTTGAATGCTTCTACATGCTTGATGTGAATTGAGCTGTCAAATTTGATCCAAAACATTCATTTATCCTTTGGGACCAAGTAATGAACCTAAAGCGTTGATCTTGCCACGTCAGATTGCTTGGAGAGGAAGTTGGCATGTGATTGGGTAAACGGGGTTGGGTGTGGGGTACTTGGTGAGTGGAGAAGAGGGATTTTATTGTTGGTATGGGTTGTATGTTGGGTGAATCAAACGTGTGACAAGGTAATTGGAATTAACCCCTTGTTTAAGTGGGTGGTAATTCTGGGTGGATGAATGGTGAATAGTAACTTATTTGATTCAAAAAAGAGGGTGGAATGTGTTTGGCGCGTGTTTGTTTACGTTTGAACTTTGGAAATTGGCAAAAGGAGTCCTTGTTCTTTGGGAAATATTGTAAAACAAGAATTTCAGCTTTATAATCCCATTCCCTTCACATTTAAACTTTCATTCTTCATACTTTTGGCACCAAACTTTTCCAAAAAGGTTTCAAGGGTTGTTTTTGTCATTTTTGGATATTTCAAGGGCTGGTTTTGAACATTTCACATCTTTGAAGGACTTCAATTGATCTTTGACTTCATGAGGGACCATTGTTGACAACTTTGAATACTTGAGGGACTAAACTTGCAAAATCTTCAAAGTTGAAGGACCTTTTTGCAATTTTGACAAACTTAAGGGACCAAACTTGTAATTATGAATATAGAAGGGTTTTAAGTGTCATTTCTTCACAAATGAGGGATCATTCTTGTACATCTTCAAGTCTTCAAGGTCTTTTCTTTGAGAAATCATAACTAAAGCCTGGTTCATTGTACGTCTTTGTTTCTCGTGTTCGTTTTTCCTTGTTTCTTACGATATCCATACCTAGAATACACAAATACACAAACACAAGCATATATATGGTATTTTGGTGACACTTTATGCATTAAAAGCCTGAAAAGAACGATGAGATCATGTATAAATGTCATCTCATCAAAAGCTCAGATGGTGATCTAGAGAAATAACCAGCTAACTAACGTTCAAATCTATGATGAATCCAAGTTAAAGATGTTTGGGTTATCTGAATGGATGAAACTTCAGTAACTAGCAGCCAAGAAGTCTGGAAAACAAATCTGTTGCTACTCAAAATGCTAAAAATCAAAGTTTGGTTGGCTAAAGGACACAAATAACAAACTCAAGGTCGACCCCCCACCTCAACTCTATTAATGAAAAGAGCTTAAAAGAAGATGAAGATGTTTCAGGGACTTCTCCAAGAAACATTTTTCATAAACGATATCATAGTAGATGGGATGTATAGAAATGTCATCTTACCAAAGGAGATAGTTGGATCTGTTGATGGACATGCATATATCGAACCTGAAAAGGGGATGGTATACCTAAGCAGAGGGTGCCAGTATTGTTTCCAAAGAGAGAATGAACTCTTCTTAACCTTCATTGTTCAATTGATCAACCTGAAGAAAATCTTGAAGTTAAACTCTGAGTATGCCAAATGGATGGAAAATGAAATTCAGTTCGTTATCAATACCAAATATGATGTGAAAGAAGCTGAAGAAAGAATCAGACTAGGAATTGATTAAGTGAAGATCTGAAGACATCATTGCCTGATGTGGTACACTAAAGTTGGTACACTTGAGTTGGGACACCATAGGCAGGACACCAGAGGTGGGACACTAGAGGTGGGACAACATATGTTGGACAACATAAGTGGTACACTTGTGAAGCCAACATACTTTTAAACTCTGTACTTTTTGTACTTGTAAATTTTCATGTTAATAAAATTATGTTCTTTGTTATTTTGATTATCATATTTTATGGTTAAGAAGAAAATGTACTCACTTACAATAACACCTTAAGACCTAGCTATATTTACGTCTAAATAGGGGAAGATTGTTCGGAAATTAAGACAGTTAGATTTCCCTTAATCATAGATTTTTTCCATAAATAACCTAGGTGTTTATAAACTTGTTTTTCCCTAGGAGATATGCAAGTGTTGAAAGTCTCACAGAATGCGCAACCGCGTAGAAGTTCAAGTCAGAGACATTGACAAGGAAGTCGAATATCACTTGATGGCATACTCCTCAGTTGTGATGGATAACAACTGAGATATATCAGGGAATCTCAGTGGTTGAGTGTTATCAGGGTGTGGAAATACCTCATAACACTCTATACCATTTGGGCATCTCTTAGTGTTTAGGAGAGAACTATTTGAGTGGGACATATAGTAGATTTGAACTAAAGCTGCCTAGAGTACGAAGGTATGAAGATAAGGCAAAAAGTTATCAGCACTGTTGTCGAAAGCTTAATAGTAGTTTACCGAGAATAGAAGAGCATCTATGCAGATGTCCGACCCCACCATATTCTTGATAAGTCGCTATCTACTCCACTAACTTAGTCAATCTCGTATCACTATAACTAGAGAATGTTGTAAACAGTTAATGTTGTTCACTTTGTAATATTCATAACATTAACTCAAACTCACATAGAGTCAGCTGTTTTATTTGAAGGTTTAACCTTAGAGTTTGCTTGTAAACTTAACACTCTTGTTAAGTTTGCTTGTAAAAAGGGTGTAGAAACTAGAAGGGGGGGTTGAATAGTTTCTTATCGGTTTATCTCCTAATTGAACTTCATTTCAATTAGGTGAGTGCTAAAACTATCTTTTACTTGAAAGCTAGTTGCATAATGATTAGGTTCAATTCTAATGCATTAACAATATGTAGTAAGTGTAATGATAATGAATGAAAGTAATGAGTAAGGAAAGTAACAACCTAGTAGGAAGACACCAAGATTTATAGTGGTTCGGAAACGAAGCTCTATCCTCGTTCCTACTCCACTCCTCGAGTACACCTTATCGAAATTTCCACTATATCCACAAGCTCCCTTCTTGGCGGAGAAAACCTTACAACGTCGCTTACATTATTTTCCGACACTAAGCTAAATGTCGAGACCTAATCTTAGCTAGGACCAATCTACACAACGTCGCCCACTTCACCATTTTACGACACAAGGCTAGATGTTGAGTTCTAATCCAAAGCTAGAACCAATCTTCACAACGTTTCCTACTTCACTGTAAAACCCGTAAAAATAAGGTCATAATTTAATTCTACTTTCAATTATTTTGAAGTATTTTATAACTTTAAATATTATTATGTTTAACGGTTTAAGTTGAAACCGATATTAAATATTATATTTTAATATTTTGACGAGCAACGAGGACTACTAGTGATCGCGATACCGACGGATGCCAAAAAAATTTTATATCGTATAATATTTTGAAACTTATTTTTGTGTTGGTTGATGAACTCATAATTTACGGATTTAAATTTGGGCTTACGTGCATAATTTAGCGTCCTTTACGACTAAACCGGAAACCTTAGGATTACGTATTTACGTTTTTGAACTTCGTTTTTGATGAGACAATTTTTATTGGATTCGTTTTGTGACGTTGATTCATAATTTATAAAAACGTTTTTCGTGAAACGACCCGAGGGCACGCAAATCGAGAAAACTAGAATCGAGGAATACCCGTAAACTAGTGAGATGGGACAAAATACATTGTCCCACCCCACTAGCTAGCTTGGACGGCACCAACATGACACCACAACCATATGTGGCATCATGTTAGCTAAACACTTACAAGTGTAAGCAAAGCTTACACCTTAAGCTTAGTTCTTTCCCACTAACTTAAAACCACTAGCAACTTTCACACATACCATTTACTTACATGCAAAACTCTCTCAAATCCTCTCAACCACTTCACCCTTGTCGTCCACTTTCAAGCTACAAACACCCCTTTTGATATTTTCTAGCCATGAAATACATGTTAACTAGCTCTATCATGGAGTTATCTTGAAACCTTGATCATTTGGTGGCCATATTAACAACATTGGAGGTGATTTGATTGTATCCTAGGGCTTATTTCTCAACTATTGTTCTTGGTGTTTGATGATCTTGGAGTTACTTGTGGTGTTCATCAAGTTCTTGTCTTCCAAAAACAAGAAATACACTTGGTTGGTAAAGAAGATCATCCTCTCCATTTTCTCTTGTTATTTTTGTAAAGAACAAATATATTTTATTTATTATTGTATATGTATATGATGTATATATGATGATAAAAATGTTGTGTGGGGATCAAGTGTTGATAAATATGCTTAAAAAGGTTAATAACTATAAGAAATAAGGCTAAAATCATGCTTATTTAGTTGGCTGTATAAAAACAGTATATAACTAAAACTTGAACTGATAAAATTGAATGGTATGATCCATTTACAGTAAGTACAAGATGTTATACACATGTGAGAGTTGGCATGCCATGTAATCAATATAATGAGTGAGATATGATCAAAACAAGTTGGGTGTTCTAATCTGAATAAGCAGTTTTGTAGGTACTGTTAAGGCAATATAAACTTAAAATGAGAAGTAGCTATAACTAAGTTAAATGTAGCACATAATATGAAGAACATTTCACACAAAAATGAGCTTCTAATTCATTATAGAACTCTAGATATGATAAAAATGGTGAACATGAAGATAAAAATCAGATTTTGAGAATTAATGTTTATTATTATTATATAAGCACTCAAATTTTATTTAATAAAATGTAAAATAAAAACGCATTAACTTATGAAACTTATTTATATAAATATGTAAAAGGTTAATTAAATAGATAAATTATATAAATGGTAGTGGAATAATACTTATAAGTAATAAAAACTATAAACTTGATTTTTACGACTTTTTCGGCTATTACCGTAAAATTAACGTTTTTCGCCATATAAAACTTAGACGATCAAACCCGTCTAATGTAAAGTTTTTAAAAGTCATATACTGATATATAAGTAACTAATACAAGTAAAAACCGATAAAACCCGAACTATAGGACATACGGACATTAACGAGCTAACTAAGCATATTGGACTAATAATTGGACTAAATAAGTTAAACACTTATAAAAAGAACTTATTGGGCTTAACCCATTTGGGCCCAACATGGAAAGTATAGATACTGATAATATAGGTATAAAATGGATTAAAACAAGTTAAAGAACTTATACAAAGCTTATTGGACTTAAAATAGGAAAGTAGGTAAAACTAGTAAACTAGTAAAAAGTTACCAAAACGTAAACACTAAAATGAGTAAACAAGGATATATAAACCCACTTGATCATCAACATATGTAAAAAATCATCATATGTATATTGTTATTTTGATAAAAGTCATTGGACAAGAGTCTAAGACCGATTATTATTTATATAGGTTTCCGTGACCGAAGCACGCCCGTAGCCGATAATCCGCCTTTCATTATCAACGTGAGTCTATAGCCTCGCTTTATACTAGTTATTAAATGATTTTAAACCCGCGAGGGGAATACATGTTTTATAAACTTAGAACACAAGATTTTTATGGTATGCTTTGTCCCTCTATGAATGGACCCGTGGTTGCCTTTAAATTGCATTAAGTGATTGCCTTAGTTAAAGCCTCAATTATGGACCGTTAATTAACCTATGATGGGTTAACCGCTAGTACAATTAATAGATCTATGGGGGAAGCCGCCCCGGTTCAGTTTTTGTGGACTTGTCATAGAAGCTTAGGCCCGACCTCCACACTGTTTGAGCATATTGTATTGAGAAGTCAGGTATACGACAATGTACCAATAATCTGGAGGTAACCGACAATTAATAAATCTCTCGTCTTATTAGACTGATATGGGAGTGTCTAAGGGCTCGGTTTCATGAGCTTATTGCAATTTATGGTATATACAATTATCATTGTTGATGCAAATTATTATTTGATGCTTATAAGCATGCCACAAACTTATAATCTTTGCTTGTGTTCAAATTGATTTCATAAACCTATAGATTCACTCGGCATTTTTGTTGATTGTTTTACTCACATGTATTTCAGGTAATCAAGAAGTGGAAGCTTGGAGGTCACGGGGAATGAAGTTGTGCACTGCTTTTGTTGTTCAAACTCTTTGATTTATTTATCGTTCCATTTTTAAATCAAACCAATATGTTGTTTTAACTTATCTTTGGTAACGATTACTTGGGACTACGCTACTCTGACAAATGTTTTAGGAACGATAAATCTAAAACGTCTCTTTTCGAGTCGTTCTTTATAAATTATGTGTTGTTGTATCATTGTTTAGCACCCAAAGATGTATTCCGTTGCGTGTAAATTTAGGGGTGTTAAAGATTGGTATCAGAGCCATGAGTTATAGAGAACTAGGTCTTTTTCTAAAAACCTAAACTATAACTGTCGGTTTTATCTTTCAAAGAGTCGGTGCACATGATTTCACGTGACTTCAGGTTCAAGCTACTTCTGGGATTACAACTTTAGTATACATTATTATGTATGCCTTATTGCTAAGTATTTCTAAATAAATACTATAATCCTTTATCGATATATATTTATGTCGTTAAACTTTTCGATAAAAGTTTATCATATATTAATGATTAACTTAAATAAATACAATGAATTTTCAAGATCTTTCTGTATATATTTTTGAAGTATTTAAATTGCTTTTATTGCAAAAATTTTATATTATGACCTTACATACCTTCATCTACGCGCGTTACTTTCATTATTTAACCCTTTGAGATATCTACGTAGATATCCAAATCATCTTCCGGCTATTTGTGCTTGGACGTCTTGAAACGTAATTTCTAGACCATTGTGTAGCTCAATGTGTCCTTGGAATAGACTAACCGCTATTTATTGACATTTATATGTATCGACTCCGAAGTGTATTGTTCACTGATAACTGGGCTTTTGGCCCGTATAAAAATTAAAGTTCGTTGTGTTGGTTTAATCGAATTGATCTAGGTTCTATGTGTGACTCTATTGATTTTGGTGAACAAAAGTGTATCGTTGTAGTATATTAAATGTGCAAAAACAATTAAAGTAAAAGGGCTTAAAAGTAAATCTAAAACTAATTTAAAGTAAAGGGTGTGAGTATTTAAAAGCGTGACTAAAATTAAAAGGCACTGAAAGTAAATAACGCAACTTAAATCTAAATAAGGAAAACTTAAAATGCAACTAAAACTAAAACTTAAACTAAGGCAAGGTTAAAATAAATCTAAGGCAAATAAACTTAAAGTGCGTCTGATTTAAAAGGCGGGAAAAATAAAGCTTGAAATTAAAAGGGCAGAAACTTAAAAACTAAATGAAAGAAACTGAAAATTACCCCTATCCGGAATAAACCCTATTCGGAATATCTGGCTTACTCGGAATATGTCACCTATCCGGAATAATACCCTCTATTCGGAACAATGCAGCCTATTCGAAATAATGGCAACTCGGAATAAGTATCCCTATGCGGAATAATGCCCCTATCCTGAATATTGTCACCTATTCGGAATGTGAACTCTATCCGGAATAAACTACCTACTCGGAATAAAGTGCCTATTCTGAATAAAAGTTCTATGCGGAATCTTTTGCCTATGCGGAATAAAAACCTTACTCGGAATAAATACCCTATCCGGAATAACACCCCTATCCGGAATGTAACCCCTATTCAGAATATTTATCCTATGCGGAATCCCTGGCCTACTCGGAATAACTGAATGTTCCGAATAACCCACTTGGCTAGAACCTTGATCCGGAATAATGCTGGGCTTGTTTTCCTAGGAAGCTCAGAAACAAGAGACCGAAGAACAAGGAACAAATAATAACACGAAGTTAAACAAAACAAAGCTAAATCAATCACAAGATTAAATCAAACAAACAAATAAACATATACTAATGATAAACAATCAATCCAAAATAATCAAACTCACAAAACTAAACAAAATAATCAAAACCACTTGATCAAAATAAGTAAGATAAAAATCAAGAACATGAACATAAACAAATCAACATAAAGATTAAGAAAGGTAGAATGAGATTAACAAGATAAAGATAAAGATTAACAAGAATTAAAAGAAAAACTTACTTGAAATTAAATGGTAATTAAGGTGCAAGACAAGAATTTAAATTTGACAAGTATTTAAATGACAAGGTAATTAAAAGTGGAAGAACTAATTGTCACTATTAGCCAACAAAATGAAAGTAATTAAGATCTAATCTATATATAGGGGAGGATTAGGAAGCTTCCTCCCCTCCTTCATTTTTTCTTAATTGCGTCATTAGGTCCTTAAGCCTTTAATCTTCATTAATTGCACCATTAGTCCTTTTTCCTTCTAATCTTCTTTAAACTTGGACTCTAATGACTTGTGGCTCGGGATTTCTTTTGAACTCGTCTTTTAATTCTTCAATAAAATAGACTTGAGTTCCTCGGCTTTTAGTAAACTTCCGTCTTTTAACTTTTTCTTCGATAAATCTTCAGAATTGGTCTTGGACTTCCGTTCTTTTTGCACTCTTGACTTCTTGACTTCGTCTTTTCATCTTTTTCTTCAATAAAAGCCCGTAAATGTCCGTGTTTTCTCCACTTTTCACAATTTCGTCCTAAATCACAACAAAAACACAAACCACGCATAATTCCGACATAAAAGACATAAAATACACGTTTTGGCTCGGTTATTATTGTAATTAAGTGGTAAAAAGGATGGGTGTTTACACACCTATCATTCACTTATATCTCGGTAACGTCATCGTCATTTTATAAATCATCGTCTAGATTATGGCGCTAGAATTGGAATACGATTTTACTTATATAAAATTGTATCATTTGTTTTTCATTAACCTTCTCGCTCCCGGAGTGTAGCATGTTAATGTTCCATTCTTTTCTTGTTTTGTTTTGTGTTTTTGGACAATCGTGGCACCAAGGAGATTTGCCTACATTGCCCCTTGAAACTTAAATTACGAACGTCTTTCACCGTTTTGCTTCCTAAGTTTCGTGTTGAAGACCTTGAAGCACTTTCTGTCATTCATCATGCTATATTTTATTTGATGCTCATTACGAGATTTATTTTTCGTTGTTATAAAATCCACAAGACATGTGTGTATATATGTATATATTTTGAGCCGTTAAGAAGTGTCAAAAAATACACTTTATGCAGAAACTGTAGGGGCAGTATAAACAGGTCAAAACTTAAAAGTAAAACCTGCGTTTTTTAAAATAAAATAGTCAAACCTGCACAGAACTTGCAGGGGTATTTTGGTCATTTTACATTGGTTTTCAGGTCTCGGGTAAAACTAGAAAGTCGTCTGAAACATCGTTTTGCATCAAAATGCTTTAGACTCTGAGTCTTGGAGATGTCGTTTATCGGGTCAATTAATCGGCTCATATTTAAAAGTTAAATCTGATAGAAAATTCAGAACATGAGTTTTAAATGTTTCTAAGCTGTTTTGATTTCATTTGAGATCGTAAAATTTTAACAAATATTATTTTACAACTAACGAATACTAGTTGCATGTGAAAATATTTAAAAATAAAAACAGTACAGGATTAGCAATTACCAGATTAATGGTGTAATTTGAAAACGAATAATATATTTTCTTAAAAGCATGTATGTATCGTGTAGCTTACGATGAGTACACATTTGGATTGTTTTATTCTTTTTATATATATGACTCTTTTGTCATTCGATATTATTTTTATTTTTCTTCTAACCTTCCACTGATTTGAGTTGAGTTTTGAAGTTTTGCCTTCACATTCTTCGTTGACATTCTTATCGCGTATCTCATGACGTTTTCGTCTAAACCTTATAATCTTTTGAAACCTTAACAACTTGTAACCATTTCATTGGTTGTTTTATGAGCTACTATTTGACACTTTTTGCAAAACTTTGACTACTTTATACGTTGTCGTACTGTCACCTTATTAATAAATCTGATATTGTTTTACGATTATTTTCACCAATTGTTTTTACTTTGATCTTATAAAATACTTTTTGTAACATTAAAAGTTGCTTATTGAGTATCTCACAAATTACTTGTAAACTATAAATTTATAAACTATTTTTAAATTCCATTTTACAAATGGCATGGTTTATATAAACATAAGAAACGTAATACTTTTCGACAAAATGGAGCACTGCATTGCTAGCCCTAAATTATACATGGCCTGATCACCTATGTCTAATTTAGAAGGAGCCATGCTAGGCTGAATAGTAGTCAACTTAAAAATCTTGATAATAATCAACTTTTTACTTGTATTCATAATAGAATAAAATAAAATGAAAAGAAGTTTTGAAAACCTATATATTTTATGCAAGTAGCGCAATTTCTATGCATCCGCATATGTTTTCTTACCTTTCGTTAAACGAATTACGTGATTTTAAGTACGTTTTTACTCGATGATTGTTTTTCCACTTGTTACTTCATTTTGTCTTATAACTGATTTCTTTTGACTGCTCGTCTAATTATTGACTGTTGATAAAAGACTTGAAAGTCTCGATGTTTTATCCTTCCGTCTCGTCCAATCTTCTTTATGCGACTGGGTAGATCTTTGGAATGTCTCCGCACGTGAATAATGAATTATCATTAGAGTGATTTCCGTATATCCGGGATGACGTCCGTCACTCTCGTTTGTCTCGAAATCCACTCTTGTGAACCGTGCTTTGACTTCTCTCTTTAAACACTAACATCGTTCATTTGATTTGTTTTAATTACAAGTGATTATTAGGAATTTTATTTGATTAAAATTTTTGTATGGATCTTATTTCCGATCATGTATCGACCACCGCTAAGTTAACGAGCTGATGTTGGTGAACCACCGACCGCACTAACAAAATTTTACAACTTGTTTAATCTATTATTTCTTATCGTCTTACCATCAACGCCTTTATTTTATTATTCTCTTTAAGAATTCATACGACATTTGCTTCGTTCTCTTTTGTACCATTGATTTCGTATTAATTGTTGACTATTATTTTCATTCGTATTCGTTTGTTATCTTGTCACATTTCGAAACCCGAATATATCCCATGTTATTTTGAAATAATAAACACCTTTATGTATTTCTACAAAGTATTATAAAATTTTTATGGAACTTTTATACATTTTCCAATGATTTTCAATTATCGAAATAACCATTACAAGTAAAAGGTCAAATTTATACATCATATTTTGTATAACTAAAACTAATGTCTAACATGAAATTATATTATATCTTTTGAACTAAGTGATTTATCATACTTTACTTTTAATGTAATGAAATTACCAGTGTAATTTATATTCCTCATAATGATTTAATTTAGAAATTATTTTTTCTAATTGTAACCATCAATACGAGTTTAATTAATAAATTCATGTCAATCTTTCAAAGTTTCTTAAGACAACCAAAATAAATTATGAAGCTATTTAACTTCTATTTTTAATATATCATCTTTATCAAGAAAGTACCTCAATTGAGTCTTAAGGTAATACCAAATCCGGGACGGATAATTGTGACAAACGTTATTTTAATGTTAATATTTAATTTATTCTTCGCTCTCATTTTTCTAGTATTGTGAATTATTATGTTTTACGGTTACGTGATTCGAGATCCCTCGTCGGTCGTCAACCTTAAATCATTTTACCACATCTTGTCCGTTTATGCGTTTATTGAATTCATTTTTATCTCGTTCTATTCCTCTTATTGAAGATCACTATTTTATTCTGAGTTTAAAATGAATCTCGGGAAGCAGTGTAAAAGAAGAAACGATAAGTGTCACCAGGATTTATGCGTGTACTTGTGGAATGATTGAGGACCGAATCTCTTAATGAATGGAGTTAATAAATTTGTTACAACCTCGAGGAGCATGTTGAAGCCGACACCGCAAGTGGAAAGACTCTTGTGATCAAGTGGTTATTATCAAGGGTTCGTTCAAGGTTTTCTCGATGATTAACGATGGAAATCTATACTTGATGTTATTGTTCAACCTTTAATTTTTATGTACTTATGTGGTATGTGATCTAGTCAAATGATCGTAAGTTGTGAGAACTTGAGACGGCATCATCCGATGACGTCCGATCATATAGAACACATATTATGTAATATCTTTTTTACTTTAAACGACGATATTTATTGAGACTTTAATGCACGATGGCGAAAGTGAGATGGTGTCTTTGTATTATCTATTGAGTAGGGACCCGCGTGTGAGCACCCTCCGATGACGAAAATGTTTTCTTGTTAGTTCTTTTTGATGTGTGTCCATGGCTATCCGGCCGATGGATATCCTTTAATTTGCAACCTTCCCTTTTAACTGGACTTACCCGAGAATCTTGTCATTTATTCTCGTCGTCGAATGAGCTTCGTGTGATTCATAAAATTTTCATGTGTCGAGCTTGACGGGTGACTGGTGAATAAGGATTTATTTATTCCTTTTTGGTGAGATACAACTTGACGACAAGTTGCGTTTGCAAAAGAACCAATGGAGATCGTGGATCGAGATTCACGTGGGAACGTGAAGACTTCTTTATAAGGAATGCCCTCATCCTTCCGGGTAGTGAACAACTCGTGTATGAGGCGAGTTGAGCGCCGGGACGTCGCTCCCTTAAGGTGGTGAGGATGTAAAACCCGTAAAAATAAGGTCATAATTTAATTCTACTTTCAATTATTTTGAAGTATTTTATAACTTTAAATATTATTATGTTTAACGGTTTAAGTTGAAACCGATATTAAATATTATATTTTAATATTTTGACGAGCAACGAGGACTACTAGTGATCGCGATACCGACGGATGCCAAAAAAAATTTATATCGTATAATATTTTGAAACTTATTTTTGTGTTGGTTGATGAACTCACAATTTACGGATTTAAATTTGGGCTTACGTGCATAATTTAGCGTCCTTTACGACTAAACCGGAAACCTTAGGAATACGTATTTACGTTTTTGAACTCCGTTTTTGATGAGACATTTTTTATTGGATTCGTTTTGTGACGTTGATTCATAATTTATAAAAATGTTTTTCGTGAAACGACCCGAGGGCACGCAAATCGAGAAAACTAGAATCGAGGAATACCCATAAACTAGTGAGATGGAACAAAATACATTGTCCCACCCCACTAGCTAGCTTGGACGGCACCAACATGACCACAACCATATGTGGCATCATGTTAGCTAAACACTTACAAGTGTAAGCAAAGCTTACACCTTAAGCTTAGTTCTTTCCCACTAACTTAAAACCACTAGAAACTTTCACACATACCATTTACTTACATGCAAAACTCTCTCAAATCCTCTCAACCACTTCACCCTTGTCGTCCACTTTCAAGCTACAAACACCCCTTTTGATATTTTCTAGCCATGAAATACATGTTAACTAGCTCTATCATGGAGTTATCTTGAAGCCTTGATCATTTGGTGGCCATATTAACAACATTGGAGGTGATTTTCTTGTATCCTAGGGCTGATTTCTCAACTATTGTTCTTAGTGTTTGATGATCTTGGAGTTACTTGTGGTGTTCATCAAGTTCTTGTCTTCCAAAAACAAGAAATACACTTGGTTGGTAAAGAAGATCATCCTCTCCATTTTCTCTTGTTATTTTTGTAAAGAACAAATGTATTTTATTTATTATTGTATATGTATATGATGTATATATGATGATAAAAATGTTGTGTGGGGATCAAGTGTTGATAAATATGCTTAAAAAGGTTAATAACTATAAGAAATAAGGCTAAAATCATGCTTATTTAGTTGGTTGTATAAAAACAGTATATAACTAAAACTTGAACTGATAAAAATGCATGGTATGATCTATTTACAGTAAGTACAAGATGTTATACACATGTGAGAGTTGGCCATGCAATGGAATCAATATAATGAGTGAGATATGATCAAAACAAGTTGGGTGTTCTAATCTGAATAAGCAGTTTTGTAGGGACTGTTAAGGCAAGATAATCTTAAAATGAGAAGTAGCTATACCTAAGTTAAATGTAGCACATAATATTAAGAACATGTCACCCAAAAATGAGCTTTTAATTCATTATAGAACTCTAGATATGATAAAAATGGTGAACATGAAGATAAAAATCAGATTTTGAGAATTAATGTTTATTATTATTATATAAGCACTCAAATTTTATTTTATAAAATGTAAAATAAAAACCCACTAACTTATGAAACTTATTTATATAAATATATAAAAGGTTAATTAAATGGATAAATTATATAAATGGTTATGGAATAATACTTATAAGTAATAAAAACTATAAACTTGATTTTTACGACTTTTTTAGCTATTACCGTAAAATTAACGTTTTTCGCCAAATAAAACTTAGACGATCAAACCCGTCTAATGTAAAGTTTTTAAAAGTCATATACTGATATATAAGTAACTAATACAAGTAAAAACCGATAAAACCCGAACTATAGGACATACGGACATTAACGAGCTAACTAAGCATATTGGACTAATAATTGGACTAAATAAGTTAAACACTTATAAAAAGAACTTATTGGGCTTAACCCATTTGGGCCCAACATGGAAAGTATAGATACTGATAATATAGGTATAAAATGGATTAAAACAAGTTAAATAACTTATACTAAGCTTATTGGACTTAAAATAGGTAAGTTGGTAAAACTAGTAAACTAGTAAAAAGTTACCAAAACGTAAACACTAAAATGAGTAAACAAGGATATATAAACCCACTTGATCATCAACATATGTACAAAATCATCATATGTATATTTTTATTTTGATAAAAGTCATTGGACAAGAGTCTAAGACCGATTATTATTTATATAGGTTTCCGTGACCGAAGCACGCCCGTAACCGATAATCCGCCTTTCATTATCAACGTGAGTCTATAGCCTCGCTTTATACTAGTTATTAAATGATTTTAAACTCGTGAGGGGGAATACATGTTTTATAAACTTAGAACACAAGATTTTTATGGTATGCTTTGTCCCTCTATGAATGGACCCGTGGTTGCCTTTAAATTGCATTAAGTGATTGCCTTAGTTAAAGCCTCAATTATGGACCGTTAATTAACCTATGATGGGTTAACCGCTAGTACAATTAATAGATCTATGGGGGAAGCCGCCCCGGTTCAGTTTTTGTAGACTTGTCATAGAAGCTTAGGCCCGACCTCCACACTGTTTGAGCATATTGTATTGAGAAGTCAGGTATACGTCAATGTACCAATAATCTTGAGGTAACCGACAATTAGTAAATCTCTCGTCTTATTAGACTGATATGGGAGTGTCTAAGGGCTCGGTTCCATGAGCTTATTGCAATTTATGCTATATACAATTATCATTGTTGATGCAAATTATTATTTGATGCCTATAAGCATGCCACAAACTTATAATCTTTGCTTGTGTTCAAATTGATTTCATAAACCTATAGATTCACTCGGCATTTTTGCTGATTGTTTTACTCACATGTATTTCAGGTAATCAAGAAGTGGAAGCTTGGAGGTCACGGGGAATGAAGTTGTGCACTGCTTTTGTTGTTCAAACTCTTTGATTTATTTATCGTTCCATTTTTAAATCAAACCAATATGTTGTTTTAACTTATCTTTTGGTAACGATTACTTGGGACTACGCTACTCTGACAAATTTTTTAGGAACGATAAATCTAAAACGTTTCTTTTCGAGTCGTTCTTTATAAATTATTTGTTGTTGTATCATTGTTTAGCACCCAAAGATGTATTCCGCTGCGTGTAAATTTGGGGGTGTTAAATTCACCATTTTCCGACAAAAGGCTAGATGTCGAGTTCTAATGGAAAGCTAGAACTAATCTTCACGACTCTTCACTTTGAAGGTAAGTGAGAACTTCACACAACACAACTACTCATCACTTTATAGTTTAGTGAGAACTAAAAAGACACAACAACATCACTTTATAGTTTAGTGAGAACTCACAAGACACAACCATATCACTTTATAGTTTAGTGAGAACTCACAAGACACAACCACATCACTTTATAGTTTAGTGAGAACTCAGAAGACATAACCACGTCACTTTATTGTTTAGTGAGAACTAACACAACTTATTATAATTCAACTAAACATATCCAAGTACACACATGTAGCTTGGATCTACACAACACAAATCCAAGCACACACATATGCAAAGGATTTACACAACTCTAATCTAAGTATTTACACATAGCTTGGATGAACACAACTAGTCCAAGTATTCACAAATACATTGGATCTACACAAGACACAAATAATCAAATGATGAACATGATTAGATATTTAGTAGAGAATGATCTTCATCAAGGCTTCATCTTTAATCACATCACAAGTGTGTGAGTGATCTTCTCTTTGGACAAGGTAAAGAAAGGATATCAAGAGGATAATCATAGGTAAACATACTTAACACATTAAGTGATCATTTACAAATGATTAGGATTAGAAACAAGAAAGAAAACTGAAAAAGATGTCCAAAAAGGGTTAATGAAAGTGTAGATTTGATTCACTATTTATAGGAGACAAGATCCCAACGGCTACCTGGGGGCGGTTCCTTAGCTACCCAGGCGGTTCCTTATCGATAGGGAACAGCGTAGGAACTTTAGGAACCGCGGAGAGTAAACTCCGCTCTTTTTTGTCTTTTAGTGGATTTGAAATATCCGAGTCTGTTTAAACCTTCAAAGGATATTCTTATGGCATTTGGAATATTCCCTATTCAAATTTACATTTTCATTTTAAAATTTTTTTTTCATAAAAATAAAGTTTATTAAAAATGTTTTGTTACATTTGACAAAAGTGAGTTTTAAGGCTAATCATTTTTATGATCACTAAGCATGAATAAGATATGTTAGTGTAATGATTATTACCTTGATGATAGTGTTTGTTAGATAATTCGTTTTATGATTGTGTTTGACAATAAATGTCTTTGTAATTTGTCGTGATCAAAACTAAGAAAGATTAATTAGTGCTAACAATGATTTTAGGCATTGCTTTGCATTAACAATCTCCCCTTTTTTATTACGACAAACTATAAACTCATTTACGTAAAATACGAAATTATCGAATTATTAACGAGTTTATCACTATCATTTCTCCCCCTTTGTCGAAGCAAAAAGGTTAGCACAAGTCTTTGAAGAAGAAAAGAACCGGACTTTGCTAGTAGCTCCCCTTTGGTGCTTACTCCCCTTTGTTTGGGGCACCAAATGAGTGAGCTAAGGTGACATTCTACACAAAGGTTAGAAGAAAGAAAAGAAACACCAATGTATATATGTGCACTACCTACTAACTAACTTGAGAAGGAAAAGGAAAAGAAATCTCAAATTAGAAGCAAGTAATTGCTATGTATGTCCAAAGAGTGTGTGTTGACAACATCATAGTTCAATTGGTGGAATAAAGGAAGAAAAGAAACATCCAAACCAATCAAAGATGATAAAAATGTCAAGGGGTTAAAATTTAGAATTTATGGAATCACCCATAATTAATAGTAAGTTTTAACCATGATCAACTCTTTAACAAATGTGTGAGAAAGAATTGGTGGGATAGATAACACACATAACATTCATATTACACAAATATGAAATAACATACAAGATAATATTCATACACACGATATGAATATTTGAATCACGAAAATATGAAAATAAACCACAAAGCATAAGCTACACTAAAAGTGATAATCTTCCAAGATTACTTAAGTTTTATTGACTCAAATAACTAAAGTAAAAAATGTGCTTTAGTTGGAAAAGAAAGACGACGAGGTATCATTCGAAGTTTTGTTTACAGGAACGAAAACTTTGAGAGGAGGTCGAGTGAGCAGTAATTCAAGAAAATTTAGCTTGTCATAAATATGAACAAGTTCAATTTGTTGAAACTGACAACAAGCACACCATGAGCCATGATGCAAGACAAAGTCGTTAGATGGGGGAGGTCCATCTAAAGGAGAGTTTGGTGGAGAAGGGTAAGAAATGTTTTCACAATGCCTAGTGAGATTAGGGAAAGAAGATAGGTCATTGAGTTGAGGAGAGTTGAAAGGTTTAGGTGGTGGTGGAATAATTTCCTTTTCTCCGGTAATTTGATTTATAGAGTAAGTCTCATTCCAATATTTGATCGGAGAAAAAGAAGAATTCTTGGAAGGTTTTGGAGAAGAGGAATCATGAGGATTCTTGTTCTTCTTGATCCAAATAGGTCGAACTGAGATTTTTGGTTTCTTTGAAAGCTTAGAAGAGGAAGCTTTAGGTTGAGAAGATTGTGACAAAGATATGTCAAGGTTAGGAATAGAAGAGTTAGGCATTATGAGGGATGAAGAGAAGAACTCCCAAAAGAGAAGAATTTAAAGAAAATAGACAAGACAAAGATTTGAAATGAAAAAAAATATTTTAGGAAATGTTTAGCCACATTGGGTAAACAAGGAATCTTAATCAAGACAATGGTCAAAGAAAAAAAATAAGCCAAGAGAGGCTTTTCTGTACGCGGTTCCTTAAGAGAGCCCACGGTTCCATATCGATATGGAGCCGCCTTGAGGCTAAGGAGCCGCGTCCAGGGGACAGCAAACCATGATTTTCAAAAGTTTTGGAGAAAAATAAGACTTTTTCAAAATTTTGCAAATCTTGAATTTTTACCTCTTTTAGCACTAGAGTATGATAGGGTTGCATAAAAGCAACACATTCACAAAGAATGTCTTGACAAAGGGTGACAAAATATTTAGATAACATTTTGATCCAATTTTAAGTCAAGTTTTTAGATGTTGCGATAGATTTAGGTTAAATTTTAAATAAATTGAAGTTGATGATTGTGACCACATAGGTTGAAACACATAAAACTAAATCCATACATCATCTTCATGAAAATCTCACAAAGGAAAGAAAATACAAGAAAGGAAATGACAATAAACTAGTACAAAGATAGCTTAAACTAGGTCTTGAATGCCTAGTCCTCTTTGGCTTGACCTTTTTAAGAACATTTGATTTTAAAAACCATCATTCATCTCCTCAGAGGAGGAGGCATGGAGAAAAAGGTAACCAAGAAATCATGCAACCTTCTATGAAGACCAAGCATCTCCAGTATTAGGTTTTGAATGATGTATTTGTTATAGAGATAACATGGGCAATTTGCACCATGAGCTTCTAGAAAACCAAAGAAGTAAGGATCACCCATGAAATATGGAATAGGGATGCCCAACATGGGGGCATTAGTGTTTGAGGGAGGAGGAGGTGGTGGAGGCATATGGTCAAAGGGTGATATGGGAGAACTTGGTGGAGTGAAAAGAGAGGTTACCAAAGGCTCAAGGACGAAGGGAATGCTTTGTAATGGTTGAGGTTGAGTATTCCCATCCAAAGGAGGACTAGGAGTGAAAGGTGATGACAAATCATTCATTTTGGATTGGAATAAGGATGAGGTAGAACCATGTGAATGGTTGGTACCATGGGTTGAGTTGGTCTTGCATGGAGCAAGAGGAAGTGAGCGTGATGAAGAAATGAGAATGGGAGTTGACTCATTCTTAGGGGTATGGTAGGAATAAGAAGAACCAAGTTTGGGGCACTTGATCTTGATTTTGAGGTTCCTTTTAGGAGAGGAAGTTTTGGAAGAGTTGGATGATCTAGTGGATACCATGGTTGTATGTTCAGGTTTAAAGAAGAGTTGAAGGGATGAAGAGCACAATCAACAATGAGGGGTTTTAAAAGAGAGGGGGATGATCCAAACTAGTAATAGGTTAAAATTATTTTATGTGAACAATGAAATTAGGTAGCCTAGTTTAGGAAAGTGCAGGTTTTTGCAAAAAATTTATCAAAGTTTTACATAGACTAAGGAAAATAGTGTAAAGCAAAGATTCTGTTTAAACAGTACTAGGCGGTTCCTTACTTAGCGGTTCTTTATCGCTAAGGAAGCGCGGGTTCGATATGGAACCGCAACCAGAGGTGTTCAAAAATTGCACTTCCTCAAACTTTTGCTAGCCCAGATTTTAAACCAAGGTTTATCAAGACAAAGTGAACCATTAACCAAAAACTAGGAAGCTATCTAACACACAAGATGCACAAAGCTATGTAAATCGAAAGATCGATTACATAGGTGACTAAGGATTAAAATAATAAGTAATCCAAACAAGTAGTATTAGTTAATACAAGCAAAATAATAAAGAAATGAAAAGACCAACACCACATAACAAATCTAATGCCATGTTCATCTTGAATCAAATCTAATTCATCATCTCTTTTTCTTGCCAAGTCCTTTGATCTATTTTCCCAAGTACTTGAATCCACCTCTTGACTCTATTCGATGGTCAAACAACTCACCTTGTGTCTTAAGATTAGATCGATAAACATCCTCAAGATTAACGTTCCCTGGAATTTCACTAGTAGCATGGTGAGGAGGAGGAGACAGGTCTTCAAACCCGTCCATAAATGAGTTAGTGGATGGGTGGGAGTTACTCGAAGAGCCGAAGTGAGCACTTGTACCTATGCCATCACCATCACTTGTTGGCATAAAAATGTCCTCATCATCTGACTCTTGTTGGTCAGCCTTTTTTGAACCTCTATCACTTCTAGGCTTTCTTTCATATACCTCTTGAATAGGTAGCATAACCCGTTGAACCGGTTGAAAGCGAGAAAGATTGAGATTGGGAAAGTCAGGAACAACTCTTTTAAAAAGGCGAGTAAGGAGCATGGCGTAAGGGAAGTTTCTTTTTGGCTTGGAGATAGCATAATTGATTCGTCGAGCGATAAAATATGCTAAATTGTACTTGGTTTCGGTGAAGATGCAAAATATCATATGCACTAAACACGCCGGAACATGATCCCGGTTTCCACCAAGACAAAATACATTTTCCCTAAGGATGTTATCCCATTGGACCATATCATCATTAAGGTCGCTTAAGAGAACCTCATGACGTTTCACCGAACGTCTTTTAGTATGAAGGCTTCTTACAACGTTTCCATTACGCTCTTTTGAAATGACGTCAAGGTTGATGTCAAGGTCAACTTCCACGTGGTCATTTGGAGGACAACCGTTGGACTCAGGAAGAGCATCAAGATTCCATTTATCAGTAAAACGACAAGTCCCCTCAAATGGCACACCAAGAATTTGGCCAAATGCTTCGAGAGAGTATTGAATGAGTTGACCATTCAAGATGAACCTAACAAATATTCCACCATTTTCCATAATGAGAGAATAAGTGCTAAATAACTCCAAGAGGAATTGGGGGTAAATGTCTTCTTCTATGTATAACAAACAATTGAACTCAATTTGTTCAAACATATACTTAATGTAAACATAACCCGTAATGTCCTCTTGAACAACTCTACCCTTGTGGAAACAACGAGTTTGAAGTGAACGATAGGTGTTGGCAAGTTGTGGTGAGTGACAAAAGTTGGAAAGGTTAGGCATATATTGTTTAGTGTCCTGATGATCTTTTGATATCTTGAAGGCATGATTAGTACCTAAAAACAAAGAAACAAAATGTTTCTCGAATCACTCATATGTTACATACAAACCAAAAATCAAAAAGATGAGGATGCGTTTAATCAATTACTTGATAAACAAAGGTTTAATCCTTATCATTCTCATACTCAAAATGTATCTAGTTCATCATTGACAATAACACATTGATAGTGTAAGATCATCAATGAACTTGAACATTGGTTTTTCAAAACCAAGTTTTTAGGTAAGCATTTAACAATGCCATTACCAACTTTTTCATGGGTTCATATCAATTCCATTAATCAACCAAAATAGTTTAGTCAAAATTCGGATTTGTTCTATCTAACACCCCCACAAATGCTATGCGCAGCGGAACTACAACATTTGGGTGCTAGGCAGTTATCATCGCACACAAGATATATCAAACGACTTCAAAGAGACGTAAAAGTTTTAACTTAAATTACGCATTGTTAAAAACATACTTGTCTACGGTTTTCCAAACCCAAATGATACAACACAGAGTTAGCGTTTCGGTCCCCACGAATCTCAACCCCAAAAGATACAATTTTCAACAACATGACATAAAAAATTAAAATGTTCAAGTTAAATATGGGTGGAAAAATAAGTAGACGTCAATCCACACACAACTCCCATCCAATGCATGCTCCATGCTACACTTCATCGGTTACCTGAAACACATGCTAAATTGGGTCAACAAATAATGTTGAGTGGAATTCATAGGTTTTATAATCTCATTTTGAACATATGTGTTATAAAAATCATTCACGATCATTCATAGAGTTGTCGATCAAACAATCTATTTTCAAGGTTATGACAATTTTTTTAAGCTCATGACACTAATCCGTTAACTCAATCACCCGTGTAATAATTACCGGCGTGATTAAGATGAAACCATTGCCCCTTCTAAAGGCATCAGTTGCAATTATACCTTATCTCTTATCACAAATTATCCGTCCGTAGGGGGTACTCAACGTACTAGCCCTCGTCTCGGATAGGGTCGTCAACCCTATAGTACTATCAATTGTATAAACGGCTATTTTCAATCCACGCTAGGATTAAACAATAGTTAATAGTTCATGAATATAGGGCCTTTTGCAACTAGGTACTCAACACAATTTTAAGGCAACATGCGGGTCCAACAATCATTCATGACATATGTTCCTTTTGGAAAACTAGCATGCATTTCCCTCGCGGGTAAAACAATTTAAAATAATAGTAAGCGAGGATATAAATTCACACCTATATATATATATATATATATATATATATATATATATATATATATATATATATATATATATATTGAGTAGTCGACGATTCGAGTGACGATCACTAACGATGATGAGGATGTGATGAGATGGCATTTACACATGATCTCATTGTTCTTTTCGGGCTTTAAATGCATAAAAATGTCATAAAATACCATATATATGCTTGTGTTTGTTTACTTGTGTATTTTAGGTATGGATATCGTGAAAAAGACAAAAGATCACAAGTTACAAGGAAAAACGGACACGAGAAACGAAGCCGTACAAAGAACCGGGCCCTAATCATGGAATTCTCAACAAAATACCCTTGAAGATTTGAAGACAAACAAGATTGATCCTCATTTATTGAAGAAATGACACTTAAAACCCTTGTATATTCATAATTACAAGTTTGGTCCCTTAAGTTTTTCAAAATTACACAAATGGTCCTTCAACTTTGAAGAAATGGCAAGAATAGTCCCTCAACAATTCCAAATTGCCAATAATGGTCCCTCATGAAGTCAAAGATGCAATGAAGACCTTTTAAGATCAAGAATGTTCAAAATCAGTCCTTGAAATATCTCAAAATGGCAAAAAGAACCCTTGAAAACCCTTTTGAAAAGTTAGGTGCCAAAATTGCTAAAAGGTGAAAGTTGATACAAGCTTAAATGGGCGCTGATGGACTTTTTACCACAAATGCAAAAAGAAAGGAAAGACAAGGGCTGAACTTGTGCAAATGAAACATTTAAACATATTTTTGCGCCAAACAACTTCCCACTCCACCAAAACCGGATCAAAGACTTTACTATTCACCCAAGAACCCAGTTACCATCTCACTTGAAACAAAGGGTAAATCCAAATTACCCATACCCACGTGTGATTCACACATGCAGAATCTCATCCCACACCAAAAACCCTTAATCCCACTCACTATGGACCCCACCCCCAATTCCCGTTTAACGAATCACATGACACCTTGGCCT
This sequence comes from Glebionis coronaria, assembly GCA_025667525.1. NCBI lineage: Eukaryota > Viridiplantae > Streptophyta > Magnoliopsida > Asterales > Asteraceae > Glebionis > Glebionis coronaria. The sequence goes on along the minus strand of CM046877.1, from coordinate 285,704,851 downwards.
CCAAGTTATCTGACATGGCAAAATCAACAGCATAGATTCTTTGCTTCATATCAAAGCTAAAATGAACGTCTTGGATCACTTTGGACAGCCTATTCCATCAAATCATCTAGAAGAACCAAGGGCATTTTAGAGATTTCAGTTGCTAGGGTTTGTGAACAGTGTAGCCAGTCATTTGCCTATATAAAGACTCCTCAACATGTGAGAGAGCTTTTGTTCCAGTTTTAGGCTATTAATCTTTGTAATTCCTTTTTAAGCTTAATAAAATTTGAATTTCTGAATTTTGAAATCTCTTTTTGATTTTTTTAAAAGTTTGGTGTTTGAGTAGCCTAATTCTGAGTTCCATTTGATTGTTTAGACCTTCCTTAACCTTGTGGTTAAGGCACGTCTTAGTTTGAAAGGTTTTTAATGTTTGAAAACCTTGAAATCCTAGGTTCTGATTTTGGCTTATTTGTGTGTACTAACCCTTAGCCTTAAGCCTTGAGTTCTTTCAAGCTTGTTGACACCAAGCCTGGGAAGGATTCTAAGCCTTTGGTTGAGTTTGTTTGTTGCTTGTGTTGAAGATATATCATAATCAAAGCCTTGTTCTGCTTTGAACATCAGCAGGCTTTGATCATCCTTGTTGAAGTACCTTGGTCTTGTTCTAGTTGTTGAACAAGGTCCAAGGAGCATTGCTGGCCTTCCTAGGATGTTGTGGAAGGCAGGTATAAGCTCTTGTTAAGATTCCCCTAAAAATTTCATGTTTATGACTGTTTTGGATTTTGTGCTTTGATTTTGAGTATTTGTGTTTGTGCTGGTGATTTATGTGTTTGATTGTGTTAGTAGTTGCCTAATAAGTGTTTTTGATCATTAAAATCAGTAGGTTATTAGAAGAAATCATAAGTTTCTTTGATAAGTGACTGATTAAGGGGTGTTTGGGATTACTGCATAAGATTGGATTGTGGTTTGTTAAGTGCTTGTGTGTTGTATGCAAGTATTGGTATCTGTTATTTGGGAGCTTATGTGCATCTGTTTGCAGGTTTTGTGGTCTTAAACACATTGATTCATAGATTGGCTCTAAAATCTTCATAACTTGGTAAAATTAGCTAGGATTTTGAGGACACCTAGATCTAAGCATAGGTTAAGGGTAACAAGTGCTAAATCATAGCTAATCACACCAGGGTAGAGGGATTTGAGGCTTGAAATTGGATCAAGTGTCAAGTATATCAGCAAACTTGTTTCTGCATATGTTCTTTGTTCATCAGTAACTTTTTATGCTTTGATCTTGATATTTACTTTGGTTCAGTGTTTGATTCTTATTGATTTGTGTTTATTGATAGTTTATATAGATTGTGTGTGCATCTGGTTAAGTTTGGTTGGCTTATTTTGCTGAAAACTGCTTATTAAGTGCTTAACTGCTTATTTGCATATCTGGTGCTTATCTGGTGACTGTTTGGCTTATTGTGGCTTATTGTGTGGATCATTTTGTGATTTTATTGTTGCTATTGACTCCTTGTGGTTCACTGATCACAAGGGTGCCTTTGTTTCCAATTGAATCAAACCAGAACTCTCAAATAAGCTTGGTCAATTAGTCAAAGCAGTGGGAACTCCTTTCCCCTGCTGGTTGCCACTGATAGTGCATTTTTGGTGTCAGCTTATCAATAAGCTATAATAGCTTATTTTAACCAGCAACAACTTTGATTTTGTAATAGGTGCTCATATTTTGACCCATTTGTTCATCCTGGAGCATTAGGGTGGTTGACTTTCAGGTTTGACTAGAAAACCAAGTCCTTTGACTTTTACATAAGTTCATTTGTGCTTATTCTGGCTTATTTCTTGTGCTTATTGGATTTTTGTTGATTGATATTGCTTATTGAGTCCATTTGAAAGCTTTTGCAAGTTAAATCAGCTTCTGAGGTTGAGTATTTCTCAAAAACGACTATTTTGTTGTTTTGTGGAATTTTACTTTTCTATTTTCTGGCTTATTGAGTGAGCTTATTGAAAATTTCTTTTGACAGATCTCTTAAGCATCCAAAAAGAGGGTTGTGTGTCAAATTAGAGCTTACGGCTTAATGGGCTGAAAAGCCCAATAAAAATAAGCTTTGTGTTCAATAAGCTGTGATAAGCACATTTTCAGCTTTTGGGCCTTTAGAGTTTTGTTCTTAGAATTAAATTTTAAGTCAGATAGGGCTTTTCCAAGTCAATTGGGCCAAGTTTGACTTTTTGGGCCCAAAAGCCCATTTGTGTTGACTGAATTTGGATTTGGCCCATTTGAGGGCCCATTAGGGGTAATTTGGTAATTTCACTTTCATTTTCTGTTTATTTAGGTTAAAATAAACTAGTTTGCAAGTTTTTAGAATTTTTTATAATTTTTGGATTTTTAATATTATTTTTTTATTATTTTTTTATTATTTTTAAAATTTCACATTTTCCAACTTTTTACATTTTTCTTAGGTTAAATACATTAAAATAGGAATTTAGCAACTTTTAGAATAATTTTGTCACTTTTAGATTAATTTTTATAATTATTTTAAGTTTTAATAGTTTTTAAATCATTTTAAATAGTTTTTATTAGTTTTAAAATTTCTAAAAATAGTTCTTAATCATTTTAGGTCATTTTAGAGGTTTATCAATTGAAAAATCTTTATTTGGGCTTTTTGATAATTTATTTGATTTTTAGGGCTTTAATTAGCATTTAAAAATTGAATATTTAATTATTTAAAAGGTTTAAAAAAGTTTTGATCATTGGTAAACTCTTAGTTTATTATTTTTGATTTTTGGTAAATTTTTGGTAATTTTTAGAATTTATTTTAATTTTTGTGGTTTTTAAGGTTTTACGTTTGAACTTTCTAATAGTGATTTTTAGTTAATTTTTATTTTTACGACTTCGTCATTTTCTCTTCTAATCCCCGTCTAAACCTCATTAATCACAAACATTTGGCAAGTTTTTCACACACATATACCTCCTTGGGAAACGAACTTACACACCATTAAGGGTCATAAGTGTTGATTTTTCCTAAAATCATCACTCGATACTTACCGCTCATTTACGCTCTTTGTTTCCCTAAACAAGAGTTGTAATTTACAACAATCACTTTGGCGCCGCTGCTGGGGAGGTGTGTCGTGATTAATTTGGATTGTTGTTTTTAATATTAACCAAATAGTATTTGTATTAGTAGAACTCTACTAATACGTATTATCGGTTTTCTTGGTTTTTCTTGTACAAATATTATTACTATATTGTATTAAGTATCACAATCAATATACAATATCTCCAAAAGTGTGAAAACACAACCTTAATTGGGATTTGATCTCCTAATTATTGTATTCGAATCTCAAACAAAAAGGAAAAAGGCAAAAATAGATAAATACTTTCGTGAAGCTCGATTTTGAAAGATACAAACTATAAGGTGGGTATAAGGCGGGTATTATAAAATATACCCTAAGGAAAAAGGCTCTTAAGTGCTTCGCGCCGCCTCGTTTCCCCGCTTGCTTGTGAGTATTTTGAGATTGAAGGCTAATCGAGGGTTTTGCCGCCCAAAGTATTATTACGTATACTATATTTGCTTGGTTTCTTTGTGATTAAACCCTCTTGAACAATTTGGTTTTCACCAAAGTTCTAAAGTCATTAGAAGACGTTCACTCCACGTGATCGTTTTCATTCCTTTGAGGCTTCTTTAATCAAGAGTTTGATTCGAGGAGAGATTTTGTAGATTGTTGTCTACGAAGATACACCAAAATCCAAAAAATTAAATATCATCAAAAACACAAAAAAATTGAAAATTCACAAAACACCCAAAAAGAATCTTCTTTGCTCACCTCCCATTCTTCGTGAAGTTTATGATCACTCGTAATCAAGCAAAACGAGCTCGTAAACGACTTCAAAAGCAAGCCAATCAAGAGACGTTGATTGTTGAAGAACCTCCAATTGTTGAACCTATTGTAGAACAAGAAGTCGTCATGGCTAATCGTACTATGATGGAGTTGCTACAAGCACCCACCGAGGGTTTTGGAGAGGCTATTGTGATTCCCGCCATCCTTGCGGAGAATTTCGAGATAAAGACGGGTTTAATGTCGATGTTGCAAGCAAATAAGTTTAGAGGTCACGAGAAAGACAACCCGCATTACCACATTAGGAATTTCAACCGTCTCACCGCCACTAGCAAGTTTAAGGATGTTCCACATGATGCCATTAAGATGATGTTGTTTCCATACTCGTTGGATGGATCCGCAAAAATTTGGCTCGAGAAAGAACCGCCAAATTCGATTTTGACATGGGCCGATCTCGTTTCTAAGTTTGTGAACAAGTTTTTTCCACCATCTAAAACAACACACTTAAAAAATGAGATTTCACGATTTGTGCAACGTAATAATGAAAGTTTTTCAATGGCATGGGAACGATTTAAAGAGATGTTACATGAATGTCCACACCATGATTTTACGGAATTGCATCAAGTAGATACTTTTTATAATGGGCTTAATGATCATGAACGAGATTATTTGAATGTCGCCGCGGGTGGTAATTTTTTGTGCAAGACGACAAATGAGGCTTTACAAATCATTGAAAATAGATCTAAGGTTTATAACCCTCGTAACACACCGAGTGTTGCCAATATGGGTTCATCATCTTCGTCACAATCGTCTCGTAGCATTAATGCCTTACATGATGAAGCTAACGAGGAAAATCGGTTTTTTGATAGATTTGCTAATCTTATGTCCCATTGGAAGGCTCAAGAAGCTTCCAATTCCGCTTCGGTTAAAGCGGTTGCTAAGAGTTGTTTATCTTGTGGGGGAGCTCATGATCTTTCTGAGTGCATTACCGCGGATGGTAACACTTCGAGTGCTTATGTAGCAACGGGAACTTACAACCAAAACGGTCAAGGTTCCCGCCAAAATCAAGCTCAACCAAACCAAAATGTTAACAATTATCGAAACAACAACCAAGGTAATTACCAAGGCAATACACGCAATTACAACAAAGGGAATTATCAAAGTGGGAATGGACAAATCTCTAATCAAAACCAAAACCGTGATTTTCAAAACACTACACAAGGTTTTCAAAATGCTCACACTAAGAATTTGCAAGGAGAATTTTTGGATTATGCAAAAGCAAATGATGCTAAATTTGATAACATGCAACGTGAGATGATTAGCTTAAGATCCGAGTTGAAAAACGAGCTTAAAAATGAACTTGCTAATGAACTTAAAACTCATGCAAACAAAATGGAAGGAAATGTCCAACGTCTTCAACAAAACCAACAAAAGATGGAATTAGGACAACATGAGATTAAGCAAGAGTTATTAAAAGCGGATGCTAGGCAATCAAAATTTGAGGACCGAATGGCTAAGATGTTTGAAGCAATCATGTGTAAGCCCTCTTCTTTGGGTGGTCTTCCTAGTGATACCATTAACAACCCGAGGGGAGAAATGAAGGTTATTACTACACGAAGTGGTAAAACTTTCAAGGAACCAATCTCTCGTCCAAGTACTTCTACGGAGAAGGAAATCGAGAAAGAACCCGAGGTGATGGTCGAAAAGGAGCACATTACAATCCCACAAAGTACCGCTCATACCACACCTACGGTTGAACCAATACCAATTGTGGAACCCGAGTTTCCAAGGCCGTTGCCTAATGAACAACGCACACCACCTTTACCCTACCCTTCGAGACGAAACAAGGAGAAAGCACAAGAACGGAACAATTATCAATTTGAGCTATTTATGAAAATGTTTCGTGACTTGCATTTTAACATAAGTTTTGCCGACGCTCTTATCATGATGCCTCGATTCGCCGCAAACTTCAAAAGTATGCTAAACAACAAAGAGAAGTTACAACAATCGTCTAGTTGTTCATCGGTTTTTCTAAGCCGCATACCACAAAAAGTCGGTGATCCCGGTAAATTTTTGATTCCGTGTGCAATTCAAGATATGGAGGAATGCTACGCCTTGGCCGATCTTGGTGCTAGTATTAATTTAATGCCTCTTGAGATTTTCAAATCGCTTTCGCTTCCGGCTCTTACTCCTTCGAACATGTCTATCGAGATGGCCGATCATTCTACGATTTTAGCATGTGGAGTAGCCGAGGACGTTTTTGTTAAAGTCGGAAAGTTTTACTATCCCGTTGACTTTATCGTTGTAGACATTCCTATCGATCGAAAAGTTCCTCTCATTTTGGGTCGTTCATTTTTGGATACATCAAGAGCACTTATCGATGTTCATGCTCGAAAAAATACCCTTCGTTTTAATGAAGAAGAACTTGTCATCAATGCAGCACAAAACTCCAATCTTTCTCATGTCTATTCTATTGCTACTTTAAACCATGGTGATTCAACCAATGTCGTTTGCAAAGAATTTTCACCAAGAGTTTTAGGAAATGTCGCCAAAAACAATTTACGATTTCCTCCGCCGGTGGAGGTTATGAGTGTAAAGCCTACAAAGAAGAAACCATCAATACTTGAATCGAAAAATCCTTCGCCTCACCTCTAACATTCATTCTTGAAAAGTGTTGATAAGTTGCCGGTTTCTACGGAAGATCCTTCGGATGATGAATATGTAGACCCCGATGGGGAGGTTTTCTTCGTCGATAAACGTTTTGAGAACTTGCCACCACCAAAACCAAAACGGTTTCAAAATGTGAGAATTTTTAGTGTAACTAACATCGTCTTAGAAACACCGAATATTTTCGACATAATCAAAAAGGGTTTTCATAAGGAGAGTTCAAAAGATAAAAAAGGAAAAGATCTTAAATGTGATTTAATTGATTTTTCTACAAATCTAACTCCGTCATCACCACGTGTTTTGAGTGCTACAAGCTCGTCTACCCCTTTTGACGATGCTTTGTGTGGTTTTAGTATGGGGGAAGCCCCTTATGTTCCCTCATCCTTATCCACCGAGGACGAGATATTCGATCCCGGAATTTCATGTAAAGGGAAATCTCGGTCTTCCACCGATGCAATAAATGGAAACTATATCTATTTGCTTGGTGCGAGTCTACCTCGAGTAGCTCGAAAGTTTGTCTTACCAATTGTCTCACCCTTCTACTTCTCATCTATTTTCTTCAAACTCTTCGAGTTTATGGCACATGTTGGAGTAGCGTTGTTTCGTCTTTCATCCGAAAACGAAGACGCTATCTTTGACCCCGGTATACGTTTATCGGATTTTTAAAGTACTCCATGTGCTTTTGGGCCTTGTTTATCATGTAAGCCCCACCAAAAATTGACCATACCATGATTATCCCTAAATGATCACATTTATGGGGAATCGAGTCGAGCTCATGACTCGGTAATCAAAAACGAGGTGCCTCGTGGGGGAGATCCCATGCTTATCTTTATGCTCACTATTCACTAATAAGGGGATTTGTACCCTTTCAACTCGTTGTCTCGTGGTTGTTTGTAATTGTGTTATCTAGATCATCATCATCATCTACGATTGAAGACTCTCGTGTTCGTTTACGTGAGCCTCCATCGTTCGTTTGAAGAAGTTTTTCACGATTCCATGACATATCCTTTATTGTTCTAACAATTTCTTTTAGCATACTTAATAAACGGCTTTAGATATATTGTTGATCACCCTTTCCATGCTAGATCCTAAGCATTCAACTCTTCGTCTCTAGTATGGGGGTGCTCCACCTTTAGACTCGAAACATTGAGGACAATGTTTACTTTTAGTATGGGGGGGTGAATAGGTACTTGCTTTGCTACGCCCTCACGCTTTCCATCTTTCAATGTTTTGCTAATAAGGCTAAAAATGGCCAAATTTTAAAATTTTTCTTAGTTTTCATAAGTGTTTTTAAGACACGAATGTATATTTTCCGATGGGTAGAATAAGAGTTAATTTTTGACTTGATGGGCATTTGGAGCCATTTACATTCCTTAACCCGCTCAATTCAAGTTTTGCTAGACTTTTATATAGGGAGCTTTAAAACACGAAAGTCTTAATTCATTCGGATTAAGAACAAGAAATTTTCGCAAGTTTCTATAATTGATTCTAGAAAGTCACTTATCAAGGGAACTATAAAACGCATTCTCTAAACTTGAAAAAGTCCAAGAAAGTGCAAGATCCTATAGGTGGCTTGAAAACCCAAAACTTTGATTTGATATAGTCTTAATGAAAGCTAATCCAAATTTGGCTTAATTTTGACTTGCATGGCTAAGTATTCACGAGTCTCTTTAATTAGAGGTCTTTATATAGTGAAGAACGAGAAATGATAGAGTTAGACAAGTGATCATGCTAAACGTAGAACATGAAAGTGTTCTTTCAAAAACTCATATGTTTTTAATTGTGGCTTTTTCTTCCCATAAGATCAATGCATTAGGAATAAATCATAATTGCAATAAGTAAGGTCGTACGATTTGAAAGGTTACTTAGCCTCTAGCGCAAGATCATTTAAAAGTTGCTCGGGGTTGAATAGAGTTCATAGCCAAGGCATAACTTATTGAAGCGGGACGCGAAGATTGGCGATTATCCAAAAAGGCCCTAACAAGGCATGAGGAGCTCTATTTTTTGCTAAAGATCTAAAGATGATGTGAAGTATCATTATTCCTAAATCAATATGAAGGATCGAGACACACGACGAGAAGCAATTACTCCCCTAAAGAATGGAGAAAGTCTATCCAAAAAGACCCTAACAAGGTATGAGGATAAATATATCCAAGTCCGAAAAGGAGGCGGATCGTTGTATATCAAAATCCAAAGTAAAGATTGAAGAAAAATGATGAAGTCGTGGTCCAATATGAAGAATCTCTCAAAAACGTCAAGTGAAGAAATTCCAAATATATGAAGAGAAGACCATAGTTTCAAGAACGTCTTCCCAAGATTTGAAGTATGAAGTACATGCCAAATATCGGTCCGAGAAAGGTCTCAAATCGTGAAACGAGTTATGCCAAGATATGAACTTAAGGAGATACACGAGAAGCCGTTTTAAAAGATTTTGTCCTTCGGCTAACTATTGATCAAATCGTGCTACTTTGCTTTCGGACTAATAAATACTCAAATAAGTCAATATGAATCACTTGTGATCCATGACAAATAGATAAAAAAAATGCTAGTAACCCATTTCCTTTTATAATAACTAGGATTGCGGGGAGAAAAAGTATTACACAATTTGGACGTATGAGTAGTGTTAGCATTGTGACTTGTACCAACAATGATCTTGTTTTTGCACTTAGCATGGAATGTACGACAATCAAGGATGACGAAGTTTACTCTAAGGGACATTAACTTGTTTCTATTCTTTGACCCTAAAAGTCACTTCTTGTGATGAAAATCATACATTATGTCTTTACACATCTTCGTAGTATGTTGCAAGTCTTTTTACTCTTCAATAAAGGTTAATAAAAATGAACTTTGGTGATGCTTAGATACTTTATTCTAGCATTGCGTGAGGGCACGGCAATGGCTTAGTATGGGGGAGTGATGAGATGGCATTTATACATGATCTCATCGTTCTTTTCGGGCTTTAAATGCATAAAAATGTCATAAAATACCATATATATGCTTGTGTTTGTTTACTTGTGTATTTTAGGTATGGATATCGTGAAAAAGACAAAAGATCACAAGTTACAAGGAAAAACGGACACGAGAAACGAAGCCGTACAAAGAACCGGGCCCTAATCATGGAATTCTCAACAAAATACCCTTGAAGATTTGAAGACAAACAAGATTGATCCTCATTTATTGAAGAAATGACACTTAAAACCCTTGTATATTCATAATTACAAGTTTGGTCCCTTAAGTTTGTCAAAATTACACAAATGGTCCTTCAACTTTGAAGAAATGGCAAGAATAGTCCCTCAACAATTCCAAATTGCCAATAATGGTCCCTCATGAAGTCAAAGATGCAATGAAGACCTTTGAAGATCAAGAATGTTCAAAATCAGTCCTTGAAATATCTCAAAATGGCAAAAAGAACCCTTGAAAACCCTTTTGAAAAGTTATGTGCCAAAATTGCCAAAAGGTGAAAGTTGATACAAGCTTAAATGGGCGCTGATGGACTTTTTACCACAAATGCAAAAAGAAAGGAAAGACAAGGGCTGAACTTGTGCAAATGAAACATTTAAACATATTTTTGCGCCAAACAACTTCCCACTCCACCAAAACCGGATCAAAGACTTTACTATTCACCCAAGAACCCAGTTACCATCTCACTTAAAACAAAGGGTAAATCCAAATTACCCATACCCACGTGTGATTCACACATGCAGAATCTCATCCCACACCAAAAACCCTTAATCCCACTCACTATGGACCCCACCCCCAATTCCCGTTTAACCAATCACATGACACCTTGGCCTCCAAGTTATCTGACATGGCAAAATCAACAGCATAGATTCTTTGCTTCATATCAAAGCTAAAATGAACGTATTGGATCACTTTAGACAGCCTATTCCATCAAATCATCTAGAAGAACCAATGGCATTTTAGAGATTTCAGTTGCTAGGGTTTGTGAACAGTGTAGCCAGGCATTTGCCTATATAAAGACTCCTCAACATGTGAGAGAGCTTTTGTTCCAGTTTTAGGCTATTAATCTTTTTCCTTTTTAAGCTTAATAAAATTTGAATTTCTGAATTTTGAAATCTCTTTTTGATTTTGTTAAAAGTTTGGTGTTTGAGTAGCCTAATTCTGAGTTCCATTTGATTGTTTAGACCTTCCTTAACCTTGTGGTTAAGGCACGTCTTGGTTTGAAAGGTTTTTAAGGTTTGAAAACCTTGAAATCTTAGGTTCTGATTTTGGCTTATTTGTGTGTACTAACCCTTAGCCTTAAGCCTTGAGTTCTTTCAAGCTTGTTGACACCAAGCCTGGGAAGGATTCTAAGCCTTTGGTTGAGTTTGTTTGTTGCTTGTGTTGAAGATATATCATAATCAAAGCCTTGTTCTGCTTTGAACATCAGCAGGCTTTGATCATCCTTGTTGAAGTACCTTGGTCTTGTTCTAGTTGTTGAACAAGGTCCAAGGAGCATTGCTGGCCTTCCTAGGATGTTGTGGAAGGAAAGTATAAGCTCTTGTTAAGATTCCCCTAAAAATTTCATGTTTATGACTGTTTTGGATTTTGTGCTTTGATTTTGAGTATTTGTGTTTGTGCTGGTGATTTATGTGTTTGATTGTGTTAGTAGTTGCCTAATAAGTGTTTTTGATCATTAAAATCAGTAGGTTATTAGAAGAAATCATAAGTTTCTTTGATAAGTGACTGATTAAGGGGTGTTTGGGATTACTGCATAAGATTGGATTGTGGTTTGTTAAGTGATTGTGTGTTGTATGCAAGTATTGGTATCTGTTATTTGGGAGCTTATGTGCATCTGTTTGCAGGTTTTGTGGTCTTAAACACATTGATTCATAGACTGGCTCTAAAATCTTCATAACTTGGTAAAATTGGCTAGGATTTTGAGGACACCTAGATCTAAGCATAGGTTAAGGGTAACAAGTGCTAAATCATAGCTAATCACACCAGGGTAGAGGGATTTGAGGCTTGAAATTGGATCAAGTGTCAAGTATATCAGCAAACTTGTTTCTGCATATGTTCTTTGTTCATCAGTAACTTTTTATGCTTTGATCTTGATATTTACTTTGGTTCAGTGTTTGATTCTTATTGCTTTGTGTTTATTGATAGTTTATATAGATTGTGTGTGCATCTGGTTAAGTTTGGTTGGCTTATTTTGCTGAAAACTGCTTATTAAGTGCTTAACTGCTTATTGCATATCTGGTGCTTATCTGGTGACTGTTTGGCTTATTGTGGCTTATTGTGTGGATCATTTTGTGATTTTATTGTTGCTATTGACTCCTTGTGGTTCACTGATCACAAGGGTGCCTTTGTTTCCAATTGAATCAAACCAGAACTCTCAAATAAGCTTGGTCAATTAGTCAAAGCAGTGGGAACTCCTTTCCCCTGCTGGTTGCCACTGATAGTGCATTTTTGGTGTCAGCTTATCAATAAGCTATAATAGCTTATTTTAACCAGCAACAACTTTGATTTTGTAATAGGTGCTCATATTTTGACCCATTTGTTCATCCTGGAGCATTAGGGTGGTTGACTTTTAGGTTTGACTAGAAAACCAAGTCCTTTGACTTTTACATAAGTTCATTTGTGCTTATTCTGGCTTATTTCTTGTGCTTATTGGATTTTTGTTGATTGATATTGCTTATTGAGTCCATTTGAAAGCTTTTGCAAGTTAAATCAGCTTCTGAGGTTGAGTATTTCTCAAAAACGACTATTTTGTCGTTTTGTGGAATTTTACTTTTCTATTTTCTGGCTTATTGAGTGAGCTTATTGAAAATTTCTTTTGACAGATCTCTTAAGCATCCAAAAAGAGGGTTGTGTGTCAAATTAGAGCTTATGGCATTAGCTTATGGCTTAATGGGCTGAAAAGCCCAATAAGAATAAGCTTTGTGTTCAATAAGCTGTGATAAGCACATTTTCAGCTTTTGGGCCTTTAGAGTTTTGTTCTTAGAATTAAATTTTAAGTCAGATAGGGCTTTTCCAAGTCAATTGGGCCAAGTTTAACTTTTTGGGCCCAAAAGCCCATTTGTGTTGACAGAATTTGGATTTGGCCCATTTGAGGGCCCATTAGGGGTAATTTGGTAATTTCACTTTCATTTTCTGATTATTTAGGTTAAAATAAACTAGTTTGCAAGTTTTTAGAATTTTTTATAATTTTTGGATTTTTAATATTATTTTATTATTATTTTATTATTATTTTTAAAATTTCACATTTTCCAACTTTTTACATTTTTCTTAGGTTAAATACATTAAAATAGGAATTTAGCAACTTTTAGAATAATTTTGTCACTTTTAGATTAATTTTTATAATTATTTTAAGTTTTAATAGTTTTTAAATCATTTTAAATAGTTTTTATTAGTTTTAAAATTTATAAAAATAGTTCTTAATCATTTTAGGTCATTTTAGAGGTTTATCAATTGAAAAATCTTTATTTGGGCTTTTTGATAATTTATTTGATTTTTAGGGCTTTAATTAGCATTTAAAAATTGAATATTTAATTATTTAAAAGGTTTAAAAAAGTTTTGATCATTGGTAAACTCTTAGTTTATTATTTTTGATTTTTGGTAAATTTTTGGTAATTTTTAGAATTTATTTTAATTTTTGTGGTTTTTAAGGTTTTACGTTTGAACTTTCTAATAGTGATTTTTAGTTAATTTTTATTTTTACGACTTCGTCATTTTCTCTTCTAATCCCCGTCTAAACCTCATTAATCACAAACATTTGGCAAGTTTTTCACACACATATACCTCCTTGGGAAACGAACTTACACACCATTAAGGGTCATAAGTGTTGATTTTTCCTAAAATCATCACTCGATACTTACCGCTCATTTACGCTCTTTGTTTCCCTAAACAAGAGTTATAATTTACAACAATCAGGATGCCCGGGGAAATCAACACCTAACAAACAATAACACGTAATGAGTAATCTCATTTATAAACCTTAAGTACTGTATATTACATACATATTAGTCAATTGTGATAATTACAACTCACGCCAAAACCAAACAAATAAGTGTACTCGTTTTATACTATTCGTCCATGTTATTAACGTTATTACCCTTTTCACGTTTTTCGCCGATACTTACCAAAAGTATGGGCTGTTTTACTAGACTTAAACCTTTTAATAAAATTTGGGAAAATTCTCAAAAATACCTTAAGACCTGTAGAAAACACATTTTTAATCCCATTAAAAGTTTCCGCTTTTATGACCCGTTACTCAACACTTTACTAAACCTACGTTTTTCGGACTGATTTTGCACATTGACCAAGTCGGACTCATTTGACCCATTTAAAATATACCATTGACCCATTTGACACCTAAGCCTAATAATAGACTCACAAATGCAGGTTTGAGACCAAAAATCAACCTTTAACCATTTACCAAACTATATCTATGGTCCCCGATATTTGACCCAAAACCAAACATAATTTCGGATTATGTAGGTTCTCATCTCCCGGTACACGTATTTTCAAAACATCATAACTTTTGACTCGTTACGAGTCGTAAGCTCTATCTTATACCAAATAGAAGCTAAGAAGACGCTCTACAACTATATCCTAGTCTCATGACCTGTTTACAAAATAAATTTTATGAAAACATCCTAAACATTCTAACTAAAATTCCCTATCTCAAAATCAATCCAACACTCGTTTCCAAACCAATTTATCGACACTTATCCTCAACTTAATCACTCCTAATCATGTCTAACCATCCTAATCAGTCCTTAACCCCCTTAAATATCAAATCCGTCTCAAAAACCAATCACCAAATCAAACATACAATGGGGTTTACCCACTCAAAAACATCTAAAAACAAGAAATAAACACATAAACCATAAGCAAAACATCAATCACCAAGATCCACCAAACACCCCCTTATATCTGTAGGGTGTGGGTGATAAAAAAACCCAACCAAATTGATTGGTTGGTTTGTTGAGTGATTATACATCCCCTACACTTGAATTAAACATGCATACACTGAATTAACATCAAAATAATTTTTGAAAAATCCATTTGATTTTTGGAAAATTTTTATGGATGCATGTTGGATTAAAGTACATGAAAACACTTGTAATGATGAAACTAGAAGTGGTCTAACCTTAGTTTTAATTAAAACAAGCTAAAAAATATGGTGGTGGTGGTGGTTTGGTTTGGCCGTCGGCCTAAAGAGAGCAAAGAGAGAGACGAGAGCTAATTTTTGGTGAGTTGTGTTGTGTGTGTGTTTACATTTCCATTTTGTAAAAATTGGGGCCCTTGTTGTGCAATTAGAGAATTATTTTGGCCTTAAGTGAAAACGACCTCAAAAGTTTACGGGAATGACTCACTAGTCAATTTGGAAAATTTTACGGGAGTCGGGGATTATCCCGAACACTCCAAAATACTTTTAGGACAATTTAAATGTACCTGGAAAGCAATAAAAACTCACCCGACTCAACTTAACACGAAACGAAAGTAAAATTCTCGAAAAATTATAATATCGATAAAACGACAATAAACATAGAAATTTGGGCATCCATCGGGATCGTAGTCATCATCGTTCTTCTTAAATCGTCAATCGTCAAAATTATGACCTCAATTATCGGTTTCAACCAAAATGGTAAAATATATAGCAAATAAAAATTCCTTAAAAATTTCAAAAATAAGCGTAATTTAGGGTAAGGTAAGTGACCTCGGTTCTAGGGTATCACATCCACCCCTCCTTAAAAAGAGCGACGTCCCGGCGCTCGCCTCTTCTTATACTCACATTTCGTGCCGCTGGAACAGATGAGGATACCTTTCCTTGAAAAAGTCCTCATGTTCCCAAGTGTATTCCGGTCCACGCCTAGAATTCCATCGAACCTTCACAATAGGAATTCTACTATGCTTCAGCCTCTTGACCTCTCGGTCCATAATTTCCACGGGTTCTTCCACGAAATGCATTTTATCGTCCAGATGAATCTCGTCCAAAGGAATCACCAATTCCTTATCCGCCAAACTCTTTTTCAAATTTGATACGTGAAATGTGTCGTGAATAGCACTAAGCTCGTTCGGCAACTCTAACTTATACGCTACCGGTCCAATTCGTTTAATAATCTTAAATGGTCCAATATACCTCGGACTCAACTTTCCTTTCTTCCCAAAACGAATCACACCCTTCCACGGCGAAACCGTAAGCATAACCATATCTCCGACCTCAAATTCCAACGGTTTTCTTCTATTATCGGCATAACTCTTCTGTCGGCTTCTTGCAGCAAGTAATCGGTTCTTGATTTGCACAATCTTCTCTGTCGTCTCCAAAACCATTTCGGGTCCAGTCAACTGACTTTCTCCTACTTCACTCCAACACACAGGTGATCTACACTTCCTTCCATACAACGCTTTGAATGGTGCAGCCTTGATGCTCGCATGATAACTATTATTATACGAAAACTCCACTAAAGGCAAGTGGCGTTCCCAACTTCCTCCAAAATCGATCACGCATGCTCGGAGCATGTCCTCCATCGTCGGAATAGTTCGTTCGCTTTGGCCATCAGTCTCCGGGTGATAAGCCGTGCTCAAACTCAATTCAGTGCCCATCGCATGTTGAAGTGATTTCCAAAATTCCGAAGTAAACCTACTATCGCGATCCGAAATGATCGATAAAGGTACACCATGTCTGCAAACAATCTCCTTCACGTACACGATGGCCAGTTTCTCCATGCTGTCCGTCTTCTTCATAGGTAAGAAGTGAGCAGATTTCGTCAATCTATCCACTATTACCCAAATCATATCACATCCACTAGGAGTTCTAGGTAAACCCATCACGAAATCCATAGCGATTCTCTCCCATTTCCATTCTGGGATCTCTGGTTGTACCAACAGCCCAAACTTTCTTATGTTCGGCTTTAACCTTCGCACAAGTCAAACACTTACTAACGTAACGAGCAATATCCGCCTTCATATTCGGCCACCAATAGACTTTCTTCAGATCATGATACATCTTATCCGATCCAGGATGTATCGAGTACTTCGACTTATGAGACTCGTTCATAACCAAATCTCGTACTCCAAGCATTCCTTCCTCGGATGGACATAATGGTAACCAAATCCGATTCTCGAAATATCTCAGTCCGTCTGACCTAACCACAAAAAGAGGTTTCAACAGTCTTCCCAGATTTTTAGCACCAACATTCTCTTTCATTAATCCCTTCTCTTGAGCCTTCAATATTGTTTCGGTTAAATAAACACTCTCATTCATTACTAGCGCTCTGACTCTCAAAGGGTTCTCTCGATCCTTCCTACTAAGTGCATCCGCTACAACGTTCGCCTTGCCAGGATGGTAGCGAATCTCACAGTCATAGTCATTCAGTAATTCCACCCATCGCCTCTGTCTCATGTTCAACTCCTTTTGGTCTAAAATGTGCTGCAAACTCTTGTGGTCAGTGAATACAACACACTTCGTCCCATACAAGTAGTGTCTCCACAATTTCAGCGCAAAAACCACAGCTCCTAATTCCAAATCATGCGTCGTGTAGTTTTCTTCATTCTTCCTCAATTGTCTCGATGTGTAAGCAATCACCTTCTCACGCTGCATCAACACAGCTCCATAACCCTTACGAGATGCGTCACAATACACCACAAAGTCTTCGGTTCCTTCTGGTAATGACAATATCGGAGCAGAACGTAACTTGTCCTTGAGTGTTTTGAAAGCGAATTCTTCCTCATCTCCCCATTCATACACCCTATTCTTCTCTGTAAGCTTTGTCAATGGCTTCGCCATCAACGAAAATCCTTCAATGAATCTCCGATAATAGCCAGCCAAACCAAGGAATTGTCGAACTTCAGTCGGCGTTGTCGGTGCCGACCATTCCCTGATTGCTTCGACTTTGGCAGGATCTACGCGAACTCCTTTGCTATCAATTACGTGCCCAAGTAATTGCACAGACTCTAACCAAAACTCACACTTCGAGAACTTCGCATACAGCTTCTCTTTCCTCAGCAGATCTAATATCTTTCTCAGGTGCTTCTCGTGCTCTTCCTTACTCTTAGAGTAAATAAGAATATCATTGATGAATACGATGACAAACTTATCTAGATACGGCTTGCATACTCGATTCATAAGGTCCATGAATACTGCAGGCGCGTTTGTTAGCCCAAAAGGCATCACTCGAAATTCGAAGTGTCCATACCGCGTACGAAAGGCAGTTATAGGGATATCCTCCTCTCTCACACGCAGTTGATGATACCCTGACCTCAAGTCGATCTTTGAGTATACACAGGAACCTTGCAATTGGTCAAACAAATCGTCAATCCTCGGCAATGGATACCGATTCTTAACCGTCAACTTGTTGAGCTCTCTATAGTCGATACACATCCGGAACGACCCATCTTTCTTCTTCACAAACAACACTGGTGCTCCCCATGGTGATGAGCTCGGTCGAATAAATCCCTTATCCATCAATTCTTTCAATTGATCTGATAACTCCTTTAACTCTGATGGTGCTAATCCATAGGGTGCACGAGCAACTGGTGCAGCTCCCGGCATCAAATCGATTCGAAATTCGACTTCACGGGTGGGTGGTAAACCCGGCAACTCATCAGGAAAAACTTCCGGATATTCGCGAATTACAGGTACCTCTTCTAACTTTGCCTCTAAGTCACCATCACTAGAAACTTGTGCCAAAAACACATCACATCCACCTTCTACATATCTCATCATTTTCAAGCAAGATATCACTTTCAAACGAGAAGTGCATTCATCTCCCTTCACAGTCAAGACTCTATTCCTCAACGGGATCTGAACTAATCTTTCTCCACAGACGATCACGGCACTATGCACCATCAGCCAATCCATTCTAACGATCACATCGAACGATCCTAGCTCTATGGGCATTAAGTCGATATCAAAAGCATAATTTCCTAACTTCAAGGTACACCCTTTTAGTATAGAATTTGTACTAACGATCTTCCCATCGGCTAATTCCACGTTATAACTAGTCGTTAACAATACCGGTTCTCTATCGATATGACGACTAAATTTAACATCTACGAAGCTCTTGTCGGAACCAGAATCAAACAATATACTAGCATAACAAGCGTCTAGCAGAAACGTACCGGTAACCACATTGGGACCTTGTGGTTTATCAACAGTTCCCACTCGATACACAGCAGCAGCATTATTTCCTCCTTGCTTGTTTCCAGCCTTCGGGCAATTTCCCTGCTTATGCCCTCTTTCTCCACATTTGAAGCAAACCATCACCTTCGTTGCATTTGCCCCAGTAGCTACCCTTTTAGCTCGGCAATCTGGCATTCTTTGACCCGCTTTTCCGCACTTGCCACACACAGGTGGGCAATTCCCTACATGGTATAAATTACATCGACCATAGTGGGGATTCACCTTCGCTCCTCTAGGGTTAGTGACAGCCCTCATCCCATCATTTCTTCTCTGGTTGAACTGCTGGTTGCGGTTCTGACCTTGGTTGTTACGGTTTCCTCCACGACTTTGACCTTGGGATTGATTACTCTGAGCTGCCTCCCACTTTCTCTTGTTTCCTTCGACAATGAAGTCCTTCTTATCTTGCAGTTTGACATCCATTAACGCGTGAGCCATTTGGACTGCTTCATCGAATGACCCAGGCTTAGATGAAGTTGTCTCACCCTTGATATTACTTGACAAACCCTTGATGTACTGCTTCATTTTCTTGTTATCATCAGCAAAGGCATCGGGACACAAAAGGCTCAATTCATTAAACCTCTTTGTATACGTTGTAATGTCATTGTTCATCAAAGTCAAATGCCTTAACTCATCTTCTAGTTGACCCAGCTCCTCTTCGGGACAGAACTTTTTGGTCAAGAGAGCCTTAGTAGCAGTCCAAGTCCTCGCATTTGCTACCGCTAATCCAACAGTGGCTACTTGATTGTTCCACCAACTTAATGCGTCATCAAGAAAAGTGGCAGCTGCAAACTTGACTTTATTTGCCTCTGAACATCCGCTAATCTCAAAAGTACTTTGGATCTTCTCTAACCACCTTCGGAGTTCTAGGGCTCCGCCAGTTCCACGAAACTGCGTGGGACCGTATTTCATAAAACCAGCATAAGTACACTCCCTCGGGGCTTGCTGTCTCCCTGCATTTCCACCTTGATCTGGGTTTCGGTTTGCACGATCCGCTTCGAGTGCATTTGCAATTGCTTCTTGAATCATTGTGTTCACACGGTTAGCTGTTAGCTTTGGAGGCATGGTGAGTTCTCAAGTACACCTCTCTGCAAAGACAGGGAAAATAGAAAAACAATGTAAGTATACACATCAAGATTAAGATGGATTTCTCTTTCAAGACATAATATAATTACAACGACACATCACTACAAGGTTACTAATATTCATCAATTCACATCACAAAAGAGAGAATTAAAGACATATCATAGATTATGAAAGGTAACATGGATTGTATTGATAAATCAACCAAGATTTGTGACAAGTAATGCCACTACAAACATACACCATAAAACTTAAGTCATCAAGTTTTTCATCACAATACCATCATACAGAAGTCTAAAATAGTTCGATTACAATGATCAAAGATAAAATAAAATACAAGCAACTAGTCATGTGGTGATCCACACGACCTCTTGGATGGCGGTTCATCTTCATCCTCCTCGGGCTCTTCATCACTGTCTTCCTCGTCCTCGTCCATCTTCCTCTTTCCTTTGACATTCGGCCCACACTCAGTCGCCTTCTTCGTCCTAGAAGTGGATCCACACTCCACTGCTACATGATTCCCTACAGTGACACACACACCTTTGGCAGGTGGCTGGACCATAAAATCATTAGCCTCCATTTCCAAGTCATCTACAAATCTCCAATCTGGTGGTAGGGATGCTCTAACTCGATGCTCCCAACTTTGCATCCTAGTCAACCTCGCCTAATCCTCCCTAACTTGCTCAAGACTAGAACTCAGGTTTGCTATCATCGATCTCAAACTGTTAATATCACTCTTGTTTGCCACTCCATCAAATTCAATCCTTGCAGTTCTTGCCAACAACCTCTGGTGTGCCCTCTCGTTCTTGTCGAACCTTATGATTACTCTAGTTTCCACCACGTACCGCTCGTACATCAATCTATCCATTCTCCTCAAACGATTCTCAGGATCCCAATAGTTTCTTGGCCTCGGAAAATAGACCTTCGCGATATTCTCATGAATAGATTGCGATCTAGATGCATTGCTGGATTCCGCACCACTCTCATTACTTACTCGAGTAAACCCTGGCACCGTCCTCAGGTATTCCTTACAATTGTCCATCGGGGGACGAACGGGTTGCTGATCATATCGGCCTGTCGGAGGCACGTCAT
Source organism: Glebionis coronaria (assembly GCA_025667525.1). Lineage (NCBI taxonomy): Eukaryota > Viridiplantae > Streptophyta > Magnoliopsida > Asterales > Asteraceae > Glebionis > Glebionis coronaria. Next base: position 285,684,075 of record CM046877.1, on the reverse strand, counting down.
AACCCTTCGGCGAATTCGGAGATTGAAATAATTCGGGTTAGGTCTGACCGACAGCATTCTCGGGAATTCCATCATCCATCGGATCCTCTTCCTCGGAATCCTCTCTACCATCGTTACTAATACTGAAGTTGGGCACGTCACTTTCATCACTGTCATTTTCCGGCTCTATCGCTTCTTCTGGAGCTATCCATCCATTGTCATCATTTGGCGGGTTCGGAGGAAACGGTCCCCCTTCGTGTCCTATGACGTATTCGTCTCCATTTCCGTTAGGCGGTTCCTCGGCCATTCCTACAATAATAGAGAATTTTGGAGGGTACGTAATATTATTATTCAATATTTATAAATACATGCATGCAAATGCAATGCAAAGGTGGTACACATGCCCAAAATGCGATAATATGATGCTCATGCATATGTAATATAAGAATTACGGTATCGAGTACTCCACGTACAATTCCAACGTTTACATATAGTAGTTCAATATCTACGTAATAATTACCCGCATATATACTTCAACTCAAAGGTATACATCTGTACCATGAATACAAAAATAAACCTTACCGGAGCCATGCAGGATAGTTTTGTGCTTGGACAATTTCTTACGACACCAAAAGTTATAGTTTAGGAATTTTAAAAACGACCTAGTTCTCTATAACTCATGGCTCTGATTACCAATCTCTAACACCCCCACAAATGCTATGCGCAGCGGAACTACAACATTTGGGTGCTAGGCAGATATCATCGCACACAAGATATATCAAACGACTTCAAAGAGACGTAAAAGTTTTAACTTAAATTACGCATTGTTAAAAACATACTTGTCTACGGTTTTCCAAACCCAAATGATACAACACAGAGTTAGCGTTTCGGTCCCCACGAATCTCAACCCCAAAAGATACGATTTTCAACAACATGACATAAAAATTAAAATGTTCAAGTTAAATATGGGTGGAAAAACAAGTAGACGCCAAGCCACACACAACTCCCATCCAATGCATGCTCCATGCTACACTTCATCGGTTACCTGAAACACATGCTAAATTGGGTCAACAAATAATGTTGAGTGGAATTCATAGGTTTTATAATCTCATTTTGAACATATGTGTAATAAAAATCATTCACGATCATTCATAGACTTGTCGATCAAACAATCTATTTTCAAGGTTATGACAATTGTGCTTAAGCTCATGACACTAATCCGTTAACTCAATCACCCGCGTAATAATTACCGGCGTGATTAAGATGAAACCATTGCCCCTTCTAAAGGCATCAGTTGCAATTATACCTTATCTCTTATCACAAATTATCCGTCCGCAGGGGGTACTCAACGTACTAGCCCTCGTCTCGGATAGGGTCGTCAACCCCATAATACTATCAATTGTATAAGCGGCTATTTTCAATCCACGCTAGGATTAAACAATAGTTTATAGTTCATGAATATAGGGCCTTTTGCAACTAGGCACTCAACATAATTTTAAGGCAACATTCGGGTCCAACAATCATTCATGACATATGTTCCTTTTGGAAAACTAGCATGCATTTCCCTCGCGGGTAAAACAATTTAAAACAATAGTAATCGAGGCTATAAATTCACACCTTATATATATATTGAGTAGTCGACGATTCGAGTGACGATCACTGACGATGATGAGGATGCCCGGGGAAATCAACACCTAACAAACAATAACGCGTAATGAGTAATCACATTTATAAACCTTAAGTACTGTATATTACATACATATTAGTCAATTGTGATAATTACAACTCACGCCAAAACCAAACAAATAAGTGTTACTCGTTTTATACTATTCGTCCATGTTATTAACGTTATTACCCTTTTCACGTTTTTCGCCGATACTTACCAAAAGTATGGGCTGTTTTACTAGACTTAAACCTTTTAACAAAATTTGGGAAAATTCTCAAAAGTAACTAAAGACCTGTAGAAAACACATTTTTAATCCCATTAAAAGTTTTCGCTTTTATGACCCGTTACTCAACACTTTACTAAACCTACGTTTTTCGGACTGATTTTGCACATTGACCAAGTCGGACTCATTTGACCTATTTAAAATATACCATTGACCAATTTGACACCTAAGTGTAATAATAGACTCACAAATGCAGGTTTGAGACCAAAAATCAACCTTTAACCATTTACCAAACTATATCTATGGTCCCCGGGATTTGACCCAAAACCAAACATAATTTCGGATTATGTAGGTTCTCATCTCCCGGTACACGTATTTTCAAAACATCATAACTTTTGACTCGTTAGAAGTCGTAAGCTCTATCTTATACCAAATCGAAGCTAAGAAGACGCTCTACAACTATATCCTAGTCTCATGACCTGTTTACAAAATAAATTTTATGAAAACATCCTAAACATTCTGCCTAAAATTACCTATCTCAAAATCAATCCAACACTCGTTTCCAAACCAATTTATCGACACTTATCCTCAACTTAATCACTCCTAATCATGTCTAACCATCCTAATCAGTCCTTAACCCCCATAAATATCAAATCCATCTCAAAACCCAATCACCAAATCAAACATGCAATGGGGTTTACCCACTAAAAAACATCTAAAACAAGAAATAAACACATAAACCATAAGCAAAACATCAATCACCAAGATCCACCAAACACCCCCTTATAGCCGTGGGGTGTGGGTGATCAAAACCCCACAACCAAATTGATTTTGGTCGGTTTGTTGAGTGATTATACATCCCCTACACTTGAATTAAACATGCATACACTCAATTAACATCAAAACAATTTTTGAAAAATCCATTTGATTCTTGGAAAATTTTTATGGATGCATGTTGGATTAAAGTACATGAAAACACTTGTAATGATGAAACTAGAAGTGGTCTAACCTTAGTTTTAATTAAAACAAGCTAAAAAAAATATGGTGGTGGTGGTGGTTTGGTTTGGCCGTCGGCCTAAAGAGAGCAAAGAGAGAGATGAGAGCTAATTTTTGGTGAAGTTGTGTTGTGTGTGTGTTTACATTTCCATTTTGTAAAAATTGGGGCCCTTGTTGTGCAATTAGAGAATTCTTTTGGCCTTAAGTGAAAACGACCTCAAAAGTTTACGGGAATGACTCACTAGTCAATTTGAAAAATTTTACGGGAGTCGGGGATTATCCCGAACACTCCAAAATACTTTTAGGATAATTTAAATGTACCCGGAAAGCAATAAAAACTCACCCGACTCAACTTAACACGAACCGAAAGTAAAATTCTCGAAAAATTATAAAACCGATAAAACGACAATAAACATAGAAATTTGGGAATCCATCGGGATCATAGTCGTCATCGTTTTTCTTAAATCGTCAATCGTCAAAATTATGACCTCAATTATCCTTCAACCAAAATGGTAAAATATATAGCAAATAAAAATTCCTTAAAATTTTCAAAAATAAGCGTAATTTAGGGTAAGGTAAGTGACCTCGGTTCTAGGGTATCACATTCTATAAGTGGGTTTTAGTGAAATCTCAATGAATATGAACCTAAGGAATCATAGCAATAATACTATGTCAACTCTTATTCCTAGCAAGGTTCTAATTCGATGTCAATTTTAAAAATCCCCAATTATGAATGTATGAACCCTAGAACAAATTAGATGAAATTGAAGGAAATAATTTACAATTAATTGATCTTGGATGATGGATGAGTGAAACCCACGAATTTGAATCAATTAATTTAAGTGATTGAAGGTTTTTGAAGAAGCAACAATGGTGGAAAGTGAAGAACCTGTCGCTATATTGAAGAAGAGAGAGAAGTGGTTTTTGAAAAAGTTAATTTTTTTATAAAACTGACACTTTAGTCGCAGGCACTGGCCGTGGTTCCTTATCGATAAGGAACCGCGCGTTTGAGCCGCGTCTGATAAAGAACCGCCTACAGTGGCGAGTTTTTATCAAGGAAAATCAAAATACTTTTCAAAACCAAGTTTTTCTAAAATCCTTAAAATATTTCTCAAGTCTTTTAGAAATCATTAGATCACTTCAACACTAGGTAATAATGCCTTATTGAAGGATTACGAGTTGAATCGAGATAAGGAAAAGACCGAAACGAACAAATGACTACTCGTAGCAAAAGAACAAAGAGGAGAGAAGTCAAGAGGAGTGAATCAAGACCAAGAACAATGCTCAAGAGACAAATAGCAATCTTCAAAACGAGGAGATAAAAAGCTTGTGTCATATATAGTGGTTAAGGACATGCCTTTCCGGCGAATGTCTAAACGGCTTTGGTAATTAATTGCACTAAGTAATTCTGATGCATTGAATAAGATCATTTTCAATAATAGTCTTAGTCTACTTCAAAATGTGAGCAAAGTATAGATTCACTTTCTCTCCCACATGATCGGATAATTATTGTTAGGACTTACAATAACAATATCCTTGGAATATTTCAATCCCAAATGTGTAAAGTCCAACTACAACTTATGAAGTAGATTGGTATCTCAAGGGATTCATCAATCATCATAGAGATGAGCTCAATTACACAAGTTACACATGATAAAGGGCCTACTAACCGTAAGGGTGCAAACCATGAAAATCATGCTTGATACTTTAAGCTACTACTAACTCACTCTACATCCCCATAGTGAGTCAAGTATCCAAGAAATGAAGGTTTGAGAGAGCAAAAGAAAAGAATCACAAAACACACACAAAAGTCAAGGCAAGGATGCCAAGAACAAGCACATAGTCAATTAATGATCAAAAGAATGATCAATAGGGTGTGTGGAAGAACGAAAACGTACCTTGGCCACAAATTGTATTCCAAGCTATCAAGGAACCAATGAAAAGCCCAATCATGACTAAAATGACTACTAAGTCTTCAAAGACTAATATCACTTTCATCCATCTTGATATCATCATTCAATGATGTTGGAAATCAAAGAAGTTGAATCTTCTACAAGTGTAAGTGACTAAATCCACAATCAATTAAATGATTAATCTTCATGAGTACCTACACATAACAAGATGCAAACTAGTAGATAAATTTCAAGATTAATCTAAAATGCATAGATGCTACTAATCTAGATGAGATGCAATATTATCTATTAAAAGGCTTAAAAGATAGTCTAGACCAAAGAAAAACATTAATACAACTTAACCTTCTAATTTGAGGAGACAATGGATCGATACAAGTTTTAAAAGCACAATATACTTCAAAGACCTTGTGCCACCATTGCTCTGATACCAATTGTAGAAACTAGAAGTGGGGGTTGAATAGTTTCTCATCGGTTTATCTCCTAATTAAAGTTCCTTTCAATTAGGTAAGTGCTAAAAATATCTTTTACTTGAAAGCTAGTTGCATAATGACTAGGTTCAATTCTAATGCCTTAACAATATGTAGTAAGTGTAATGATAATGAATGAAAGTAATGAGTAAGGAAAGAAACAACCTAGTAGGAAGACACCAAGATTTATAGTGGTTCGGCAACGAAGCTCTATCCTCGTTCCTACTCCACTCCTCGAGTACACCTTACTCGAGATTTCCACTATATCCACAAGCTCCCTTCTTGGCGGAGAAAACCTTACAACGTCGCTTACATTATTTTCCGACACTAAGCTAAATTTCGAGACCTAATCTTAGCTAGGACCAATCTAAACAACGTCGCCCACTTCAAAATTTTACGACACAAGGCTAGATGTCGAGTTCTAATCCAAAGCTAGACCTAATCTTAAAAACGTTGCCTACTTCACCATTTTCCGACACAAGGCTAGATGTCGAGTTCTAATCGAAAGCTAGAACCAATCTTCACGACTCTTCACTTTGAAGCTAAGTGAGAACTTCATACAACACAACTACTCATCACCTTATAGTTTAGTGAGAACTCACAAGACACAACTACATCACTTTATAGTTTAGTGAGAACTCACAAGACACAACTACATCACTTTATAGTTTAGTGAGAACTCACAAGACACAGCCACATCACTTTATAGTTTAGTGAGAACTCACAAGACACAACCACATCACTTTATAGTTTAGTGAGAACTAACACAACTTATTACAACTAAACTAAACATATCTAAGTACACACATGTATCTTGGATCTACACAACACAAATCCAAGCACACACATATGCAAAGGATTTACACAACTCTAATCCAAGTATTTACACATAGCTTGGATGAACACAACTAGTCAAAGTATTCACAAATACATTGGATCTACACAAGACACAAATAATCAAATGATGAACATGATTAGATCTTTAGGAGAGAATGGTCTTCATCAAGGTTTCATCTTTAATCACATCACAAGTGTGTGAGTGATCTTCTCTTTGGACAAGGTAAAGAAAGGAGTCAAGAGGATAATCATAGGTAAACATACTTAACACGTTAAGTGATCATTTACAAATGATTAGGATTAGAAACAAGAAAGAAAAATAAAAATGATGTCCAAAAAGGGTTAATGAAAGTGCAGATTTGATTCACTATTTATAGGAGACAAGATCCCAACGACTACCTGGAGCGGTTCCTTAGCTACCCAGGCGGTTCCTTATCGATAGGGAACCGCGTAGGCACTTAAGGAACCGCGGAGAGTAGACTCCGCTCCTTTTTGTCTTTTAGTGAATTTGAAATATCTGAGTCTGTTTAAACCTTCAAAGGATATTCTTATGGCATTTGGAATATGCCATATTCAAATTTACGTTTTCATTTTAATAAAACATTTTCTTAAAAATAAAGTTCATTAAAAATCTTTTGTTACATTTGACAAAGTGAGTTTTAAGGCTAATCACTTTTATGATCACTAAGCATGATTAAGATATATTAGTGTAATGATTATTACCTTGATGATAGTGTTTGTTAGATAATTCGTTTTATGATTGTGTTTGACAATAAATGTCTTTGTAATTTGTCGTTATCAAAACTAAGAAAGATCAATTAGTGCTAACAATTTTTTTAGGCATTACTTTGCATTAACAAAGGGTATAACATACATTGTCATTCAAACTGCGTGATCCATAACACACTCTAGTAATTGATTATTGATTAATAAAGTTTTACGTTTGAAAACTATTTCCTGTGTTATTATCTTTACCTCAATCGTTTAAGTCGTGTATCAGGGACTTTCAATTTTGGTTGTTGCCAAGAGGAGAGTGCAGACGAAGACACGAATACTGTTCCTTTCAATTCTCGGTTAAATGTTCATGATATAAAATTTTAAGAAGGAGGAATTTTTCCTGGTAACAAGTTTAAGAGTTGGGGTAGATTTTAGTTTAAAATATATAATAGGCGTTATTCTATTTATGAGACGAGTGTTTGTATCATGTCACGATGGTAGCGCAATAAATGGTGGAATGTTGTTAAAAAGTATAATGAACAAAGAATTTGATGATTTGAACGACAAAGATGTTGTTGTCGTTTGTTTGTTAGTAGTTTTGATGTTGGTGATTTTAGGTCACGGGAGTAGGTATGTTTTCCTTGAATGGTGCCTTAGATTAGTAGATGATACTGACATGTAACATATATCCTTTGGGTTTGTACATATGGCCGACATAGTAGTTGATAGGTGGGAACCTTACTTATTCACAAAGGGACCCTATTGATAAAAACGGAAGTCTACGATAAATGGTTTTACATGGGTCTCTAAGGTATGCCATCTGTTCGTTTGAAATCTTTTTGTATATGTCTAAGGTGGAGTAATTCAAACACGTGTTTGCCTTAGACGTGGATATGGGTGACGTATCGATCAAAGGCGATTGATTTTTTGGACATCTAAAGGCTTATCCTAGATAAATGCTTTGCTTTATTATGTGAAGGGTTGCAGAGCCTCCCCCTAAAAAAGTTTTAAAAGCTTCAACCAGTGTACCTGATCGTTGTAGTGTAGCATGGGCAAAGACTCAAGGTTGTTAATTAAATCAGGGAATTTGGTAAGTAAAGTTGTGTATAATATATAGAAGCTCTAATGGTGGAGAGGAGTTTTTGTTTGTTTTTCACAAAAGCATAAAATAAATGATTGAATGGGAGTTTAAAACTAACATCTAATTAAACTATCCATATGGGAGAAATCATACGATAAGAGAAAACGTTATTTACCGAATCATGCACTACTCTTTACAATGATTTTCTTAAATTTTATTTCCCGTCATAACTTGTTAATTAAATATTTAAGTGTTTTCCCAAAGCTCTGACCCTCTAATATAGTGGTATGGGGATATTTACCCAAAAAGCCATTCATGTGTAGCAGTGTAGAGGAGTGTTTCGCTTGCACTGGATACATTATCACACACGCATGCATAAAAATATAAATGACTCGGACCTTTTAATAATGACTAGGGACCCCATCCTACAGCCAAGACATCATTGTTTAGACACCCGTCTAAAATGCTTCCAATAATGTTCCAAAATCAACTCGTTTTACTCTAAGTGCTTCCAAAATGCTAAAATGACAAAAAAACGATTTAGGTGTTGTTTGGTCTGGTTTGATAAATGGAATAATTTATTTCCTATTAGTGGTATGCTTACGGTTAGAGATATTGTTCGTTACGGGTTCTCTCTTTCAGATTCGATTCGTGATCTTATTTCTAATGATGCTTGGAGATGGACACTAGACTCGTGCTAGATTTCCGGATTTTGCTCTTATTCGGGTCTCGATTTTACATGATGGTACTAATGATGTGTTAGTGTGGTGTGACATAGATGGTCTCTTTACATCTTTCTCTTGCTTTCTTTGAAGGTTTATTATCTACATAAATTTTTTAAAACCCAACCAAAGATCAAAGCACATATAGCGGAAGCGATTTAACAAGATCATAATAATACAATTATAATTAATCGAATTAGGGTTACGTACCTTTTAGCTATGACGATTACACAAGATAAGAACAAAGCACCAATATAAAGATAAAATCGTATCGTCAAGATATAGTCTAAAGTAAGAGTATATTACGTTCTTGTACACACGTAATACAATGAGCTAACTGTAAGTCTAGTACGTGTAAACCGAGCTTCAACGTCTAGTGGAAAATCTACCCAACAACCCTAGAGAGGGGCTAGGACTAGATTATAAGCTAAAGCAAAAAACCAAACAAAAACCCTAAGGATTCGTTTGGCTTGCGATCGCAAGAGGGAGAGAAAAAGAGATGTGGTGTGTTGAATTATGAGGGTGAGAGTGTGTTTATATAGGCCTAGAAATTATTGGAGCCCAATTAAAACGAATACAAGGTAAGTTTTTTCCTTCCCCTTGTCCTCTCCAACCGACGGTCGAAACACCCCAAAGGGGTGTTCCAGAATCTTCTTTTCCTCTTCCTTTTTATTCCACAACGCTCGTTAATACTTATCTCTTAATTATTAAAAGACCGTTAAGTTATAGCTCGATTTAATTTAATAAATATAATAAATACATTTATTAAATAAATTAACTCTTTATGTATTGTGTGCAATCCCGTAATCTCGAGTTCGATCCTAACACACGACTATTAAATATAAGTCCATAAACTTTCAGCTCCCACATGGACATATTTCAGATATCGTGATCACATCAGTTAGCGTCTAGTTACACGCCGATGCCTCTAGTACAACTCGAGTAAGGTCTCCTGGATAAAACCTTTTAATGATTCATAATAATTATTATTATCCTTTTATTTCTAATACAACGCTAGGAAGGATATGGATCTTAGTCATTCCTTTCATTAACCATTTTGTTTTTCGTTTATAGATTCAGCAAGATTACCAAACAAGTTTGGGTGAGGCCACATAAACATCTTACTAGTCCCATGAGGGGCCCAGCTGTATTATAACTCCAAAATGAAATTGAAGGAAATTACTTCCATATGGACTACAAGCAAAACCTATGAATTTTGCAACACTTATGAAAATAATCCTTATAGCAACTAGTTACGTTTAGCGTTAGATTATTCCACAAAAATGCACTAGATTCACGACAGTTTCCTGGTATCTCAGGTCTAAGGATAACTATTTATGATTTACTTGATGACAAAGATCCATAAAGTAAAATCATATAGTTGGTATAAGTCCAATATTCGATTCATCAAATATCATCCAAAATCAATCAATATACTTTCAAGTATACTCTATCGCAATTTCGAATTGTCTTAATTTAATAATATTCTCACATTATTAATTGACAACGTACATTTAGCATAACAAAATTATTCATGGATTAAAACATGTAAAATAGGATACAAAATTAAATAACAAGAATAAACGAAACCTAATATTTATTTCATTTAATAATATTGTCTTAACATCCTGTATACAAATACTAATCACAAACTTACATGAAATCACTAGCTAATTGCAGCCCAATTGCTTTGGCATGCTTAACGACCTTTGGTCTAGGAAAATCCTTAGAAAAAGGATCAGCTACGTTATCATCTGTGTGAACTTTTATTAATTTAATTTCACGAGCTTCCACTTGTTCTCGGACATAGTGATGTCTACGCTTAAAGTGCATGGCGGCTTTCATGACTCCAGAATCATTGGCGAATATTGTTGCAGTAGAATTGTCACAATATATATCAATAGGTTATTTGATTGAAGGCGTCACTCCAAGATCTCTAATAAACTTTCTAATCCAAACAACTTCCATTGCAGCTTCTGAAGCAGCCATGTACTTAGATTGAGTCTCATGCATTGCACTCGTTTTCTGCTTCTTGCTCTTCCAGTCAACTGCTCCTCCACTGATAAGAAACACGTAACCCGTCTGAGACTTCGTATTGTCTTTATCGCATTGCCAGGATGCATAAAAGAATCCTGTCACGTTCAGTTTTGTGTCTGGTTTCTGTCAGAATACCAAAAACATTTCTTTCTTACTCCTCAAATACTTTAGAATATGTTTAACAGTAGTCCAGTGGAGCTTCCCTGGATTTTGTTGGTAACGACTGACCAAGTTTTGAGCAAACGCCACAACAGGCCTTTTGCATCTTACAACATACATAATAGATCCTACAGCGAAGCATAAGGCACATTTTGCATGTATGCCTCCTCTTCTAGAGTTGATGCATCCATCTCATGACACAAATTATGCTTAACTTCCATAGGTTAAAAACCTTTCTTAGAATTATGCATATTATACTTCTTTAATATTTTGTCAATATAAGCATCTTGACTAAGACCAATTAACCGTCTACTCCTATCTCGATAGATCTTAATTCCCAGAATGTAAGCAGCTTCTCCTAAATCCTTCATAGAAAAATATTTACCAAGATAATCCTTAACAACTTTAAGTCTTGGAATGTTACTTCCCACGATTAATATGTCATCAACATATAGGACTAGAAATTCTACATCACTCCCACTAGCTTTGGGATATACACATGGCTCATCACGATTTTGAATAAATCCAAACCTTTTGATTCCTTCATCAAATCGTTATTCCATTGACGTGATGCTTTCTTGAAACCATAAATAGATCTTTGAAGTTTACATACGCGTTTTTATATTTTTAGGATCAACATACCCTTCCGGTTGTTGCATATAGATGTCTCCATCTAAGCGACCGTTGAAGAAGGCAGTTTTAACATCCATTTTCCATATCTCATAGTCATAGTATGCTGCTATAGCTATGAGAATCCTAATTGCTCTTAAGTCCGCTACAGGAGAAAATGTCTCCTCGTAGTCTACACCAAAAGTTTGAGTAAAACCTTTAGCTACCAAACGAGCTTTATAGGATTGTATTTTGCCATCCATGTTGGTTTCTTCTTGTATATCCATTTATTTCTCACTACTTTCTAATTTGGTGGTGGATCTACAAGAATCCTAACATCGTTTAACTTTCATGGATTTCATTTCCTCATCCATAGCAACCATCCACTTATCCTTCTCAGGATCAAGTATGGCGGATTTATAATTAGCAAGTTCTCCAAGATCTCCTACTTCATCATCATCATCCTCTATTTTAAGACATAGTTTGCTTGGTGTTGTTGATCCCAAACTTAGATCGATTTAGATATGTGTTAACGTGATTGAATCAAGATTAACACGTAGAGAAACTTTGCGTTTATGTAAACAATCCAAGTGTTATGCGGAATTTAACATTTAGAGTAAGAACACACAAACACAGAATAACCCAAACTTTTACTTCGATTGATTGATAATTACTTGACTACAATGAAAGTAAAACGTATATCGAACCTTAACCTAGAGGCCTCCTTTTATAGATTATGGAGCCTTGTACAAGAGTCTACGTATCAACTATTTTAGGTAAAGATAAATATAGAAAATACAATATTAAACATATCTTTACTAAACATACAAAGCGTGTAGACTAAGTCTTTCATCAGTGGCTGACTTTCTTCTTGGCAGCGCTTCAATAACTCTTATCAGCGTCCTTCTGTCAGCGCCCTAATATCTCTTGTTAGTGTCCAAAAGTCTTCTTGTCAGCGTCCCAGTAACTTAGTTATTTTTAGTCCCAACAATCCTCCCCTAAATTTGATATCTACTCTAGGAATCAAGTTTCAAAATAAAAACAAAATACAAGGAGGATTCTCACAAACTAATCTTCTTTCTTTATCATGGAATAAACAAACCTAAGTAAATACCTACTAATGTCACTGGTGTAATCAACCTCCAAAGGTGTAGTCATCATCAACTTCAAAACCTCTTGTGACATAGGATATGCAGCATCCACCAAGAGATATTCTGAAAATTTAGATGTGCAAAGATGATACACACCAACAACTGAATAAATACGCCATGTCAACCCACTGATATCATCCAGATCCTTCCAAGTTGGATCAACATCATTTGGCTCAAACATTCTCTTGAATGTAGACCAAATCTTTATTCCATTTACTGAAGTAGGTTCTTCAGCCTCATACTTAGTCTTCATCAACTTCCACAAGTCGACCAAGTCTTCTCTATCAAAGCGTGCAAACATAGAAATAAGTAACAAAAGTGTGTACCTTATCACCTGCCCTAGTGATTACCCAAAAACCACTTGCATCTTCTTCATATTTGACAATGGGGTTTTTGAAGTCAAGGGGTAACACTTCTACCATATCAGAAGCCTCCACTCTTGAAAGCTTCATCACTTTCCTTAAAGCAGCCTCACTTGGAGTGTATGGATCAAGCTTGGGAAAGTCAGTCTGCAAGCCTTTCTTCATTGGTCTAGGAACTATGGCTGCCCTCTTAAGCCTCATTTGTTCCTCTATTTCCTCTTGCATCTCTTTAGAGAGTAGCTCAAATGTTCTGTCTTTGCACAATGAGTCCCAAATTGGATAAGCATACCATTCTAACCGATCAAAAGTAAGAGCTTTAAGCTTTTCATAGGTCCATCCAAACCCATGGTTCCTTAAGCACAAATAATACAGCTCTCTTCTTATTATCTTGCTTTCCATCTTTATATTACTGGCTTTATTTTTCTCCCATATCCTCATGTCTTCTTGCAACCTCAACAGCCCGTCAAGACCCCAAATCTTCTCTAATATGGACACTTTTGGATCACACAACACTTCTCCTTCATATTTGAAGAAAAGCTCAGCAATCTTGGGTATAGTCAAATCAAACTTCAGCTTTACCTCTGTAAGCTTTTCCAAACCCAACTCCTCTCCATATTCTAACCTTTCATGCTCCTCAAGTATCATCACACTTGATTCTGAGCTCTCATCACCATCACTGCCTTCCCCATCACTCACAGAAGTAGTCAGAATCTGTGACTCAGTGGCAGACTTCTTATTCTCCTTTTCCATAAGCTTTGCAGCCAAAACTGAATCAAAATGAATCTGGGCTGCATTCTTGGGTACCTCTACTTCTACCATAATACATTTACCCTTATCTGATGTATCAGTAGTAGGTAATGAAGTAGATACATGTGGAACCACATCTTTGATGATAGCTGATGACTGGGATACACCAACCACACTTGTAATCTTGTCAGCGCCCAAAACCTGCATGTCAGCGCTTACTTTACTCCTATCAGCGTCTGATTTGTTCTTGTCAGCGGCTGATTCTGTGACCTAATTCATCATTTCTACAAAAGATATCTTTGTAGGAGTAACAAATGAAGTATCAAAACCTGGTTGCTCCTTCAAACCTGTAAGAACCTCAGCCACATCCAAACTTGCTCTGAAAGAAGCACCTTCACCTTCTTGTGATCCTTTCTCATGGGAGCCCTTTTCACTTGCAATAAATGGCTCATCATCCCCTTTGTAAGAATCCTCCCCTGAAGAAAGCACTCTGGCTTGACTTATCCTTGTATTGGCAGCCTCCAAAACAACAATCCTCTCCCTCAAATCCTTCAGTTCAAGGCCCTGTGCATTTACAACTTGTACAAGGTCTGCATTTTGCTTTTGCAAGCTCATACAGACCATCGTCAGTTACAAAGCAGATAATGGTTCCAGACCGCCCTCCTCTAATGTGGGAAGTCGCACTCCCACAAGAGATTCATAGAGCATGGGTGTGGACTTAATGATGTTGGAACTCTCATGGCCTGCATCTAAGCCAGTGCCACTAGTTCCAGCCTCACCCATAGCACCAACCACACTTGTGGTGGTGGTTCTCTCTGCTACATGGCTAGAACCACTAGAGGAGAACACTCCAGTAGTCCTTTGGCATTTTTGTAACCTATAATCATTGGCTTCAGAAGAGGAAGAATTAATGGGTGTTTGGGTCTGTGGTTGAATGATGTCAGTGTCAAGGTTTGTGGTGTCAGTGTCGAAAATGGTCGTGTCAGCGTTGGGAATAGATGTGTCAGCGTTTGGTGATGGAGGGTCAAGGTTCATATGTTGTGGTGATGGTGGTTGTTCTGGCATAGGTTCATGGGCAGGGGGTGGAGGTGGTGGTGGTATTGCAGCTGCATGAATGACAGCACGCATGGCTGGGGTAAGGGGTAAGTCTTTATAGGGCGTGGAATTCATATTACTAAAAACCATTTTCTTTTGGTCAGGGACCTTATAAAAGTGATCATGGTCCCTACGACAATAGCCTTGCATCTCAAAACCCATTTGCAAAAATCTAGGGTACGCAAGATTCATCCTGGCACCCTTGTTATGTAACATGCCATCAAAAATCATTTTTGAAAAATTGTAATTTTCCCCTCTTGCAATACAAATAATGGCACTCCCGATGGATCGGTTGATTTCATTGAATGAAGAGCATTTGGGACTCAAACACTAAAGGATGACATGTATGAGGAACTTCCAGTTGGGGGGAAATTGTTGTTTGGTATATTTGTTTAATTGCCCAGAAGGGGGCAACTCATACCCCAACTCATGAAGTCCTAACTCTAGCTCTGGCACAGGGAGGGTTGTTATACAACCAGTATCATTAAGATGCCAAGCTTGGCGAACCAAAGCTCCAGTAACAACCCATTCAGTTCCATGCACAGTAGCATATAATGTAATCACTCAATTAACTGTTTTGGAACGAACTATGTTCGAAAACTGCTTAATGTGTGTGATAGGAACAAGTGGAGTGTGTGTAAGATCATACCTTAGAGGAGAAGCATTAAGATAAGCAATGATCTCAGTATATTGAGGATGATGCTCAGTGTCCTCTACCAAATATGCCACCATGTTGTGTTGACTCTTGAATTCTAACTCCACATGATCTGGTTCAAACTTAGGGGCCATTGAGAAGGATATGAAAACAGTGAACAAGGAATAATGAAAAGATGAAGGTTGCAAAGAGTTTTGCTAGACAAGAATAGTGTTACCCTGCTAAGAAAGATGAGCCGTATTTATAGGAGACAAACTAGCATACTATTGGTTGAAAAAGAAGGAAAAGATATTCAAAAAGTAATGATTGAAATCTTGAACAAATATAACTTATCTTTGCATCAATAAAAAGTTAACCAAGTTGCAAAAATTACAGCTTAAATTTTCGTCAAAAATAACAACTGGGTGGTCCCCAATGTTTTTCAACGGTCAAAAATTAATTGTCAGCGTAACGGCTATAACTTGTGAGCGTGCAAAAGGCGCCATGTCAGCATCTAAAAGTTGTATTATCAGCGTTTGGAGAGAACTATGTCAGTGGCCAAAAATAAAATAAAGAATAAAATAAAAAGACCTTAACAAAGATATTTATCGTAATGAAGATAACTCCTCCCCTGACACAAACTTAAAATAGCATTCTCTGTTCAATTATACACACTTGCACAAGCAAGATAGACATAATTGCCCTCAAGTGAACCTTGCCAAAGAAAGTCCTTAGGAGTGAAGAAACCTTCATGTAAACACTTTGTAACTCCCAGGTAAGCCCAACTAATTAAAATATTACACCAAGTCTCCCCACCGACCAAACCCAATTCTAGGTAAAAAGTCTTGGCAGCACACATAAGTATAAAACATTGCATGCTACAGTGCCTCAAGGTTTAGAAATTCCAACAATCCCATAAAGAGAAAGCCTTCACTATTTCTAACCCCCACTCACTTGTGGACACAATCTAGAATTGTCATAAGAGCATTCTAAGAATCTCCAAGTTCCTAAAGGTATCCTAAACCTTCCCTTAAACTAGGATAAATAGTGTTGCAAAACGATATGTTTATGACAAATTTTTATTTCAAGATAGGAATGTAAACATTCCAACCATCATAAATAAAAATTTGACACAATGCTTGAAGCTCAAAGGATCCATGAGCAACTTTGTATCCAATTGTACAATGCTAACATTGCCTGCATGATTAGATGAAAATCACAAAAACTAACATGTTGCTATCAGCGTCCATTTTAACACTTATCAGCGTCTCAATAAACACTTGTCAGAGTTTGCCCAAAACACTTTGTCAACGTCTTAGCAAACACTTGTCAGCGCCTATCTAAACACTTGTTAGTGTCTCCATAGACTCTATCAGCGTTAGAAAATAAAAGTGGAAAAACCTAATACTTTTACAAAGACCAATAACAGTGCATATCCTGTACATACTTTTACAATAATTTCAAAAACACATTTAAGAAAGATTGATCATCCCAATACCTGTTACCAAGTATTGAAATCTCTCAGCATCAAAAGGTTTAGTTAAGAAATCTGCCACATTTTCTTATGTGTCAACCCTATCTAGTTGTATTAAACCTTTTTCAAAACAATCTCTTATAAAATGATGTCTAATTTCTATGTGTTTTGTTTTAGAATGATGTACAGGATTTTTAATAATGCATAAAGTACTGTTATTGTCTACAAAAATGTTGGCATGCATAAAATTATACCCATAGTCCAACAGTTGGTTCTGAATCCATAAAACTTGACCACAACTTGCAGCTACAGCCACATATTCTACTTCAGTTGTAGAATTAGCCACCACTGTTTGTTTCTTGCATTGCCAAGATATCTACCTGCTCCTAAGGAATTGGCATCCACCAGTTGTGGATTTCCTATCAAACTTGTCACCTCCATAATCACTATCTGAATAGCCAATAAGCTCCAATGGAGAATCTTTAGGATACCATAATCCCAAAGAAGGATAACACCTAAGGTATCTAAAGATCCTTTTAACAGCATGAAGATGACACTCCTTAGGAGTCACTTGGTGACGTGCACATGTACACATAGCAAACATGATGTCAGGCCTAGAAGCTGTAAGATACATTAAGGATCCAATCATGGATCTATAATGCCTGACATCCACATATTTTCCATCTCCAATCTTTCCTCAAGGGTGTTCCCTATCCATGGGTGTGATAGCCCTTGCTTCATGTGGAGAAAAAGCAAACTTCTTCAAGATTTCTGCTACATACTTGTCTTGAGAGATGAATATACCATCTTCTTTCTGTTGAACTTGTAACCCTAGAAAGAAGTTCATTTCTCCCATTGCAATTATCTTGAATTTGTCTGTCATGAGTTTGCAAAAGTCTTCACTCATCTTTGTATTGGATGAGCCAAAGATAATATCATCTACATAGACCTTGACAAGAAGAAAATCTTTCCCTTTCTTCTTGGTAAACAAAGTCTAATCTATGGTGCCCCTTTTGAATCCATTTTCCACCAAATAGGTGGACAAAGTACCATACCATGCTCTTGGGGCCTGATGAAGTCCATACATTGCTTTCTTGACTCTATACACTTTCTCTGGATGCTCTGAATCTTCAAAACTAGGAGGCTGCATCACATATACCTCCTCTGCAATTATGCCATATAAGAAATCACTCTTTACATCCATCTGATAAACAATGAAGCCCATGCAAGAGGCATACGCTAGGAAAATCCTTATTGCTTCAATCCTTGCAACAGGTGCAAAAACCTCTTCATAGTCTATTCCTTCTTCTTGTGTATAACCTTGAACAACCAAACGTGCCTTGTTCCTGATCACAATCCCTCTATCATTCTTCTTGTTTCTTAGAACCCAATGTGTCCCAATTGGCCTAACATATCTTGGACAGTCAACTAGCTCCTACACATCTTGAATAGCAAACTGATGAAAGCTCATCCTGCATTGCTTCAACCCAGCTTGGTTGTTTAAGAGCATCAAAAATCTTCTTGGGTTCCTGTTGTGACAGAAAACAGGCAAACAAACAAGCTTGCACAAGAGGGGTATCTTCTTTCTTGTGAATATTAGCGATGAAGCTTGATTTGGAGATCTTCTCAATCTGTTTCCTTGTCTGAACGGGTAATACAAGGCTTTTGCCCGTATAAAAATTATAAGTTCGAAGTAGTCTAATCGAATTGATCTGGTTATCTATGTGACTCAGTTGTTCTTTGGTGAAACAAATAGTTGTGTCGTTGTAGTATTAAAAGTGCAAGGACTTAAATGTAAATGACGTTAAAGTAAATCTAAATCTAATTTAAAATATATGGCAAGGATTTAAAAGCGTGACGAGAAATTAAAAGACACTTAATGTAAATAACTCAAACTTAAATCTATCTAAGGCAAACTTAAAACGCAACTAAAACTCAAACTAAGGCAAAGCTAAAATAAATCTAAGGCAATTAAACTTAAAGTGAAACTAAGTAAAAAGGCGGAAAAAATAAAGCTTGAAAATTAAAAAAATAGAAAGTTAAAAGTTGAAACTAAAAAGAACCTGAAAACACCTCATCCGGAATAAACCTTCGTTCGGAATAATCACTCATCCGGAATGTCACCTTCGTTCGGAATGATTCTTCTTTACTCGGAATATTCACCAAAACCGTTGATCCGGAATAAATCCTTTATCCGGAATATGTCACTTATCCGGAATAAAGTCTTGATTCGGAATACAGCCTTGATCCGGAATATCTCCTTGATCCGGAATAAAGCCTTGGTCCTTAGTTCGGAATATATTCCGAATGAACCTTGATCCGGAATATTAAAATATTCCGAATGAACAAGTTGATCTAGAATATCTTCCTTGATACGGAATGTTGAAGATTCCGGATGAAGTCTTTGATCCGGAATAATTAATTATTCCGAATAAAGATCCTTGATCCGGAATGTCTCCTTGATCTGGAATGTTCTGTCGATCCGGAATGTGGACTTGATCCGGAATATGTCACTTATTCCGGATGGAGGCCTTTGACTCGGAATATTCAACAACAAACACCTTCACTTGGAACAACCTGGGCTTTGATCCGGAATGTTTCCTGGGAACAGTAACAGAAGCGAAGAACACGCAAGAACAAAGACAATACGGATCTAATAAAAACTAAACAAAATCAACCACAAGATTAAATCAAACTAATCAATAAACATCTATTAATCATAAACAAACAATCCAAAATAATCAAACTAACAAATATAACCAAAATAATCAAAACCCACTTTAATCGAATCAATAAAATAAAAACATGAACATGAACATAAACATAAAGATTAAAGATTAAGAAAGGTAGATAGGAGATCAAACAATAAAAATAAAGATTGACAATAATTAAAAGGAAACTTACTTGAAATTAAATGTATTTAAGGTACAAGACAATTAATTAAATGACATGTAATTAAATGTGCAAAAATTAAAGTGGAAGAGCATAGTTTGTCAAACTAGCCAACAAAACTAATGAAATTAAATTAAATCCTATTTATAGAGGAGATTAGGGAGGTGCTTAGGAAGCTTCCTCCCTCTTTCATCTTTTCCTTAATTGCAAGACTAAGTCCTTAATCTTCTTAATCTTCTAAAATCTTGGACTTCAATGACTTTGTCTCGGGATTTCTTTGAACTCGTCTTGAAATTTCTTCATAAAGAAGACTTGAGTTTTTCGGCTTTTAGTAAACTTCCGTCTTTTGACTTTTTCTTCGATAAATCTTCAGAATTGGTCTTGGACTTCCGTTCTTTTTGCACTCTTGACTTCTTGACTTCGTCTTTCGTCTTTTTCTTCGATAAAAGCCCGTAAATGCCCGTGTTTTCTCCACTTTTCACCTTTTCGTCCTAAATCACAACAAAAACACAAACCACGCATAATTCCGACATAAATGACATAAAATACACGTTTTGGCTCGGTTATTATTGTAATTAAGTCGTAAAAAGGATGGGTGTTTACACACCTATCAAATCCCCTACACTTGACCATTGCAATGTCCTCATGCAATGCATTAGTTACAAAGCATGTTTACACTTTTCATCATAATCAATCCATAATGGCCTTTATTAAAGAGATAGAAAACTATAAACATTCAAAGTAAAGAAATCAAAACATACCTTCGGGTTTTGGAAATGTCATGAATAATCATCATCCTCAAGTTTTCACTTTCTCCAAACCAAGCTTAAAAACGAGATCATTGTTATTATAAGTTAGCAAACTAACACGAACTCATGTGGGCCAATTATTCACTTAGACTCCCTTATTCCTAGGTGTATCTCTTATATTTTATTATTGTCTTGAATGATCACAAGGATGCATTGATGACTTATTTCGATAGTTATTCAGGCCGAAAATAAAGTGAACGATTTAATCAATAGTTAGCTAAAGGACAAAATCTTTTAAAACTGCTTCTCGGGACCTCATAAAGTTCATATCTCTGCATAACTCGCTTCACGATTTGAGACCTTTCTCGGACCGATATTTGGCAGCGACTTCATACTTCAAATCTTGAGAGACGTTCATGAAATAATGTCCTTCTCTTCATAATAGGAATTTCTTCACTTGAAGTTTTGAGAGATTCTTCATATTAGGACCACGACTTCTTCATTTTTCTCCAAACTTTATTTTGGACTTTGTTGTCCCTAATATGTGATGATTCTATACTATTAATGAAGAAAGAAAGGTAGAAATGAGATGAATTTTAGAGAGACAAACTAGAGAGAGAAAAGAGAGAGAAGTGTGTGAACTTGTGAAATATTAGATTAAGAAGAAAATGAATCACCAACCCCCCCCCCTAACATGCTAGGAGGGTAGTATATATAGTCCACCCACATGCGGGCTTCTTTTTGGACTATATGGTTTGGGCCGGGCTTTCTTTTTGGGCTTTAGTTACTTATTAATGAACTTTAGCCTGAAGTTAAGCCCGTATAACACGACTAATATACTACCTATTACAACGTTCTAAAATACGATACATAATAAACATATGACCGAGCATTCTTGTTTGGCTCAATATTTTGAGACTAACAATCTCCCCCAATGAGAGGTCATAAACCTTGGTCATTTAGGAAATTTGTAGAGATTACTAATCTCGCCATAACTGTGTCTTGAACGTGTAATCGTAGCCTTGTTCCTTCATGCTGTGATCCTTGAGCCTTTGTCGTTGTCTTTCGACTTTGTCTTTAAGCTTGAGATCTTCAAATCATCCTTGACTTGTCTTTGCCATCTTGCGATCTTGTATCTTCATCCACATGCTCACACTATTAATTGTTAAATATGTCTTTAGGCATGTTTATGTGGTTTCTGAATCATTGACTTTGCTGTGTACACCGTGACGCCACCTTCTCGAGACAAAACATAGACACGGACTGAATGGCTTTGACATTCGTCCTAAATCGGTAGCGTTTTACCTCCGGTCGGTGAAGACCGTTATACGATATTAAATATCGTACCTGTGATCAGGTAGATTCATTTAAGAATCTCCTTGACAGGGTTTCGCGGCTGTACTAGCCGTTCTCTTTACTCGACCGTCTCAAAGCAAGACTGCGAACATAAAGAGTGAATCAATTGGATAGATATCCGCTTGATTAAGGTCGTCAATTCAAATTCCTGGAACAAGTGTGATTCTTAAAGAATCTTACCATTGTTGCTTTCCAGTTGTCACAAGTTTGATTCATAAGAATCTCACAAGTCACCTACCGTAGCGCTGTTTGATGTTGACGCTAGAAGGATTTCCATTCGTCACTGTGAATATTAATGAATATCACTCTGAATGTTCTGGCAAGACCATAAAGATATTGCGTAGAAACCTGAAACGAGTTTGAATCAATTCAGAATCAAACCACTGTTGCTTTTCAGTTTTGCACATGTTCAATTCATAAAGAATCTTGCATATGACCTACCGCAGTGCTGTTTGATGTTAACACTGGAAGGATTTCCACTCATCATTGTGAATACTAAGTAGTATCACTCTGAGTGTTCTAGCAATATCACAAGGATATAGCGTATGACTCTCTTGATCTTCATCCGTGTGTCCTAACAAGATTTGATTGATCTCTTGGCTCTAGACTCGATTTGTGCACTTTTAGTGGTCGGAGGCTGGAGCAGATGCCACCTATTCAATATCAACTATCTCGGAGTGAGAAAGTTAATAGAAGTCGTGTTGATCTCCGTGACAATAAAACAAACTTCTTTTGAGAGAAGCCTGAGTAGCTAGAAAAGGGTTGTGCTTCACATCACTGGGTCCATGATGAGTTTGTCTTCATGATGAGTTGACCCGGTTTCTGCCTAAGTTGTATGGAGGGCTTCTTTCTTTACACCCTTTATCCTTACATTTCTTTTTCATTCTTCAACCCCTTCAATGCTTACCAAGACATCATTACTAGCACCTTGTTGTGATTGTTCCAGTGCTAGCATCAGTACTTAGTCGGCATTCAGCTACATTCACATTCTACTCCATCTTTCCTAAGGACTTCTAATAATCTATTGGATTGTCCCTGGGAAGATCCCTCCGGTTCTGGTTGGATCATAGGACTTAAACCTAACCAACCTTTTGACACCAATAACGTCGTGAATTAAAGATGTTGTAGGTATTTGATCGTAACCATGAAAACCACTTTAAATTCTAACAGAGTGTTTGAAAAACATTTAACACCTTGCTAGTTTTGTCGTTTTAGAAATGCTCCCCCTTCACATGTGCATCGATAATCGAAAGTGTTTCGCACATGTAGGTAAGAGTTAAAGTGCTTGAGTCTTATATTAGATCACATTTTAATCACATTTTCTCCCCCTATCTCTAATATATAAAATCTTTTGATATTAGAGATACCAAATTTGATTAAAATATATTTTGAAAAAATAGTCTTGAAATCTCTGGGAGAAAGATGTGTTAATCTTTTGCATGAAGTTAAAATGATCCCCCTCAAAAATTGATCCAATTGAATTGTCATTGTGAGGATATTATCCACATTTCGCTTTTTAAGGATGGGAGTTGTTGAACACACAATTTCTGAAAGATTTTGAATATCATTGAAAAATTCTTGAAAACATTGGGTTCAACGCTTTTTGAAAAATCAATTCTTTTTGTCGAAAGGTTTTTCTAAAGCATAAACTT
The DNA here is from genome assembly GCA_025667525.1 of Glebionis coronaria. NCBI lineage: Eukaryota > Viridiplantae > Streptophyta > Magnoliopsida > Asterales > Asteraceae > Glebionis > Glebionis coronaria. Next base: position 285,660,557 of record CM046877.1, on the reverse strand, counting down.
GAGTTCATAGACTTTGAATGTCTTGACAAATCCACTCAAGTGTAAGAAGAGTTAACTTCTTTTGCTAAGGGTAAGAGCACGAAATCGTACACTCCCCCGTGAATATAGTTCCGGGTTACAATCTGAAAGTGATTACAAGCCATTGTGTTGAGCTCAAAACGTTGAATGTTTTGTGACAAGCTCAACCCGTGATAGATTGCTCTACCCGTTGTTTGGAAATATTTGTCCAAAATAGACAATTTCCTTTATTAAAAGAAGAAATGACATGTTTTGAAAAATATTTACAACTTCCATTCGAGCTTTATGTACACACCCGTGTCGTTATTTAGCGACATTTCTAGGCACGTCCATATTATCGATACTGAAAGACATGTCGAGAAGAATATTTTTGGATTTTGAAAGATTTTTTATTTTGTGTTTTGCTTTTATGTGTTTTATATTTTTGTATTTTGCTTTTTCAAAGATATTTACAAGTTGATGTTTGAAAGATAAATCAAGCAGGCACCTTCGCCAAAATCTCCAGGTCTGCTGGAGTCAAACATCTCATACCAATTTGCCTAACGAGGTACTCAAACCTATCTTTCGACAGAGCTTTCGTAAACAAGTCGGCTAATTGGTAATCCGTTCCAACAAAGTATAATTCAACGATACCTCTTTCAACTTGTTCCTTTATGAAGTGGTATCTTACATCGATGTGTTTCGTGTGGGAATGCTGTACCGGGTTGCAGGAGATGGCTATGGCAGACTTTGAGTCACAGTACATAGGTACTTTATCAAAGTGGAAGCCATAATCCGTGAGTTGTGTTCTCATCCAAAGAACTTGAGCACAACACGCAGATAGAGACACATAGTCCGCTTCGGCTGATGAAAGTGACGTGCAATCCTGCTTCTTGGAAGACCATCCCACAAGCTTATCTTGTCCTAGAAATTGTGCACCACCAGAAGTACTTTTACGTGTATCAAGACACCCTGCATGATCAGAATCTGAATAGGCCGTTAGAAAGAAACCGGTTTCCCTCGGATACCAGAGTCCCATGTGAATGGTATTCTTAAGGTACCGAAAGATCCGTTTAACCTCCTTGAGGTGATTTTCAGTGGGTCGTGCTTGATATCGTGCACAATAGCATGTAGTATGATGAATATCTGGTCTGCTTGCTGTCAAGTACATGAGGGACCCGATCATGGAACGATATCTCGTTTGATCTATGGGTAATCCCTCCAAGTCAGCATCTAGGGATGTGGTTGATAATGGTGCCCCAACGGGGTCACATGAAGTCATACCATGCTTTTTGATTATCTCTTGACAATACTTAGCTTGGTTTATAAAGATACCACTTGGGGACTGGTGAACTTGAATTCCTAGAAAGAATTTTAGTTCGCCCATCATTGACATTTCGAATTTACTGTGCATTACTTTTTCAAACCATTTTGAAAGTTTTGGGTTTGTAGACCCGAAAATAATGTCATCAACATAAATTTGCACAAGCAAAATGTCATCCCCATATTTATAAGTGAACAAAGTTAGATCAATGGAACCTTTTGAGAAACCTTTGGATACCAGAAATTTCGAGAGCTCGTCGTACCACGCCCTTGGAGCTTGCTTGAGTCCATATAGTGCCTTGTGGAGACGATACACCTTGTCAGGATAATGAGGATTGACGAATCCTTCCGGTTGCGTGATGTATACTTCTTCCTTCAAAGGACCGTTAAGAAATGCTGTCTTTACGTCCATTTGATAAACCGTGAATCCCTTATGTGCAGCATAAGCAAGAAAAATCCTGACTACTTCCATTCGAGCTACTGGTGCAAATTATTCTTCAAAATCAATTCCCTCTTTCTGGCCATACCCCTTAGCCACTAGCCTAGCTTTGTTTTTGATGATCGTGTTTTCTTCATCCATCTTGTTTTTCCAGATCCAACGAAGATTTAAAGGAGTCACATCGTATGGTCTGTCAACAAGTTCCCAGACTTTAAGTCTTTCAAATTGGTGAAGTTCATCCTTCATCGATTCAATCCAAGCATGATCAGCCATGGCTTCTTTGATGTTTTTCGGTTCAGCAGTACTCACGGCGAGTGCGAACATACAAACATCGCCATCGGTTGCTAGTTGTCGTCTTGTACGAACAGGCTGTGAAGGGTTTCCAATTACGTGAACCAAAGGATGATCTCGGGTCCAATGATGTGTTGAAGGATGTCGTTGATAAAACGTATGCATATTTGACGGATCAACATGGCGAGTAAAAGACTCTCCAGTTTCGTGTACCGGTGTACCGAATAGGTTGATAAATTCGTCTTCGTCAGATAATGCATCGTCTGCTTGATGTGTGTTCTCTGGAGCAGTGACAGTAGTTGTGGATGTTGTAGGATCGATTGTTAATGTGATATTCTGAGGAGGTAAATCTGCAACAACCCGTGTTGAAGTAGATGAAGTTGTATCCTTTTGTTGACGATGAACGGTATCATCATTCTTATCATGAGTGACAGCGGAAGACTTCGATGCAACTTGTTTCTCCCCCGTGAAATATTCATCATACATTGGTCCATATAACATTTCCAACTCTTCAAGTGTCGTGTCCACTGTCATATCTGTTCTAGGAACATGTTCAGGAACCAGCTTTGAGCTTGACGGTTCATTGTTGTGGTCTTGAGTTCCAAGTTCCGTGCGGTTGTGAACGGAAGTCGTTTGTCGTTGTGGATCGGGACTTAAACTGCTTTGTTCAAGTGCCATTTCTTGCAATTCATCAAATCTGATATGAATAGTCTCGACTATCAATTTTGTTCTCTTGTTGTACACTCTGTATCCCTTAGACTGAGTTGCATATCCCACTAAAATGCATGCATCACCTTTCTCTTTCATTTTGTCCAGATTTTCACCATCTCGAATAATGTAACACGTACATCCAAAAACGTGGAGGTGTTTGAGTGAAGGTTTGCGATAATTAGTTATGTGATATGGTGTCTTTTCGTGTCTTGGGATAACTAAGGAGCGGTTTTGTGTGTAGCATGCGGTTGACACGGCTTCGGCCCAAAAGTATAGTGGAAGTTTTGAAGCGAATAATAATGTTCGAGCAGCCTCAACTAAAGTACGGTTTCGTCTTTCAACAACGCCGTTTTGTTCGGGTGTTCGAGCAATAGATGTTTCATGTTCAATTCCTTCAGCTTCAAAATAGACTCTTAGTTTTGAATTCAAAAATTCAGTACCTCTGTCAGTACGAACCACTTTAACTTGAGCTTGAAGACCACGTTGTATCACTTTAAGGAAGCTGATGAGAACATCGGGTGTTTCATCCTTGGATCTCAAGAAGTGAGTCCATGTGTACCTTGAGTAGTCATCGACAATTACCATAACGTATTTCTTCCCATTGATACTTTGAACACGCATGGGACCACACAAATCTATATGAAGAAGATCTAACCGTCCTTTAGAGCTAGGTGTAGTCTGTGTCTTGAAACTACTCCGTTTAGCATTACAAAGCTCACAAGAAGAACAAAGATGATCTTTGATGAATTTCAAGTTAGGAAGGCCTCGCACAATATCTTTCTTGGAAAGCAAGTTGATGGTATCAAAGTTAAGATGAGATAAACGTTGATGCCATAACCAAGCTTGAGTCGTTGAAGCTTTAGCCATGAAACAGATTGGAGTTGAAGATGTGGAGTCTTGTAGTGAAATAGTGTAGAGATCAGTACCCCGTGTTCCGGTAAGTAAGTCATTCCCATCATAATCACGAACAAAACATGTCTTCTTTCTAAAAGCAACCTCCAAATCCGCATCACAGAATTGACCAACCGAGAAGAGATTATGATTGATCCCTTCGACGTAGTAAACCCTTTTGATAGTGATATTCCCCTGAACCAAGTCTCCATATCCTAGGATCGGTGCAAATTGATCATTTCTGAATCGGACCGTACCCAGGAACTTCTCCACGAAGTTAATTAGAATCTTGAGATTCCCCGTCATGTGCTTTGTGCATCCGGAGTCCATTATGAAGAGAATTACTTCGATCACCTGCAGAAGAATTAGAACACGATGGAGCATTTGCTAAATTGGATTCCATGTTAGTTGTGATTTCCGATTCATTAGTTTCCCTAGTTTCATTACTTAGAGGCACACTAACGCTCGTAGTCACATTTTCTGTCCTACCCTTAGGCATCCATTTATATCCTTGAGGACATTGATTAGCAAACCACCATTTCCAAGGCTTGCTAGCAGATTCATATAATTCCCTAATTCTGCTTCTAGGGTTCTTAGTGGTGGAGTCTGATGCAATACTTTTCTTAGGGGGGGTTGCACCAGAATGGTTCACTTTGCGTTTGGGTTTTCTAGCACTAATAGGCATCACAGTTTGCTTCTTAGTTCTAGTTTCTACGCCTTTGACATTATTCGAAACACACATAGCATGATTAGCATTAGCACACTTTCCACATTTCACACAAACAAACTTAACTTTCATAGCATTCAAAGTCGAATCATTCAAATCGTCATTACACGCGATTACAGACGTTTTATTCTTAGAAACATTGAAAATCCTAGGGTGGTCATCTACTTCCTTCATCTTCCCTTGACTTTTGTTTTGCCAGACCTTTTCATTCATGCGAGTGCTCTTAAGCTGGGGCCGGCTAACACTAGCAGTGGGGACTACTCCTGTAGTAAAAGACACACGTCTATTAGTGTTTCTAGAAGTCTGAGGTGATTGACTTTCTTTGTTTTGTGTGGGTTTAGTGGCCAATCTATACATCCCTGGTTTAACCACATTTGTGTTCTTAATGCTTTGTGATCGAATATGTGTTTTGAGAGTGTTTTGTGGTAACCTATCCTTCCCATCCGTCTTGGGGGCAAACACAGGTTTTGCAAATGCAGAATTAGAGAAAACAGATGGTTTTCCCAAGACAGAGGGTCTAGTCACTTTTTGAGCATTGGGTTGTCTTACAACAGGTTTCTTAACACTAGGTTCCACAATCTTCCCACCCATCTTAGCAATGAGTTTCTGCAACTCTGCTATCGCTCTGTCCCTGTCTTGTAACTGAGCTTTCAACCCTTTAAATTCTAAATTCTGTTCGTTCATTTCTCGAAACGTTTGGGAAAGTTTTTCTTGCAATTTATTATCATGTGGAAAACTACCAACGTCTTTTTGCAAAGCAAGTTCAAGAGAATGACAATGTTTTTGAAGGAAATCAGTTTTGTGTTGAAGTAACTCCAAAGCCTTTTTATCAACATTTTCTTTATGTTTTGAAAGCTCAAGTTCAAGACGCTCACACTCTTTGATTTTATCAAGATATTTGCATGCAACATCAGAATATTCATCGATATCAGCACAAGATTGAAGAGTAACACACAAAATATCTTTGGAGAGACATTCTTCTAAGAGTAGATCGTATTCGTTTGAAAATTCTAATTTGTCATTTTGAAGGTCATCAATTTCTTTTTCAAGAGACTCAACATATTTCAAATCATCAAACATTTCAGACTGAATTAAATTTTCAAACTCAAGAACATGTTCTTTTATTATATTTGTATTTGGTATTAAAAGTTCTTTCACAAGCACAGTTATGTCGTGAGGAATCTCGGTTTTCCACTTATCCTTTTGACGTTTCTCCCAATCGCTTTCAACAATTTATTGAACATTATTAACGTGGTGTTTAAGAAAACCAAGTATTTTTCTACTTTTGCTTTTAGAAGCATCTAGAGGTAAATAGTTAATATATTTAAAAACATTAGTTTTCCTCTTAGTGGCAAAAGCTTTTTTCCATTGAATTCTTTTTTGTTTGCATTCTAAAAATAATTCCTCACGAGACTTCTGTTTTTGTGGAGTGAAAAGACCATAAAGACTGTTTTCATAAGCATAGTTATATGGTTTCACAAAATCTTTATTGACCGGTGATCTACTCTCCTCATCCCAAAGGGACGTCTCTTCACTATCGATGTTAGCTACTGGGCAGTCATTATCAGTCCTTTCGGACTCATCAAGATATAAGTGAGGGTTTGCAGCTTGAGCTTGTTCGAGGTACTTGGGGGTGGCAAAGCTAGGTTGACCCTTGAAAAACGACCGAGGTGCTATCATTCTTACGGTTTGAATAGAGTCATGTATATTATAAACAACTTTTTTCAAAAAATCGACTTGTTCTTCGAGATCCTTTACTTTTTCAGTATCTTTGCTTTGTCTATTTTTGAAATCTTGTTTTAATGTTTCAACCTCTTGTTTCTTCTCGTCAAGAATTTTAGCAGAATCGGTGGTGTTCATAGAAAGCCTCTGTTCAAGTTCATTAACTTTTGTTGTGGCAAGGTACGTTTTTTGACGTTCATCACTTAATAAAACATTAAATTGATATTTTTCTTTAGTTAACAAAGCAAGAGCTTCATTGTATTTATTTTCAAAATCGTCCTTTTTAACGTTGATGACACGACTTTTGTACCCCTCAAGCTCGTTGGTCTTTTGAAGAAGCTCAGCCCTATAACTATCAATGGTCTCACTAGATTTTATAAGAGCGGCTTTGCATTCTTCAAAGTTTTGAGTGAGCGCTGCGTTTGCCTTCTTTAATTGCTTTTGATTCTTTCTATTTTCATTGACATCTTTTTGTAAACTAGCAATTAAATTAGCAAGCGCGACACGCTCCTCGTCATCATACTCATTTGCATGTTGATCATCCTCAAACTCATTATTGCACATGTCTGATGAATCGGGTGTGGTATTGCTATCAACCGTTTCCATCATACACGTGTCAGTAATTGTTGTTGGTAGATCACTATGCTCATGTGTATCACCAAACACATTATATTCAGCATCATCTTGTACCTTATCAATTAGCTCGGTATCAAAGATAGGACCATTGTCATCTTCATTGACGTTAAGGACCTCATGAATCTTTGCCATGTATGAATAATGTGCCTCGAGTTCTTGGTCGGAGAGTTCATCATCTGTGTCGTCAAGCATTTCTCCTTCCTCAGCTGATAACTTGATTCTAGCTTCCATTTTCTTGCACAACAGCATCTTTTCCTTATGATAACCATAATCTTTAACCCTCTTTGGCTGCCTGCATTCCTTAGCCAAATGACCAAAACCTCTACTGTTAAAACACTGAATCCCACTTTGTTGCACAACTTGAGTACCAACAGTTTCCCTATTTCCAACAACAGTAGCCACCCTCTGATTATCATACTTAGGTTGTCGATCATACTTTGGAGGACTCTCAGCACGTCTTCGTGTGTCATACCTTGGAGGACTCTGTGCATGGATGTTCCTCGAGTTTGAAGATGTTCGAAGGTTTTTGTTGGTGGGTTTGTAGATTTTCTTATATTGCTTCATAACGAAAGCCATTTGTTGCTTGAATTCCCTATCCTTTTGAGCTATTTCTTCATCACTGTCTTCTTCGGATGATTGCTCAGGTATGGGTGATGGTGCTCTTGCAACTTCTTTGCCTCGGGATCGTGTTGGAACATGTGACTTGGAGACAATGGATGATCGTGGTGATGATGATTGAGTAGAGTAGGTCTTTGAAGTACGGGAGTGATATTCTGGGTAATGTTGAGTGGTAGACACCAAAGCAAGTGGATTGGAAATCTTTGCAACTCGTTCAGCTCGAAGTTCATTTGCCTCATTTTGAAATTGTTTCAAGATGTCAAAGAGCTTGTGATATGAAACTTCGTCTAACTTTTGTTGTTGTTTCACCAAGGTGACAAACCGTGTCCACTCTGGTTGAAGTTGCTGTAGAAATTGGACATTGACTTGCATGGTGGAAACTTGCAAGTTGTTTCGGGTCATATCATTCATCATCTTATAGAATCAGGAGTAATAAGAATCAATTGATTCCCCATCCTTTGATGTAAACTTGCCAAAGTTCCAAAACATCTTAGTTTTCACATCTTGTTTGTTAAGTGATTCACCTTGTTGCAATCTTTCAATGGCCGTCCACATTTCTTGAGCAGTAGGACATGCGTCAACCGTAGAGTAAATTTCATCTCCAATGCCACTGAGAATTAAGTAGATTGCTTCCTTCTCTGCATCAAACCACGCACGGTTCTCTGGGGTGAGGTCGGTCCTCTTTTCATCACGTTCATATGTGGGTTGTGCGTCACTTGTGTCTGTGGCTGGTACTGCAGGAACTTGAATCCTTGAGAGTTTATAGGGTCCTTCCAAGATACATTGCCTTAAGGCATCACCGTTAGGTTTTGTGTCAAGGTAACGTATAAAACGGGATTGCCATTGATCATATCGACCCGACACTAGCATTGGTGGTCTTTCCTTGTTACCTGCCACCATTATGTTGTTGTTCGTCACACGGTATTCGGCAGTAGAATCCATCTCAATAATCTCAATATTCTCTGAATGATGAATCGAATGTGGATCTTAAGTAGTTGTGTTGTGATTGATTGGTTGTTGAAATTCCAAAAATTGCGATTTTTCCCAGTCCGACAATAAATTCCTCAGTCCGACAAAACGGTAGACCTAAAAAATTTGTAATCACCAAATTTTGAAATCGAGCTAGAAATAGCCTAAAACTAGTATGGAAAAAATTTGATTTTACTTGACCTAAAAATTTTAACTCTTTTTTTTATTATTATTTTTTTTTTAATCTTCGTGTAACCTACGTTCCGAGACTAGTCTAGATAGTGGCTAAATCTAAAAAATACTCGAAAAAAAAATTAGATGTCCATCGCACTCTGATCGTAGTCTGATCGCACTCTCATTGTACTACTAGATCGCAGTCGGATCGTACTGAACAATCGTGCCCTGATCGCACCCTGATCGTAGTGAACCTGATCGCACCCTGATCGTAGTGAACCTGATCGTACTCTGATCGTAGTGAACCTGATCGTAGCCTGATCGTAGTGAACCTGATCGCACCCTGATCGTAGTGAACCTGATCGTACCCTGATCGTGCTGATGGATCGTACTAAGCAATGGATTCTGGATCGTACTTGGGATCGTACTTATGGATCGTACTACGTGATCGTACTGGTGGATCGTATTGTGGATCTAAGTTATGATCGCAGTTAGATCGTAACAATGGATCGTGACTATGGATCGCAAGTAGAAACCCCCAGGGTTTATGCAACCACAAAATCAGATCGTACCCCCAAAATTAAGCCGAGACTTAAGAGCAACAAGAAAGAATGGATTATTACCTTGGATTTCGTGATTCAATCCAAACCAAAGTAACCAAAATCTTACCACACGTATGAAAGATGTAGATATTAAAGGAGGAAGATTTAGAGCACGAAAAGCATAAGAAAAAAAACTTGAATCCGAGTAGATTTTATGGAAAAATCACACGAATTAAGTAGTAAATCAACAACGAATCACAAAAACTACCCCATGGTGATTGATACCAATTGTTGTCCCTAATATGTGATGATTCTATACTATTAATGAAGAAAGAAAGGTAGAAATGAGATGAATTTTAGAGAGAGAAACTAGAGAGAGAAAAGAGAGAGAAGTGTGTGAACTTGTGAAATATTAGATTAAGAAGAAAATGAATCACCAACCCCCCCTAACATGCTAGGAGGGTAGTATATATAGTCCACCCACATGCGGGCTTCTTTTTGGACTATATGGTTTGGGTCGGGCTTTCTTTTTGGGCTTTAGTTACTTATTAATGAACTTTAGCCTAAAGTTAAGCCCGTATAACACGACTAATATACTACCTATTACAACGTTATAAAATACGATACATAATAAACATATGACCGAGCATTCTTGTTTGGCTCAATATTTTGAGGCTAACAGACTTTGATATACAACGATCCGCCTCCTTTTTGGACTTGGCTTTATTTATCCTCATACCTTGTTAGGGTCTTTTCGGATAGACTTCTCCATGACTTATGGGGAGTTTTTGCTTTTCGTCGTTTGTCTCGATCCTTCATATTGATCTTTGATAAATGATTCTTCACATCACTTCGGATCTTTAGCAACAAAATATAGCCCTCATGCCTTTTTAGGGCCTTTTCGAACTCGCCAATCTTTGCATCCCGCTTCAATAAGTTATGCCTTGACTATGAACTCTAATCCATACCGAGCAACTTTTAAACGATCTTGGGCTAGAAGCTAAGTAACTTTTCAAATCGTACAACCTTATTTATTGCAGATAAATTTATTAGCAAGCGATGGGAGAATAGGCTTATAATTAACTCACATAAATCTACGAAAGAATACCAAACTTATAATTGACTCTATCATCTCTCGTTCTCCACAGTTTAAAATCTCAAGGAATGAGACTCGTGGATACTTAGCCTATTAAATCAAAATTTTGGGTTTTCGAGTCGCCTATAGGATCTTGCAAACTCTTAGACTTTTTCAAGTTTAGAAATCGCATTTTAAAGTTCCCTTGATAAACGACTCTCTAGGATCAATTATAGGAACTTTCGAAAAGTTCTTGTTCTTAACCCGTGAGAGTTAAGACTTTCGCGTTTTATAGCTCCCTATATAAAAGCCTAGCAAAACCTGACTTAAACACGTTAAGGATACTAGCTAGAGTAAACTTAGATAAGTAAACTCGGGTTGAGTCAAAAGATTCACAACGTTTGAAAATTAAAACCACTTTATTAAAAATTTATTCTAACAAGGAAAGAAAATAACTATACAAAGGTAAAAACTAATAGGCCAAAATAGATCAAAAATTTTGAAAAATGTCGAAAAATTGATTTTCCGGTTAAAATGAGGACAAATACAAGGAAAAGGCCACTTAACTTCGATAGAAGTCCCCCCTACACTTAATATAAACATTGTCCTCAATGTTCAAGCATGTGGGAGTAAACTCCCCTACACTTAGGACATTGTGCACTTTGTTTAAATCTCGCTAAGGAAAAGACTACTAACGAGATTCCTATTTTAATATTGAGAAATATAAAATAGTGAATCGAAAAGAGTTTAGGATAGAAAACCGAGAAGACGGGAACACGGAATCACGGGTCGTCAAAAATCATCAAGAGTGGATCATTTTGCGCTCGAATCCCTGATTAGTAGAAGAGAGGAAATAGCAAACACCAACGGGTCTCTCCTACACTTAGGATATAGATAGCTAAAAGATAGAAACATGGGTTGCCTCCCAAGAAGCGCTTGATTTTTGTTAATCGAGTCATGAGCCTGACTCGACCTTGATTACCATAGGAAGAAGCATGAAACATATCCACCGGGATCAAAGACATAGTTTTCGTCCATCAAATAGCACAGGCTTAAGGCGAACAAGGCAAGCCAAAGAAGAGTAGGCAAGGTTCCCTTAAGCAAAGATGGAGCACGGTGGGAGCAAGGGTAAAGAGGTGCAAGCATATCTTCAAAAGTTCCAAAGATTTTTCCTTTTATTTCATCAGACGGATACTGAGATGGCTGAAGAATATCGATACCGGGGTCGAACACCTTTTCCTTTAAGGGAAAATAGCACTCAGGCTCAGCAAAATGTAAAGAAGATCCGCGAAGAAAATGCACAACCTCGTCCTCAGAAGGTGGACAAAGAGGTGATAAATCATACGTGTTGCGGATGGTGGTGTCGACCGGTTGCTTCTCCTTTGAAAGAATTTTCTTCAAATCCAAAGTAGGATCAAGACGATAATCTTCAAATTCTAAAGGAGGAGCATCACTCTCATGAGGGAAGTAAGTATTAAGAAAAGTAGAGAAGTCTTCCTCAAATGAGTAATCATCCAAAGTAGGATCAAGTGATGGCGGAGGATCTTCATCATGTGAAGAATCACTCGAAAGAGTATCGGCCTCATCAAAATCATCATATGTGGGCAGGTCGGGATACTCGGAAGTACAATCATCAAAATCATCCGTATCTGAGCTAGAATCATCATCATAAGCATCAAAGATCGGTGGAGAATCATAAATGGGTGAAGGTTCCGAATTGGAGAGAGAATCATCTACATCATCTTGAAAAAGTGGATTATCAATGCAAGACTCGAATAGAGGATTGTTGTAGATGACAAAATCATCGAGCACATTAATCATATTCGCTGATTCTCGTCCATAGGATTTGCTTGTAAGCTTCCCCATTTTAAAAACTTGTGCATCATCCCCGACTCGTAAGATTAACTCACCTTCGGCAACATCAACTAAAGCTCGTCCGGTTCTCAAGAATGGCCGACCAAGTATTAAAGGAATACGAGGGTCCATTTCATAATCAACAACGACGAAGTCGACCGGGAAAGTAAATGTGCCAACTTTGATGAACACGTCTTCGGCAATACGAACGGGGTAAGCGAGAGTGCGATTTGCAAGTTCAAGATTCATCTTTGTTGGAGTAAGGTCGGGTAATGATAGTGTTTTCCAAACACTTAATGGCATCAAATTTATACTGGCCCCGAGATCATCTAGGGCAGTAAATTCTTCGGTTTTGTTAAAGATGCAAGGCAACACAAAACGACCGGGATCTCCAAGTTTCTCCAGAAGTTCTTTAAGAAGGACGGCAGAACAATTTTCATTTAATCGAGTATTAACAAACTCGGCCATCTTCTCCTTCTTACTAAGCAATTCCTTAAACATCTTCACAAATTTTGGTATTTGTGCTAGAGCTTCGACAAGGGGAAGAGTAATGGTCATTTCCGAAACTTTCTTCAAATAGTTTGACACTTGGATGTCATCCTTGGTGTGCATTTTAGCCTTGCCTAAGCGAGATGGATAAGGAATGCGGGGGTTGGGTGGGGAAGGTGTAGGTGTAGCAGGTAAAAGTTGAGATGTTGAAGCGTTCTTCTTGGAGACATCGTCATGACGAGGCGCAGACGGTAATGGTGTACTAATACTCGGTGTAGGAGGAGTAGAGATAAATGGTGGTGGAGGAGGTGTAGATGATGGGGGTGGGATAGGTGGTCCTACTATGGTTACTCCACTACGGGTAGTAATAGCACTCACATTCGCTCGCGGATTGGTGACGGTGTTTGAAGGTAGAGAACTCGAGGTAGAGGGTTGAGTTGTGGGCAAGAAACTAGCAAGCATATTCTTCAAATCATTCGTTTGATTGCTGAAGGAGGATTGGATATTATCTCGAAGCTCGGATCTTATGTCATTTCCTTGCTTGGTGATATCCCCTTTCAAATTGATTATTTGGCTCTGCAGATTCTTGATTTGCTCACCTTGGGTTCTCATCAAAGCTTCAACATCCGGATTGATGGGTGGGGCTTGTTGAGCGGGTGGGTGATAAGGATTAGAAGCTCTTGGTGGGATTTGGTTGCTTCTATTGTAGTTGTTGTTGAGGTTTTGGTTTTGGGGAGAAAAACCGGGTGAAAGGTAGTTGTTGGACCGGTAACTCAACAAATTTCTATCCCCTTGAGGTTGGGCTTGGTAATTTTCCGGTGAATAATTACCATAAGCTGCATCCACGTTTTCCGGATTTCCTTGAGTAGAAGGACAATCAGTGTATGAGTGTGGACCGCCACATGTTTCACAAGAAGGTGCTACCGCTTTAACTTGTTGTTGTTGTTGGTTTGTAGCGAGAAGCAAGATATTTTTGTTCATTTCAGTCATCATGCGGGTGAATTCGGTCATATCGGGGTTTGCTGAAGTAGAAGAAACATTGACTCTGGGGCTGTTCCTTAAAGAAGCGGAGGAATCCCAGTTTTTGTGGTGAGTAGTCATGTTCTCAATAAGCTCTCTACACTCCTCGGGTCTCCTTTTCATAAATGTGCCACCGGCGGCTGCATTAATCGTATCACGATCACGAAAAGTCAATTCGTTGTAGAAAGTATCAATTAAGGTCACAGGGAGCATGTTGTGGTTTGGACAACGATCGATCAAGACATTATATCTTTCCCAAGCATCAAAAGAGATTCATCGGGTTCTTGCATGAAACCGCTGATTTGATTGCGAAGGCTCGTGACCATGGATGGTGGAAAGTAGCGCGACAAAAAGCGTTGAGTCATGTCATCCCAAGTATGAATTGAATTCTTCGGGAGACGATCAAACCATTTCTCGGCATGGTTTGATAAAATATGTGGAAAGAGTTGAAGGCGAAGAACATCCATTGTGGCACCAGGCAACTTCATGCTTTGGGTGATTGTAATGAACTTGTCGAGGTGTTTGTTGGCATCATCATCAGGCATTCCTCTAAAAGGATTTGTTTGCACTTGCTGAATCATGTGGTGCTTCAAAGAAAACTCCGGAGCCGTGATTTGCATCGGCGCAATCGGTCCTCCTCGTCCAAACATGGTAGGTTGACAAAGCTCCTCCATTGTCCGAAGATCGGGCTGTGGATGAACATTGTTGTTATTGTTGAGGTGAGGTGGATTATTGTTGTTGTTAACACCTGCCATACTTAAATCTTCTCGAGTCTCGGTATAACACCCCCAAATTTATACAACTCAATACAGCGGAAGACTCGTTGGTGTTACGGGATAGCACATTACTCACATCATAGACAATGCATAATAATCGCGTCGTTTAATAATAAAAGCATTTCCATTCATAAATATCAAAGTTACATCGGTCCCAAGTCATATTAATTCATACAAATTTTTACAAAGTATTTGAATGGAAATTATTGTTTAATTGCGGGCCATGAATTCTTGTTGTCTTCCCGAGAATTACCTTCAAGTACCTGAGATAAAACATGTTAAAAGAAAAGGTCAGCGATAACGCCGAGTGAATTCATAGAGTTTAATAAACCATCAATATAATATCGGTATAAAATTATTACCGAAAATCATTTTGTACAAATCATTTTAATAGGCCATAAAATAGCCAAAGTCATTTTTTATACAAATCCTTATCGAAAATCATAATATAGGCATTTGCCTTAAAAATCATTATACGAGCCAATGTCGTAAAAGCATCATACAATACGTCTTATGACGTTGTATAAAGTTAAATAAAAACCGTTATATGAATATGGTTATATAAAACCAAAACACGAACATAATATCAATAGTATGACCCTGTATTGCTAGTCAGGCAATACATCGTAATTCGGAGCATATAGCAGTATTTAATTAGTTGGATTATTATAAGCCGCATGACATTGTTACCTTACTAAACCAAACAACGGGTAGCTAACCCGATACTCAATTTGCCCATCTAAATTAGCGTGTCGTCACAAAGGTCACGCTATGGAAATCTTGTCATACATAAATTCGCTTACCAATCAATGTGGCACGACGGGGATCAACCGTCAAGGCGCGAACTGGGGTGATCGTCCCCAAATAGTAATATTATATGCACAAGCGTCTACCAAATCCCGGTAGTTCACAATTCATGCTAATGGGACTTTTAGTGACATAACCTAACTTTAATAATCCATTTTATTTCATCTATTGGGTCCTTTAATCATTTATCGGGTCATACAATCGGGTCATACAATCATTCGGGTCCAAGTCAATAAACAAACAATCGGGACAAATGGTGTCCTATTTTATAAAAACTAACATGTTATCTCCCTCGCGGTTTTATAATACATTTCATAAAAACATTTAAAAGAGTGCGAGGCTATGAACTCACGTTGATGTGGGAAGGCGGGTTATCGACAATTCGGACGTACGGTACGTGCTTCAATCACGGAAACTTAGACAAATAATACTCGTCTTAGACTCATATCCAATGACTTTATAAAAATAACAATTATATATACA
The DNA here is from genome assembly GCA_025667525.1 of Glebionis coronaria. Lineage (NCBI taxonomy): Eukaryota > Viridiplantae > Streptophyta > Magnoliopsida > Asterales > Asteraceae > Glebionis > Glebionis coronaria. The sequence continues at coordinate 285,645,013 of CM046877.1, read as the reverse complement.
TATGATGATTATATATATATGATGATCAAGTGGGTTTACATATTCTCATTTACTCGTTTTAGTGTTATGTGTCGTTAACTTCTTACTAGTTTTCTAGTTTTACCTATTTACGTGTTTTAGGTCCAATAAGCCTATTATAAGATTATTAACTTGTGTTAATCCATTTCATACTTGTATTATCAGTATTTATACTTTACATGTTGGGCCTAAATGGGTTAAGCCCAATAAATAAGTTTATAAGTGTTTTAGTCCATTTTGTTGTATTATTAGTCCAATAATGTTAACGTAGCCCGTTAATGTCCGTATGTTATATAGTTCGGGTTTTATCGGTTTTTAATTGTTATATATGTTTATATATCAGTATATGAGTTTTATAAAGTTTACATTAGACGGGTCCAACCGTCTAAGTTTTATTTAACAAAAACGTTAATTTTACGGTAATAGCCGAAAAAGTCGTAAAAATCATGTTTATAGTTTTATAACTTATAAAACTTAACAAGTTACCATTTTTATAAAATGTCCACTTATTTATCATTGTACATATTTATATAAATGTATTATATAAGTTAGTGGGTTTTAATTCATATTTTATACTATTTTTTTATTTGAGTGCTTATATAATACTATTATACTTTAATTTCCAAAATCTGATTTTTATCTTCATTTTCACCAAAACTGCCATATCTAGAGTTCTATATGAAGATAGAAGCTCAACTTTTTATGACATAAACTACATGATATTTGCTCCATTTAACTCTTCTATAGCTACTGTTGAATCAGCCTCTAAGTATTTTCTAAAAATCGTCCAAAACAGTGAACTCAGATTTGTACTTTAAACTTGTTTTGATCATATCTCACTCATTACAATGATTCCATTGCATGGCCAACTCTCACATGTGTACAAGACCCATAGCTTACTGTATATAAATTTATTCAAGTCATTTTACCAGTTTAACATATGGTTCTTTACTGTTTTATACAGCCATCTAAATTAAGCAAGATTTTAACCTTGTTTCTTATAGTTTTTCATCTTTTTAAGCATGTTTATCAACACCAAATCCCCACACAATATTTTTAATCATCATTCATCATCATATACATATACATAAATGTAAGAAATACAAGATTACATAATCAAAAATAACAAGAGGATGAGGAGGACAATCTTTATACCACCAAGTTGATGTAGGTTGTGATTTGGACATGGATTTTGATGGAGAAACTTGTGAATAACCAAGACCATCTTCAAGACCACCATTCATCAAGAACACCTTGTGGAAAATCAGCCCCAAGACTCCATGGAAACTCCTACTTGGATGTTATAATCACCACCAATCAATAGGGTTTCAAAAGGGCTTCAACATGTGTATGAACAACATGGGATTTCATGGTTAAATCAAGATCAAAATGGGTGTTTTTGGGGTGATATGGGACGGCACAAGCAAGATAGTAGAGAGAAAATGTGTGTGGTTTGCATGAGTTGCAAAATGAGAAGTGGTTTATGTTTAAGCTAGCTAGTGGTTTTGATGGAAAGTGGCTTACAATGTAAGCTTTAGCTTACATGTGTAAGTATGAAGCTAATACTTTGACACATCAAGTGTTGAGGTGTTGCTAGTTAGGCCGGTTTGAGTGGGGGTGGGACAAGTGTCCCACTTGTCTCATCTCCATTTATTTACGGGTACTCCTCGATTCTAGTTTCCTCGATTTGCGTGCCCTCGGGTCGTTTTACGAAAAACGTTTTTATAAATTATGAATGAACGACACAAAACGAATCTAATAAAAATTGTTTCATCAAAAACGGAGTTCGAAAACGTAAATACGTAATCCTAAGGTTTCCGGTTTAGTCGTAAAGGACGTTAAAATAAAATCGTAAGTCCTAATCTCTTCTCGTAAATTTTTGAGTTTATGAACCAACACAAAATTTAAACTTCCAAAGTAATATTCACGGATAAATTTATTTTCTGAAATGTCGGACTGTCACCAAAGACGGTGTATGTAAACGTAAGCACGTAACGTTGAATCCTCCGGTTTGGACGTAGTCGACGCTACTTCAAGACGTAAATCCAAATTACTTCCCAAAAATAAGTGAGTTCATAATGTAAAAATAAAATATCAACCATAAATTGACGGATTGTCACAGCATTTACCCCTAAACAGGAACTTTGTCCTCAAAGATCATCTTACCTTACTACTCGCTTCTTATAGAGTTAAAGCCATGTGGGTATTTCCTCCACATTCGTTCTTTTCTCACAAGTGCAATTCATAACAATACGCGAGTTTCATCAAACATAACTACGGGAATAAGATCAGGCTAAATGTTGACTTACTTTCTCTATCCATGATGTTCACGGGTTTCTGATGAATGCAACTTTTCGCCGATCTAAGCTTTATTAAGAAGAATTCAGATTTTCACTTGATAGATATTCCATCAAGTTCGATATACGAAACATATTTCACGCAGCTCTTGAAGTCCTAGGGTAGATCCAGCTTATATGCCTTTCAATCCCAACTTTTACATCATCTCAATGGTCCCATACAACGGGGACTTATATCCCATGATTTGTTAGATCATTAATTCATTTCTCCAAGGTTAAATTTTTTGCATAACTTCGCTACCCATCTGGCACTTCAAGATCTACATTTCATATTCACATCACCTCCTGCCCACTACCGGCAGTCAATAATCAGGTCCTAATTTCAACAATCAATTCAGGTCTCGCGGGTCGAGTATTTTGTAAGGTTAGGTTCGCCATCATAGGAAACCTTAAACCTAAAAGACATGTCCAACTCACAATGGGTGTATGTCGGGTGTCTTCATCTCAACTCTTGCTTACAGATGCTCTAATATTTAGATCCTAACAAGATTCGATCTCGATCCTAATATCATGATTATCAATGATAATCTTTCCAAAGGAAAACGATTATACGGTCTATTACCAAAGGTCAATCATTCAAACATAAAACAACACTTATAGTATTTTGTATCGTTACTTTACCTCGTCCCTTCGATTGGGGTGGTACATAGTACTCTCATCAAGATTCGTTCTCAATGACTTCTGAGCAAATCTCTAGAAGTTCGATGCGAAGCGAGGATCTTGATATAGATGATCAATACAGGCACACTATGTTTACATAACTCTTTTGCATTTATCATTAACGGGAATGATATTAGCAGATTTGGTCAGTCTGTCGAAGATGACCCAAATCGAATCAAATTCAGATGATGACCTTTGCAATAATCAGACGTTTACTAATGTATGAGGCGATGTCTGCCTTCATAAATTGCCATTAGTACAACTTCTTCAGACAAAAATACTTTTAGTCAGAAATGACATAAATAGAATACTTATACTTACAAGATTCCAATATAACTACATCTCAAAATCTCCATATTTAGGCAACCATAAACGGCCTCTAAAACATTTAACGCTATTGTCTTCTCTATTTTAATGGTTCACATTAGCCGCGAACCTCTTTTATAATCTATATTATTCCTTTTTACAAACATTGTTTATTTTTATATCGTTCGGCAATTTATTTTGCACCTTCATTATTAAGGAACATGTCCTAATTGGTTCTTTATCCTTTTCTACATAACGTGACAGTATCTACATTCACTTTCTCCTGATGAAATAAATATCATAACCGTATTTATTCAAAATTCTTTCTTCATATCTTCTATGTTTCAGTTTCGTCTCATCTATTATTTTTATCAGTTTTGCTCAATCCGACGTTTAAAGCGTCGATAATTATTACACGTAAATTAACAATAAATATTATGTTTTTATGTAACGTAAATGTTAAAAGTTTGAATTTCTTAGTCCGACCAATTATAATAAAATGTTCAAAAATAATTTTTAATTTAATTAACACGATTTTTGTTGATTTATTGGAAAATAATTAATAAGATTCGTAAATGTTTTTTAAAAAAAATTCTTTGGTTATACTTGGGTCAAAATTTCCTTAGTTGAATAGCAAAAATTATCGTTTCAAATTTTAAGTCATGGTTTAAATGGTTTCCTCATTCCTTCTTAGGTTGTCTAGAAGTATACACAAACATTTACCCTTAAACAGGAGTTTAGTTAAATGATTTGTGTATAAGGAAATAATCCCTTAAAAATCCTTTGTTAAAACCTTTGTCGAAACATATTTCCATTTTCTTTTTGGTAAAACCCAAAGTTCAAATGGTTCTAATTTTTGAAAAGTCAATATAGATTCCATTATCTATTAATCACATAGTCAAATAATGTAAAGGTTTGAGTCTTTAAGTCTTATGTTAAATATTCAAGGTACAATTTTTAATTGTTCGGCCAATTCAGGGCAATTTATAATTAATTATTAACTTCATTCTTATTCTTGTAAACAAACAAATGGTCCTTAATGATCACGAGCATGAATTTATCAAATTACAGCCTACACACACGTGATTCACCAAATTTATGAATGCTACATGTGCATTAGTCAATCCAAACGTCATCACGTGAAACTCATAATGTTCATTACAAGTCCTGGATGTAGTGATTGGAATACATAATATTTTCCGCAGATGCGAAGTTGATGATAACCATGTCGTGGATCAAATTGCTAGAACCTTGTAAATGATCGAACAAATCTTCCATTTCGAGTTATGGATATCGTTTTTCGATTGTCAATTTACTAAGTTCACAGTAATCTTATAAATATAAGAAATAATAACACCATAGCTCTTCATGATGACGAGCTCGGTAGAATAAAATCTTTCTCCGACAACTCTCTTAGTTGTACGGTAATTCCTTTAATTTAGATGGTGCTGACGTACAGTGCACACGCCACAGGTGCAGCACCGAGAATTTAATCAATACCAAATTCAACTTGCCTTAATGGCGAAAGTCTAGGTAATTCACCAGCAAATACTTCCTAAAATTTCAGATAACATAAACATCTTTTAAATAATTCATATTAGGTTCTTTCTAGATTATAATATCTATGACTAATTCACAACCATTCATGGTATAATTTCAAGTCTAAATGCAGGATATGGTCATCCATCAAGAATTATTTAGATCACTTTTGATAATCAACATCTTATCATTTAGGGGAATTCTACTCGAGTTCCCATCAATTAAGACAATGTCGTCATGTCATAATCAATCAATCCATTCTACTGGCACTATCAACTTTTCAGTTTTATTGCCGTCGATAAGATGTGAACTTCTCAAAAGACTAATAATAACTCATAATCCTTCACAATTCAAGGATATCTGGAGACATAACTAACCTTAAAAGAGTAAGGTAAACGCATAATCTACGCGAGAGAATTTTAAATCAGATACAGACGAAAACATTTAATGAATATGAATATATCCCATGTTTTCATAATTTGAGTACGCATTCGAAAGCTCCTCGGATCGTTACCCAGGTCATTCAAATGAAATTTAATCAAAAGAAATGATAAGAACATCGATACATCCAATCGGGTATCAACACTCGGTAATCAGATACTTTTCCTAAGAATCTCACTACGGGAGAATTGGACAAGAAAGGGTTGTCAATTGTCAAATAAGACAATTTCCATAGATGAGTAAATTCGACTCAGAAGAATAGATGCTACAGGCACATATGTAGGTGTCCCTAACACTATGTCCCTATTTTTCACTTCTTGAAGATCTCATAAAATTTAATCTTTCACAATCTTCAAAGAAAATTCAGTGTTTGTTAATAATTTTATGGTGACTACTAATCAGCCTTGCATGGTCCATTCCAAATTGTATGTAGGCGCGCAACTATATACAATTTCAAGATTAACGATGCAATACTCAGTTCGTCAAAATTTTATCATCATGTTTATAATAAAAACACTTTCATGCTTAATTCTTAAATAAGAATCAATAATAAATTTACAAAGATTTTCTTTGTTATGAAAACAATTAAGTTTTCCAAGGTATTTCATAATCAACTTTGTTTTAATAATGATTATTTATAAGTCTCACTTTAAATAATCCATATAGTGATGAAAATTCAATTTTCTCAAAGGATACTGTTTTATCTTATAAAAACAATGAGTGATCTGCAAAAGAGTGATGAAGAGTTGTTTACCAAGAACTAACTACAATATAATAGGAAATGAGCTTAGCCAAATAATCATGAGGTTCATGACCTCGATGACACTCAAAAAGAATAATCCACAACGTAACTCATATCGAGATGAGTAATTTTTCAATGGTTGCATCACTAATGTGAACATTAGGATGAAGCAATAAAGGATAGATAACATTGATACATATAGAATTTAGCAATCAAATGTAGTCTTTCATTAATCACAAACAAGTCAAAATTGTACCGTAACACATTACGTGTCACTATGTCATACAATTCCAAGAACTCATCCTACCAACTGATGTCTCAGTTAAGTTAGGGATTATTTTTAAAGGATACCACAATGAATACTAATCTACAAGAGTCATTAGGTGTTCCACCTGTCCCGGAAGATCCATCGGTCCCAATTCAGAAGAAGATTTCTTCACTTTATTTATTGGACACTGGGCATCCTCATTTGTGGACAATGGCCTAGGAACAACCCTTAACACGAACCTACAATCAATTAAAATCTTATAATTCAATCAAAGAACTTAACGATTTCCCTCTTAACAGTCTCATATTCCATATAGGTTAAATTTTTACTTTATTCAAGTTTTAATCAACTTATACTCTATTCGATATCCTACCTCATTCTCCAATACTTTCAACCTTATTTATAAACATTAATAGGGCAATAAAAGCTCGATATGATCAACACTTAATTTCTGATTCTATAACTCTTTCAACAACAATTATCAAATGAGTCACTAGTATGAAATGAATCACACATTCAATTAGACTTCTCGGAAAGGTACTTGTGGCATGAGGCTTTTGGGTAATGGTTCCAATGACAGCCTCAAGTGCAACATTCACCCTTTCGATTTTAATTTAAGAATTGGGTGACAACGAATCAGATGACACCTTTCCAGGTGGTAACGTTTTGTCAAACTCCACTCTATAAGGAAAGATCGTCATGACATCGATATCAGTTTTAATCTCGCCAATTCTTCTTAATATCACAGTCAACTAATATCTACATTTCTACAAATATCAACCATTTGTTGGGATCATAAATATCCACAACTTGGTTTAGATCTAGGATAGCTAGAATTCCTACGAGAATAGCTTCGATAAATTTTACTAGGGGATTTAGGGTTTCTTGTGACAATCTACGTCGTATAAGTACCTCGTATAAATATCAAAATAATCATCAAACGATCATGTAATAAAATTACATCATATATATATATATAATCCAAGTTATATATATATATATTAAAATAACACTTCTCAGTCTGGCCTTGTCGGTAACTCGGGAATTCTTCGGCACCGTTATAGTCAAAAGATTTTTAGACATTTTTAGAAAAATGTTTATAGTTAAAAGATTTTGAAATGTTTTATTCAAAACCTTGGTTTTAAAAAATCTTTCGTTCTCTATAACGAGAGCTCTGGTACCAAACTGTAACACCCCCAAATTTATACAACTCAATACAGCGGAAGACTCGTTGGTGTTACGGGATAGCACATTACTCACATCATAGACAACGCATAATAATCACGTCGTTTAATAATAAAAGCATTTCCATTCATAAATATCAAAGTTACATCGGTCCCAAGTCATATTATTTCATACCAAATTTTACAAAGTATTTGAATGGAAATTATTGTTTAAGTGCGGGCCATGAATTCTTGTTGTCTTCCCGAGAATTACCTTCAAGTACCTGAGATAAAACATGTTAAAAGAAAAGGTCAGCGATAACGCCGAGTGAATTCATAGAGTTTAATAAACCATCAATATAATATCGATAAAAAATTATTACCGAAAATCATTTTGTACAAATCATTTTAATAGGCCATAAAATAGCCAAAGTCATTTTTTATACAAATCCTTATCGAAAATCATAATATAGGCATTTGCCTTAAAAATCATTATACGAGCCAATGTCGTAAAAGCATCATACAATACGTCTTATGACGTTGTATAAAGTTAAATAAAAACCGTTATATGAATATGGTTATATAAAACCAAAACACGAACATAATATCAATAGTATGACCCTGTATTGCTAGTCAGGCAATACATCGTAATTCGGAGCATATAGCAGTATTTAATTAGTTGGATTATTATAAGCCGCATGACATTGTTACCTTACTAAACCAAACAACGGGTAGCTAACCCGATACTCAATTTGCCCATCTAAATTAGCGTGTCGTCACAAAGGTCACGCTATGGAAATCTTCTCATACATAAATTCGCTTACCAATCAATGTGGCACGACAGGGATCAACCGTCAAGGCGCGAACTGGGGTGATCGTCCCCAAATAGTACTATTATATGCACAAGCGTCTACCAAATCCCGGTAGTTCACAATTCATGCTAATGGGACTTTTAGTGACATAACCTAACTTTAATAATCCATTTTATTTCATCTATCGGGTCCTTTAATCATTTATCAGGTCATACAATCGGGTCATACAATCATTCGGGTCCAAATCAATAAACAAACAATCGGGACAAATGGTGTCCTATTTTATAAAAACTAACATGTTATCTCCCTCGCGGTTTTATAAAACATTTCATAAAAACATCTAAAAGAGTGCGAGGCTATGAACTCACGTTGATGTGGGAAGGCAGGTTATCGGCAATTCGGACGTACGGTACGTGCTTCAATCACGGAAACCTAGACAAATAATACTCGTCTTAGACTCATGTCCAATGACTTTATAAAAATAACAATTATGTATACATATGATGATTATATATATATGATGATCAAGTGGGTTTACATATTCTCATTTACTCGTTTTAGTGTTATGTGTCGGTAACTTCTTACTAGTTTTCTAGTTTTACCTATTTACGTGTTTTATGTCCAATAAGCCTATTATAAGTTTATTAACTTGTGTTAATCCATTTCATACTTGTATTATCAGTATTTATACTTTACATGTTGGGCCTAAATGGGTTAAGCCCAATAAATAAGTTTATAAGTGTTTTAGTCCATTTTGTTGTATTATTAGTCCAATAATGTTAACGTAGCCCGTTAATGTCCGTATGTTATATAGTTCGGGTTTTATCGGTTTTTACTTGTTATATATGTTTATATATCATTATATGAGTTTTATAAATTTTACATTGGACGGGTCCAACCGTCTAAGTTTTATTTAACAAAAACGTTAATTTTACGGTAATAGCCGAAAAAGTCGTAAAAATCATGTTTATAGTTTTATAACTTATAAAACTTAACAAGTTACCATTTTTATAAAATTTCCACTTATTTATCATTGTACATATTTATATAAATGTATTATATAAGCTAGTGGGTTTTAATTCACATTTTATACTATTTTTTTATTTGAGTGCTTATATAATACTATTATACTTTAATTTCCAAAATCTGATTTTTATCTTCATTTTCACCAAAACTGCCATATCTAGAGTTCTATATGGAGATAGAAGCTCAAATATTTATGACATAAACTACATGATATTTTCTCCATTTAACTCTTCTATAGCTACTGTTGAATCAGCTTCTAAGTATTTTCTAAAAATCGTCCAAAACAGTGAACTCGGATTTGTACTTTAAACTTGTTTTGATCATATCTCACTCATTACAATGATTCCATTGCATGGCCAACTCTCACATGTGTACAAGACCCATAGCTTACTGTATATCAATTTATTCAAGTCATTTTACCAGTTTACCATATGGTTCTTTACTGTTTTATACAGCCATCTAAATTAAGCAAGATTTTAACCTTGTTTCTTATAGTTTTTCATCTTTTTAAGCATGTTTATCAACACCAAATCCCCACACAATATTTTTAATCATCATTCATCATCATATACATATACATAAGAAATAAAATATTACATAATCAAAAATAACAAGAGGATGAGGAGGACAATCTTTATACCACCAAGTTGATGTAGGTTGTGATTTGGACATGGATTTTGATGGAGAAACTTGTGAATAACCAAGACCATCTTCAAGACCACCATTCATCAAGAACACCTTGTGGAAAATCAGCCCCAAGACTCCATGAAAACTCCTCCTTGGATGTTATAATCACCACCAATCAATAGGGTTTCAAAAGGGCTTCAACATGTGTATGAACAACATGGGATTTCATGGTTAAATCAAGATCAAAATGGGTGTTTTTGGGGTGATATGGGACGGCACAAGCAAGAGAGTAGAGAGAAAATGTGTGTGGTTTGCATGAGTTGCAAAATGAGAAGTGGTTTATGTTTAAGCTAGATAGTGGTTTTGATGGAAAGTGGCTTACAATGTAAGTTTTAGCTTACATGTGTAAGTATGAAGCTAATACTTTGACACATCAAGTGTTGAGGTGTTGCTAGTTAGGCTGGTTTGAGTGGGGGTGGGACAAGTGTCCCACTTGTCTCATCCCCATTTATTTACGGGTAATCCTCGATTCTAGTTTCCTCGATTTGCGTGCCCTCGGGTCGTTTTACGAAAAACGTTTTTATAAATTATGAATCAACGACACAAAACGAATCTAATAAAAATTGTTTCATCAAAAACGGAGTTCGAAAACGTAAATACGTAATCCTATGGTTTCCGGTTTAGTCGTAAAGGACGTTAAAATAAAATCGTAAGTCCTAATCTCTTCTCGTAAATTTGTGAGTTTATGAACCAACACAAAATTTAAACTTCCAAGGTAATATTCACGGATAAATTTATTTTCTGAAATGTCGGACTGTCACCAAAGACGGTGTATGTAAACGTAAGCACGTAACGTTGAATCCTCCGGTTTGGACGTAGTCGACGCTACTTCAAGACGTAAATCCAAATTACTTCCCAAAAATAAGTGAGTTCATAATGTAAAAATAAAATATCAACCATAAATTGACGGATTGTCACACTCGGGCTCTTGATAATTAGAAGATCTAGTACGCATACACCTACAAAGGCAAAAGAAAAAGAAACCAAACACAAAGAGAATATATATACACAATAAAAATAAAATCTTTTTGGATTTTTGAAATTTTTAATTTTTTATGGATTTTTAACGATTTTTATGATTTTTATGGTTTTTTTGAATTTTTTTAAGCAATAAAATAACGCTCACGAATGAACGGATCCCAAAAAGCAACGCGTCTCTCACAGAAAACCGTTAATCTTTACGAAAAGAGCCGGCAGCGGCGCCATTTAATATTAGGTTTTGCCTAGTAAGAAAATTATCGTTCTAGTGGTCTAATCGAATTGATCTGGTTATCTATGTGACTCAATTGTTCTTTGGTGAAACAAATAGTTGTGTCGTTGTAGTATTAAAAGTGCAAGGACTTAAATGTAAATGACGTTAAAGTAAATCTAAATATAATTTAAAATAAATGGAAAGGATTTAAAAGCGTGACGAGAAATTAAAAGACATTTAATGTAAATAACTCAAACTTAAATCTATCTAAGGCAAACTTAAAACGCAACTAAAACTCAAACTAAGGCAAGGCTAAAATAAATCTAAGGCAATTAAACTTAAAATGCAACTAAGTAAAAAGGAGGGAAAAATAAAGGTTGAAAATTAAAAAAACAGAAAGTTAAAAGCTGAAACTAAAAAGAACCTGAAAACAGCTCATCCGGAATAAACCTTCGTTCGGAATAATCACTCATCCGGAATGTCACCTTCGTTCAGAATGATTCTTCTTTACTCGGAATATTCACCAAAACCCTTGATCCGGAATAAATCCTTTATCCGGAATATGTCACTTATCCGGAATAAAGTCTTGATTCGAAATACAGCCTTGATCCGGAATATCTCCTTGATCCGGAATAAAGCCTTGGTCCTTCGTTCGGAATATATTCCGAATGAACCTTGATCCGGAATATTAAAATATTCCGAATGAACAAGTTGATCCGGAATATCTTCCTTGATCCGGAATGTTGAAGATTCCGGATGAAGTCTTTGATCCGGAATAATTAATTATTCCGAATAAATATCCTTGATCCGGAATGTCTCCTTGATCTGGAATGTTTTGTTGATTCGGAATGTGGACTTGATCCGGAATATGCCACTTATTCCGGATGGAGGCCTTTGACTCGGAATATTCAACAACAAACACCTTCACTTGGAACAACATGGGCTTTGATCCGGAATGTTTCCTAGGAACAGTAACAGAAGCGAAGAACACGCAAGAACAAAGATAATACGGATCTAATAAAAACTAAACAAAATCAACCACAAGATTAAATCAAACTAATCAATAAACATCTATTAACCATAAAAAACAATCCAAAACAATCAAACTAACAAATATAACCAAAATAATCAAAACCCACTTTAATCAAATCAATAAAATAAAAACATGAACATGAACATGAACATAAACATAAAGATTAATGATTAAGAAAGGTAGATAGGAGATCAAACAATAAAAATAAAGATTGACAATAATTAAAAGGAAACTTACTTGAAATTAGATGTATTTAAGGTGCAAGACAATTAATTAAATGACATGTAATTAAATGTGCAAAAATTAAAGTGGAAGAGCATAGTTTGTCAAACTAGCCAACAAAACTAATGAAATGAAATTAAATCCTATTTATAGAGGAGATTAGGGAGGTGCTTAGGAAGCTTCCTCCCTCTTTCATCTTTTCCTTAATTGCAAGATTAAGTCCTTAATCTTCTTAATCTTCTTAAATCTTGGACTTCAATGACTTTGTCTCGGGATTTCTTTGAACTCGTCTTGTAATTTCTTCATAAATAAGACTTGAGTTTTTCGGCTTTTAGTAAACTTCCGTCTTTTGACTTTTTCTTCGATAAATCTTCAGAATTGGTCTTGGACTTCCGTTCTTTTTGCACTCTTGACTTCTTGACTTCGTCTTTCGTCTTTTTCTTCGATAAAAGCCCGTAAATGCCCGTGTTTTCTCCACTTTTCACCTTTTCGTCCTAAATCACAACAAAAACACAAACCACGCATAATTCTGACATAAATGATATAATATACACGTTTTGGCTCGGTTATTATTGTAATTAAGTGGTAAAAAGGATGGGTGTTTACACACCTATCAACTGGTGATGTAATAGATCCAATAATTTGAGAGGTAGGATGTTTCTTGGCCAATTTAGTAGAAGTCCCCTCTCCAAACAATGTGGAATGAGAAACAGTAGGATGTAAGATCCCATTGTCCCAATCATCACCACTATCAAACCCATTGGAACCTGGAGAACTATTTTCAGTGTCTGAGAGAGTGACACTGACACTTTCATTAGGTATGATATCATCACCTTGTACAAAACCTGCTTTGGAAGAAGATGAAGCTAAGCTGTCAGCGTCTGAAATAGGTCTGTCAGCGTCTGAATTAGACCTGTCAGCATCCACAATAGGGCTGTCAGCGTTCAATTTTGGTTTGTCAACGTCGCTGACTTGCTCTTCTTGAACCTTTTTCTCTTTTTCCCTTGCAGCAGCAGATGCTTGGACAAACTCATCACTCCATATGGGCATGGTGTAATAGTTAAGGAGTGGAGTGTCAGCTTCCAATGGTGATCCTGGAACATCCTTGACATTTGAACCTGCATTTTCATCAACAAAGACAGATTGTTCCACAACATTCGGGTCCTTTCCCACAATGCTTGGATTAGTAAGAGGCATATAATTCAAAGTCAAAGATAATGATTCCAAGTCAAACAGCCAATCTGGGCCATTTTTAGGATCACTAAGTTTACTTTCTAAAAACCTAAGATGCACTCTTTCAAGGATACGTCTTTCCTTCTTATGATAAACCCTGTATCCCTTGATATTTGTAGAATAACCCACACAATATCCCTCATCACCTTTTGGACTAAACTTTCCTAAAGCATCACTAGTGTCTAAAATCATCACATGACATCCAAAGGGCTTAAGAAAGTTTATGTTAGGCTTCCTATTCCAAAATAGCTCATAAGGGGTCTTATTGTGGATTTTGTTGACCAAGGCTCTATTCTGAACATAGCAAGCTGTATTTACAGCCTCAGCCCAAAATGCAATATGAAACTTAGCATCTGCCGACATGGTTCGAGCTGCTTCTATAAGTGTTTTATTTCTTCTCTCAGCTACACCATTTTGTTGTGGAGTTCTAGCTATACTAAACTCTCTAGTAATCCCTTTATCAACACAGAAGGTATCTAACACATCATTTCTAAACTCACCACCATTATCACTTCTAAGAATATTAACTGAATAACCTATTTTCTTTTCTATTTTGGTTGATAAATCTAATCAAAGTATGGGCAGTGTTACTCTTCATTTCTAGAAAGAAGGTCCAAGTAAATCTAGAGAAATCATCAACAATGACAAAACAGTAGGATTTACCATTTAAGCTTTCTATATTGGTAGGACCAAACAGGTCCATATGTAGCAAATGAAGTGGTTTAGAACTGGAATGCACACTCTTAGACTTAAAGGAGACCTTATGATGTTTACCTTTAAGGCATGCAACACAATTATGATCATTGTAGAAAGCCTTTGCAGGCAAACCTTCAACTAACTCATGTATCACAAGTCTGTTTATGTTTTTAAAGTTAATATGCCCTAACCTTCTGTGCCATAGATTACTTTCATCAACTAAAGCTTTAGCATAAAGACATGACAAAATATTGTTCATCTTAATTCCTTTTAAGTTAACATTATAGATGTCCTTATACCTAGGTGTTGTATATCCTATAAACTTCTCATCATGGATCTTAAAATCCTTACTTAACACCAAGCATTCAGTATCAGTGAAAAGAACTTTATTTTTGTTGTCACAAACTCGTGACACACTAAACAGATTATAATCAAGCTCTTTTACCAGATAAACATCTTCAAAACGAATATTGTTGGTGATAAGCGTGCCTTTGCTAGAAATATTTCCATGTCCTCCTCCAAAGTACACCTTGTCACCATTCTTAATGGGGATAAAATTTGACAGATAATCCTCCTTCCCCGTCATGTGCCTAGAGCATCCGCTGTCCCAATATCCAAAATCATTGACCTGCTTTTGAATGCCCTGCACATAAAGAAAACAAATTAGTTTTCTTTGGGAACCCAAGCCTTTGTAGACTTGGATTCATGTGGTTGTTCAACAAGAACATACTTATTCCATGCAACAACCCCTTGTTCATCCCTTTGTGCCCTAAACAACCAGTTTGACCCAATTGGTTTAGTAATAACTTTTTCAAGATATTTAAACCTGTTGCATGTCATAGAAAAACCATTAAAATTAGGGTTTTGTTCCTGTTTAGGTCTCCATGTCAAACTGGAATTAGCTTTAGACCCTTGTCCTATAGGTTTCAAATACCTCCCCTGGCTTGGTCTAACATATGGTCTAACAGCAGCCAATTGGGGAATTTTCATACCAAACTTGGAGTTGTCAGTGTTTAAATTATTCCTGTCAGCGTCATAGTTATGTCTGTCAGCGCTTGATTTGTTCCTGTCAGCGCCATACCTAGGGTTTGCTACAGGAACCCATTGTCTGTTTGACCAAGTATTGGTCTTTTGAAAGGGCCTTTGTTCATGAGTATTTGTCCCTTTAGAGAAGAAAGGAGCTGGTCTAATGACTTGTGGGTTTGTTTGGACAAAAGGTCTGGGTTTGACCATGTTTGACCTGTTGTCAGCGTTGACTCTAGAGCCGCTGACACACTTGTAGGCCAAATGAGAAAAACTCCCACAAGTATAACAAGCTTTTCTAGACATAACTCTAGGTCTAGATGAAAAGAAACATGTCCCATTATTACTAACTTGAGTTTTTGGAGACCTAGGTTTTCTATACATTTCTGCATATTTAATACTAGGTTTTCTATCAACGTTTAAGCCAAGGTCAACAACTTTTCCAGTAGTAGGATTGGTCACTTTTATGGGTGTTGATTCATTTAGGCTTTCACTAAGCATGCCACCTTTAACAAACAAAGTAGGATTGGCTTTCTTCCATTGGTCCAAGTCAGTCAATTTCTGCTTATATTCCTCTACTAGAGTAAGAACTCTTGGTGGAGGAATAAATTCCTTTTCTTGGAGTTCTGGTATACCAGTCCAAGACAAATCCTTTCTAAGGACACCATGGAAGTTCCCAGCAGGAGGTGGAACATCAGCATACTCTTTCATCCCAATCCCAGTCATATCCCTAGAATCTCTTTGTTCGCTAACACATTTTTCTAGGTTTTGAGAAGCTTTATCAAATCTTTGAATTTTAAGACCTACATTATCTTTGTTTTTAATGGCCTCATCTGACTTAGCTTGTATAACACCATTGGATCTCTCCAAGATGTTCCTAATGTTAATACTAGCATTGAGGTCATGTTTTAAAATATTGATTTGATCTTTTAGGTCAAGCTCCATTTTCCTATATTCAGACACGGTCTTTTCAGTTTGAACAAGTGCAAGTTGATAGTTAGATAACTTGCATTTTTTATTAACAACATCTGCTTTTAACTTTAAAATTTCTTTGTTAAGTTTTTCAGTGTTTAAACAACAACCTTTAATACAAAATGCATCATCATATACCTCATTATCTGATGAAGATGAAGAATGTGCCATGAGAGCATAGTGAACATGCTCTTCTTCTTCCTTTTCTACAATCAAGGCCTTGTTCTCTTTCACACCTTTTGCCATAAAGCTCTAGTCCCATCCAATGCCATCAATGCCTTGCATGGCAACCATAGCTTTTGGCTCAGTGTCCACAACAGGAACAACTTGCCTTGTCTTCCTTCCAGCCTCATCATTCTTTGGGGATCTGCATTCCCTAGCAAAGTGACCCATCCTGTGGCAATTGTAACACTCCACTATGGACTTGTCAAACCCAGGAGTGTCTCTAGCATTGAAGGACATCTTTCTTCCACCTGTTTACTCTTAGACTTTCAAGTGCCATAGACCATTTGATATCCATCTCTTCCAAGTTCTCATCACTAATTTTCTCAAGATCCGCATAAGTAATTAAGGAATCATTTTAGAACTAAGCGATGTATGCACAAACTGTGTCCAAGTCAATGCCAGCAGGTTTAAGCTTTGGTGATTCAATATGATATGTGTCAGCGTCAGAATGCGAGGCGCTGACAAAGGTTGATCCACCGCTGACAAAGCTTGGTCCACCGCTGACATACGTTGATCCAGTAACAGGATGTACATGTACCTCTCTTTCACTAGTTTGAGCATCACTATGTGAGATGAAAGCCATGTTTCCAGGTGATGACTTACTAACATGACTTGGTGCGATATCACTCTCCACTAGCTTCAATTTATTGTAAACATCATCAAAAGTAGAACTTTTGTGAGCATTGGTAGCAATAATTGATCTAGCCTCAATTTTCCATACATCACTAAGACTTTTAAGGAAAGTGGTAATGATATCAGCATCATTATACACTGTTCCCATAAAGGACAGTTTACTTGTGATGTCAAGAAGTCTACTTCTTACTCCACTTAGCTTTTCATTGGTAAGAGCTTTGAACACAGCAAACTCATGCAAGAGTTGCTTCTTCTTCTCTGAGGCAGTTTCATCATTACCACCATAACTGACTTGAATGGCTGCCCAAAGCTCTTTTGCAGACTCAAAACCTCTATACTTGTGTTGATTTTATTGTCCTAAAGAAAGTTTGAGGATGTTTAGAGATTTCATGCCGTTCCTTCTTTTTGTCATATCATCAGCTGAGACAGTTCTTCCATCTCCCGGTTGTTCCTTTTTATCCGCTTCATTTGCGCCTGGAGAAGCAGACCTTAAAGTAATAGCAGCTTTAATCTTGCAGCCTTATCGAATGTGTTTCCATATTCAATAATTTCCCATAGAGCAAAGTCATGGATTTTAAGGTACTGCTCAAAATTGAACTTCCATAGCTCAAAGTTGTCAGGGTCTAGCATGGGGATTTTTAGGTTATGGCTTGAGGAGGAGGAGGTCAACTCTATGGTAGACATATTGTCTGGTTTTTAGGGTTTCTTGAAAAATTAAGGTTTTTGGCGATTTAGGGTTTTTTAGGGTTTTGTGTTCTAAAGATCAAAGTTCCTCAATAAGCTCTGATACCACTTGTTGATCCCAAACTTAGATCGATTTAGCTTTGTGTTAACGAGATTGAATCCAGATTAACACGTAGAGAAACTTTGCGTTTATGAAAACAATCCAAGTGTTATGCGGAATTTAACACTTAGAGTAAGAACACACAAACATAGTATAAACCAAACTTTCACTTCGATTGATTTTTTTAACGACATTTTATTAAAAAAAGAACACTAGCAAGGAGCTATAATTACAAAGAAATACAATCGGGATGTTTTAACCAATCGTTCCATCCGAAAAGATTATTACCCCTATTCCTACACCAAACAAAAGATTTACTTTGTATCTCGTCAAAAAATTGCGCCTTATTTGGAGCTTTCTCTTTGAAAATCTTCGAGTTACGAAACCACCAAAGAAGCCACCACGTGGTATAGAAAACCCCTTCCAGCATTTGTTTATTTTTCTTTATCATGTGTACCGTATCGAACCAAGCTAGCCACTCATCATAACCATCAAAATCTTCTATAGGGACTTTCCACCATCGAGCAATAGCTTTATAAACTTCGCGAGCCATGCAACACGGGAAAAAAATGAATGCCCTGTAGTTTCAACCCCTATATCACAATTGGGGCAAATTATACTGTTAATAAGGATTCCGCGACGGGAGATATCGAATCTTGTTGGCAGCGAATTAGACACAATTCTCCAAGCTTGAACATTAACCTTAATAGGGACGTATTTGTTCCATCTAGTCTCAAAACTACCACTCTAGATCATCTTCTCCTCAATAACTTTACGAACTGAAGACACAGAAAAATTACCTGATTTCTCCAAATTCCAAGCCCATTGTCAGCATTTTGACTCAGCAACACTGATTTGGAAATACGATCAATGGACATAAATTGTTCGTGCTCGACTCCCCCTCTTGGAGATCTCCTAAATGATTCGAACATATTATTCTGCCTTAACTTATTAGCTACCGTAATGTTCTTACATAACTCTAACGCGTACATGCGAGGGTACTTATCTTTAAGAACCCCTTCTTCACACCAGTTATCACTCCAAAACTGAGTAGTCTCCCCATTACCCAATTTGATATTCACGTGTTTTAAAATGTGGATGCCTTGACTTGACAACACATCCAACTCTTTGATGATACTCTTCCAGCATGAATTAGGCCCGTTCTTAGATTGAGATACTTGCTGAATATTGTTTCCATGAATAGATTGAACTGAACGTGCCTACAATGAATCACTTTGAGAAAAGAACCGCCATACCCATTTTACTAGCAGCCCTCTATTAATAGCATGCAGGCTCGAAACACCAAGCCCTCCTCTTTCTTTGGACAGCAGAACGGTTTTCCAATTCATCCACGCAACCTTCTTACTATCTTGCTCGTGCCCGTATAGGAATTTTCTACGGATCCCTTCAATTGTGTTGAGCACACTCTTGGGCACTTTAAAAATTGAAAAATTAAATATAGGAAGGGAAACAAGGACAGATTTAACCAAAGTCAGCCTACCTCCTATGGAGAGCATTTTCATCTTCCAATGCGACAGTCTTCTCTTAACTTGATCAACAATTTCACCCCACACTTGTTGACGTGACATGTTTTCACCAACTATGGAGCCAAGATACGAGAATGGAACCTTGAGAACTAAACACCCAAGCTGCTTGGAAGCACAATTAATCATCTCTCTATCTACATGAAACCCCGTTAGTTTACTCTTACACATATTGATTCGAAGACTAGAAACTTTATGAAAGCAGTCAAGAACATGAACTAGCGTGGTAATATTACTCTCACTCCATTCGCCAATAAATACGGCATCATCGGCATAAAACAAGTGAGAAAGCTTAACAGAACCATCACCAATTACACACCCTTGAAACATACCTGCATCAACAACACGATTGAAAGACAAGTGAAGGCTTTCCATTACCAAGATGAATAAAAAAATATGAAAGCGGATCCCCTTGTTTAAGACCTTTGCCAAAATCGAACTCTTTCGTAGGACTACCATTCACAAGGATCGACCCCCTCGACGATTGAACACAACACTGAATCCACTTACACCACTTATCTCCAAAGCCGAATTTACTAAGAACTTCATCTAAAAAATCCCACCTAACTGAGTCATATGCTTTTTCAAAATCTACTTTGAAGATTAACATTTGCTTCTTTTTCAACTTGCACCATTAAATGACCTCGTTAAGAATAAAAGGGCCGTCTAGAATTTGTCGATCCGCGATAAACGCCGACTGAACTTCATTAACAATACCATGAATAACACTCACAAGCCTATTTGCTAGAACCTTGGCGATGATTTTGTAAAGACTCCCAATCAAACTAATTGGTCTAAAATCTTTAACCAATTTAGCATTTTGATTTTTTGGAATTAGTGTAATAGACGAAGAATTGCACCCTTTTGGAATATCATAATGAAAGAAAAAATACCGGACTGCTGAATTGACATCTTCTTTAATTATATCCCAATATTTGCGATAGAAACCAAAAGAGAAACCATCAGGTCCAGGAGCTATATCCGTCCCGCAATCCTACACTGCCCTTTTTATTTCCTCCGTAGAAACCTCGGGCTCGATTCTGTGACTTTCCTCAGCAGATAAAACATTTGGAAAATCCATATCGGTAAACGTATTTTTAGGATCAGGTTTACTAAATATTGAGCTAAAATGATCATAAAATTCTTTCTTGACATCAGTAGGACTGTCAATCCAATTTCCTTCGACTAGCACACCACGAACGTTCAATAACCTTCGTTTCTTATTTAGCATCCCGTGAAAAAATCTTTAGTTTTCATCACCTTCTACCGCCCATCTAATTTTGGTCTTTTGAAGGACCTCCATCATATTATTCTTACTGAAATCGTTAAGGTTATTGATGATTTCCATGCGTTTACACATAACATCAGCGTTGGCATTTCCCCTATCAATCTCTGCGTCAATAGTGTCAAGATCATACTTAAGTTTCTCATACGTCAAGAATTCAAAAGATCTACGACGCATATTCCACTCTCGAATTTTACCTTTAAGAAATTTAATTTGCCCATAAGATACCGAATAGGATTAGAATCATTGCCACTATATTCCTTCCAAACACCTTACACCAGGTTACTAAAACCATCCATTTCAAACCACGAATGAAAAATCTTGAACGGAACTGGACCATAGTCAAACGCTATTTCTCGAAGAAGAATTGGACAATGATCTCACAAACATCTTGGTAACGTAAGAGAGTTAATATTAGGAAATGAGTTGAGAAGGTGTTCAGAATTCAAAAACCTATCTAGCTTACTCATTTTTGACCCGGATTTATGACACCATGTAAACTTGTTTCCTCCTAAGCTCACCTCTGTCAAACCCGAATCTAATATAAACGAATTAAACTTACTTGCTTCATAAGCGTTATAACCTGACCCAAAACGTTCGCATTTATTCCTCACTGCGTTAAAATCTCCCATCACAACAATATCACCGTCCCATCTCAGGATTTCTCTTTCTAAGTATTCCCACAACGTGTACTTTTCTATCGCCTCTTGTGGAGCATACACCACGATAAACATGAGCTTTACCCCCGTCGCACTCCAAATACCACAGATCATAACAAAAGATCAGATCTAGTTACATTCTCCTTCTTAAAACAATATGGGTCCCAAACGCATAGAATACCACCCGAATTACCTACAGCGTCACTATGAACAAACTCAAATGACATGTTTCCCCAATAGTTTCTGATAGGTGTGTAAACACCCATCTTTTCTACCACTTAATTACTATAATAACCGGACCAAAACGTGTATTCTATGTCTTTTATGTCGGAATTATGCGTGGTTTGTGTTTTTGTTGTAATTTAGGACGAAATTGTGAAAAGTGGAGAAAACACGAGAATTCACGGGCATTCACGGCTTTTATTGAAGAAAAAGATGAAAGACGAAGTCGATAAGTCAAAAGCGGAAAAAGAACGGAAGTCCAAGACCAATTCTGAAGATTTATCGAAGAAAAAGTCGAAAGACGGAAGTTTATCAAAAGCCGAGAAACTCAAGTCTATTTTATTGAAGAAATTAAAGACGAGTTCAAAAGATATCCCGAGCCACAAGTCCTTAAAGTCCAAACTTAAAAGAAAGATTAGAAGAAAAGGACTAATGACGCAATTAATGAAGATTAAATGAAGGAAGGACTTAATCTTGCAATTAACAAGAAATGAAGGAGGGGAGGAAGCTTCCTAATCCTCCCCTATATATAGATTAGGATTGTTAATCATTTCTTGTTGTTGGCTAACTTGACAAATTAGCTCTTCCATTTTTAATTACCTTGCACCTTTTATTACTTGTCCAATTTAATTACCTTGTCTTGCAATTAATTACCATTTAATTCAAGTAAGTTTTCCTTTTTAATTCTTGTCAAGCTTTATCTTTATCTTGTTAATCTCATTCTTCCTTTCTTAATCCTTGTGTTGATTTGTTTATGTTCATGTTCTTGATTTTGGTTGATTACTTTTAGTGGGTTTTGATTATTGTGATCTTTATTGTTTGATTTATTGATTTGGATTGATTGTTTATGCTTTATATTTGTTTATCTATTTGTTTGGTTTAATCTTTTTGTTGATTTGGTTAAGTTTTGTTAGATCCGTATGTTTTTAGCTTTCCTTGTTCTTCGTATATACCTACTGTTCTTTCTCAGATCAAGCCCTGAAATATTCCGAACAGGAGTGGATCAGCGTGTTCTATACGGAATATCTCACTTTCCGAATAGGTACTTTATTCCGCGTAGCAGTTTTGAAGAAATTGTTTATTCGGAATAATTATTTATTCCGCATAGGGATTTTGAAGAATTTGCTATTCGGAATATCCAGTATTCCGAATAGGGGATTTTTCCGCATAGACCCTTTCTTTCCGAATAGAGTGACTTTCCGAATAGGCCTAACTTTCCGAATAGGTGACAATATTCCGAATAGAGGTACTTTCCGAACAAGGACTTTATTCCGCATAGGGCTGGATATTCCGAATAAACCAACTTTCCGAATAGGGTAATCTTTCCGAATAGGTGACAGTTATTCCGAATAGGCCTTATATTCCGAATAGGGGATTTATTCCGGATAGGGAATTTCAGTTTGTAGTTTTCTGCCTTTTTATTTTTTTTATTTTTCCCGCCTTTTTCCTTAATCGCACTTTAAGTTTATTTGCCTTAGTTTAAGATTTAGTTTTAGTTGCGTTTTAAGTTTGCCTTAGTTAGATTTAAGTTTGCGTTATTTACTTTATTGTTCTTTAATTTTAGTCTTGCCTTTAAATACTTGAACTTTATTTTAATTAGATTTAGATTTACTTTAATTGCACTTTTACTTCAATTGAAATTGCACTTTTTATTTTCAAAACTACAACGACACATCTTTATTTCACCAAAGTTCAACTGAGTCACACATTAAACAATAAGTTTTTCAATTCGAAGAGATTGGTACAACGAATAATTTTCTAACTAGGTAAAATCTTAGTTATCAAATGGCGCCGCTGCCGGCTCTTTTCGTAAAGATCAACAGTTTTTTGTGAGAGACACGTTGCTTTTTGGGACCCGTTCACTTGTGAACGTTATTTTTCTTGCATAAAAAAATTCATAAAAACCATAAAAATTAAACATTTCAAAAATCCAAAAAGATTTTATCTTTCTTGTGTATATATATTGTCTTTGTGTTTGGTTTTGTTTTCTTTTGCATTTTCAGGTGTATGCGTACTAGATCTTCTAACTATCAAGAGCCCGAGCCTCAAGAAGATTTAGATATGGCAGGTGTTAACAACAATAATCAACTACCGCACCTCAATAATAATAATAACAACAACAATGCTCTTCCACAGCCCGATCTTCGGACCATGGAGGAACTTTGTCAACCAACAATGTTTGGACGCGGAGGACCGATTGCGCCGATGCAAATCAACGCTCCTGAGTTTTCGTTGAAGCACCACATGATTCAGCAAGTACAAACAAACCCATTTAGAGGATTGCCTGATGATGATGCCAACAAACACCTCGACAAGTTCATTACAATCACCCAAAGCATGAAGTTGCCTGGGGCCACAATGGATGTTCTCCGCCTACAACTCTTCCCACATACTTTATCTCATCATGCCGAGAAATGGTTTGATCGTCTCCCGAAGAATTCTATTCACACTTGGGATGACATGACTCAACGCTTTCTTTCGCGCTACTTTCCACCATCCATGGTCACAAGCCTTCGCAATCAGATCAGCGGTTTCATGCAAGATCCCGATGAATCTCTTTTTGATGCATGGGAGAGATATAATGTCTTGATCGACCGTTGTCCAAACCACAACATGCTTCCGGTCACCTTGATCGATACTTTCTACAACGGATTGACTTTTCGAGATCGTGATACGATCAATGCAGCCGCCGGTGGCACATTCATGAAAAGGAGACCCGAGGAGTGTAGAGAGTTAATAGAGAACATGACTACTCATCATAAGAACTGGGATTCCTCTGCTTCTTCTAGAAACAACACGAGAGTCAATGTTTCTTCTACCTCAGCAAACCCTGAGATGACCGAACTCACCCGCATGATGGCTGAAATGAGCAAAAGTATTACGCTTCTCGCTTCAAACCAACAACAACATCAAGTTAAAGCGGTTGCTAATCCTTGTGAAACATGTGGCGGTCCTCACTCATACACCGATTGTCCTTCGACACAAGGAAATCCGGAAAATGTGTATGCAGCTTACGGTAATTATTCACCGGAAAATTACCAAGCTAGACAACAAGGGGATAGAAATCTGCTGAGCTACCGTTCAAACAATTACCTTTCACCCGGTTTTTCTCCTCAAAACCAAAATCCCGCAAACAACTACAATAGAAGCAACCAAATCCCACCTCGTGCTTCTAACCCTTATCAACCACCCACCCAACAACACCCACCCATTAATCCCGATGTTGACACAATCATGAGAACTCAAGGTGAGCAAATCAAGAATCTACAGAGCCAAATAATCAATTTGAAAGGAGATATCTTGAAGCAAGGAAATGACATCAGAACCGAGGTTCGTGATAATCTTCAATCCTCTTTCATCACTCAAACTACTGAATTGAAGAATCTGTTGGCTAGTTTCTTGCCTGAAGCTCAACCTTCTTCTTCTTCGGGTTCTCTACCTTCAAACACCGTCACCAATCCGCGAGCTAATGTGAGTGCTATAACTACGCGTAGTGGAACTACCATTGTCACTCCATCTACCCCACCACCATCATCTACACCTCCTCCACCACCATGTATCCCTACTCCTCCTACACCTAGTAATAGTGCACCATTACCGTCTCCGCCTCGTCATAACGATGTATCTCGGAAGGACCCGTCAACATCACAACCGTCACCACCTACACCTTCACCTAACCCTTATCAACCTAGAATACCATACCCTTCTCGTATAGGCAAGACCAATGATCTAACAAAGGAGGACTCGCAAATAACCAAATATATCAATATGATTTCTCAAATGGGATTCAGCATTAGTTTCCTTGAAGCTCTTGTCCACATGCCCAAATTTGTTAGAGCATTTAAGGAATTGCTTAACAAGAAGGAGAAGCTGCTTGAACTCGCCAACACACGATTAAATGAAAACTGCTCTGCAGTTATTCTTAAAGAACTTCCGGAAAAACTTGGAGATCCCGGTCGTTTTGTGTTGCCTTGCGTGTTCAACAAAACTGAAGAATTTACTGCCCTTGCCGATCTCGGGGCTAGTATTAATCTTATGCCACTGAGTGTTTGGAAAACACTATCTTTACCCGACCTCATTCCAACAAAGATGACTCTTGAACTTGCAAATCGCACTCTCGTTTACCCCGTCGGTATAGCCGAAGACGTGTTTATTAAAGTTGGCGCATTTACTTTCCCGGTCGATTTTGTCGTAGTTGATTATGAAATGGACCCTCGTATTCCTTTAATACTTGGTCGACCATTCTTGAGATCCGGACGTGCTTTAGTGGATGTAGCCGAAGGTGAGTTAATCTTAAGAGTCGGGAAAGATTCACAAGTTTTTACAATGGGGCAGCTTACAGGCAAATCCTTTGGAGGCCGAGAATCAGTGAATATGATAAATGTGCTCGATAACTTTACCGTCTATGACAATCCTCTATTCGAGTCTTCCACTGATAATCCACTCTTTGAAGATAATGTGGATGATTCTCTCCCTACTTTGGACGCTTCTCCCATTTTTGATTCTCCACCGGTCTTCGATGCTTATGATGATGATGATTCTAGCTCAGACTCGGATGATTTTGATTGTACTTCTGAGTATCCCGAGCTGCCCACTTTCGATGATTTTGATGAGGCTGATACTCTCTCGAGCGATTCTTCCCATGATGAAGATCCTCCGCCATCACTCGATCCTACTTTGGACGATTACTCATTCGAGGAAGATTTCTCTGAATTTCTTAACACATACTTCCCTCATGAGAGTGATGCACCTCCTTTGGACTTTGAAGATTATCGTCTTGATCCTACTTTGGATTTGAAGAGCATTTTGTCCAAGGAGAAGAAACCGGTTGACACCGAAATCCGTTGCACTTATGATTTGACACCTCTTTGTCCCACTTCTGAGGACGAGGTTGTGCTTCTTTGCGGATCTTCTTCCCACTCGGCTGAGCCGGAGTGCTTTTTTCCCCTGAAGGAAAAGGTGTTCGATCCCGGTATTGAAGTCTTTAAGCCATCTCAGTATCCACCTGATGAAATAAAAGGAAAAATCTTTGGAAATTTTGAAGACATGCTTGCACCGCTTCATACTTGCTTCTACTGTGCTCCATCACTGCTTAAGGGAACCTTGCCACTTCTCTTTTGGCTTGCCTTGTTCGCCTTAAGCTCTTGCTTATTGATGGATGAAAACTATGTCTTCGATCCTGGTGGATATGTTGCATGCTTCTTCCATTGATGATCAAGGTCGAGTCAGGCTCACGACTCGGTAAACAAAAACCAAGCGCTTCTTGGGAGGCAACCCATGCACCTATCTTTTCGCTTTCTTTACCATAAGTGTGGGGGGGGCCCCTTGGATTGCTATTTCCTCTCCTCACTTCTTACTCAGGGATTCGAGCTTCAATGATCCACTCCTGACGATTCTTGACGACCCGTGATTCCGTGTTCTACTTCTTCCCGGTTCTATCCTAAACTCTTTTCGATTCACTATTTTATATTTTCTCAATATTAAAATAGGAATCTCTTTAGTTGTCTTTTCCTTAGCGAGATTTAAACAACGTGCACAATGTCCTAAGTGTAGGGGAGTTTACTCCCACATGCTTAAACATTGAGGACAATGTTTATCTTAAGTGTAGGGGGGACTTCTATCGAAGTTAAGTGGTCTTTTCCTTGTTTTTGTCCTCATTTTAACCGGAAAATCAATTTTTCGACATTTTTCAAAATTTTTGATCTATTTTGGCCTATTAGTTTTTACCTTTGTATAGTTACTTTCTTTCCTTATTAGAATAAATGTTTAATAAGTGGTTTTAATTTTCAATCGTTGTGAATCTTTTGACTCAATCCGAGTTTACTCTAGCTAGTATCCTTAACGTGTTTAAGTCAAGTTTTGCTAGGCTTTTATATAGGGAGCTATAAAACGCGAAAGTCTTAACTCTCACGGGTTAAGAACAAGAACTTTTCGCAAGTTCCTATAATTGATCCTAGAGAGTCGTTTATCAAGGGAACTTTAAGATGCGATTTCTAAACTTGAAAGAGTCTAAGAATTTGCAAGATCCTATAGGCGACTCGAAAACCCAAAACTTTGATTTAATAGGCTAAGTATCCACGAGTCTCATTACTTGAGATTTTAAACTGTGGAGAACGAGAGATGATAGAGCCAATTATAAGTTCGGTATTCTTTCGTGAATTTATGTGAGTTAATTATAAGCCTATTCTCCCATCGCTTGCTAATAAATTTATCTGCTAATAAATAAGGTTGTACGATTTGAAAAGTTACTTAGCTTCTAGCCCAAGATCGTTTAAAAGTTGCTCGGTAATGACGAGAGTTCATAGCCAAGGCATAACTTATGAAGCGGGGCGCGAAGATTGGCGAGTCCGAAAAGGCCCTAACAAGGCATGAGGGCTATGTTTTGTTGCTAAAGATCCAAAAGTGATGTGAAGAATCATTTATCGAAAATCAATATGAAGGATCGAGACACACGACGAAAAGCAAAAACTCCCCAAAAGTCATGGAGAAGTGTATCCGAAAAGACCCTAACAAGGTATGAGGATAAATAGATCCAAGTCAATAAAGGAGGCGGATCGTTGTATATCAAAATCCAAAATAAAGATTGGAGAAAAATGAAGAAGTTGTGGTCCATATATGAAGAATCTCTTAAAAATTCCAAGTGAAGAAATTCCAATTATGAAGAGAAGACCATTATTTCATAAACGTCTCTCAAGATTTGAAGTATGAAGTCGCTGCCAAATATCGGCCCGAGAAAGGTCTCAAATCGCGAACCAAGTTATGCCAAGATATGAACTTTCTGATATCCCGAGAAGCAGTTTTAAAAGATTTGGTCCTTTAGCTAACTATTGATTAAATCGTGCACTTTATTTTCAGACTTAATAATTATCTAAATAAGTCAAACAATGCATCTTCGTGATCATTCAAGACAAATAATAAAATATAAGAGATACCCATAGGACTAAGGGAGTCTAAGTGAATAATTGACCCACATGAGTTCGTGTTAGTTTACTAACTTATAATAGCAATGATCTCGTTTTTTAGCTTGGTTTGGAGAAAGTGAAAAGTTGAGGATGATGATTATTCATGACATTTTCAAAACCCAAGGTATGCTTTTAATTTCTTTGCTTTGCATTTTTATCTCTTTAATAAAGGCCAATATGGATTGATTATGATGAAAAGTGTAAACATGCTTTGTAACTAATGCATTGCATGAGGACATTGCAATGGTCAAGTGTAGGGGATTTGATAGGTGTGTAAACACCCATCTTTTCTACCACTTAATTACTATAATAACCGGACCAAAACGTGTATTCTATGTCTTTTATGTCGGAGTTATGCGTGGTTTGTGTTTTTGTTGTAATTTAGGACGAAATTGTGAAAAGTGGAGAAAACACGAGAATTCACGGGCATTCACGGCTTTTATTGAAGAAAAAGATGAAAGACGAAGTCGAGAAGTCAAAAGCGGAAAAAGAACGGAAGTCCAAGACCAATTCTGAAGATTTATCGAAGAAAAAGTCGAAAGACGGAAGTTTATCAAAAGCCGAGAAACTCAAGTCTATTTTATTGAAGAAATTAAAGACGAGTTCAAAAGATATCCCGAGCCACAAGTCCTTAAAGTCCAAACTTAAAAGAAAGATTAGAAGAAAAGGACTAATGACGCAATTAATGAAGATTAAATGAAGGAAGGACTTAATCTTGCAATTAACAAGAAATGAAGGAGGGGAGGAAGCTTCCTAATCCTCCCCTATATATAGATTAGGATTGTTAATCATTTCTTGTTGTTGGCTAACTTGACAAATTAGCTCTTCCATTTTTAATTACCTTGCACCTTTTATTACTTGTCCAATTTAATTACCTTGTCTTGCACTTAATTACCATTTAATTCAAGTAAGTTTTCCTTTTTAATTCTTGTCAAGCTTTATCTTTATCTTGTTAATCTCATTCTTCCTTTCTTAATCCTTGTGTTGATTTGTTTATGTTCATGTTCTTGATTTTGGTTGATTACTTTTAGTGGGTTTTGATTATTGTGATCTTTATTGTTTGATTTATTGATTTGGATTGATTGTTTATGCTTTATATTTGTTTATCTATTTGTTTGGTTTAATCTTTTTGTTGATTTGGTTAAGTTTTGTTAGATCCGTATGTTTTTAGCTTTCCTTGTTCTTCGTATATACCTACTGTTCTTTCTCAGATCAAGCCCTGAAATATTCCGAACAGGAGTGGATCAGCGTGTTCTATACGGAATATCTCACTTTCCGAATAGGTACTTTATTCCGCGTAGCAGTTTTGAAGAAATTGTTTATTCGGAATAATTATTTATTCCGCATAGGGATTTTGAAGAATTTGCTATTCGGAATATCCAGTATTCCGAATAGGGGATTTTTCCGCATAGACCCTTTCTTTCCGAATAGAGTGACTTTCCGAATAGGCCTAACTTTCCGAATAGGTGACAATATTCCGAATAGAGGTACTTTCCGAACAAGGACTTTATTCCGCATAGGGCTGGATATTCCGAATAAACCAACTTTCCGAATAGGGTAATCTTTCCGAATAGGTGACAGTTATTCCGAATAGGCCTTATATTCCGAATAGGGGATTTATTCCGGATAGGGAATTTCAGTTTGTAGTTTTCTGCCTTTTTATTTTTTTATTTTTTCCGCCTTTTTCCTTAATCGCACTTTAAGTTTATTTGCCTTAGTTTAAGATTTAGTTTTAGTTGCGTTTTAAGTTTGCCTTAGTTAGATTTAAGTTTGCGTTATTTACTTTATTGTTCTTTAATTTTAGTCTTGCCTTTAAATACTTGAACTTTATTTTAATTAGATTTAGATTTACTTTAATTGCACTTTTACTTTAATTGAAATTGCACTTTTTATTTTCAAAACTACAACGACACATCTTTATTTCACCAAAGTTCAACTGAGTCACACATTAAACAATAAGTTTTTCAATTCGAAGAGATTGGTACAACGAATAATTTTCTAACTAGGTAAAATCTTAGTTATCAAATGGCGCCGCTGCCGGCTCTTTTCGTAAAGATCAACAGTTTTTTGTGAGAGACACGTTGCTTTTTGGGACCCGTTCACTTGTGAACGTTATTTTTCTTGCATAAAAAAATTCATAAAAACCATAAAAATTAAACATTTCAAAAATCCAAAAAGATTTTATCTTTCTTGTGTATATATATTGTCTTTGTGTTTGGTTTTGTTTTCTTTTGCATTTTCAGGTGTATGCGTACTAGATCTTCTAACTATCAAGAGCCCGAGCCTCAAGAAGATTTAGATATGGCAGGTGTTAACAACAATAATCAACTACCGCACCTCAATAATAATAATAACAACAACAATGCTCTTCCACAGCCCGATCTTCGGACCATGGAGGAACTTTGTCAACCAACAATGTTTGGACGCGGAGGACCGATTGCGCCGATGCAAATCAACGCTCCTGAGTTTTCGTTGAAGCACCACATGATTCAGCAAGTACAAACAAACCCATTTAGAGGATTGCCTGATGATGATGCCAACAAACACCTCGACAAGTTCATTACAATCACCCAAAGCATGAAGTTGCCTGGGGCCACAATGGATGTTCTCCGCCTACAACTCTTCCCACATACTTTATCTCATCATGCCGAGAAATGGTTTGATCGTCTCCCGAAGAATTCTATTCACACTTGGGATGACATGACTCAACGCTTTCTTTCGCGCTACTTTCCACCATCCATGGTCACAAGCCTTCGCAATCAGATCAGCGGTTTCATGCAAGATCCCGATGAATCTCTTTTTGATGCATGGGAGAGATATAATGTCTTGATCGACCGTTGTCCAAACCACAACATGCTTCCGGTCACCTTGATCGATACTTTCTACAACGGATTGACTTTTCGAGATCGTGATACGATCAATGCAGCCGCCGGTGGCACATTCATGAAAAGGAGACCCGAGGAGTGTAGAGAGTTAATAGAGAACATGACTACTCATCATAAGAACTGGGATTCCTCTGCTTCTTCTAGAAACAACACGAGAGTCAATGTTTCTTCTACCTCAGCAAACCCTAAGATGACCGAACTCACCCGCATGATGGCTGAAATGAGCAAAAGTATTACGCTTCTCGCTTCAAACCAACAACAACATCAAGTTAAAGCGGTTGCTAATCCTTGTGAAACATGTGGCGGTCCTCACTCATACACCGATTGTCCTTCGACACAAGGAAATCCGGAAAATGTGTATGCAGCTTACGGTAATTATTCACCGGAAAATTACCAAGCTAGACAACAAGGGGATAGAAATCTGCTGAGCTACCGTTCAAACAATTACCTTTCACCCGGTTTTTCTCCTCAAAACCAAAATCCCGCAAACAACTACAATAGAAGCAACCAAATCCCACCTCGTGCTTCTAACCCTTATCAACCACCCACCCAACAACACCCACCCATTAATCCCGATGTTGACACAATCATGAGAACTCAAGGTGAGCAAATCAAGAATCTACAGAGCCAAATAATCAATTTGAAAGGAGATATCTTGAAGCAAGGAAATGACATCAGAACCGAGGTTCGTGATAATCTTCAATCCTCTTTCATCACTCAAACTACTGAATTGAAGAATCTGTTGGCTAGTTTCTTGCCTGAAGCTCAACCTTCTTCTTCTTCGGGTTCTCTACCTTCAAACACCGTCACCAATCCGCGAGCTAATGTGAGTGCTATAACTATGCGTAGTGGAACTACCATTGTCACTCCATCTACCCCACCACCATCATCTACACCTCCTCCACCACCATGTATCCCTACTCCTCCTACACCTAGTAATAGTGCACCATTACCGTCTCCGCCTCGTCATAACGATGTATCTCGGAAAGACCCGTCAACATCACAAGCGTCACCACCTACACCTTCACCTAACCCTTATCAACCTAGAATCCCATACCCTTCTCGTATAGGCAAGACCAATGATCTAACAAAGGAGGACTCGCAAATAACCAAATATATCAATATGATTTCTCAAATGGGATTCAGCATTAGTTTCCTTGAAGCTCTTGTCCACATGCCCAAATTTGTTAGAGAATTTAAGGAATTGCTTAACCAGAAGGAGAAGCTGCTTGAACTCGCCAACACACGATTAAATGAAAACTGCTCTGCAGTTATTCTTAAAGAACTTCCGGAAAAACTTGGAGATCCCGGTCGTTTTGTGTTGCCTTGCGTGTTCAACAAAACTGAAGAATTTACTGCCCTTGCCGATCTCGAGGCTAGTATTAATCTTATGCCACTGAGTGTTTGGAAAACACTATCTTTACCCGACCTCATTCCAACAAAGATGACTCTTGAACTTGCAAATCGCACTCTCGCTTACCCCGTCGGTATAGCCGAAGACGTGTTTATTAAAGTTGGCGCATTTACTTTCCCGGTCGATTTTGTCGTAGTTGATTATGAAATGGACCCTCGTATTCCTTTAATACTTGGTCGACCATTCTTGAGATCCGGACGTGCTTTAGTGGATGTAGCCGAAGGTGAGTTAATCTTAAGAGTCGGGAAAGATTCACAAGTTTTTACAATGGGGCAGCTTACAGGCAAATCCTTTGGAGGCCGAGAATCAGTGAATATGATAAATGTGCTCGATGACTTTACCGTCTATGACAATCCTCTATTCGAGTCTTCCACTGATAATCCACTCTTTGAAGATAATGTGGATGATTCTCTCCCTACTTTGGACGCTTCTCCTATTTTTGATTCTCCACCGGTCTTCGATGCTTATGATGATGATGATTCTAGCTCAGACTCGGATGATTTTGATTGTACTTCTGAGTATCCCGAGCTGCCCACTTTCGATGATTTTGATGAGGCTGATACTCTCTCGAGCGATTCTTCCCATGATGAAGATCCTCCGCCATCACTCGATCCTACTTTGGACGATTACTCATTCGAGGAAGATTTCTCTGAATTTCTTAACACATACTTCCCTCATGAGAGTGATGCACCTCCTTTGGACTTTGAAGATTATCGTCTTGATCCTACTTTGGATTTGAAGAGCATTTTGTCCAAGGAGAAGAAACCGGTTGACACCAAAATCCGTTGCACTTATGATTTGACACCTCTTTGTCCCACTTCTGAGGACGAGGTTGTGCTTCTTTGCGGATCTTCTTCCCACTCGGCTGAGCCGGAGTGCTTTTTTCCCCTGAAGGAAAAGGTGTTCGATCCCGGTATTGAAGTCTTTAAGCCATCTCAGTATCCACCTGATGAAATAAAAGGAAAAATCTTTGGAAATTTTGAAGACATGCTTGCACCGCTTCATACTTGCTTCTACTGTGCTCCATCACTGCTTAAGGGAACCTTGCCACTTCTCTTTTGGCTTGCCTTGTTCGCCTTAAGCTCTTGCTTATTGATGGATGAAAACTATGTCTTCGATCCTGGTGGATATGTTGCATGCTTCTTCCATTGATGATCAAGGTCGAGTCAGGCTCACGACTCGGTAAACAAAAACCAAGCGCTTCTTGGGAGGCAACCCATGCACCTATCTTCTCGCTTTCTTTACCATAAGTGTAGGGGGGACCCCTTGGATTGCTATTTCCTCTCCTCACTTCTTACTCAGGGATTCGAGCTTCAATGATCCACTCCTGATGATTCTTGACGACCCGTGATTCCGTGTTCTACTTCTTCCCGGTTCTATCCTAAACTCTTTTCGATTCACTATTTTATATTTTCTCAATATTAAAATAGGAATCTCTTTAGTTGTCTTTTCCTTAGCGAGATTTAAACAACGTGCACAATGTCCTAAGTGTAGGGGAGTTTACTCCCACATGCTTAAACATTGAGGACAATGTTTATCTTAAGTGTAGGGGGGACTTCTATCGAAGTTAAGTGGTCTTTTCCTTGTTTTTGTCCTCATTTTAACCGGAAAATCAATTTTTCGACATTTTTCAAAATTTTTGATCTATTTTGGCCTATTAGTTTTTACCTTTGTATAGTTACTTTCTTTCCTTATTAGAATAAATGTTTAATAAGTGGTTTTAATTTTCAATCGTTGTGAATCTTTTGACTCAATCCGAGTTTACTCTAGCTAGTATCCTTAACGTGTTTAAGTCAAGTTTTGCTAGGCTTTTATATAGGGAGCTATAAAACGCGAAAGTCTTTACTCTCACGGGTTAAGAACAAGAACTTTTCGCAAGTTCCTATAATTGATCCTAGAGAGTCGTTTATCAAGGGAACTTTAAGATGCGATTTCTAAACTTGAAAGAGTCTAAGAATTTGCAAGATCCTATAGGCGACTCGAAAACCCAAAACTTTGATTTAATAGGCTAAGTATCCACGAGTCTCATTACTTGAGATTTTAAACTGTGGAGAACGAGAGATGATAGAGCCAATTATAAGTTCGGTATTCTTTCGTGAATTTATGTGAGTTAATTATAAGCCTATTCTCCCATCGCTTGCTAATAAATTTATCTGCTAATAAATAAGGTTGTACGATTTGAAAAGTTACTTAGCTTCTAGCCCCAGATCGTTTAAAAGTTGCTCGGTAATGACGAGAGCTCATAGCCAAGGCATAACTTATGAAGCGGGGCGCGAAGATTGGCTAGTCCGAAAAGGCCCTAACAAGGCATGAGGGCTATGTTTTGTTGCTAAAGATCCAAAAGTGATGTGAAGAATCATTTATCGAAAATCAATATGAAGGATCGAGACACACGACGAAAAGCAAAAACTCCCCAAAAGTCATGGAGAAGTGTATCCGAAAAGACCCTAACAAGGTATGAGGATAAATAGATCCAAGTCAATAAAGGAGGCGGATCGTTGTATATCAAAATCCAAAATAAAGATTGGAGAAAAATGAAGAAGTCGTGGTCCATATATGAAGAATCTCTCAAAAATTCCAAGTGAAGAAATTCCAATTATGAAGAGAAGACCATTATTTCATAAACGTCTCTCAAGATTTGAAGTATGAAGTCGCTGCCAAATATCGGCCCGAGAAAGGTCTCAAATCGCGAACCAAGTTATGCCAAGATATGAACTTTCTGATATCCCGAGAAGCAGTTTTAAAAGATTTGGTCCTTTAGCTAACTATTGATTAAATCGTGCACTTTATTTTCAGACTTAATAATTATCTAAATAAGTCAAACAATGCATCTTCGTGATCATTCAAGACAAATAATAAAATATAAGAGATACCCATAGGAATAAGGGAGTATAAGTGAATAATTGACCCACATGAGTTCGTGTTAGTTTACTAACTTATAATAGCAATGATCTCGTTTTTTAGCTTGGTTTGGAGAAAGTGAAAAGTTGAGGATGATGATTATTCATGACATTTTCAAAACCCAAGGTATGCTTTTAATTTCTTTGCTTTGCATTTTTATCTCTTTAATAAAGGCCAATATGGATTGATTATGATGAAAAGTGTAAACATGCTTTGTAACTAATGCATTGCATGAGGACATTGCAATGGTCAAGTGTAGGGGATTTGATAGGTGTGTAAACACCCATCTTTTCTACCACTTAATTACTATAATAACCGGACCAAAACGTGTATTCTATGTCTTTTATGTTGGAATTATGCGTGGTTTGTGTTTTTGTTGTAATTTAGGACGAAATTGTGAAAAGTGGAGAAAACACGAGAATTCACGGGCATTCACGGCTTTTATTGAAGAAAAAGATGAAAGACGAAGTCGAGAAGTCAAAAGCGGAAAAAGAACGGAAGTCCAAGACCAATTCTGAAGATTTATCGAAGAAAAAGTCGAAAGACGGAAGTTTATCAAAAGCCGAGAAACTCAAGTCTATTTTATTGAAGAAATTAAAGACGAGTTCAAAAGATATCCCGAGCCACAAGTCCTTAAAGTCCAAACTTAAAAGAAAGATTAGAAGAAAAGGACTAATGACGCAATTAATGAAGATTAAATGAAGGAAGGACTTAATCTTGCAATTAACAAGAAATGAAGGAGGGGAGGAAGCTTCCTAATCCTCCCCTATATATAGATTAGGATTGTTAATCATTTCTTGTTGTTGGCTAACTTGACAAATTAGCTCTTCCATTTTTAATTACCTTGCACCTTTTATTACTTGTCCAATTTAATTACCTTGTCTTGCACTTAATTACCATTTAATTCAAGTAAGTTTTCCTTTTTAATTCTTGTCAAGCTTTATCTTTATCTTGTTAATCTCATTCTTCCTTTCTTAATCCTTGTGTTGATTTGTTTATGTTCATGTTCTTGATTTTGGTTGATTACTTTTAGTGGGTTTTGATTATTGTGATCTTTATTGTTTGATTTATTGATTTGGATTGATTGTTTATGCTTTATATTTGTTTATCTATTTGTTTGGTTTAATCTTTTTGTTGATTTGGTTAAGTTTTGTTAGATCCGTATGTTTTTAGCTTTCCTTGTTCTTCGTATATACCTACTGTTCTTTCTCAGATCAAGCCCTGAAATATTCCGAACAGGAGTGGATCAGCGTGTTCTATACGGAATATCTCACTTTCCGAATAGGTACTTTATTCCGCGTAGCAGTTTTGAAGAAATTGTTTATTCGGAATAATTATTTATTCCGCATAGGGATTTTGAAGAATTTGCTATTCGGAATATCCAGTATTCCGAATAGGGGATTTTTCCGCATAGACCCTTTCTTTCCGAATAGAGTGACTTTCCGAATAGGCCTAACTTTCCGAATAGGTGACAATATTCCGAATAGAGGTACTTTCCGAACAAGGACTTTATTCCGCATAGGGCTGGATATTCCGAATAAACCAACTTTCCGAATAGGGTAATCTTTCCGAATAGGTGACAGTTATTCCGAATAGGCCTTATATTCCGAATAGGGGATTTATTCCGGATAGGGAATTTCAGTTTGTAGTTTTCTGCCTTTTTATTTTTTTATTTTTCCCGCCTTTTTACTTAATCGCACTTTAAGTTTATTTGCCTTAGTTTAAGATTTAGTTTTAGTTGCGTTTTAAGTTTGCCTTAGTTAGATTTAAGTTTGCGTTATTTACTTTATTGTTCTTTAATTTTAGTCTTGCCTTTAAATACTTGAACTTTATTTTAATTAGATTTAGATTTACTTTAATTGCACTTTTACTTTAATTGAAATTGCACTTTTTATTTTCAAAACTACAACGACACATCTTTATTTCACCAAAGTTCAACTGAGTCACACATTAAACAATAAGTTTTTCAATTCGAAGAGATTGGTACAACGAATAATTTTCTAACTAGGTAAAATCTTAGTTATCAGTTTCTAACACTAAAGTCATCAATAGTCTCCATTTTAGTTTCTTGTACAGCCAAAAAATATACCTTATACTTGTTACACATCTCCTTAACCTACTCTCTTTTAGCCTTTTTACCAAGGCCTTGTATATTAAGAGATATGAAATTCATTTAAACAATTCCTTCACTCCTTGTGCTTCAATGATCTCCGCCATATTATTCATAAATCCCTCCATTTTATACCCCATAACTTGTCCAACCTTAACAACGTCATCTAATAATTGCAAAATGGAACCTCCAGTTTTAGGTGTCTCGGATTTTTTGAAATGACCTGATGAGACTGAATCACCTGCTTCATCTTTATGTTTTGCTTTCTTACTATCCTTCTTGCTACATGTTTTGCTGTTATTTGATCTCAGTATGTCACCTTCCTCTTGTGTATATCCAGGAGGATGAGTGTATGTACTCGCGTTGCCATTACTGCCAATATCATCTGCTTTAGCTTTTTTGGATGTGTCATTGAGGATGGGGTATAATTCAAATGGATCTTCAGATTCCACCACGGTTTCCTTAATCTCTCCTTCTTCCATCACATTATCTTCTATATTCTGATCTTCTCCAACATCTTCTCCAACATCTTCAGGTTCACCAAATATATTAGAGTTTTGGTTCTTTCCACCTTCATCATCGTGGATATCATCATCCTCTTCCTCTTCTTCTTCATCAACTGTAAAATCAGGAACCCAGCCTGGTGTTTCTTTCACACGTATCCAATAAATTTTGCCTCGGTGGATAATTTTGAAGTCAAATACTCCTCTCATGTGAAGTATAAATACATAGTCTCTTGGAGTGGAAACACGAATCCTCTTGGTCATCAACACTAAGGAGAACTCCCCACCTAGTGATATTATACTTTTGTGTGTATATGTTCGTTCACGATTCTCTTCGAATTGATCATGGTTAAAAGTGGACGAATTGTTCTTGGTGAATAAAAGGGGTTTTGGTATTCTATTTCTACTAAAAGGGTGAAAGCGAAACGGAATAAAAATAAGCTAAAAACGATATCCAGAAAAATGACACTTTTTGTAAAACTAGAAAAACTACAAATCAAAAATAAAACCACTCGTTCGGAATAATTCACTCATTCGAAATATTAGCTTGGTTCGGAATAATAACCTTCGTTCAGAATAACTGCTTCACTTGGAATATTTAGCTCATTCGGAATAAATGCTTCACTCGGAATAATATGCTCGTTCGGAAAAAGATGTTGGTTCAGAATAAATTCCTCACTCGGAATAATTTGCTTGGTTCGGAAAAATGCTCACTCGGAAAAAGATGTTGGTTCGGAATAATAACTTGTTCGGAATAATGCTTCGTTCGGAATAAAATAGCTTGGTTCAGAAAAACTTGTTCACTCGGAAAAAACTGTTGGTTCGGAATAAAAAGGTTGGTTCGGAATATAAGCTGGTTCGGAATAATACTGGGAAAACAGAAAACGAAAACTAGGGGAATAGAGGCACGAATTTAACTAAAACTAACCAAATCAATCCCAAAGATTAAACAAAACTAACCACTAAACATCTACTAATGATAAACCATCAAACCAAATCAATAAAACTAACAATAAAAACCTTAATCAATCAAAACGCACTTAATAGAAAAAAAAACTATAAAAACTCAAGAACACAACTCAAATCAATCAAACAAGATTTATTAAACACTTAAACATCCAAAACAATAAGTTTTCTTGAATCAAAATCAATAAAAACACAAAACCCACATGATTTTAGGAAACCAAAATCAACCAAATCAAAACTTAAAAACTTAGAATCAAAAAGAAAGGAAGAACAAGATTAATAAGAAGCTTTAATTAAAGATAAGGATCAAACAAATAAAGTTAAAAATCAAACTTACATAAACATGAATTAGAAAGATGGAAAAATGAAAGTTGCCAAACACCCTAATGGTGTTGGTTTGTCTACGAACCAAAAAGAAAAGAAGGAAAAAAATAAAACTAAAGCTAACTCCCAAAATGTGTGAGGTTGTCTTCTATTTATAGGCCTTATGAATGGGTTGGTGAGTGGGCTTTTCTCCTTTCTTTTTGTCTACTCATCTCTTTAATAAAGTTGACGTTTTCGACTTCGATTCGGGATTTTTCGATGAATAATTATAACTCGTCTTTTAATTTCTTCGTTTAATAGACTTGAGTTCTTCGACATATATAAATCTTCCATCTTTGGTCCTTTTCTTCGATAAATCTTCAAATAGGCCCATTGACTTCAAATCTTTTGCACTCTTGGACTTTAGACTTCGTCTTTCGTCTTTTTCTTCGATAAAACTCGTGCAATCCCGTGTTTTCTTTAATATTTATCCGTTTGGCTCTGAAACACAACAAAAACACAAACCACGTATAATTCCAAACAAATGACATTAAATAGGCGTTTTGGTCTCGTTTTAGCAAGCAATAAGTGGTAAAAGGATGGGTGTTTTCACACCTATCAAATCCCCTACACTTAACCATTGCCATGCCCTCATGCAATGCTATAGATTAAGGCAAAAACATTACACTTTTCTCATAGTCAATCAACCTTGGCCTTATTAACATAAACTACTACTACTAGAAACGAAAATTTAACCACTATAAGGAAATAAAAGCTTTAGGGAAATAAAAGGGATAGAAAACAATTTTTACTTGGAAATAGCTACATGGAAATAACTCGCAAAGAGATCTAAGACTTACATTAGGGCTTTGGTGCTATGAAGATTTATCACCGTCAAGTTTCACGTTCCCCAAACTAAGCTTAAAAACGAGATCATTGTTATTATAAGTTAGCAAAACAAACACTAACACACATGGCTTAATTATATACTTAAACTCCCTTATTCCTAGGTGTATCTCTTATATTTTATTTTTGTCTTAGAATGATCATGAAGATGTATTTTTGGACTTATTTCGTAGTTTATTTAGGCTGAAAATAAAGTAGGACGATTTGATTAATATTTAGCTAAAGGACAAAATCTCTTAAAACTGCTTCTCGAGACCTCAAAAAGTTCATATCTTGGCATAAATCGCTTCACGATTTGAGACCTTTCTCGGACCGATATTTGGCATGTACTTCATACTTCAAATCTTGAGAGACGTTCTTGAGATGATGGTCTTCTCTTCATTTATAGAGTTTCTTCACTTGGAGTATTTTGAGAGATACTTCAACTTTGTTGACCACGACTTCATCATTATTTCTTCAATCGTTAATTGGGATTTTGAAATACAACGATCCGCCTCTTTTTCGGATTTGGATCTATTTATCCTCATAACTTGTTAGGGTCTTTTCGGATAGACTTCTCCATGATCTTTATGGGAGTTGATTGCTTTTCGTCGTGCGTCTTGATCCTTCATATTGATTTTGGGAATAATGCTTTTCACATCATCTTGGTTCTTTAGCAATATAATGGAATCCTCATGCCTTGTTAGGGCCTTTTCGGACTCGCCAATCTCCGCGCCCCGCTTCAATAAGTTATGCCTTGGCTATGAACTCTTATCATTACCGAGCAACGTTTAAACGATCTTGGGCTAAAAGCTAAGTAACTTTTCAAACCGTACGACCTTACTTATTTCATTTATTCATTTAAGGCGATGGGAGGAAAAGCTTATACTTACACCAAGTGTGCTTATGCAAGAATACCGACTTATAATTGACTTATATCATTTCTCGTTCTCCACAATTTAAAATCTCAAGTAATGAGACTCGTGGATGCTTAGCCTAATAAACCAATTAAGGTCTACATGGTTAAGGATACTAGCTAGAATAAACTTATATAAGTAAATTCGGGTTGAGTCAAAATAATCACAACGGGCCTAATATATCAAAGACTTCTAAACTAGCTAAACCACTTTATTAATATTTTGATTTTTCTATATTTTTGACTTTATTATGGGATATATACATATGATAGCAACGATAAAAGGAAAGAAATAAAAGACATAAAAATTTAAAAATTACTACTACATGGCCAAAGTTAATTAAAAATTTGAAAAATGACAAAAAAAAAACGATTTTCCGGTTAAATGAGGACATTTTAATGGAGAAGTCCACTTATTACTTCGATAGAAGTATCCCCTACACTTAATATAAACATTGTCCTCAATGTTTAAGCATGTGTGAAAAGGCTCCCCTACACTTATGACATTGTGCACGTTGGTTAAATCAAGCTAAGAAAGAGACAACTAAAGTGATCAATTTCAAGTTTTATGTATGTACAAAATTGAATCACGATAGTTGAGAGATAGAACCGGATTTGTGGATAACACGGGAGCATGGTTCGTCAAAGGTTCCAAAAGTGCAATTATCCCTGCAATCACATCACCACACAAACAAAAACAACCTATATAGCTCCCCCTACACTTATGTTGAAAAACGGAAAGGGGGGGATAGATACTCGGGTTGCCTCTTGAGGAGCGCTTGTTTTTGTTAACCGAGTCACGAGCCTGACTCGGTCCCGAATTAATTCAAAGGAAAGGTGGAAAGGGATGGAATCATCTCATGAGAGATGTCCTCTCCAAAGAACAACTTCACTCGTTGGCAATTCACCTTAAAATTAGGTCCATTAGGCTGAGCTAGCTCAATAGTTCCATATGGAAATATATTAGCAACGGTGAATGGGCCGGACCAATGAGATTTCAGTTTGCCCGAAAAGATTTTCAACCGAGAGTTAAAGAGTAAAACTTTATCTCCAACTTGGAACTCTCGGTTCTTAATCTTGGAATCATGAATGAGCTTGGTCTTCTCTTTATAGATCAATGAGTTCTCATAAGCTTCATTCCTCAATTCGTTAAGTTCGTTGAGTTGGATTTTTCTCAAGTCGCCGACTTTGTTGATGTCGAAGTTAGCCCATTTCAAGGCCCAATAAGCCTTGTGCTCCAACTCAATGGGGAGGTGGCATGCTTTCCTGTACACAAGACGATATGGTGTACAACCAATCGGAGTCTTATATGCGGTACGGAAAGCCCACAAAGCATCATCAAGTTTATCGTCCCAAGAGGCACGATGCTCTCCTACGGTTCTCTCCAAGATTCGTTTAAGTCCACGGCTGGACACCTCGGCTTGGCCATTCGTTTGTGGATGATACGCGATGGAAAGTCGGTGATTGACACCATACTTAGCCATGACTCTTGCGAATCGATCATTGCAAAAATGAGTCCCGCGATCACTAATAACAGCTCGAGGCACACCGAATCTAGCAAATAGTTGTTTCAAAAAGGTAACAACCACCCTCGCATCGTTAGTGGGTAAGGCTTTCGCTTCAACCCATTTAGAAACATAGTCAACGGCTACGAGGATGTATTTGTTCCCTTTAGAATATGGAAATGGCCCCATAAAGTCGATGCCCCATACATCAAAGATTTCACATTCTTGTATGAAATTTTGAGGCATCTCATCTTTATGTGTGATCTTGCCTTGGCGTTGGCAAGCATCACAATTTTTAACCATTTCGTGAGCGTCACGATAAATGGTGGGCCAATAAAATCCTGAGTCAAACACTTTCTTCGCGGTGAAGTTGGGACCAAAGTGACCATCGGTGGGTCCTTTGTGGCAAGCTTCTAGAATGTCTAGAGCCGCGGGTCCATCAACACACCGGCGAATAATCAGATCAGCGCATTGTTTGAAGAGATACGGGTCATCCCAAAAGTAAGTCTTAACATCTTTAAAGAACTTCTTCTTTTGTTGGGATGTTAACCCGTCGATGAGAATTCCACCCGCCAAGTAGTTCGCAATGTCCGCAAACCACGGGGTCTCATCAAGATTGGAATTAATAGACATTAAGGCCTCAAGGGGAAAAGAGTCATTGATCTCTTGATTCAGATGATCCCCTTGATAAGGATCCTCAAGTCTACTTAGATGATCCGCGGCTAGGTTTTCGGCTCCCTTCTTGTCACGAATTTCAATTTTAAATTCTTGAAGGAGAAAAACCCAACGAAGAAGTCTTGGCTTAGAATCTTGCTTGGTTAACAAGTACTTCAACGCGGAATGGTCCGTGTATACGATGGTGGTGGATAAAACAAGATAGGGGCGAAATTTTTCAAAGGCATAGACAACAGCTAAAAGATCTTTTTCGGTTGTCGTATAATGCAATTGAGCCCCTGTCATTGTTTTGCTAGCGTAATGGATCGGTTGGAAATGTTTGTTTATTCTTTGTCCCAAAATCGCTCCAATAGCAAAGTCGCTAGCATCACACATCAACTCGAAAGGTAGCTCCTAATTAGGGGTAACCAAGACCGGTGCCTTAGTTAGCTTATCCTTAAGAAGATTGAAGGATTCAATACACTCTTTAGAAAAGATAAAGGGAGTATCTTTTTCCAAGAGGTGGGTCATCGGGCGAGCGATTTTAGAAAAATCTTGGATAAATCA
Source organism: Glebionis coronaria (assembly GCA_025667525.1). Lineage (NCBI taxonomy): Eukaryota > Viridiplantae > Streptophyta > Magnoliopsida > Asterales > Asteraceae > Glebionis > Glebionis coronaria. Next base: position 285,600,700 of record CM046877.1, on the reverse strand, counting down.
ATGATAGAAGCCCGCATGACCCAAGAAACTTCTCACACCCTTCACGGTTGAAGGTGGAGGTAATTTGGCTATGACATCAACTTTAGCACGGTCCACTCGAGACCGGCTTTTGTAATTTTATGTCCTAGCACAATACCTTCTTTTACCATGAAATGTCATTTTTCCCAATTTAGAACAAGGCGAGTGTCTTCACACCGCTTAAGCATGCGTTCTAAATTGGCAAGCAAGAAGAGAATGAGTCCCCAAAGACCGAGAAATCATCCATGAAGACTTCCATGGTTTGCTCAACCATGTCATGGAAGATAGCCAACATGCACCTTTGGAAAGTCCCGGGAGCATTGCATAAGCCAAAAGGCATTCTTTTATAGGCAGATGTTCCGTAGGGACAAGTGAATGTTGTCTTCTCTTGATCTTGGGGATCGATGGGTATTTGGAAATAACCCGAGAAACCATTTAAAAAGAAGTAATATTCATTACCCGCTAAACGTTCAAGCATTTGGTCCATAAAAGGAAGGGGAAAATGATCCTTTCTCGTGGCATCATTGAGTTTCCGATAGTTTATACAAACTCTCCACCCAGTAACGAGACGAGTAGGAATCAACTCGTTGTTTGCATTGGGCACAACGGTGATTCCGCCTTTCTTAGGCACACAATGGACCAGACTAACCCATGGTGAATCCGAGATAGGGTAGATCGTTCCCGCATCAAGAAGTTTGATAACCTCTGTTTTGATAAGGTCATGGATCTTGGGATTCACCCTTCTTTGATTTTAAATAGTGGGTTTAAAATCGTCCTCCATGAGAATTTTATGTGTGCAAAAGTGAGGATCAATTCCACGAATATCGGAGATTTTCCAAGCAATAGCTTTTTTATGCTTCTTGAGAACTTCAATGAGACGAGTTTTCTCATCGGCTTTTAAGTCCTTAGCAATGATAACGGGAAGTTGATCAATGCCATCTAAGAAAACATACTCTAGATGAGGAGGTAAGTCCTTAAGCTCAAGAGTAGGAGGATCCTCAATAGATGGTGTAACTAATGATGGATCATCATTAGTCACCTCTTTAGGAGAAGGAGGAGAGAAAGAGTCCTCATTAAGAAGTTTATCAATGGTACGAATGTCTTCTTCCTAATCGGTGGGAGAATCATCATATTTAAGATCGATTGTACCTAAGCTAGATTCAAAGTCATCCAAAAGAAAATCACTTTCTCCAAAAGGAGTCAATGACGGAGCAATTGAGGCAACGGTCTCAACATTGGGAAGAGAAGAAAGAATACTTTTGCAAGCATCATTAAAGTGTTCTTCACAAGCCTCATCAAGAACATCAATACAATTAACACTCGTATGAATAAGGCTGTTTAGAAATCTTACCCATGTTGAAGACAATTTGATCGTCACCAACTCTCATGATAAGTTCGCCCGCGTCTACATCTACGAGAGTGCGACCGATCCTCAAGAATGGACGTCCTACAATCAATGGAACACGTGGGTCTCTCTCGTAGTCAACGACAACAAAATCCGTCGGGAAGGTGAATTTGTCAACGCCAATGAAGACGTCTTCGGCTATCCTTACTGGATAAGCAACCGTACGGTTAGCTAATTCCAAAGTCATTTTGGTGGGGACTAACTCGGGGAGAGATAATTGCTTCCAAACACTTAATGGCATTAAGTTTATACTAGCACCTAGATCGGCTAGGGCCATGTAATTCTCTACTCTCGGGAAGTTGCAAGGAATTAAGAAGCAACCCGGATCACCAAGTTTGGTGGGCAATTTCCTAAGAGAACCGCGGAGCAATTCTCATTAAGTTGGGTCTGAGAAATGTCAAGAAGCTTCTCCTTGTCACTAAGAAGATCTTTAAACATCTTCGCATATTTGGGCATGTGAGCGAGAGCCTCAGCAAAGGAGATGTTAAAATTCAATTGTTTAAACATTTTAAGAAAGTTAGAAACTTGAATATCATCCTTGCTTTTAAGCTTCTCCTTCCTCAACCTTGAAAGATAAGGTATATCGGATGAAGAGGAAGGCTTTCGAATAGTAGGATCACTCACATCCTTGGGTGGTTGGGGAATGGGGTTAGAAGGGAAAGGGGTTTAGGAAAGTTGTTCTTTTTCCTTAGTCACAATCACGGGAGTAGGTGTAGGAAGCTCGGGTTCCGTATAACCTTTTCCACTGCGAGTGGTGATTCCTTTCATCTCCCCTCTTGTATTAGCAACGGTGTTACTCGGAATAGAACCCGAAGAAGAGGGTTGATTACTTTGGAAAAACGAAGCCATCATATCACATAAATCATTTGTTTGGCTGCTCAAAGAGGTGCGCATATCGGCTCGAAGATCATTCCCTTGTTTCGTCATATCGACCTTCAAAGTAATAATCTGGGTCTGAAGATTTTTCACCAACACGTCATTTGTCCGCATGTACGTTTCAACCTCGTGGTTGAATACAGTGGGTTGCGTAGGAGGGGGTGCTTGATAAGCAGGTGGTTGGTATGTAGCGGGTTGGTAAACGTGATTATTATTTTGAGGTGGATATGGTTGTCTTTGGGGTGGAAATTGGCTGGGAGGTCGAGGTTGGCTTTGATTGTTTCGGTTAAGGTTTTGTTGTTGGTTTTGGTTTGTAGGAGTAAAACCGGGTGGGGAAAGAAAGTTGGTGGAACGATAACTTAGCAAGTTACGGTCTCCTTGAGGGTGGGCTTGATAGCCTCCCGAAGAATAGTTACCGTATGCTGTGTTAACGTTTTCACAAACATAGTCTTGGGTTGAAGTACAATTATTGTAAGAGTGAGGACCCCCGCATAGTTCGCATGACTGACTCATAGCATTAACTTGGGCATTGATGCTTTTGGTATTGTTAGCGGTTTGTAGAGCAAGTGTTTCAACAAGCGAAGTAAGCTTATCAATTCTCTTGTCGCTCTCACTAGTACTGGCACTAGCCACATTATTCCGAACACTCTTAGTTTGCACTTTAGACTTGTTCTCAATAATATCCCACGCGGCATTAGAAGTCTTAACCAAAATGTTACCCCCCGAGGCACTATTTAGTGAATTTTGGTCATTCATGCTTAAACCATTGTAAAAAGTGTTATATTGGTGCACTTTGGTAAAACCATGTTGTGGGCACTTTCTTAAAAGTTCCTTAAAACGGTCCCAAGATTCACTAAAAGTCTCATCGTACTTTTGTTCAAAGTTAATGATTTCATTCCGCAAAGCGGTAGTACGTGAGGGTGGGAAAAAGTAGTTGATGAATTTGGTCTCTAAATCCGCCCACGTAAGAATACTTTGTGGCGGTTCCTTTGCAAGCCAATGACGGGCTTGTCCCTCTAAGAAGAAAGGAAAAAGTTGCAAGCGGATTACCTCTTGTGAGACCCCATTGTATTTGACCGTATTAGTGAGTTGAAGGAACCTTTTGATATGGTCATGAGGATCATCAAGTGTACGCCCCAAGAATGGTTGAGCATAGACCATTTGAATGAAGCCGGATTTGATCTCAAAGTTGTTGGCTCCAATCTCGAGTATGACAATAGCATCGGTGTTGCCCTCTACGTGCGCTTGCAAAAGCTCGATCATTGGACGGTTATCCATTGTATTAACAACAGGAGGGTCGACAACCGGAGGTTGAATGATAGTAGCTTGAATGGATTTCTTCTTGCGTGATCGGGTACGCATACACCTACAAAAGAAAAATAGAGCAGAAATATTTTTGGTTTTTTATGTTTTTTATTTTTTTTTTTGATTTTTGAAAATTTTATATATTCTTTTAGGATTTTTTTGAAATTTTAATCGTTGAAAATAACGTTCACGGGGAACGGATCCTAAAATCCAATTTTTCTCACAAAAAACCGTTAATCGTTACGAAAAGAGCCGACAGCGGCGCCACTTGATATTATACTTTTGTGTGTATATGTTCGTTCACGATTCTCTTCGAATTGATCACGGTTAAAAGTGGACGAATTGTTCTTGGTGAATAAAAGGGGTTTTGGTATTCTATTTCTATTAAAAGGGTGAAAGCGAAACGGAATAAAAATAAGCTAAAAACGATATCCAGGAAAATGACACTTTTTGTAAAACTAGAAAAACTACAAATCAAAAATAAAACCACTCGTTCGGAATAATTCACTCATTCGGAATATTAGCTTGGTTCGGAATAATAACCTTCGTTCGGAATAACTGCTTCACTCGGAATATTCAGCTCATTCGGAATAAATGCTTCACTCGGAATAATATGCTCGTTCGGAAAAAGATGTTGGTTCAGAATAAATTGCTCACTCGGAATAATTTGCTTGGTTCGGAAAAATGCTCACTCGGAAAAAGATGTTGGTTCAGAATAATAACTCGTTCGGAATAATGCTTCGTTCGGAATAAAATAGCTTGGTTCGTAAAAACTTGTTCACTCGGAAAAAACTATTGGTTCAGAATAAAAAGGTTGGTTCGGAATATAAGCTGGTTCGGAATAATACTGGGAAAACAGGAAACGAAAACTATGGGAATAGAGGCATGAATTTAACTAAAACTAACCAAATCAAACCCAAAGATTAAACAAAACTAACCACTAAACATCTACTAATGATAAACCATCAAACCAAATCAATAAAAACTTAATCAATCAAAACCACTTAATAAAAAAAACTATAAAAACTCAAGAACACAACTCAAATCAATCAAACAAGATTTATTAAACACTTAAACATCCAAAACAATAAGTTTTCTTGAATCAAAATCAATAAAAACACAAAACCCACATGATTTTAGGAAACCAAAATCAACCAAATCAAAACTTAAAAACTTAGAATCGAGAAGAAAGGAAGCACAAGATTAATAAGAAGCTTTAATTAAAGATAAGGATTCAAACAAATAAAGTTAAAAATCAAACTTACATAAAAATGAATTAGAAAGATGGAAAAATGAAAGTTGCCAAACACCCTAATGGTGTTGGTTTGTCTACGAACCAAAAAGAAAAGAAGGAAAAAAATAAAACTAAAGCTAACTCCCAAAATGTGTGAGGTTGTCTTCTATTTATAGGCCTTGTGAATGGGTTGGTGAGTGGGCTTTTCTCCTTTCTTTTTGTATTCTCGTCTCTTTAATAAAGTTGACATTTTCGACTTCGATTCGGGATTTGTCGATGAATAATTATAACTCATCTTTTAATTTCTTCGTTTAATAGACTTGAGTTCTTCGGCATATATAAATCTTCCATCTTTGGTCCTTTTCTTCGATAAATCTTCAAATAGGCCCATTGACTTCAAATCTTTTGCACTCTTGGACTTTAGACTTCGTCTTTCGTCTTTTTCTTCGATAAAACCCGTGCAATCTCGTGTTTTCTTCAATATTTATCCGTTTGGCTCTGAAACACAACAAAAACACAAACCACGCATAATTCCAAACAAATGACATTAAATAGGCGTTTGGTGTCGTTTTAGCAAGCAATAAGTGGTAAAAGGATGGGTGTTTTCACACCTATCACCTAGCTGCAATGCGTTTAAAAGACTTAACAGTCCATAGCTTAAATGGAATCCCCTCTGTTTCAACCCATGCAATTCTTTTATCAACCTGAAAATCTAGACAAGCGTCCTTTACTATTGAGAACCAAGACACAACACTAACATTCTCTTGAAACTTCTTTCGAACCTCCTGGATAGGGAATGTAATCATACTCCAAAATTCTCCCAAATATTTGATATTAATGCTAACAAATCCTTCGTTTGCCATAGCCACTTGTATGTTAGCCAAAGACGCGAACTCCTTGAACCTTCCAAAAAGTGCACACGAAAAATCATTAGAAACCAAACACTCATCACCCAAAAGTAATGATAGAGAATTATCATTCTTCTCGCCACTATTATCCTTAACTCTAGAGACGATTTTAACATATGACTTATGAGCATTAGTAGCATCGTAACCATTTACAGCTTCAGGTGCACTGCGGAACGAAGGATTACCCTCACTATTCTTACTTCCCCCATTTGTACTATTTCTTTGAAACCTGGATAAGTTAGAAAACAACTTATAGCTTCCTATCCAAATAGTGCACAAATTATTTGCCAACCTCTCCGCATTGAACACATTAATAAAACGAACAAATCCAAACTTCTTACCATTCTTCGTTCTCTTATTGGGGATGAAGGAATCTACCACATGCCCGTACACCTTACAGTAATTGAACAGCTCCTTCGCAGTTGTTCCGTCGAGGAAATTAGTAACAAACATTGTTGTTGAGATTTTTGACACATCATCTTCTTTAGACCTAAACGAACTCATTGAAGCGAATGAATATGCAGAACCCAAAAACCCAGGCAGACCTTAAACACCAAAACAAAGCCACTCTTAAAACTCTTGTCGATCCCCGATAATAATAAACTAAAAAATCACACAAGAAACAAGAATATTCTTATGTTATGATGAATACTATGCCAGAAAAGGAAATCCTATTCTCCACAGCTACGAACCACAACACAGAATACCTTGGGTCTGTTAAACTCAATAATCGATTATTATAGAGCGAATGGGGAATAAACAAGAGTGAGATCTGAATTGGATTTAAGGGAGATCTACAAAAAACAGCGAAACAAAGAAGATCTAAAAATCCAAAAAATGATCTTTATGACTCCGGATTACTAGTGAATAAAGAAGCTCGTTCTGGATCTTAATCGCAAGGATGATTCATAGACGACAGGTTATTTAGACTCACGAATTAACGGAGGGTAGTGGATCAAAGATGGGTTAGAAGATCAGAAATCGTCGTCGCCATTTTTAGGGTTTCAACCACACTGTTTCTCTTAATATACTCTCCTACCACACTTCGATTGATTGATAATTACTTGAGTACAATGAAAGTAAAACCTATATCGAACCTTAACCTAGAGGCCTCCTTTTATAGATTAAGGAGCCTTGTACAAGAGTACGTATCAACTATTTTAGGTAAAGATAAATATAGCAAATACAATATTAAACATATCTTTACTAAACATACAAAACGTGTAGACTAGTCTTTCATCAGTGATTGACTTTCTTCTTGTCAGCGCTTCAATAACTCTTATCAGCGTCCTTCTGTCAGCGCCCAAATATCTCTTGTCAGCGTCCAAAAGTCTTCTTGTCAGCGTCCCAGTAACTTATTTATTTTTAGTCCCAACAGATGCATGTATAGTTCTTTCAAACCTACGTAGAGGAATTATTTCTGGTGGAACCGCCAGACTTTCTGGTTCTATAGGAATTTATTCGCTAGTGTTTTCAGAAGGTAATGTATCTATATGACTCTCTTCAAGATCATAATTTCTCCCACTAAATTCTTGATTTACAAGATCACTTTCAAGGAAGTCTCCATACCTAGCAACAATAACCTTGTTCTCGGGTGGATAATAAAAGTAGTAACCCATAGTTTCCTTAGGGTATCCTACAAAGATACATTTCACAGATCGTTGTTGGAGTTTATCACCTGAGTCATGTTTCACATACGCCTCGCAACCCCAGACCTTTAAATAAGACAAATATGGCGTTTTGCCATGCCATAGTTCATATGGTGTCTTATTAACCTTCTTCGTGGGAACCATATTTAAAATGCGAACCGAAGATCCTAACGCATAGTCCTAAAAGGATAATGGTAATGTTGTAAGATTAAACATAGATCGCACCATATCTAATATTGTACGATTTCTCCTTTCGGATACACCATTTTGTTGTGGAGTATAGGGAGATGTAAGATTCTGAACAATTCCGTTCTCACTTAAATAATCTTTAAACTCTTGACTTAAATATTCACCACCTCTATCAGAACGAAGGGCTTTAATCTTCTTTCCTAGTTGCAATTCTACTTATGCTTTAAACACTTTGAATGTTTCAAATACCTCATGTTTATGTTTAAGTAAATAAACATAACCATAAATGCTATAATCATCCGTAAATGTTAAGAAGTAGCTAGCACCTTTCCTTGACACATGTCTAAGTGGTCCACACACATCAGTGTGTATTAAACCAAGTAGATCAGTAGCTCTTTCAATATTACTATTAAAATGTTTCTTGGTCATCTTTCCAGAGATACAAGACTCACATTTATCAAATGATTCATCATTGATATTTTCTAAAATCCCTTCACGTTGAAGCTTTTGTATGCGTATCTTCCCAATATGGGCAAGTCTACAATGCCAAAGATAAGAAGAGTTCTTGTCAAACTTTCTTTTTTTACTCATGTTAAAGACAGAACTATTATTATACTTTGAATTATCATGCATGTCTATTTCAAACACACCATTCACAAATATTGCATTAAAATAGAAAATACCATATTCAAAAACAGAAATTCCATTATTATAAATAGTGTGAACAAATCCAAGATTCAACAAACAAGAAAAGGAAATAACACCCCTAACAATTGAAGGTGCATAATGACAATCGTTCAAAATTAGTACTAAACCTGAAGGTAAAACTAAATTAAACGCTCATATAGCTTCAACAACTGCTTGTGCTCTATTGCCCACTTGTAGATATTGTTCCCCATAGGATAGCTTCCTTCACAGCTTAAATCACTGCAACGTATTAAAATAGTTAATACCGCATCCCGTATCATATACACATGAATTTAACTTGTATGGAAATTAAATAATCCAATCATAAATAAGTTACCTGAAGCTGCAACACTTAACTCAGACTTCTTCTTCTTGCTTTCTCGCAACTCATCGAGGTAAAGAGGGCAATTCCTCTTCTAGTGACCATTGGTGCCGCAATGGTGACAAGTCTCATCCTTTTGAGATTGATTCTTCTTGACAAAGTTCTTCTTAGGTTTCTGATATGTCGCAACTCGCTTGCCCTTATCAATATTGCCTTTGCATTTCATCTTTTTGTTCCCTTGCAGTTTTGGCTTAGTCACTCTACCCTTTTGTATGGTTAGTACTTAAGGAGTAGAGGTAGACGACTTGTCCTGTAACCCTTTTTCATAGTCAATGAGCATTGCATGCAAATCATTAACTGTCTTCCCCGTGCAATGCATATTATAGTTCCTAACAAAATCATTAAAGTCCTTGTTAAGGGACCTATTGATCAAGTTAATCGCCATATGTTGATCATAGGGTTTTCCAAGTGCGATGAGTTGTTCCATGTAACCTCTCATTTCCATGTAATGTGCACTTATGGATTTCCCAGGGATTTGCTTACAGCTATGCAAAGCATCTACTAAGTCGTAAATCTCCACACCTTGGGGATTCTTAAACATTGCCTTGAGTTCATCAAGCATACGCTTTGGAAAAAATAGCTCAAACTTCTTTTGAAGTTGAGGTGACATTTTCCCAAGCATTAAGCAATCCACATCAGAGTGCTTCTTAACTTCAACAGCGTGGGTAAGCCTTTCGGCTTCAGAAGCTCCTTCAGCAAGGTCAGCCGGATACGGCTTGGACAAGTAATCAATAGTACCCGCTACTCTCAGAACAATTCTTAGGGAGCGATACCCATCATTGAAGTTTTGGCCAGTAAGTTATGGACGATCAAAGAAAGTTTTGAACACCGAACTTAAAGCTTTGTTATCGGGTTGAGCCATTTCTACAGAAATAAGTTCAAACTATTAGTACTTTCGATAAATACTTTCAAGAAAATAAAATTACCCCTTTAAATAAATTAACCATAGTATTTTCCTTGAATCCTAGAACATATATTGACATAGATCCATTACATCAGTTGATCTGCTAGTAATTAATGCATTCAACATAGTGACTTGTCGAACAATTCAATTAACAAACAATTTGCAATTTCTAAATATTTAAGGGATTTACATTGGCAAAAACTTTTGCATTGTAAGCATGTTTCATCCCTTCTGAATGCCTTAAGTTTCCAGATCTCACTGAGTAACTTAATTAAGTCATCTAATCTAAAGAACGTAAAACTATCATGCGAATTCTCATTCTATGAAAGTTTTTTTCCATCACAACATCGTCCAAAAATATCATATGACGACATAGTAATTTCAAGTGTTCGTCAATTAGATAGCATTCGACTTAAATTTAAGGGTATAAATTTTGATGTCAAAATCAATGTATGGAGAAGCATGCATACAACTCCATAGCATAAGTTTAATAAAACATTTAGTAAACTTTTTCAGGAGACTAAATTTCTGCATATATTATGTTGAGGATTGGTTAAACCATTTAAAGAGTTACCTACAACTATTCACAACGTACTTTTTCTAGAACTCGGCTAAAGCACAAAGCAATAACCTTATTCATTGTGTTTCGGATGTGAATTTTCAGTATATCAACCTTAAGGTATAATAATAATAATCATAGGTAATTTCAATTTGAAGCACAGGCGAGTCGGGAATTTGGTCAGCGAAAAATGGCGTAACACCTCCTTCCTTAGCCGGGTACAAGACCAGCAGCGCGTTATACCCACTTTATAGTTTGTCAAAAGGAGTAGGCCGTTAAATTATTATTGCAAATTACCAATCAACACAAACCTTATGTAATTTAGATCTCAAAAAGAATCTTAATTTTAATATGATTTAGTCCATACTACTTTTCTTCTTAAAAACCCTTGCTTACAACAATTCGTACAACTTAACAAAAACAAGTAAAAACTAAATCATAAACACATAATAACAATTTATATGTGCAATAAATAAATCAAATAGCCACATGCATACGATTTATTCAATAAAAAAACATCAAATCTAGGTTTTTATATTTATATAAAAGTCTTCCCTAATTCTAGATTTATTGAATCAAATAAACAAGTAACACATAAAATCATATAATCATACAATTTTATGATCCATGAAAACATGCATGTTCATCACGGATCCATCCAAATCTCTTAACAATTAAATCTCTAGGGATCGTAACCTTTAATTTACATGACATAACAATTAATCATGCAATTTAATGTAAAATTATACAACATGTAATTTAGGGTTTCAAAAACAATTTTTTAATAAAATTCGGCCAACCCAGTTTAAAAAACAAAACCCTAAAATTTTAAGAAATCGTAAAAAACATGTAGTTTTAACTCAAAACGATTATTAGTTTAAAAAAACTTTAGATTTCGATAATTATAACATGTTAAAATGGCTCTCGATGCCACTGAAGGTTTATTATCTACATAACAATTATTAAAACCCAAACAAAGATCAAAGCACATATTGCGAAAGCGATTTAACAAGATCATAATAACACATTTATAATTAATCAAATTAGGGTTACATACCTTTTAGCTATGACGATTCCATAAGATAAGAACGAAGCACCAATATAAAGATAAAATCGTATCACCAAGATATAGTCTAAAGTAAGACTATATTACGTTTTTGTACATACGTAATACAACGAGCTAACCGTAAGTCTAGTACTGTAAACCGAGCTTCAACGTCTAGTAGAAAATCTAGCAAACAACCGTAAAGAGGCGTTAGGACTAGATTATAAGCTATACCAAAAAACCAAACAAAAACCCTAAGGGTTCGTTTGGCTTGAGATCGCAAGAGGGAGAGAAAAAGAGATGTGGTGTGTTGAATTATGAGGGTGAGTGTGTCTTTATATAGGCCTAGCAATTCTTGTAGCGCAAGTAAAACGAATACAAGGAAAGTTTTTTCCTTCCCCCTTGACCTCTCCAACCGACGGTCGAAACACCCCAAAGGGGTGTTTCAGAACCTTATTTTCCTTTTCCTTTTTATTCCACAACGCTCGTTAATACTTAACTCTTAATTATTAAATGACCGTTAAGTTATAGCTCGATTTAATTTAATAAATATAATAAATACATTTATTAAATAAATTAACTCTTTACGTATTGTGCGCAATCCCGTAATCTCGAGTTCGATTAACACACGACTATTAAATATAAGTTCATAAACTTTCATTCTTGTGCTTGGGATTTTATTAAATTACATGTTGTTGTGGTTGATTGGTTTCATGTTGTATGGTTTTCTCATTGTATACCTCGGCATGCTATCATATGTGGCTCGTTATCCAGCAGAAGATGAAGACGCAAGACCGACAGAGGCAATGGAATGTTTGTCATAATATCCACTTTAATCTACTTTCACGCCCTTTGTGTGATACGATCCTTGATTCTCACTCTCGTTTTTTCCTTGAATGTTTTTTTCTCTATGCAAGTTTGGTCTGAGGTTTAGGTTCTTTCCAGTATTGATGTTATTTCCCCTCGGTTAATTGAAGTAGTTTTGTTCCTCATCCTCATATCCAAGGGTCATTCGGCTACAAGTGTTGTCTCGCGACTCTCCTTCGCTACTACTACCTATTGTTTATAGAATGAACTAAATTTAAGATGATTCAGGAAAAAGACATCTACTGTCCATCAACTACTTGAAGTTATTGTTTCTACGGTTCATTTAAGTAGCTCCTCGTGCGCCTTTATTACTTGATAAGTGGAAGATTCAAAGCTCAATTACGGTTCAAGACGGGAGTTACAGGTGAGGGTTGTACTTTGTTTTCCATTCACCAAAGTTTCTCTTATTGGGTTTTTTGCCGAAGGTTTTTTTAAAGAGGCAGCCTCATTCTCTTTTGCTCCCCTTATCTTGTTGTTGGATGGCGAGGAGTTAGCTTTGTTACATGATATATCTTGTTTGTTCAGCCGTTTTGGTACATGTAATGTGATGTAGTGTGTAGTTAGTATTTGTTTGTTTGATGGTCCGTCAAAAACACCTTAGCTATTATTAAATAGTTATGCTAGAGGTTAATGTAATCTCTTAGCTACATTTCATATCTATTTTAAGTAGGGTTAATATAACACCCCCACAAATGCTATGCGCAGCGGAACTACAACATTTGGGTGCTACGTAGTTATCATCACACATAAGCTATATTAAACGACTCAAAGAGACGTAAAAGTTTAAACATAAATTAAAGATTGATTAAAACATCAAAGTCTACAGTTTTCCAAATCCCAAGATAATGCAAAACAGAGTTGCGTTTAGGTCCCCACTGAATCTCAACCCAAAAGTACACTTTCGTTCACATGACATAATATAAAAGAGTTTTAAGTTAAATAAGGGAGGAAAAACAAAGTAGACCGCCAAGCCACAACAACTTCCGTCCTCGCATGCTCCACCGCTATCAATCTTGGTTACCTGAAACACATGCTTAAAATCGTCAACACAAAGGTTGAGCGAATCTATAGGTTTATCAAATCATAAGTTGAACATAAGTATTAAAAACCAATCATGATCATTCAATAGCATTGTCGTACTCACAATCTATTTTCAAGGTTATGACAATTGTGTTTAAGCTCATGACACTAACCCGTTAACTCAATCACCCGCGTAATAATTACCAGCGTAATTCAGATGAAACCAGTGCCCCTACTAAAGGCATTAGTTGCAATTATACCTTATCTCTCATACAAGATAATCTACCGCAGAACTTACTCAACGTACAACTTCTCGGTTAGCATTGGGTCGTTAGCCCCGTAGTACTAAAAATTGTATAAGCGGCTATTTTCAATCCACACTAGGATTAAACAATAGTTAATAGTTCATGAAATTAGGACCTTTTGCAACTAGGTACTCAACACAATTTCGAGGCAACATTCAGGTCCAACAATCATTCATGACTTATGTTTATTTTCATTTAAATAGCATGTATCCCCCTCGCGGGTAAAATCATTTGAAATAAGTAAAGAGCGAGGCTATAGACTCACCTTAAGTAGTAGTGGTAGTATTAGTAACTACGGCGTAAACGAAATCGATCACCGACGATGAGGATGCCCCGGGAAATCAAATACAACACCTAACGAATAAACACGTAATGAATCAACACATTCAAGTACCTTCAAGTATTGTATGTACATATTTAAGAACACTCAAGTTTCATATAAACTCACGCCAAAAATCCATACAAGTGATATTTACTAGACACGTCCAATTTTATACTTTATTAGAACTATTGCGCATTTTACAATTCTGCCGGTACATACCAAATGTACGGGCTGTTTTACCCCACTTAGACCACTCCTAAAAATATGAGAAAATTTGTAAAAATCACTTATAATCTGTAGAAACCCCACACCAAATTTCATAAAAAGTTTTCACTTCTAAGACCCACTGCTCAACACATCTCTATACCTTAAAATTTTGGACAGATTTGCACCTTCCAAGTGCAACTCGACTTTGACTTATTTAGTCAACTCAACTTGAAACGCCAACTCCTAAACTTGAAAATATACTCTTTTATACAGGTTTAGGACCAAACAACAACTTCCAAACATTTTTAGAACTCTAGTTACAATCCTAGACATTCGACCTATATTTTGACAAAAACCCGTACCTTGTGATTTTCATCACCCGGTACGCCTCAAACTTTAAAATATCATAACTTTTGACTCGGGATGACTTATAAGCTCAATTTTATACCAAAAGAAAGCTAAAAAGATCCTCTACAACTACATCCTATTCTTAGGACCTGGACAAAAATTTAAAACCACGAAAATACCCTCTAAACCTGCTGTCCAAAAATCACTCTTCCAAAATCACCTTTACACTTGTTTTCAATCAATTCCATCTACTCCTATACCCCTAATATCATCATTAAACTATCTTAATTAGATCATAACATCCTAGTCACTTGTATGAATCAACCTTTATCAAAACCCATTTCATAAAACCACACATGCCATGTAATTAAATAAATTAAAAATGATAATAACAAGGAAATAGAACCATACCCACAAGAAACAAGATCAAACACTCAAGAACACCCAAACCCCCAATAAATTCGTGGGTTTTGGGGCTGTAGAACATCAAAAACATAAACCCCCATCTTGATTAATTGGTTATCTTCACTCCTAAACACAAGATTTAAACATACATTAAGAAAAATTAGATCAAAACCCACTTGTTCATAAAAATAATTTTTTTGTAAAAATTAAAGATGATGCATGTTTGAAATTATTGGTGGGATTCACTTACATGATGATTATAAACATGGGTCTTTGATTGGTTTTTCAAGAAATCATGTTTTGTGGTGGTTTTTGGTGGTGTTATGGTGGCCGGCGGCTAAAGGAGTGAAAAGGGAAGAACCCTAATTTTTTTTTTTGAATGAAAAATGAGGGTGTGTGTGCATACTCCTTCCTTTTGTAAAAATTGGAGGGACTAAATTTGACAAGCTAGCTTTATTTTGGCCTTACTAATAAACGACCATTTTAAAGAGCGGGATTATGACTAGTAGTCGGTTTTAAATTTTTACGAGAGTCGGGTTTAGTCCCGGCTACCTCAAAATACCTTTAAATGGTTCAAACGCACACAAAACGATTATACATATGGTTCCGACTCGACTTAACACGTAATAAAAAAATAAAATCTCAAAAAAAAACTCAAATATCGATCAATCGATAATAAAAGGTAAATTTTGGGCATCCGTCGGTATCGTAGTCGTCATCGGTTCTTCTTAAATCGTCAAACGTTAAATTACGACCGTAAACGTTGGTTTCAACTTAAACCGTCAAATAAATCCACGATAAAAAAATTCTTAAAAATTTCAAAAATATACGTAAAATAGGATTAAATAAATGGCGTTGGGCTCGGGATATCACATCCACAAGTGAGCCACAACTTAAGAGAGATGCTCATACTGAACAGCTCTTGAGACAATAACTTAGCATCATACGGCACTTTCACTGGTATTACATCCTCCCCTCCTTAAGGGAGCGACGTCCCGGCGCTCTTCGGTTCTTATACCGCATTTCGTACTACTAGAAAGATGAGGGTACTTCTTACTAAAGAGGTATTCACATTCCAATGTGGACTTCAGTTCACGTCTCGGGTTCCATCACACCTTCACAATGAGTGTTATACCTTGCTTCGATCTCTTAACATCTCGATCTATCCGTAGCCTCCCAAATCATTTCAAGTCCATTCAACTGACTTTTTCCTACTTCATTCTATCCAACTGGCGATTCACATTTTCATCAACATATTTCTTCAAATGTTGCATCTTCATTGTTAACTTGGTAAATGTCGTTGTACAAAGGTACTACCAACGGCAAGTGTCGATCTCAACAACTATCAAAATCAATTACACACGTTCGGAGCATGTCTTCCAACTTTCGAATCGTCCTTTCACTTGGTTCATCGTCTCATAAAAATAATTACTCACAAAGAAAATCGCACGGATCGCACCTAACCCCATCGAAAACGTTCAGAATATAAAAGACGAAGTAATTAATACTAGTCATACAAAATCACCTTAATCGCAATATTATGTACATACAAACCTGTTTCGTCAAAAACGAATTCATCGATACGGTAATCATTCGACGTATACATAACTCTCTCGAAAACATCACAATCCAATCAAACACAAAAGCCATAATAAAACACATACAACCACATTACGACATGTTTGCAACATAGCCAAACCATGCCAAGCCAATCAATTTAATCAAGTTAACTCATGCTTGCTAATCAGCCAAGCCATGATAAAATAAGAATATTTGACATGATTCTCGGATGAGTCCAGTCAAAAGAAAATTGCAATATTATGAAGATTCACGAGCTTGCTAGCTATGGATGCATATTCATAAAGGAAATAAAATACTTACATGTGTCCTCGTGGGATGCTCACACACGGATCCATACCCAAGAAAAAAATTATAACAATATTACAAGAACACCGTTCACAGTTAAATATAAAAAGAAATATATTACACGGCACATGTTCTCCATGATCGGACTTCATTCGACAATGTCGTCTCAAGTTCTCACAACTTACGATCACTCGACCATATCACTTACCACATAAATACATAAAAGGCAAGGGTTTACCACAAAACCATTAACTATGGCTATCTATCGTTTAACCATCGATAATCAAGGATGGTTGAGTCAAGCAAAGAGGATTCCTCACTTAAATAAACGAAGACGGCAATGGAATTGTCTTCCAACTACCGATGCACAGATGGTAAACTTCAACAGTTTATCGCGTGTCGTTAAACATATCAAAAGAACGAGAAAAGAAAATAAATAAGGTACAATACGTTTGATGCAGGAGAAGTCTTCTTTATTTCCCTCAGAGTTATTCGAACTCGGAGTTCCTCTACTTCGGCAGTCTCCTATTTTTGTTTAAATTTCTCCTGAGTGTCGGTACGAGTCCCTTTGGTATTTCATCAACACCCTCGTGATTCCGATGAAATTCGCACGTTACACACACACATAAAAACATTTCCCTGAAATTACTCAGCCAAGGTGACTTACTAAGTCGACGCCAAACGAAAGAAAAGATTTCAATGAAACACAAGAAAATTAAAAATTTTCTTTAAGAATCAAAGAAACTACGACTACTTGCAAAAATGATCCACCATTTTAAAAAGAAACGTTCTCATCCAAACGTTTATCAAAACACTACAAGTTTTAAGATGACCAATTTGTTTGACACGATAGTGCCCTTCCTAAACTATGCATAATTAGCCAGATCATGCATACTTAAGGATCAAGCAACAACAACCAACAAAACAGGACTCTTCCCGAATTATGCCTAGTTAGCTAAGCTGTGCATAATTGAGGGTCGAGTGATGACGCAAACATTATTATTACATACCAAATATGACCACAAAAGCTTTCGACATAATCTTCAAAATAATTAAATTATTTGAAATGGAATCTGAAATGGGAAAATATTGTTACTATCGTTTTAGAAAACATATCAAACATTTTTCGTCCACTTTGGGAACATACTTTTACTTTGCCTTTTTTTATGAGAAAATAAATAAATAATTAAGTAAATAAATCGACACCATTTACATTTGGTTAAACGAAACATTTCACACTCACACATATTTTCAAAATAGACTATTCACAAAATAACAGTAAGGTGGTTCAAGATTAAAGATCATTGCAAGCACAACAAGAAATAAAATCAAAAATCAATGAGATCGAACAAGGTAAACGAGCAATATAATTGCCAACTAAAAATTTAACTACATTAGAAATGAAAATACTTCAAATATATGACAAAAGTCTCAGGATAACGACAGCGATCTACGAATACATGGAGTAAAAATCGAATATCAACACAAGCGTAAAAAAATAAAAATAAAACAACGATCATAATTCCCATCGTCTCGAGTGGCACACACATTCCACCAAGGGTATACGGGGGGAGAAGAATAATCACTTGGTTAAATAGAAACAATTTCACCAGGAAGATCGAGTTCTTTCACCTCTACAATTTGATAAAGCGGCTTCGCCTCCTCGCTTTTGTTCAATATAAATAAATAACCAATTTAATGAAGATTTATAGCATCATTCAAGTAAATACAGAATTTTAGGTTCCATTAACCGAAAGAAGAAAAGTTACGGCGTTCATGAACATGACACAAATACACCGGGTAACATACCCTCATTATCAAGTACTAGCGAAATAGTAGTTTTAAAATAAATATAATAATAATGGTTTCATATCATGAAAAATATTAAAATGGACAGTCACATGATGAATCAAGTTTAGATACAAACTCATAAAGTCAAAGACGGGATGTCGGACGATCGAACCATCGTGACTCAAAACATTATATATACATCTTAAGAAAATAATACAAATAGGCGTGTGTTGAGTAATCCATTTGCGTATTATAATTAGTGTTACCTTGTACATTGTAAAAGCGAGCATTCACACATTTTTAATTTGTGTTACACCATTAAAGAATTTATACCTTTCATCTTTCAATCTTTATAAAGTTTTTATTTCTAGAAAAATTACAATCTCTAGGTAATTATTAACATTAGTAGATGCGGTGACTCGGTCATTATAATTGATAAAATCGTTAGGTTTGAAAATCTCCATACTTGTGTCAAAATCTCATTAATGTTCATATCTTAAGTACCAAAAACGTACAAAGTAAGAATTTTCCAAGTTTTACGTTTTTATTATTACAACTTATCTCATTACGTATATACAAATATCAAAAATAACTCAATCTAGTCCAATTAACTCTTAAAAATCAATCTTTGACTATTTATTATACACATGTCTTCCTTAGAATTTGTATGCTATATTTTATTCACGCGACTCGAATCAGGCGTCAAAGACGTTTCACGTAGTATTATCTCGGATAAATTACTGATTTTAGCCAACACTTGAATCTCAATAATAATAATAATAATAAATAATTAAGATGCTTATTTCAATAATTCAAAGATATATAAATTTTAACTTTTAATCTTTAGCCCGTTATCAAACAATTTTAAAATTAACACATCTCACTGCGGAATAAAATAACGTTCCCTCAATATTTAGTAATTTGTTTCAAGCATTATAATTTCATACTTAAAGTGTATATTCCAATTTTTGTCCCACGTTAATCACTACAAGGAGTTATGAGTTCCATTTTATGCCAATGCGTTCATAAATATAACTTGACCTCATGTTTAAGATAAAACCAGTTTTACAAAGTCTCTACCTCCAAAATACATGACCAATTTTTCTACTCGTGTTCTATATTACAAATTATGCCAAAAGTTTGCTACATTGACCCGAAAATTAATTCATACTAAATCCAAGTTATATATACTCAACAGCCATATCGTAAATTTTATTATAAACTCCTTTTTCAAATTACATTAAACAAATTTTAACAAATCCATCACTAGCTTCTAGTATCAAATTATTAATATATGAAAACAAGGATTTTACGAGTAATATAAACTACTTATTACGATTTACCACCCAAGGTTGAAGGAAAAATAATTTCACATTGTCCATTTCTTCTCTACACTTATTTTTTTTTTATTTTTTTTTTACTTGTTACAAGACACATCATAAATCATTTTTATCCAAAAGTTTCATCCGCCAAGTATTAAATATGTAAAACACTTTATGTTTAAACCATTCAATCAACAAAGTTTAGTGCTTACTTAACTCACCCAATTGCCGGACCCCGTCATATATACTATCAAATTTAAAATAATAAGACAACAAGAACAAAAATGAAATAAACGAAGCGAGAATACGTATGTCAACTAAATGTTGTTATCGGCCTCGGATGAGTCTCGAAATCGTACTCCACAAAATTAACACAAAAACCAACCAAATTCCAAGTTATCGCGATTGATCACAACGCTAGTCTATTTTAAAACACATCTTTAAATTCAAGTAGAATAGTAAACAACGATTAAATGGCGACACGCCTCAACCACGTTTTATAACATACACATGTGATTCGTCGCTACGATGTACGCATCGTTGATTTTACTTCGTCTATATTATAGTTACGCCAACTAACATATCAAACCCTTAAGGAATAAAGGAAATAAAGTAATACGTAAGTAAATTACGTTTCAAAAGAAAATGTCCAAAATGACACATTACGGTGCGATAACGACAATCGAGATCGATCTAGTCGATATAAAATATGTTACGAAGCATCATTTACGTATCTAGAGTATCAAACGAGGTTCACACTCGGTTATTCGATCAATAATTTAATTATCAAGATTGATAATTGGCGGTGAGGCTGAATTCTCAACAAAACCGCATTTTAAATATATGATAATCACACAAGGACCATTGCTTCACGTGCAATGCCTTTAAATACCATAGTATATACATACTTATACATACAATCATTCCTACATACACGTAGGATTACAACACGTTGTTGCCATGTAATGCAATGTAGCCCGTATGCCAATTACATGCAACATATAAGATAATCTTACAAGAATTTTTAAATTACGATAATAAGTCCTCAACGTACAAAACAATATATCTTAATATATATCATAGTATTTACTTAATAAATACTAGGGAATTCATGTCAAATTTGAGGGATACATCTAAAATATAAAGCAATGCTAAAGAAATCTTACCGGAGCCATGCAGGATAGTTGTGTGCTTGGACAATTTCTTACGACACCAAAAGTTATAGTTTAAGATTTTTCAAAATGACCTAGTTCTCTATAACTCATGGCTCTGATTACCAATCTATAACACCCCCACAAATGCTATGCGCAGCGGAACTACAACATTTGAGTGCTACGTAGTTATCATCACACATAAGCTATATTAAACGACTCAAAGAGACGTAAAAGTTTAAACATAAATTAAAGATTGATTAAAACATCAAAGTCTACAGTTTTCCAAATCCCAAGATAATGCAAAATAGAGTTGCGTTTAGGTCCCCACTGAATCTCAACCCAAAAGTACACTTTCGTTCACATGACATAATATAAAAGATTTTTAAGTTAAATAAGGGAGGAAAAACAAAGTAGACCGCCAAGCCACAACAACTTCCGTCCTCGCATGCTCCGCTGCTATCAATCTTGGTTACCTGAAACACATGCTTAAAATCGTCAACACAAAGGTTGAGCGAATCTATAGGTTTATCAAATCATAAGTTGAACATAAGTATTAAAAACCAATCATGATCATTCAATAGCATTGTCGTACTCACAATCTATTTTCAAGGTTATGACAATTGTGTTTAAGCTCATGACACTAACCCGTTAACTCAATCACCCGCGTAATAATTACCGGCGTGCTTCAGATGAAACCAGTGCCCCTACTAAAGGCATTAGTTGCAATTATACCTTATCTCTCATACAAGATAATCTACCGCAGAACTTACTCAACGTACAGCTTCTCGGCTAGCATTGGGTCGTTAGCCCCGTAGTACTACAAATTGTATAAGCGGCTATTTTCAATCCACACTAGGATTAAACAATAGTTAATAGTTCATGAAATTAGGGCCTTTTGCAACTAGGTACTCAACACAATTTCGAGGCAACATTCGGGTCCAACAATCATTCATGACTTATGTTCATTTTCATTTAAATAGCATGTATCCCCCTCGCGGGTAAAATCATTTGAAATAAGTAAAGAGCGAGGCTATAGACTCACCTTAAGTAGTAGTGGTAGTATTAGTAACTACGGCGTAAACGAAATCGATCACCAACGATGAGGATGTCCCGGGAAATCAAATACAACACCTAACGAATAAACACGTAATGAATCAACACATTCAAGTACCTTCAAGTACTGTATGTACATAATTAAGAACACTCAAGGTTCATATAAACTCACGCCAAAAATCAATACGAGTGATATTTACTAGACACGTCTAATTTTATACTTTATTAGAACTATTGCGCATTTTACAATTCTGCCGGTACATACCAAATGTACGGGCTGTTTTACCCCACTTAGACCACTCCTAAAAATATGAGAAAATTTGTAAAAATCACTTATAATCTGTAGAAACCCCACACCAAATTTCATAAAAAGTTTTCACTTCTAAGACCCACTGCTCAACACATCTCTATACCTTAAAATTTTGGACAGATTTGCACCTTCCAAGTGCAACTCGACTTTGACTTATTTAGTCAACTCAACTTGAAACGCCAACTCCTAAACTTGAAAATATACTCTTTTATACAGGTTTAGGACCAAACAACAACTTCCAAACATTTTTAGAACTCTAGTTACAATCCTAGACATTCGACCTATATTTTGACAAAAACCCGTACCTTGTGATTTTCATCACCCGGTACGCCTCAAACTTTAAAATATCATAACTTTTGACTCGGGATGACTTATAAGCTCAATTTTATACCAAAAGAAAGCTAAAAAGATCCTCTACAACTACATCCTATTCTTAGGACCTGGACAAAAATTTAAAACCACGAAAATACCCTCTAAACCTGTTGTCCAAAAATCACTCTTCCAAAATCACCTTTACACTTGTTTTCAATCAATTCCATCTACTCCTATACCCCTAATATCATCATTAAACTATCTTAATTAGATCATAACATCCTAGTCACTTGTATGAATCAACCTTTATCAAAACCCATTTCATAAAACCACACATGCCATGTAATTAAATAAATTAAAAATGATAATAACAAGGAAATAAAACCATACCCACAAGAAACAAGATCAAACACTCAAGAACACCCAAACCCCCAATAAATTCGTGGGTTTTGGGGCTGTAGAACATCAAAAACATAAACCCCCATCTTGATTAATTGGTTATCTTCACTCCTAAACACAAGATTTAAACATACATTAAGAAAAATTAGATCAAAACCCACTTGTTCATAAAAATAATTTTTTTGTAAAAATTAAAGATGATGCATGTTTGAAATTATTGGTGGGATTCACTTACATGATGATTATAAACATGGGTCTTTGATTGGTTTTTCAAGAAATCATGTTTTGTGGTGGTTTTTGGTGGTGTTATGGTGGCCGGCGGCTAAAGGAGTGAAAAGGGAAGAACCCTAATTTTTTTTTGAATGAAAAATGAGGGTGTGTGTGCATACTCCTTCCTTTTGTAAAAATTGGAGGGACTAAATTTGACAAGCTAGCTTTATTTTGGCCTTACTAATAAACGACCATTTTAAAGAGCGGGATTATGACTAGTAGTCGGTTTTAAATTTTTACGAGAGTCGGGTTTAGTCCCGGCTACCTCAAAATACCTTTAAATGGTTCAAACGCACACAAAACGATTATACATATGGTTCCGACTCGACTTAACACGTAATAAATAAAATAAAATCTCAAAAAAAACTCAAATATCGATCAATCGATAATAAAAGGTAAATTTTGGGCATCCGTCGGTATCGTAGTCGTCATCGGTTCTTCTTAAATCGTCAAACGTTAAATTATGACCGTAAACGTTGGTTTCAACTTAAACCGTCAAATAAATCCACGATAAAAAAATTCTAAGCAGATTCAAGCCACAATAACAACACTTATAACAGCAGATCAAAAGCTGAAGGGACGCCACGAGGAATCTCAAAAATATACGTAAAATAGGATTAAATAAATGACGTTGGGCTCGGGATATCACATCCACAAGTGAGCCACAACTTAAGAGAGATGCTCATACTGAACAGCTCTTGAGACAATAACTTAGCATCATACGGCACTTTCACTGGTATTACAGTTAAGTCCATATATTAACAATGTACTTTTAATTTTTTACACATCTAGGTAACCAACGTATTATATTACCAATTTAGTATATTAACTTTCAAAATTGTTTTATTATCAGCAATATGTTGACCTACTACAGGTTCAGCAGGTAAAAATTGATTGATTGTCATTTTTATTTATTTTTATGCTTATATCTTTGCTTACGTGGCATATCTTATTTATTAATTTGTCTTATCATCACTATATCATCTTCACCAATATCCAACTGTGTCAAATTTGCAACGATTATCCAATTTATGCAAAAATCATATTCGCATCACCATGTTAAATTCATATCCAAAGTTCCAAATACACCTACATTAAACACATCTATATTAAAGCATATTTGAGTATATAATTGTTTCTTTATCTACTTCAATCAGATCACGTCAAGAAATAAAAACAATATGATTTCAACAACAACCAACCATTCTTGTGAACCACAACAAGATCTACCGTCTTATCAACGAGTGGAACAAATCTAAAAAGTATCCACACATCATAACCCATCATAGATTTTGAAATAGGAAACAAACTGTTATAATGTATTGTTAAATTTTGTTCGTGTGTGTAGAATATACAGCGAGAGGAAGGGCGATTGAGCAACAATGGCTGAGCAACGAGTCTGAGCAATGGTGGCTGAGCAACGGTGCCAACTTGTGACCAAATTAAGCAAACATCCCAACACATGAGCTGTTATGATGTATTGTTAAATTTTCATCTTGAAATTATTAAATAGCTGTTTTTGGTTGAGATTTGAGATAGAAAGGAAGGCTGTGTGATTTATAATGTACTACACAGGGGAGAGAAGTTGTGTTGGTAAATGATGATAAGGTGAAATTAAAAAAAGGGCAAGTTTAAAAATTGTATATGGAAAATAAAAATTAATTATTTATCTAGGTGGAAAATTAGCAGGTCATAATACCTACATTTAAAAAATATAGCCGGTTTTATTAGTCATATTAGTAATATGTGTGGTTCGTTACCTAGATGTGTAAAAGTTTAAAAGTATATTGCTAATATATGGACTTAACCCTTTTAAGTATACAGATTTAATTCTATTTTCGCTACGCTGTGAAATTTTGATTTTTTCCCTTCTCAATTCTTTTTCCTTCCGGAATGGTGCACATGTAAGTATTAGATGATATATGTGGCCCAAACCCGACTTATAATATATAGAGTACAAAACACCAAACCCTAATGGATCTAAATCCACAAACCGGACCACATATATATATCATCTAATAGTAAGCACACCTCTCCCAAACCATTTCACCGCGTGCTTTTCACACATACTATTATTCATCCTTGTTAAAACAATACATTACAAAGATAAAGTAAGCTAATCTAACAATTCATCCTTGTTACAAAAAGCAATATAATGCATCATTACAAAGATAAAATAACGTCTGTTGGTTTTTCAGTATTCATCTATATGTGATTCTATTTCTACATATTCGTTACCTTATTCTTTTTTGTATTCTTTTAGAAAAGAAGGAAGGTACATTCTTCCAAATTCAACTAAACACTTGCATTTTTATTCTTTTCTCTAAAAATACCAATGAAATCAAAATTTCCTTCCAAAATAAGACATGTACTTTTAATAATCTGATCAACTGGGTTTATTGTGTGACACTTGTCAATCTGATCAACCACCTTTTTTTATATTTTATTAATATCTTCTTCCAAAATTTAACCTACACCTACTGATCAACCACGGCTGATCAAACACTTTTGGTCAACCACTACTACTTTATTCTTGGGAAGGAACACAACTTTTTATTTCTTAAATCTTTGGTTTTTAATTTTTGATTCTACTTTTATACTATTTTTTATTAAAATGTTTATATTAGATTTATCCTTGTATATATTAGATTTATGTGTTTTTTTTCATAATTCCTTTCCATTTTTCTGTCATGATTCCCTTGGTATGTTTTTTTTTCATAATCTCATCTACGTTAATCATCTATGTTAATCGTGGGTACAGATTAACGTATATACTTCATAATCTCATCACGTTTAATTATTGTACAGATTAATTTATTAAGGAATTGATTAATTATTGTACAGATTAATTGATTAATTGATTAATCGTGGGTACAAATTAATTGATTAACGATTAATTGATTAATGTTGATGTAAATGTGCAGTTGCTAGATTTGATTTTTCATGGGGAGACTCTGCTTATCACCAAGAGACTTTGGATCACTTGAGGGATGCTGTCAAGAGCACCAAGAAGCTTTGTGCCGTAAGCGATTGTTTCTATCTTTTTAGCTTACAGTAACTGATCATCTTTGTATAATACAGACATGTGCGCCACTTTCCGTTTACTTGTGTTATCACGTAATGCTAAGTTTGTCATAGTTAATAGAAAAATACTCCTAATCAGTAATGAAACAAGATAGGTGTTTATGTCAACTTGCGGATATCGTAAATAGGATGCGTATACAATCTATATTGGAGTTTAAATTTTATATAAACTGGCTTTTAGTTGTTGAATGGAGGGAGTGTTAGTGGTCAACATAGTCGTACTCGGTTAGCAACTGAACAGCTTTTAGTTGATTAACGACGGTCAGAAATGACTTTCAGTGCATGGATAGTTGTCTTGTTTTATAGAATGACTCACATACATATATCATAGTCTTTGAATGCTTGGAAAAAAGTAAATACTATCTCCCTAAGTCTTGCGCTATAAATAAAGTTTTGCTCTTAATAGTGTTATATTAAGTCATCATTCGTCATCTAAGCTTTATGTCTTGCTAATGTAATTGCCAGCTTTTCTCTGAAACATCTCAAGCATCAAGATGATAAATATTATTTAGAGCTTAACACAAATCCTTCTTACTTCCAGGTTATGCTCGATACAGTTGGTGCTGAGATGCAGGTTGTGAACAAGAGTGAGAAGGCTATTTCTCTTCAATAGGATGATAATGTTATCCTCACCCCTAACAATGGTCAGGAAGCTTCTTCTCAAGTACTACCAATCAACTTTGATGGACTTGATAAGGTGAGAATGCTCGTGCTAATACATATTTGCTCTTATCTATATTGCCTTTCACTTAATTAGCTAATGCATCTTAAATTTTTTTTTTAAAAAGTTAGCTGATGCCAGCCAATAGCCATGTAACAAGGGAAGGATATCAACCTGTAGCTTAATGATTTTTGGTGCTCTTAAGATATGTTAAGTTCGAAATACTATTTGAAGTTTATAATCCACCATACAAGTTTGTAAAGTTTTTAAAATAATGATACTCGTATGAATATATGCTCTACCTTTTTGGTGACTGCTATAGGCTTATGAGATTGTTTACGTCGTGGTTGCAGGCTGTCAAGAAGGGAGACACTATTTTTGCTGGTCAGTACTTGTTTACTGGAAGTGAAACCACCTCTGTTTGGTTAGAGGTAAGACATTAATTTTCTTCAAGTGTAACAAAATGTAGCACTTTTCTCTTCCCTCATATAGGATGAGATAATATTTGGTTGTTGAAAAAATTAGATATAGACATGCATGTCTATACAGTTGTTTATGTGGACTCTTTTTGAAGCATACTCCTTTGTAAGCATGATATGTTCATAACGACTCGACTTGTGCAGGTTGACAAAGTGGATGGAAACGATGTTGATTGCAAGATTAAGAATTCCGCAACTCTAGCAGGGACTTTGTTCACACTTCATGCCTCCCAAATTCATATCGATTTGCCTAACCGAAAAAGATAAAGAGGTGAGCCTTCTCAGACGTTTTAGGTTCTAATTTGAGACCTTTATGCTTTGCAACTGTTTTCCTGCAAATATGTTTTTTGGATACCTTTCGATAATGGTGGTTACTAGCAGCTCCTTGGGAAGGGGCTGTTTGTTAACCTTTTAATGGGTCTGAAAGCTCTAACTCGTAAGAAACATGCGTTTAAAAGCATCTTAATTTTTCACATGAAAATTTTACGTACGACCATCAAGAGCATGCCTGGTTGATCTGTGGCCTATTATTATTACTCTATAATTTACTAACGTATGTTCTGTCTACAGAATATTAGCACCTGGGGGGTTGCTAACAAAATTGACTTTCTCTCGCTGTCTTACACCCACTATGCGCAAGATGTTCATGAAGTAAGTCTGCTTTTACACTCTCTTTTTGTTATTTCAGTATGTGTTATACCTCCCACTTCACGTTATTTAATTATTCATCAATGTCACGTATAGCTGTATAACCTTTTGGTTTGCAACTGTAGGCACGAGAATTTCTTTCCAAGAATGGCGTTCTTAGTCAAACTCAGATATTTTCAAAAATTGAAAACGTAGAGGTGATTGTCCTTGAATCAAATGCAGGAGCAGTGTTCGTAGTGTACAGCCACCAAGGAAATTTTGGTAACCGATGTGATTATTTGACATTAACATATTCCTCAATTTCGGACATGAATCTTAGTTCCAAATGATTCTAGCTCATGTGCTATACAACGTATCAGTAAGATGACATTCTCGTATAGTTACTATCTTTTCGTAGTTGTGCAGATGCCAAATGTAATTATAATTCGCTATATAAATTCTAAAGTATGGTACCTTTGTTGCAATGTCTATATGGCATAAAGAATTGTCTGATACTTTTGTTTTCGGGTATTTGTTTTGGCTTGTATACCCAGCTTATGGCTTATATGGTTTTGGGCTTATGTTTTATAAGCTCACTTGTTATGGTTATTTTCAAGCTTTCCGGCTTATATAAGTCTACGGAGTATTACATAATAAATACTTTATGATCCCAACTAAATTTCTGTATCAAGTCTAGATCAGCTGACATGAGACCACCCGATGGTCATCTCTCGAGAAAGCTAGTGATATATCTGTACACAATAATGATTAATTATGATTAGCGAAATATACAAGTTTACAAACAAAATATCATTGCGACTCTATACAGCCTGTAGTTCTCTGTTCTTATCATGTACAAAGACCAGACCTCTTTCATTCGCACCCAAATCATCTGAATCAATCTCCATTTTATTCAACTTCCTTACATATCCTGAAGACAAACGAAAGGTTTCGGGCGAAAAGAAGTCACCGCCCATTCTCTGGTAAAGGAACAACTCGACACCATTCTCACAGGCGGCTAAATTCTTCTTAATTTGTTCAAAACTCTTGACACTACCAGCGACGTGCAGGTTTTGACCACAGACAATTACATCATGCTCTCTACATGTTTCTCTTATGTCTTCAAGAAGTAGCTCGGGGCTTGAAAATGATTCCTTTGTTTGTTGTTTGTCTAACAAGTGCATTCATGGTAATATCATTTTACACTACTAAAAATCTTGGCGATTTCTTCATACCCGTTTTTATTGATAGTGTTATAGAACCCTGCAGTTACTTCAGCTGGGTGGGATCGGGTTTTGTACCATGAATGAATAAGCGGTAGTCGGACCTCCTCTATTACACCAGCACCAAAAGAATAAAAGTGACGATGGAGCTCAAGCTGCCTAACCTGAAATTGGAACAGAATATTCATGATTTGAAAAAAGCAGCTTAATCACCCAAAATAACAATAAAAAATCATAGTATGGAGGAAGTTCTTACCTCCGCGGCAAGATTACCAACAAAAACAGTCATACTGTGGGTTATTTTCAGGTGCATCGCTGTTAACAAGCTCTTTAACATCCTCTGCAAAAAGAAGGATGCGAGAAGACGAAAATAAACGCGCCTTAATTGCTCTGAACCGCCTTAATTGCTGCCACCCTTGCTGCATTAGCCGACCTCCGACCTGTTAGCTGAAGCCACCGCCCTGTTTACTTTCTTGTCAACCTTAGCCGCACCAGTTGCTTTTGCAGCTATACGCCTAGCTTCCTCAACAGCTTTAAGTACTTTGGCATGGGATATAGACAACAGTGAATGAGAAGGGACCGTCTTGTGAGAAGTTGAGATGCTGAGAAGGCCGTCATCCTAGTGACCTGATTGAGTGTCGCCATTTCTGAATGTATACATACCGAACCCTTGCCTTCGTCCTTCATGCCAAGCACCCTCGTATTTATGTCCATTACTTTCAATGTTTTGTGCATTATTTCAACAGCGTGTGATGTCCTAGCCGTATTCCATGTCTGAACATATGGTTTATAACGTGAGACTGAGCGATCTCTTGAAGGTTACCAACTGTTTTTATTAGTGAATATCACATCATTAGTAAGAGTATTAAGGATAAAAAGTGTTATCGTTGTGTGTAGAAAAATGAAAATAAGCATATTATACCATAAAAATAATCTTTACACATACAAAGCATTAAAAAACTGCAGATTGTTCCAAAATATGATTTAAGCCAGCAGTTATAGAATAAATTTCAAGCTGTTGAATTTAAAAGTCAAACAGTAAGCTGCAGTCCTGAAGGTATCTCAGCTAAAATCAATCTTTCAAAACTAATGGCATAGCTAATATAAATTATAAATTTTTACAAGAAAAAAAAGCCTAAAAAACTTTTAGGTGCCTTGAAACTCATTTGACCCATTAGTGATGAACCACGACTCAAATTGACCCATTCATACTTCCTCGAGATTAGTCTAATTGGGCTTCAAGTGCAAAAAGAGCCAAATTATGCGACGCTTTAATGTGTTTATATATACAAAGACAGCCGATTGTGGGCTGGTCGGGTTACGGTTTCTAACCTTTTCGACACTTAGAGGCCCCGGTACAGGGATCCGTGGCTTGAAGTTAAGGACGACAACGCCTCAATCGACCACTCCCTCACTCGCGTTAAGCCCTAGCTATGGCGCCACAGACTGTAGTAGACAACCCAAAATGGTGGCCATAACGCGAGGTCACGGCAAGACACCTTACCGTGCCTTGCGTTATATATTTTAACTACTTTTTTTAATTGGGGCCATTTAACGCTAGAAATTGTGGTATTAACCAGGGAGGGGTTTTCGTGTTGTGGTAAGTTTTGATTTTATGGAAAAAAAAGTTGACGCGACATGCACTTTTCCATAACACAAACTCACGCCATGAGACCGTACCCTGGGCTCTTAATGAATCATAGCATTTGCTTAGCCCAATAGGCAATCTGCCTTTCCACGCTTTGTTTGCGAGTCATTCCTTATAAAACCCTATATTCAAACCCTAAAATTTGCATCTGAAAAAACCAAAATGTCAGAGAACATACCTTTCGAAATGCAATCAGAAATCATCAAAAGGCTTCCAATCAAGCCACTGGTCCAATGCAGATCGGTTTCCAAAGAATGGAATCATCTTATCGATAGCTCCAAGTTTATCACTGATTACCACGTCCGCAAAACTCAGTCACGAAATATCCTTGTAAGTAACACTTATAATGTTAACATAGATGCATGTGTTTTGATTGCGGATAATGATACTTTCCCGTAACAACTGTTCCCCTTACTTGTCCCCATGTCTGTTCAAGGACTTATAACACCATGGATATTTAGTTCCCAAGGCTTGTTATGCGTGTACTGTACGTATGAATTATATCCCGATGGCGCTCGACATGGAGCAGCTATTATTTGGAATCCAGCAATAAGGAAATCGGTTTATATTGATACCGCAGTTCCTCTACGTTCCTCCATACATACATGTTGTATTGGCTACAGAGGGATACCTGCACCTGATACTTGTATAGGAACAGGTCGTTGGATGGCCCCCGAGGTTTATCGGACAATGCATGATCGCCGTGTATATGGACTGGAAGTGGATTTATGGTCTTTTGGATGTCTTATTTTGGAATTATTGACTTTGCAACTGCCTTATGCGGGTTTGGAGGAATCTAAAATTCATGAGCTCATTTCGCTAGGAAAACGGCCACTCTTGACAGATGAACTAGAGGCCTTGAGTCCAGTGGAAGATATAGAAGAGACTGAATCTGAAAGTGAAGAATACAAAAAAGTGCGGTCTCTGAAAGAAGCATTCACCCAGAAGACTGAGCATGGCTAATACCACAATAAATACCACCAGGATGAAGCTTATCAAGTCCTTCCACTTTCTGGAGCTCTCGTATTCTCTCAAGCAAATCCAGCCCCGTCGAGAAAGAAAGTCATGAAGATCATCATTGGTGTAAAATATTTGTCTTCGGTATTATGAGGCACGTAACCCGGACTGCACCGATACGCCTTCTTCATATATACCGCAACCATTCTGGCTAGTTAGTAAACAAGGATTGTCAAGATCTGATCCTAATTCCATCGTTGTGTCACTTCTTTTACCCTGTTAACAAAGATCAGAAAAATTATAAAGTGGACGTTTATGACGAATAAAAAATTCAATATATCTTGCAGAGATACTTGCCTTTAGAGGGTGGATTTGGACATAAGAACCAACTTTTTCTTGATCACTAGAAACTCTGGTGATTTGTCTTACGAATGTGGCATCCACATTATTTACGACCTGCAAAGAACAAAAAAAAGGTTAGTGAACAGCACTTCAGCGAACTACAGTTGAATAGTATAATGATGAGAATTGAGAAAGACGCATACTCAAAAATTGAAGATTAATAAAAAAAGACCATGTATACCTTCATGATGTCGGGGTCGTTCCATAGACCCTTGTTAGACCTAAGGCAGCCGGCTTCGCCAGGACATGTACATGAACCACCTAGGAAATCAGGCAATTGACTGGAGCAATCAATCGACAGGGGATCAGATAAGCAAGAATAATAGTACTGATTACTGAATATGGTTAAAAACTAAAAACAAGGATAAGAGACAAACCTTGGGTCAATGACTTCAAGTAGTTTCCCCAATGACTTGGATTCCAAAACCTGCAAATCTCAAAACAAATGAGTGGTGTTGTATTTTCGTAGGCAGTTATATGAGCCAAACAAGCGAGATGCTCATACAATTTTTGATCTACTTCACCAGCGCCATAGTGTCAAATATCTTACGCTTAACTTGGAAAATTTTCAGGTAAGTTGGTATCGGAATCATTCTTTAGTATTTATACTGTGAGTTATGTGGTTGCCATAGCAGTGATATTAAGGATTAATCTTAACTCAACTGATAATTCCTAATTTCGGTATTAACTTCTTCACCGTTAATGATGTGAGATTTTAAACTGCTAACACAAAACTGTATTGTAGCTCTTAAGTTTTTACTTAGCTTTTTGAAACATGGTTAACTCAAACACATGTTCGTTTTCTGGTCACACAGACATCGCACATCTGTTTTATCTAATAAGAAGTGAAAAACTGTAGTTTTTACCAACATGGCCTAAGTTCTTAAGATTCTACTCATAACACTATAATCTTTCTTCGTGTACTTTAAGTTCATGTTTTATGCAGATTTTGTTAGAGTGAAAATTTCTCTGTTCCTTTCCTTTTATATAATTAAAAAGAATCTTAAATAAGATGTGAATCGTGAGGGAAGAAACTTACGCGTCTAGAGCAATTGGTTAAGCTTGCTTTGGATGTTACTTTCGCTAAGCTGAACTGTCACCCTCAGTGCTCACTACTCAGTAGGCTAGCTTTAAGACCCATAACTTTCCATGTCCGTGTAAGAAACAAATAAATGGTATATTGAATTGGGAATTTCTGATATAAATCCAGCATAGTCACATGCTTTTTTCTAAACACTATATGTTTCGTTCAAGAGATGGGAGAATTGAGGAAAGCTTAATTAGGGACAATGATGTATGGGAAAATCATGTATGGTTAGCACTGCATTCCGCCCAGTTCTAAGATGAGATTTGGGCATATGAGTCCCATCATTGATGTGTTAATGTTGACCACTAGACGCAAGGTATCACTATCAGTGTGTGTTTATTCTAACTACTGATATGTTGAATCATTTGTCCAAATGAGATATTTAAGGGTTTAAACTGGTTGTATTCTAAATTTCTAATGACTGTCAAAAAGATGTTCAGAAGCTAGTAAGGTCTGTAATGATAGGGAATTTGAGATCCAAAGAACTTACTATACATCCACGAAAATCATGTTATTATAACATTTCTAATTTGCAGCAAATCATGCCTACTATCTAGACTTACACTACGCATATGAAAAACCATGTTAGCCTTCTTTTAAGGTAATAAAACCATAAAGTGAGCAACAACATGTATATCTATTATCACACAATGGAAAACTGGCAACGGATATTCATAAACATATGAGACAGAGATACACTTACCCAGGCTTAGACGCAATCGACTCAGCTGGACCTGATTGAGTGTCGCCGTTTCTGAATGTATACATACCAAACCCTTGCCTTCGTCCATCATGCCAAGCACCCTCATATTTATGTCCATTTACAAAATTATAGACACCAAAACCGTGCAATTTGTCCGCAAAATACTCGCCAGCGTAGATATCACCATTTCTGCCAAATGTCAAGTAATCACATTAGCTCACTCGCACAATATTTTCATTATATTAAGAGAATATCAAATTAAAAGAGCTCGCACACTAGTCCTAATTACTAAAAAGAGAGCCATCACATGTCCACTATACTTCTGACACTTCGTTGAAAATTTTGCTCATTTATTACCAGTTTAAGCATCTTTGTTGGATTTTAGCATGAACCAAGATTTACTTTTAACAAAATATTACCAATAAGTAATTACAGACTTTAAAAATCTGATCTAGACAGAAACTAAGAATCAAAATCAAAGCATCCAACAAACATTCAAACAAGGGTAAGCAGGTTTTTGGGACTGTTTGGTAAACTGGTTCTGTTTTTTGAAAAAAATCAGATAACTGTTGTACTAATTTCACATAAGCCAATAAGCCTCATATAAGCAGTATGGTTAAAAGTACTTATAATCTACTGCAAAAAACATAATAAGCAGATAACCAAACATACCTGAAATGGTTAACGCGATGGTGTACAAATTCATGAACCCAACACAATCAAAATCAAGCCAACATAACGTTTATTAACTCGTTCCAAAGAAAATAATACTATGGTACTGTTACTAGTTTAATGCAAACGATTCCAAAAAACCCAACACTAAACAGGAAAGCATCTAAACCTAATGACAAAATTACACAAATTACACATAATCTAAACCTAAGATTTTTAATGATATAGGCCTAGAGGATTAACAAAAATGATAAGAATCAAATAATAATGATAAGCAAATAATTAATTAAAATTAAATTATATAATTAACAAGCTTACTCTTAATCAGGAATCCATAGATTGAAACAAGGAGACGGTCAAAAACTAAAGCATTAAAACAACGGTGTGTGATCGGCGGCGACGGAAATTGAGTGTAGTGTGTGTCATCATTAAAACAATAGTGATTGATCGGCGCCGGAAAAAGCCCCTTGATCGGAAAAGTGTGTAGCGTGTGAGCAGTGTGTGTGTTTAGATTTTGAAAAGTGTGTGTTAGTGTGTGTTCCCAAAACTTATTTTTATTTTTTTTATTATTATGTTCCTTCCCCATAAAAGATTTACCAAATATAATAGTACAAAATATATATATATTTTTTTATTTTTTCAATTTTCAAGATAAAAAAGTTGGTTGATCAGATGATCCACTGTCAGTTGATCAGTAGGTGGGGACAAGTATAGGTCAAACATTAGGAGAAAATATTAATAAAATATAAAAAAGTTAGTTGATCAATTGGACACGTGTCACTAAATTAACCTAGTAGATCAGTTGATCAAAAGTACATGTCTCCTTTGGGAATGAAAAAAAAATGTGTTACTTGGGAAAACACCATGTAATTGATGTCTACTTTTGTACTTAGCCCTAATTATAAACTTATACATACATGATTGGTTCTTGAAAATGTTGGGATGGGGTGTCCATTGTTTGGGGTTGACCCACGAAAACCGAAAACCAAATCGAATCGAACCCGAATTAGAACCGAACCGAAAACCGAATTCGGATTATGGGTCATAACCGAACCGAACTGAACTACTAATTTGGTTCTCGGGTTGGATATGGGTTTGACAATCAGAACCGAAAACTGAATTTATACAAATATATATATTTTTATATATATTTATATGTACAAATTAATTACTCGTACTAAGATTTAATTTTAATATTAAAATATATTTTTTTGCTAAATATTTAAATAATTATATATTTTTTAAGAAAAATTGGATAATTCGGGTTAACCCGAAACCGAACCGAATTCAAATTCGGTTTTTGGTTCGGTTCGGTTCAAATGTAGTTCGGTTTGGTTCGATTTTCGAGTTGACTCAAAAAAAAAATTAACCGAATAACCTGAACCGAACAACCCGAGAACCGAACCGAAAGAAACCCCTAGTCCTAGCTAGTCTTTTACTCATCAACCTCCACATATAGTGCTTTGTGGAGTAAGAATGGGTCCTTATAACTTTTTGGCTATTATTTTACGTTATAATGCATGGGTCGTTTTGTTTGCTTGAGTGATTATACAGCTGTGCAATTCCATAACTCCATTTGACTTATCATTGGAAGATATATGTGATGATGATGATTTGTTGTTTTCAGTTTGGTCTTTCTTTTCTTTTATTTTGGCTGCTTTAGCAAGTGATAGTTTTAAATGTATATATGAACAACACTAAAGTTTACGTATGTTAATTATGATTGTTGGATGATGGGTTGACGATGGGGTTAGGAAACGTAGTGAAGAGCTAAGGAACCTGTTAACGGATTCCAACAAATACAAAGCAACTTAAGCTGAAGCTCACTGAAACAAACTGCTGAACAAATACAAATGAAAGTACAAAGAATTTAAGTTTTAGCAGAACCTTAGTTAACCAGTTGACTAGAATTGAATTTTGTCAATGTTGTATGATACGTCTGATAATGTTTAGTTATACTTATAGTATACCTTTCGCCATCGGTGTTGTACATTAGGTATAATATATGGGACCACCCGATCAAGATATTCATCATGGTAAAATGTTCTTCTTATATAACATATACAATATGAAGTCGATCGGTTCTTTTCCTGAGCTTAGTTTATGTCCACATTGCTAATCATTCACTAATTCACCCAGCTTATATGGTTTTCTGCAAATCAACATCAACCATGCAAGACTATATAATTGTCAATGGTTGATATGAACATTCTTAAGTGGTGTTTGAAAGTGATATCTCTGACTTTTTTGTTGTTTTTATGTCGTTATATGATAACTTTATAATTTTTTTTTTTTGTAATTTCGTGACGACTAAGGCTTCGTTTATTTTTTTTAGAGCTTTTTCCTTTTCATCTGCAAACCATATCTACAGAAGAAGAGGTATATTTAAAGTCTACATCTTCAAAAAGAAACCATTTTGTAGAAAAATATAATCAATATCATATAGGAAGACATAATTAACAAAAACAGTATGGGTAATCACACAACCAACCTCCCCTTTGTGATTAATGAACGAACAAAGTATACAATAAGGCTAGTCCCCAAACGGGTGCTAGCACAACAATACAATGGAAAAAAGGTGAGGGTGTCCCTTCTAGGAAGATCCACCCTCCTCACAACAATAACACTCAAACACTCATAATATTTCTGATAATCATCATCATGGCAGCTTGAGAGAGTAGCAAAGCTAGTGAGAGATCAAAAAACCACAACGGTAATATCTATGTTGGAGAGAGAAACTGTGTGTAGATGACACACACAGAAGTGAGGCGATAATGACAAGAACCACCCACGCTCCACACTTTTATTCTCCCTAAAAGGCTTTTTAGAGCCGTTATAACAAAGGGCCAAGGTTATGGGCTTCAAGATGGGCTTGGGCTTGTCCACTTCACAACAATGAGAGATAACCAACTTCAGTCCTCTATATCCCAAATGCATTGCACCATTAGTCCAAGGATATAACTGAAATAATAAGAAGCAACATAATAAGCCCTTAGAGGGACAAAAGGTTAGCAGATTAGGACACATTTTAACATCCCCCCTTAATCTGATAACCCATAGAAATTTAACATGCCCAAACAGAATTATAATAATGTGAGAAACCAAGAAAGAGTGAGAACTTCCCTGAATTACACAACATGAGCTTCATACTCCAGGTGAGTGACAGAGACCAAAAATCCACAGCTAAAAATTAAGCTGTATGACAATCATGCAGAACATGCCATTGTAAAAAATGGCAACATGATTTATACCAAGAAACCATAGTTCATGTACAAAGAGACATGAATCATGCCCAAACAAGCCTCATGAGTCAAAACAGAAATCAACTGAGTTTAAACTCAGTGATGATGACCCAATGAAGGATCCCAATTTAGGAACATCATACTGAATACTCAAAAGAATCATAAGATTCACCAAAGAGAGGTACAACAATCCCATCAAGAACCATAACAGGATAATAAAGGGCATGAGCCACTGAAACAGGGAACAAGTCCCGATTAACCGAGAATCACAACATTCTCATAACAGGCAAACTGCCAATCAAGAGGGAACCTCAAGTCCCAAAATAATACTTGTGGCCTGTAATATGAACCACAAAGGGTATAGGAAATAGGACCAACCAAAGTAACCAAGCTGAATTTTAATTCAGCTGAATAAGGACCACAAGGCTGATACAAAACATACAAACCATGAATGTCATACCTGAACATAAGCAGGTAAGCATAAACAAAGCAAGTCACCGCCTGCTATCAATCAAGCCAACACAAATCAAAAACACCCACCATAATCTCAATTAGGTGACCAAAAACTCAACCAACCACAACAGTATCATAATGGTCGAACCAAGAAGATGCCAAGTGGATACCAAGACCACTGAATTTTTATTCAGTTGTCGGCACCCAAGACGACACCCAATTTTAAGTCTCAAAAACTTCCAGAAACATTCCGACAAGGAATCCCAAAATCTTTAATTTAACTGCCATGAATCCCAAATTTCTCAGAGCCTATCCAACTAAGTGGGTGAAGGCAAGGTGGTTTTGAGAGTTATACAGTGAACCAGATAAGTATATGGGAGTCCGAGGAATAATCACATTCAGTACAATATCATGAAAGGTAAGGACGCCCCAAATAGATACCAAGACCAATGAATCTTAACTTCACTGATCGGCACCCAAACAAGATCACATAACAAGGATATGTTTTATTTCCAAATAGAGATCAAACAATATCAAAATTAGGAGAACAAGGACGCCCCCAATTGGATACCAAGACCATTGAATCTTTTAATTTAGTGATCGACACCCTAAGGAGATCTTACAGCAATATAGAGTTAAAAACCAGGGAAGATCAAGGATCCAAACATCCCCCTTTGATCTGAGCCTGGAGGAACATATAGTTCCATTAGATCAGCCCAAGAGCAAAAGGTCAAAGACGTTTACCCAATAGGCACGAGACAATAATATTACATCCAAAACACGCAGGAGATCAACAAAAAAACATCCACACATAAGCAGTTAGCACAACAAACCCAGTCAAAGAACCATAAGGATATATAAATAAATAAATAAAAACAAACACACAGAAAGACACAACAGCATATAAGAGCCAACATAAGAACAATAGGCCAAGACATAAGCACAATCCAAAACAACAACACGTCTCGAAAAAGAAATCACACAAAGCAGGTGCTCAAGAACACGACATGTCAGGGAATAACATGAACATGATCAAGAAATTTAAACCTAATGTAAGAGATCTTCAAGGAGAACAGAACAGACAACCGTAAAACAACAAGACAAGAACACAAAAAAACAAGGAAGAACAATAAGCATATGTTTGGATCCTAAACAACATGAGACAAACAAACCATACAAGAAAGGTTAAATGCATGTAAACCCTCATTGTTCTGGTGATGTTCAAATTAAAAAGAATTTTACACCTAACATCATTTTGATCAAGGAACATTAACTCACATTGAGTGTGATGTTGTGATTTGCCCTCAGAGACGCTTTTGTAACCCATAGAAGTTGCATTGCCACTCTTGTCTCTGTTAGGAGACTTTGGGGCATTGCCATCATCATAGGGTGTAGCTTTCTCTACATCATTGGGACTTAAAGATGTTTTGATAAAAAAAACAGATTAGTAGGGTCCAACAGTCTTAGCAGAGGTTTATATGACAAAGCAGACACACTTAAAGCTTTTGAGTTTGTCAAAGTAAGAAAGTTCTCACAAGAACTATCATAAAAAACGGTTTTGACACAACTAGAAACATTAAGATCAATATCAAAAACTCTGCTAGATCCATTATTTAAACATGTAAGACAACAAAGGCAACCATAACATCTAAGGAGAGAAAGCTTAGGTGCAATTCCATAACTTACTTTAGAGAAAAATTTTCCACCAAGAACAAAATAGAGAGTAAACATGCATAATTTTGTGCTGCACACACTTTTTGAACCAGAATTGATCCCTCCTTGAATCATAAGGCACCTAGCAATACGCATAAGGTGTCTATGAATCATATCAGAAAGCATGGAAGGGGTGTACAGTAATGTTTTCAAATTAGAGCACAAACCATATAAAGTGATGATAGTATCAAGCTGGGTATTCACAAAAAACCAAATATGGAGCACACCACCTCTGATCTCAATAAGAAAGTGATCAAAAAAGGCAAACAACATAACACAGTTAACACCAACAGATAAGCACCACAAAGGCAAGAGCAACACATGCAACAATATGAGATAGATCACAACCCAAGTAGTTAATAACCAGAAACACACATACAAAAACCAGCTTAATAACAAGACAACCTTAATAAACCAGTCCACAACCAAATTCTCAAGGTCAAACTGAAAGAAGCAGA
This sequence comes from Glebionis coronaria, assembly GCA_025667525.1. Lineage (NCBI taxonomy): Eukaryota > Viridiplantae > Streptophyta > Magnoliopsida > Asterales > Asteraceae > Glebionis > Glebionis coronaria. Next base: position 285,560,179 of record CM046877.1, on the reverse strand, counting down.
TATCAAAGCAGCAGCGGAACAAATATCCCATGTCAATAATCCAGATATCACTTACAAAAAACAAGAAGAAGAAAACGAGAGCAACAATATAACACACAAAGGGAATCAAACAGCAGAAAAGATCTAACAGCATTCATATTAGTCATAACAAAGGCATATACAAAACCAAAGGGAGAATAAAAACCAACACAAAGAACAGAACAACAAACACAAGAATAGAAACAATAAGCAGGTCACAATTAAAAACAAAGACACAATAAAACATCACAAAAATAGGAACCATCTGACACAAAGGGGAAAGTGAAGCCAAGTAATAAAAAACCCAAAAATAATAGAAACCAAGTTCCACAAGGACAAGAAACAATTGAAAGAGTGGCCAGAGCAGGTATTCGTACCACTCAAGGGTGGCAGATCAAGATGTTAACCACTCCTCAATTACCCAATCTTATCCAATGAAAAAAGGATAAGGAGAAAAAGACTTACAGGGATTTAATGCAGCGGAAAGAACAACACGGTTACGTGTACCAGAGCACGAATAGCAGCGGACCAACCAAGATAATAAGAGCCAGATACAATGGGAAACAAGTTCCCCAAGGTAACCAGAGCTCACCACAATCGTCAAGAAACACCACCAGCAGTACAAGAATACCCCAGAACCAAGAAAGCTCTAAGGCAAAATAAAGCTAAGGTTCCAAGAACCCCTAAAGTTATTTTTACCAGGAACAATCAATCAAGAATCAACCACCCAAGAATGATGAGCAAGCAGTTGGTCACCAATTAACACTCAAAGAGCCTTCCAAACAGCAAATAGGACCAAGAGTCAAGGAACAACCCAAAATTGATAGAATGAACAAACCCTAATTTCTCAAAATTAGGTCAACCACAAAAACTTTTCTTTGATCAGACTATCTCAATAGTCGATCTACCCAAAAATAACCTTAATTTAAAAAACCTCCAAAAATTTTTAACAAACCCTAATTTCTCAAAATTAGGTCAATCACATAAATTTTTTTCCAATCTGACTATCTTAATAGTCGATTTGCCCAAAATCAAAACCAATTTAAAAAACCCCTAAAAGTTTTTCAAACCCTAAAAAATTTTAATAAAAAACTTTTGATGATCTTAGAGAACCAGTCTCTAATACCATGTAGAAAAATATAATCAATATCATATAGGAAGACATAATTAACAAAAACAGTATGGGTAATCACACAACCAACCTCCCCTTTGTGATTAATGAACGAACAAAGTATACAATAAGGCTAGTCCCCAAACGGGTGCTAGCACAACAATACAATGGAAAAAAGGTGAGGGTGTCCCTTCTAGGAAGATCCACCCTCCTCACAACAATAACACTCAAACACTCATAATATTTCTGATAATCATCATCATGGCAGCTTGAGAGAGTAGCAAAGCTAGTGAGAGATCAAAAAACCACAACGGTAATATCTATGTTGGAGAGAGAAACTGTGTGTAGATGACACACACAGAAGTGAGGCGATAATGACAAGAACCACCCACGCTCCACACTTTTATTCTCCCTAAAAGGCTTTTTAGAGCCGTTATAACAAAGGGCCAAGGTTATGGGCTTCAAGATGGGCTTGGGCTTGTCCACTTCACAACAATGAGAGATAACCAACTTCAGTCCTCTATATCCCAAATGCATTGCACCATTAGTCCAAGGATATAACTGAAATAATAAGAAGCAACATAATAAGCCCTTAGAGGGACAAAAGGTTAGCAGATTAGGACACATTTTAACACATTTGTTTTCTTCTCTTTTGAAGAGAAGAAAAGAGGTGGTGTTGGAATAGTGGTGATAAGATTTGTGTTTTAAGAAGAGAAGAGAAGAGGAAAAAAGAGGAAGATGATAGTCTATATTGTGAAGAGGAAAAAAGAGGTTTTTAGCTCTTTTGTCTGTAAAAGAGGTAAAAAAACAAACAAGAAACCTCTTCCTGCTTCAGAGAAAAGAGGTAAAAAGAGGTTTTTTCTAAAAAAAAAACAAACAATGCCTAAGTTTTAGCAGTGAGGTCCATAGATGATTTTTCTGCACAAGTTGAGTTTTTGGAGTTTCTTTATCTGCGTCTTGGTGATGGACCACTCTTTTATAAATTTATAAATAGACCTGAATTTGAAGTGTATTGTTGGCAAACTTTGCATCTTTTTCTTCTGGTCTTGGCGTATTCGTATAATCAATGAAAGTTCGAAAAGGGAAACGATCTGAGGTACATTTTCATTGATTTCTTGATGATATACTATGTTCAGAGTTGTAGACGTGTTTTACGTGTAATGTCATGTTTGTGTTTATGTAGGCATTTTGGCCATCAATTGTAATGAAAAAGTGGTTGAATATTCAGCCGAAGAATAATGATTTTAGTGAAGATGAAATAGATACCGAAACTGAAAGTGAAGACGATGGTATGCTGTAAACCATAAGCTTAAATTTGTATTGTTTTATCATAAGACTCTTATGGTCATCATTATATATCATGTTTGTTTTAAACTTTCGGCAGTATGCTCCCTTAAAGATGATACGACCTATTTTAGGAAGGAACATGCTCGTAGAACACAAGGGAACATGTCAGAATGCTCGAGTCAAACCTCAAGTGGTATGTACCGTGTTGTTTTTCTTTCCATTTTCCGTTTAGACTTTGTATAGGAAAAAAGTTAACAGCATAAAGTGATCATGGCCTTCTAGTTCACTTTGCAGATGATAGCATTCTCAATTAATGGTTTACAACTACTATTATATGAAGATACGGATACTACTACTTACTGACAACATTAGTGTGATATTGTGCTAAATTTCATGTTAAAGTTACACATAACATCTTTCACCAAAATCGTATTTGCATAGTAACTAATCACCACCTTTTGATTGTTGTATATCTTCAGTAAAACCCGCAAAACCGTTGGTGAAACATAAGAGAGGGAAATCAGAAACGATGCGTGTTCATTATATAAAAACCAAAGATGTGAGGTTTGGCTCTTAACTTGAAATATCCGTGCGCTATATTCTCCCTCATGATCACAGTTTTTGATGTATTTGGAAGCAGAATGTTGTAATAATTGTTTCTTGTAGGGTAACAATTGGGACTTGGAATGTTGCTGGAAGACTTCCAAAAGAGGACCTAGATATCGACGAGTGGATTTGTATGCAAGAACCGGCTGATATATATATTCTCGGGTAACTACTTCACTCATTAGTGATTAGTCTCGAGTGCCATACTTGTAGAATTAGTGTTCTCTTGTTTTTTTTTTGGTAATTATCAGTCTAATATGATCGGGTAACTACTGTACTCATTAGTGATTTGTCTCGGGTAACTACTGTTTGGGTAAACGTATATTTCTGTGATCATCAGATAACCACTAAGATGGCCGTTTTCCTGATTGCTCCAATTTGAAACAATAGAAAAATGTTTTTACACCATCTTTTACAGCCTTTCTTTAGTTATTCCAGGTATGTTGATAGTTGAAATATTTTGTTACAAGAATCTCTAAAAAAAAACTCTACTAACAGTTTCCAAGAAGTCGTACCACTGAACGCTGGAAATGTTCTTGGAGCTGAGAATCGAATGCCAATACCAAAATGGGAGGCTATCATTCGTAAATCTTTGAACAAATCACCTGAACCCGAAACCATACCAAAAAGCTACAGTGCTCCAACCTCTCCTGTTTCAGAAATTGTTAGCCATGCAGATTTGATGTCGTCTAAAACAACAATTGATTCTCAAAGGAGATTCTACAGCTTAGATTGGCCAGAATATGCATTGGATGTAAAACAAGATGTCTGTGTGTCGGGTAAAAACTTGCGCAGGGTGTTAAGTAACTCTGATAGAGTTCGCAACGATTGGTTCACAAATCCAATGGATTTTGGTCCAAGAGGTAATGTGGGCGATCATGGGGAGTTGAAGAGAGAACGTCGTAGCTCAGGTGACTTAGGTTTGCTTTGGACGCAGCAGCGAGAGAGAGCGGATGTTGTTGGTTCACTTTATGATGTATTTGAACAAGGTTCTGAAGATGAAGAAGAAGACGATGATTCTTTTATAGACACAACAGATGTCGAGAATAAACCTATTCAAAGTGGCAAAAAGTTTCATAAGTATGAAATTTCTAACACTTTATTTTTTTCTTTATACGTCTATAATATTTTATTTATCGGGTAAAGTTGCTAGTTTAATACTTAAATTCACTTGTTATATGTATTAGGTATGTGCGAATCATGAGCAAGCAGATGGTGGGGATATACATTTCGATATGGGTTCGAAAAAGGCTGAGAAGGCATATAAACAATGTAAAAGTATCGCTAGTTGGTGTCGGGCTAATGGGCTACATGGGCAATAAGGTAAGTCCCTTTATCTAGCTTGTCGCGTCAATCTGTTATGTACAAGGAAGGTGGTGTTCAAGTCTTTTACATGAGGGTGTTTGGATGTGAGTTTTCAAACTAATTGTGTGACATTGAAGCATTATGAACAGACAAATAATGTTTGATGAGGTGATGTTTAAAGTTGTAATAAGTATATTTATGAGTAGGTGAATTTGGATGATATAGCAAATCATACGATAAAATAATCCAGCTATGAAACTTATTATTGCAGACATCAGGCAGCAATAACTAGATGGCCATATCTAATATGTAAATAAATTAAAAAAAAATTGTTTCAGGGATCTATTTCGGTTAGCATGTCTCTTTATCAAACTCGCTTTTGTTTCGTATGTGCTCATTTGACTTCCGGACACAAGGATGGGGATGATGAGAGAAGGAACTCTGATGTCTTTGACATCTTGAGACGCACTTGCTTCTCTTCTGTTTTAGATCCTGATCAACCTCAAACAATTCCATCTCATGAGTAAGTCATTTACCTCTTTCGTCCATCCAACTATACAAGTGATTTTTTTGGCCATACACACCTTTTATTCTTGTTATGTGCATGATATAACTTTTGTTTTATTTATGAAATCAATCTCTTGGCAAGCAGTCGGATATTTTGGTTTGGCGATCTGAATTATCGTATCAATATGGCGGATGCAGAAGTTAGAAAACTAGTTGCTGTGAAGCAGTGGGACAAACTGCTCTTGAAAGATCAGGTATATAGGATTCATAGTTATAATACTTGACGTTTTTTACATGAAAAATATCATTTACTTATTAACTATCAAATGGACATGTGTATGAGTAACCCAAGTGATATTTTTCCATGGCAGCTATGCAAAGAAGTTGCGAACGGGCGGGTATTTGAGGGATGGAAAGAGGGTGTTATTGATTTTCCACCAACCTACAAATACGAAGTCAATTCAGATCGATATGTAGGTGAAAATCCAAAAGAAGGGGAGAAAAGAAGAACACCAGCATGGTAAGTGCCTCTTTTGACTTTGTGCGGTCATACTAACCACATTTTAACAGTTAATATTCATCACACTGAGACTCTTAGACAAAAGTTTTAAACGTCCTGAAACATTTCTTCATGGATCTTTCGGCTTCATTTCCTAAAGAGTAAAATGCAAAAATCATACTTGTGGTATTCCATTTTTGCAGATGTAACCAGTGTTTCGAAAATGCAGACGACCTACCCGCTCTTCGTGTTTTATATCATTTTGGTACTTTGACTTAACGATTGTTAAACATGTCTTCTTCCCCAAAACACCACAAACATACCCAGATTTCGATTTGAATGATTCTTGATCAAAATCAATTTGAATAATTCTATATCCTTACATACTGGACTTTCATACTGAATTATAGAGAGTGCTATTGCTATCCAAATTTGGATCCTACCAATAATGATCCTATGAAAATTCAGTATGGTGTATCACTAGCTATGATTTAGATTCTGCATATGAAACTGTTTACAAAGAACGTGACTGTAAGGAGAATCACAAACACACACATTAATTCAGTTTGCTAATTAGTGCAACTTTTACTTCCTTGTTTTATGTCTTACACATTCCTATTTTCGAAATTAGGTTGGTTCATTAGTCAATCGTGTTCAAATCACTTTAGGTAAGTGGATTATTACATGTTGCCATTGTGTTTGTTGTGTACCCGCCATGAGACTCTAAACGGATTAGTAGGTTCTCGATAAGAAGATGTTGGAAGAAGATATATGATAATGATGGATTAGTATGTTACAAAGACTATTAGGTTTTTTTACCAGAATTATTCAAATTGATTTTTGACCAAGATTCAAAATGTTCTTTTGTGAAAATAAAGAAAAAGACAAAATTGTCTTTTTGGTTACGGTCAATATTTAACAATCATTAATTCAAAGTACCAAAATAATATAAAACACGAATAGCTGGTTACTAAGAAAACCACATATATGATTTCTGCAATTTACTCTTTCCTAAAAAGTTCCATGCATATCAAAGTCACCAGCTTCCCTAATGGTCAAAGTGTATATAGATCTGTGCGGAAAACTTGATGCATTGACATGTGAACTGTAGGTGCGATCGTATATTATGGTTAGGGAAAGGCATAAAACAGCTATCGTATAGAAAACTGGACTCGAAAATGTCTGATCATCGGCCAGTTAGTTCAGTTTTCTCAGTTAAGGTCGAAGTCTTTGACCCTAGAAAACTTCGTCGAGCTCTTAACCTGACTAGTGCTGCTGCTGCTGCTATACATCCGGAAATAATCATAGACGATGAACAAGATCTGGACGTATGAAAAATAGTTATCATGTTCCAACTTCTTGTTTATTGCAAGGAGTACCGAGTATCAACGTTTTTGAGCTTTTACTATGATTCATGTATAGCATAACAGGTACGTAATATGCTATGAAACATACTCAACCTGGGCATTTATTTGTTTATTTGGAAGAAATCACAGTAAAATAATAATGAAGAAGCAATTTTGATATGGCTAATACGATGCGCGCCAAGAAACCAAAGCAATTCTTGTAGTAATATTTGTTAGAAGGCTAGGTAGGTGCAGTAATACCAAATACCTCAAATAACACCATTATATTAACGTCACATCAGTATAACATCCAAATACTAACATCAACCCCTTGATTATAACACTCACCAACATCACTTATCATTTTTTTTCTTCAAAAAACCCTCTTAACAATTATTTTGTTCGTAAATAAACTAATTATATTGTTTATAATTAAAAATACAAAATTTTTAAAAATAAATTAAAAGAATATATCACAAAACATAAAACATACTCCCTCCGTCCCATAATAATAGTTCACGGACAAAAAACACACAGATTAATAAAAATATCACTTTTTCAGGTTTCTCTCTTACTTTTTACAAAATGACAATTATACCCTTAATCATTTAATTTATAACTTCTTTATTATTTGTAATAATACTTTCAAGTAAGGGCAATATTGTAAACTTAATTCACATTTCTTATCTATTTTTGTACTGGACTATTAATATAGGACGTTCAAAAATAGTAAGGTGGACTGTTAATATGGGACGAAGGGAGTAACTGGTTTTTATTTGAGCTTATTATAATTACAAATTCTATTTGGTTTCTTGTTTTGGGCTTATTTAATTATATTGGCCCAAATTATACCCATAAAAACATACAGAGTATACAATTAGGTTTGTTTGTTTTCTAACCGCCTCCAACACGCCACATCGTCTTCTTCGTCTTCTTTATCTCTCCCTGCAAACTTATCACAAAAAAAAAGAAAAAAAAAACACGGATGCACCTCATGGATCGAACACAAGGTTTTTTTTCTTCTTTTTGGCATGAATCGTCCATTAATAAAGCAAAGGGGCTTTTGGAAAAAAAATTACATAACAACGCTTAACGCGCGTTGCCCTGGCAAAGCCAAGGCAAACGCTGTTGCTTTCTATCCGTTGGTGGTGTAGTAACACCGGCCAACGCCATGCCAGCTAGGCATAACGCCGAGCTCGGCGTGGTCTCACCTAAGCCTCTTAGGCAATAGGTTATAAAAGGCACGCTTATTTAACCAAGAAGATGCCATACAAGAGCTTCCATTATGGTACCAATAACATATACCGTATGAGACCCAGTGTCGTAAAGTAACAAACCCATGAAACATTACTTGGTGAAGCTCAACAACGTCTTCTTCTCTTTCAAGCTGTCAATAGTATCCTTGATGCTTACCTCCACGGAGTAAACTGAATGCCTAAACTTTTCACTTTTAGCCTCGATACATTGTAAATTAGTGGCTCAAGAGACTTTCTGTCTTTACACCTTTTTTAATGGTCAAGGATCGGGTAGAGTTTGTCTACAATCTTCATGATCTCAGAAGATTGAATCACATTCCCCAACCACACTGTATCTACCGTTAGCTTTCGGGTTTCAAAGCTAGAATATGTGCAATAGCCACATCTCTCACATCAACAAGTCTATATACTTCATCTGGAAATACTTCCTTTCCAAATTTTATCAAGTTCATGAATTCCTCAGAAGTCATATGGCTTTGTAAACTTTAAATAAGGACTTGTTTGGCAATATGATAGTACTCCAAGGGCCTTTCTTGTAATATGATGAAACTTTAGGGACCAGTTTTGTAATTTTGAGATTTAAAAAGGGTATAAAACGTCATTTCTTCAAATTTGAGGGTCCAAAATTGTACATCTTTAATTCTTCAAGGTCTTTTGTGGAAAATCAACACTCAGGTCTCGTTATTTTGTGCGACTTCGTTTCCCGTGTTCGTTTTTGCTTGAATCTTGTGATCTTTTGGCAATTTCTCGATATCCGTACCTAAAATCACACAGTTGAGAAAACAAATGGTTTTTGCATGGTTTTTATGATATTTTCTGTATTTTAAGCCTCATTTAGGCGATGAGACTATGTATAATTAGAGTCTCATCAATACACTTTATATACTTTAAGTATAAAAATAAATGGACTTTTATCTCTCTCTTCAACAGATATATAAAGTCAACTATGGGCATACAGAATGTTTATGTGTGATCTTGGACAAACATTTACGAGGCAACAAAAGTCAGACCCGGTGAATCCGGACGGACCCTGGGTAAGGTGGCCGACGGGTTCCGTGGGTATTTTTTGTTGTGCCTATAAATACCAAGCTTTGTCCAAGCTTAGAACTTACCCCTCTTCTATCTTTTCTCTCTAAACTCTCTGTATATATCTAACTCTCTAACCTTACTCTTGTCTATTCACTTGTCTCTTGTGATTTAGATCTTTGCACATTTCAAGATTCATTACGAGAACACTCTATTTTAATCTTTGATCCTTCAAGGATTCACTTCGTGTGAATGTGTTAAGTGTTACCTACACAATCACCATTTTGTTGTACCCATTCTTCTACCTACTTGTGTAATAGTGTGGTTGGTGTTATAAATCATAAGTATATAGTATAAAAGGTGTTGTTGTGCCTTTGTAAAGAACACGACATCTTAGCTTAGGCGTCGTTAAAGATTGTAAGCTTAAGTGTGAAGGTTCTCCAGCGGTGTAAATGAGATTCATTTACTATTGAAGTAGAACACTCGAGTGGATACACGAGGAGTGGAAGTAGGGGCGGGTAAGTGAGATCTTGCTAGGCTGAACCACTATAAATTATTGTGCATTGTGTTTTGTTTCTTTCTTACTTCGCGTCTATTACTTTCCTAATTACACTTCATCTACATCCATAATAATCACGGAAAAGTCTTAAAGTAATTAAAACTAATCGGTAAAAACTATTCAACCCCCCTTATAGTTTTCTACACTTTTGTTCAATTAGGGATTCCTAGTAAAGCCTATTGATTTGGTTAAAAGGAATTACGCATACCAAGTAGTTTTAACATCATAATCAGCTAATGCATTTGTTAATTTGACTAATCTAGATAAATCCCCAATGTTGATTTTGTGTAATCATATAGAGCCCTAGACTTAGATTAAGAAGACTGTAGTAATTAAAGAGTGAATTAGATAAAGGATACTTACAGTGGATGATTTTGCACAAAGAAAGTGGTTAGTTACATCTTAGATTAGTTGGAGGTGGTTGTGGTCGTGTTTTGCAGAAAGTGGAAGTGGAGTAATATGTGTTGGGTGTTTGTTTAACTGTTTTAAGTTTGGCGTACTCTGCAGTCCCACGAACCCTTACACGGCCCCTTGGGGAAAAGGGTCCGACGGGTTCCGTTTGTGTAGGGGACATAATGTTTTTTTTCAAGACGAGATTTGCATTAACCCTAATCCTAGTCTTAGTAAGTTAAATGGTTCACGCTTAAGTGGTTTGGTCAAGATATCGGCTATGTTATCTTCCGAGGATACCTTTCCTATGGATATATTAACTTGTTGGACGTTGTTCCGAAGAAAGTCATGCCGAATCTCGATGTGTTTGGTTCGTGAATATAACACGGGATTCTTGCTAAGATCAATTGCTCCTTTATTGTCACAGAGAATGGTTCAGTCATCTAGTTTGATGTGATAGTCAACAAGAGCTTGCTTAATCCATAATGCTTGTTGACATGTTTTGCCCACCAACACATATTCGGCCTCAGTTGTAGAGATGGCAAGTGTCGTTTGCCTTTTCGAGAACCATGAGGTAAGACAACATCCGATAAATGTACAAACACCACTTGTACTCTTTCTATCGACGTAGTCACCCGCATGGTCCGAATCCGAATAAACATTGGTTTCTATTCCCGTGCCTTTGGGATACCAAATCCCAAGACGAGTTGTTCCTATGATATATCTAAAAATCCTCTTGACGGCTTCAGATGTGATACATTTGGATTGTCTTGGAAGCGAGCACACATACAAACACTAAACATAATATCCGGCCTACTTTCCGTGAGATAAAGTAAGCTACCAATCATACCTCGATATTTTATGCTATAAACATAGTCATTAGTACCATCTTTGGTTAGTTTAGTTTCCGTTGACATTGGAGTGTTAGTTGGTTTAGACTCTTTTAGCCTAAATTTCATGAGCATTTCTTTTATGTATTTAGATTGGTTAAAGAAGATATCGTCTTCTATTTGCTTAATTTGTAAACCGAAGAAAAAATTAAGCTCACCCATCATGCTCATTTAGAATTTATCATGCATAATTTTAGAGAATTCATCACAAAGTTCTTGACATGTAGAACCAAAAACGATATCATCGATATAAACTTGAACAATTATTATGTGTGACCCCTTTTTCTTAGTGAACAAAGTGTTGTCTACTTGACCCAGTATTTAGAAAAGACTTAAGTGGGTCATACAATGCCTTGGGTGCTTGCTTGAGACCATAGAGATCTTTTTTGATTTTATAAACATGATTTGTTTTTTCAAAGTCTTCAAAACCGGGAGGTTGCGTAACATACACTTCCCCATTTATAAAGCCATTTAGGAAAGCACTTTTAACGTCCATTTGATAGAGTTTAAATCATGAGCACAAGCATAAGCACGTAATATTTTTATGGACTCAAGCCGATTAACTGGGGCAGAGGTTTCATCATAATCTTTACCTTCTTGTTGGTTATATCCTTGAGCAACAAGCTTAGTTTTGTTTCTTGACAAAATATCATTTTTATCTAGTTTGTTTCGAAAAAACCATTTTTTTACAATTACCGTTTGATTTTTATGTCTCGGTACTAAGTACCAAACATCATTTATCACAAATTGATTTAATTCTTCTTTCATAGAAAGAACCCAACTTTCATCAATAATAGCTTCATTAATATTTTTAAGTTCAATTTGAGATACGAAGTAAAATAAATTACTTTCATTTTGAGCTTGAGACCTTAAGGTACGTTCATTTGGTTTGCCAATAACGTTATTTAAAGAATGACCTTTTGATTCTTTGATGTTTAACGGTTCAATTTTTAATGGTTCATTTCCCTTGTCTTTTTCAAGAGTAACTCATTAGTTATTAGCTTGACTTTCAACTATATCATCATCTACCAAAGGTGATGTTCTAGAGGGAGGTGGACTTTCGTCGAAGGTTATGTTCAACAATTCCTCCACACACATGGTTTAATTATTTAGAAGAATGTAAGCTTTACTATTTTGAGAATATCCAAGAAAAACTCCTTCGAACGACATTGGGTAGAACTTGGTGAGATAATCCTTAGTGTTAAGAATAAAACATTACTTTCAAACACTCCAAAATATCCTATGGTCGGTTTTCTTCCTTTTAATATTTCATAAGGTTTTTTTATCAAGAAGTGGTCTAATTAAAACACGATTGAAACTATATGTTGAGGTATCAACCGCATGACACCAAAACTTCTGTGAAATATTCGAATCATTTAGCATTGTTCTACTCATTTCTTGAAGTGTTCTATTTTTACGTTCTACTACCCCATTTGATTGAGGTGTTATAGGAGACGAGAAATTATGTGTTATACCCTTGGTGACACAAAATGCTCCGAATTGTGCCTCATTGTTAAACTCCCGACCATGATCTATACGAATTGACACAATTCGACTTTTAATTGATTTTCAATTTTCTTGCTTAAAATCTCAAAATGGTCAAAGGGTTTATTTTTATTTTTCAAAAACTTTGGCCAAGTATATCTTGAGTGTCATCCACGATGACCAAAATGTAAAGATTACCTCCGTAGCTTTGCATCGCGGATGGACCAAACAAGTCCATAAATATAAGTTCTAGACATTTTGTTGTGGACACAACTTTTTTAGCCTTATGGCTTGATTGTGTTTGTTTTCCCATTTCGCATGCATCACAAAAGTGTTGTTCATATTTTACTTTTGGTCGATTTCTAACAATATATGTGTTGGCCAATGATCGTAAAAGACCCATGTTGATATGACCAAGACTCCTATGCCAAAGGGTGGAGGTGTCTCTATAGTGGTCAAACAAATGGCGTATTTTGATGAGTCAAACTTCATCACATATATGTTATTTTTCCTAATTCTTTTTGCTATGGTTATGCCATCTTTTAGTATTTTACTTTCGTTTTCTTCGAAGAGAACTTTGCATTTTTTGCTACAAAGTTGACTTATACTAAGTAGATTAAATCCTAAGTTTTCAACATGAGAAACATTATCTATGGTGATATGGTCATTAGAAATCATGCCTTTGCCAATGATTTTGTTTTTGAAGTTTCCACCAAAAATAACATTACCTTCGTCCGTTGATGTGCAGGTGCTAAAAAGATTCCTATCTCCCGTCATGTATCTTGATAATCCGCTTTCCTTGATCCATTCATCTAGTTCAAGTCCAACTTTTAAGCATACCTACATATTATGAAACTCAAACGTTTGGTCCCCAACTTCTCATGGGTCCGTTTGTGTTAAACATGATTCTCATGGATATTCCAATTGGAGTATTGCTAATAACATCCCATGTACCAAATTTCCCAGTGAGAATTGGTTATGATAGTCATAGTTGAATGAAACTTTGATTATATATTCCTAGTACTCCTTGGTTAATTTTTGAAAATGGGCTTTTGAGATAAGATTGTCTTGGTCGAGCTTGTATATTTCTAGCTTTAATGTTCCTTTCCAGGTTTCTAAAGTTTGAATTATATCTTTTTGAATTAATCTGTTTTGGTTTCTAAGACACAACCACAAATTCGGAACTATTTTGTTTCTTCTCATCAATCAGACCCACAAGACCTTTGTAGGGTGTCAGACCCTTGTGTTGAGGGTTTCAACGGGTTCTAGCACAGTTTGTGACATTTTTGCTAGAAACGTTTATTGTGGTATTGTTGAGCTAGAAGGCGTATCTTGTTTCCCATATCCCAGCCGTGTTTTATCTTTGCCATTTATTTGAAAACTTAACATTTCATCAATGTAATTTGCATTTTTGTTTAACCTTACAAATTTTAAGTTCTGTTTGGTTAGCACCTCTTGACTAGTTTAAAGTTTCTCAATTTTGAGAGTGAGCTCTTGATATGTTTCACATTTATCCTTAGATTATTTACCTCGTTCTAGTCTTTGCAATTTTACCTAAAGTTCATAGACTTCATTTTCTAAACTTTCATTTTTTGTTTTTAAAAGCTTGTTCTTGTTTATGATTTTAAGACTTAATTCACACATTTTGTTATATTCAATTTGTAAGGTGTCACCATCTAATGAGGAGGAATAGTAGGTTGAGTCAGAATGTACCTCATTGGTTTCATGTGCCATAAGTGTTAGCTCTTCCTTTTTGGAGTCGCCTCTTTCATCATCGCTTGCACTGCATGCTCCACTCACGAAAGCTCTTTGTATCTTTGGCTTGACTTTGGACAATTACTAATGAAGTGATTTGGATCACCACATTAGAAACAGTTCCTTTCGTCTTTGGATTTCTTGATGTCAAAGGGCTTTCAGTGTGTCTTCTTGTTGTCAAATGGTTGTTTCATAAGTCTTCCTCGCCTTTTGAAGAACTTCTTGAAATCACGCACGACCAAAGCATATTATGTGACACCCCCAAATAGGTCAAATGAAGCGGAATAATAATTGGGTGTCACTTTGTTGGATCAAACAGCAATAGTATGTAGAGCAACAGATAATAAAATTATCATTTAAATATTACATGAACCATAGTGCAAATACCTACTTTAGTTTCCTGAGAAAAACATGCTTAGAGAGTCAACATAAAGTTGGTGACTTCACATGTTTAGTAAATTAAGTTTGGAGAGTAAAACATTCACTAAAGTAGTAATGCACAAAGCATCAACACTTAAAAGTAATTACATTTTCTATTGCCCGAAACTGAGGCTATGAGAAGTTAAGCCCTCAACAAATGAGGACCCTTCGCATGATAACATGCACCCATAATAATGTTCTGACATGATATACATCTGTTATTTCCGGCCGAGGCATAGTGAGCGCTACTTACCCATATGGGGATGGTCAATCCCAAATAGATCTATTTATAGCATTCAGGCTATTCAACAGTTAACAGTTTCAGTTCATGGGTCGTGAGGCATTCTACAATAGGCAAATGTAATCAAGGTTTATAACAGTTTAGTTTACGTCCATAAAAATATGTTAAATATTTTCTCCCCCGTAAAAGATCAGAAGTTTATCAAAGAATAAGTGTGGGGCCATGAACTCACCTCAGTAATAATGTCCAGAAGAAATCACTAGTAATCCAACAAAGTGTCCACGATACAGTTAACTATCTAAGTAATTGTATAGTCTCAGTACATGCATAAAATAATGCATGAAAGTTGTTGGATAATATATGTGCATGCTTATACTGGTTTTAAGCAGTTTATTACAATCATCATATTTTAAATATACGTTATACAATTATTAGCAGTACTCGTTTGAATTACGTGATTAACAATAAGGCTTAGGTAAATAGTATTTTATTCACTATTTATGTACTCTTAGTTTTATAAACTATTTATATTAGATAATGTACAATATTATATATATTTGATCCTTCTAAATTCTAATAGTTCATTATTAATCCTTCAAGTTTTGTTGGTACGGGTTTAGTCCTTTTAGTTTTAGGTTTCATGACTTTTATACACATGTTTAATATATATATATAATTTATATAAATGTTTAATATATATAACTTATATAAATGATTTTTATAAAATGTAAAACACTTTATTTAAATTAATTTAAAGTCCTTGAAGTTTCTATAAAATACCGAATAATCCTTAGGTTACAAGTTTAGTGAAATGACAGTTTTAGTCCTCCAGTAATTAAGGTTTTAATAATAGTTTTAATAAAATTATAAATAAACTCTTAGGGCTTATATAAGTTTTAGAAAATGGCAAAACAAGCCACTCTATGTTTTTAATATTTATAACTTTCGGTATTTTACACTTATGTCCCCTAAGGCTCGTTTAGGTTTCGATTAATGGCAAAAGTAGTCCTTCAAGTTATATTTAGGGTTTGAGACTTTTAGTGAGTGACGAAACAGCCCCTAGGGCTTCGATAAGTTTCGGTTAGTGACACAATTAGTCCCTCATGTTTATAAAACATGATATTATCTTTCAGCTACTTATAAAAATGGTCCATAGGGTTTTCTAAGCCTCGATATCTAGTTTCAGAGAAACACTATTTGACCCTTGTAGTTTATGTTTTCGATACTATATAGTTTCAAATGTCACGGTTTAGTCCTTATACTTTTTAATTTTACATTTTGGCCCGAAACTTTTGTAAGTCATATTTAAAGTTTTAAAATGTTTATATAAGTCCAAAAATATTAAGTGGGCTTATTGAATAAGCTAAATGGGCTTATGGTCTCGGTAAACTCTTAATAGGCTTTACACGGCCCATTAACTAATCTAGATAGTTTTAGTGGGCTATAGGGGTTTTAAATGGGCCTAATAACATTTTTAAGTCCAACAAAACTATAGGGCTAGTATCTTGGGTTTATTAAGCAATTATGGGACTAATGGGCCTAAGGGAGTCTTGGCTAGGCATTAATGGGCTCGGCTACGCCCACTAGGGATCTATGGGCTACTAGGTTTATTAAGGAAATACTACCAATTATTTGTGGGGTTTATATATCTAGTGAGTTTTAACCAAGTTCATGTAATCTAGTATAAGTTTATAAAAATTAAGTATAAACCATATATGCTTAATTAAAACCCACGACATGAATTATTCACAAGGTTTCAAGATTAAACCTAGGTTCATACTATATAGACATGTTATGTGATCATGTCTAGGTAGATTTTATACAAGGTTTCTTAGATTTTAAAAACAAGCGGCGACCCATATGTGTATATATACAATAATTTCATAGGTTTTATAAGCTCAAAGATATGTCTCCATGGTAATGATCAAGTGTATGCAAAAATAAATGTAAGTAAGATAGGTAAAGGTTTCATGAACTTACTTGTTTGTGAAAAGAGTGAGGACAAGTGAACCAAAGAAACCCTTAAGTTTCTATGAACACAAAAATGTAAACCCTGGCAAAATAAGTATGCCGTGACCTATACATGTACCCTTCCTAGCTTCCTTAATGCCTTAGAGATCAAGTTTTGTGTAGGAGAAATAAATGGTTAGGAGTTATGATGGTAGAGACATAGATTTGGTGTAGTAAATATGTTTTGGATGGATCTTGGTGAATGTTTGTTTGTAAGCCGCGAGCTATGGGTGAGATGAGAGAGTTTTGTGAGATTGTGTTTTGTGTGTGTGTAGAATACACGGCCAAGAGTACAAGATATAGGATTTGTTGATATCTTAGGAAGATTATAGGAGATATAAGTAAGATCAATGAGATATGGGAAGATCTCATGCTAGATTTAGATTACAATGCCTTAATTGGCCAAAATGGTACAAGCCCTGATTTTCCTATTGTGTGCCGCTGCTAGAGAAGGTCAAGGGGACAAGGTAGGGCTTGAATAGTGTTAAGTATAAATGTTAGATGTACAAGGTTGTCTTTAGGAATGTATTTAAGGTTGCTAAATGTGTAAGTGTTGGAGTATACATAATTCAGCTACTATGCACATTTAGGATAGAAATGTGTTTGATTTAGATAATTATAGGAAGTTACTAAAGGTCTAGGTGATATATTGTAAGCACTTGTGTAGTCCTAAGGAATCTTGGTTAAGGTTTATGGTGATTGATAGGTGTGTAAACACCCATCTTTTCTACCACTTAATTACAATAATAACCGGACCATAACGTGTATTTTATGTCTTTTATGTCGGAATTATGCGTGGTTTGTGTTTTTTGTTGTGATTTAGGACGAAAAGGTGAAAAGTGGAGAAAACACGGGCATTTACGGACTTTTATTGAAGAAAAGGATGAAAGACGAAGTCAAGAAATCAAAAGTGGATAAAGAACGGAAGTCCAAGACCAATTCTGAAGATTTATCGAAGAAAAAGTCAAAAGACGAAAGTTTACTTAAAGCCGAGGAACTCAAGTCTTATTTATCGAAGAATTAAAAGACGAGTCCAAAGAAATCCCGAGCCAAAAGTCATCACATTCCAAGATTAACAAAAAGATTAAGAAGGAAGGACTTGATGGTGCAATTAACAAGAAAGGAAGGAGAGAGGAAGCTTCCCCTAACCACTCCCTAATCACCTATATAAACCCTCATTTTCATTCATTTACTCTTGTTGGCTAGAGTGACACTAGTTCTTCCACATTTACTTTTAATGCACCTTTAATTACTTGCACTTTTAATTACATGTTTTGCACCTTAATTACCTTTTAATTCCAAGTAAGTTTTTAATTTGTGTACTTTAAATTCTTGTCTTTACCTTTCTTTATCATTTGATCAAGTTCTTTTTATCAATCTCATTCTACCTTTCTCTCTTTTTGTTTCGGCTTGAATTTCGGATTAAGCAAGGTTTTGCTTAATCCATTTGCTTATTTTGATTAAAGTTTCGTCCTTTTTATTTCCTCACACGAAATAAGCCACGAGATTGACAACCTTGTGTGCTTATTTGGAATTTTTCTTAAGTATTTTGAAAAGTCTTCTTTAAAGTTTTGATTTTTAACTTTTGATTTCATTTAAATTTCGTGTTTAAAAGTTTGAAAGACTTTAACTTTCTAACTTATTGTTTCGTTTTGATTTCATTTAATTAAAGTTTTTGGTAACTGCTTATTAGAATAGCTTATTTAGTTCTTGTGCTTTTTACGAATTTGTATCCATCGGAAAGAGAGGGTTTTCCACATTGCGACGGTTGCATATACCACATTCCGATAGTGACAGTATTGGTCCAAGGGTTTTGCATTCCGATCCGGGATTGCGATAGGTGTACCATTTCCTCATTCCGATCTGGGGATTGCGATCGCATATTGCGATCGCTCTTTCCGACGGCTCTTGAGGCTTACTTAGACGAAGTGCTGCCCAATTTTCCTTAGCCACATTCCGATAGGTGATATTCCGATAGGACACATTTCGATCTGGACTACATTGCGATCTGAGGTTGTTAGGTTATTCCGATCTGAAAAGGTGACATATTCCGATTTGGGTTTCTTCAACATTCCGATAGGTGGTGTGTTCATTCCGATGGTAAGGTCGATCGGAATATATTCCGATCTGAGGGTTGTTTTCCATGCTTTATCTTGTTTAATTTTTAGTTTATGTTTTTAATACTTGTCTAATTTAATTTCCGTCACGCTTTTATTTTTAGTCATTTAATTATTTTACTTTTCCAAGTTTTTTAAATATCGCACCCTTTTGTTTAATTAGATTTAGATTTATATACTTGCCCTTTACTTAACGACATTTACTTTAAGTCTTGCACATTTAAATTTAAAAACAACCAAAATTATTTGTTTCCACCAAAATAAAACTGAGTCACATAGAAAACCTAGATCAATTCGATTAGACACACATCAACGAATCTTTTTAACCTGAGTAAAAGCAAGTTATTAAATGGCGCCGCTGCCGGCTCTTTTCGTAAAGATCAACAGTTTTTTGTGAGATACACGTTGCTTTTTGGGATCCGTTCACTTGTGAGCGTTATTTTTCTTGCATAAAAAATTCATAAAATCCATAAAAATTAAAAATTTCAAAAATCCAAAAAGATTTTATCTTTATTGTGTATATATATTGTCTTTGTGTTTGGTTTTGTTTTCTTTTGCATTTTCAGGTGTATGCGTACTAGATCTTCTAATTATCAAGAGCCCGAGCCTCAAGAAGATTTAGATATGGCAGGTGTTAACAACAATAATCAACTACCGCACCTCAATAATAATAATAATAACAACAATGCTCCTCCACAGCCCGATCTTCGGACCATGGAGGAACTTTGTCAACCAACAATGTTTGGACGAGGAGGACCGATTGCGCCGATGCAAATCAACGCTCCTGAGTTTTCGTTGAAGCACCACATGATTCAGCAAGTACAAACAAACCCATTTAGAGGATTGCCTGATGATGATGCCAACAAACACCTCGACAAGTTCATTACAATCACCCAAAGCATGAAGTTGCCTGGGGCCACAATGGATGTACTCCGCCTACAACTCTTCCCACATACTTTATCGCATCATGCCGAGAAATGGTTTGATCGTCTCCCGAAGAATTCTATTCACACTTGGGATGATATGACTCAACGCTTTCTTTCGCGCTACTTTCCACCATCCATGGTCACAAGCCTGCGCAATCAGATCAGCGGTTTCATGCAAGACCCTGATGAATCTCTTTTTGATGCTTGGGAGAGATATAATGTCTTGATAGATCGATGTCCAAACCACAACATGCTTCCGGTCACCTTGATCGATACTTTCTACAACGGATTGACTTTTCGAGATCGTGATACGATTAATGCAGCCGCCGGTGGCACATTCATGAAAAGGAGACCCGAGGAGTGTAGAGAGTTAATTGAGAACATGACTACTCACCACAAGAACTGGGATTCCTCTGCATCTTCTAGGAACAACCCGAGAGTCAATGTTTCCTCAACCTCAGCAACCCCTGAGATGACCGAACTCACCCGCATGATGACTGAAATGAGCAAAAGTATTACGCTTCTCGCTTCAAATCAACAACAACAACAAGTTAAAGCGGTTGCTAATCCTTGTGAAACATGTGGCGGTCCTCACTCATACACCGATTGTCCTTCAACACAAGGAAATCCGGAAAATGTGTATGCAGCTTATGGTAATTATTCACCGGAAAATTACCAAGCTCGACCTCAAGGGGATAGAAATCTGCTGAGCTACCGATCCAACAATTACCTTTCACCCGGTTTTTCTCCTCAAAACCAAAACCCCGCCAACAACTACACTAGAAGCAACCTAATCCCACCAAGAGCTTCTAATCCTTATCACCCACCCGCCCAACAAACCCCACCCAGTAATCCGGATGTTGAGGCCATCATGAGAACCCAAGGTGAGCAAATCAAGAATCTGCAGAGCCAAATTATCAATCTTAAAGGGGATATCACAAAGCAAGGAAATGAGATAAGATCCGAGCTTCGAAATGATATTCAATCCTCCTTCAGCAATCAAACCAATGATTTGAAGAATATGCTTGCTAGTTTCTTGCCCCCTGCTCAACCTTCTTCTTCAAGTTCTCTACCTTCAAACACCGTCACCAATCCGCGAGCCAATGTGAGTGCTATTACTACTCGTAGTGGAGTCACCATTGTAGGACCACCAATCCCACCCCCATCATCTACACCTCCTCCACCACCATGTATCCCTACTCCTCCTACACCTAGTATTAGTGCACCATTACCGTCTCCGCCTCGACGTGATGAAGTTCCCACCAATGATCCTTCAACATCTCAACCTTTACCTACACCTGCACCTTCACCACCCAAACCCAATATCCCTTATCCTTCTCGCTTGGGCAAGAACAAAATGCTAAACAAGGAGGACGCTCAAGTGACTAGCTATATCAAGATGATTTCTCAAATGAATTTCAACATTAGCTTTCTTGAAGCACTTGTCCACATGCCCAAATTTGTTAAAGCATTTAAGGAATTGCTTAACAAGAAGGAGAAGCTGATTGAACTCGCCAACACACGCTTAAATGAAAACTGCTCTGCAGTTATTCTTAAAGAACTTCCGGAAAAACTTGGAGATCCCGGTCGTTTTGTGTTGCCTTGCGTGTTCAACAAAACTGAAGAATTTACTGCCCTTGCTGATCTCGGTGCTAGTATTAATTTGATGCCTTTGAGTGTTTGGAAAACACTATCATTGCCCGACCTCACTCCAACAAAGATGACTCTTGAACTTGCAAATCGCACTCTCGCTTACCCCGTTGGTATAGCCGAAGACGTGTTCATTAAAGTTGGCACATTTACTTTCCCGGTCGATTTTGTCGTAGTTGATTATGAAATGGACCCTCGTATTCCTTTAATACTTGGTCGGCCATTCTTGAGAACCGGACGTGCTTTAGTAGATGTGGCCGAAGGTGAGTTAATCTTACGAGTCGGGGATGATGCAAAAGTTTTCAAAATGGGGAAGCTTACTAGTTTAACTTTTGGAGGCCGAGAATCAGTGAATATGATTAATGTGCTAGATGACTTTACCGTCTACGAAAATCCTCTATTCGACTCTTGCATCGATAATCCACTTTTTCATGATGATGTGGATGATTCTCTCCCTACTTTGGACGCTTCTCCCATTTATGATTCGTCACCGGTCTTTGACGCTTATGATGATGATGATTCTAGCTCAGGTTCAGATGATTTTGAGTGTACTTCTGAGTATCCCGAGCTGCCCACTTTCGATGATTTTGATGAGGCTGATACTCTCTCGAGCGATTCTTCACATGATGCAGATCCTCCGTCATCACTCGATCCTACTTTGGACGATTATTCATTTGAGGAAGATTTCTCTGAATTTCTCAACACATACTTCCCTCATGAGAGTGATGCTCCTCCTTTTGACTTTGAAGATTATCGCCTTGATCCTACTTTGAATTTGAAGAGCATTTTGTCAAAGGAGAAGACACCGGTTGACACCAAAATCCGTTGCACGTATGATTTAACACCTCTTTGTCCCACTTCTGAGGACGAGGTTGTGCTTCTTTGCGGATCTTCTTCACACTCGGCTGAGCCGGAGTGCTATTTTCCCCTGAAGGGAAAGGTGTTCGATCCCGGTATTGAAGTCTTTAAGCCATCTCAGTATCCACCTGATGAAATAAAAGGAAAAATCTTTGGAACCATTGAAGACATGCTTACACCTCTTCCTACTTGCTTCCACCGTGCTCCATCACTGCTTAAGGGAACCTTGCCACTTCTCTTTTGGCTTGCCTTGTTCACCTTAAGCTCTTGCTTATTGATGGATGAAAACTATGTCTTTGATCCTGGTGGATTTGTTTCATGCTACTTCCGTTGATGATCAAGGTCGAGTCAGGCTCACGACTCGGTTAACAAAAACCAAGCGCTTCTTGGGAGGCAACCCATGCATCTATCTTTTCGCTTTCTTTACCATAAGTGTAGGGGGGACCATTTGGATTGCTATTTCCTCTCCTCACTTCTTAATCAGGGATTCGAGCTTCAATGATCCACTCTTGATGATTCTTGGCGACCCGTGATTCCGTGTTCTACTTCTTCCCGGTTTTATCCTAAACTCTTTTCGATTCACTATTTTATATTTACTCAATATTAAAATAGGAATCCGTTTAGTTGTCTTTTCCTTAGCAAGAGTTAAACAACGTGCACAATGTCCTAAGTGTAGGGGAGCTTACTCCCACATGCTTAAACATTGAGGACAATGTTTATCTTAAGTGTAGGGGGGACTTCTATCGACGTTAAGTGGCCTTTTCCTTGTTTTTGTCCTCATTTTAACCGGAAAATCAATTTTTCGACATTTTTCAAAATTTTTGATCTATTTTGGCCTATTAGTTTTTCCCTTTGTATAGTTATTTTCTTCCTTTGCTAGAATAAATCTTTGAATAAGTGGTTTTAGTTTTCAAACGTTGTGAATCTTTTGACTCAACCCGAGTTTACTCTAGCTAGTATCCTTAACGTGTTTAAGTCAAGTTTTGCTAGGCTTTTATATAGGGAGCTATAAAATGCGAAAGTCTTAACTCTCACGGGTTAAGAACAAGAACTTTTCGCAAGTTCCTGTAATTGATCCTAGAGAGTCGTTTATCAAGGGAACTTTAAAATGCGATTTCTAAGCTTGAAAAAGTCCAAGAATTTGCAAGATCCTATAGGCGACTTGAAAACCCAAAACTTTGATTTAATAGGCTAAGTATCCACGAGTCTCATTACTTGAGATTTTAAACTGTGGAGAACGAGAGATGATAGAGCCAATTATAAGTCGGTATTCTTTCGTGAATTTATGTGAGTTAATTATGAGCCTATTCTCCCATCGCTTGCTAATAATTTATCTGCTAATAAATAAGGTTGTACGATTTGAAAAGTTACTTAGCTTCTAGCCCCAGATCGTTTAAAAGTTGCTCGGTATGGATTAGAGTTCATAGCCAAGGCATAACTTATTGAAGCGGGACGCGAAGATTGGCGAGTCCGAAAAGGCCCTAACAAGGCATGAGGGCTATATTTTGTTGCTAAAGATCCAAAGTGATGTGAAGAATCATTTATCGAAAATCAATATGAAGGATCGAGACACACGACGTAAAGCAAAAACTCCCCAAAAATCATGGAGAAGTGTATCCGAAAAGACCCTAACAAGGTATGAGGATAAATAGATCCAAGTCAATAAAAGGAGGCGGATCGGTGTATGTCAAAGTCCAAAATAAAGATTGGAGAAAAATGAAGAAGTCGTGGTCCAAATATGAATCTCTCAAAACTTCAAGTGAAGAAATTCCTATATGAAGAGAAGACCATAATTTCATGAACGTCTCTCAAGGTTTGAAGTATGAAGTCGCAGCCAAATATCGGTCCGAGAAAGGTCTCAAATCGCGAAGCGAGTTATGCCAAGATATGAACTTTATGAGGTCCCGAGAAGCAGTTTTAAAAGATTTGGTCCTTTAGCTAACTATTGACTAAATCGTGCACTTTATTTTCAGACTAAATAATTATCTAAATAAGTCGAACAATGCATCCTCGTGATCATTCAAGACAAATAATAAAATATAAGAGATACCCATAGGAATAAGGGAGTCTAAGTAAATAATTGGCCCACATGAGTTCGTGTTAGTTTACTAACTTATAATAACAATGATCTCGTTTTTAAGATTGGTTTGGAGAAAGTGAAAAGTTGAGGATGATGATTATTCATGACATTTTCAAAACCCAAGGTATGCTTTTAATTTCTCTGCTTTGCATTTTTATAATTTTCTATCTCTTTAATAAAGGCCAATGTGGATTGATTATGATGAAAAGTGTAAACATGCTTTGTAACTAATGCATTGCATGAGGACATTGCAATGGTCAAGTGTAGGGGATTTGATAGGTGTGTAAACACCCATCTTTTCTACCACTTAATTACAATAATAACCGGACCATAACGTGTATTTTATGTCTTTTATGTCGGAATTATGCGTGGTTTGTGTTTTTTGTTGTGATTTAGGACGAAAAGGTGAAAAGTGGAGAAAACACGGGAATTCACGGGCATTTACGGACTTTTATTGAAGAAAAGGATGAAAGACGAAGTCAAGAAATCAAAAGTGGATAAAGAACGGAAGTCCAAGACCAATTCTGAAGATTTATCGAAGAAAAAGTCAAAAGACGAAAGTTTACTTAAAGCCGAGGAACTCAAGTCTTATTTATCGAAGAATTAAAAGACGAGTCCAAAGAAATCCCGAGCCAAAAGTCATCACATTCCAAGATTAACAAAAAGATTAAGAAGGAAGGACTTGATGGTGCAATTAACAAGAAAGGAAGGAGAGAGGAAGCTTCCCCTAACCACTCCCTAATCACCTATATAAACCCTCATTTTCATTCATTTACTCTTGTTGGCTAGAGTGACACTAGTTCTTCCACATTTACTTTTAATGCACCTTTAATTACTTGCACTTTTAATTACATGTTTTGCACCTTAATTACCTTTTAATTCCAAGTAAGTTTTTAATTTGTGTACTTTAAATTCTTGTCTTTACCTTTCTTTATCATTTGATCAAGTTCTTTTTATCAATCTCATTCTACCTTTCTCTCTTTTTGTTTCGGCTTGAATTTCGGATTAAGCAAGGTTTTGCTTAATCCATTTGCTTATTTTGATTAAAGTTTCGTCCTTTTTATTTCCTCACACGAAATAAGCCACGAGATTGACAACCTTGTGTGCTTATTTGGAATTTTTCTTAAGTATTTTGAAAAGTCTTCTTTAAAGTTTTGATTTTTAACTTTTGATTTCATTTAAATTTCGTGTTTAAAAGTTTGAAAGACTTTAACTTTCTAACTTATTGTTTCGTTTTGATTTCATTTAATTAAAGTTTTTGGTAACTGCTTATTAGAATAGCTTATTTAGTTCTTGTGCTTTTTACGAATTTGTATCCATCGGAAAGAGAGGGTTTTCCACATTGCGACGGTTGCATATACCACATTCCGATAGTGACAGTATTGGTCCAAGGGTTTTGCATTCCGATCCGGGATTGCGATAGGTGTACCATTTCCTCATTCCGATCTGGGGATTGCGATCGCATATTGCGATCGCTCTTTCCGACGGCTCTTGAGGCTTACTTAGACGAAGTGCTGCCCAATTTTCCTTAGCCACATTCCGATAGGTGATATTCCGATAGGACACATTTCGATCTGGACTACATTGCGATCTGAGGTTGTTAGGTTATTCCGATCTGAAAAGGTGACATATTCCGATCTGGGTTTCTTCAACATTCCGATAGGTGGTGTGTTCATTCCGATGGTAAGGTCGATCGGAATATATTCCGATCTGAGGGTTGTTTTCCATGCTTTATCTTGTTTAATTTTTAGTTTATGTTTTTAATACTTGTCTAATTTAATTTCCGTCACGCTTTTATTTTTAGTCATTTAATTATTTTACTTTTCCAAGTTTTTTAAATATCGCACCCTTTTGTTTAATTAGATTTAGATTTATATACTTGCCCTTTACTTAACGACATTTACTTTAAGTCTTGCACATTTAAATTTAAAAACAACCAAAATTATTTGTTTCCACCAAAATAAAACTGAGTCACATAGAAAACCTAGATCAATTCGATTAGACACACATCAACGAATCTTTTTAACCTGAGTAAAAGCAAGTTATTAGTGATTTATATATATATATATATGTATATAATAGCAAGTTCAGACACTTGGTAAATTTAAGTAAGTTAGATCATGATATTTAGGTTGTTATATTTATTAAATGATGTACTGAGGAGGTGAGTCCTTGTAGGGTAATAACCCTGTGTACCAATGTCCTTGTTTATCAGTGTCCTTGCAATCAATGTGGCCAGATAATTGCCTGAGTGGTCAAAAGAGACTAAAAGTTCATAAAAATAAATATGAGAAGATAGCATGATCAAATGGAAATAATGCTTCATGTATTCATGCAAAGGTGGTAATAAACAAGTTCCAGAAATAATGAGCTCATATGCTAACAAAGTCAAAAGGGTAAAATTAGAGGTTTTACTGTCCATCTCCGTTATTTTAGCTTTGTCCTCAAAGCTTAAGATGACGTCACCAACCAGGTGAACAAATGCGGGTACTTGGTTTTGAACGAGTCTTCTCGTTCCCAGGTGAACTTAGGACCTTTCCTCGAGTTCCAACGTACCTTAATCAACGGGATGTAGCCGCGTTTCAACTTCTTAACCGTTCTCTCCATGATTTCTACCGATTCTTCTATAACTGGAGTTTGTCGTCAAACTGAACTCCTTCCAATGGCATAGCTAGTGGTTCTTCAGCATAGCACTTCTTCAGATTAGACACGTGAAAGGTAGAGTGTACTCGGCTCAATTGCTGCGGTAACTCTAAACGATATGCTACTTCCCCGATTTTGGCTATCACTTTGAAAGGGCCTACATAACGTGGGTTCAGTTTTCCACGTTTACCAAAGTGTACAACTCTCTTCCACGGTGATACCTTGAGCATGACACGGTCACCGACTTCAAATTACATGGGTTTACGTTTCTGGTCCGCGTAGCTCTTTTGTCGATCGCGAGCCGCTTGTATTATTTGCTTTATGAGGACGATCTTGTCGGTGGTCTCTTGGATTAACTCAGGTCCAGTGAGCTAAAATTCACCTACTTCTGCCCACCACACAAGTGAACGACATTTTCGACAATTGAGGGCTTTAAAAGGGGCAGCTTTGATGCTGGCGTGATAGCTATTGTTTTAGGAGAATTCAACTAAAGGTATGTGTTAAACCCGTCCATTTCCAAAGCCAATCACACATGCCCGCAACACGTCTTCTAGAGTTTGGATGGTCTGTTCACTTTGACTGTCAGTCTGTGGATGATAAGCAGTGCTCATGTCCAAGCTCGTACCTAAAGCTCGTTGGAAGCCTTCCAAAAGTTTGATGTGAACCTACCGTCTCGATCACAGATTATTGAGACTGGTATTCCGTGTTTGGTCACTATCTCTTTAAGGTACGTTTTTGCCAATTTTGTCAAGGAATCGGTTTCTTTGATTGGCAAAAAGTGAGCAGATTTGGTAAGTCGGTCGACGGTTACCCAAATAGTATCATAACCATGGGATGACTTTGGGAGTTTGGTAATGAAGTCCATAGTGATGTTTTACCACTTCCATTTTGGTATCTCGGGCTGGACAAGCAACCCCGATGGTCTCTAGTGCTTTGGTTTGACACGTTAACATGTCAAGCACTTCTGAACATAGGTGGCAATGTCAGCTTTCATGTTCGGCCACCAGTATAACTTTTTCATGTCTTGATACATCTTCTCATATCCGGGATGTATATAATATTTGGACTTATGAGATTCGTGCATGATCACATTTCTCAAGTCTCCATAACAAGGTAACCGACTCCTTCCGTGAAGACACAAAGTTATGTGTGCTCTTGGTTCTAACTTCTCCTTGGTAAGGTCGGTTATGAGCATTCCTCCAACATCTTCCTTCTCAAGGTTTTCAGGTTTCTGGGCTTGGGTTTGGGCTTCCAAAATTTTCCTGGGTAGGTCCAAGCTGATTGTCAGTACTAGTGCTCGGAGTCTCATGGGAGGATCTGTTTCCTTACGACTTAGTGCATCAGAACCCACGTTCGCTTTACCGGGGTGGTATTTGATTTCGCAATCGTAATCACTTAACAACTCAATCCAACGGTGTTGCCTCATGTTCAGCTCTTTTTGATCCAGTATGTGTTGCAAACTTTTGTGGTCAGTATGCACAGTACACTTTGTTCCGTAATGATAATACCTCCAGATTTTTAGAGCGAATACTACGGATCCAAGTTCTAGATCATGAGTGGTGTAGTTCTTCTCGTGTTTTTTCAAATGCCTTGAAGCATAAGCGATCATTTTCTTCCTCTACATCAGCACTGCACCCAAACCTTTGTGTGAAGCATCACAGTATACAACGAAATCATCGTTGCCCTCAAGTAAGGCTAAGATAGGTGCACTACACAGCTTCTGCTTGATCAGATGCAAAGCTGATTCTTCTTTCTCTCCTCATTCTAACTTTATTCCTTTCTGAGTGAGTTTAGTCATTGGTTTGGCTGTTTTTAAGAAATCTTCAATAAACCTGCGGTAGTATCCGGCAAGGCCTAGAAATTGGCGGATCTCTATCGGTGATTTAGGAGATACCCAATATCTAATAGATTCGACCTTTGATGGATCTACGTGAATGTCATCACTATCAATAACGTGACCAAGGAAATGAAATTTAGGAATCCAGAACTCACACTTGGAGAATTTCGCATACAGTTGTTCCTCCTTGAACACCTTTAGTACATGAGCAAGGTGTTCTTTGTGTTCTTGTTCGTTTTTGGAATAAATGAGTATAT
Source organism: Glebionis coronaria (assembly GCA_025667525.1). Classification (NCBI taxonomy): domain Eukaryota; kingdom Viridiplantae; phylum Streptophyta; class Magnoliopsida; order Asterales; family Asteraceae; genus Glebionis; species Glebionis coronaria. The sequence goes on along the minus strand of CM046877.1, from coordinate 285,531,100 downwards.
CATCAAAGAAAACTATCACGAATTTTTCCAGGTAGGGTCTGCAAACACGGTTCATGAGGTCCATAAAAATAGCCAGTGCATTGGTCAACCCAAATGGCATAACCTGGAATTCGTAATGACCGTAACGAATTGTGAAAGCTGTTTTTAGAATATCTTCCTCCCTGACCCTCAATTGATGATATCCAGTTCTTAGATTGATCTTGGAATACACACTTGATCCTTAGAGTTGATCAAATAAGTTGTCAATGCGAGGGAGTGGATAACGATTCTTCACAGTCAACTTGCTCAGTTCCCTGTAGTCAATACACATTCGGAAAGAACCATCTTTCTTTTTGACAAATAAAACAGGAGCTCCCCACGGAGAGGAACTAGGTCTGATAAATCCTTTGTCAGATAATTCTTGAAGTTTCTTAGTTAACTCTTTCATTTCTGATGGTGCCAACCGGTATGGAGCTTTAGCCACAGGTGCAACTCCTGGTATCAATTCAATTTGAAATTCCACATGTCGTATCGGTGGTAAGCCTGGCAAGTCATCAGGAAATACTTCAGGAAAATCTAGAACAATCGGCACGTCCTTAATTTGCTTCTTCTCGGGTTTGTCTTCCTCGTCGGTCTGATAAATATGAGCTAAGAAGATAGGGTATCCTCTCAACAAATATTTCTGGAATTTTGTACAAGAAATAACAATAAGTCTAGTGTCAGTAATGTCCGTGTTACCGTCCCCTTGAATGATCAAAGTTTTGTTTCCCCATGGAATACGTACTAGCTTTTCATCCAAAACAATGATTGCGTGATATTTTGCTAACCAGTCCATGCCAATAATGACATCGAAACTACCAAGGTTTATCGAGATTAGGTCAATGTTTAACGGATGTTTAGAAAGATTTAAGGTACAACCTCTAATGATAGCATCGGTTTCTACGATCTTACCGTCGGCTAATTCTACGGAGTAGCGGTGGTCTAGCACAGATGTGATGACTTCTAATACATTACTAAACTCGGTGGATATAAAACTTCTATCTGCTCCAGTATCAAACAAAACGGATGCATAACGATTGTTTAGTAGCAACATACTAGTGACAACATTGGGATCCGGATTGGGCTTCGCATTTCCCACAACGTACACCCTTGATGAAGCTCCTCCATCATTCTTATTTTGATTGGCTAACTTCGGACAACCGGATTTCACATGACATGGTGCTCCACATTCATAGCACACAGCCCCTTTCCTCGGACCATTGCCATTTCCTCTGGCGGTATTGCGATTTCCTTGCTGTCCATTCTTGTTCCCACGGGTATTGTACCCTCCCCTGCTGTTTTTGCCATTGTTGTTGTTGGGTCGAGCATTAGTGACAACATTGACTTGGCAAGTCCGGGGAAAGTGGCCAACTTGTCCACATTTGTGGCATTTCTGACACGAGCTACCAAAATTATGATGATAATGGCACTTTGGGCACATAGGTTTGGTACCCCCATATGGATTTGCCCCTGTGGTGGTGGTAGCACTGTAAACTTGTACAATATTTTGCCTTTTAGAGGCTGCTGGTACTGACTGCGGAAATTTTCATCTGCCTTCCGCTTGTTCTCAACTTGTCTCTCAGACATGGTACAGACCCGTTTGTTTATCAACTCAGTGGCAAACTCAATGTCACTCTCGATAGTAGTGGGTCGAGATGCAAGCACGCTGTCATGAATAGAGTCTGGGAGTCCACCAACATACTTCTCAATCTTTTCCTCCTTCTCAGGGTACATCCTGGTACACATCAAGGTCAACTATTGAAATCTCTGGTTATATGGCAAAATATCATTGTTCTTGCATTTAAGATCCTATAGCTCAACTTCCAGTTTCTTCACCTCACCTCTTACACAGTACTTTTCCGTCATTCTATCCTTCAAATTGGTCCAGCTAAGAGCATAAGCAGCATCGTCTCCAAGAGCAACTACGGAGTTCCACCATGTAAGAGCACTTTCAAGTAGTGTGCAGGTGGCAAACTTGACCTTGTTTTCATCCTCGCTAATATGGAACACAGTCTCCAGCCTTTCAAACCACTACATTAGTTCTACGACACCTTCCTTGCCCTTGTAGTATGAGGGCTTACATTTTAGGAAGTCGGTGTAAGAGCAACCCCTAGTGGTGCGATCGGCTCTGCAGGCATTGGAGTTTTATATGTCGTCCATGTTCCTGCTAGCATCTCTAGTGGCCATAGCACTTGCGATACCTTGTTCACTCAGTTCCCTTAGTTGGGCAGTAGTGACATTTTGGGTGGCATCGGTGTTGCTGGGGTTTGTTCTAGTTATTGCCATTTTTCTATAGTCATACACAAAAATGAAATCATTAGCTTCGGTGTCAGTACAGTTTTTATATTAGTTGCATGGGAAAGTTAATGCCTAGAATTCACAACAAATTGGATAACCTGTCAAGAGTTCATAATATAATACATCACATAATATAACAAAGGATAATGAGTACATGTCATTTCTAAGAGAAAACAACCATAACATGATGCACAACCAATCCAAGACAGAAGCACAGTACACCTGTCTGGGATAGTGGTACACATAGTCTAAAATACTACATATAGACACCTATCTAGGAGAGTACAGTGATAAGATAGGATACAAAAGATGGAAAGATAACAAAATTACATAAGGCCTATATCATGGTAGATGGGATTCAACCCAAAAGCTTATCATGATGTACAAAAGTTCTATTACATCTAATATACATACGCCTAACAGACTCATTAGAAGTGGCTAGTGCAACCGGTGCAGCTGGAACTACAGGTGCCTGCATGGCATCCTACATGGTCACCATGGCGACTCGGGTCTCATTAAGGAGTCGAAGTGCCTCTAACAAATGAGCCCGAAAGGTGTCATCCGCTCCCCTAAGATGGGTTGTCTCTGCGGTAAAGCCCTGGTGGCGTACCTCTGCTAGGTCGAAGAAGACCGAAAATGTCTGCTCCAGAGTCATGAGAGAGGTCTGGGTCTCGTACTGCTGACCCTCCAAAGTAAACACGCGCTCACGGAGGTAATCATTCTCCTCCATCAACCACTGTAGGGCGTTGTAGACCGTAGTCCACGCCCCCATGTGGCATGGGACTCTACCCTAACAGTCCATGAAAGGGAGTCTAGACGCTCTTAAAGAATAGAACGTCCGGCCTGTCCAGCTATCAACAAGGTGTGGACATCTGCCATGTCCTGAGCCTGGCGTGCAGACAAGGCATCAATCTGGGCCTGGACGGGGTCAAACCTAGCACGTCCTACCCCGGAGCCCTCTCCGATCTCAAAAGTAGAGTCGAGAGTAGCCTCATACCTCCTCTTACGAGGTGGTAGAGACCCGGGAGCATAGCCCTTACGAGATGAAGCTGGTGGAAAAGGTGGTAAGTCATGAGTCATATGGTCCTCTTCCCTAGTATGGGGAACAAGTGTAGTAGGTGGAGAAACCATAAATGAGTCAGCAAGTATGACGGCTCCGGCAATCTGGCTGTCCTCAGACTCACTGGCTGACAACCATCCTGGCAGCACAGAAGTTGGTGATATTGGGATAGCGGGAGTAGGGTCTACCTCTGGTAAAGTAGTAGGAGATGCAACTGACGAAGTCATGGTAAATATGAAGATAATATCATTTTAAATTGACGTAAGTATAAGCTTACTCAAATTTAAAAGGTTTAAAAAAATTACAGTTGTAATTAATACAATAAGTACCTTTTAACATCGCAAGTTAAAGGTTACGTTAATACTTATAGGATTAATCAACCGGATGTTAATAATCAATGCACACTTAGTCCACATATGGATGCATGCTCTGCACTCTACATGCTCAACTATTCTTGTCCCAAAAATCCCGAAAAGATTTTTATTCAGTTATAGTCCAGTTTATAAAAAAAAAAAATTTATTTTTGATCTGGTTCTCTATAACTATCTCTCTGATACCATTCTGTGACACCCCCAAATAGGTCAAATGCAGCGGAATAATTATTGGGTGTCACTTTGGTGGATCAAACAACAATAGTATGTAGAGCAATAGATAATAAAATTATCATTTAAATATTACACGAACCTTAGTGCAAATTGTTATAAAAATTGTATTGACATTATTTAATAGATTGTTTATACCCAAATTATAAAACCCCGGATGAGCTCTATAATGCTGTCTACCATGATGCTTGACTCCATGCACACATCAAATACCTACTTCAGTTTCCTGAGAAAAACATACTTAGAGAGTCAACATAAAGTTGGTGAATTCATAGGTTTAATAAATTAAGTTTGGACAGTAAAACATTCACTGAAGTAGTAATGCACAAAACATCAACACATAAAAGTAATTACATTTCCTATTTCCCAAAACTGACGCTATGACAAGTTAAGCCCTCAACAAATGAGGACCCTTCGCATGATAACATGCACCCATAATAATGTTCCAATATGATATACATCTGTTATTTCCGGCCGAGACATAGTGAGGCTACTCACCCAGATGGGGATAGTCAATCCCATATAGATCTATTTATAACATTCAGGCTATACAACAATTAACAGTTTTAGTTCACGGGTCGTGAGGCATTCTACAATAGGCAAATGTAATCAAGGTTTATAACAGTTCAGTTTACGTCCATAAAAATATGTTGCATGTTTTCTCCCCCGTAAAAGATCAAAAGTTTATCAAAGAATAATTATGGGGCCATGAACTCACCTCAGTAATAATGTCAGAAAGAAATCACTAGTAATCCAATAAAGTGTCCACGATATAGTCAAGTACCTAAGTAATTGTATAGTCTCAGTACATGCATAAAATAATGCATGGAAGTTGCTGGATAATATATGTGCATGCTTATACTGTTTTTAAGCAGTTTATTACAATCATCATATTTTAAATATATGTTATATAATTATTAGCAGTACTCATTTGAATTACGTGATTAACAATAAGGCTTAGGTAAATAGTATTTTATTCACTCTTTATGTACTCTTAGTTTTATAAACTATTTGTATTAAATAATGTATACAATATTATACATATTTGATCCTTCTAAATTCTAATAGTTAATTATTAGTCCTTCAAGTTTTATTGATACGGGTTTAGTCCTTTTAGTTTTAGGTTTCATGATTTTTATAGACATGTTTAATATATATAATTTATATAAATGTCTAATATATATAACTTATATAAATGAATTTTATAAAATGTAAAACACTTTATTTAAATTAATTTAAAGTCCTTGGAGTTTCTATAAGATACCGAATAATCCCTAGGTTACAAGTTCAATGAAATGACAGTTTTAGTCCTCTAATAATTAAGGTTTTAATAATAGTTTTAATAAAACTATAAATAAACTGTTAGGGCTTATATAAGTTTCAGAAAATGGCAAAATAAGCCCCTCTATGTTTTTAATATTTATAACTTTCGGTATTTTACACTTATGGCCCCTAGGGCTCGTTTAGGTTTTTGTTAATGGCAAAAGTAGTCCTTCAAGTTATATTTAGGGTTTAGGACTTTTAGTGAGTGACGAAACCAGCCCCTAGGGCTTGAATAAGTTTCGGTTAGTGACAAAACTAGTCCCTCACGTTTATAAAACATGATATAATCTTTCGGCTAATTACAAAATGGTCCCTAGGATTTTCTAAGTCTCGAATAGGATTAAAATGGTCCATCTAGTTTTGGAGAAACACTATTTGACCCTTGTATATTATGTTTTTGATACTATATAGTTTCAAATGTCACGGTTTAGTCCTTATACTTTATAATTTTACATTTTTGGCCTGAAACTTTTTTAAGTCATATTTAAAGTTTTAAAATGTTTATAGAAGTCTAAAAATATCAAGTGGGCTTATTGAATAAGCTAAATGGGCTTATGGGCTCGGTAAACTCTTAATGGGCTTTACACGGCCCATTAACTAATCTAGAGAGTTTTAGTGGGCTATAGTGGTTTTAAATAGGCCTTATTATCTTGGGCTTATTAAGCAATTATGGGCCTATTGGGACTAAGGGAGTCTTGGCTAGGCATTAATGGGCTCGGCTAAGCCCACTAGAGATCTATGGGCTACTAGGTTTATTAAGGAAATACTACCAATAATTTGTGGGGTTTATAGATCTAGTGAGTTTTAACCAAGTTCATGTAATCTAGTATAAGTTTATAAAAATCAACTATAAACCCTATATGCTTAATTAAAACCCACGACATGGATTATTCACAAGGTTTCAAGATTAAACCTAGGTTCATACTATATATACATGTTATGTGATCATGTATAGGTAGATTTTATACAAGGTTTCTTAGATAAAAAACAAGTCGTGTTGGGAATTATTGTAAAGTTCCAAGTACCATTAGTGCAAGTACAAGTACTGTTAGTGTTGGCAAGTACCGTTAGTGTTAACATGGTACATAGTAAGTAGTGTTAGTTATAAAGTAAGTACTGCTATATTTGTTAGGACGAGTATATCTTTAGAAAAGATATGTCATAGTTATAATAGGAGTATATCTTATTGTGATATACTTAATAGTTTAGAATATTGATAATATATCGTGTGTGATATATTTATCATAATAGAATATTCTAGGGTTCCTTACACTATAAAAGGAACATATGTATATTTACATTGTATGTACTTTTTCCAAAGTCGATTAATAGAAGATCGAATAGTTAATAGTAATTATGTTCTTCTTTGCTTTATAAGTTAACTTCCGCATAACTTATTTAGTTGAGTGAGAGTTCTCAAGTGCTTTAGTTTGATTACAAGCTATTGTACAAATCTTCAACAGGATATAGATCTATTCAAAGGGATCAACAAGTAGTATCAGAGCTTGTTGAGTGTCGACGTATGGTCTGGAGTCGGCCCGACCCGACAGGCCCACGGCCCACACACACCTAACTTATCCTTCAAGAAACCCTAGCACTATATAAACAGGGCTAGGGGTCTCATTCTACATCAAGTTGTATCTCATATACTTACACCTCTTTTACCACATGTCGTCCTAATACTAACTTGACCGTCGGAGGTGGACCTGGGGCTCCGGCCTCGGGTCCACGTCTAACCGGTTTACCTTTGTTTGCAGCATTACTCAGGATTCGGGAAGACGACTAACGGCCCAGGAGTGTCGTCGAATCGGCCCAACCAAACTATGCTTCAACAAGTTGGCGGCATCCGTGGGACTATGAACATATTATGTTTCGTGGTCTCATATTATCATAAAGCAAGATTCAATGCGAAAAATCAGTAATTCTAATGCATTTATTTATACTTTTTCACTCATAGCGTTGCACCATGCGTAGTATTGGTGTGTAGAATTTACATCAGTGCGCATAATATACGTGTATGTAATTTTGTAATATAATAAGATGCAACATGCTCATAAAGATACTCTAAAAGATATCATTATGGCTACATACACTGAGATATAGTAATTGAGTATGGCGGCCATATTACTATTGTGACTTGCAGCGTGATTCTTTCTTTGTAATTTTGCTTTTCATGATGTCGCATATTTTTTGTATCCATGTGATCAACTTCCGAAAATCCTAAATTGATACAAGATGTGGATTGTTAACACGTTTTACATTAAAATGGTGATAACTACAAAATTAATTGTGATAAAATCAATTATAGCGAATATTACGAACATGTATATATGGGGTAATAGATAATGTCTTGTAAAAAAACGTAATATATGCATCCATATGTATGCATATTTTGTTGTGGATTTCCACCTAATAGTAATATTGATAAAAGATTTTACTATGGAAATAACATTGGTATTTGCGTATTTTTTGAAATATTGTTCGATGTCAGATGAATCTCGAAGTATCCGCTATTATTATATTTGATGCGCATATATGAGTAAAATATTTGGTACGCTAATTGTCATTAAATATTTGCTTTTTCTTTGATATTCGCGGTTATAAACTTTGACCGTCCGCGATAGTCTGCACGGGCAGTCTTATTATATTTTATCCGCGGTCATGGACACCGTTCTTCCGCAGTAGTCGGCGCGTTCAGATATATTAATTTTAATTTTTAATCTACGGTCATGATATGTCCAGCCGCGCTTGTCCGCACATTTTGACATATTTTATTTTTTCACTGCGGTCGTGAGCCGCGTCTTTCATATTAATCCGCGCTTTCGGATATATTGATTATTTTAAAAGATACCACACATATCATTTAAAATACTAAAAGATATTATTTACCTTTTAAATTTGTTTAGGATATATTCCGGTGTTATTAATTTATGGAAAATATTATCCATATCTTTTTAATAAGTAATAAGATATTGCTTATATTTTTCGAATGTTAAGAGGTATGAACTATATCTTGTAAGAAATATTATGAATATATTTTATATTAATAAAAGATATTATCGATAAAGAGATATTACACATATATTTTAATATATTTCCCTATTTTATTTCCTATCCACGGTTATGGTCCATCCCTCCGCGCTCGTTCGCACGTTCGAACATCTTTTAGCCTACGGGCGTACGCGTACACATCGTCCCCATGCGGAATAAGGATTGAGTGAACCTAATAATTCAACTTGTCGTGTAAGAGGGTTGTAAACACAACGACCATGGATCAGGTATCCTTGTTGGACACCTTGCTATCAAGATGTTGTAGTAAGTTATGTAAACCGCGTGACTCATGATGGACTTGCAAAAGACACACTGTGCACGTCTAACATTATTTTGTCAAAACTTTGACTGTCCTTATGGTAGTAGCGGTACGCCGCACGTAATGACATAACTCATCTCATAAGTTAGTCAAGATACGTCTTATCCTATGTGACAATTCGCGGTTATGGCACAACCATCCGCGTTGATCCGCACGTTCGGACCCAATTTCTATCTTTTGAACGCGGTTATGATACGTCCATTCGCGTTGGTCTACTCGACCGTAATTTTTTGAATACTTGATTAAGTTTAATATTACTAATCGAGTATATCACCATTAAATTTGGGGGGCTAAAATGGTATAATAATACCACTATTTACGTGCATGACAGGCAAATATATTTGGATATATTCCTTTGCCGCAAAAGTTCGCCTTCTGCCGGTTTATTTCTTTGCCATGAAAGTATCTCTTCCATTGGCTTATTCCCTCGCCACGGAAGTACTCCTTCCGCGCGTTTATTTCTGCGTCATGGAAGTATCTCTTCCATTGGCGTATTCCTTCGCCATGGAAGGACTCCTTCCACCTGCTTATTTCTTTGCCATGAAAGTATCTCTTCCATTTGGCTTATTGCTTCGCCGCGGAAGTACTCCTTCCACGCATTTATTTTTGCACCGTGGAAGTATCTCTTCCAATGGCTTATTCCTTCACCGTGGAAGGACTCCTTCCATTGGCTCATTGTCTTCGCCACGAAAGTACCTCTTTCGCAGGCTTATTATCCTTCGCCGAGGAAGTATTCCTTCTACTGGCGCGTTGTTTTCTCCATGGAAGGAATCCTTCCATTGGCTCATTATCTTCGCCACGAAAGTACCTCTTTCGTTGGCTTATTATCCTTCGTCGTGGAAGTATTCCTTCCACTGGCGCGTTGTTTTCGCCGTGGAAGGACTCCTCCTGTTGGCTCATTATTTTCACTACGGAAGTACTCCTTCCGTTGGCTCATTGTCTTCGTAGTGGAAGTACTCCTTCCACTGGCTCATTCTTTTCGCCACGGAAGTACTCCTTCTATTGGCTTACTGTCTTCGTAGTGGAAATACTCCTTCCACTGGCTTATTATTTTCGCCACGGAACTACTCCTTCCGTTGGCTCATTGTCTTCTCCGTGGAAGTAGTCCTTACACTGGCTCATTATTTTCGCCATGGAAGTACTCCTTCCTTTGGCTCACCGTCTTCACAGTGGAAGTACTCCTTCCACTGGCTCATTATTTTCGCCACGTAAGTACTCCTTCAGTTGGCTCATTGCCTTCGCAGTGGAAGTACTCCTTCCACTAGCTCATTATTTTTGCCACGAAAGTACTCCTTCCGTTGGCTTATTGTCTTCGCCGTGGAAGTAGTCCTTCCACTGGCTCATTATTTTGGCCACAAGTACTCCTTCCGTTGGCTTATTGTCTTCGTCGTGGAAGTACTCCTTCCACTGGCTCATTCTTTTTGCCACGGAAGTACTCCTTCCGTTGGTTCACTGTCTTCGCAGTGGAAGTACTCCTTCCACGGGCTCATTATTTTCGCCACGGAAGTAATCCTTCCGTTGGATCATTGTCTTCACCGTGGAAGTACTCCTTCCATTGGCTCATTATTTTCGCCACGGAAGTACTCCTTCCGTTGGTCATTGTCTTCGCAGTGGAAGTACTACTTCCACTGGCTCATTACTTTCGCCATGGAACTACTCCTTCTGTTGGCTCACTGTCTTCACAGTGGAAGTACTTCTTCCACTGGCTCATTATTTACTCCACGGAAGTACTCCTTCCGTTGGCTCATTTTCTTGGCCGTGGAAGTAGTCCTTCCACTGGCTCATTCTTTTCGCCACGGAAGTACTCCTTCCGTTGGTCATTGTCTTCGCAGTGGAAGTACTACTTCCACTGGCTCATTACTTTCGCCATGGAACTACTCCTTCTGTTGGCTCACTGTCTTCACAATGGAAGTACTTCTTCCACTGGCTCATTATTTACTCCACGGAAGTACTCCTTCCGTTGGCTCATGGTCTTCGCAATTGAAGTACTCCTTCCATTGGCTCATTATTTTCGCAACGGAAGTACTCCTTCCGTTGGCTCATTGTCTTCACAGTGGAATTACTACTTCTACAGGCTCATTATTTTCGCCACAAAATTACTCCTTCTGTGACAATCCGTCAATTTATAGTTGATATTTTAATCTCAAATATTATTTAAAAACATTATTTTAATGTTATAATATGAACTCACTTATTTTTGGGAAGTAATTTGGATTTACGTCTTGAAGTAGCGTCGACTACGTCTAAACCGGAGGATTCAACGTTGCGTGCTTACGTTTACATACACCGTCTTTGGTGACAGTCCGACATTTCAGAAAATAAATTTATCCGTAAATATTATTTTGGGATTTTAAATTTGAGTTGGTTCATAAACTCACAGATTTACGAGAAGAGATTAGGACTTACGATTTTATTTTAACGTCCTTTACGACTAAACCGGAAACCCTAGGATTACGTATTTACGTTTTCGAACTCCGTTTTTGATGAGACAATTTTTATTAGATTTGTTTTGTGCCGTTGCTTCAGAATTTATTAAAACGTTTTTCGTAAAACGACCCGAGGGCACGCAAATCGAGGAAACTAGAATCGAGGAATACCCGTAAATTAGTGGGATGGGACAAACTAATTTATCCCACCCCACTATACACATGGGACGACCACACAAAGCTAACACACCACCCATGGTGTCATTTTTATGGACACTTGTCCATTAGCTTCACATTGAAGCTTACTCTTTCACAAAACCACTAGCTAAAACTATACCTCCCATTTCTAACATGCAAACAACTCAATTTTCTCTCTTCTCCTCTCTTTGTGCCGTCCCTATTGCCACCACCACCACCATGTTCATTAAATTTTCCACCATAAATCTTATGTTTAACTTGCATAAGATGGAAACCTATAGAAGACTTGAAGATTGGAGGTGATTATAACATCCAAGGAGGAGTTTCTATGGAGTCTTAGGGCTGATTTTCCACAAGGAGTTCTTGAAGAATGGTGGTCTTGAAGATGATCTTGATTTATCACAAGTTGTGTGATCAAAATCCATGTCTTGATCACAACCTACATCATCATGGTGGTATAAAGATTGTTCTCCTCATCCTTTTGTTATTTTGATTATGTAATCGTGTATTTTATTTCCTATTGTATATGTATATGATTATTATATGATGATAAAAATATTATGTGGGGATTTGGTTTTGATAATCATGGGTAAAAAGATGAAAAATTATATGTAAAAGTGGTTAATCTTGCTTAATTTAGATGGCTGTATAAAACAGTAAAGAACCATGTGATGAACTGATAAAATGGCATGAACAAATTAATATACAGTAATTATAAGATGTTATATACATGTGAGAGTTGGCCATGCAATGGAATCATTAGGATGAGTGAGATATGATCAAAACAAATTTAGAGTACAAATCTGAGTTCACTGTTTTGGACGATTTTTAGAATATACTTAGAAGCTGATTAAACAGTAGCTATAGGAGAGTTAAATAGAGCACATATCATGTAGTTTATGTCATAAAAATTTGAGCTTCTATCTCCATATAGAACTCTAGATATGGCAGTTTTGGTGAACATGAAAATAAAAATCAGATTTTGGGAAATTAAAGTATAATAGTATTATATAAGCACTCAAATAAAAATAGTATAAAATGTGAATTAAAACCCACTAACTCATATAATACATTTATATAAATATGTATAAGGATAAATAAATGGACATTTTATAAAAATGGTAGTTTAATAAGTTTTATAATTATAAAACTATAAACATGATTTTTACGACTTTTTCGGCTATTACCGTAAAATTAACGTTTTTGCTAAATAAAACTTAGACGGTTGGACCCGTCTAATGTGAACTTTATAAAACTCATATACTGATATATAAACATACATAACAAGTAAAAACTGATAAAACCCGAACTATAAGACATACGGACATTAACGGGCTAAGTTAACGTTATTGGACTAATAATACAACAAAAAGGGCTAAAACACTTATAAACTTATTTATTGGGCTTAACCCATTTAGGCCCAACATGTAAAGTGTAAATACTGATAATACAAGTATGAAATGGATTAATACAAGTTAATGAACTTATAATAGGCTTATTAGACCTAAAACACGTAAATAGGTAAAACTAGTAAACTAGTATAAAAAGTTATCGACACATAACACTAAAACGAGTAAATGAGAATATGTAAACCCACTTGATCATCATATATATAAAATCATCATATGTATACATAATTGTTATTTTTATAAAGTCATTGGACAAGAGTCTAAGACGAGTATTATTTGTCTAGGTTTCCGTGATTGAAGCACGTACCGTACGTCCGAATTGCCGATAACCCGCCTTCCCACATCAATGTGAATTCATAGCCTCACACTCTTTTAAATGTTTTTATAAATTTTTTATAAACCCACGAGGGAGATAACATGTTAGTTTTTATAAAATAGGACACCATTTGTCCCGATTGCTTGTTTATTGATTTGGACCCGAATGATTATATGACCCGATGAATGATTAAATGACCTGATAGATGAAATAAAATGGATTATTAAAGTTAGGTTATGTCACTAAAAGTCCCATTAGCATGAATTGTGAACTACCGGGATTTGGTAGACGCTTATGCATATAATAGTACTATTTGGGGACGATCACCCCAGTTCGCGCCTTGACGGTTGATCCCCGTCGTGCCACATTGATTGGTAAGCGAATTTATGTATGAGAAGATTACACAAGCGTGATTATTGTGACGACACACTAATTTAGATGGGCAAATTGAGTTTCGGGCTAGCTACCCGTTGTTTGGTTTAGTAAGGTAACAATGTCATGCGGCTTGTAATAATCCAATTAACGAAATACTGCTAGACGCATCGAATTACGATGTATTGCCTGACTAGCAGTACGGGGTCATACTATTGATATTATGTTCGTGTTTTGGTTTTCATAACCATATTCATATAACGGTTTTTGTTTAATCTATACAACGTCATAAAACGTATTGTATGATGTTTTTACGACGATGGTTCGTATAATGATTTTTAAGGCAAATGCCTGTATTATGATTTCGATAAGGATTTGTATAAAATGACTTTGGCTATTTTATGGCCTATTACAAAGATTTGTACAAAATGATTTTCGGTAATAATTTTATACCGATGTTATATTGATGGAATTTATTAAACTCTATGAATTCACTCGGCGTTATCGCTGACCTTTTCTTTTAACATGTTTTATCTCAGGTACTTGAAGGTAATTCTCGGGAAGACAACAAGAATTCATGGCCCACACCTAAATAATAATTTCCATTCAAATTCTTTGTAAAACTTGTATGAATTATTATGACTTGGGACCTATGTAACTTTGATATTTTATGAATGGAAATGCTTATTTATTAAACGACGCGATTTTCAAGCGTTGTCTATGATGTGAGTAATGTGTTATCCCGTAACACCAACGAGTCTTCCGCTGTATTGAGTTGTATAAATTTGGGGGTGTTACAGTTTCGTACCAGAGCTCTCGTTATAGAGAACGAAAGATTTTTAAAACTAAGGTTTTGAATAGAACATTTCAAAATCTTTTAACTATAAACATTGTTCTAAAAATGTCTAAAAATCTTTTGACTATAACGGTGCCAAAGAATTCCCGAGTTACCGACAAGGCCAGACCGAGAAGTGTTATTTTAATATATATATAACTTGGATTATATATATATGTTGTAAATTGATTACATGATTGTTTGATGATTATTTTGATATTTATACGAGGTATTTATACGACGTAGATTGTCACAAGGAACCCTAAATCCCCTAGTAAATTAATCGAAGCTATTCTCGTAGGAATTCTAGCTATCCAAGATCTAAACCAAGTTGTGGATATCTATGATCCTAACAAATGGTTGATATTCGTAGAAATGTAGATATTAGTTGATTGTGATACTGAAGAAGAATTAGCGAGATTAAATCTGATATCGATGTCATGATGATCTTTCCTTATAGAGTGGAGTTTGACAAAACATTACCACCTAGAAAGATGTCATATGATTCGTTGTCATCCAATTCTTAAATTGAAATCGAAAGGGTGAATGTTGCACTTGAGGCTGTCATTGGAACCATTACCCAAAAGCCTCATGCCACTAGTACCTTTCCGAGAAGTCTAATTAAATGTGTGAGTCATTTCATACTAGCGACTCATTTGATAATTGTTGTTGTAAGAGCTATAGGATTGGAAATTAAGTGTTGATTCATATCGAGCTTTTATTGCCCTTTTAAGGTTTATAAATAAGGCTGAAAGTATTGGAAAATGAGGTAGGATATCTCATTGAGTATAAGTTAATTGAAACTTGATTGAAGTAAAATTTAATTCGTATGGAATATGAAATTGTTAAGAGGAAGTCGTTAAGTTCTGTGATTGAATTATAAGGTTTTAATTGATTGTTGATTCATGTTAAGGGTTGTTCCTAGGCCATCGTCCACTAATGAGGATGCCTAGTGTCCAAGAAATAAATTGAAGAAATCTTCTTCTGAATTCGGACCAATGGATCTTCCAGGACATATGGAACACCTAATGACTCTTGTAGGTTAGTATTCATTGTGGTATCTTCTAAAAATCCCTAACTTAACTGAGATATCAGTTGGTAGGATGAGTTCTGAGAATTGTATGACATAGTGACACGTAATGTGTTACGGTACAATTTGACTTGTTTGTGATTAATGAAAAAGACTACCTTTGATTGCTAAATCCTACATGTATCGATGTTATCTATCTTTTATTGCTTCATCCTAATGTTCGCATTAGTAATGCAACCATTGAACAAAGTACTCATCTCGATTTGAGTTACGTTGTGAATTATTCTTTCTGAGTGCCATCGAGGTCATGAACCTCATGATTATTTGGCTAAACTCATTTCCGGTTATATTGTAGTTAGTTCTTGGTGAACAAGTATTCATCACTCTTTTGCAGATCACTAATTGTCTTTATAGGATAAAACATTATTCCTTGAGAAAAAAATTGGATTTTCATCACTATATGGATTATTTAAAGTGAGATTTATAAGTGATTGTTATCAAAATGAAGCTGTTTATAAAACACCTTGGAAAACCTAATTGTTTTCGTAACAAAGAAAATCTTTGTAAATTTATTTTTGATTCTTATTTAAGAATTAAGCATGAAAATGTTTTATTATAAACATGATGATAAAATTTTGACGAACTGAGTATTGCATCGTTACTCTTGAAATTGTATATAGTTGCGCGCCTACATACAATTTGGAATGGACCATGCAAGGCTGATTAGTAGTCACCATGAAATTATTATAAACACTAAATTTTCTTTGAAGATTGTGAAGGATTAAAATTTTATGAGATCTGCAAAAAGTGCAAAATAGGGACATATTATTAGGGACACCTACATATGTGCCTGTAGCATCTATTCTTCTGAGTCGAATTTACTCATCTGTGGAACTTGTCTTATTTGACAATTGACAGTTCTTTCTTGTCCAATTCTCCCGTAGTGAGATTCTTAGGAAAAGTATCTGATTACCGAGTGTTGATACTCGACTGGATGTATCGACGTCCCTATCATTTCTTTTTATTTGATTTAATTTGAATAACCTGGGTAACGATCCGAGGAGCTTTCGAATGCGTACTCAAATTATGAAAACATGGGATATATTCATATTCGTTAATGTTTTCGTTTGTATCTGATTTTAAATTCTCTCCCGTAGATTTTGCGTTGACCTTACTCTTTTAAGGTTAGTTATGTCTCCAGATATCCTTGAATTTGTGGAAGGATTATGAGTTATTATTAGTCTTTTGAGAAGTTCACATCTTATCGACGACAATGAAACTGAAAAGTTGATAATGCCAGTAGAATGGATTGATTGATTATGACATGACAACATTGTCTTAATTGATGGGAACTCGAGTAGAAATCCCCTAAAAGATAAGATGTTGATTATCAAAGGTGATCTAAATAATTCTTGATGGGTGACCATATCCTGTATTTAGACTTGAAATTATACCATGAATGGTTGTGAATTAGTCATAGATATTATAATCTAGAAAGAACCTAATATGAATTTATTAAAAGAGGTTTATGTTATCTGAAACTTTAGGAGGTATTTATTTGTGAATTACCTAGACTTTTGCCATTAAGGCAGGTTAAAATTGGTATTGATTATATTTCTGGTGCTGCACCTGTGGCGTGTGCATTGTACGTCAGCACCATCTGAATTAAAAGGAATTACCGCGCAACTGAGAGAGCTGTCGGAGAAAGATTTTATTCTACCAAGCTCGTCATCATGAAGAGCTATGGTGTTATTATTCCTTATAATTATAGATTACTGTGAACTGAGTAAATTGACAATCGAAAACGATATCCATAACTCGAAATGGAAGATTTGTTCGATCATTTACAAGGTTCTAGCGTATGTTTTAAAGATTTGATCCACGGCATGGTTATTATCAGCTTCGCGTCCGCGAAGAAGATTATCTATTCCAATCATTACATCCAGAACTTGTAATGAACATTATGAGTTTCACATGATGTCGTTTGGATTGACTAATACACACGTAGTATTCATAAATTTGGTGAATCACATGTGAAGGCTGTAATCTGATAAATTCATGCTTGCGATCGTTAAGGACCATTTGTTTATTTATAAGAATAAGAATGAGTTAATAATTATTTGTAGAATGCCCTGAGTCGGCCGAGTAGTGAAAACTTGTATCTTGAATATTTAACATGTGATTTAAGACTTAATCATTTACATTATTTGACCGTGTGATTAAAAGATAATGGAATCTATATTGACTCTTCAAAAATTTAGAGCCCTTTTAAGACTTTGGGTTTTACCAAAAAGAAAGTGCAAATGTGTTTTGACAAATGTTTTATCAAAAAAAACTTTTGAGGGATTTTCCCCTTATACCCAGAACATTTAACTAAACTCCTGTTTAGGGGTAAATGTTTGTGTATGCCGCAAGACAACCTAAGAGGAATTGAGGAAACCATGACTTGAAATTTAAAACGACAATTTTTGCTTTTCAACTAAGAAATTTTTTACCAAAGAATAAACGAAAGTTTTTCGAACATTTACGGATCTTGCTAATTATTTCCGATAAATCAACAAGAATTGTGTTAATTAAATTCAAATTTATTTTGAACATTTTTTTTATATAATTGGACAAACTGAGAAATTTAAAACTTTATACGTTTATGTTTCATAAAATTAAATATTTATTATTTAATTACTAGTAATACTTATCGGCGCTTTAGACGTCGGATTGAGTAAAACAGATAAAAATAATAGTTGAGATAGAACTAAAACTTAGAAAATATGAAGAAAGGTGAATGTAGATACCGACGCATTATGTAGAAAGGATAAAGAACCAATTAGGATGTGTTCCTTAGTAATGATGGTACAAAATAAAATTTGCCGAACTATTTAAAAATAGCTGATGTTTGTAAGAAGGATAATATAAATAGTGAAAGGTTTCACGGCTAATGTGAACCATTAAAATTGAGGAGCCGATAGCGCTAAATGATTAAAAGGCTACTTGTGATTGCCTAAATATGAAGGATTGTGAGATGTAGTTATATTGGAATCCTGTAAGTATAAGTATTCTATTCATGTCATTTCTGATTTAATGTATCATTATCAGAAGAAGTTGTATTGATGGCAAATTATGAAGGCAAACATTGCCTCATACATTAGTAAACGTCTAACTATTGCAAAGGTCATCATTTGAATTTGATTCGATTTGGGTCATCGTCGACAGGCTAACCAAATATGATAATATCATTCCTATTAATGATAGATTCTTGATGAAGAAATTGACTCTTTTGTATTTAAAGGAGTTGTGTAAACATGGTGTGCCTGTATCGATCATCTCTATCAAGATCCTCGCTTCACATCGAATTTCTAGAGATTTGCTCAGAAGTCATTGGGAACAAACCTTGATGAGAGTGCTGTTTTACCATCCCAATCGAAGGGACGAGGTACAGTAACGATACAAAATGCTAGAAGCAATGTTTTATGCTTGAATGATTGACCTTTGGTAATAAACTGTAAAATTGTTTTCCTTTGGAGAGATTATCATTGAAAATTTTTGTGTTAGTATCGAGATCGAATCTTGTTAGGATCTATATTAGAGCATCTGTAAGCAGGAGTTGAGATGAAGACACCCGGCATACACCCATTGTGAGTTGGACATGTCTTTTAGGTTTAAGGTTTCCTATGATGGCGAACCTAACCTTATAAAATACTCGACCCGCGAGACCTGAATTGATTGTTGAAATTAGGATCTGATTGTTGACTGCCGGTAGTAGGCAGGAGGTTATGTGAATATGAGATGTAGATCTTGAAGTGCCAGATGGGTAGCGAAGTTATGCCAACAATTTTAACCATGGAAAAATGAATTGATGATCTGAAAGATCATGGGATATAAGTCCCCGTTGTATGGGACCATTGAGATGATGTAAAAGATTGGTTTGAAAAGCATATAAGCTGGATCTACCCAAGGACTTCAAGAGCTGCGTGAATTTTGTTTCGTATATCTAACTTGATAAAATGTCTATCAAGTGAAAATTTGACTATTCCTTAATGAAGTTTAGATCGGCGAAAAGTTGCATTCATCAAAAACCCGTGAACATCATGGATAGAGAAAGTAAGTTAACATTAAGCCTGATCTTATTCTTGTAGTTATGTTTGATGAAACTCGCGTATTGTAATGGATTACACTTGTGAGAAAAGACCGAATATGGAGGAAATACCCACATGGCTTTTACTCTATAAGAAGCGAGTAGTAAGATGATCTTTGAGGACAAAGATCCTGTTTAGGGGTAAATGCTGTGACAATCCGTCAATTTATGGTTGATATTTTATTCTCAAATATTATTTAAAAAAATTATTTTAATGTTATAATATGAACTCAATTATTTTTGGGAAGTAATTTGGATTTACGTCTTGAAGTAGCGTCGACTACGTCTAAACCGGAGGATTCAACGTTGCGTGCTTACGTTTACATACACCGTCTTTGGTGACAGTCCGACATTTCAGAAAATAAATTTATCCGTAAATATTATTTTGGGATTTTAAATTTGAGTTAGTTCATAAACTCACAAATTTACGAGAAGAGGTTAGGACTTACGATTTTATTTTAACGTCCTTTACGACTAAACCGAAAACCCTAGGATTACGTATTTACGTTTTCGAACTCCGTTTTTGATGAGACAATTTTTATTAGATTCGTTTTGTGCCGTTGATTCATAATTTATAAAAACGTTTTTCGTAAAACGACCCGAGGGCACGCAAATCGAGGAAACTAGAATCGAGGAATACCCGTAAATTAGTGGGATGGGACAAACTAATTTATCCCACCCCACTATACACATGGGACGGCCACACAAAGCTAATACACCACCCATGGTGTCATTTTTATGGACACTTGTCCATTAGCTTCACACTGAAGCTTACTCTTCCACAAAACCACTAGCTAAAACTATACCTCCCATTTCTAACATGCAAACAACTCAATTTTCTCTCTTCTCCTCTCTTTGTGCCGTCCCTATTGCCACCACCACCACCATGTTAATCAAATTTTCCACCATAAATCTTATGTTTAACTTGCATAAGATGGAAACCTATAGAAGACTTGAAGATTGGAGGTGATTATAACATCCAAGGAGGAGTTTCTATGGAGTCTTAGGGCTGATTTTCCACAAGGAGTTCTTGAAGAATGGTGGTCTTGAAGATGGTCTTGATTTATCACAAGTTGTTTGATCAAAATACATGTCTTGATCACAACCTACATCATCATGGTGGTATAAAGATTGTTCACCTCATCCTTTTGTTATTTTGATTATGTAATTATGTATTTTATTTCTTATTATATATGTATATGATGATTATATGATGATAAAAATATTGTGTGGGGATTTGGTGTTGATAATCATGGGTAAAAAGATGAAAAACTATATGTAAAAGTGGTTAATCTTGCTTAATTTAGATGGCTGTATAAAACAGTAAAGAACCATGTGATGAACTGATAAAATGGCATGAACAAATTAATATACAGTAAGTATAAGATGTTATACACATGTGAGAGTTGGCCATGCAATGGAATCATTAGGATGAGTAAGATATGATCAAAACAAGTTTAGAGTACAAATCTGAGTTCACTGTTTTGGACGATTTTTAGAAAATACTTAGAGGCTGATTCAACAGTAGCTATAGACGAGATAAATGGAGCACGTATCATGTAGTTTATGTCATAAAAATTTGAGCTTCTATCTTCATATAGAACTCTAGATATGGCAGTTTTGGTGAACATGAAAATAAAAATCAGATTTTGGGAAATTAAAGTATAATAGTATTATATAAGCACTCAAATAAAAATAGTATAAAATTTGAATTAAAACCCACTAACTCATATAATACATTTATATAAATATGTATAAGGATAAATAAATGGACATTTTATAAAAATGGTAGTTTAATAAGTTTTATAAGTTATAAAACTATAAACATGATTTTTATGACTTTTTCGGCTATTACCGTAAAATTAACGTTTTTGCTAAATAAAACTTAGACGGTTGAACCCGTCTAATGTGAACTTTATAAAACTCATATACTGATATATAAACATATATAACAAGTAGAAACCGATAAAACCCGAACTATAACACATACGGACATTAACGGGCTAAGTTAACGTTATTGGACTAATAATACAATAAAAAGGGCTAAAGCACTTATAAACTTATTTATTGGGCTTAACCCATTTAGTCCCAACATGTAAAGTGTAAATACTGATAATACAAGTATGAAATGGATTAATACAAGTTAATGAACTTATAATAGGCTTATTAGACCTAAAACACGTAAATAGGTAAAACTAGTAAACTAGTATAAAAAGTTATCGACACATAACACTAAAACGAGTAAATGAGAATATGTAAACCCACTTGATCATCATATATATAAAATCATCATATGTATACATAATTGTTATTTTTATAAAGTCATTGGACAAGAGTCTAAGACGAGTATTATTTGTCTAGGTTTCCATGATTGAAGCACGTACCGTACGTCCGAATTGCCGATAACCCGCCTTCCCACATCAATGTGAGTTCATAGCCTCACACTCTTTTAAATGTTTTTATAAATGTTTTATAAACCCGCGAGGGAGATAACATGTTAGTTTTTATAAAATAGGACACCATTTGTCTCGATTGCTTGTTTATTGATTTGGACCCGAATGATTATATGACCCGATGAATGATTAAATGACCCGATAGATGAAATAAAATGGATTATTAAAGTTAGGTTATGTCACTAAAAGTCCCATTAGCATGAATTGTGAACTACCGGGATTTGGTAGACGCTTATGCATATAATAGTACTATTTGGGGACGATCACCCCAGTTCGCGCCTTGACGGTTGATCCCCGTCGTGCCACATTGATTGGTAAGCGAATTTATGTATGAGAAGATTACACAAGCGTGATTATTGTGACAACACGCTAATTTAGATGGGCAAATTGAGTTTCAGGCTAGCTACCCGTTTTTTGGTTTAGTAAGGTAACAATGTCATGCGGCTTGTAATAATCCAATTAACGAAATACTGCTAGACGCACCGAATTATGATGTATTGCCTGACTAGCAATACAGGGTCATACTATTGATATTATGTTCGTGTTTTGGTTTTCATAACCATATTCATATAACGGTTTTTGTTTAATCTATACAACGTTATAAAACGTATTGTATGATGTTTTTACGACGATGGTTCGTATAATGATTTTTAAGGCAAATGCTTGTATTATGATTTCGATAAGGATTTGTATAAAATGACTCTGGCTATTTTATGGCCTATTACAAAGATTTGTACAAAATGATTTTCGGTAATAATTTTATACCGATGTTATATTGATGGAATTTATTAAACTCTATGAATTCACTCGGCGTTATCGCTGACCTTTTCTTTTAACATGTTTTATCTCAGGTACTTGAAGGTAATTCTCGGGAAGACAACAAGAATTCATGGCCCGCACCTAAATAATAATTTCCATTCAAATTCTTTGTAAAACTTGTATGAATTATTATGACTTGGGACCTATGTAACTTTGATATTTTATGAATAGGAATGCTTATTTATTAAACGACGCGATTTTCAAGCGTTGTCTATGATGTGAGTAATGTGCTATCCCGTAACACCAACGAGTCTTCCGCTGTATTGAGTTGTATAAATTTGGGGGTGTTACACCTTCTTTTGGATCATTGTTTTTGTCGTGGAAGTACTCCTTCCACTAGCTCATTCTTTTCGCCACGTAATTACTCCTTCCGTTGGCTCACTGTCTTCGCAGTGAAAGTAATCCTTCCACTGGCTCATTATTTTCGCCACAGAAGTACTCCTTTCGTTGGCTCATTGTCTTCGCTGTGGAAGTACTCCTTCCACTGGCTCATTCTTTTCGCCACGGAAGTACTCCTTCTGTTGGATCACTGTCTTCGCAGTGGAAGTAATCCTTCTACTGGCTCATTATTTTTGCCACGGAAGTACTCCCTCCATTGGCTCATTGTCTTCGCAGTGGAAGTACTCCTTCCACTGGCTCATTATTTTCGCAACGGAAGTACTCCTTCCGTTGGCTCATTGTCTTCGACGTGGAAGTAGTCCTTCCACTGGCTCATTATTTTCGCCACGGAAGTGAGGTATATGATGATGCATTTTGTAGTAAAGGTTGTCGTTTAAACACTAAAAACATAACAAAGAAATTTTAAAGTTAAAATCAGATGTTGTTAGTGAAAAATGCAAGTTATCTAACTATCAACTTGTACTTATTCAAATTGAAAAGACTGTGTCTGAATATAAGATAATGGAGCTTGACCTAAAAGATCAAATCAATATTTTAAGACATGACCTCAATGCTAGTATTCAAATTAGGAATATTTTGGAGAGATCCAATGGTGTTATACAAGCTAAGTTAGATGACGCCATTTAAAACAAAGATGACGTAAGTCTTAAAATTCAAAGATTTGATAAAGCTTCTCAAAACCTAGAAAAATGTGTTAGCAAACAAAGAGATTCTAGGGATATGACTGGGATTGGGATGAAAGAGTATGCTGATGTTCCACCACCTGTTGGGAACTTCTATGGTGTCCTTAGAAAGGATTTGTCTTGGACTGGTATACCAGAACTCCAAGAAAAGGAATTTATTCCTC
Source organism: Glebionis coronaria (assembly GCA_025667525.1). Classification (NCBI taxonomy): domain Eukaryota; kingdom Viridiplantae; phylum Streptophyta; class Magnoliopsida; order Asterales; family Asteraceae; genus Glebionis; species Glebionis coronaria. The sequence continues at coordinate 285,507,193 of CM046877.1, read as the reverse complement.
CACCAAGAGTTCTTACTCCAGTAGAGGAATATTAGCAGAACATGACTGATTTGGATCAATGGAAGAAAGTCAATTCTACTTTGTTTGTTAAAGGTGGCTTACTTAGTGAAAGCCCAAATGAATCAGCTCTCATAAAAGTAACCAATCCTACTACTGGAAAGGTTGTTGACCTTGGCTTAAACGTTGATAGAAAACCTAGTATTAAATATGCAGAAATGTATAGAAAACCTAGGTCACCCCAAAATCAATCCAATGTCAATGGAACAGGTTTCTTTCAGTCTAGACCTAAAACTATGTCTAGGAAGGCCTGTTACACATGTGGGAGTTTCTTTCATTTGGCCTATAAGTGTGTCAGCGGCTCTAGAGTCAACGCTGACAATAGGTCAAACATGGTCAAGCCCACACCTTTTGTCCAGCAAAGTCCTCAAGTCATTAGACCAGCTCCCTTCTTCTCAAAAGGGAGAAATTGTGACAATCCGTCAATTTATGATTGATATTTTATTCTCATATATTATTTAAAAATATTATTTTAATGTTATATTATGAACTCACTTATTTTTGGGAAGAAATTTGGATTTACGTCTTAAAGTAGCATCGACTACGTCTAAACCGGAGGATTCAACGTTACGTGCTTACGTTTACATACACCGTCTTTGGTGACAGTCCGACATTTCAGAAAATAAATTTTTCCGTGAATATTATTTTGAGATTTTAAGTTTGTGTTGGTTCATAAACTCACAAATTTACGAGAAGAGATTAGGACTTACGATTTTAATTTAACGTCCTTTACGACTAAACCGGAAACCTTAGGATTACGTATTTACGTTTTCGAACTCCGTTTTTTTTGATGAGACAATTTTTATTAGATTCGTTTTGTGCCGTTGATTCATAATTTATAATAACATTTTTCGTAAAACGACCCGAGAGCACGCAAATCGAGGAAACTAGAATCAAGGAATACCCGTAAATTAGCGGGATGGGTGATAGGTGTGTAAACACTCATCCTTTTACCACTTAATTCTGGCTAAAACAAGACCAAAACACGTATTTAATATCATTTGTTTGGAATTATGCGTGGTTTTTGTGTTTATTGTGTTTTCAGAGCCAACCGGATGAATATTGGAGAAAACGTGGAATTGCACGGGCTTTATCGAAGAAAAAGACTCAAGATGAAGTCTATTGTCCAAGAGATGCAAAAGATTTGAAGTCACTGGGCCTATTCGAAGATTTATCAAAGAAAAGGACCAAAGATGGAAGATTTATATAAGTCGAGGAAACTCAAGTCTATTAAACGAAGAAATTAAAAGACGAGTTGAATTTAATCGACGACAAATCCCGAATCAGAATCGAAAACGTCAACTTTTCTGAAAAGACGAGAAGACAAGAAGAACGGGAGAAAGCCCACTCACTAACCAAAAGACAAGACTATATAAAGCCCTCCCCTCACACACTTTGCATTCAGTTTTAGTTTTTCCTTTCTGTTTTTCTCTTCCTATTTCGTAGGAAAACCATCTCCCTTAAGGAGTGGTTCTTCATCTTCTTTGATTTGTTCTTTAATCTTGAAAGCTTGATCCTTTCCTTTTGTTACTGAATCTAAATCATCAATACAAGTGTTCATTTAATCTTTTCATTCATCTTGATCTTCATCATCTTTTTATTTAAAGTTCTTAAGTTTTTATTTAGTTAAAGTTTGATCTTAAAAAGTTGTTGAATTTGTGTTTTTATGATTGGGATTTGATCTTTGTAGTTAGTAGATGAATTGTGTTTAATTTGGTAAAACCGTTTCGATTATTTAGCTTGATTTGGCTTAAAAGTCGCGTCCCTTGTTTTTCTACTGTTTCTGTTCTTCATCCCAGCATCATTCCGAATAGTCTCATTGTTTCTCCTCTTGTTCAGAATATTGGTATATTCCGGATAGGCTTGTCACCTTGTTCCTCTACGCGGAATATTTATTATTCCGCATAGCACTAGTATTCCGCATGACGTGATTTTTCCGCATAGAATAAATTATTCGAGTAACCATCATATTCCGCATAGCCTCCTTTTCTGATTAGTACTTTTATCCCGCATGGTCAATATATTCCGCATAGGTTTTGATATTCCGAGTAAAGTCTTTTATTCCGCATGGTGTTAACATTCCGGATAGAACCCATTAATCCGAGTAGCCGATATTCCGAATAGCAGCTTTTATTCCGAGTAGAAGGTTTATTCCGGATCATCATTTATTCCGCATAGAGCAAGTTTTCAGTAAGGACATTTTACTGTTTAATCATTTTACTGTTAAATTTTAATCACTTTCTATTTCCATTCATTAACTGTACTTGGCTTTAATTTTTAGTTACTTGATTTTTTTTATCTTTTCAATAGGATAGAAAACCAAACCCACTTTTTGTCACCAAGAACAAATCATTCCACTTTTAGCCGAGATCAATTCGAGGAGATTCCGAGAATCGAACTTTCAACGAGTAAAAAATCAGAGTATCAAATGGCGCAGCTGCCGGCTCTTCTCGTTAAGATCAAAAGTTTTTTGTGAGAACTTGGATTTTGGGATCCGTTCCCCGTGAACGTTACTTTTTCATAAAAATTTTCAAAAAATCCTAAAAAATATAAAATTTTCAAAAAAAAAAAAAAAAAAAAAAATTAAAATAAACATAAAAACCAAAAATATTTTTGTTTTGTTTTTCTTTGTTCGTTCTTTTGTAGGTGTATGTGCACTCGATCCACGTCTTATCAAGAGCCCGAGCCTCTCGATCATTTAGACATGGCCGGTGTACAAAACAATAACAACATACCACCTCCAAACAATAATAATAACAACAACAACCCACCTTTCAACAACATGAACAATAACAACAACAATGAGCCTCTTCCGGATAATCGCCCGATGATTGAACTGCTGCAAGCTCATGTAGATGGCAACACTGATCCAATTGTCATACCTCCAATTGCCGCCAACAACTTTGAGCTAAAATCAGGCTTTATCCAGATGGTCTCCGCTCAACCATTCTTGGGACGTACCATTGATGACCCACATGACCATATCAAGAGATTCTTGCAACTCACCAACATGGTCAAGTTCAATGGTGTGCCACAAGAGGTTATCAGGTTACAACTTTTTCCCTTTTCCTTAGAGGGACAAGCCCGACATTGGCTTGCTAAGGAACCGCCACAGAGTATTCTCTCGTGGACGGATTTGGAAACCAAATTTATCAATTACTTTTTCCCACCCTCTCGTACTACCGCTTTGCGGAATGAGATCATAAATTTTGAACAAAAGTACGATGAGTCGTTCAGTGAATCTTGGGATCGTTTTAAAGATCTTTTAAGAAAATGCCCACAACATGGTTTTACCAAAGTACATCAAATTAATACTTTTTACAATGGTTTAAGCATGAGTGACCAAGATTCACTAAACAGTGCCTCGGGGGGTAATCTTTTGGCTAAGACTTCCAATGCTGCTTGGGATATCATTGAGAATAAGTCTCGTGTGCAAACCAAGAGTGTTCGGACCAATGTCGCTAGTGCTAGCACTAATGACAGCGACAAACGACTGGACAAAATCACTGTGCTTCTTGAATCGCTTGTCACCCACACCGTCAGCAACAATAACAGCAACAACGCCAAAAACGCTCAAGTTAACGCTGTCAGCCAACCTTGTGAGATATGCGGGGGTCCTCACTCTTACACCACTTGTACCGCCACCCAAGACTACCCTGCTGAGAATGTGAATGCAGCTTATGGCACCTATCCTCAACCTGCTTATCAAGCTAGACCTCAAGGTGACCGTAATTTGCTTAGCTATCGCTCCAACAACTACCTCTCACCACCCGGTTTTCCTCCTACCAACCCAAACCAACAACAAACCCTCAATCGCCCTCCTCAACAACAACAACTACCTCGTACACCATACATCCCACCTCACAAGCAGCAACAACCACCTCAACGAAACAACCAAGTTTACCAACAACCTGCTTATCAACCACCCGCATACAATGCTCCTCCAAACCAACCCACTGCATTACACCAAGAGGTTGCAACCTACATAAGGACCAATGATGTGATCGTGGAAAATCTCCAACAGGAAGTGCGCAACTTGAAAGCAGACTTGGTCAAGCAAGGAAACGATTTGAGAGCCGACATGAGAAATACGTTGGATAGCCAAACTAATGACTTGAAGAACATGATGAGCCAAACTAATGACTTGAAGAACATGATGGCTAGTTTCTTCCAAGGTAATCAACCCTCTTCTTCGGGTACTCTTCCGAGTAACACCGTTGCGAGTCCAAGAGGGGAGATGAAAGCCATCACCACTCGCAGTGGTAAAGGTACCAAGGAACCCGAGCTTCCTATACCTCCACCGGTGGTTGTGACTACGGAGAACGAGTCACCTGCTCCTATTCCTCATCCTTCTCCTTCCCTAATTTCTCCACCTCTTCCTTCTACCCCTCCTCCACCCATGGATGTGAGTGATCCTATTCTCTCGAAGCCTTCCTCCTCTTCCAATATACCTTATCCATCTAGGTTGAGGAAAGAGAAGCTCAAAAGCAAGGACGATATTCAGGTTTCGAACTTCCTTAAAATGTTCAAACAATTGAATTTCAATATCTCCTTCGCTGAGGCTCTCGCTCACATGCCTAAGTACGCGAAAATGTTTAAAGATCTTCTGAGCGACAAGGAAAAGCTCCTCGATATTGCCAACACCCAACTTAATGAGAATTGCTCTGCAGTGCTCTTAAGGAAATTGCCAACCAAGCTTGGTGATCCGGTTCGTTTCTTAATCCCTTGCAATTTCCCGGGAGTAGAGAATTGCATGGCCCTAGCCGATCTAGGTGCCAGTATTAATTTAATGCCTCTAAGCGTTTGGAAGCAATTATCTCTCCCAGAGCTAGTCCCCACCAAAATGACTTTGGAATTAGCTAACCATACGGTTGCTTATCCAGTGGGGATAGCCGAAGACGTTTTTGTAGGAGTCGACAAATTCACTTTTCCTGCCGATTTCGTCGTCGTCGACTACGAGATAGACCCTCGTGTTCCCTTGATCGTGGGTCGTCCATTCCTGAGGACCGGTCGCACTCTTATCGATGTTGAAGCCGGTGAGCTTGTCATGAGAGTGGGTGACGATAAAATCGTCTTCAACATGGGAAAGTTGTCTAAACAACCTTATTCAAACGAGAGTGTTAATTGTATTGACGTTCTTGATGAGGCTTGTGAAGAACACTTCAAAGATGCTTGCAAAAGTATTCCTACCTCTCTTCCCAATGTTGAAACCGTTGCCTCTATCGATTCATCATTGTCTCTATTTGGAGATAGTGATTTGTTTTGGAACAATCTTGAAGACACCATGGGAGATGTGAATTTAGCTACTGATGATTCTCCCAACGATGGGGATGAAGACATGAATTTCTTTGACAATCTTCTCAACGAAGACAATCCTTCGCCTCCATCTCCCACGGTTATTGCTATCGATACTCCGACTTCGAAAACGCATCCCGTCGAAAATCCTCCAGATTTAGAACTTAAGGAGTTGCCGCCCCATCTTGAGTATGTATTCCTTGAAGAAGAGAAGAAGTCGCCAGTCATCATTGCTAAGGACCTAAAGGAGAAAGAAAAAGCCCGACTTATCACCGTGTTGAAAGATCACAAGAAGGCTATTGCTTGGAAAATCTCTGATATTATCCTCACTTCTGCACACACAAAATTCTCATGGAGGACAACTTTAAGCCCACAATTCAAAGCCAATGAAGGGTGAATCCAAAAATACATGAAGTCATCAAAACAGAGGTTATCAAACTTCTTGATGCGGGTATGATTTACCCTATTTCGGATTCACCATGGGTTAGTCCAATCCATTGTGTGCCCAAGAAGGGCGGAATAACCGTTGTTCCCAATGAACACAACGAGTTGATTTCCACTCGTCTCGTTACTGGGTGGAGAGTTTGTATAGACTACCGCAAACTCAATGATGCCACGAGAAAGGATCATTTCCCTCTACCTTTTATGGATCAAATGCTTGAACGTTTAGCGGGTAATGAATATTACTGCTTTCTTGATGGTTTCTCGGGTTATTTCCAAATACCCATCGATCCCCAAGAACAAGAGAAGACAACATTCACTTGTCCCTATGGCACATTTGCTTACAAGAGAATGCCTTTTGGCTTATGTAATGCGCCCGGGACTTTCCAAAGGTGCATGTTAGCTATCTTCCATGACATGGTTGAACAAACCATGGAAGTCTTCATGGATGATTTCTCGGTCTTTGGGGATTCCTTCTCTTCTTGCCTTGCCAATTTGGAACGTATGCTTAAGCGGTGCAAAGACACTCGCCTTGTTCTGAATTGGGAAAAATGCCATTTTATGGTAAAAGAGGGCATCGTGCTGGGACACAAGATTTCCAAAGCCGGTCTGGAAGTAGACCGTGCTAAAGTCGATGTTATCGCCAAGTTGCCTCCACCTTCAAATGTGAAGGGTGTGAGAAGTTTCCTGGGTCATGCGGGCTTCTACCGTCGATTCATCAAATATTTTTCTCAAATCGCTCGCCCGATGACCCACCTCTTGGAAAAAGATACTCCTTTTATCTTTTCCAAAGAGTGTCTTGAAGCCTTCAATTCACTTAAGGATAAGCTAACTAAGGCACCCGTCTTGGTTACCCCGAATTGGGAGCTGCCTTTCGAGTTGATGTGCGATGCTAGTGACTTTGCTATTGGTGCGGTTCTGGGAAAAAGAGTGACCAAACACTTCCAACCAATCCATTACGCTAGCAAGACAATGACGGGGGCCCAATTGCATTATACGACAACCGAGAAAGAGCTTTTAGCTGTTGTCTATGCTTTTGAAAAGTTCCGCCCCTATCTTGTCCTTTCCACCACAATCGTTTACACCGATCATTCCGCGTTGAAGTACTTGTTGACAAAGCAAGATTCCAAACCAAGACTTCTTCGCTGGGTTTTGCTACTCCAAGAATTTAAAATCGAAATTCGCGATAAAAAAGGAGCTGAAAACCTAGCCGCGGATCATCTCAGCAGACTTGAGGATCCTTACCAAGGGGATCATCCGAACAAAGAAATCAATGATTCTTTTCCCTTGGAGACCTTAATGTCTATAAATTCGAATTCTGATGCTACCCCGTGGTTTGCGGACTTTGCAAACTACTTGGCGGGTGGAATTCTCGTTGACGGGTTAACATCCCAGCAAAAGAAAAAGTTCTTCAAAGACATCAAGACTTACTTTTGGGACGACCCTTACCTATTCAAACAATGTGCCGACTTGATTATTCGCCGATGTGTTGATGGACTGGCAGCTTTAGAAATCCTTTATGCTTGCTACAAAGGACCCACTGGTGGTCACTTTGGTCCCAACTACACCGCCAAAAAAGTGTTTGATTCGGGATTTTATTGGCCCACCATCTACCGTGATGCTCACAAGATGGTTAAACGATGTGATGCTTGCCAAAAACAAGGCACGATCACACATAAAGACGAGATGCCTCAGAATTTCATTCAAGAGTGTGAAATCTTTGATGTTTGGGGTATCGACTTTATGGGGCCATTCCCTTCCTCTAAAGGAAACAAATACATCCTTGTAGCCGTTGACTACGTTTCAAAGTGGGTTGAAGCCAAAGCTTTACCTACTAATGATGCAAGGGTGGTTTGTAACTTTTTGAAATCGCTGTTCGCTCGATTCGGCGTTCCTCGTGCTATTATCAGTGACCGCGGGACTCATTTTTGCAACGATCAATTTGCAAGAGTCATGGCTAAGTATGGTGTCAATCACCATCTTTCCACCGCCTATCATCCCCAAACCAATGGGCAAGCCGAGATATCCAACCGTGGATTGAAGCGAATTTTGGAGCGTACTGTGGGAGAGCATCGTGCCGCGTGGGCCGATAAGTTAGATGATGCTCTGTGGGCTTTCCGTACTGCTTACAAGACCCCGATCGGTTGTACACCTTATCGTCTTGTGTACGGGAAAGCATGCCACCTTCCCATCGAGCTGGAACATAAGGCGCACTGGGCCTTGAAGTGGGCTAACTTCGACATCAACAAAGCCGGTGATCATCGCAAGATTCAACTCAACGAGCTCAACGAACTGAGGAATACAGCTTATGAGAACTCGCTGATCTACAAAGAGAAGACGAAGATCCTTCATGACGCAAAAATCAAGAACCGAGAGTTCCACATTGGTGATCAAGTCTTACTTTATAACTCTCGGTTGAAGATCTTCTCTAGCAAGTTGAAGAGCCGCTGGTCTGGTCCATTCACCGTCGCCAAAGTCTTTCCATATGGGACCATTGAGCTTTCTCCGCCAAATGGGCCCAATTTCAAGGTGAATGGCCAGCGTCTGAAGTTGTACTTTGGTGAGGACATCTCTCAGGAGATGATTCCATCCCTCACCACGTTTCCCATGAACTAATTTTGGGTCGAGTCAGGCTCGTGACTCGGTTATAAAAAACAAGCGCTCCTCGGGAGGCAACCAGAGTATCTATCCTTTTATGTTTTAACCTCCTAAGTGTAGGGGGACCTGTATAGGTGTTTGTTTTTGTGTGGTAATGTGATTACAGGGATTAGTGCACTCTTGGAATCTTTGAAGAACCGTGCTCCCGTGTTATCCGAAATCCGGTTCTATCTCTCAACTATCGTGATTCAATTTTCCTCATACTCACATTTGAAATTGATCACTTTAGTCGTCTCTTCCTTAACTCGAGTTAACCAACGTGCACAATGTCATAAGTGTAGGAGAGACTTTTCCCACATGCTTAAACATTAAGGACAATGTTTATCTTAAGTGTAGGGGGGACTTCTATCGAAGTGTTAAGTGGACTTTTCCATGAAAATGCCTTTATTTAACCGGAAAATCATATTTTTCAACATTTTTCAAATTTTTTATTAACTTTGGCCATTTAGTCGTAATTTTTAAATTTTTATCTTTGCTTTCATATGTATATATCCCGCAATAAAGTCAAAAATATTAATAAAGTGGTGTAGCTAGTTTAGAAGTCTTTGACATATTAGGCCCGTTGCGTTTATTTTGACTCAACCCGAATAGACTTATCCAAGTTTATTCTAGCTAGTATCCTTAACCATGTAGGCCTTAATGGTTTATTAGGCTAAGTGTCCACGAGTCTCATTACTTGAGATTTTAAATTGTGGAGAACGAGAAATGATAGAGTCAATTATAAGTCGGTATTCTTGCGCAAGCTCACTTGGTGTAATTATTTGCCTATTCTCCCATCACTTGCTAATAATTTATCTGCAATAAGTAAGGTCGTACGATTTGAAAAGTTACTTAGCTTCTAGCCCAAGATCGTTTAAAAGTTGCTCGGTAATGATAAGAGTTCATAGCCAAGGCATAACTTATGAAGCGGGGCGCGAAGATTGGCGAATCCGAAAAGACCCTAACAAGGCATGAGGATTCCATTTTATTGCTAAAGATCCAAAGTGATGTGAAAATCATTATTCCCAAAGTCAATATGAAGGATCAAGACTCACGACGAAAAGCAATCAACTCCCATAAAGATGATGGAGAAGTCTATCCGAAAAGACCCTAACAAGGTATGAGGATAAATAGATCCAAGTCCGAAAAGGAGGCGGATCGTTGTATCTCAAATCCCAATTAGAGATTGAAGAATAATCATGAAGTCGTGGTCAACAAAGTTGGAGTACCTCTCAAAAGTCTCCAAATGAAGAAACTCTATGAACGATGAGAAGACCATTACCTCAAGCACGTCTCTCAAGATATGAAGTATGAAGTACATGCCAAATATCGGCCCGAGAAAGGTCTCAAATCGTGAACCAAGTTATGCCAAGATATGAACTTTTTGATATCCCGAGAAGCAGTTTTAAGAGATTTTTTCCTTTAGCTAACTATTGATCAAATCGTCCTACTTTGCTTTCTGCCTAAATAAACTATCGAAATAAGTCCAAAAATGCATCTTCATGATCATTCTAAGACCAAAAATAAAATATAAGAGATACACCTAGGAATAAGGGAGTTTAAGCATTTAATTAAGCCATGTGTGTAAGTGTTTGATTTACTAACTAATAATAACAATGATCTCGTTTTTAATCTTAGTTTGGGGAACGTGAAACTTGAGGGTGATAAATCTTCGCAGCACCAAAGCCCTAATGTAAGTCCTTGATTTCTTTGCAAGTTATTTCCATCCTTTTGTTTATTTTAAAGTTTTAATTTCTCTTAGTATTTTAATTTTTATTTAGTAGTGTTTGAATAAGGCCAAGGTTGATTGATTATGAGAAAAGTGTAAAATTGCTTTATCACTAAGCATTGCATGAGGGCATGGCAATGGTTAAGTGTAGAGGATTTGATAGGTGTGTAAACACCCATCCTTTTACCACTTAATTCTGGCTAAAACAAGACCAAAACACGTATTTAATATCATTTGTTTGGAATTATGCGTGGTTTTTGTGTTTATTGTGTTTTTAGAGCCAACCGGATGAATATTGGAGAAAACGTGGAATTGCACGGGCTTTATCGAAGAAAAAGACTCAAGATGAAGTCTATTGTCCAAGAGATGCAAAAGATTTGAAGTCACTGGGCCTATTCGAAGATTTATCAAAGAAAAGGACCAAAGATGGAAGATTTATTTAAGTCGAGGAAACTCAAGTCTATTAAACGAAGAAATTAAAAGACGAGTTGAATTTAATCGACGACAAATCCCGAATCAGAATCGAAAACGTCAACTTTTCTGAAAATACGAGAAGACAAGAAGAACGGGAGAAAGCGCACTCACTAACCAAAAGACAAGACTATATAAAGCCCTCCCCTCACACACTTTGCATTCAGTTTTAGTTTTTCCTTTCTGTTTTTCTCTTCCTACTTCGTAGGAAAACCATCTCCCTTAAGGAGTGGTTCTTCATCTTCTTTGATTTGTTCTTTAATCTTGTAAGCTTGATCCTTTCCTTTTGTTACAGAATCTAAATCATCAATACAAGTGTTCATTTAATCTTTTCATTCATCTTGATCTTCATCATCTTTTTATTTAAAGTTCTTAAGTTTTTATTTAGTTGAAGTTTGATCTTAAAAAGTTGTTGAATTTGTGTTTTTATGATTGGGATTTGATCTTTGTAGTTAGTAGATGAATTGTGTTTAATTTGGTAAAACCGTTTCGATTATTTAGCTTGATTTGGCTTAAAAGTCGCGTCCCCTGTTTTTCTACTGTTTCTGTTCTTCATCCCAGCATCATTCCGAATAGTCTCATTGTTTCTCCTCTTGTTCGGAATATTGGTATATTCCGGATAGGCTTGTCACCTTGTTCCTCTACGCGGAATATTTATTATTCCGCATAGCACTAGTATTCCGCATGACGTGATTTTTCCGCATAGAATAAATTATTCCGAGTAACCATCATATTCCGCATAGCCTCCATTTCTGATTAGTACTTTTATTCCGCATGGTCAATATATTCCGCATAGGTTTTGATATTCCGAGTAAAGTCTTTTATTCCGCATGGTGTTAACATTCCGGATAGAACCCATTAATCCGAGTAGCCGATATTCCGAATAGCAGCTTTTATTCCGAGTAGAAGGTTTATTCTGTATCATCATTTATTCCGCATAGAGCAAGTTTTCAGTAAGGACATTTTACTGTTTAATCATTTTACTGTTAAATTTTAATCACTTTCTATTTCCATTCATTAACTGTACTTGGCTTTAATTTTTAGTTACTTGATTTTTTTTATCTTTTCAATAGGATAGAAAACCAAACCCACTTTTTGTCACCAAGAACAAATCATTCCACTTTTAGCCGAGATCAATTCGAGAAGATTCCGAGAACTTAATCTGAACCATAGCAAATCATAGTATCAATGGGACAAAACTAGTTTATCCCACCCCACTAACTAGGGGCACCACATCAAAGATGTGGCATCCTTACACTAAACTAAGTTACACTTGTAACTTAGCTTCATTTTGAAGCTTACTCTTCCTACTAAACTAACAAAACCACTAGACATTACCATTTCCTTCCATTTTCACATGCAAACCACCATAAACACTCTCCTCTCTCTCTAAATTCGTCCCATATTCATCAAGAACAACCCTCATTTGATCAAATTTAACCATGAAATCATATGTTATTTACACATATGATGATGCCCTCTTGAAGCTCTCTTGAATGGTGGTGATTATAACATCCATGGAGGAGTTTCCATGGAGTCTTGGGGCTGATTTTCCACAAGGTGTTCATGAAGAATGGTGGTCTTGAAGATGGTCTTGGTTATTCACAAGTTTCTCCATCAAAATCCATGTTTTGATCACAACCTACATCATCATGGTGTATAAAGATTGTTCTCCTCATCCTCTTGTTATTTTTGATTATGTAATCTTGTATTTATTTTACTTATGTATATGTATATGATGATGACTGATGATTAAAAATATTGTGTGGGGATTTGGTGTTAATAAACATGCTTAAAAAGATGAAAAACTATAAGAAACAAGGCTAAAATCTTGCTTAAAAATGATGGCTGTATAAAACAGTAAAGAAACATGTCATGAACTGATAAAATGATGAAGTAGAATTAATATACAGTAAGCTATGGGTCTTGTACACATGTGAGAGTTGGCCATGCAATGGAATCATTGTAATCAGTGAAATATGATCAAAACAAGTTTAAAGTACAAATCTGAGTTCACTGTTTTGGACGATTTTTAGAAACTACTTGGAGGATGATTCAACAGTAGTTATAAAAGAGTTAAATGGAGCAAATATCATGTAATTTATGTGATAAAAATTTGAGCTTCTATCTCCATATAGAACTCTAGATATGGCAGTTTTGGTGAAGATGAAAATAAAAATCAGATTTTGGAAATTAAAGAATAATAGTATTATATAAGCACTCAAATAAGAATAGTATAAAATATGAATTAAAACCCACTAACTTATATATTTCATTTATATAAATATGTACAAGGGTAAATAAGTGGACATTATATAAAAATGGTAACTTGTTAAGTTTTATAAGTTATAAAACTATAAACATGATTTTTACGACTTTTTCGGCTATTACCGTAAAATTAACGTTTTTGTTAAATAAAACTTAGACGGTTGGACCCGTCTAATGTAAACTTTTATAAACTCATATACTGATATATAAACATATATAACAAGTAAAAAACCGATAAAACCCGAACTATATAACATACGGACATTAACGGGCTAAATTAACGTTATTGGACTAATAAAACAACAAAATGGACTAAAACACTTATAAACTTATTTATTGGGCTTAACCCATTTGGGCCCAACATATAAAGTATAACTACTGAAAATATAAGTATGAAATGGATTAATACAAGTTAATGAACTTATAATAAGTTTATTGAACTTAAAACACGTAAATAGGTAAAACTAGTAAACTAGTGAGAAGATACGAATGCGTAAACACTAAAATGAGTAAACGAGAATATGTAAACCCAATTGATCATCATATATATAAAATCATCATATGTATATGATAACTAGGTTTTACCTGGTTAAAAATTAAAGTTCGTTTAAGTATGTCTAATCGAATTGATCTTAGCTCTCTATGTAACTTCGTTCTAATTTGGTGGAATCAAAGATGTGTCGTTGTAGTTTTAAAGATAAAATGTGCAAAACAATTAAAGTAAAAGTGCTCTTAAAGTAAATCTAAGTCTATTTAAAATAAAATGCAAGTATTTAAAAACGTGACTGAACTTAAAGGGTACTAACGTAAATGACGTAAACTTAAATCTATCTAAGGCAAACTTAAAGTGCGACTAAAACTAAGGCAAATAATCTAAAAGTGCAATTAAATAAAAGGCAGGAAAAATAAAGCTTGAAAATAAAAATCAAAGACAAAAACTAATAAGAACCTGAATACAGCTCATTCGGAATAAACCTTCGTTTGGAATAATCACTCGTCCTAAATGTCACCTTTGGTTGAAATGATTCTTCTTCACTTGGAATATTACCAAAATCCTTGATCCAGAACAAATTGGTCTGAATATGTCACTTATCCAAAACAATGCTTCGTTCGGAACTTACTGATTCGGAACTTGTAAAATCTGCCTTGATTCGGAACTTTTAGGTCACCCCTTGATTCGGAAGTATCCGGATGAAGCTCTTGATTCGGAAGTTTTGAACTTACGAATGAACCTTCCTTGAGTCGGAGATTGACCCTTGATCCGGAACTTTTGGAAGTTCCGAATGAACAACCTTGACTCGGAAGTTTATGACTTCCGAATGAAAAGCCTTTATTCGGAACTTTGTTCCTTGATTCAGAACTTTAAGTTGATTCGGAACTTTTGAAAAGTTCCGAATGAAACCCTTGGTTCGGAACTTTGGAGTTCCGAATGAAACCCTTGGTTCGGAAGTTTTAACTTCGTCCGGAACTTTGAAAGTTCCGGATGAACAAGCTTGGTTCGGAACTTTTGGAGTTCCGGATGAAACCTTGATTCGGAACTTTGGGAGTTCCGAATGAGCTCTTCCTTCCTTCTTTGGTTCGGAACTTCTCCTGGAAATATCAGAAACAAAGCAAAAACCCCCGAAGAACAAGGAGATAGATACAGTAGCAGATATAAACAAAAAGTAACCAAAATCAAACACAAGTATAAATATAAACAGTAACGACTAAATGAATAAGCATCAACAAACAATTAAAAACATGAAATTAAACAACTTTTACCACAATAATCAAAAACCACTTTGGATCAAAATAAAAGCATGAACATAAACATAAACACAACAAATCAAAGATTAAGAAAGGTAGATAAGAGATTGACAAGATAAAGTAAAGATTGACAATAATTAAATGAAAACTTACTTGAAATTAAATGAATTTAAGGTGCTAGACAAGGTAATTAAATTGACAATTAAGTAAATGACAAGTAATTAAAAATGGTGGAAGAACTAGTGTCACCCTAGCCAACAAGAGTGAAAAATAAACATCCTAATCTATTTATAGGGGAGGATTAAGGAAGCTTCCTCCCCTCTTTCCTTTTCTCTTAATTGCATAATTAAGTCCCTCCTTCTTTTAATCTTCATTAATTGCGTACTTAGTCCTTTTCTTCTAATCCTTCTTTAATCTTGGACTTAAGGGACTTTTGACTTCGGGATTTCTTTTGAACTCGTCTTTAAATTCTTCAATAAAATAGACTTGAATTCTTTGACTTTTGATAAACTTCCGTCTTTTGACTTTTTCTTCGATAAATCTTCAGAATTGGTCGTGGACTTCCGTTCTTTTTGCACTCTTGACTTCTTGACTTCGTCTTTCATCCTTTTCTTCAATAAAAGTCTGTAAATGCCCGTGAATGTCCGTGTTTTCTTCATTTTTCACCTTTTTATCCTAAATCACAACAAAAACACAAACCACGCATAATTCCGATATAAAAGACATAAAATACACGTTTTGGTCCGGTTATTATTGTAATTAAGTGGTAGAAAAGATGGGTGTTTACACACCTATCAAATCCCCTACACTTGACAATTGCAATGTCCTCATGCAATGCATTAGTTACAAAGCAAGATTACACTTTTCATCATAATTAATCCACGTCGGCCTTTATTAAAGAGTTAAAATAATTAAAAACATACAGAACAAAGAAATCAAAAGCATACCTTGGGTTTTGGAAATGTTATGAATAATCATCATCCTCAAGTTTTCACTTTCTCCAAACCAAGCTTAAAAACGAGATCATTGTTATTATAAGTTAGTAGACTAACACGAACTCATGTGGGCCAATTACTCACTTAGACTCCCTTATTCCTAGGTGTATCTCTTATATTTTATTATTGTCTTGAATGATCACGAAGATGCATTGTTTGACTTATTTCGATAGTTATTTAATCTGAAAATAAAGTGCACGATTTAATCAATAGTTAGCTAAAGGACCAAATCTTTTAAAACTGCTTCTCGGGATATCAAAAAGTTCATATCTTGGCATAACTTGGTTCGCAATTTGAGACCTTTCTCGGGCCGATATTTGGCAGCGACTTCATACTTCAAATCTTGAGAGACGTTCATGAAATAATGGTCTTCTCTTCATAATTGGAATTTCTTCACTTGAAGTTTTGAGAGATTCATACTTGGACCACGACTTCTTCATTTTTCTCCAATCTTTATTTTGGACTTTGATATACAACGATCCACCTCCTTTTATGACTTGGATCTATTTATCCTCATACCTTGTTAGGGTCTTTTCGGATACACTTCTCCATGACTTTTGGGGAGTTTTGCTTTACGTCGTGTGTCTCGATCCTTCATATTGATTTTCGATAAATGATTCTTCACATCACTTTGGATCTTTAGCAACAAAACATAGCCCTCATGCCTTGTTAGGGCCTTTTCGGACTCGCCAATCTTCGCGCCCCGCTTCATAAGTTATGCCTTGGCTATGAACTCTCGTCATTACCGAGCAACTTTTAAACGATCTGGGGCTAGAAACTAAGTAACTTTTCAAATCGTACAACCTTATTTATTAACAAATAAATTATTAGCAAGCGATAGGAGAATAGGCTCATAATTAACTCACATAAATTCATGAAAGAATTCCGAACTTATAATTGGCTCTATCATCTCTCGTTCTCCACAGTTTAAAATCTCAAGTAATGAGACTCGTGGATACTTAGCCTATTAAATCAAAGTTTTGGGTTTTCGAGTCGCCTATAGGATCTCGCAAATTCTTAGACTTTTTCAAGTTTAGAAATCACATTTTAAAGTTCCCTTGATAAACGACTCTCTAGGATCAATTATAGGAACTTGCGAAAAGTTCTTGTTCTTAACCCGTGAGAGTTAAGACTTTCGCGTTTTATAGCTCCCTATATAAAAGCCTAGCAAAACTTGACTTAAACACGTTAAGGATACTAGCTAGAGTAAACTCGGATTGAGTCAAAAGATTCACAACGTTTGAAAATTAAAACCACTTATTAAACATTTATTCTAGCAGAGAAAGAAAATAACTATACAAAGATAACAACTAATAGGCCAAAATAGATCAAAAATTTTGAAAAATGTCGAAAAATTGATTTTTCGGTTAAAATGAGGACAAATACAAGGAAAAGACCACTTAACTTCGATAGAAGTCCCCCCTACACTTAAGATAAACATTGTCCTCAATGTTTAAGCATGTGGGAGTAAGCTCCCCTACACTTAGGACATTGTGCACGTTGTTTAAATCTTGCTAAGGAAAAGACAACTAAAGAGATTCCTATTTTAATATTGAGAAAATATAAAATAGTGAATCGAAAAGAGTTTAGGATAGAACCGGGAAGAAATAGAACACGGAATCACGGGTCGTTAAGAATCATCAAGAGTGGATCATTGAAGCTAGAATCCCTGATTAAGAAGTGAGGAGAGGGAATAGCAATCCAAAGGGTCCCCCCTACACTTATGGTAAAGAAAGCGAAAAGATAGATACATGGGTTGCCTCCCAAGAAGCGCTTGATTTTTGTTAACCGAGTCGTGAGCCTGACTCGACCTTGATCATCAACGGAAGTAGCATGAAACAAATCCACCAGGATCAAAGAAATAGTTTTCATCCATCAATAAGCAAGAGCTTAAGGCGAACAAGGCAAGCCAAAAGAGAAATGGCAGGGTTCCCTTAAGCAGCGATGGAGCACGGTAGAAGCAAGGATGAAGTGGTGCAAGCATGTCTTCAATGGGTCCAAAGATTTTTCCTTTTATTTCATCAGGTGGATACTGAGATGGCTTAAAGACTTCAATACCGGGGTCGAACACCTTTTCCTTCAAGGGAAAATAGCACTCAGGCTCAGCCGAGTGTGAAGAAGATCCGCACAGAAGCACAACCTCGTCCTCAGAAGTGGGACAAAGAGGTGTCAAATCATACGTGCAACGGATTTTGGTGTCGACCGGTTTCTTCTCCTTTGACAAAATGCTCTTCAAATCCAAAGTAGGATCAAGACGATAATCTTCAAAGTCAAAAGGAGGAGCATCACTCTCATGAGGGAAGTATGTGTTGAGAAATTCAGAGAAATCTTCCTCAAATGAATAATCGTCCAAAGTAGGATCGAGTGATGGTGGAGGATCTTCATCATGTGAAGAATCGCTCGATAGAGTATCAGCCTCATCAAAATCATCGAAAGTGGGCAGCTCGGGATACTCAGAAGTACAATCAAAATCATCCGAATCTGAGCTAGAATCATCATCATCATAAGCATCGAAGACCGGTGGAGAATCAAAAATGGGAGAAGCGTCCAAAGTAGGGAGAGAATCATCCACATTATCTTCAAAGAGTGGATTATCAGTGGAAGACTCGAATAGAGGATTATCGTAGACGGTAAAGTCATCGAGCACATTTATCATATTCATTGATTCTCGTCCTCCAAAAGATTTGCCTGTAAGCTTCCCCATTTTAAAAACTTTAGAATCATCCCCGACTCTTAAGATTAACTCACCTTCGGCCACATCTACTAAAGCACGTCCGGTTCTCAAAAATGGCCGACCAAGTATTAAAGGAATACGAGGGCCCATTTCATAATCAACTACGACAAAATCGAACGGGAAAGTAAATGTGCCAACTTTGATAAACACGTCTTCGGCTATACCAACGGGGTAAGCGAGAGTGCGATTTGCAAGTTCGAGAGTCATCTTTGTTGGAATAAGATCGGGCAATGATAGTGTTTTCCAAACACTGAGTGGCATCAAATTAATACTAGCCCCAAGATCAGCAAGGGCAGTAAATTCTTCAGTTTTGTTGAACACGCAAGGCAACACAAAACGACCGGGATCTCCAAGTTTTTCCGGAAGTTCTCTAAGAAGGACTGCAGAGCAGTTTTCATTTAATCGTGTGTTGGCGAGTTCAATCAGCTTCTCCTTCTTGCTAAGCAATTCCTTGAATGCTTTGACAAATTTCGGCATGTGGCAAAGTGCTTCAACAAGGCTAATGTTGATAGTCATTTTAGATAGCATATCCACATATTTCGATACTTGGCAGTCATTCTTGGTTAGCTCGTTGGTCTTGCCCATGCGGGAAGGGTATGGGATTCTGGGTTGATAAGGGTTGGGTGGAGGTGTAGTTGGTGAAGGTTGTGATGTTGAAGGGTCCTTCCGAGATACATCGTCATGACGAGGCGGAGGCGGTAATGGTGCACTAACACTAGGTGTAGGGGGAGTAGGGATACATGGTGGTGGAGGAGGTGTAGATGATGGTGGTGGGATAGGTGGATCGACAATGGTAAGTCCACTACGCGTAGTTATAGCACTCACATTAGCTCGCGGATTAGTGACAGTGTTTGAAGGTAGAGAACCCGAAGAAGAAGAAGGTTGAGCTTCGGGCAAGAAACTAACCAATAGATTCTTTAATTCAGTTGTTTGAGTGATGAAGGAGGATTGAAGGTTTTCACGAACCTCGGTTCTGATGTCATTACCTTGCTTCAAGATATCTCCTTTCAAATTGATTATTTGGCTCTGTAGATTCTTGATTTGCTCACCTTGAGTTCTCATGATTGTGTCAACATCGGGATTAATGGGTGGGTGTTGTTGGGTGGGTGGTTGATAAGGGTTAGAAGCACGAGGCGGGATTTGGTTGCTTCTATTGTAGTTGTTGGCGGGATTTTGGTTTTGAGGAGAAAAAACGGGTGAAAGGTAGTTGTTGGAACGGTAGCTCAGCAGATTTCTATCCCCTTGTTGTCTAGCTTGGTAATTTTCCGGTGAATAATTACCGTAAGCTGCATACACATTTTCCGGATTTCCTTGTGTCGAAGGACAATCGGTGTATGAGTGAGGACCGCCACATGTTTCACAAGGATTAGCGACTGCTTTAACTTGTTGTTGTTGTTGGTTTGAAGCGAGAAGCGTAATACTTTTGCTCATTTCAGCCATCATGCGAGTGAGTTCGGTCATCTCAGGGTTTGCTGAGGTTGAGGAAACATTGACTCTCGTGTTGTTTCTAGAAGAAGCAGAGGAATCCCAGTTCTTATGATGAGTAGTCATGTTTTCAATTAACTCTCTACACTCCTCGGGTCTCCTTTTCATGAATGTGCCACCGGCGGCTGCATTGATCGTATCACGATCTCGAAAAGTCAATCCGTTGTAGAAAGTATCGATCAAGGTGACCGGAAGCATGTTGTGGTTTGGACAACGGTCGATCAAGACATTATATCTCTCCCAAGCGTCAAAAAGAGATTCATCAGGGTCTTGCATGAAACCGCTGATCTGATTGCGAAGGCTTGTGACCATGGATGGTGGGAAGTAGCGCGACAAAAAGCGTTGAGTCATATCATCCCAAGTGTGAATAGAATTCTTCGGGAGACGATCAAACCATTTCTCGGCATGATGTGATAAAGTATGTGGGAAGAGTTGTAGGCGGAGTACATCGATTGTGGCCCTAGGCAACTTCATGCTTTGGGTGATCGTAATGAACTTGTCGAGGTGTTTGTTGGCATCATCATCAGGCAATCCTCTAAATGGGTTTGTTTGCACTTGCTGAATCATGTGGTGCTTCAACGAAAACTCAGGAGCGTTGATTTGCATCGGCGCAATCGGTCCTCCTCGTCCAAACATGGTTGGTTGACAAAGTTCCTCCATGGTCCGAAGATCGGGTTGTGGAAGAGCATTGTTGTTATTGTTGAGGTGCGGTAGTTGATTATTGTTGTTAACACCTGCCATATCTAAATCTTCTTGAGGCTCGGGCTCTTGATAATTAGAAGATCTAGTACGCATACACCTGAAAATGCAAAAGAAAACAAAACCAAACACAAAGACAATATATATACACAATAAAAAGAAAATCTTGTTGGATTTTTGAAATTTTTAATTTTTATGGTTTTTATGAATTTTTTAATTTTTATGATTTTTGAATTTTTTATGCAAGAAAAATAACGTTCACAAGTGAACGGATCCCAAAAAAAACAACGTATCTAGCACAGAAAACTGTTGATCTTAACGAAAAGAGCCGGCAGCGGCGCCATTTGATAACTAGGTTTTACCTAGTTAAAAATTAAAGTTCGTTTAAGTATGTCTAATCGAATTGATCTTAGCTCTCTATGTAACTTCGTTCTAATTTGGTGGAATCAAAGATGTGTCGTTGTAGTTTTAAAAATAAAATGTGCAAAACAATTAAAGTAAAAGTGCTCTTAAAGTAAATCTAAGTCTATTTAAAATAAAATGCAAGTATTTAAAAACGTGACTGAACTTAAAGGGTACTAACGTAAATGACGTAAACTTAAATCTATCTAAGGCAAACTTAAAGTGTGACTAAAACTAAGGCAAATAATCTAAAAGTGCAATTAAATAAAAGGCAGGAAAAATAAAGCTTGAAAATAAAAATCAAAGACAAAAACTAATAAGAACCTGAATACAGCTCATTCGGAATAAACCTTCGTTTGGAATAATCACTCGTCCTAAATGTCACCTTTGGTTGAAATGATTCTTCTTCACTTGGAATATTACCAAAATCCTTGATCCGGAACAAATTGGTCTGAATATGTCACTTATCCAAAACAATGCTTCGTTCGGAACTTACTGATTCGGAACTTGTAAAATCTGCCTTGATTCGGAACTTTTAGGTCACCCCTTGATTCGGAAGTATCCGGATGAAGCTCTTGATTCGGAAGTTTTGAACTTCCGAATGAACCTTCCTTGAGTCGGAGATTGACCCTTGATCCGGAACTTTTGGAAGTTCCGAATGAACAACCTTGACTCGGAAGTTTATGACTTCCGAATGAAAAGCCTTTATTCGGAACTTTGTTCCTTGATTCGGAACTTTAAGTTGATTCGGAACTTTTGAAAAGTTTCGAATGAAACCCTTGGTTCGGAACTTTGGAGTTCCGAATGAAACCCTTGGTTCGGAAGTTTTAACTTCGTCCGGAACTTTGAAAGTTCCGGATGAACAAGCTTGGTTCGGAACTTTTGGAGTTCCGGATGAAACCTTGATTCGGAACTTTGGGAGTTCCGAATGAGCTCTTCCTTCCTTCTTTGGTTCGGAACTTCTCCTGGAAATATCAGAAACAAAGCAAAAACCCCCGAAGAACAAGGAGATAGATACAGTAGCAGATATAAACAAAAAGTAACCAAAATCAAACACAAGTATGAATATAAACAGTAACGACTAAATGAATAAGCATCAACAAACAATTAAAAACATGAAATTAAACAACTTTTACCACAATAATCAAAAACCACTTTGGATCAAAATAAAAGCATGAACATAAACATAAACACAACAAATCAAAGATTAAGAAAGGTAGATAAGAGATTGACAAGATAAAGTAAAGATTGACAATAATTAAATGAAAACTTACTTGAAATTAAATGAATTTAAGGTGCGAGACAAGGTAATTAAATTGACAATTAAGTAAATGACAAGTAATTAAAAATGGTGGAAGAACTAGTGTCACCCTAGCCAACAAGAGTGAAAAATAAACATCCTAATCTATTTATAGGGGAGGATTAAGGAAGCTTCCTCCCCTCTTTCCTTTTCTCTTAATTGCATAATTAAGTCCCTCCTTCTTTTAATCTTCATTAATTGCGTACTTAGTCCTTTTCTTCTAATCCTTCTTTAATCTTGGACTTAAGGGACTTTTGACTTCGGGATTTCTTTTGAACTCGTCTTTAAATTCTTCAATAAAATAGACTTGAATTCTTCGACTTTTGATAAACTTCCGTCTTTTGACTTTTTCTTCGATAAATCTTTAGAATTGGTCGTGGACTTCCGTTCTTTTTGCACTCTTGACTTCTTGACTTCGTCTTTCATCCTTTTATTCAATAAAAGTCTGTAAATGCCCGTGAATGTCCGTGTTTTCTTCATTTTTCACCTTTTTATCCTAAATCACAACAAAAACACAAACCACGCATAATTCCGATATAAAAGACATAAAATACACGTTTTGGTCCGGTTATTATTGTAATTAAGTGCTAGAAAAGATGGGTGTTTACACACCTATCAGTATACATAATTGTTATTTTTATAAAGTCATTGGACAAACGTCTAAGACCGATTATTATTTGTCTAGGTTTCCGTGATTGAAGCACGAACCGTACGTCCGAATTGCCGATAACCCGCCTTCCCACATCAACGTGAGTTCATAGCCTCGCACTCTTTTAAATGTTTTTATGAAATGTTTTATAAACCCGCGAGGGAGATAACATGTTAGTTTTTATAAAATAGGACATCATTTGTCCCGATTGTTTGTTTATTGATTTGGACCCGAATGATTGTATGACCCGATAAATGATTAAAGGACTCGATAGATGAAATAAAATGGATTATTAAAGTTAGGTTATGTCACTAAATGTCCCATTAGCATGAATTGTGAACTACCGGGATTTGGTAGACGCTTATGCATATAATAGTACTATTTGGGGACGATCACCCCAGTTCGCGCCTTGACGGTTGATCCCCGTCGTGCCACATTGATTGGTAAGCGAATTTATGTATGAGAAGATTTCCATAGCGTGACCTTTGTGACGACACACTAATTTAGATGGGCAAATTGAGTATCGGGTTAGCTACCCGTTGTTTGTTTTAGTAAGGTAACAATGTCATGCGGCTTATAATAATCCAACTAGCGAAATACTACTAGACGCACCGAATTACGATGTATTGCCTGACTAGCAATACATGGTCATACTATTGATATTATGTTCGTGTTTGGGTTTTCATAACCATATTCATATAACGGTTTTTATTTTCATACAACGTCATAAGACGTATTGTATGATGTTTTTACGACATTGGCTCGTATAATGATTTTTGAGGCAAACGCCTATATTATGATTTTGATGAAAATTTTTATAAAATGACTTTGGCTATTTTATGGCCTATTAAAATGATTTGTACAAAATGATTTTCAGTAATAATTTTATACTGATATTATATTGATGGATTTTATTAAACTCTATGAATTCATTCGGCGTTATCGCTGACCTTTTCTTTTAACATGTTTTATCTCAGGTACTTGAAGGTAATTCTCGGGAAGACAACAAGAATTCATGGCTCGCACCTAAATAACAATTTCCATTCAAATATTTTGTAAAATTGTATGAAATGATTATGATTTGGGACCTATGTAAATTTGATATTTATGAATGAAAATGCTTTATTATTAAACGACGCGATTTTTATGCGTTGTCTATGATGTGAGTAATGTGCTATCCCGTAACACCAACGAGTCTTCCGCTGTATTGAGTTGTATAAATTTGGGGGTGTTACAGTTTGGTACCAGAGCTCTCGTTATAGAGAACGAAATATTTTTTTTTTTAAAAAAAAAACCAAGGTTTTGAATAAAACATTTCAAAATCTTTTAACTATAAACATTTTTCCCAAATTGTCTAAAAATCTTTTGACTATAACGGTGCCGAAGAATTCCCGAGTTACCGACAAGGCCAGACTGAGAAGTGTTATTTTAATGTATATATAACATGGATTATATATATATGATGTATTGTTATTACATGATTGTTTGATGATTATTTTTATATTTATACGAGGTATTTATACGACGTAGATTGTCACAAGGAACCCTAAATCCCCTAGTAAATTAATCGAAGCTATTCTCGTAGGAATTCTAGCTATCCTAGATCTAAACCAAGTTGTGGATATTTATGATCCCAACAAATGGTTGATATTCGTAGAAATGTAGATATTAGTTGATTGTGATATTGAAAAAGAACTGACGAGATTAAATCTAATACCGATGTCATGACGATCATTCCTTATAGAGTGGAGTTTGACAAAACGTTATCACCTGGAAAGATGTCATCTGATTCGTTGTCATCCAATTCTTAAATTATAAATCGAAAGGGTGAATGTTGCACTTGAGGCTGTCATTGGAACCGTTACCCAAAAGCCTCATGCCACTAGTACCTTTCCGAGAAATCTGATTGAATGTGTGAGTCATCTCATACTAGTGACTCATTTGATAATTGTTGTTGTAAGAGCTATAGGATTGGAAATTAAGTGTTGTTCATATCGAGCTTTTATTGCCCTATTAAGGTCTATGAATAAGGTTGAAAGTATTGGAAAATGAGGTAGGATATCGAATTGAGTATAAAATTGGTTAAGACTTGAATAAAGTAAAATTTAACCTGTATGGAATATGAGATTGTTAATTGAAGTCGTTAAGTTCTGTGATTGAATTATAAAGTTTTATATGATTATTAGTTTGTGTTAAAGGTTGTCCCTAGGCCATTGTCCAATGACGAGGATGCCCAGTGTCCAACAAATAAATTGAAGAAATCTTCTTCTGAATTTGGACCGATGGATCTTCCGGGACATGTGGAACACCTAATGACTCTTGTAGATTAGTATTCATTGTGGTATCTTTTAAAAATCCCTAACTTATCTGAGATATCAGTTGGTAGGATGAGTTTTGTAAATTGTATGACATAGTGACACGTAATGTGTTACGGTACAATTTGACTTGTTTGTGATTAATGAAAAGACTACCTTTGATTGCTAAATTCTACATGTATCGATGTTATCTATCTTTTATTACTATATCCTAATGTTCGCATTAGTGATGCAACCATTGAACAAGTACTCATCTTGAATTGAGTTACGTTGTGAATTATTCTTTTTGAGTGCCATAAAGGTCATGAACCTCATGATTATTTGGCTAAAGCTCATTTCCTATCATATTGTAGTTAAGTTCTTGGTGAACAACTCTTCATCACTCTTTTGCAGATCACACATTGTTTTTATAAATTTAAAACGGTATCCTTTGAGAAAATTTAATTTTCATCACAATAAGGATTATTCAAAGTGAGATTTATAAGTGATTGATATCAAAATGAAGTTGTTCATGGGACGCTTTGGAGAACTTAATTGTTTTCTTAACAAAGAACATCTTTGTAAATTTATTTTTGATTCTTATTTAAGAATTAAGCATGAAAATGTTTTTATTATAAACATGATGATAAAGTTTTGACGAACTGAGTATTGCATCGTTAATCTTGAAATTGTATATAGTTGCGAGCCTACATACAATTTGGAATGGACCATGCAAGGCTGATTAGTAGTCACCATAATACTAATGAACAAACACTACATTTTTTTGAAGATTGTGAAAGATTAAATTTTATGAGATCTGCAAGAAGTGAAAAATAGGGACATAGTGTTAGGGACACCTACATATGTGCCTATAGAAACTATTCTTCTGAGTCGAATTTACTCATCTGTGGAATTTGTCTTATTTGACAATTGATATTCCTTTCTGTCCAAATTCTCCCGTAGTGAGATTCTTAGGAAAAGTATATGATTACCGAGTGTTGATACCCGACTGGATGTATCAACGTTCCTATCATTTCTTTTGATTAGATTTAATTTGAATGACCTGGGTAACGATCCGAGGAGCTTTCGAATGCGTACTCAAATTATGAAAACATGGGATATATTCATATTCATTATATATTTTCGTCTGTATCTGATTTGAAATTCTCTCGCATGGACTATGCGTTGACCTTACTCTTTTAAGGTTAGTTATGTCTCCAACTATCCTTGAACTTGTGAAGGATTATGAGTTATTATTAGTCTTTTGAGAAGTTCACATCATATCGACGTCAATAAAACTGGAAAGTTAGTAATGCCAGTAGAATGGATTGATTGATTATGACATGATGACATTGTCTTAATTGATGGGAACTCGAATAGAATTCCCCTAAATGATAAGATGTTGATTATCAAAAGTGATCTAAATAATTCTTGATGGATGACTTGAAATTATAATGTGAATGGTTGTAAATTAGTCATAGATATTATAATCTAGAAAGAACCTAAAATGAATTTATTAAAAGATGTTTTCTGTTATCTGAAATTTTAGGAGGTATTTGTTGGTAAATTTCCTAGACTTTTTCCACTAAGGCAGATTGAAATTGGTATTGATTGTATTCCCGGTGCTGCACCTGTGACTTGTGCACTGTACGTCAGCACCATCTGATATAAAGGAATTAACGTACAACTGAGAGAGTTGTCGGAGAAAGATTTTATTCTACCGAGCTCGTCATCATGAAGAGCTATGGTGTTATCATTCCTTATATTTATAGATTACTGTGAACTGAGTAAATTGACAATCGAAAACGATATCCATAACTCGAAATGGAAGATTTGTTCGATCATTTACAAGGTTTTTGATCCATGGCATAGTTATCATCAACTTCGCATCTGCGAAAAATGATTATGTATTCCAATCACTACATCCTGTACTTGTAATGAACATTATGAGTTTCACGTGGTGACGTTTGGATTGACTAATACACATGTAGCATTCATAAATTTGGTGAATCACGTGTGTAGGCTGTAATTTGATAAATTTATGCGTGTGATCATTAAGAACTATTTGTTTGTTTATAAGAATAAGAAGGAGTTAATAATTATTTATAGATTACCCTAAATTGGCCGAACAATGAAAACCTGTACCTTAAATATTTAACATAAGACTTAAGACTTAAATACTTTACATGATTTAACCGTGTGATTAATAGATAATGGAATATAAATTGACTCTTCAAAATTTAGAAGTCATTTAAGACTTTGAGTTATACTAAAAGAAAGTGCAAATATGTTTTGACAAATGTTTTATCAAAAAGAACTTTTGAGGGATTATTCCCTTATACACAAACCATTTAACTAAACTTCTGTTTAGGGGTAAATGTTTGTGTATACCTCAAGATAACCTAAGAGGGATTGAGGAAACCATTTAAACCATGACTTGAAATCTGAAACGATAATTTTTGCTTTTCAAGTAAGAAAATTTTGACCAAAATATAAACAAAGGTTTTTCGAACATTTACGGATCTTATTAAATATTTTCGATAAATCAACAAAATCTTGTTAATTAAATTCAAATTTATTTTTGAACATTTTATATAATTGGTCGAACTAAGAAATTAAAATTTTTTTTACGTTTACATTTCATAAAAATTAACTAATTATTATTTAATTAATTGTAATAATTATCGACGCTTTAAACGCTGGATTAAGAAAAACTGATAAAAATGATAGATGAGACGAAACTGAAACTTAGAAAATATGAAGAAAGGTGAACGTAATTACTGATGCATAATATAGAAAGAATATCTGAGTGAATTGTGGACATGATAATTATATCATCATGAGAAGTGAATATAGATACCGACGCATTATGTAGAAAAGATAAAGAACTAGTTAGGACATGTTCTTTAATAATAAAGGTGCAAAATAAATTGCCGAACGATATAAAAATAAACCATGTTTGTAAAAAGGATAATATAGATAATAAAAAGGGATCCGCGACTAATATGAATCATTAAAAGTGAGAAGCCAATAGCGTTAAATGTTTTAAAGGACACTTGTGGTTGTATAAATATGGAGATTTTGAGATATAGTTATGTTGGAATTTGTAAGTATAAGTATTCTATTTATGTCATTTACGACTAAAAGTATCTTTGTCTAAATAAGTTGTACTAATGACAAATTATGAAGGCAGACATCGCCTCATACATTAGTAAACGTCTAGCTATTGCAAAGGTCATCATCTGAATTCGATTTGATTTGGGTCATCATCGACAGACTAACCAAATCTGCTAATATCATTCCAGTTAATGATAAATGCAAAAGAGTTATGTAAACATAGTGTGCCTGTATCGAACATCTTTATCAAGATCCTCGCTTCGCATCGAATTTCTAGAGATTTGCTCAGAAATCATTGAGAACGAACCTTGATGAGAGTACTATGTACCACCCCAATCGAAGGGACGAGGTAAAGTAACGGTACAAAGTAATATAAGTGCTGTTTTATGTTTGAATGAATGACCTTTAGTAATAAACCGTATAATCGTTTTCCTTTGGAAGGATTATCATTGATAATCATCGTATTAGGATTGAGATCGAATCTTGTTAGGATCTAAATATTAGAGCATCTGTAAGCAGGAGTTGAGATGAAGACACCCGACATACACCCATTGTGAGTTGGACATGTCTTTTAGGTTTAAGGTTTCCTATGATGGCGAACCTAACCTTACAAAATACTCGACCCGCGAGACCTAAAATGATTGTTGAAATTAGAATCTGATTATTGACTGCCGGTAATGGGTAGGAGGTTATGTGAATATGAAATGTAGATCTTGAAGTGCCAGATGGGTAGCGAAGTTATGCCAAAATTTTTAACCTTGGAAAAATGAATTAATGATCTGACAAATCATGGGATATAAGTCCCCGTTGTATGGGACCATAGAGATGATGCAAAAGTTGGTTTGAAAGGCATATAAGCTGGATCTACCCTAGGACTTCAAGAGCTGCGTGAATTATGATTCGAATATCGAACTTGATGGAATATCTATCAAGTGAGAATCTGATTGTTTCTTAGTAAAGCTTAGATCGGCGAAAAGTTGCATTCATCAGAAACCCGTGAACATCATGGATAGAGAAAGTAAGTCAACATTTAGCCTGATCTTATTCCCGTAGTTATGTTTGATGAAACTCGCGTATTGTAATGAATTACACTTGTGAGAAAAGACCGAATGTGGAGGAAATACCCACATGACTTTGACTCTATAAGAAGCGAGTAGTAAGATGATCTTTGAGGACAAAGATCCTGTTTAGGGGTAAATGCTGTGACAATCCGTCAATTTATGATTGATATTTTATTCTAAGATATTATTTAAAAATATTATTTTAATGTTATATTATGAACTCACTTATTTTTGGGAAGAAATTTGGATTTACGTCTTAAAGTAGCATCGACTACGTCTAAACCGGAGGATTCAACGTTACGTGCTTACGTTTACATACACCGTCTTTTGTGACAGTCCGACATTTCAGAAAATAAATTTTTCCGTGAATATTATTTTGAGATTTTAAGTTTGTGTTGGTTCATAAACTCACAAATTTACGAGAAGAGATTAGGACTTACGATTTTAATTTAACGTCCTTTACGACTAAACCAGAAACCTTAGGATTACGTATTTACGTTTTCGAACTCCGTTTTTGATGAGACAATTTTTATTAGATTCGTTTTGTGCCGTTGATTCATAATTTATAATAACGTTTTTCGTAAAACGACCCGAGAGCACGCAAATCGAGGAAACTAGAATCGAGGAATACCCGTAAATTAGCGGGATGGGACAAAACTAGTTTATCCCACCCCACTAACTAGGAGCACCACATCAAAGATGTGGCATCCTTACACTAAACTAAGTTACACTTGTAACTTAGCTTCATTTTGAAGCTTACTCTTCCTACTAAACTAACAAAACCACTAGACATTACCATTTCCTTCCATTTTCACATGCAAACCACCATAAACACTCTCCTCTCTCTCTAAATTCGTCCCATATTCATCAAGAACAACCCTCATTTGATCAAATTTAACCATGAAATCATATGTTATTTACACATATGATGATGCCCTCTTGAAGCTCTCTTGAATGGTGGTGATTATAACATCCATGGAGGAGTTTCCATGGAGTCTTGGGGCTGATTTTCCACAAGGTGTTCATGAAGAATGGTGGTCTTGAAGATGGTCTTGGTTATTCACAAGTTTCTCCATCAAAATCCATGTTTTGATCACAACCTACATCATCATGGTGTATAAAGATTGTTCTCCTCATCCTCTTGTTATTTTTGATTATGCAATCTTGTATTTATTTTACTTATGTATATGTATATGATGATGACTGATGATTAAAAATATTGTGTGGGGATTTGGTGTTAATAAACATGCTTAAAAAGATGAAAAACTATAAGAAACAAGGCTAAAATCTTGCTTAAAAATGATGGCTGTATAAAACAGTAAAGAAACATGTCATGAACTGATAAAATGATGAAGTAGAATTAATATACAGTAAGCTATGGGTCTTGTACACATGTGAGAGTTGGCCATGCAATGGAATCATTGTAATGAGTGAAATATGATCAAAACAAGTTTAAAGTACAAATCTGAGTTCACTGCTTTGGACGATTTTTAGAAACTACTTAGAGGATGATTCAACAGTAGCTATAACAGAGTTAAATGGATCACATATCATGTAGTTTATGTGATAAAAATTTGAGCTTCTATCTCCATATAGAACTCTAGATATGGCAGTTTTGGTGAAGATGAAAATAAAAATCAGATTTTGGAAATTAAAGAATAATAGTATTATATAAGCACTCAAATAAGAATAGTATAAAATATGAATTAAAACCCACTAACTTATATATTTCATTTTGTATAAATATGTACAAGGGTAAATAAGTGGAAATTTTATAAAAATGGTAACTTGTTAAGTTTTATAAGTTATAAAACTATAAACATGATTTTTACGACTTTTTCGGCTATTACCGTAAAATTAACGTTTTTGTTAAATAAAACTTAGACGGTTGGACCCGTCTAATGTAAAATTTTATAAACTCATATAATGATATATAAACATATATAACAAGTAAAAAAACCGATAAAACCCGAACTATATAACATACGGACATTAACGGGCTAAATTAACGTTATTGGACTAATAAAACAACAAAATGGACTAAAACACTTATAAACTTATTTATTGGGCTTAACCCATTTGGGCACAACATATAAAGTATAACTACTGATAATATAAGTATGAAATGGATTAATACAAGTTAATGAACTTATAATAAGTTTATTAAACTTAAACCACGTAAATAGGTAAAACTAGTAAACTAGTGAGAAGATACGAATGCTTAAACACTAAAATGAGTAAAAGAGAATATGTAAATCCAATTGATCATCATATATATAAAATCATCATATGTATACATAATTGTTATTTTTATAAAGTCATTGGACAAACGTCTAAGACCGATTATTATTTGTCTAGGTTTCCGTGATTGAAGCACGAACCGTACGTCCGAATTGCCGATAACCCGCCTTCCCACATCAACGTGAGTTCATAGCCTCGCACTCTTTTAAAATGTTTTTATGAAATGTTTTATAAACCCGCGAGGGAGATAACATGTTAGTTTTTATAAAATAGGACACCATTTGTCCCAATTGTTTGTTTATTGATTTGGACCCGAATGATTGTATGACCCGATTGTATGACCCGATAAATGATTAAAGGACCCGATAAATGTTTAAAGGACCCGATATATGAAATAAATGGATTATTAAAGTTAGGTTATGTCACTAAATGTCCCATTAGCATGAATTGTGAACTACAGGGATTTGGTAGACGCTTATGCATATAATAGTACTATTTGGGGACGATCACCCCAGTTCGCGCCTTGACGGTTGATCCCCGTCGTGCCACATTGATTGGTAAGCGAATTTATGTATGAGAAGATTTCCATATTGTGACCTTTGTGACGACACGCTAATTTAGATGGGCAAATTGAGTATCGGGTTAGCTACCCGTTGTTTGTTTTAGTAAGGTAACAATGTCATGCGGCTTATAATAATCCAACTAACAAAATACTACTAGACGCACCGAATTACGATGTATTGCCTGACTAGCAATACATGGTCATACTATTGATATTATGTTCGTGTTTTGTTTTTCATAACCATATTCATATAACGGTTTTTATTTTCATACAACGTCATAAGACGTATTGTATGATGTTTTTACGACATTGGCTCGTATAATGATTTTTAAGGCAAACGCCTATATTATGATTTTGATGAAAATTTTTATAAAATGACTTTGGCTATTTTATGGCCTATTAAAATGATTTGTACAAAACGATTTTCAGTAATAATTTTATACTGATATTATATTGATGGATTTTATTAAACTCTATGAATTCATTCGGCGTTATCGCTGACCTTTTCTTTTAACATGTTTTATCTCAGGTACTTGAAGGTAATTCTCGGGAAGACAACAAGAATTCATGGCTCGCACCTAAATAACAATTTCCATTCAAATATTTTGTAAAATTGTATGAAATGATTATGATTTGGGACCTATGTAAATTTGATATTTATGAATGGAAATGCTTTATTATTAAACGACGCGATTTTTATGCGTTGTCTATGATGTGAGTAATGTGCTATCCCGTAACACCAACGAGTCTTCCGCTGTATTGAGTTGTATAAATTTGGGGGTGTTACACAAATACCCATGGACAAAGGCCATTTCAAAAGACCAATACTTGGTCAAACAGACAATGGGTTCCTGTACCAAACCGTAGATTTGGCGCTGACAGGAACAAATCAAGCGCTGACAGGTTTAATTATGACACTGACAGGAACAAGTTAAACGCTGACAACTCCAAGTTTGGTATGAAATGCCACAATTGATTGTTGTTAGACCATATGTTAGACCAAGTCAGGGGAGGTATTTGAAACCCATGGGACAAGGGTCTAAAGCAAACTCTAGTTTGACATGGAGACTTAAACAGGAACAAAACCCTAATTTCAATGGTTTTTCTATGACATGAAACAGGTTTAAATATCTTGAAAAAGTTATTACTAAACCAATTGGATCAAACTGGTTGTTTAGGGCACAAAGGGATGAACAAGGGGTTGTTACAAGGAGAAAGTCAGTTCTTGTTGAAAACCACATGAATCCAAGTCTGCAAAGGCTTGGGTTCCCAAAGAAAACTAATTTGTTTTCTTTATGTGCAGGGCATTCAAAAGCAGGTCAACGACTTTAGATATTGGGACAGTGGATGCTCCAGGAACATTATGGGGAAAGAGGATTATTTGTCAAATTTTATCCCCATTAAGAATGGTGACAAGGTGTACTTTGGAGAAGGGCATGGGAATATTTCTGGCAAAGGCACACTTATCACCAACAATCTTCGTTTTGAAGATGTTTTTCTGGTAAAAGAGCTTGATTATAATCTTTTTAGTGTGTCACAAGTTTGTGACAACAAAAATAAAGTTCTTTTCACTGATACTGAATGCTTGGTGTTGAGTAGGGTTTTTAAGATACTTGATGAGAAGTTTATAGAGTATAGAACGCCTAGGCATAAGGACATCTATAATGTTAACTTAAAAGGAATTAAGATGAACAATAATCTGTCATGTCTTTATGCTAAAGCTTCAGTTGATGAGAGTAATCTATGGCACAGAATTTTAGGGCATATTAACTTTAAAAACATAAACAGACTTGTGAGACATGAATTAGTTGAGGGTTTGCCTGCAAAGGCTTTCCACAATGATCATAGTTGTGTTGCATGCCTTAAAGGTAAAAAACATAAGGTCTCCTTTAAGTCTAAAAGTGTGCATTCCAGTTCTAAACCACTTCATTTGCTACACATGGACCTTTTTGGTCCCACCAATATAAAAAGCTTAAATGGTAAATCCTACTGTTTTGTCATTGTTGATGATTTTTCTAGGTTTACTTAGACTTTCTTTCTAGCAATGAAGAGTGACATTGTCCATACTTTGATTAACTTTATCAACCAAATAGAAAAGAAAACAGGTTATTCAGTTAATATTCTTAGAAGTGATAATGGCGGTGAGTTTAGAAATGATGTGTTAGATACCTTTTGTGTTGGTAAAGGGATTACTAGAGAGTTTAGTATAGCTAGAACTCCACAACAGAATGGTGTAGCTGAGAGAAGAAATAGAACACTTATAGAAGCAGCTAGAACCATGTTGGCAGATGCTAAGTTTCCTATTGCATTTTGGGCTGAGGATGTAAATACAGCTTGCTATGTTCAGAATAGAGCCTTGGTCAACAAAATCCACAATAAGACCCCTTATGAGCTATTTTGGAATAGGAAGCCTAATATAAACTTTCTTAAGCCCTTTGGATGTCATGTGATGATTTTAGACACTAGTGATGCTTTAAGAAAGTTTAGTCCAAAAGGTGATGAGGGATATTGTGTGGGTTATTCTACAAATAGCAAGGGATATAGGGTTTATCATAAGAAGGAAATACGTATCCTTGAAAGAGTGCATCTTAGGTTTTTAGAAAGTAAACCTAGTGATCCTGAAAATGGCCCTGATTGGATGTTTGACTTGGAACCATTATCTTTGACTTTGAATTATATGCCTCTTACTAATCCAAGCATTGTGGGAAAGGACCCACATGTTGTGGAACAATCTGTCTTTGTTTATGAAAATGCAGGTTCAAATGTCAAGGATTGTAACACCCCATTTTGGAAATGGAATCTTACGCATAATCATGGCGTGTCATCAAAGCATACAAGGATAAATGTCTAAGCATTATTTGACCATAAAAGGGAAATACCGAAATCAAACATCGGTAACCCCAAAGTAGAGCACATCACACACAAACATAAATACTGTAAAAGGAAAGGACGAAACAATGTCCATAGCAACTGTATTAAAGTAAAGGAAATGCATAAAGTAAAGAAAGACAGTAAGGCTTCCAGTCCATATGCACGTACGTTTGAGATCTACGAGCGTCCCTGAGTACCTGCCGTTTTGGGAACATGAAAAGGAAAACGGCTGAGCAAGACACTCAGTGCACGGATGTACAATATAGCATGAAATAGGATAAGCATGTAACATATAACAGCGGAAGACTAAGTTCTGAGTAAACTGGTTAAGTATTAAGAAAACTGGTTTTATAGTTTGAAAAGCCTTATGTTTATCTTATGAAAACTGTTTTAACATAAATATACCATAACCCATATAGGTCATGAAAAGGTCACGTGCATGAATACTTGGAGGGGTGACCTCATCATGCTGATTAGAGGGGATGCCTCTAATTAATATACTGGTTTGGGTAGGAGGGATCAACTCCTTGTGAAGGATGAAAGGCACACACCACATTCACCATGATATACTGAATAAAACATGTAACTAGGATGCACCCATACGCCCCACATGATATAAAAATATGGCCAAAACTGAAAGGGACGCCACGAGCAATCACTCCGCCGTAGGGAAGTCATAACATTGGTGCCTCCAATGTTATGGTTATGGTACCTCCATAACTAGGTGAAACTGGTCATGCTTGTATATGGCTATAGATTATGCTAATTAAACATAAGCAGTTCAAAACAATAAAACAAATACTGGGAAAACAGTTGGCTGCATACGGGGAAATCCTAATAAGGAAAGAATGTCCATACTGAAAGGACGGGAATCCGTACCTCAAGTCCAGTGAATGAACGGAAGAAAGACTCCTACTTCTGGATCACTAACGCTACATGAATACACACGTGTATAAGTATCGATTCACTGATTACGTACTGGGTTTTATGTCTCGTCTTAGCTTACTTTGTATGTTTTAGGTCATGGTTTACTGTTTAAAGCCTTAAACTGTGTTTATCTTGTATTCTGATTAACCTGATTAAGTATTACTGGTATTTCATGTATTATTATACTTACTGTGTAATAATAAGTAACTTTCCAAAAATAGCAGGTTTCCAAAAATAGAAAGTTTCCAAAAATAGAAAGTTTCCAAAAATAGAAAGTTTCCAAAAATAGAAAGTTACCAAAAATAGAAAGTTTCCAAAAATAGAAAGTTTCCAAAAATAGAAAGTTTCCAAAAATAGAAAGTTTCCAAAAATAGAAAGTTTCCTAAAATAGAATTTACTGCTTAAAATAGATTAGTTTCTAAAAATAGAAAGTTTCCAAAAATAGATCAGCTGCCTTAATTAAATAAGTTTCCATATATAGAAGGTTTCCATGATTAGATTAGCTGCCTGAATTAGATAGATTTCCATATATAGAAGGTTTCCATTAATAGATTAGTTGCCTTATTTAATTAAGTTTCTATAAATAGAAGTTTCCATTTTTAGAATTAAGCTGGTTACATAAGCTAACATATAAGTCTAAGCGTTTATAAGCTTATTTCTTAAGTCATATGATATAGTATATAGTTTAATTATTATTTCATGTATTTTAATTAAACTATAGGTTAAGCATTTTAATTAAAGTATAACATGTTTTAATTAAAATGAAATAAAATACTTAGGTTAAAATGTGTATTATTATTATTAATAATATAACCTAAGTCATGTCTAAATTAATTAATTATAGGCATGTTTTAAATAATTAATTAATTATAACTTATAACATAAAATACTTAGGTTAAATTAATATCATGCTAAATTAATAATTAAAATAACCTAAGTCATGGTTTAATTAATATTTCATGTTATTAATTAATTTATATCCTAAGTTCATAATTCATAAAAATTAACATGTAGCATAAATCATGATTTAACCAACGAACCATGAATCGGGCATGAACTCGACACCGTACCCCGAGCCAAACTCGGGGTACGTGTGCCCCCTTGCTGCCGTGGGTCCCACAAGCACCAACCAAGACCAAAAATGGTCTTGGTGGTGGCGGCAATAAGCAAACCGAACCCCCCCTCGGGTTTGTTATGCTAGGCGGCTAAAACAAACACCCTTTTAAATCATCCTTTGATTTTAATTTAACCCAAAACATGTTAGATCAATGTTTAATTATCATGTTTTAATAAGAATAATAATAACATGTTCATGAAAATAATCAAAGATTAAAAAGAATTAAAAAGAAGGGTTTAGAATGATATACCAATACGTAGCTTGAAAGGGGATGAACAAACACGGTTTCTAGCACTTGTTTTTAATGTCAAAAATCAACAACACCCTCCTATGGTGGTGTTATAGGTGGCGGCACAAGGAGGAACAAGGAGGAGGAGGAGAAAATCTTTTAGGGTTTTATGTTTACTTTCTTGAAAAGTGAAAATGAAAAATAGTTTTTACCCTTTACCCCCCCCCCCTTTCATGTAAACTTGATGGGCTTAGCCCATTTCTTGGTTGTTGTGCCGTGGGTATGGGGGCCCCACATGGGGTACCCGTACCTTTTCTCGTGTCCCGATGTTTCGTGTTCGTTCGTGGTTAAACGTGTTCGTGTTTAAAGTGTTCTGTTTATTTTATCATGTCGTTTATCGTAATCTTAACGCTCGTAATTATATTATACGTATTTACGTAATTATTCTAGTTTGTATTTTAAATGGTGATCATGATTTAATTATGTTCACGTGACATATTTATTGACTGTTTATCATGAGTTCGTACGTAATCGATACTTATCATGTCATACACGTATGCACTTGCTTGATTATTAGCACATGAATGTGATCAATACTAAATAAGGTAAGTTTTAATCTAGGACGTACGATCTTAAGGGCACTATTCATGGTAAAAGCATGCGGGTTTTACAATTCTTCCCCCCTAAAAAGAATAATTCATCCCCGAATTATAGATAAAGCAAACTGGAAAGAAGTAACATACCCGAACTCAAAATATGAAGTGAGGGTAAGAAGCCCGGATAGACTCCTCTGTTTCCCAAGTGGCTTCCCGCTCGGTATGGTCCCTCCAAAGAATTTTGACGAATGGAATCGTCTTCCTTCTCATGACTCGTTCTTGCCTGTCGAGCACTCGTTCGGGTTCTTCTATAAAAGTGAGATCTTCACGTATCTGCTCCAGTGGATACTGAACCATGTGAAGGGGATGATAATTGTACCCTCTGAGTAAGGACACATGGAACACGTTATGCACGTGCGAAAGCTGAGGAGGTAACGCCAATCGGTAAGATACTTCACCGATTCGTTCAATGATATCAAAAGGTCCAATGAAACGAGGACTGAGTTTTCCTTTGATCCCGAAGCGTTTAACACCACGTGCCGGCGAAACCTTGAGGAAGACGTGGTCTCCCACATTAAAATGTATGTCCCTACGATGCTTATCGGCGTAACTCTTCTAACGTGACCGTGCTTCCTGCAGCTTCTGCTTAGCTACTTCGATCTTCTCATTGGTCATTTCTATAATCTCTGGTCCTTCGAGTGTTCGCTCTCCCACTTGATCCCAGCAAGTTGGAGCGCGACACTTTCTGCCATACAACATTTCGAAAGGAGCACATTTGATACTTGCGTGCCAGCTGTTGTTGTATGCAAACTCGACCAAACAGATGTAATCGTCCCAATCACCTGTCCATTCCAACGCACACGACCTTAACATATCTTCCAGTGTCTGAATTGTTCGCTCCGACTGTCCATC
Source organism: Glebionis coronaria (assembly GCA_025667525.1). Lineage (NCBI taxonomy): Eukaryota > Viridiplantae > Streptophyta > Magnoliopsida > Asterales > Asteraceae > Glebionis > Glebionis coronaria. The sequence goes on along the minus strand of CM046877.1, from coordinate 285,468,358 downwards.
CGTTTGAGGATGAAAGGCCGTACTCAGCTTAAGTTGTGTACCCCAAGCTTTTTGCAGACCTTTCCAGAATCGCGACGTGAAACGAGGATCTCTGTCTGAGACGATGCTAGAGGGAGTACCGTGGAGTCTCATGATCTCCCTTCTGTAAGTATCTGCGAGTTTACTTATCGGATCTTCCTTGCGTATCGGTAAGAAATGAGCTGATTTGGTGAGTCGATAAAAAATGACCCAAATAGCATCGTGCTTCTTCTTGGTAGGCGGAAGACCGGTAACAAAATCCATGGTGATTTTGTCCCACTTCCACTCTTGAATATCCAACGGTTGAAGGAGACCGCCCGATCGCTGATGCTCAATCTTAACCTGCTGGCAGGTAAGACATTTGGAGACATAAGTGGCTACATCCTGTTTCATACCACTCCACCAAAAGTGCTGTCTGATGTCATGGTACATTTTTGTCGACCCAGGATGTATAGAAAATGGGGAGCTGTGAGCTTCAGCTAACAATGCTTCCCGGAGTTCTTGATTGTCAGGAACACAAAGTCTTGTGCCCTGCCAAACGATACCGTCTGCGTCCATTCTGAATTCTGTCTGCTTCTCTAAATTCTGAATTATCGCCCAAATCTCTCCATCATCCTTCTGCTCTTCCTTGATCCTAGTCAGTAACTCAGGTTCTACTCTAAGATTCGCCCAGTATCCGTGCTGCCCACGTACCATGTTTTCGATGTCTAGCCGTTCCAAGTCTCTTATGTTTTGCTCCTTGATTTCAATGCCGTTGATCATTCCGGATTTTCTGCTGAGTGTCTGCTACTACATTAGCCTTCCCGGGATGATACTGTAGGTTAATATCATAATCCTTTAACAGTTCCAACCATCTCCTTTGTCTCATGTTCAATTCTCGCTGTGTGAAGATATACTTCAAGCTCTTGTGATCCGTGAAAATGTCGCATGATTCTCCGTATAAGTAATGCCTCCATATTTTCAATGCGAACACCACTGCAGCAAGTTCTAGGTCATGCGTAGGATAGTTTTCTTCATAGGGCTTAAGCTGCCGTGAAGCATACGCGATCACTTTCCCATGTTGCATGAGAACACAGCCCAGTCCCTTCCCCGATGCATCGCTATAGATCTGAAATCCACCTGTACCAGATGGGAGAGTAAGAATAGGTGTAGATACTAACTTCTACTTTAGGTCTTCGAAGCTCTTCTCTCGTTCTTCCGTCCAGACGAATTTCTCTCCTTTTCGCATCAGTTTGGTGAGAGGTAGTGTCAAACGGGAAAAGTTCTCCACGAATCTGCGATAATATCCAGCTAAGCCCAAGAAACTGCGGACCTCAGTCGCTGACGTTGGTCTTGGCCATTTAGTGATAGCCTCAACCTTCGCTGGGTCCATAGTGATCCCTTCAGCTGATACGATGTGACCTAAGAATGCCACCTTGTTTAACCAGAACTCACACTTAGAGAATTTCGCATACAGCTGCTTCTGACGAAGAATCTGTTGTACCGTACGGAGATGGTCTTCGTGTTCCTCCGTGGACTTTGAGAAAATCAGGATGTCATCGATGAATACAATAACAAACTTATCAAGGAATTCATGGAAGATTCTGTTCATCAGATCCATGAATACTGCTGGAGCATTAGTCAGGCCGAATGGCATGACCACAAACTCATAATGGCCATAGCGGGTACGAAAAGCAGTCTTGGCAATATCCTGCTCTTTAACCCTTAGCTGATGGTAGCCTGACCTTAGATCGATCTTCGAGAAGTGTTTGGCTCCTTGAAGTTGGTCAAACAGATCATCTATACGTGGCAGTGGATATCTATTGCGGATGGTAATCTTATTAAGTTCACGGTAGTTAATGCAAAGTCGCATGCTGCCGTCCTTCTTCTTAACGAACAAGACCGATGCGCCCCATGGAGATGCGCTTGGTCTAATAAACCCTCGTTCAAGAAGTTCCTGCAGTTGGTCCTTCAATTCTTTTAGCTCTATGGGAGCCATACGATACGGAGCCTTAGAGATTGGCTCAGCTCTTGGAACAAGGTCGATGTTGAACTCCACTTCTCGTGCAGGTGGTATGCCTGGAAGTTCAGCTGGGAAGACGTCTTGAAATTCCGAAACTACTGGTTGATCCTGAATCGATGGGGATTCAGCATCCATGTCATGAACCGTAGCTAGATAACCTTCGCAGCCATGTGATAGTAATGCACGTGCTTGCAAGGTAGATATGACTTGTACAGACCGTCCGGGTATGAACCCGTTATGAATGTACTCTGGTGCATTAATATCACCAAAGATCACCCGATATGAGTGGCAGTCTATGTAGCATGGTGCTTGGATAGCCAGTCCATGCCGAGAATCATATCGAACTCAATCATGTCTAGGGGAAGTGCATCTACTGCACGAACTTTATCGTCAAACTCTAGAGGAAGACTCTTGTATACATGAGTTATTAATACAAAGTCCCTCAAAGGCGTGGAAATGGTAAGCCTATTTTCTAATGGCAAGGGAAGTGTCCTGATGTTCTTAGCATATGTAGTGGAAATAACTGAATGAGTGGCACCCGTGTCGAAAAGAACACATGCAGCTTGGCCGTACATATACAAAATTCCAGTAATGGTACCTGTAGATTTGTTTGCCTGATCGCGCGATGTCGTGTAGACACGCCCAGTGGTAGGAGGCGGTTTAGTATCAGCATGACCCGAAGTACCCTCCATTTCACCCTTACGGCAATCTCTCATACGATGGCCAGGGAGGCCGCACTTGTAGCACGCGTCGGAATCACGACGACATGGGCCAGGGTGTCTGCGATGGCAAGTACTGCAAAGAGGATGAGTGAATCCTCCAGCAGGAGTCCTTGCTTGCTGAGGGCCTGCTGATGAAAAAATGTGTTAAAATAAAGTATATGCATGAGTATAAGACATATGCGTCATAAGATGTTCACCAGTGTTAGCTGAACGATTAGGCTGTGAACCCCTGTGGTTCTGGTCCTTCCCGTTACCGTGGTTCCTGGTAGAGATTAATATAGTGTCAGCATGAGAGATAAATCCTGAAATCGTGAGAAGATGCGTAAATAGTAGGACCTGCTGTTGTTGGAGTGTCCCGTATTGTTACGGTAATTATCATTACCGCTGCGCCTTTCCACAACAGAACGGTCGTTAGTGTGACCGTTTCCTTTGGGCTGATGAGGCTGCTGCTGAGTAGCCGGCTGAGACCGGTCCTCAGTTTTCTGCCTAGAAGATACAGTTTAAGAGATGATTATAGAACATATAATGATAGGATGGGGTCTGGTTATCGATAGAACACGAAATGTTTACCTCTTGTCGGGTCTTTTAGCTTCCCCGAACTCATCTCGTTCCTGCAGCATCTCCAGCTTCCTTGCTGCATAAGCCACTTGTGCCACAGTATCCAACGGGGCACCCGATAAATTATTGGCAATCCTTGGGTTAAGGCCCCAACGAAAATGTAGTGCTTGTTCTTCAGTGGTGCCTGCGGATGCCCTCAGGACAGTTGTGTACCCGAGGAACCTCTGCATGAACTGTCCATAATTCTCGTCGGGTCTCTGTCTCATGGCGTAGTATTCCCTCATGAGTCGATTCCTTCCTTCCATGGGGAAAATGATAGGTGGGGGAGGATATTCGTCGTCATGAAGGATGGCGTCTTGCCTTTCTGCCTCCATGTCAGCAAATAACTCCCAGAGTTTGTCTGTGTTTGCCATCTGACAGTATAACATAAAAGATATGATCGACAGTTCAAACATAAAATATAACTTATATATATACATGAAAAAAAATTTTATACCAAAAATTTCACGAGAAAAATTTTATGCAAGAAAATCTTTGTATGAATGCATGATGCAGTTTTATGAAAACTTTTGATGCTCGAGAGTGAACGCCTCTGGTCAGTTCACTCAAAACAAAAGACATATCGAGGGGACGCCTATGGGTCGGTCCCAAATCTAAAAGTTTCGACAAAACACATGCGACTAAATAGGGCCAGTCCTGTACCAACCATTACTTAGTCAAAAACCCTGTAACAATGACATGTATATGTATGCTTAAAAATGATGAATGCATGAAAACAACTGTCAGTTCTAGGAAGACCGTAGTGACTACCCACTAATCACAGGTCATATTTGAGAGCCTACAGGTCGAAACCTTGGGCTCTGATACCATAATTGTAACACCCCATTTTGGAAATGGAATCTTACGCATAATCATGGCGTGTCATCAAAGCATACAAGGATAAATGTCTAAGCATTATTTGACCATAAAAGGGAAATACCGAAATCAAACATCGGTAACCCCAAAGTAGAGCTCATCACACACAAACATAAATACTGTAAAAGGAAAGGACGGAACAATGTCCATAGCAACTGTATTAAAGTAAAGGAAATGCATAAAGTAAAGAAAGACAGTAAGGCTTCCAGTCCATATGCACGTACGTTTGAGATCTACGAGCGTCCCTGAGTACCTACCGTTTTGGGAACATGAAAAGGAAAACGGCTGAGCAAGACGCTCAGTGCACGGATGTACAATATAGCATGAAATAGGATAAGCATGTAACATATAACAGCGGAAGACTAAGTTCTGAGTAAACTGGTTAAGTATTAAGAAAACTAGTTTTATAGTTTGAAAAGCCTTATGTTTATCTTATGAAAACTGTTTTAACATAAATATACCATAGCCCATATAGGTCATGAAAAGGTCACGTGCATGAATACTTGGAGGGGTGACCTCATCATGCTGATTAGAGGGGATGCCTCTAATTAATATACTGGTTTGGGTAGGAGGGATCAACTCCTTGTGAAGGATGCAAGGCACACATCACATTCACCATGATATACTGAATAAAACATGTAACTAGGATGCACCCATACGCCCAACATGATATAATAATATGGCCAAAACTGAAAGGGACGCCACGAGCAATCACTCCGCCGTAGGGAAGTCATAACATTGGTGCCTCCAATGTTATGGTTATGGTACCTCCATAACTAGGTGAAACTGGTCATGCTTGTATATGGCTATAGATTATGCTAATTAAACATAAGCAGTTCAAAACAATAAAACAAATACTGGGAAAACAGTTGGCTGCATACGGGGAAATCCTAATAAGGAAAGAATGTCCATACTGAAAGGACGGGAATCCGTACCTCAAGTCCAGTGAATGAACGGAAGAAAGACTCCTACTTCTGGATCACTAACGCTACATGAATACACACGTGTATAAGTATCGATTCACTGATTACGTACTGGGTTTTATGTCTCGTCTTAGCTTACTTTGTATGTTTTAGGTCATGGTTTACTGTTTAAAGCCTTAAACTGTGTTTATCTTGTATTCTGATTAATCTGATTAAGTATTACTGGTATTTCATGTATTATTATACTTACTGTGTAATAATAAGTAACTTTCCAAAAATAGCAGGTTTCCAAAAATAGAAAGTTTCCAAAAATAGAAAGTTTCCAAAAATAGAAAGTTTCCAAAAATAGAAAGTTACCAAAAATAGAAAGTTTCCAAAAATAGAAAGTTTCCAAAAATAGAAAGTTTCCAAAAATAGAAAGTTTCCAAAAATAGAAAGTTTCCTAAAATAGAATTTACTGCTTAAAATAGATTAGTTTCTAAAAATAGAAAGTTTCCAAAAATAGATCAGCTGCCTTAATTAAATAAGTTTCCATATATAGAAGGTTTCCATGATTAGATTAGCTGCCTGAATTAGATAGATTTCCATATATAGAAGGTTTCCATTAATAGATTAGTTGCCTTATTTAATTAAGTTTCTATAAATAGAAGTTTCCATTTTTAGAATTAAGCTGGTTACATAAGCTAACATATAAGTCTAAGCGTTTATAAGCTTATTTCTTAAGTCATATGATATAGTATATAGTTTAATTATTATTTCATGTATTTTAATTAAACTATAGGTTAAGCATTTTAATTAAAGTATAACATGTTTTAATTAAAATGAAATAAAATACCTAGGTTAAAATGTGTATTATTATTATTAATAATATAACCTAAGTCATGTCTAAATTAATTAATTATAGGCATGTTTTAAATAATTAATTAATTATAACTTATAACATAAAATACTTAGGTTAAATTAATATCATGCTAAATTAATAATTAAAATAACCTAAGTCATGGTTTAATTAATATTTCATGTTATTAATTAATTTATATCCTAAGTTCATAATTCATAAAAATTAACATGTAGCATAAATCATGATTTAACCAACGAACCATGAATCGGGCATGAACTCGACACCGTACCCCGAGCCAAACTCGGGGTACGTGTGCCCCTTGCTGCCGTGGGTCCCACAAGCACCAACCAAGACCAAAAATGGTCTTGGTGGTGGCGGCAATAAGCAAACCGAACCCCCCCTCGGGTTTGTTATGCTAGGCGGCTAAAACAAACACCCTTTTAAATCATCCTTTGATTTTAATTTACCCCAAAACATGTTAGATCAATGTTTAATTATCATGTTTTAATAAGAATAATAATAACATGTTCATGAAAATAATCAAAGATTAAAAAGAATTAAAAAGAAGGGTTTAGAATGATATACCAATACGTAGCTTGAAAGGGGATGAACAAACACGGTTTCTAGCACTTGTTTTTAATGTCAAAAATCAACAACACCCTCCTATGGTGGTGTTATAGGTGGCGGCACAAGGAGGAACAAGGAGGAGGAGGAGAAAATCTTTTAGGGTTTTATGTTTACTTTCTTGAAAAGTGAAAATGAAAAATAGTTTTTACCCTTTACCCCCCCCTTTCATGTAAACTTGATGGGCTTAGCCCATTTCTTGGTTGTTGTGCCGTGGGTATGGGGGCCCCACATGGGGTACCCGTACCTTTTCTCGTGTCCCGATTCGTGTTCGTTCGTGGTTAAACGTGTTCGTGTTTAAAGTGTTCTGTTTATTTTATCATGTCGTTTATCGTAATCTTAACGCTCGTAATTATATTATACGTATTTACGTAATTATTCTAGTTTGTATTTTAAATGGTGATCATGATTTAATTATGTTCACGTGACATATTTATTGACTGTTTATCATGAGTTCGTACGTAATCGATACTTATCATGTCATACACGTATGCACTTGCTTGATTATTAGCACATGAATGTGATCAATACTAAATAAGGTAAGTTTTAATCTAGGACGTACGATCTTAAGGGCACTATTCATGGTAAAAGCATGCGGGTTTTACAAGGATGTTCCAGGATCACCATTGGAAGTTGACACTCCACTCTTTAATTATTACACCATGCCTGAGTTTGTCCAAGCATCTGCTGCTACAAGGGGAGAAGAGAAAAAGGTTCAAGAAGAGCAAGTCAACGACGTTGACAAACCAGAAATGGACGCTGACAGCCCTATATTGGAAGCTGACAGGTCTAATTCAGACGCTGACAGACCTATTTCAGACGCTGACAACTTAGCTTCATCTTTTTCCAAAGCATGTTTTGTACCAAGTGATGATATCATACCTAATGAAAGTGTCAGTTTCTCTATTCCAGACAATGACAATGGTTCTACAAGTTCAAATGGGTTTGATAATGGTGATGATTGGGACAATGGGATCTTACATCCTACTGTTTCTCATTCCACATTGTTTGGGAAGGGGACTTCTACTAAATTGGCCAAAAACATCTACCTCTCAAATTATTGGATCTATTACATCACCAGTTCAGACAATGAAACAGATTGAGAAGAGCTCCAAATCAAGCTCCATTGCTAATATTCACAAGAAGGAAGATACCCCTCTTGTACAAGCTTGTTTGTTTGCCTGTTTTCTGTCACAACAGGAACCCAAGAGGATTTTTGATGCTCTTAAAGAACCAAGCTAGGTTAAAGCAATGCAGGATGAGCTTCATCAGTTTGCTATTCAAAATGTGTGGGAGCTAGTTGATTGTCCAAGATATGTTAGGCTAATTGGGACACGCTGGGTTCTAAGAAACAAGAAGGATGAGAGACGGATCATGATCAGGAACAAGGCACGTTTGGTTGCTCAAGGCTATACACAAGAAGAGGGAATAGACTATGAAGAGTTTTTTGCACCTATTGCAAGGATTGAAGCAATAAGCATTTTCCTAGCCTATGCTTCTTGCATGGGATTCATTGTTTATCAGATAGATGTGAAGAGTGCTTTCTTATATGGTACAATTGCAGAGGAGGTATATGTGACACAACCTCCTGGTTTTGAAGATTCAGAGCATCCAGACAAAGTGTATAGAGCCAAGAAAGCAATGTATGGACTTAACCAGGCCCCAAGAGCATGGTATGGTACTTTGTCCACCTATTTGGTGGAAAATGGATTCAAAAGGGGCACCATAGATCAGACTTTATTTACCAAGAAAAAAGGGAAAGATTTTCTTCTTGTTCAGGTCTATGTAGATGATACTATCTTTGGTTCATCAAATCCAAAGATGAGTGAAGACTTTTCCAAGCCCATGACAGACAAATTCAAGATGAGTGCAATGGAAGAGATGAACTTATTTCTAGGGTTACAAGTTTAATAGAAAGAAGATGGTATCTTCATCTCTCAAGACAAGTATGTGGCAGAAATCTTGAAGAAGTTTGGTTTTTCCCCACATGAAGCAAGGGCTAGCACACCCATGGATAGGGAACATCCTTGGGGAAAGATTGGAGATGGAAAAGATGTGGATGTCAGGAATTATAGATCCATGATTGGATCCTTAATGTATCTTACAACTTCTAAGCCTGACATCATGTTTGTTGTGTGTGCATGTGCACGTCACCAAGTGAATCCTAAATAGTGTCATCTTCATGTTGTTAAAAGGATCTTTAGATACCTTAGGTGCTACCCTTCTTTGGGATTATGGTATCTTAAAGATTCTCCATTGGATCTTATTGGCTATTCAGATAGTGATTATGGAGGTGACAAGTTTGATAGGAAATCCACAACTGGTGGATGCCAATTCCTTCGGAGCAGGTTGATATCTTGGCAATGCAAGAAACAAACAGTGGTGGCTAATTCCACAACTGAAGCAGAATATGTGGCTGCAGCTGCATGTTATGGACAAGTGCTATGGATTCAGAACCAACTGTTGGACTATGGGTATAATTTTATGCATACCAAGATATTTGTAGACAATAACAGTACTTTATGCATTATTAAAAATCCTGTACATCATTCTAAAACAAAACACATAGAAATTAGACATCATTTTATAAGAGATTGTTTTGAAAAAGGTTTAATACAACCAGGTAGGGTTGACAAAGAGGAAAATGTGGCAGATTTGTTAACTAAACCTTTTGATGCTGGGAGATTTCAATACTTGGTAACAGGTATTGGGATAATCAATCTTTCTTAAATGTGTTTTTGAAATTATTGTAATAGTATGTACAGGGTATGCACTGTTATTGGTCTTTGTAAAAGTATTAGGTTTTTCCACTTTTATTTTCTAACGCTGACAGAGTCTATGGAGGCACTAACAAGTGTTAAGATTGGCGCTGACAAGTATTTGCTAAGACGCTGACAAAGTGTTTTTGGTAGACGCTGACAAGTGCTTATTGAGACACTGATAAGTGTTAAAGTTGACGCTGACAGCAACATGTTAGTTTTTGTGGTTTTCATCTAATCATGCAGGCAATGTTGGCATTGTACAATTGGATACAGAGTTGCTCATGGATCCTTTGAGCCTCAAGCATTGTGTCAAATGTTTATTTATGATGGTTGGAATTTTTACATTCCTGTCTTGAAATAAAAATTTGTCATATCAAAATTATTTTGCGACACTGCTTATCCTAGTTTAAGGGGAGGTTTAGGATACCTTTAAGAACTTGGGTATTCTTAGAATGCTCTTATCACAATTTTAGATTGTGTCCACAGGTGAGTGGGGGTTAGAAATAGTGAAGGCTTTCTCTTTATGGGATTGTTGGAATTTCTAAACCTTGAGGCACTGTAGCATGCAAAGGTTATATATTTTTGTATGTTGTCAAGACTTTTGACCTAGAATTGGGTTTGGTCGGTTGGGAGACTTGGTGTAATATTTTAGTTAATTGGGCTTACCTGGGAGTTACAAAGTGTTTACATGAAGGTTTCTACACTCCTAAGGACTTTCTTTGGCAAGGTTCACTTGAGGGCAATTATGTCTATCTTGCTTGTGCAAGTTTGTATAATTAAACAGAGAATGATATTTTAAGTTTGTGTTAGGGGACGAGTTATCTTCATTAGGGTAAATATCTTTGTTAAGGTATTTTTATTTTATTCTTTATTTTATTTTTGACCACTGACATAGTTTACTCCAAACGCTGATAAGTACATTTTTAGACGCTGACATGGCAAATTTTCAACGCTGACAAGATATAGCCGTTACGCTGACAATCAGTTTTTGACCGTTGAAAAACATTGGGACCCACCCAGTTGTTATTTTTGACGAAAATTTGGGCCGTAATTTTTGCAACTTGGTTAACTTTTTATTAATGCAAAGATAAGTTATTTGTTTTCAAGATTTTAATCATTACTTTTTGAAAATCTTTGCCTTCGTTTTCAACCAATCGTATGCTAGTTTGTCTCCTATAAATATGGCTCATCTTTCTTAAGAAGGGTAACACTATTCTTGTCTAGCAAAACTCTTTGCAACCTTCATCTTTTTATCATTCATTATTCACTGTTTTTATATCATTCTCAATGGCCCCAAAGTTTTAACCATATCATGTGGAGTTGGAATTCAAGAGTCAACACAACATGGTGGCATATTTGGTGGAGGACACTGAGCATCATACTCAATATACTGAGATGGTTGCTTATCTTAATGCTTCTCCTCTAAGGTATGCTCTTACACACACTCCACTTGTTCCTATCACATACATTAAGCAGTTTTGGAACACCGTTCATTCCAAAACAATTAATGGAGTGATTACATTATATGCTACTGTACATGGAAGTGAATGGGTTGTTACTGAAGCTTTGGTTCGCCAAGCTTTGCATCTTAATGATGCTAGTTGTATAACAACCCTTCCTGTGCCAGAGCTAGAGTTAGGACTTCGTGAGTTGGGGTATGAGTTTCCCCCTTCTGGGCAATTAAACAAATATACCAAACAACAATTTCCCCCCAACTGGAAGTTCCTTATACATGTCATCCTTCAATGTTTGAGTCCCAAATGCTCTTCATTCAATGAAATCAACCGATCCATCGGGAGTGCCATTGTTTGTATTGCAAGAGGGCAAAATTAAAATTTTTCAAAAATGATTTTTGATGGCATGTTGCATAACAAGGGTACCAAGATGACTCTTGCGTACCCTATATTTTTGCAAATGGTTTTTGAGATGCAAGGCTACTGTCGTAGGGACCATGACCATTTTTATAAGGTTCCTGACCAAAAGAAAATAGTTTTTAGTAACATGAATTCACACCCCTATAGAGACCTACCTCTTACCCCAGCCATGCATGCTGTCATTCAGGCAGCTGCATTACCACCTCCACCACCACCACCTGCCCATGAGCTTGTGCCAGAACACCCACCATCACCCAAAAACATGAACCTTGATCCTCCTTCACCACACGCTGACACTTCTAATCCCAACGCTGACACAAAGGCTGACACACCCATTTTCGACGCTGACACTGACATCATTCAATCACAACTCCAAGCACCCCTTAATTCTTCTTCTTTTGAACCCAATGATTTTAAGTTGCAAAAACGCCAAAGGACTACTGGAGTGTTCTCCTCTAGTGGTCCAAGCCATGTAGAAGAGAGAACCACCACCACAAGTGTGGTTGGTGCTATGGGTGAGGCTGGAACTAGTGGCACTGGCTTAGATGCAGGTCATAACAGTTCCAACATCCTTAAGTCCACACCCATGCCTATGATTCTATTATGGGAGGGAAACTTCCCACATTAGAAGAGGGCAGTCTGGAACCATTATCTGCTTTGGAATTGACAAGGATGTGTATGAGCTTGCAAAAGCAATATACACATCTTGTACAGGTTGTAAATACACAGGGCCTTGAACTCAAGGATTTAAGGGAGAGGATTGTTGTTTTGGAGGCTGCCAATACAGGGAGAAGGCAAGCCAGGGTCCTTTCTTCAGGGGAGGATTCTTACAAAGGGGAGGATGATCCATTCAATGCAAGTGACAAGGGATCTCATGAGAAAGGATTACAAGAAGGTGAAGGTGCTTCTGTTAGGGCTAGTTTGGATATAGCTGAAGCACTTACAGGTTTGAAGGATCAACCAGGTTTTGATACTTCATTGATTACTCCTACAAAGGTTTCATTAGTAGAAATGATGCATGCCGCTGACAAGAACAAATCCGACGCTGATAGGAGTAAAGCAAGCACTGACATGCAGGTTTTGGGCGCTGATAAGATTACAGGTGTGGTTGGTGTATCCCAGTCATCAGCCATCATCAAAGATGTGGTTCCATAGGTATCTACTTCATTACCTACTATTGATGCATCAAATAAGGGTAAAAGTGTTATGGTAGAAGTAGAGGTACCCAAGAATGTAGCCCAGATTCATTTTGATTCAGTTTTGGCTGCAAAGCTTATGGAAAAGGAGAATAAGAAGTCTGCCATTGAGTCACAGATTGTGACTAGTTCTGAGAGTGATGGGGAAGGCAGTGATGGTGATGAGAGTTCAGAATCAAGTGTGATGATACTTGAAGAGCCTGAAAGGTTGGAATATGGGAAGGAGTTGGGTTTGGAAAAGCTTAAAGAGGTAAAGTTGAAATTTGATTTGACTATACCCAAGATTGCTGAGATTTTCTTCAAATATGAAGGAGAAGTGTTGTGTGATCCAAAAGTGTCCATATTAGAGAACATTTGGTGCCTTGAAGGGCTGTTGAGGTTACAAGATGACATGAGGATATGGGAGAAAAATAAAGCCAGCAATGTTAAGATGGAAAGCAAGACGGTGAGAAGAGAGCTGTATTATATGTGCTTAAGGAACTATGGGCTTGGGTGGACTTATGCAAAGATTAAAGCTCTTACCTTTGATCAGTTAGAATTGTATGGTTATCCAATTTGGGACTCATTGTGCAAGGACAAAACATTTGATCTTCTCTCCAAAGATAGGCAAGAGGAAATAGAAGAACAAATGAGGCTTAAGAGGGCAGTCATAGTTCCTAGACCAGTGAAGAAAGGCTTGCAGACTGATTTTCACAAGCTTGATCCATACACTCCAAGTGAGGCTACTTTAAGGAAAATGATGAAGCTTTCAAGAGTGGAGGCATCTGATATGGTGGAAGTGTTACCCATTGACTTCAAGAACCCTATTGTGAACTATGAAGAAGATGCAAGTGGTTTTTGGATGATCACCAGGGCTGGTGATAAGGTACACACTTTTGTCTCTCTCATTTCTATGTTTGCAAGCTTTGACAAAGAAGACTTGGTCGACTTGTGGAAGTTGATGAAGACCAAGTATGAGGCTGAGGAACCTACCTCAGTCATTGGAATAAAGATTTGGTCTACATTCAAGAGAATGTTTGAGCCAAATGATGATGATCCAACTTGGAAGGATCTGGTTGATATCAGTGGGTTGACATGGCGTATTTATTCAGCTGTTGGTGTGTATCATCTTTGCACATCTAAATTTTCAGAATATCTCTTGGTGGATGCTGCATATCCTATGTCACGGGAGGTTTTGAAGTTGATGATGAGTACACCTTTGGAGGTTGATTACACCAGTGACATTAGTAGGAATTTACTTAGGTTTGTTTATTCCATGATCAAGAAAGAAGATTAGTTGTAAGAATCCTTCTTGTATTTTGTTTTTGTTTTGACACTTGATTCCTAGAGTAGCAAGTTTAGGGGAGGATTGTTGGGACTAAAAATAACTAAGTTACTGGGACGCTGACAAGAAGACTTTTGGACGCTGACAAGAGATATTAGGGCGCTAACAGAAGGACGCTAATAAGAGTTATTGGAGCGCTGACAAGAAGAAAGTCAACCACTGATGAAAGACTTAGTCAACACGTTTTTTATGTTTAGTAAAGATATGTTTAATATTGTATTTGCTATATTTATCTTTACCTAAAATAGTTGATACGTAGACTTTTGTACAAGGCTCCTTAGTCTAAAAAGGAGGCCTCTAGGTTAATGTTCGATATACGTTTTACTTTCATTGTACGCAAGTTATTATCAAACAATCAAAGTGAAAGTTTGGGTTATTCTGTGTTTGTGTGTTCTTACTCTAAGTGTTAAATTCCGCACAACACTTGGATTGTTTTCATAAAGACAAAGTTTCTCTACGTGTTAATCTTGATTCAATCTCGTTAACACAAAGCTAAATTGATCTAAGTTTGGGATCAACAAAGGGACTTCCCCACCAACGTAGTGCTTAACCCTATGACCATTCATCTTGAAGTCAGGACCATCATTTTGAGCTAGCTCGATGGTCCCATAAGGAAATACTTGGGTGATGGTGAACGGTCCGGACCAACGGGATTTCAATTTACCGGAAAATCTTTTCAACCTCGAGTTAAAAAAGCAACACTTGATCCCCAAAGTTAAAAACCCGGTTTTTAATTTTAGAATGATGAAACTTTTTAGTATTTTCTTTATAAATCATTGAATTATCATAAGCACTATCCCTAATTCATTTAATTTCATTTTCTAGTGTTTTTCCGGGGTCTCCATGTCATTATTACAATGCTTTAGGGCCCAATAAGCTTTGTGTTCGAGTTCAATTGGCAAGTGACAATTCTTCCCCTACACAAGCTTATAAGGAGTGCACCCAATGAGCGTCTTATGGGTGGTACGAAATGCCCATAAAGCATCGTCAAGCTTATCCGACCAAGATTGTCGGTTTTCTCTTATCGACCTCTCTAAAATCCTTTTTAAAGCTCGGTTTGAAACCTCGACTTGCCCACTCGTTTGTGGGTGATAAGCCGTAGAAAGTCTATGTGTAACCCCATATTTCTTTAAAACTTTCTCAAACTGGTCATTGCAAGAATGGGTTCCACGATCGCTTATGATAGCACGAGGGGTTCCAAACCGAGAAAACAATTGTTTTAAAAACTTGACTACCACACGAGCATCATTAGTGGGAAAAGCCTTAGATTCGACCCACTTAGATAGGTCGTCAACGGCAACAAGGAAGTACTTATTACCACGAGATGATGGGAACGGCCCCATAAAGTCAATGCCCCACACGTCAAAGATATCACACACTTGGATGATATTTTGAGACATTTCATCATTTTGTGAGGATTTTACTTGACGTTGGCACGAGTCACACGACTTGATAAGTGCATGCGCATCTCGGTAAATAGTAGGCCAAAAGAAGCCGGCATCAAAAACTTTCTTCGCCGTGAGATTAGCACCATGGTGACCACCCGTAGGTCCGTCGTGACAAGCTCTAAGGATGATAGTAGCTTTGGTGCCAAATACACGACATTGAATGATTTTTCCGCACAAGTCCGAAAGAGATTAGGGTCGTCCCAAAAGTAGAACTTGACGTCACGAATGAATTTTCTTTTTTGTTATGTCGTCATACCCTTAATGATGAAGTTGCCCGCATGGTAATTTGCGATGTCTACAAACCACGTGGTAGAAAAATCTTCCTTAGAATTCACTACACCAAGTGTATTGAGAGGAAATGTTTCGGTGATTACCTTGTTTCGTGAACACTTTGTTGAGGATCTTCTAATCGAGAGAGGTGACCGGCCGCAAGATTCTCGGCTCCTTTTTGTCTTTAATGGTGACATCAAATTCTTGTAGGAGGAGAATCCAAAGAAGCAATCGCGGCTTAGCATCAAGCTTAGCAAAGAGATACTTGATGGCCGAATGATCCGTATACACTATGCTTTTAGTCATGACGAGATAAGGTCGGAATTTCTCAAATGCATACACCACGGCAACTAATTCTTTTTTCGTTGTGGTGTATTTAAGTTGAGCCTCGGTCATCGTCTTACTAGCATAGTGGATAGGTAAGAAATACTTATCATGACGTTGCCCTAAAACGGCACCAATAGCATAATCACTAGAATCACACATAAGTTCAAAGGGGAGATTCCAATTTGGAGCAACAGGAATGGGAGCTTCGGTTAGTTTCCTTTTATGAATTTCAAAGGCTCGAACACAATCTTCGTTAAAGATGAAAGGGGCATCTTTTCGAGAAGGTGTGTAATGGGTCGAGATATCTTTGAAAACTACTTAATGAATCGACGATAAAAGCCCGCGTGACCTTGGAAACTCCTAACTCCCTTGACGGTTTTGGGATGAGGTAATTTGGCGATGACGTCTATCTTAGCTTTGTCTACCTCAATCCCCGTTTTTGAGACCTTGTGCCCTAAGACGATTCCCTCCTTACACATGAATTGACATTTTTCCCAATTAAGCATAAGGTTGGTTTCCTCACAACGTTTTAACATTTTACCCAAATTATCTAAACACGACGTGAACGAACTACCAAACACCGAAAAGACATCCATGAAAACTTCCATCATCTTCTCGATCATGTCATGAAAAATAGCCATCATGCACCGCTGAAAGGTTCCCGGTGCATTACAAAGTCCGAATGGCATTCTACGATAGGTAAACGTTCCATATGGACACGTAAACGTAGTTTTTTCTTGATCATGAGGATCGATAGGGATTTGAAAGTAACCGGAAAAACCATCTAAAAAGAAATATAAATTGTTTCTCGCAAGACGCTCCAACATTTAATCCATGAAGGGCAAGGGAAAATGGTCTTTGCGAGTGGCGTCATTTAATTTTTGATAATCAATGCACACCCTCCAACCGGTCACGAGTCGAGTTGGAATTAACTCGTTGTCATCGTTTGGCACAACGGTCATTCCTACCATTTTAGGGACACAATGGATTGGGCTCACCCAAGGGCTATCGTATATAGGGTAAATCATTTCCGCGTCTAGTAGTTTAGGAACTTCCTTTTTGATGACGTCGTGAATTTTAGGATTTACCCCTTCTTTAACATTAGATTGCGGGCTTGTAATCTTCCTCCATTAAAATTTTGTGAGTACAAAATTTAGGGTCGATACCCATAATGTCGGAGAGTCTCCACGCAATCGCCCCTTTATGAGCTTTTAAGACTTCGATAAGTGCGGTTTTTTCATAATAGAAAAGATCTTTCGCAATAATAACCGGTAACTTATCGTCTCCTTCCAAGAATACGTATTCGAGGTGAGGAGGAAGATCTTTTAATTTGAGGGTTGGTGGTTCCTCGATTGAAGATGTAGGTTCAATACTCATAACCTCCATCGGCGGTGGAAATGGAAAGTCGTTTAGTAAATCCTTGATAATGGAAAAATCCTCATCGTTTTGAGGTCTTCGTTAGAAGTTCGAGGAACGTCGACTTCTTCCAAAGTGAAACCCCCTCCTTCAAATGGAGTGAAAGAAGGTGTCAAATTATCAAGGATTGGATCGAGCATAGTGGGATTGCCACTATTTGCTTCATCGGCAAAACCTAAAATTTCTTGTGAAAATTCTTCGCAAACGACATCGATTAAATCAACATAATTCATAGTCGCGATAGAATAAACATGAAAAAGATTGGAATTTTAAAGTGCGTCTATAACAAGTTCCTCGTCGTTGAAGCGTAAAGTGATTTTCCTTGCATGCACATCATTGATCGCTTTCGACTTATGTAAAAATGAACGACCTAAATGAGAGGAACTTGAGGATCCCTGGGAATATAGGCTATGATAAAGTCAACCGGATAGCAGAACTTTCCCACTTTTACAAAAACTTCTTCGGCCGTTCCACATGCGGGAATTGTTGAATGATCGGACATCTCGATAGACATTTTTGTAGGAGTAAGATTAGAAAGATTGAGCGACTTCCATATCGAAAGAGGCATCAAATTAACACTAACACCAAGATCAGCCAAGGTGTATCAAAATTCCATATCTTGGATATCACACGGAATTACGAATTTATCGGGATCGCCGACCTTTTGAGGTATGCGGTTAAGAAAAACCGATGAACAATGAGTAAATTTTAGCAATCTCTCCTTATCGTTCAACATACTTTTAAAATTGGCGGCAAATCGAGGCATCATAATTAAAGCGTCGGCAAAACTTATGTTAAAATGCAAATCACGAAACATTTTTATAAAAAGCTCAAATTGATAATTGTTACATTCTTGCAATTTTTCCTTGTGACGCCTCGATGGGTAAAGTAAGGGTGGTGATGGGTGGGACGTAGGCATAGCCTTTGGAATCTCGGGTTCCAAACTTGGTAAATGGTCAACCGTAGGAGTGGTTTGAGCGGTACTTCGTGGGATTAAGATTTGCTCCTTTTCGACCACCACCTCGGGTTCTTCCTCAAATCGTCCTCCGTAGAAATAATTGGTTGAGGAGTAGGTTCCTTAAAGGTTTTACCACTACGTGTGGTAATCACTTTCATCTCTCCTTTTGGGTTTGATATGGTGTTGCTAGGAAGACAACCCGAAGAAGAGGCTTTGTTCATCATGATTGCTTCCAAAATAGAATTAAGCTTGACGTCTTGCTTAGCGGCACTTTGGTATATCCTTTGTTCAAGCTTAGAGTGACTTTGATCGATTTTGTTGTTTTGACCTCTAATTTGGTTTGCAAAATCGTTTTTCAATTCAATTTTCATGTTGGTAATTTCTTTAACAAACTTTGCTATTTCCCTTGTATTTTTAGCCGTCTCCCTAGCTTGACTAGCCAATTGCTCTTGGATATTTTCGAGAATATTATCATTTGCCTTAGCGTAATTCAAAAAGCCATCTGGAACCTCTTTAATGTAAGCATTTTGAAATCCTTGACTTGGGTTTTTAAAATTACGATTTTGATTTTGGTTTTGCACTTGACTACTAGTCCCTTGATTCCCATTGTTGTTGTAATTACCCTTGTTATAATTACGTTCATTTCCTTGGTAACCACCTTGATTATTGTTGCGATTTTTGTTAGCAATTTGATGTTTTGATTAGGTGGAAAACCCGGTGGAGTCGATTGATTAGTGCGGGTAACTTGACCGTTTTGGTTGTAAGTTCCTGTGGCCGCGTAGGCACTGGAAGTGTTACCACCGGAGGTAATGCACTCGGAGAAATCACGAGCTCCACCACAATAGACACAAGAAACCTCAACCCCTTTAGCCGTAGCGGGAGTGGGGTGTTCACCAATTTTCAACTCTTTTAACAATCCCTTAAACCTATCGAACAATTTGTTATCCACATTAGCCTCAATTTGTTTTGCATCAATGGTAGGTGACAATGAAGACGAAGCCATGTTAACACTCGATGTGTTACGAGGGCTATAAACTTTAGACCTATTCTCAATGATTGTCAATGCTTCTTCGACCGTTTTACACAAAAAATTACCACCCGCGACGACATTAAGATAATCACGTTCATGATCGTTCAATCTATTGTAAAACGTATCTATTTGATGCAAGTCGGAAAAACCGTGATGAGGACATTCATGCAACATTTCCTTAAACCTATTCCAGGCCGTTGAAAAACTATCATTATATTGTTGTGAAAACTTTGAAATCTCGTTTTTCAAATGCGTAGTCTTAGAGGGCAGAAAAAATTGGTTAACAAATTTGGACACGAGATCCTTCCACGTCAATATAGAATTGGGTGGTTCTTTCTCGAGCCAAATTTTGGCGGGCCCCTCTAAGGAACACGGAAAAAGCATCATCTTAATCGATTCGTTCGAGACGTCCTTAAACATGCAAGTCGTGGTAAGACGATTGAAATGGAGAATGTGGTTACGAGGGTTGTCCTTTTCGTCACCAAGAAACTTGTTAGCTTGGATCATGGACAATAAACCCGTCTTACCCTCAAAATTCTCTGCAAGGATAGCGGGAATCACAATCGCTTCTCCATAACTCCCGGTGGGTGCTTGAAGCAACTCCATCATAGTACGATTAGCCATGGTGACTTCTTGTGCTACAACGGGTTCGTCAATTGGATATTCTTCGATAGAAGGAGTTGGTGTTCATTCCTTTTTGTGAAGACGTTTACGTGCACGTTTTGCTTTTGAGCGAGTTAGCATAAACGTAACGTAAGTCGCGGGGGTGAGCAAAGAAGATTCATTTTGGTGTTTTTACGTTTTCCAAATTTTTTGTGCTTTTGATTGTTTTTTATTTTTTTGGATTTCTAGTGAAATACGTAGACAAAAATCTACAAAATCTCTCCTCGAACTAAGAACCGATTTTATTAGTGAAAACGTTCTCGTATGTCTAATCGAATTGATCACCGTTTTAGGTGGAATTATCGTCTTTGGTGAATAAAAGAAAAGGTTTGTCGTTGTTTATAACTAATTAAAGATAACAATAAAAGCTTGGAAAGTAAATGACAAAATAATAAAAATCAAATTAAAGACTTAAGCGAAATATAAAGGAAAATAAACTAATTAAAAGTAAATTTAAAACTCAATTAAAACTTGATAAAATGTAAACTTGAAAATAGACACTTTAAAAATAAGCTAAGATAATACAAGTTAAAATAAATCTTAAGAAAAATTGGCGGGAAAAGAAAATTCGAAGTTTAAATTGGAAAGAAAACGATTCAATTCCTCAATGCTAAAAGGGGGACAATTCCGCAAAATTAGTTATAATTCCGCAATGCCTAAAGATATTAATTCCGCAATATTTGAGAATATAATTCCGCAATAATGGAAAATGAATTAATCCGCAATAATGGAAATAGGTATGATTCCGGAATCATCAAAACAAACAATTCCGAAATACGAAAATTGTTTCATTTCCGCAATACCACAAGATGATTCGATTTCGCAATAGTGGACACAATTCCGCAAAGATGAAAACAATATGATTTCGCAATACGGGTAAAAGACAATTCCGCAATGATGAAAATCAATATGATTTCGCAATACGCAATAAGATACAATTCCGCAATATTAAAAATATTGTGGAATTATGGCAGCTTTTACGAAAAAGGTGGATCTCGGGAAAGGACGAATTTGGCACTATATTTCGCAACTTTTTAAGGAGATTGAGCCAATAAAAACACCAAGAAGCTAACCACGAATTCTAGGCGAATGATACAACTTGTAAAACCTTAACACGCGAACCAATAAACACGAAAATAAAATATCTTATTAAACGTGTAGAAAAGATGACGAAATAGATGAAGAACACGAAATCGTAACGAACAAAGATGATGAAAAAAATGAAGATTAAACAAAGATTAAACTTAAAAAGGAAAGATTAGATTAGATTAGATTAAAGAAAGAAAGAAAGAAAACAAAGATGAAGTTTTTCCTAGTGAGAGAAAGTAAACACTTTCTCTCTCTAAAACTTAAAAACTAAAAATTAACTAAAACTCTAACACCTCCTAATGAAGCATTAGGAGGGTATTTATAGTAGAAGGGGAGGTGGTGTTGATTCTTCCTTCTTTTTCTTGTCTTCTCGTCTTTTAATTAAATTTGACGTTCTCCACTTTGGCTCGAGATTTGTCGAGTGATAAATGAACTCGTCTTCTAATTTTCTTCTTTTAGTAGACTTGGTTCTTCAACTTCGTTAAACTTCCGTCTTTAGTCTTTTTCTTCGATAAATCTTCAGAATAGGCTTTTGACTTCCGTTCTTCTTGCACTTTTGATCTTTTGACTTCGTCTTTTGTCTTTTTCTTCGATAAAACCCCGTGAAAGCCCGTGTTTTCTTCCTTTTTCATCTTTTGGTCCTAAAACACAACAAAAACACAAACCACGCATAATTCCGACATATACGACATAAAATACACGTTATGGTCTTGTTTTTATTATAATTAAGTGGTAAAAGGATGGGTGTTTTCACACCTATCAAATCCCCTACACTTGACCATTGCAATGACCTCATGCAATGCATTAGTTTCAAAGCAGATTTACATTCTCCATCATAATCAACCTACCTTGGCCTTTATT
Organism: Glebionis coronaria; assembly: GCA_025667525.1. Taxonomy (NCBI): domain Eukaryota; kingdom Viridiplantae; phylum Streptophyta; class Magnoliopsida; order Asterales; family Asteraceae; genus Glebionis; species Glebionis coronaria. The sequence goes on along the minus strand of CM046877.1, from coordinate 285,446,537 downwards.
GAATACTAGACACTAAGTAAACTTAAAAAGATAGAAAATTACAAAATATTTGAAGGAAGAAACTTGTAAAGAAATCTAAGACTTACATTAGGGCTTTTGTGTCATGAATGTTAATCATCCTCAAGTTTCACATTCCCCACACCAAGCTTAAAAACGAGATCATTGTTACTACAAGTTAGCACAACTAACAATTACTCATGTGGTTTAATTAATCACTTAGACTCCCTTATTCCTACGGTGTATATCTTATATTTTATTTTTATCTTGAATGATCACGAGGATGCATTTTTGACTTATTTTGATAGGTTATTAAGGCTAAAAATAAAGTAGGACGATCTAATCCATAGTTCGAGAAAGGATAAAATCTTTTAAAACTGCTTTTCAAAACCTCTTAAAGTTCATATCTTGGCATAACTCGTTTCACGATTTGAGACCTTTCTCGGACCGATATTTGGCATTGACTTCATACTTCGAATCTTGAGAGACGTTTTTGAAGTAATGGTCTTCTCTTCATAATTGGAATTTCTTCACTTGAAGTTTTTGAGAGATTCTTCAAACTTGGACCACAACTTCTTCATTTTTTTTCAATCTTTATTTGGGATTTTGATATACAACGATCCGCCTCCTTTTCGGACTTGGATCTATTTATCCTCATACCTTGTTAGGGTCTTTTCGGATAGATTTCTCCATGATCTTTATGGGAGTAATTGCTTTTCGTCGTGTGTCTTGATCCTTCATAGTGATTTTGGAATAATGATTCTTCACATCATCTTGGATCTTTAGCAACAAAATGGAGCCCTCATGCCTTGTTAGGGCCTTTTCGGACTCGCCAATCTTCGCGTCCCGTTTCAATAAGTTATGCCTTGGCTATGAACTTTAATTAATCTCGAGCAACTTTTAAACGATCTTGGGCTAGAAGCTAAGTAATTTTTCAAATCGTACGACCTTACTTATTGCATTTATTTATTTACAAGTGATGGGAGAAAAAACTCATAATTAACTCACATAAGTTCATGAAAGAATACCAAACTTATAATTGACTCTATCATCGCTCGTTCTCCACAATTTAAAATCTCAAGTAATGAGACTCGTGGATACTTAGCCTAATAAACCAATTAAGGTCTACATGGTTAAGGATACTAGATATAGTACACTTGGATAAGTAAAATCGGGTTGAGTAAAGATATTCATGACGGGCCTAATATATCAAAGACATCTAAACTCGCTAAAACCACTTTTATTTAATAAAAGAAAATAACAATAACAAAGGAAACTACTACTAGGCCAAAAAAGATCAAAAATTTTGAAAAATGTCGAAAAATCGAATTTTCCGGTTAAAATGAGGACAAATTCATGGAAAAGGCCACTTAACTTCGATAGAAGTCACCCTACACTTAATATAAACATTGTCCTCAATATTTAAGCATGTGGGAGTAAACTCCCCTACACTTAGGACATTGTGCACGTTGTTTAAATCTTGCTAAGGAATAGACAACTAAAGTGATTCCTATTTTAATATTGAAGAATATAAAATAGCGAATCAAAAGAGTTTAGGATAGAACCGGGAAGACGGGTACACGGAATCATGGGTCGTCAAAAGTTATCAAAAATGGATCTTTGAAAGCTCCAATCCCTGCACATCATAAGAAAGAAAACAACAAACACCTACGGGGCTCCCCCTACACTTAATATGAAAACAGATAAAGATATATAGATAATCGGGTTGCCTCCCAAAAAGCACTTGTTTTTGTTAGCCGAGTCACGAGCCTGACTCGGTCCCGAATTAATTCAAAGGAAAAGTAGAGAGGGATGGAATCATCTCATGAGAGATGTCCTCTCCAAATTACAACTTAACACGTTGGCCATTCACCTTGAAATTAGGTCCATTAGGTTGAGCTAGCTCAATGGTGCCATATGGAAAAACTTGAGCAACGGTGAATGGGCCAGAAGAACGTGATTTAAGCTTTCCCAAAAAGATTTTCAACCGAGAGTTAAAGAGTAAAACTTGATCTCCAACTTGGGACTCTCGGTTCTTAATCTTGGAATCGTGAATGAGCTTGGTTTTTTCCTTATAGATCAAAGAATTTTCATAAGCTTCATTCCTAAGTTCATTAATCTCATTGAGTTAGATTTTGCGAAGATCACCGGCTTTGTTAATATCAAAGTTAGCCCACTTCCAGGCCCAATAAGCCTTGTGCTCCAACTCAATGGGGAGGTGGCATGCCTTTTCGTACACGAGACGATATGGAGTACAACCAATAGGTATCTTATATGCGGTACGGAAAGCCCACAAAGCATCATCAAGATTATCAGCCCATGAGGCACGATTCTCTCCTACTGTTCGTTCCAATATTCGCTTAAGTCCTCGGTTGGAGATTTCGGCTTGACCATTAGTTTGTGGATGATACGCGGTGGAAAGTCGGTGATTGACACCATACTTAGCCATGACTCGCGCAAATTGATCATTGCAAAAATGAGTCATGCGATCACTAATGATAGCACGAGGAACACCGAATCGAGCGAATAATTGTTTCAAAAAGTTTACAACCACCCTCGCATCGTTAGTGGGTAAGGCTTTTGCTTCAACCCATTTGGATACGTAGTCAACGGCTACGAGGATGTACTTGTTCCCTTTAGAAGATGGAAATGGCCCCATAAAGTCGATGCCCCATACATCAAAGATTTCACATTCTTGTATGAAATTTTGAGGCATCTCATCTTTATGTGTGATCTTGCCTTGTCGTTGGCAAGCATCACAATGCTTAACCATTTCGTGTGCATCACGATAAATGGTGGGCCAATAGAATCCAGAGTCAAAAACTTTTTTCGCGGTGTAATTGGGACCAAAGTGACCACTGGTTGTTCCTTTATGGCAAGCTTCCAAGATTTGTAAAGCTACGGGCCCGTCATTGCACCGACGAAAGATCAAGTCAGCACATTGTTAGAAGAGATATGGGTCGTCCCAATAGTAAGTATTCACGTCCTTAAAGAATTTCTTCTTTTGTTGGGACGATAACCCTTAAATGAGAATTCCACTCGCCAAGTAATTTGCAATGTCCGCAAACCACGGGGTCTCGTCAAGATTGGAGTTAATAGACATCAAGGTTGCAAGGGGAGCATTAATCTCTTGATTTGGAAGTTCCCCTTGATAAGGATCCTCGAGTCTACTAAGATGATCCGTGGCTAGGTTTTCCGCTCCCTTTTTATCACGAATTTCAATTTTGAATTCTTGAAGGAGTAAAACCCAACGAAGAAGTCTTGGTTTAGAATCTTGTTTTGTTAACAAGTACTTCAACGCGGAATGATCGGTGTACACAATGGTGGTAGTGTTGATGCAAAAGTTGGTTGATCCTTGCTAGACCCGAATTAGACTTAATTCGGGTTGGCTGGGCTCCGGATCCTGCACCAAGTGAATCGTTTGGTTGGGATCCTGTACACTAAACAGCACGCGTTAGGCTTACCGTGGGAGTGTTTCCCACGATTAGACTCCAGCGTGAGAGTAAGTAATCGATTTAGGGTTTATGTCAGTTGAGAGTATAAGTCGTAATACCTTTGTGGAACCCTTGAGGGTTCCTTTTATAGGCAGTGAAACCCTAATGGGCTTTCACTGATGCTTCGGCCCCAAGGAAGAGATAACTACCAGAATTTAGAATGATTGTTATCTTCTAATTCTGGTAGTGAATATCCTCCTCCATTGGGATAAAGATATTCCTAGACAGAATATTATTCTGTCTAGCCCTACGTCGGCCGCACCGGGCCATGGGTCGCACACATGTGTGCGGTTACTGTTCATCCAAGCCCATAAGCCTGAATGACATTATTCCACCCATCTGTGATGGGCCGGATACGGGTAGTACCCATGGGCCAGGTTCATGACCCGGCTGGGGACTATACGTCATCATGTCCCCCCAGTCTAGTTGTTACAACCAGAGGCGTAACTTCTAGACTACCAAGATGCTCCCCGGACGTACCAAGGAAACAATAAGGAATTATAAGTTGTCCAAGGATTTGTATTGGCCGCACGTGGCAACCTAGCTTAAGAAGTTATTCCATCAATATCTCAGCCGCATATAGCGACCGAGACAAATTAAATATAACATTAAATGTCAAGTCTTACGTAAGAGCCGCATAACCCGACATTAATAACTGTTCATCTGACTAGTTTGACTGACAAAAGTGCAAACAGTCAGAACCTTGAGCAGTGCAAACGTTTGAGTCAGAAGTGACCCGTGGGTCCCGCCTGACGTTTCACTTGCCACTTGCCCCCTAGCCACACGATTAAGAATAGTGGCAGACACGTGTCACACATCCAACAGGTCGTGACCCACGAGGCAACCCTATAAATAAGCCACCCCCACGGCTGTGTGAAACACACAGTTATAACCTCCATTTCTGCCATTAAAGCTTTCCTCTTAGCTTGAACCAAATACGCACGGATCCCTTCACACGCAGGTTAGAACACCACGTCTTTACACTTTTATTTAGTAATGGCTCATAGAAACAACCCTACCATTGGATCCGTGCTGGATGTTATGACCCAAGACCAATTAAACCACTTTTGTACAAACTATTTCATCCCTACCAACCTACACCCCTCACTTCCTGGCGCCAGAGACCTCATAACTGAGGCTCCAGCGGGTAAGATTGGCCTGTACACTCGCCTCTTTGATGCGGCTAATTACCGCATCCCCTTCACCCATTTTCTTGTAGATCTGTTAGGATACTATGATGTACATATCAGTCAGCTCCACTGCATAGGTGCCTGTAAGATTAGTCAATTCGAGATCCTCTGCCGTGCTAGGAGAATCCACCCAACCGTAGAATTATTTCGGCTCTTTTATGTTCCCAACATAGTAAACGGTTGGGTATCTTTTAAGAAACGATCCTCTAACAGTCCCCAATCGCACAATAAACCAATGGATTCATTGAAGAACTGGTATGATCACTACTTTTTCATTGACACAGTGGTATGGCCGGGCGATTACACCTTTAGAACTAGGATACCTCACGACCCCAAGCCGCACACAAGTACATACAACCCCCGTCATTCCCAAGAGTTAGATCTGAATAGGACCGGGTTCCATAGAAGCCTTCCCGAGTCATTCCTATGTTTGCTAGGGATTAGCCGCAATTACTTTGGTCCATCCAATAGGTATCCCGTTTTTTGGAGAAGGCAGGGCGAAGGTAGGCTAACATCCGTACGCAAAAAATGTATTCAATTATTTGATAAATAGCTAACATATGTTGTTTTGTGCTGGACATAAATGAACTTCTTTGGACTTTTGCGTCAGGGCGACCCGAAGCTTGTACCGGAGGGTCACCGTCCTCTCCGTGAGAATGAACAACCCCTTCTTGAGCATACCCGAAACGTGACGGTTGCTCTCGAAGCCGTGCCAGATCCCCACTCAGACGAGGAAGAACATCGAGACAATGGTGGTGGTGATAACCAGATGAATGAAGGGGGAGCCGGGCCCTCCTCACCACATAGGGAACAGCAGGGGGATAATATTGACCTAACCACCTCCAGCATTCGCCGAATAATGGGCGATGATGATGAAGAAGTACAACAACAAGTAAACCTGGAAGAAGATGAAGAAGAGGTGGAAGAAGAGGTCGAGGAGGAGATCGACGAAGCAACAACTCAGCCCGTTGCCAGGCGTACCCGAAAAAGAAGCAACCGAGCGAAGAGAACTGCTTCAGTCGAGATTGGCGAACACAACGCTCCTGCCAAGAGACTTCGAGAAGACCACCCCTTGTACCAATCTGTCGGGAGTGCTTGTTGATCCCAAACTTAGATCGATTAAGCTTTGTGTATACGAGATTAGATCAAGTACTACACGTAGAGAAACCTTTGCTTATGAATAAAGTAACAAAGTGTTATGCGGAATTAACACTTGATCTAAAACACAAAGATGTTAAACAAACTTTCACTTGTATTAGAATGATCGTAATTGATTACAATGAAAGAGGTTTAACTTGCGAATACTTATGAAAACTGATATCAAACATTAACCTAAAAGACCTTCTTTTATAGATTAAGAAGTCTTGTACAATAAGCTACGAATCAACAATTCTAGGTAGAGATAATAATAGAAAATACAATGTCGTGCTTATCTTTACCATACATAAATAAAGAAACAAATAAACAAAAGATTCGTATGAAGATATTCCATCAGTGTCAATCTTCAAGGCTGTCAGCGTTGACTTCTTCAATGTCAACGCTTGGCTGTCAGCGTCCAATGTCATCCTATCAGCGTTGACATTCTTCTTATCAGCGTCTAGTGAACTGACCCATATTTTATTCCCAACAATCCTCCCCTAAACTTGATATCCATTCCAATGATCAAGTTTCTGAATAAATACTTAAGACTTAGGAGGAATTTTGCAAAAACTTCTTATGTTGGTGATAAACATATCTAATCAAGTCCTTGGCCACGTCACTAGTATAATCAATCTCCAAGGGTGTCTCTAGCATCTTCTCCAACACTTCTTTGGACAAGAAATAGTCAGCATCCACAAGTAAATACTCTGAAAACTTTGTAGAGCTCAAATGAAATACACCACAAGTAGAATAAAGCCTCCAATGAAGATTACTGAGATCATCTTCAAGATCCTTCCATATGGCAGGATCTGCTTCTCTTGGACCACACAAAGTCAAAAATGTGTTCCAAAGTCTTATTCCATTTGCTGAAGTAGGTGCTTCAGCTGTATACTTGGCCTCTATTAATCTCCATAGATGCACCAAGTTTTCCCTATCTATGCTTGCAAAAATAGAAATAACTGAAGTGAAAGTATGTACCTCCTTTCCAAATCTGCCAATCTTCCAAAATCCACACTCATCTTCATCAAAACTGATGATTGGATTTCTGTCATCTAGAGGTACTACATTAACCAAATCTGAAGCTTCCAATGGAGAAAGCTTGAGATGCTTCCTTATTACACCTTCAGTTGGAAAATACACATCCATATCTTTAGGAAATTGAAAAGGATCTCCTTTCTTCACTGGTCTTTGAGCAATCCTCATTTCCTTCTGAATCTGCATTTCCTCAGCAAGCTCTTGTTTCCTTTCTTCTGAAAGAAACTGATAGACATTATTTTCTTGCACACTCCTCCAAATAGGATGTGCCCTATACTCTAACTCCTCAAAAGATAAAGCCAGCAACTTCTTTGATGTCCAGTTAGGTTGATGACATCTAAGCAACTTGTAGTACAACTGCCTTCTATCTCTTTTGAGCCAAGTCTTGACCTCCTGTGCATTATACTTCAAAATCACCTTTATATCATCTTGTACCCTGAGAAGAACTTCCAACCCCCAAATTTGATCTGACAAACTCATCCCTGGGTTGTCCATAACCTTGTCTTCCCAAGCATGGTACATTCTGGTGATTTCAGGAAGGTCCCAATCAATCTGATTCTTCAAATCACTCAACCTTTCCTTTGCTAGCTCATCCCCATATTCAAGCCTTTCTGGATCTTCAATAATTTGAATACTTGAATCTGAGCTATCATCTTCTTTTCCATCACCACTTTCTTCCTCACTCTCAGAAACAACAAATGGTGATCTACCACTCCTCTTCAAATCTCTTTCCAAAAGTTGTGCAGCCAACTGTTCATCAAATGCAATTTGTGCTGCATCTTTCTTTGGAACATCTTCTTCAACCAATTTTCCTTTACCTTTGTCTTTTGGATCAATAGTAGGTAAAGTAGAAGAAGAAACCTGTGTGGACACATCTTTGATGATTGTTGATGGCTGGAATACATCAACACCACCTGCAACTTTGTCAGCGTTCAGGTTACCTCTATCAGCGCCACGATTACCTTTGTCAGCGCTGGATGTGTCAGCGTTCAAACCTGTATCAGCGCCTATTGTTTCTTTGAAAGATCCTTCCAAGTTTAATGGTGTCACCTTGGATGTATCAATAACTGGGTACTTCTTCAAGTTGGTGAGAGCTTCAGCAACCTGTAAAGATTCACTAAATTGTGAACTCTTCTCTGAACTCTTCTCACTAGCTGTATGAATCAGCTCATCCTCTTCATCCTCTTCATCCTCCCCTTTGGAAAATTCCTCCATTAGACTCCTGCTACTTGGATTCTCCAAAACAGTTACCCGCTCCCTCAATACTTGGAGTTCACGGCCCTGTGTGTTGACAATTTGTACAAGGCTGACATTTTGCTTTTGCAAGCTAATGACAGCAGCCGTCAATTCAGTCATAGTCATAGGTTCCAATCTGCCCTCAGCTAGAATGGGGATTTGACCTCCCAAAATAGAATCATAGGGCATGGATGAGGTCTTAATGATGTTGGGACTGTCTTGACCAGCATCTAAGCCTGTGTCAATAGCCCCAGCCTCACCCATGTCACCAGCCACACTTGTGGAGGTGGTTCTCTCTGCTACAAGGCTAGGATCACTAGAGGAGAACACTCCAGTAACCCTTTGGCGTTTATTCAACCTAGATTGTAATGGGGTGGAAGATGAAGTAGATTGTGTGGGTGTTGGTTGGTTAAGGGGTGTTTGGGATTGTTCAGGAATGGTATCAGCGTTGGGATTGGCTGTGTCAGCGCCAACATTTTGAGTGTCAGTGCTGGGTTGGTCAAGGTCCATGTTTTCTGGTGAAGGTAATGGTTCATGAATAGGCTCAAGTTGGGGTTCAGGGTCTGGTTGTGGTTGTGGTTGTGGTTGAGCAGCCTGAATTACTTCAAGCATGGGTTGGGTAAGAGGTATGGATCTGTTTGTGGAGCTCATTTTAGCAAAAATGGTTTTCTGTTGTTTAGGGATCTCATAAAAAGTGTCATGATCCCTAGAACAATATTCTTGTAAATCAAAGACCATTTGCAAAAATCTTGGGTAAGCCAAAGTCATTTTACTTCCCTTATTTTTACACATCCCCTCAAAAATCATTTTTGAAAAATTATACTTAAGCCCACGAGTTATACAAACCAAAGCACTTGCAATTGACCTGTTTATTTCATTAAAAGAAGTACATATTGGACTTAAGCATTGGAGAAGGACATGTATCAAATATTTCCAGTCAGAGGGAAATTCCTGCTTATGATATTTATTTAAAGTGACATCAGCAGGAATAGGATAACCCAGTTCCCTAAGACCTTGTTCTATTGTTGCAATGGCAAGGGTAGTCACACCATCAGCGTCATCAAGACGCAAAGCTTGGCGAACCAAGGTTTAAGTGACCACCCATGTTCTTCCATGAACAGTAGATGTTAATGTGGTCACTCCATTAGCCGTTGTGGAACTAGCAGTGTTCCAAAACTGTCTAATGTGTGCGACAGGGACTAATGGTGTATGAGAAAGTGCATACCTTAATGAGGATGCATTTAAAAATGCCACCATCTGTGAATACTGAGGGAACAAATCATTATCAGCAGTCAAGTAAGCTACCATATTATGTTGGCTCTTGAACTCCAATGTTAAATTCTTTGAGTTGAACTTGGGTGCCATGATGAAAGCTGTTTAGGTTATGTGATATGGAAAAATCTAGGAGAAAAATGTTAGACAAGAAAATATGAATACCCAGAATAAAAAGATTAGCCAAATTTATAGGAGAGATGCATGATTTTGATTGGTAAAAAATGAGGCAGTTATATTCAAAGAATAATGATGAAAATATTGAATCAAATATAACTTATCTCATGCATTAATTAAAAGTAACTTCTCCCCAAAATTACGGCCAAAGATTAGTCAAAAATAACAACTGGGTAGGGCCCACTAGGTGTCAACGGTCAAAAGTAGACCATCAGCGCCCAACGGCTATATTTTCTTGTCAGCGTTTGCCTAAAGCCTTGTCAGCGTCACGATTGGACGTAACAGTGTTTGGAGAAAAACTTGTCAGCGTCTAAAAATAAAAATATTTAAAAAGAAAAAGACCTTAACAAAGTAATTTATCCTAAGGGAAATATCTTACAAGTTGATAATAATTACTGGGCGGCAAGCACTGTCAATTTATGCACACTTGCATAAGCAAGATAGACACAAATGTCCTCTAGAGTCCCTTGCTAACCAAAATACTTACCAACAAAGTTACTTCATAAAATTCTTTGTAACTCCCAGGTAAACCCATAACAAAACTATTCCCAAGTCTCCCATCAGACCACAACCAATTCTAGGCCAAAAATGTCTTGGCAGCATGCAAAGTTGATATACTATGCATGCTACAGTGCCTCATGGTTTAGTAAAACTAACCCATACTCACCTGTGGACACAATCTAGAATTGTGATGAGAGTATTGTAAGAATACCCAAGAGTCCTAAAGGTTCCTTAAACCTCCCCTTAAACTATGATACATGAGTTTCTTAAAATATATATGAACATTAAAAAATTTATGTCAAGATAGGAATATAAATATTCCAACCATCATCCATAAACAAAAACATGTCCAAATAGCTCTTCAAAGATCCATAAGCAACTCTGTATCCAATGGCATAAAGCTACCACCTACCTACACATTTAGATGAAAACCACAAAACTAACATTTGTTGCTGACAGCGTCCCGACAACACGTGTCAGCGTTGAAGGAACTCTTGTCAGCGTTAGACAATAATATCTCTAACAACGGCAAAATAACACTTATCAGCGTTACATTCACCTTTGTCAGTGTTAGAAAAGTAAAGTGGAAAAATCTAAATCATCACAAAGACCAATAACAATGCATTATCCTGTACATACTTTTACAAAAAGGTTCCAAAACACATATTAAGTGAGATTAACCATTCCAATATTTGTTACCAAATATTGAAATCTTCCAGCATCAAAAGGTTTAGTTAATAAATCAGCCACATTATCTTCTGTGGCTACCCTATCTGGTTGTATTAAACCTTTCTCAAAGCAATCTCTTATAAAATGATGTCTAATTTCTATGTGTTTGGTTTTAGAATGATGTACAGGATTTTTAATAATGCATAAAGTACTGTTATTGTCTACAAAAATCTTGGTATGCATAAAATTATACCCATAATCCAACAGCTGGTTCTGAATCCATAAGACTTGTCCACAACAAGCAGCTGCAGCAACATATTCTGCTTCAGTTGTAGAGTTTGCCACCACTGTTTGTTTCTTGCATTGCCAAGATATCAATCTACTCCTAAGAAATTGGCATCCACCAGTTGTGGATTTCCTATCAAACTTGTCACCACCATAGTCACTGTCTGAATATGCAATAAGATCCAATGGAGAATCTTTTGGGTACCATAATCCAAGATCTGGATAACACCTTAGGTACCTAAAAATTCTTTTCACAGCAAAAAGGTGACATTCTTTGGGAGTCACTTGATGGCGTGCACATGCACACACAGCAAACATGATGTCAGGTCTTGAGGCTGTAAGATACATCAATGAACCAATCATTGATCTATAATGCCTAACATCCACATCCTTTCCAGCTCCAATTTTTCCCCAAGGGTGTTCCCTATCCATAGGAGTGGAAGCATCCTTTTCATGTGGAGAAAAACCATATTTCTTCAAGATTTCAGCTACATACTTGTCTTGGGAGATGAAGATACCATCTTCTTTCTGCTGAACTTGTAGACCTAGAAAGAAGTTCATCTCACCCATTGCACTCATCTTGAATTTATCTGTCATGAGCTTGGAAAAGTCCTCACTCATTTTTGGATCAGTAGACCCAAAAATGATGTCATCAACATAGACCTGCACAAGCAACACATGTTTTCCTTTCTTCTTTGTGAATAGTGTCTGATCTATGGTGCCCCTCTTGAATCCATTGTCCACTAAATATGTAGACAAGGTACCATACCATGCTCTAGGGGCTTGATGAAGTCCATACATAGATTTCTTCACTCTATAAACCTTGTCTGGATTCTCAGGATCTTCAAAACCAGGAGGTTGCATGACATATACTTCCTCAACAATTGTCCCATAGAGGAAAGCACTCTTCACATCCATTTGATAAATAGTGAAGTTCATGCAAGAGGCATAAGCTAAGAAAATTCGGATAGCTTCAATTCTTGCTACTGGAGCAAAAACTTCTTCATAATCTATACCTTCCTCTTGTGTATATCCCTGAGCTACCAAACGTGCCTTGTTTCTGACCACAATACCCCTTTCATCTTTCTTGTTCCTTAGAACCCATCTTGTCCCAATTGGTCTCACATATCTAGGACAATCAACCAGCTCCCAAACATCTTGTATAGCAAATTGGTGAAGCTCATCCTGCATTGCTTCCACCCAACTTGGTTCTTTGAGAGCATCAAAAATCTTCTTGGGTTCTTCCTGTGACAGAAAACAGGCAAACAAACATGCTTGTACAAGAGGGGTATCAACCTTCTTGTGTATATTGGCAATAAATCCACCAAGACTTTGATGTGATCTTCTTGTCTGAACTGGAGCCATAACATCACCAATAATCTGAGATGTGGGGTGATCCTTTGCTGTGGAAGTGAGAACTCCTCCTTCAAAAAGTCTGGTGTCCTCAACTTCACGCTCCATGTTGCCAATATCTTCTTCATCCGACTCTCTTTGATCAACATGAATCTCTTCATGAACATTGGAAGGTCCACCTTGTTCAAAATGGGAAGAGAAAAGCTGTGTAAAGGTGTCACCAAAGTCTGATCCTTGTTTGTCAGCGCTTGGGCTAACAACGCTTGAACTGTTGTTGTCAGCGTCTAAGCCATCAGCGTCTGAATTTGTCTTGTCAGCGCTTGATTTCCCTTTGTCAGCGCCTGAAGAAGTATGCATGTTTGTATTTGGTGGTATTTGAAAACCACCATTATCTTTTCTAGCAGCAGCAGCAGCATAATACTCATCTGTCCATATAGGAAGTGTAACATATTCTTGTGTGGGTGATGATATAACTGCTGGTGGTCCATCCTCCTTAGCAACCTGTATACCTGAAACATTACCAATTCTCTTTTCCAAAACACTTGAAGTTACCTTCACAATGTCTGGATCAGTAACAGGCATATAATTTAAAGCTCTAGATAAAGGTTCTAAGTCAAACAACCAATTTGGACCACTTTCAGGATCACTAGGTTTACTCTCTAAAAACCTAACATGTACTTTCTCAAGTATACGTTTTTCCTTTTTAATGTAAACCCTATATCCTTTGCTCTGCACTGAATAACCCATGAAGTAGCCTTCATCACCTTTTGAGTCAAATTTACCTAGGGCCTCACTAGTTTCTAAAACAACTACATGACATCCAAAAGGCTTGAGAAAGCCAATATTTGGCTTCCTTCCCCAAAGTAACTCATAAGGTGTCTTATTATGTATTTTGTTGACCAATGCCCTATTTTGAACATAACAAGCTGTGTTAACAGCTTCAGCCCAAAAGGCTATAGGAAAGTGGGCATCAGCCAACATGGTTCTGGCTGCTTCAATTAGGGTTCTATTCTTCCTTTCAGCAACCCCATTTTGCTGTGGGGTTCTAGCTATGCTAAACTGCCTAGTAATCCCTTTCTTGGCACAAAAATCATCTAACAACTGATTTCTAAACTCACCCCCATTGTCACTTCTAATAATTTTGACCTCATTACCATTTTTCTTTTCAATCTGGGTAATGAAATTAATTAGACTTTGGGCAGTTTCACTTTTCTTGGCTAAAAAGAAAGTCCATGTAAACCTGGAATAATCATCAGTGATAACAAAACAATATGATTTACCCTTCAAACTTTCTATATTAGTTAGACCAAAGAGATCCATATGCAATAAGTGAAGTGGTTTAGAACTAGAGTGCACCTGTTTAGACCTGAATGAGACCTTGTGCTGCTTGCCCTTAAGACATGCAACACAAGAGTGGTCATTGTGGAAAGCCTTTTCAGGCAAACCATCAACTAAACCAAGCCTCACAAGTCTATTGATATTCTTAAAGTTTATGTGCCCTAATCTCCTGTGCCAAAGATTACTTTCATCTACTAAGGCTTTAGCATACAGACATGACATTTTATTATTTATCTTAATTCCATTAAGATTCACATTATATATGTCTTTATGCCTTGGTGTTCTAAAATCTATGTATTTTTCCTCAGGGAGCTTATAATCTTTGCTTAACACCAAGCACTCAGTATCTGTGAAAAGAACCTTATTTTTGTTATCACACACTTGTGATACACTAAACAAATTATAATCCAGTTCTTTTACCAAGAAGACATTCTCAAACCGTAGGTTGTTGGTGACAAGGGTTCCTTTTCCAGTGATGGTGCCGTAGCCCCCTCCAAAGTATACCTTATCACGATCCTGAATAGGAGTGAAGTTTGTCAGATAGTCTTCCTTTCCTGTCATGTGCCTTGAGCATCCACTATCCCAGTATCCATAATCATTGATCTTCTTCTGAATGCCCTGCACATAAAGAAAACACATTAGTTTTCTTTGGGAACCCAAGCCTTAGAAGACTTGGATTCATTTGGTTGTTCAACAAGAACAGACTTGGTTCTCATAACAACCCCATTTTCATCCCTGTTTGAATGAAATTCCCAGTTAACCCCAATTGGTGTTGACATTGCTTTTGAAATATAATGAAACCTGTTGCATGTCATAGAAACACCAGTAAAATTAGAGTTTTGGTCTTGTTTTGGTCTCCATGTTAAGCTAGTAGAAGCTTTAGACCTATTTCTCTGTGGTTGCAAATACCTAGGTTTGGCAGTGTGTCTGTCAGCGCTGAAATTGTTCTTGTCAGCGCCCCGATTGCCTTTATCAGCGTTGAACCTAGGGTTTGCTACAGGAACCCATTGCCTATTGGACCAAGTGTTTGACTTTTGAAAAGGTCTTAGGCCTTGTGTGTTAGACCCTCTAGAAAAGAATGGGGCTGGTCTAACAACTTGTGAACTTTTGTTCACAAAGGTATTGGGTCTGACAGTGTTTGACCTATTTTGACTTTTGTCAGCGCTGAAATGGTTCCTATCAGCGTTGACATTGGAAGCGTTGACACATTTGTATGCCAAATGTGAGAAGCTACCACATGTGTAACAAGCTTTTCTAGACATAGTCTTAGGTCTAGAAGCAAAGAAGCCTGTTCCTTGGTTACTAACTTGGCTTTTTGGTGACCTAGTATTCCTATACATCTCTGCATACTTAACACTAGGTTTTCTAACAGTTTGTGGGCCAAGGTCAACAGCTTTGCCAGTGGTAGGGTGTGTGATCTTAATAGGTTTAGGATCATTGGACTCCACAATTGGTATCATGTTTGGTGTGGGCTCATTTGGACTTTCACACAACAACCCTCCCTTAACAAACAAGGTGTGGTTAGCTTTCTTCCACTCATCTAGGTCAGTCAGTTTTTGCTTGTATTCCTCAACTGGGGAAGTCACTCTAGGTGTAGGAATGAATTCCTCCTCTTGGCATTCTGGCAAGCCAGTCCAAGATAAATCCTTTGATTGGACACCATAGAAATCCCCAGCTGGTGGTGGAACACCAGTATAATTATTCATCCCAATCCCACTCATATCCTTAGAGTCTCTTTGTTTACTAACACACTCTCCTAGGGATTGTGTGGCCTTATCAAATCTCTGGATTTTAAGACTCACATTATCTTTATTTTTGTTAGCCTCCTCTAACTGAGCTATCAAATCAAGATTAACCCTATTTACTATATCTTGAACATCTTTACTCTGATGTAACTCATGTTTTAAGATATTTATTTGATCCTTTAAATCAAACTCCATTTTCTTATACTCAGCTACTGTCTTTTCTGTTTGGGTAAGAGCAATTTGATAATTAGATACTTTGCATCTTTCAGTACTTGCCTCATCTAATAATTTTACTATCTCTTAATTTAGTTTTTCAGTATTTAAACGACAACCCTTAGAACAGAAACCATCATCATATACCTCATTATCTGATGAAGAGGAGGAGTGTGCCATGAGAGCATATTCAACATGCTCTTCTTTAACTTCAGCAACCAAAGCTCTGTCCTCTTCCTCATCCTTGGCCATCCAGCTCCAGTCCCATTCTCCAACACCATCAATTTGTTGAACAGCAACCATGGCCTTGGGATCTTGGCTCTTAACCATTTGGCTTGAGGGCTTACCAGCATCAGATCTTCTTGGAGATCTACATTCCCTCATGAAGTGCCCCATCCTATGACAGTTGTAGCACTCAACCTTGGACTTGTCAAAGCCAGCAACATCCTTAGCATTAAAGGTCATCTTCTTCTTGAACCTTTTATTGAACCTGTTTGCTCTTAAGCTTACAAGAGCCATAGTCCACTTGATGTCCATCTCTTCCAATTGTTCATCACTTATCTGCTCAAGATCTTCATATGTAATCCTTGAATCACTGGGCAAAGAAGCAATGAATGCACACACAGTATCTAGATCTAAACCAGCAGGTTTAAGTCTATCAGCGCCAAAGTTGTGTGTGTCAGCGCTTGAGTATAAAGCGTTGACAGGATATGATCCAGCGCTGACAGACTGACATCCAGCGCTGACACCTTGAGATCCAGTGGCTGGATGTCCATAGAAGTTCATGGAATCAAATTGGCCTTCACTTTATGAGAAGAAGGCCATGTTACTACTGGAAGATTTATTATCACTATCCAATTGCCATTCATTCTCCAACAGTCTTAGTTTGTTGAAGATGTCATCAAACCTGGAGGTCTTGTGGGTATTATTGACAAGAATGGATCTTGTCTCAATCTTCCATACATCACCAAGGCTTTTGAGAAAAGTAGCATTCAATTCAGGGTCATCAATCTGTGTTCCCATGAAGGAAAGTTGACTTGTGATGTCAAGAAGTCTACTTCTCACACTGCTGAGATTTTCATTGGGTTGAGCTTTAAAGACAGCATACTCATGCAAGAGTTGCTTCTTCTTTTCTTCTTTTGTGTCAGCATTGCCACCATGTGCTACTTCAAGAGCTTCCCAAAGCTCTTTTGCAGACTCAAAGCGTTTGTACTTGTGCTGATTCTCATGACCTAGGGCGTGTTTCATGATGTTCAAGATTTTCATGTCCACCCTCTTCTTGGCTATATCTTCAACAGCTACAGCTCTCCCATCTCCAGGGTTTTACTTCTTATCAGCTTCAGGACAATTAGGAACAGCTGTCCTTGTGGCAATTGCAGCAGCAATCTTTGCTGCTTTGTCGAATGTGTTCCCATATTCGACAATCTCCCAAAGAGTGTAGTCATGAATAGCTATATATTGCTCAAAATTTGACTTCCAAAGCTCAAAGTTCCTGGCATCAAACATGGGAATTTTGATACTAGGATTTGAGGAGTTGTTTTGTAGCAAAGCAGCAGGTTGATCTGTGCCAGACATGGTGTTTTTAAGGTTTTGAGAATTTTAGGGTTTTTAGGGTTTTTGGTGTTTTAGAGTTCTTGCGTTACTTAAAGATCAAAAGTTTCTCAACAAGCTCTGATACCACTTGTTGATCCCAAACTTAGATCGATTAAGCTTTGTGTATACGAGATTAGATCAAGTACTACACGTAGAGAAACCTTTGCTTATGAATAAAGTAACAAAGTGTTATGCGGAATTAACACTTGATCTAAAACACAAAGATGTTAAACAAACTTTCACTTGTATTAGAATGATCGTAATTGATTACAATGAAAGAGGTTTAACTTGCGAATACTTATGAAAACTGATATCAAACATTAACCTAAAAGACCTTCTTTTATAGATTAAGAAGTCTTGTACAATAAGCTACGAATCAACTATTCTAGGTAAAGATAATAATAGAAAATACAATGTCGTGCTTATCTTTACCATACATAAATAAAGAAACAAATAAACAAAAGATTCGTATGAAGATATTCCATCAGTGTCAATCTTCAAGGCTGTCAGCGTTGACTTCTTCAATGTCAACGCTTGGTTGTCAGCGTCCAATGTCATCCTATCAGCGTTGACATTCTTCTTATCAGCGTCGAGTGAACTGACCCATATTTTATTCCCAACAGTGCTACCTAGGGTTCCGAGACTATCCGGGCCGCACATGTCGATCCCGTCACTCAGATTGCCCCAACCGCCTCCGAACTAGCAAGAAACAACATGTAAGACTCCATCCTAATATGTAAGAGTGACAAATTTCCTTGTAAGCAATACTTAATATATTTTCCAATACTTGTTGCACAGGAACGACCAGACCGGTGCCGCGCCTCCTTCTGACACCCAAATTGATAAGGGGAAAGGAACAAAAGTGGAAAGAAACCCCACGGCCCCCACAAAGTCCGGCCCTGTATTTGAAGAAGGTTCACCCACAGCCTCCCAAGACCTCCCAGCGTCCGGCCCCCCTCAACCGTTCAATCCTGTATGGAATATCACAACGGCATCACGAATGAGGGACGCCGATGAGTGCCGGGAGTACCTCAACAATTGCATACCACCAGGCTTAGTGCGAGAGGTAAATGCGCTCAGCCATGCAGACTTGGCGGATGAGTATAACGGTGCCTTGGTACACCAAATGGCGATGGGTACCTCGATGAGGGTAAGGTTTGAAGCCGCACTTGGGCATGTTGAATCTCTCAAGAGGAAGGTAGGACGGAGGGAGAAGATAATCGTGGATAATGAAGCTCAAATTGCAGACCTCCAATCCCAACTGGCCAGCGCCGAGGCGACCATAAAAAAGCAGTCGGCCCGCGCGAATGAATACGACCAACAAGTGGCCAATCTTGAGTCACAACTAAATGCTGCAACTACCAAGGTACATATCCGTGCCGCACCACCCATATTCTAAAATAAATATATTCTAACACTTTATTTCTTATAGGTAGCCACGGCGGAAGCTTCTGCCCAGTCGTACTCCAGCCAGGTAGATGTGCTTAACAAGAAACTAGAAGACGCGCACCTGGCCGTCCAAAGCATGGAGAAGGTACAAGGGGAACTTGCTGATGAGAGGGCTGTCACCCAAGAGCTGAAAGAGGCATTTGCCCAAAAAGAGTTGATGATTGATGCCCTCACCGCTGAGCGTGACAATGTGCTATGCCCCCAACTGCTAACAGCTATTGCCGGCCGTAGGTGGATGGTCGGGCATGGGGCACGCCTGGCCGTCATGAAGGTCTTAGAGGCCCCGGAATTTGTGCAACAATTCGCAAGCCTTGTGTCCGATGGTATTGACCACGGACGACACGAGGGAATGGTTGAGGCCGTTGATCTAATCAAGAAAGGGAAAAACGTTACCACTCATGCCTTCTTTAATCCTGAAGCCGCTACCAAGATGACTGCTTCTATGGCCGCGATGCGAGATCTGCACTATCCATTCTTGGATGAGCTGGAGGCCACCAAAGATGCATCAAATATGGAGATTATGGAAAGTCTAAGTCTTAGTGCGTTCTCCCAAGGTGAGGGTCACTCCCGTGCTTTCTTTACTCCATCGCCCAGCCACCTGACGCTCCCCATATACGAGGACGTAACCAGGATCGTGCTTGAAGAAGAACCCTTAAGTGTAGTGCTGGAGAGGAGTGCGGCTCAAGCCCAGAAGCGGAAAGAAAGTGATGAGTGGTTGTCGTGTCTGGTCGAAGACAAGTGGAAATGGGTAAGTTTTTCCCCCCTATGTAGGATGCTCCTACTTTATGATCCCTTTCAGACACTTTGGTTTGTAACCTCTGAATATTTATTGTTTCTATTCGTCCGTGCATGTACACGGCTAACAACATTTGTATTTTGTATATAAGTCCGTGAGTGACCACGGCAATTTTGTTATCTATTTTGGAAACTTGTGTATTTTGACTGTGTTTAAATATTGTACCACAATACTGCATGATATATCACGTCTTACACACAAAGAAAGAAAATACATACAAGTCTATAATTTACTAGACATGCGACGTGCGTCTTTACAATGCGAAGCACTGTGCGACTACGGCATATGAGACTTACCCCAACGTCTTGTGAGTAAGGTGTCTAGTAAGGATACATGATCCGTGCGGCTGGGGTTGCATCCCTCTTACGCGGCAAGTTGAATTAGTAGGTTCACTTAATCCTCTTACCCCGCCTGGAGGCGTATAGTACATGTACAGTAATTTGAAAGAATGCATATGAATGAAACATGACATATTATAATATAAGTAAAACTCATACGACTAACAAAAAAAATCTAAAAAATGATTTGCACGAAACAGGCCATGGAGCTAGCTAGGCACCACGGCATTTTATTAGAACGTTTACACTTTTGTTTGAACAATGATGACAAGTCCTAAAAAACAAGAAAGGAATCTAAACAAACATAAGAAAAACAAAACAGATAAACCGCATGGTTCTTTATTAAGACCGCACATAGCGAAGTACCCATGCGGAAGCCGTAGCTTTCATAGATAGCACCTTTTGAGATTGGAAATGTTCCACGTGCGCTCTAGGTCGCGGCCATCCATGTCACGTAACTTGTACGCGCCTCGTCCCAAGGCTTCAGTGACTTCATACGGTCCTTCCCATTTAGGGCCCAGCTTTCCTGTATTCTCCGCTCGACTTGCTTCGTTAGCACGATAGACGTAGTCTCTCGGTCGAAAAGAAACACCCTTGACCTTGGCGTCATAATAAGCCTTCATCTTAGCCTTGGACTTAGCCTCATTGATGGCTGCTATCTCCCTTTTTTCTTCCAACAGATCCAGGTTGATTCGCAGTTGTTCATCATTCGTGACGACATTAACCTCCGCCATGCGGATGGTAGGCATTCCTATTTCTGCTGGTATAACAGCTTCAGTGCCGTAAGCCAATGCAAATGGAGTATCTCCGTTGGCTGTTTTGATCATGGTTCTATGCGCCCATAGCACATGTGATAACTCATCAACCCATTTGCCACTTCGTTCATCCAGACGCGCCTTGATGCCATTCCCCAAGCTTCTATTTGCCCGTTTGACAAGGCCATTTGTCTGCGGATGCTTAACAGATGCGAAGCGCCGCTTGATGTTCAATGATGCACACCAATCTTTGAATGGGTTGTCAGTGAACTGCTTGCCGTTGTCCGAGATGATTTCTCCCGGTAGACCAAAACGGCACACAATATGTTCCCAAACAAACTTCTTAACTTGTTTGCCTGTGATAGACTTGACTGCCTTGGCCTCTATCCATCGTGTGAAGTAGTCCATCGCAACAATCAAGAATTTAACTCCCCCCGCAGGTACAGGAAATGGTCCTGCAATGTCAATTCCCCACTTGTAGAATGGCCATGGGGACGTGATAGGTGTAAGCTCCTGTTGCGGGTGCCGCGGCACTGGCCTATGCACTTGGCAATCACTACACTTGCGAATCATGTCGCGCGCGTCTCTGTGCATGGTAGGCCAATAATATCCTGTTCGTAAGGCTCTAGCTACCACGGATCGTGGACCTGCATGCATGCCGCACAACCCTTCGTGTATGTCACTGATTACGTAAGCGGCCTGACGTGGTCCAACACGCCGCAGCCACGGCTGCAAGAAAGAGCGCTTGTAAAGGATGCCTTCTCGAAGTTAGAAATGCTGCGACTTCCTTCTGATGGGCCGTGCTGCTTTTTCCTCGTCTGGAAGGGTCTCACTAGTCAAATAGTTGATGATTGGGGTCATCCATGTAGGTCCATCCTCCTCAACTATAGCAACAACCTCTCCTTCCGTTATAGATTTCTCCTTGAGTATTCCACCAAGACTTGTTTAGACAAGTGAGCGAAGCTTGTGGATGCGATCTTGCTAAGAGCGTCCGCCTTCTTGTTCTCGCCCTTTGGCACCTGTTTGATGGAAAACTTACTGAAAAACGCGATTAGCGACTTGACTTTTTCCAAGTACCTGACCATGTTGTCCTCCTTAGCCACATATCCACCTAGAATATGGTTCGCGACAAGCCGTGAGTCCACGTAGGCCTCAAGGTTGCGGACTCCCATTCTAGCGGCGATTTTCAAACCCGCAATTAATGCCTCATATTCCGCTTCGTTGTTGGTGGCCGTGAACTCAAAACGGAGGGCATACGTGAATTCCATTCCTTCCGGATTTGTGAGAATGAGACCAGCTCTGGATCCGTCCGTACACGAGGATCCGTCCGTGAACAACACCCATGGTTCTGTTGGAGTCTCGTCTTGCTTAACGATTGGCCCTTCCTCATCCGGCTTTTCGATTAAGAAATCCGCCAAGATCTGGCCTTTCACAGCCGTCCTTGGCCTGTAAGATATATTGTGCTCCCCCAATAAGATGCTCCATTTCTGTAGCCTCCCTGCCACGTCCGGTCTAGAAATAACCTGCTTGATTGGCTGATCCGTAATGACTACAATTGGGTGCGCCTGAAAGTACCGGCGCAGCCGCTTTGTAGCAAACACTAGTGCTAACACCAATTTTTCCATGGAGGAATAATTCAGCTCCGGCCCTTATAGTGTTCTACTTATAAAGTAGACCGGAGTTTGCACTGTATCTCTATCCGTCATAAGTACCGCGTTTATTACGCCATGAGTGGCTGAGAGATACATAATGAGTTCCTCCTTTGGCCGGGGAGCTACTAGCATAGGGAGGGATGCAAGATGCTGCTTGAGTTGGCCGAAGGCTTCCTCGGCTTCCTTCGTCCATCGGAAGTCTCCCTTTCTATAGCACTTCTTGAGTGTCTTAAATAGGGGTAATGACTTCTCTGCGGATTTAGATAAGAACCTATTCAGCCCGGCTAGCTTCCCATTTAAGGATTGTACCTCCTTCCGTGTCTGAGGGGACGGCAGTTGTATCACTGCGTCCCTCTTCTCTGGGCAAGGTTTGATGCCGTTTGGATCAATCAAATATCCAAGGAACATTCCCTTTGTTGCCCCAAACGTACATTTCTTTGGATTTAACTTCATGTTAATCCTTCTCAGCGTGTCGAATGTCTCTTGAACATCCCGGAGAAGTGCCTCCTCCGTGTGAATTTTTATCACCAAGTCATCAACGTAGACTTCCAAGTTGCGGCCTATCTGTAATTCAAAAGCTTTGTCCACCAACCGCTGATATGTAGCATCGGCGTTCTTCAGTCCAAACGGCATTTTTGTATAGCAATATACGCCCTGGCTCGTATGGAACGCCGTTTTTTCTGCATCCTCCTCCGCCATCTGGATTTGGTGATACCCTTTATATGCGTCCAAGAAGCATTTGAAAGGATACCCACATAGGGACTCCACCTTCCAGTCGATTTCCGGTAACGGGTAACAGTCCTGTGGGCAGGCCTTGTTTAGATCCGTAAAATCCACACACATGCGCCAACTTTCGTCATGTTTCTTGACCATGACCGGATTGGATAACCACTCGTGGTAGTATACCTCGCGCATAATGCCTGCATCCACTAGTTTCCGTACTTCCTCCAATATCACTTGGCTGCGCTCAGGCGCCTGGCCGCGCTTCTTTTGCTTGATGGGTTGGTACCCTTGGTGGATCTGGAGCTTGTGCTCTGCTATCGCACGTGGCACGCCTGTCATATGCTTTGGCTCCCATGCGAATATATCTAGGTTTGCACTTAAAAGAGAGCACATGGCCCTTTTGCCGCTATCCGAGAGCGCCCCTCCTATGGATACCTCCTGTTCCGGATAGTCAGGGTGAATGGCTACCTTCCAATTGGGAGGTGGTGATCCATCCTTGGGTGGAACAGGTAGAGCCGGTGTTGTCATGGTGTGACACTCGGATGCCGGTACGATTGTGTTGTAAATGGTAACAATTCCCCCCTCAACGGGGAATTTGATCATTCCGTGCGCCGTAGAGGGTACCGCCCGTATAGCCAAAATGCCTGGTCTGCCTATGATCACATTGTACGGAGAGTGTGAGCGTATCACCATGAAGTTCATCCACGCCGTAGTGGAATGTTCCTCATTCCCAATGGTTACAAGCAAACGTAATTCCCCTATTGGCCAGATAGTGTCTCCACTAAAGCCAGTAAGCGGCGACGTGGCCGGTACTAATTGGCTTCTTATTTCTGGGCATAACTGCACGAAATAGTGTTCATACAGTACCTCTGCTGACGATCCTCCATCCACATACATGCGACGAACGTTGTGTGTTCCAATGCTTATCTCAGTAGTGAGAGGCGCATCGATCACGTCGCTTGCTGTGATGAGAGGGAATGAGATTTCCCTGCCGCGTGAAAATTTTGGCCAATTTTCTGCCTCGTGCGGTGCTGTCTGGATTGGATCATGTATATAGTCGAAGGTTTGTCCTTTTGGGGATCCTTCTTATCATACTTCTTGTTGTTGTCTTTTCCATCCTTCCAATCCTTAACTAGGTGCTTGAGTTTACCTGATTTGATCAGTGACTCAATATGCTTCTTGAGCTGGATACACTCCTCCGTACCGTGGCCTTTGTCATTATGGAACTCGCAGAAGCGATTTCCTTGCCGACGTTCCGGCGGAGTGGTCATTGGGGGAGGCCTTGGAAAGTTCGCCCCTTCCGTCAGCAAGATCTCCCGGTAGGACATCTTTAGGGGGTTGAACTTATCGTCCGACCGTCCTCCTTTGCTTTGGCTCTTATAGTCTGAGCCCTTGTTATTGTTCTGATTACCTTGACCGCCCGACTGTCTCCGGGACTGGTCATTTAACCGATACACATTTCCTCGGGATGGGTAGGCCGCGGCAACAGCTGTTTCTCCTTCTATGAAATTTCTGACCCTTTCCATGAGGTCATCATATCTCTCTGGACGCTTGTCATTGAGGCGCCTGATCAACTCTCTGTCTGTTATGGCGTGCATGTAGTCAGAGATTTTTAGGAGCTCCGGCATTGTTCTTGTGCGCGTGCACTCGTCATTGAAGCGTTCAGTGAAGGCTTCTGTGGACTCCCCCCGCCGTTGTTTGACAGTTGCCAATGAGACCGGATCCCTATTATACTTCTTCCTCTGAGTATAATTGTTCTCAAACGCAGTGCGTAGCTCCGTGAAACTATCAATGCTCCGTGGAGGGAGTGCCTCGAACCAGTCACGGGCATTTCCGATCAAGGTTGAATTGAACATTTGGCACCATATAGGCATGGGCCATCGCTCAATTTTAGCCTGCGTATCAAATATTTTAAGGTGATCCACCGGATCACCGGACCCATCATAGGTCTTGATACACGCCAGCATGCGACGTTTGGTGTCCTCTGAATAGTTCCGTATGCGGAGGGTGAACGGGTCTTCCCTGGGATCCGCCCATGGCCGGGTGAGCCTAGGGTCATCCCATGGTTCACACCATGGACGCGAAAGATCCTCCGCTTCCGCATCTCGATAGTAAGGGCCACCATAATACTCATCATTGTTTGGTGGTGGTGGAGGAGTGCGCCTAGGCCGGCGACGCTTAGGCGGGTGGTCATCTGAGTCCTCTCCTGACGGGTCCGGGGACGGCGGTGGCGCCCCATCCTTTGAGTAGGGACCAGTTTTTTGGGACGAACCAGGAGCCTTTTTCCCAATGTTCATCCTGTCCCACACGCTCGGGCGACGTGCGGTTCTGGCCAGCTCTCGATCTGGTCGCTCAGGTGAGCCATCCGACTTTTCTCCCTCTCGAGACTGCATTAATTCCTGTATGAGGCGATCTCCTATGCGCTCAAACACATTCCGGGGTTGAGGGGTTTCCTCAAAGGTGCCCTGTTCCTGAGGCCGAGCTCTCCTTTTCCTCTGATTTTGGGAGGAGGTGATTGGTCCGGTTTCACCAAAGTTGAGTCTGGATTGGAGGTTCCTCCCCAGATTCAACCTTGATGTGATTCCCGGGATGATCCTATCGAAGTTCTGCGTGAGAACTCGAGTAAGATCCTCCTCGCTGAGTGGTAGGACTTCCACTTCTTCCTCCGTCGAGGGTCTGCGCGGCTCCTTGTTAGGAGGGTTTGGCGCACTCCGTGGGTCAGGTTTATCCAGGGTTGAAGTAGGTGGGGGTGTTATGGAGATCGTGCTCGTCACCCCCACGGACTGAAAACTGCCACGGTTACCAGGCCCGCCTGCGAGGCGGCTAGGTGATTGATTGGGGATGAGAATCCCTTCCCCTTGGGACTTCCGATTCCCGGGATTCGCATTCCTGGGGTTAGCTTGCGGATGCCCCTTCGTCATTGGAAATTCGAGATGAGGTTTTGTTCTAGCTTAGTGTAAGGGCCCCACGGATGGCGCCAACTTGTTGATGCAAAAGTTGGTTGATCCTTGCTAGACCCGAATTAGACTTAATTCGGGTTGGCTGGGCTCCGGCTCCTGCACCAAGTGAATCGTTTGGTTGGGATCCTGCACAATAAACAGCACGCGTTAGGCTTACCGTGGGAGTGTTTCCCATGATTAGACTCCGGCGTGAGAGTAAGTAATCGATTTAGGGTTTATGTCAGTTGAGAGTATAAGTCGTAATACCTTTGTGGAACCCTTGAGGGTTCCTTTTATAGGCAGTGAAACCCTAATGGGCTTTCACTGATGCTTCGGCCCCAAGGAAGAGATAACTACCAGAATTTAGAATGATTGTTATCTTCTAATTCTGGTAGTGAATATCCTCCTCCATTGGGATAAAGATATTCCTAGACAGAATATTATTCTGTCTAACCCTACGTCGGCCGCACCGGGCCATGGGCCGCACACATGTGTGCGGTTACTGTTCATCCAAGCCCATAAGCCTGAATGACATTATTCCACCCATCTGTGATGGGCCGGATACGGGTAGTACCCATGGGCCGGGTTCATGACCCGGCTGGGGACTATACGTCACCAGGTAGAAAGAACAAGATAGGGGCGAAATTTATCAAAAGCATATACAACAGCTAAAAGCTCTTTTTCGGTTGTAATGTAATGCAATTGAGCCCCCGTCATTGTCTTGCTAGCTTAATGGATTGGTTGGAAATGTTTGTTTATTCCTTGTCCCAAAACAGCTCCAATAGCAAAGTCGCTAGCATCACACATCAATTCAAAAGGTAACTCCAATTAGGGGTGACTAAGACAGGTGCCTTAGTTAATTTATCCTTAAGAAGATTGAAAGATTCGATACACTCTTTATAAAAGATAAAAGGATTATGTTTTTCCAAGAGGTGGGTCATCGGGCAAGCGATCTTAGAAAAATCTTGAATTAATCGACAATAGAAACCCGCATGACCAAGAAAACTTCTCACACCCTTCACGGTTGAAGGAGGAGGTAGTTTAGCAATAACATCGACTTTAGCACGATCTACTTCAAGACCGGCTTTGGAAATTTTGTGTCCAAGAACAATGCCTTCTTTTACCACGAAATGGAATTTTTCCCAATTTAGAACAAGACGAGTGTCTTCGCACCGTTTGAGCATACGTTCTAAATTGGCAATGCAAGCAGTGAAAGAGTCGCCAAAGATCGAGAAATCATCCATGAAGACTTCCATAGTTTGTTCAACCATGTCATGGAATATAGCCAACATACACCTTTGGAAAGTCCCGGGAGCATTGCATAAGCTAAAAGGCATTCTTTTGTAAGCAAAGGTTCCGTAAGCACAAGTGAATGTGGTTTTCTCTTGATCTTTAGGATCAATGGGTATTTGAAAATATCCCGAGAAACCGTCTAAAAAGCAATAGTATTCGTTACGCGCAAGACGTTCTAGCATTTGATCCATAAAAGGAAGAGGAAAATGATCCTTTCTCGTAGCATCATTGAGTTTGAGATAGTCAATACAAACTCTCCACCCCGTTACGAGACGAGTAGGAATTAACTCGTTGTTTTCATTGGGAACAACGGTAATTCCGCCTTTCTTAGGCACACAATGGACCAGACTAACCCATGGTGAATCTGATATAGGGTAAATCATTCCCGCATCAAGAAGTTTGATAACCTCTTTTTTGATTACGTCATGAATTTTAGGATTAACCCTTCGTTGATTTTGAACCGCGGGTTTGAAATCGTCCTCCATAAGAATTTTATGAGTGCAAAAGGTAGGATCAATTACGCGGATGTCGGAAATTTTCCATGCTATTGCTTGCTTGTGCTTCTTTAGAACTTCGATGAGACGTATTTTCTCATCGGTTTTTAAGTCCTTAGCAATGATAACCGGAAGTTGATCATCGCTCTCTAAGAAAGCATATTCGAGATGAGGAGGTAAGTCCTTAAGCTCGAGAGTAGTAGGCTCCTCAATAGATGGTGTGACTAACGATAGATCATCATTAGTTACTTCTTTAGGAGAAGGAGGAGAGATGGAATCTTCATTAAGAAGTTTCTCAAGGGTACGAATGTCTTCTTCCCAATCGGTAGGAGAATCATCAAATTTTAGATCAATATTCCCTAAGCTTGCTTCAAATTCATCTAAAAGGAAGTCACTTTCTCCAAAAGGAGTCAATGAAGGAGCAATAGAGGCAACGGTATCAACATTGGGTAGATAAGAGAGACTACTTTTACATGCGTCATTGAAATGTTCTTCACAAGCCTCATCAAGAACGTCAATGAAATTAACGCTCTCGTGATCATAAGGTTACTTAGAAATTTTACCCATGTTAAAGACGATTTTATCGTCACCAACTCTCATGATTAATTCGCCCGCGGCTACATCAATAAGAGTGCGATCAGTCCTCAAAAATGGACGTCTAATGATTAATGGAACACAAGGATCCATCTCGTAGTCAACGACAACTAAATCCGCCGGGAAGGTGAATTTGTCGACACCGATAAAGACGTCTTCGGCTATCCCCACCGGATAAGCAACCGTACGGTTAGCTAATTCCAATGTCACTCGCGTGGGAGCTAGCTCGGGGAGAGACAATTGTTTCCATACCGAGAGTGGCATGAGATTAATACTAGCACCTAGATCGGCTAGGGCCATACAATTCTCTACCCCGGGAAAGTTTCAAGGAATGAGAAAGCGACCCGGATCACCAAGTTTGGTTGGTAATTTCCTTAAGAGGACCGCGGAGCAATTCTCATTAAGTTGGGTTTGAGAAATATCAAGAAGTTTTTCCTTGTCACTTAGAAGATCTTTAAACATTTTAGCATATTTAGGCATGTGAGCGAGCACCTCGGCAAAGGAGATGTTGAAATTCAATTATTTAAACATTTTAAAAAAGTTTGAAACTTGAATATCATCCTTGTTCTTCAACTTCTCTTTCCTCAACCTTGAAGGATAAGGTATGTCGGGTTGAGAGGAAGGCTTTGGAATAGATTGGTCACTCACATCCTTTGGTGGTGGAGGGGTGGGGTTGGAAGGTGAAGGAAATGGTGAAGGTTGCACGTTATCCTTTGTCACAATCACCGGAGTAGGTTTAGGATTATCGGGTTCCTTATAGCCTTTTCCACTTCGGGTGATGATTGCTTTCATCTCCCCTCTTGGATTAGCCACGGTGTTACTCGGAAGAGAACCCGAAGCAGAGGGTTGATTACTTGGGAAGAAACTAGCCATCATATCCCTTAAGTCATTTGTTTGAGTGCTTAAAGAGGTTCGCATGTCATTCCTAAGCTCGGCTTATAGATCATTCCCTTGTTTAGCCATGTCACCTTTCAAGTTAATAATCTGGCTTTGAAGATTCTTCACCAACGCGTCATTGGTCCGCATGTAAGTTTCGACCTCTTGATTAAATACTGTGGGTTGGTTAGAAGGAGGAACTTGGTAAGCGGGTGGTTGATATGTGGAAGGTTGGTAAACTTGATTATTTCCTTGAGGTGGATATGGGTTTCTTTGGGTTTGATAGGATCTCGAGGTTGGCTTTGATTGTTTCTATTGAAGTTGTTTTGGTTTTGAAGAGGAAAACCGGGTGGTGAGATAAAGTTGTTTGAACGATAACTTAGCAAATTGCGGTCACCTTAAGGTCGTGCTTGATAGCCTCCCGTGGAAAAGTTACCATTAGCCGCATACACGTTTTCCGGATTGGCATAAGTATAAGGACAATCGGTGTATGAATGAGGACCGCCGCAAGTCTCACAAGAAAGTGCCACAGCTTTAACTTGTTGAAATTGGTTCGTAGCCATGGTTAAGAAATTTTTATTCATTTCGGCTATTTGGCGGGTGAGTTCGGTTAACTCGGGGTTGGATGAAATAGAAGAAACATCGACTCTCGGGTTATTTCTGGAGGATGCGGATGAATCACATTTTTTTTATGAGTGGTCATGTTCTCTATAAGTTCTCTAAACTCCTCGGGTCTTCTTTTCATGAATGTACCACCGGCGGCATTAATCGTATCGCGATCACGAAAAGTCAAACCGTTGTAGAAAGTATCAATTAACGTGACGGGGAGCATATTATGGTTAGGACAACGATCGATCAAGACATTATAACGTTCCCAAGCATCGAAAAGTTACTCATCGGATTCTTGAGTAAAACCACTAATTTGATTACGAAGGCTCGTTACCGTGGATGGTGGAAAGTAGCGTGACACAAATCTTTGAGTCATCTCGTCCCATGTATGAATTGAGTTTTTAGGAAGATGATCAAACCATTTTTCGGCATGGTGGGATAAAGTGTGTGGAAAAAGATGAAGGCGAAGAAAATCCATGGTAAGACCGGGTAATTTCATGCTCTGAGTGACGGTTATGAAATCGAGGTGTTTGTTGGCATCATCATCCGGTAGTCCGCGAAAAGGGAAAGCGTTTTGAACTTGTTGGATCATGTGATTCTTCAACGAAAATTCGAGAGCCGTGATTTGCATCGGCGCAATCGGTCCTCCACGTCCATTCATAGTAGGTTGGCATAGATCCTCCATCGTACGAAGGTCGGGTTGAGGGTTGTTATTATTCACACCGGGGTGCGGTGGATTGTTATTATGATGCACACCGGCCATATCTAGGTCTTCACGAGTCTCGGGCTCAAGATTAGACGAAGATCGAGTACGCATACACTAAAAAGAAAATGCAACAAAATATTTTTGATTTTTTAGCGTTTTTTAGTTTTTCGGATTTTTTGAAAATTTTATATTTTTTTAGGATATTTGAAATTTCTATGCGTTGAAAATAACGTTCCCAAGAGAACGGATCCCAAAATCCAATTTTTCTCACAAAAAACCGTTAACCTTTACGAAAAGAGCCGGCAGCGGCGCCATTTTAATAACCGATTTTATTAGTGAAAAAGTTCTCGTATGTCTAATCGAATTGATCACTGTTTAAAGTGGAATTATCGTCTTTGGTGAATATAAGAAAAGGTTTGTCGTTGTTTATAACTAATTAAAGATAAAAATAAAAGCTTGGAAAGTAAATGACAAAATAATAAAAATCAAATTAAAGACTTAAGCGAAATATAAAGGAAAATAAACTAATTAAAAGTAAATTTAAAACTTATTTAAAACTTGATAAAATGTAAACTTGAAAATAAGACACTTTAAAAATAAGCTAAGATAAGACAAGTTAAAATAAAGCTTAAGAAAAATTGGCGGGAAAAGAAAATTCGAAGTTTAAATTGGAACGAAAACGATACAATTCCTCAATGCTAAAAGGGGGACAATTTCGCAAAATTAGTGATAATTCCGCAATGCCTAAAGATATTAATTCCGCAATATTTGAGAATATAATTCCGCAATAATGGAAAATGAATTAATTCCGCAATAATGGAAATAGGTATGATTCCGCAATCATCAAAACAAACAATTCCGCAATATGAAAATTGTTTCAATTCTGCAATACCACAAGATGATTCGATTTCGCAATACTGGACACAACTCCGCAAAGATGAAAACAATATGATTTCGCAATACGGGTAAAACACAATTCCGCAATGATGAAAATCAATATGATTTCGCAATACGCAATAAGATACAATTCCGCAATATTAAAAATATTGCGGAATTATGGCAGCTTTTACGAAAAAGGTGGATCTCGGGAAAGGACGAATTTGGCACTATATTTCGCAACTTTTTAAGGAGATTGAGCCAATAAAAACACCAAGAAGCTAACCACGAATTCTAGGGGAATGATACAACTTGTAAAACCTTAACACGCGAACCAATAAACACGAAAATAAAAGATCTTTATTAAACGTGTAGAAAAGATGACGAAATAGATGAAGAACACGAAATCGTAACGAACAAAGATGATGAAAAAGATGAAGATTAAACAAAGATTAAACTTAAAAAGGAAAGATTAGATTAGATTAAAGAAAGAAAGAAAGAAAACAAAGATAAAGTTTTTCCTAGTGAGAGAAAGTAAACACTTTCTCTCTCTAAAACTTAAAAACTAAAAATTAACTAAAACTCTAACACCTCCTAATGAAGCATTAGGAGGGTATTTATAGTAGAAGGGGAGGTGGTATTGATTTTTCCTTCTTTTTCTTGTCTTCTCGTCTTTTAATTAAATTTGACGTTCTCCACTTTGGCTCGGGATTTGTCGAGTGATAAAATGAACTCGTCTTCTAATTTTCTTCTTTTAGTAGACTTGGTTCTTCGAATTCGTTAAACTTCCGTATTTAGTCTTTTTCTTCGATAAATCTTCAGAATAGGCTTTTGACTTCCGTTCTTCTTGAACTTTTGATCTTTTGACTTTGTCTTTTGTCTTTTTCTTCGATAAAAGCCAGTGAAAGCCCGTGTTTTCTTCCTTTTTCATCTTTTGGTCCTAAAACACAACAAAAACACAAACCACGCATAACTCCGACAGTTACGACATAAAATACACGGTATGGTCTTGTTTTTATTATAATTAAGTGGTAAAAGGATGGGTGTTTTCACACCTATCACGAACCAAACCTTTTGATTAGAGAAGCCTCAAGGAACGAAAACGATCACATAAAGTTAAAGCTTTCGATGACTTTAAAACGTTGGCGGAACACCAAAACGATTAGGAGGGTTCAATAATTCAAAACCAAGAAAATATATATGATACGTAGATTAATACTTTGGTTGGCAAACCCTTAATCGGCCTTCACTTTCTAAGTACGCGCAAGAAAGCGGAGGAAACGAGGCGGCGCGAAGCACTTCAGAGCCTTTTTTCTTTAGGTCGTGAAATACAACCGCCTTATACCCACCTTATAGTTTGTACTTGTCGAGATTAAGCTTCTTAAAATTATTTATCTATTTTTCCTTTTCTTTGTTTGAATTCGATACACTCACTAACAACCGGAACGCCCGCTAATGAGGTGTGATTTCTCGCGTATTTGGAGATACTTTGTATTTATTGTGATACAAATACAATATATTAATAATATTCACAAAAAAACGAACAACGATAATACGTGTGATTAGAGTGCTAATCACACAAATACTATTTATGGTTAATATCAAAAAAAATTCTAAATTTAAACACAACACGCCTCCCCGGCAGCGGCGCCAAAATGATAGTAGTAAAAATACGCTATTTTAGGAAAAAGGCGTAAAAGCGGTAAGTATTAAGTGTACGTTTAGGAAAACGTAAAACACTTATGACCCAAGCTATGAGTTCGTTCACCAAGGAGGATTAATGTGCGTATTAAACTTGTAGTATTTGAGATTAATATTGATGAGATGAAAAGGGAAATAAAAAAATGACGGGTTACGATTAATTTTAAACTATGACGAATAATAACGTAAAACGTGACGAATATAAAAATTTTAACTAAAAAATAATTAAAAATCAAAAATAAATCCAAAATAATATAACTAAGAATAAAAATTTAATAAAAATATTTTAAAACTTATTTTCAATCTAATATTCAATTTTAAATGCTATTAAAAGCCTTAAAATTAAATAAAATCAAAAATAAACCCAAAATATTATTTTATCAAATAAGAATCTTACTTATATTATATTATATCTATAAAGTATTTTTTTAACTTTTTTATCTGATAAATTCTATTTTTACATGGCTAAAAACTATTAAAATATTAAAATAATCCTAAAAATTAATTAAATAATGACAAAAATATAAAAACTTTTCTAAAAATCCTAAATTAATTATATTAACTGAGAAAAATGGAAATTACAACTAAAAGTGATTTTGAAGCTAATAAGACAAAAACAGTTGACCAAGATGTTGAC
Organism: Glebionis coronaria; assembly: GCA_025667525.1. Lineage (NCBI taxonomy): Eukaryota > Viridiplantae > Streptophyta > Magnoliopsida > Asterales > Asteraceae > Glebionis > Glebionis coronaria. The sequence goes on along the minus strand of CM046877.1, from coordinate 285,412,861 downwards.
TTGTTTGTTTTTATATGCTAGTAGTGACTAGCTTTTGCTGGTCAGTGGGAACAGGGGTTCCCACTGCTTGTTACACTGAGTGAAAAATGCCCAATTTGAGCTTTGTTTCTTGGATTCTTTGGAAAATGGGGGCACCCCTACAACCAGTGGGGTTGTAGGAAGTCAAGTGAACAAAAATATAGCAAATCCAAACACCAATGCAAGCACAAATGACCAATATTCAGCAAATCTAAGCAAGAAAAAGGGGGTATGTGGCTTGCTGTGTAAACAGTGAGCTTCTATAGCTAATTTAGGCCACCCGAATTCCTATCAATAATAAAAATAAAAAACTATATACAACAACAAATAAAAGAAAAAGAAAGAAAGTGCACAAAAATTAGATATCAGATACTGTATGCTTAAAACACCATATGAACTATATGTAAACAAAAAATTACCACTCAAAGCTCAAAATTTAACCCTAATCTCTTGCTGATATAGATGGTAGGCAGAAAGTTGATGTATTAGCTTAGTCTGCTGATATACTTGACCACAATTCGAATTTTAAGCTACCCTAACTTGATCATAAGCAGTCCAAAACCAAATAACACCTGCTCACAGCCTTAGGTCTGTCCTAGATCTAGCATACAACAAGATTTCAAAGCTAACAATGTAAACTCTAAATCAACACAGCCATTCTATGGTATTTGCTTATACAATTTTTCTTGAACTTGTAAACCAAAATTTTTCACTACAACTTTTAAACAGACTTAAATGCTTCAATTTTTAAACCATTATAAAATGTTCAGGCTAGTTTTACTTAACAAATATTTTTGCCACGGTGAATATTCCACAGATCCAAACACCCTCTTATATTTATCAAACCAAAATTTAACAAAGGATAGGTAAGCAGATTAACTTGACAAATTTTCTAAACTAAATCTGTAAAACCGTATGCTTTTACCACGAACAGTACATCTATAATTGTACGTACATGATCAAAACTTACCATATATAACATGTTTACGTTTCACGAATATTAATTAGAAGTATTACGTACGTGATATTACACGATAAGTATTTAATACGTATTAATGCACGATAATTAATCCAACAATAATTATAATCACGAACGTACGAACATGAAATCATGAACATAAATAATCACGAACACATTATAAGTATTCACACAGTAATTAGTACGATTATGTATAAGAATATATTAAGACACGAACGATGACTATTTAAATCACGTAAATGATGAGACTGTATTTATACATAGTCTCATCGTCCAATTCGGGCTTAAAACGCTTAAAATATCATCAAAATACCCCAATATATGCCTGTGTTTGTTCATTGTGTATTTCAGGTACGGATATCGTGAATTCACCAAAAGATCAAAGGAATCAAGCAAAAACGAACACGGGAAACGAAGCCGCACAAAGAACCGGGCCCGAATTATGATTTTCCTATCAAGTCCTTGAAGTTTGAAGATTTGGCAAGAATGGTCCCTCAACTTTTGAAGACTTGTCACTTTTGACCCTTGTAAATCTCTATTATTACAATATTGGTCCTTAAGTTTCAAGAGAATACCATTTATGCCCTTGAAGAATGCATTAAATGCATAAAATACCCTTGTGAATGTGTTTTATAAACTTTGGTGCCAAAAATGAAAATTACCCAAAGTTGTTATCAAAGGGATTCAAGTATTTGCTATTTAAATACAAAGTGAAGATATGAAGAAACATGGGGGGGATAAACTGCCAAACAACCAAACCCCACTAGCCACCCAGCTCATGACACGTCATCAAAACCCGACTACAACCCAAACCCTACCCATGACCCAACCAAGCCCATACCCACACCCTTAATACCCGTTTTCCCAGTCAAACCTAAATTAATATTTTAATTCGTTTTTTTAAACGGATTATTATACTAATTTTGGGGCGCCAAACACACACTATTCACCCATCTCCCCTAAATTCTCCCTAATCCCTATCATAAACCCTAATCTCGTTTATCACCAAATCAAAGGGGTTTCACCCCATTAATTCCAGATGGATAATTGACTTGGCCTACATCAAAACCCACCACTCACTTTGTTCACCCCGTGACTCCAAAGTGGTCCCCCATGCTCCCCTGTTTTGTCAAAAATAGCAAATAAAGAATCCAAGCAGTGCATCAACGTCTCCTATTCAAAACTTGGTCCCAAAGCTTGCAAGGAACGTCCAAGATCATTCCTCACAGCTGGCATTCACATGTGATCAGCTCTTGACCAAGATCAAGACTTTTTCAAAGGGCAATTTAGGGCTTTTTGCCATTAGGGTTTTAGCTTTGTTTTGCTTTCTAGAATCTACTATTAGGCAGTATATAAGGGGTCGACATGTGACCACCTTACTTGTTCCAGTTTTTGTGTATGTTTTTTAAAAGAGTAATGACAATGAAATTTTCTTCTTTGTACACATAACTGAGTTCCCTTTTATTGCTTTGTAGTTAATCTTTAAATCATCTCAAGTTTATCTTTAATTCTCAAGTTTTCATTTAGCTTAAATTTTCAAAAATCCGTTTGTGTTTCTGTTTATGGTTTATGTTGAAAGAACTTTTCAAAACTTAAATTTTTACATGGAAATGAAGTGAAAGTGGATTTTTCATGTTTGAAATCAGTTGGTGTTAAGTTTTCTGTAAGACTATTCTTTGTTTCAAAATTTGTGGTGTCAAAAAGAAAATCAGTTTCATCATTTTATTTATTTTCATCACTTACTGTTCAAAAATCCATAAGCTTCTAGCTTATGGTCTTTTTGAAACAAGAATTTGTTGCTTGGTTGTTTTTGGTTTGTGTAGGTTTGAAAAACAAGAACCCAAGATCATTTCCTTTTCAGATTTTCTCATTTATTTTGAAGACATTATATGCCTTGGGTCCTTGTGGATTCCACCAGCAGGCACCCTCTACACTTCTATAAGTCATGATAAGCTCTTCACTCAATCCTTGGAAGGCATCAGCAAAGGTACCAAGCTTGAACCCCGTTGGTTGATTTGTTTGGGTTTTGATTATGAATTTATATGATTGTGTTAGAAACCTGCTTATCTGTTAATGTTTCTGTTTATTTATGCTTTTTGTAAGTTTATATGCATGTTTAGATAACTATTAATCAGTTTCAAGTAGTTTTGGATGCACTTGTTTTGTTAATTCTTAGTTTCTGATTTTAAAGGAGTGTTTGGGTCTGCTTATTTAGTCAAGGATTTGACTTATATGTGGTGTAAAAAACGGCTTGAACACACTCTAGGAGTTGTTATTAGGTAATGGTAGTGGTTGGTTTTCATTTTGGGTAGGGTTCAAAAGGATTTTGTTTGTTAAAATTGGCACTTAGCTTAACAAAACAGTTAAACTTTGTTTCTGCCTAGTTTAGTGCATCATTTCTTTTGTAATCTTGCTCATTGTTAGCTAATCTGTTTACCTAGGGCTTGTGATTGATTATTTGTGATTTGGTGGATGTATGATTGAGATTCTGAGCTTTGAAACTCACCCTAGTGACCATTTAGATCAGCAATAGCACTCACAGCCCCCATAGATACTCAGTGACTGTAATTGTGTTTTTTTTGTGTGAAATTTGTATTGAGAGTGTGTTTTTTTTTTCTTATTCTTGACTCCTCACACTCCACTAAGTGTGAGGGTGCCTTATTGACCAAGAAAAAGCCCAAGAAAAGCTTCCCTAAGCTTTTCAATTCTTTGACAGCTTATTTACACTAGCAGTGGGAACTCACTTCCCCCTGCTAGCTTGTTTGTTGCCACTGCTACACTAAAAGACAGAAAACAAAGAAGCTGTCACTATCAGATCTTAGATTTTTGTCCTTAGTGCCCTAAATTAGGATTTAGACCTTCATTCTTTTTTCTATATTTTTCTTTTTTAATTCTTGATTTTTCAGTATAGTTAATTTTGGAGTTACTGTTCATTTGATATTTTCTAGATTAATTGGCTATTTAAATTAACTTTTTAAATACTGTTTTTGTCATTTAGTGTAAAAAAGTCATATTTTTCTGTTTTAAAATTTTTCTTAGATTAAGAAAATTAGTTTAAGATTTTTAGTTTAAAAATTAGTTACTGTTCACTTTTTAATTATTTTTTATAATTAATTTAAGTTAATTAGGGTTTAATTATTAACTAGTTTTGTCTTTTAGTGAAAATTTTTACATTTTTCAAACTTTTTCAATTTTCTACTGTTCATTAGGATAATTTAGGATTTTTAAAATTGTTAGATTAATTTTGTCATTATTTTATTATTTTTTAGGATTATTTTAATTTAAAAATAGTTTTAAGTGTTTTAAAAATAGAAAAATAGTTTTTAAAATTTAAGAAAAATAGTTTTTAGTCATTAAATAATATAAGTGACTTATTAGTTCAATAAATTAATATTTTGGGCATTTTGTTAATTATATTTAATTTTTGGGCTTTAATTAGCATTAAAAATTGAATATTTAATTAATAAAAGGTTTTAAAATATATTTGTTGGATTTTTATTCTTATTTATATTATTTAAGACTTAGTTTAATCATTTAATTAGTTTTTAGGTTTTAATTTTTAATTTCGTCACGTTTTACGTATTTACGTTCGCGTTTTACGTCAACGTCGTAGTTTTAATCGTAGTCGTAGCTCGTCTTTTATTTTTCTCTCTTTACACCAAAAACGTCACTAATCCAAACATTGTTATTTTACATAATTGGCACACATAATCCACACCTCCTTCGAGAACGAACCCGCATTTATTCGGTTTCGCGTTTTTCCTAAAGCGTGCAACTTAATACTTGCCACTCATACGCGTTTTTCCTAAAACGTGTACGATTTTACTACATCAATTTTTGGCGCCGCTGCCGGGGAGGTGTTTAGTGTGCCATTATTAGTATCGTGTTTGTGTGAGTAGTGCGTTTTTGCTTTTCAATTTTTGGAAAGCGTAAATATCGTACATACTCATTTTTGTTATTTTTCCCTATTATAGTATAATATCCAAATAAATCGTGTTTAATTTTCCTAAGTTAAACACACAACAATCTTTTACTATATTGTAGATATATTGGTTTTCGTTTTTCTTGTGAATATATTATTACTATATTGTACTACGTAAGAACAATAAAAATACAAGTACTCCAAAAGCGTGAAAACGCAACCTTGATTCGGGATTTCATCACTCGATCATTGTATTCGAATCCAAAGCAAAAGTTTAAAGGCAAAATAGATAAATACTTTCGTGAGGCTTAATTTCAATTAACACAAACTATAAGGTGGGTATAAGGCGGTTGTATTTCACGACCTAAAGGAAAAAGGCTCTTAAGTGCTTAGCGCCGCCTCGTTTCCTCCGCTTGCTTGTGCGTGTTTTGAGAAAGAGGGCCAATCGAGGGTTTGCCGCCCAAGTATTATCTACGTATATTATATTTGCTTATGTTTTCAAGATTAAACCCTCTTGAACGTTTTGGTGTTCCACCAACGTTCTAAAGTCATCGAGAACGTTCACTCCACGTGTTCGTTTTCATTCTTTGAGGCTCCTTTAATCGAGAAAGTCGATTCGAGGGGAGATTTGTAGATTTGTGTCTACGTAATACATTCAAAAATCCAAAAAAATTAAAAAAACCAATCAAAAGCCAAAAAAATTGAAAAAATAAAAAAAAAACCGCAAAAAGAATCTTCTTTGCTACCACCCATTCTACGCTAAGTGCATGCGCACTCGATCGAAGGATTAATCCAATTCTAGTGAAGCTTCGAATCGACGCAATCGTAATCGAAGGAATCGACGACGTAGACGAGAATTAGAAACCGACGTTCCTAATATCGTTGTTGAAGAAACCGTAGAGGAGATGGCCGACAATCGTTCTATGATGGAATTGCTCCAAGCGCCCACCGAGGGTTATGGAGACGCGATCGTAATTCCCGCTATCGAGGCGGAGAATTTTGAGATCAAGAGCGGAATGCTTTCGTTGATCCAAGCTACGAAGTTTCGAGGTCGTGAAGCCGATAATCCTCACGACCATATTCGGAATTTTGATCGTCTTTTGGCCACGAGCAAGTTTAAGAACGTCGACACCGATGTCGTCAAGCTTATGCTTTTTCCGTACTCGCTCGATGGTGCCGCCAAGGATTGGTACGAGAAAGAGCCACCTAATTCCATAACTACGTGGAAGGATCTCGTTTCCAAGTTCGTTAATTATTTTTTCCCACCGTCTAAGACAACGTTTTTCAAGAATGAAATTACGAAATTTGAGCAAAAATCGAATGAATCTTTTAGAGACGCGTGGGATCGCTTTAAGGAATTGCTTAGGCAATGTCCTCACCATGGTTTTTCCGAGTTGCACCAAATCGATACGTTTTACAACGGTCTTAATTTTCACGAACAAGACTCGTTGAATTCCGCCGCCGGTGGCAACTTTTTGTGTAAGACTCCGAGAGAAGCTTTGATAATTATCGAGAACCGATCCAAGGTTTACCAACTCCGCAATGCACCGAGTGTTGCCAATGTCGCCAATGTTAGTAATTCTAATCGCGACATTGAGAGAGTTGATGCAAAAGTCGACAAGTTGACGAATGTGTTCACATCTTATCTCATTGAGATGCAAAAGAAAGACGCTCCCGCTACGGTGAAAGCGGTTGAGGTTTCGTGTACGTTTTGTGGTGGACCTCATAATTATTACGAGTGTGCGGCTACGGATGGCCAAACGTCGAATGTGAGTGCGTTAAACAACAATTTTTCTAATCAAAATAACGCCGGTCCATCACAACAAGGCAATTATAACCAAGGCAACAATTTTAATCAAAACCGAAACAATTTTCAAGGAAATAATGAACAAGGAAATTTTTCGAATCAAAATCAAGGAGGTTATAATCAAGGTCGTAATATAACTTGGCAAAATAGAGATAACAATCAAGGAAACAATTTTTCAAATGGGAATCAAGGAAATTTTCAAAGAAATAATCAAAACCAAGGGAACTTTAATTCTAATCAAAATAGTTCATCAAACGATTTTCAAAATTACATGAAAACGAATGAGGCTAATATGAGACGATTAGAGGGAGAAATTGGTACTTTGAAAAACGACTTTACAAATACTTTGAAATTGCAAAACACGAAGATTGAGCAAGGGCAAATTGATATAAAAAAGATGTTTTCGGCTATAATGAACAAAGCCTCGGGTTCGTCATCGAGTTCATTACCTAGTGACACCGTTGCTAATCCGAAAGAACAATGTAAAGCCGCCTCGTCTCGTGAGAAAGGTCGTGTGATTACCCCTAACCTTGAAGGATTCCGTGTTGTTTATCCCTCTCAACCCTCGACTTCTAAGACGTCTTCTTGTTCTAAAGTCGATGGGGTGAACGTGGCGACCAAGGAAAGGAGTACACACCCTCGTGTACCTCAAATTCCATCCACGGTTCAAAAAGAGAGCTTTGTCGACCTTACCAAAGTAACCCTTGAAGAAACTTGTGCATCGATCCTTCTTAAAAAACCCAAAAGGCGTATGCCGAGAAAGGAAAAGGATCCGGGCCAATTTCTACTACCTTGTGATTTTTCCGAGATTGAGGGATGTTTAGCCCTTGCCGATTTAGGTGCTAGCATCAATCTCATGCCTCATTCTCTTTGGAAATTGATGAGATTGCCTTCGCTTACCCCCACAAACATGACAATCGAGCTTGCAAATTGTACTCCACTTATACCAATTGGAATAGCCGAGGATGTCTATGTTAGGATTGGAAAGTTTGTTTTTCCCGCGGATTTCGTTATATCCGATTACGAGTGTGACCCTAAATGTCCCATTATTTTAGGCCGACCATTCTTATCAACGGCTAGAACCGTAATCGACGTTCACGAGGGGAGACTTACTATGAGATATGGGGATGAAAAAATAGACTTTTTCGCTAGAAAATCCTAAGGATTTTATGAGAATGAAAAAACCAAGGTTTCAAAACCTAATGATTCAAATTCTAATGATTTCAAAATGTTTACTTTAGCGGAAAGAATGAAGCTTGATGCATGTTTTGAAAGAATTAAGAAAAACGGTTTTAAGGATGATGATTTTAATGATAAAGAATACGTGTACCTAATTCAAAAGGGCATGTGTAAATTTATGGATGAAAACTCACTTTGGGATGTTTTTAGCGAAACAAGTGAAACACCAATTCCGAAGGGCGACGTTAATGCCATCACGACAATGACCAAAATGGATTCGTCTTCACCACCTTCGAAGGACCACGTCTTTGAGGCTTCAACTTCTAACTCCATCGAAGTGCCTCCTTTGCCTAGCCCAACACCCGTTGAGGCTAAAGGGTTTATCGACATCGATCCTCTCATCTTAGAAAAGTCACCTAAGCATAGTCATTTGACTTGTAAGTCCATGGTTGTGAGTGCTCACATCGACTCTTTCTTTGACGATGACGATGGCGATTTTGCCGAGCTTGATCACGTACTTCGAAATCCACATGCTATTTTTGATTCTCCTAAGAAGAAACATGTGAAGTACGATGATTACGAGTTTGATCCCGAGATTGAGGAAATTATTGAACGAGGGCTAGCTCTTATGCCTTCACTTCCACCTACGAGTGAGGTCGACCTTTCCAAAATCGAGGATGAACTTAATGAGTTGGAACGTCTTATTTTCGATGACGAACCAACTCATGTGACCACAAATCCCATTCTCGAGGAGTTACCTAATCAACACTCCTCATTTGAGAATGACGTTTACCACATTCGTGAGGATCTAACTTATCAACGATCCCCACAAAAGAATGATGGTTTCGTGCTTGATCGTGATCTTTTCGAGAGAGTTTCTAAGATACTCAAGGAGGGGAATGACAAGCCTTGGTTTGACAAGCCTATCTTTGATGAAGAAATCGATGAGATCGACGTTCATGAGGATGACGAGTATGTTGACCCCGAGGGGGCGGTGTTCTTTATCGACAAACGTTTTGAGAACTTATATAATCCGCCACCCCCTCCCGCCAAAGACTTAAATGTGAGGATTTTTAGCGCGACTAATTTTCAATTTGACACGCCAAATATTTTCAACATTATTCAATCGGGTTTCATAAAGAGTTTTTGAACGATGAAAAATGAAAGGATTTTAAAAATGTTTTAAATGATTTTTCTACATGTTTAACTCCGTCATCACCGCGTTATATGAGTGCTACCACCTCGTCTACTCCTTTTGACGATGGTATGTGTGGATCTAGTGTGGGGGAAGCCCCAAACGTTCCCTCGCATTTCTCCACCGAGGACGAGATTTACGATCCCGGAATTGCTTGTAAAGGGAAATCTCGGTCTTCCACCGATGCAATAAATGGAAATCTTATCTATTTGCTTGGTGTGAGTCTACCTCGAGTAGCTCATTTTAGTGACTTACCCATTGCCCCACCTTTCTACTTCTTATCTCTTTTCTTCTACCCCATTGGGGTTTGTGTTGGAGTAGCGTTGTTTCGTCTTTCATCCGAAAACGAAGACGCTATCTTTGACCCCGGTATACGTTTATCGGGTTTTTAAAGTACTCCATGTACTTTTGGGCCTTGTTTATCATGTAAGCCCCACAAAAAATGACCAAACCAAGATTATCCCTAAATGATCACATTTATGGGGATTCGAGTCGAGCTTTTGACTCGGTTAACAAAAACAAGGTGCCTCGTGGGGGATTCTCATGCTTATCCTTGTACATATTATTGCTTTTTTAGTTAACGTAACGAGGGGACTTGTGCTCTTCCAACCTTTGTTTCGTGGTTGTTTGTGATTGTGATTCATTAGGTTCATCGTCATCATTGAAGCCTCTCGTGTTCGTTTTACGTAGCACTCGAGCTTCGATCGTTGCCTTTGGAGATTTCGATATCCGATGATATCCTTTTATGTTCTAACGTTTATCTTATTAGCATAATTTATAAACGGCTTTTAGGTTATTCGTTTTACCCTTTCCATGCTCGAGATTAAGCATTCGACTTCGTCTCTAGTATGGGGGTGTTTACACCCCTAGACTCGAAACATTGAGGACAATGTTTAGTTTTAGTATGGGGGGGTGAGTAGATACTTCACCTTGCTTACGTCAACACGCAATCCAATATTCATCTTTTTGTTATCGTTTTGTTGCAAAATAAGGCTAAAAATGGCCAAATTTTAAAATTTTTCTAGTTTTTCATAAGTGTTTAAGACACGAATGTAGGTTTTCCGATGGTGAGAACGAGAGTAATTTTTGACTCGACCGTGCGTGTTGAGCACTTAGCTTCGATTCCTTAACTTTTTAGGCTAAGTCTCTTAAATGAGGACGAGAAATGATAGAGTTATTTATAAGTCTCGTAATCGTCACGATCTCATGTGTAGTAATTATTAGCTTATTCTCCCAACGCTTTTGCATAATAAATTGTTAATAAATATTGATTTGGCGGTTTAGTCACTATTGTTGGGTTTCTAATTTGTTTTGGTAGCTTCCATGTAATTAAATTGGGAAAACATTAAGGTATCGCCAGCGTCACGGTTTTGAAGTATTGGCACCCGAATAATCGAAAGCTTCACCTAATAATAAGATTTCAAGTGCTCACCTAAATTAAGCAAAAATTTGAAGCTCACAAGGCCGAAAAATCTATGCCCAAATTGAAAGTGAATCAAGCCTTAATCTTCGAAGCTTTAAAGATCCAAAATTCGCTTTAGCGTGAGGATATACGTCTTTGGCTAATAAAACCACCGATGAGGCGGATAATAAAAGGCAAGGCAAGACCGAAGTCATAATAAAAGCTTCATGGCGAAGTTGAATAAAAGATGGAGGTAAACCAAAGATAATAAGGCCCATCCGTTAGGGGGCGTATAAAAGTCTTGGTAATAAGTCTCATGTTCAAAACCGTTATAAAATCGTGTTTATCGATCCTTCTTGTTGACTTAATTTTTTGACATCGTTGTCTATTGGGGTGAATTATTGATTTGATGATTTTGGTTACACTGTTAAGTTTCTATTTTTAGACTTAATCTCTATTCACGCATAAGTCGATGATGTATCCTCGTGATCATTAAGACATAATAAAATATAAGAGATACCAAGTAGGAATAAGGGAGTTTAGGTTCGTAATTAACACTCATGAGATGTGTTCGTGTTGCTAACTTATAATAACAATGATCTCGTTACACGCTTAGCATGGAATTGGGTGAAAATCGAGGACGACGAAATTATTTCTAACGAAGCATTCACGTGTTCTTGTTCTATGATCCCAAAAGTCACATTCTCGTGATGAAAACAATACATTATGTCTAAAACGCATGTAGTAGTTTATTTTTATGTCTTCAATAAATGTCATCATAAAATGAATTTTGGAAGTGCTACGATACTTAATTCTAGCATTGCGTGGGGACACGGCAATGGTTTAGTATGGGGGAGTGATGAGACTGTATTTATACATAGTCTCATCGTCCAATTCGGGCTTAAAACGCTTAAAATATCATCAAAATACCCCAATATATGCCTGTGTTTGTTCATTGTGTATTTCAGGTACGGATATCGTGAATTCACCAAAAGATCAAAGGAATCAAGCAAAAACGAACACGGGAAACGAAGCCGCACAAAGAACCGGGCCCGAATTATGATTTTCCTATCAAGTCCTTGAAGTTTGAAGATTTGGCAAGAATGGTCCCTCAACTTTGGAAGACTTGTCACTTTTGACCCTTGTAAATCTCTATTATTACAAGATTGGTCCTTAAGTTTCAAGAGAATACCATTTATGCCCTTGAAGAATGCATTAAATGCATAAAATACCCTTGTGAATGTGTTTTATAAACTTTGGTGCCAAAAATGACAATTACCCAAAGTTGTTATCAAAGGGATTCAAGTATTTGCTATTTAAATACAAAGTGAAGATATGAAGAAACATGGGGGGGATAAACTGCCAAACAACCAAACCCCACTAGCCACCCAGCTCATGACACGTCATCAAAACCCGACTACAACCCAAACCCTACCCATGACCCAACCAAGCCCATACCCACACCCTTAATACCCGTTTTCCCAGTCAAACCTAAATTAATATTTTAATTCGTTTTTTTTAACGGATTATTATACTAATTTTGGGGCGCCAAACACACACTATTCACCCATCTCCCCTAAATTCTCCCTAAGCCCTATCATAAACCCTAATCTCGTTTATCACCAAATCAAAGGGGTTTCACCCCATTAATTCCAGATGGATAATTGACTTGGCCTACATCAAAACCCACCACTCACTTTGTTCACCCCGTGACTCCAAAGTGGTCATGCTCCCCTGTTTTGTCAAAAATAGCAAATAAAGAATCCAAGCAGTGCATCAACGTCTCCTATTCAAAACTTGGACCCAAAGCTTGCAAGGAACGTCCAAGATCATTCCTCACAGCTGGCATTCACATGTGATCAGCTCTTGACCAAGATCAAGACTTTTTCAAAGGGCAATTTAGGGCTTTTTGCCATTAGGGTTTTAGCTTTGTTTTGCTTTCTAGAATCTACTATTAGGCAGTATATAAGGGGTCGACATGTGACCACCTTACTTGTTCCAGTCTTTGTGTATGTTTTTTAAAAGAGTAATGACAATGAAATTTTCTTCTTTGTACACATAACTGAGTTCCCTTTTATTGCTTTGTAGTTAATCTTTAAATCATCTCAAGTTTATCTTTAATTCTCAAGTTTTCATTTAGCTTAAATTTTCAAAAATCCGTTTGTGTTTCTGTTTATGGTTTATGTTGAAAGAACTCTTCAAAACTTAAATTTTTACATGGAAATGAAGTGAAAGTGGATTTTTCATGTTTGAAATCAGTTGGTGTTAAGTTTTCTGTAAGACTATTCTTTGTTTCAAAATTTGTGGTGTCAAAAAGAAAATCAGTTTCATCATTTTATTTATTTTCATCACTTACTGTTCAAAAAGCCATAAGCTTCTAGCTTATGGTCTTTTTGAAACAAGAATTTGTTGCTTGGTTGTTTTTGGTTTGTGCAGGTTTGAAAAACAAGAACCCAAGATCATTTCCTTTTCAGATTTTCTCATTTATTTTGAAGACATTATATGCCTTGGGTCCTTGTGGATTCCACCAGCAGGCACCCTCTACACTTCTATAAGTCATGATAAGCTCTTCACTCAATCCTTGGAAGGCATCAGCAAAGGTACCAAGCTTGAACCCCGTTGGTTGATTTGTTTGGGTTTTGATTATGAATTTATATGATTGTGTTAGAAACCTGCTTATCTGTTAATGTTTCTGTTTATTTATGCTTTTTGTAAGTTTATATGCATGTTTAGATAACTATTAATCAGTTTCAAGTAGTTTTGGATGCACTTGTTTTGTTAATTCTTAGTTTCTGATTTTAAAGGAGTGTTTGGGTCTGCTTATTTAGTCAAGGATTTGACTTATATGTGGTGTAAAAACGGCTTGAACACACTCTAGGAGTTGTTATTAGGTAATGGTAGTGGTTGGTTTTCATATTGGGTAGGGTTCAAAAGGATTTTGTTTGTTAAAATTGGCACTTAGCTTAAAAAAACAGTTAAACTTTGTTTCTGCCTAGTTTAGTGCATCATTTCTTTTGTAATCTTGCTCATTGTTAGCTAATCTGTTTACCTAGGGCTTGTGATTGATTATTTGTGATTTGGTGGATGTATGATTGAGATTCTGAGCTTTGAAACTCACCCTAGTGACCATTTAGATCAGCAATAGCACTCACAGCCCCCATAGATACTCAGTGACTGTAATTGTGTTTTTTTTGTGTGAAATTTGTATTGAGAGTGTGTTTTTTTTTGCTTATACTTGACTCCTCACACTCCACTGAGTGTGAGGGTGCCTTATTGACCAAGAAAAAGCCCAAGAAAAGCTTCCCTAAGCTTTTCAATTCTTTGACAGCTTATTTACACTAGCAGTGGGAACTCACTTCCCCCTGCTAGCTTGTTTGTTGCCACTGCTACACTAAAAGACAGAAAACAAAGAAGCTGTCACTATCAGATCTTAGATTTTTGTCCTTAGTGCCCTAAATTAGGATTTAGACCTTCATTCTTTTTTCTATATTTTTCTTTTTTAATTCTTGATTTTTCAGTATAGTTAATTTTGGAGTTACTGTTCATTTGATATTTTCTAGATTAATTGGCTATTTAAATTAACTTTTTAAATACTGTTTTTGTCATTTAGTGTAAAAAAGTCATATTTTTCTGTTTTAAAATTTTTCTTAGATTAAGAAAATTAGTTTAAGATTTTTAGTTTAAAAATTAGTTACTGTTCACTCTTTAATTATTTTTTATAATTAATTTAAGTTAATTAGGGTTTAATTATTAACTAGTTTTGTCTTTTAGTGAAAATTTTTACATTTTTCAAACTTTTTCAATTTTCTACTGTTCATTAGGATAATTTAGGATTTTTAAAATTGTTAGATTAATTTTGTCATTATTTTATTATTTTTAGGATTATTTTAATTTAAAAATAGTTTTAAGTGTTTTAAAAATAGAAAAATAGTTTTTAAAATTTAAGAAAAATAGTTTTTAGTCATTAAATAATATAAGTGACTTATTAGTTCAATAAATTAATATTTTGGGCATTTTGTTAATTATATTTAATTTTTGGGCTTTAATTAGCATTAAAAATTGAATATTTAATTAATAAAAGGTTTTAAAATATATTTGTTGGATTTTTATTCTTATTTATATTATTTAAGACTTAGTTTAATCATTTAATTAGTTTTTAGGTTTTAATTTTTAATTTCGTCACGTTTTACGTATTTACGTTCGCGTTTTACGTCAACGTCGTAGTTTTAATCGTAGTCGTAGCTCGTCTTTTATTTTTCTCTCTTTACACCAAAAACGTCACTAATCCAAACATTGTTATTTTACATAATTGGCACACATAATCCACACCTCCTTCGAGAACGAACCCGCATTTATTCGGTTTCGCGTTTTTCCTAAAGCGTGCAACTTAATACTTGCCACTCATACGCGTTTTTCCTAAAACGTGTACGATTTTACTACATCAGTAAACACGAACACGAGAACACGTAAAATATTAGACACGGAAAAAAAACGGGTTTCCCCTTGTGGGCCCCTCATACCGCGGCATAAACAAAAGGAAGGGGCCAAGCCCACTTTTGATTTTACTAAAACAAGAATTAAGGAAAAGATATGTTTCATTATAACAAAAATTAGAAAACAAGAAAACCCTAATCTTTCTTTGTGCTCTCTCTTGGCCGTCGGGTAGAACATACACCAAGGGTGTCATTGTTTGATTTTTGGTGATTAATTCTTGCAAGATTGTTAGTGTTATCGTTCTCCATTGATTTACGTAATCGGTAAATCATTAAACCCTTTTTCTTTTTATGTTTTTATTTAATTTACCACATGAAATCATAAGTGATATAAAAATAAGTAATCATCATGTAAATAAATCATGGGGGTAAATTAATTATGGTTTAAGGGGTGTTTGGTTCGGCCGGCGCACATAAACTGAGAGCCAAAGCTCTCGGTGTGGCTCGTGTGACCACAGCCGAGACCTACGGGTCTCGGTGTTGGCTTGTGGTTTGGCAGCAGTCAAAGAAAGGGAAACCCCGACTCACGCCGGGGTGTGGTTTGGTTTGTGTGGGTCTCGGCTAAAACAGAAAACACCACCGGCTTAAGCCGGTGGCTAATTATAGAAAGCAGGGGGGACCATGGTTGTGGAAGCAGGGGGAACACCGGCTAAAGACGGTGGGAACTTTTGCTAGCCGGCGGCTAGCCAAGACCAAGGGAACCACCGGCGTGGGCCGGTGGCTGTTTTGCGAAAACAGTGGCAACTGGCCAAGCCGGTTTTTCCACTATTAAGGTGCGTTTGTTGACCGGTTCACGGGTCCAGTTCACGGGTTCACGAACACGTTTCACGACACGTTTAATAAATTTAAACACGGGTTTCGGTCACGACATTATTATACAAGGTTAATTATTTTTACAAGTTTATGATTACAAGATCAATTAAATTAATTAAAACATGTACATAATTAATTTAATTTAGACATGACTTAGGTTATTATTATTAATAATAATACATGGATTTTAACCTAAGTAATTATCATTTTATTTAGACTATATAATTAATTAATTATTAAAATCATGACTAATAATTAATTAATTTCCATGACTTAGGTTATATTAATATATAGATTAATACATGTTTTAACCTAAGTATTTTTATACACTATAATTTAATTAAATCATGTTATATTTAATTAAATCTTATAACCTATAGTTTATTTAATCTACATGTAATAATTAATAAACTATACTATTTAATCACATGACTTAGAATATTTATCAGTAAAACTTAAGCTTATCATATTAGCTTAATAATCCAACTTATTTCTATTTATGGAAACTTTCTATTTTTAGAAACTTATTTATTTTAAGCACCTAATCTTTTTTTTGGCAACTTTCTATTTTGGGAACCTTTCTATTTTTGGAAACTTTCTATTTTAGGAAACCTGCTATTTTTTAGAAAGTTACTTATTATTACACTACAAGCATAATAATACCAGAATATCAATAATGCGTAATCAGAAGACTTAAAACACATGATATAAGCAGTATAATATTAAAATCAGTAAAACAAGACTAAAACATATAAAACAAGTCAAGACATACTATAATCAGATTACGTACGCAGTAACAATATACTTATACACGTATCCTTCTATGTAGCATTAGTGAGATCGGAGTAGGATTTACTTCGTGCTTCTTTTCCGTTCACTGGACACAAGGTACGGATTCTCTGTCCTTCAGTATGGACATTCTTTCCTTATTATGATTCCCCGTATGCAGCCAACTGTTTCCCAATATATGTTTTATATGTTTTTGAATTGCTTATGTTCAGTTTTAAATGCCTAAGCCATATACATGCATGTCTAGTTTCACCTAGTTATGGAAGTACCATAACTATAACATTGGAGGCACCAATGTTATTACTTCTCCACGGCAGAGTGATTGCTCGTGGCATCCCTTTCAGCTTTTGGCCATATTATTATATTATCATATGGGGCGTATGGGTGCATCCTAGTTACATGTTTAGCAGTATTATCAGGTGAATGAGGTGTGTGCCTTGCATCCTTCACAAGGAGTCGATCCCTCCTACCTAGACTTATATTAATTAGAGGCAGCACCTCTAATTGCATGATGAGGTCACCCCTCTAAGTATTCATGCACGTTGATATTTCATGACCTATGTTGGCTTAATGGTTAATTAGTTAAACAGTTTTTACAAGATAAACATAAGGCTTTTCAAACTATAAAACCAGTTTTACTAAGTTATGTTCATGTTTTACAAGGCTTATTCATTTCCGCTGCTATATGTCTTATATGCTTATATTATTCATGATATGCTTGTATATACGCGCACTGAGCGTTATGCTCAGTCGTTTTCCTTTCATGTTCTCAAAACGACAGGTACTCAAGGACGTTCGTAGGCTTATCACCGTACGTGCATACGGATGGACGCTATCCGGCTTCTACTTCTTTATGCATTCCTTTACTTTACATTCATTACTTTACTTCATTTTATGGACATTGTTTAGTCCTTTTCCATTCCAGTACTATTATTATTCATGTGTGATGAGTTCTACTTAGACTGCTGATGTTTGATTCCAGCTTATGACTTTATGGTCAATAAATGTTTTTAAGACATTTACCTTGCATGCTTTGATGACATGCCATAATTACTCGTGACCTGCCATTTATCAAAATGAGGTGTTACAATTATGGTATCAGAGCCAAGGCTTTGACCTGTAGGCTCTAAAAACATGACCTGTGATTAGTGGGTAATCATCATGGTCTTCCTAGAACTGACAGTTTTGTTTCATGCATGCATATTTTATATTACATGTCATTTGTTACAGGAATTTTGAATAGTAATGGTTCGTACAGGACTGACCATATTAGTCGCATGTGCTTTTATCAAAACTTTTAACTTTGGGACCGGCCCATTGGCGTCCCCGCGCCCTGTCATTTTGTTTTGGTAAACTGATCATAGGCGTTTACCTTCGCACATAAAAGTTTTACAAACTGCATCATGCATTCATGCACCGTTTTCACGCATAAATTTTTTTTCATGATTATTGCATAAAAAAATTTCATGATTATGTATATTATGTTCTAACAATGTTTTATATTGCATTTGTTTTATACTGTCAGATGGTTCTCACACGTGAGCAAGAACAACTCAATGCAGCAGTCCAAGCTGCATTACAAGCCATGCTTCCTCAACTGAGGAATGAAATCCGAGCAGAGGTGCAAGCTGCCAACAATCAGCAACAGCACCCAGTTCCTCCTCCTCCTCCTCCAGCCACATTGATCACATGGTTGGAGCGTTTCAATAAGCAACGTCCGCGTTCATTCGAGAAGACTGACAGCCCCAACGAAGCTGAAAGCTGGTTGGCTCATATCGAGAAGATCTTTGATGCAATGGGCTGTGACCCCGTTTTCAAGGTGAGGTTGGCCTGTTACAAGTTCGAAGGCGACGTGTTGGGTTGGTGGAAGTCAGTGAAGAAGTCAGAGGGAGGTGATGAATGGGTGGCTGGTTTGACTTAGGCTTAATTCAGGGAGTTGGTGATGGGACAATTCTTCCCTAAGGCTGAGCAGGACAAGCTGAAGAGGGAGTACCATGGAATCAGACAGAGAGCTGGGGAAAACAGCAACGAGTTTATGCAGCGTTTTCTCCGTCTGGCTGGTTTTCTTGGCACTACAGCAGGTACGGCCGAAGAGCAAGCTTACCACTTTCGCTGGGCTCTCCGTACCTCGGTTGCCAACAACTTGGTGTGTGCTACATTCAACATGGTGGCACAAGTAGCTGACGCAGCACGTAAGTTAGAGATGCTGCATGAGAGAGATGAGTTCGGTAAAGCAGAGAGACCCAAAAAGAGGTATATATTATCATTCAGCCGTGATCATTCAATTCATTTTATATTAATCCAAATATTTATCTCTCTATAAACAATTGCATCTTATAGGCAGAAGACTGGGGACCGGTCCCAACCGGCCACTCAGCCTCAGCAGAGTCAGCACAAGGGTAACGGTCAGATTCATGACCATTCTGCTTCGGACCGGCGCAACGGTAATGACCATTACCATGGCAATGTCAGCCACTCCAACAGCAGCAGGTCCCTAAACTTACTCAAACTATTATGCATATGTTTCATGGACTCGATTCTGACACTTTAGCATCTCTTACCAGGAATCATGGAAACGGAAGGGAGCAGGACCGTAGAGGTTCCCAGCCTAACCGTCCAGCTATCATTGGTATTATGTCTATAATTTTTCCGCATTATCTAATTATATCCATAAACCATTTCTTATGTATACTCTTGTTAAACAGGCTCCCAGCCAGCAAGGGCTCATGTTGGGAGATATACTCATCCTCTCTGCACCATGTGCAACCGTAGGCACCAGGGCCATGTCGTCATGACAGCGACGCTTGCTACAAGTGTGGTCAGTCAGGCCATCACATGAAGGACTGCCGTAAAGGCGAGATAGAGGGCACATCTGGACATGTCGACAGCAAGCCACCTCCTACTTCTGGGCGGGTGTACACGACCTCTCGCGATCAGGTTGCTGAGACCACATGTACCATTACTGGGATCTTATATATGTATGGTCGAGCTGCATGTATACTATTTGATACGGGTGCTAATCATTCGGTCATTTCTACTACTTTTGCCAAAAATGTCAGGATATCCCCGATGCCATTAGGAAATGTCCTAAACATTTCCACGCCCTTACGAGACTCAGTACGCATTACTCATGGGTATAAGAGTCTTCCCCTAGAGTTTGACGACGCGATTAGGCCAGTTGATGCACTTCCGCTAGACATGAGTGATTTTGACATGATATTAGGCATGGATTGGCTATCCCAACATCACGCCACCATCGACTGCCACTCATATCGGGTCATCTTTGGTGATATTAATGCACCAGAGTACATTCACAACGGGTTCATACCCGGAAGGTCTGTACAAATCATCTCGACTTTGTAAGCATGTGCATTACTTTCACATGGTTGCGAGGGCTATCTAGCTACTGTTCATGACATGGATGCTGAATCTACATCGATCTAGAATCAGCCAATAGTGTCAGAATTCCCAGACGTGTTTCCAGAAGAACTTTCGGGCATTCCACCTGCACGTGAAGTAGAGTTTAATATCGAGCTCATCCCAGGAGCTGAGCCGATTTCCAAGGCTCCATATCGCATGGCTCCCATTGAGCTAAAGGAGTTGAAGGATCAATTGCAAGAACTTCTAGAACGAGGCTTCATTCAACCTAGCGCATCTCCATGGGGCGCACCGGTCTTATTCGTGAAGAAGAAAGACGACACTATGCGTCTTTGCATAGATTATCGCGAGCTCAACAAAATCACCATCAGGAATAGATCTCCTCTACCACGCATTGACGATCTGTTTGACCAACTCCAAGGGGCCAAACATTTCTCCAAGATTGATCTGAGGTCAGGCTACCATCAGTTACGGGTTAAAGAGCAGGACATCGCCAAGACTGCTTTCTGTACACGTTATGGACACTACGAATTTGTAGTCATGCCATTTGGCCTTACCAGTGACCTGTTTTCATGATTTGATGAACATAATCTTCCATGAATTTCTGGACAAGTTCGTCATAGTATTCATTGACTACATCCTCCTATTCTCAAAGTCAAAGGAAGAACACGAAGACCATCTTCGAACAGTATTACAGATACTTCGAAAGAAGCAGTTGTATGTTAAATTCTCCAAATGTGAATTCAGGTTGACTAGTGTGTCATTCCTAGGTCACATTGTATCCGCAGACAGAATAACCATGGATCCAGCAAAGGTTGAGGCTATTACCAAGTGGCCAAGACCGACATCCGCGACTGAAGTTCGCAGCTTTCTAGGCTTAGCTGGATATTACCGCAGATTTGTAGAGAACTTTTAGCACTACCATTGACCAAACTGATGCTGAAAGGGGAGAAATTCGCCTGGACTGAGGAAAGAGAGAAGAGCTTTGACCTGAAGCAGAAATTAGTATCTGCACCTATTCTTACTCTCCCATCTGGTACGGGTGGATTTCAAATTTACAGTGACGCTTCAGGGAACGGACTTGGTTTTGTACTCATGCAACAAGGGAAATTGATTGCTTACGCATCACGACAGCTTAAGCCTTATGAAGCAAACTATCCTACACACGACTTGGAACTTGCAGCAGTCGTGTTTGTACTGAAGATATGGAGGCATTAATTATATGGCGAATCATGTGATATCTTCACAGATCACAAGAGCCTCAAATACATCTTCACCCAACGTGAGCTAAATATGAGACAGAGGAGATGGTTAGAGCTGTTGAAGGATTATGACCTAAATCTGCAGTATCATCCCGGCAAGGAAAATGTAGTAGCAGATGCTCTTAGCAGGAAGTCGGGTATGATCAACGACATTAAAATCAAATAGCATATTATAAGGGATTTGGAACGACTGGACATAGAAATCATGGTACGAGGACAGAACGGATACTGGGTTAATCTTAGAGTAGAACCTGAATTGCTCTCTAGGATCAAGGAAGCTCAGCAGGAAGATGGTGAAATCTGGGCGATAATTCAGAACTTGGAGAAGCAGACATAATTTCGTGTAGACGAAGACGGTATCTTATGGCAGGGAACAAGACTTTGTGTTCCCGAAAACCAAGAACTCCGGGAAGCATTGTTAGCTAAAGCTCATAGCTCCCCATTCTCCATTCATCCTGGTTCGACCAAGATGTACCACGACATCAAGCAATACTTTTGGTGGAGCGGTATGAAACAGGATGTTGCCACCTACGTTTCCAAATGTCTTACCTGTCAGTAGGTTAAGATCGAGCATCAGCGAGCTAGCGGTCTCCTACAACCGTTAGACATTCCAGAGTGGAAGTGGGACAAAATCACCATGTATTTTGTTACCGGCCTTCCGCAGACTAAGGGGAAACACGATGCAATTTGGGTCATTGTTGATCGACTTACGAAGTCAGCTCATTCTTACCGATTCGCAAAGACGATGCAGTCAGTAAACTCGCTGACACATATCAGAAGGATATCATGAGACTTCATGGTGCTCCATCCAGTATCGTCAGACAGAGATCCTCGTTTTACTTCGCGATTCTGGAAGAGTCTGCAAAAAGCTTGGGGTACAAAGCTTAAGCTTAGCACGACCTTTCATCCACAAACAGACGGATAGTCAGAGCGGACTATTCAGACACTGGAAGACATGCTCCGCGCATGTGCACTAGAATGGACAGGATATTGATTATATCTGTCTAGTAGAGTTTGCATACAACAACAGTTGGCATGCAAGCATCAAGTGTGCACCATTCGAGATGTTGTATGGCAGAAAGTGTCGCGCCCCAATCTGTTGGGATCAAGTTGGTGAGCGAACACTAGAGAGTCCGGAGATGATAGAGTTGACTAATGAGAAGGTCGTAGTAGCTAAGGCTAAGCTGCAAGAAGCTCGTGCACGACAGAAGTGTTATGCAGACAAGCATCGTAGAGACTTACATTTCAAGGTTGGAGATCATGTATTTCTCAAGGTATCCCCGGCACACGGTGTGAAACGTTTTGGAGTCAAGGGAAAACTTAGTCCTAGATTCATTGGACCGTTTGACATTATTGAGCGGATTGGTGAAGTATCTTATCGTTTTGCGTTACCTCCGTAGCTTTCATACGTTCCCGACGTTTTCTATGTATCTCTAGTTAGGGGTTACATATATCATCCTCTTCACATGGTTCAGTATCCACTTGATCCAATACGTGAAGATCTCACCTTCATAGAGGAACCCGAACGCGTTCTTGACAGACAAGAACGGATCATGAGAAAGAAGACGATTCCATTCGTCAAAATCCTTTGGAGGGATCACACCGAGCGGGAAGCCACTTGGGAGATCGAGGAGTCTATCCGGACTTCTTACCCTCATTTCAAGTTTTGAATTCGGGTATGTTCCTTTTCTAGTTTATTTTATCTATAATTCGGGGACGAATTATTCTTTTTAGGGGGGAAGAGTTGTAAAACCCGCACGATTTTACCATGAACAGTACATCTATAATCGTACGTACATGATTAAAAATTACCATATATAACATGTTTACGTTTCACGAATATTAATTACAAGTATTACGTACGTGATATTACACGATAATTATTTAATACGTATTAATGTACAATAATTATTCCAACAATAATTATAACCACGAACGTACGAACATGAAATCATGAACGTAAATAATCACGAACACATTATAAGTATTAACGTAGTAATTAGTACGATTATGTATAAGAATATATTAAGACACGAACGATAACTATTTAAATCACGTAAACACGAACACGAGAACACGTATAATATTAGACACGGAAAAACAACGGGTTTCCCCTTGTTGGCCCCTCATACCGCGGCATAAACAAAAGGAAGGGGCCAAACCCACTTTTGATTTAACTAAAACAAGAATTAAGGAAAAGATATGTTTCATTATAACAAAAGTTAGAAAACAAGAAAACCCTAATCTTTCTTTGTGCTCTCTCTTGGCCGCCGGGTAGAACACACACCAAGGGTGTGATTGTTAGATTTTTGGTGATTAATTCTTGCAAGATTGTTAGTGTTATCGTTCTCCATTGTTTCACGTAATCGGTAAATCATTAACCCTTTTTCTTATGTTTTTATTTAATTTACCACATGAAATCATAAGTGATATAAAAACAAGTAATCATCATGTAAATAAATCATGGGGGTAAATTAATTATAGTTTAAGGGGTGTTTGGTTCGGCCGGCGCACACAAACCGAGAGCCAAAGGTCTCGGTGTGGCTCGTGTGACCACAGCCGAGACCTACGGGTCTCGGTGTTGGCCTGTGGTTCGACAGCAGTCAAAGCAAGGGAAACTCCGACTCACGTCGGGGTGTGGTTTGGTTTGTGTGGGTATCGGCTAAAACAGAAAACACCACCGGCTTAAGCCGGTGGCTAATTATAGAAAGCAGGGGGAACCATGGCTGTGGCAGCAGGGGGAACACCGGCTAAAGCCGGTGGGAACTTCTGCTAGCCGGCGGCTAGCCAAGACCAAGGGAACCACCGGTGTGGGCCGGTGGCTGTTTTGCGAAAACAGTGGCAACCGGCCAAGCCGGTTTTGCCACTGTTAAGGATGCATTTGTTGACCGGTTCACGGGTTCACGAACACGGTTCATGACACGTTTAATAAATTTAAACACAGGTTTCGGTCACGACATTATTTTACAAGGTTAATTATTTTTACAAGTTTATGATTACAAGATTAATTAAATTAATTAAAACATGTACATAATTAATTTAATTTAGACATGACTTAGGTTATTATTATTGATAATACATGGATTTTAACCTAAGTATTTATCATTTTATTTAGACTATATAATTAATTAATTATTAAAATCATGACTTATAATTAATTAATTTCCATGACTTAGGTTATATTAATATATAGATTGATACATGTTTTAACCTAAGTATTTTTATACACTATAATTTAATTAAATCATGTTATATTTAATTAAATCTTATAACCTATATGTTGGAAATACGTTTTACGTATTAAGAAGGATCGGTCACTCCAACGATAGTCCATGTAATAGATCGTAGTTTAGTTACTTATCTTTATTTAACAAACAAACCAAAGCCTAGCCTACAACATGTGTAGGCCGGCCCAAATGTAAGCCAAAGCCCTTGACAAGGGCTTGGGTATATAAACCCTCTCCTTTAATGGAGAGGGTGGTGTGGTTATTCATTTTTCACATAGTGAACATTGGTTTTCTCTCTCTAGAATTGTGTGTAATCCATCATCTCTCTATCTCTTTCTCTCTCTAAAACATAAGCAAGATTTACATATCATACAAATGGTATCAAGAGCCATGGGATGATTGTATTGTTTATGTGTTTGTGTTCTTGATCTTTGTAGCCTTTTGATCCATTTAAACACACGTCTAAATTTTTTTTGTGTTTTTATGGTTTTTTCTTGATACAAATCTTCTACATAGTTGTGGTAGGGATTTGGTATAGTTACTTTGGCTAAAAACACAAAATTTTTGGGTGTTTTGATCATTTTTTGGCTTAAAATCACGAATTGGTTGAGTTATGTCCGAGAAAAGTGGAGTTTATTCCGATCAGGTCATCGGAAAAGGGTTTATAGGACATTCCGATCAGTTTAATCGGAATAGGGTTTAGGGATTCCGATTTTGGTACATTCCGATTAGGTATTCCGATTTGGTATTTCGATTTGATATTCTTATTTGGTGCATTCCTATAAGAACATTTCGATTTGATATTCCGATCAGGGTATTCCGATAGTGTTTATTCCGACAATGGTATTCCGATTAAGGGTATTCATATAGTGTTTATTCCGACAAGGGTATTCAGATTAGGGTATTACGATTAAGGGTATTCCGATTAGGTACATTCCGATAGAACATTCCGATCAGCTTTCCGATCGTGTGTAATTTTGACTTGGAATTTTTGGTTTATCGAGAACATATTTTAGGGGATTTCAACATTGTTTCTCGACTTCAAATCACAACAACAAACACATTTACTTTCTCTCATTGATCGATCAACGTTTGTAAATCTTAACTTATTGAAATGGAGTACACATCTCTTACGGATAAGTCCATCCTCTCGGGTACGGAAAATCGTCCACCAATGTTGGTGAAGACTATGTATGAGGAATGGGCTTCCCGAATGGAACTTTATATGTTGAACAAGGAGAATGGACATCTCATTTGGGCATCGGTGCTCAATGGACCATTAGATTATGGTACAGTGACGGAAGGTACAACTACTCGTCCTCGCACAACGGGTGAATTGACCGGAGATATGAAGATTCAAGACAAATGTGATAAGTATGCTACAAACATCATTCTCCAAGCCCTTCCTCCAGATGTCTACAAACTCGTCAGCAAACATAAAGTTGCCAAAGAGTTATGGGATAGAATTCGTGTTCTCATGCAAGGCACCTCGTTAACTAAACAAGAACGAGAGTGTAAGCTTTATGATACTTTTGATAAGTTTGCCTATGTGCCAGGGGAAACTCTCAATGACTACTATCTGAGATTTACCCTATTTTTGAATGAGCTCAATATCTATGGCATGGCAATTCCTACCATTCAATTGAACACCAAGTATTTGAACACTCTTCCTTCATAATGGAAAAAATACGTGACGGATGTTAATTGGCTAAGGACTTGCATAACACCAATGTGGATCAACTTCAAGCTTTTCTTCAACAACACGAATGCCATGTGATTGAGGCTCGGTTGTCTACACCTCAAGTTCATGATCCACTTGCAATGTATGCTTCTCAACAAAACATGGCCTATACTTATCAGCAACCATCATACTTGCAGCAGCAACCACCACACACCTATCAGCAACCATCTTATCAACCACCAATGATGCCACAGCAAGCATTCCAACAAAGTGTTCATCAACAATCTTTTCCACAGCAACCACCATATCAGACATCACCATCACAAGCCAACACTTCTCCAATGGGCTATACTCCTCAGCAAGGATATTTTCCAATAGAAGCACAACCAGCACAAGCTTTCTACTCTAATGAACTTCCACCAATCCAAGCACCGGTCTTTACTCCAAATGATACGCCAGCTGATGTTCTAAACCATCTCACAGCCTACTTGTCAAAACTTGTTGCAACTAGAGGATTTCCACCAACAAACAATCAGCTCCGCACTTCATCAAATCCTCGACAACAAGCCACTGTTCAAGATGGTCAAGTGATAGTGCAACCTATTCAGGGAAGGCAAAATTCATATGGACCTCCTACAAGGACTGGGAACAATCAAGCTGTGAATTCTCAAGCTAGTGGAAATGGGAGTCCTATTGGTCCTAAAAAGGTTGTGACTTTCTACAATTGCCGAGGACAAGGTCATATGGCTAGGGAATGCACTCAATCGAAAAGGAGGAGGGATGATGCATGGTTTCGTGAGAAGATGTATTTGGTTGATGCTCAGTCAAAGGGAAAGATTTTGGATTCAGAGGAGTTAGCATTTCTTGCAGACCCAGGGGCAGCAGATACTGAAGGCATTGCAGTCGTTTCCACTTCTAATGCAGCTTATCAAGCAGATGATCTTGACGCATATGATTCAGATTGTGATGACATTCACTCTGCCCAAGCTGCTCTCGTTGCTAATCTCTCTCACTACGGTTCTGATGTCGTCAGTGAGATACCCACCACAACCAATCTTGGTAATCATGATAACCAACATCAAGTTAGGCATGAAAATGACAACCTCGAACTGCATTCGGGAACTAGTAGCTCAAATGATGTGGTACCCAATCCTACACATTTGAGTGAACCTCAACCAAATGCTACGACGGGTATGGAATCTTATGCTCAACATGATTTGGTCATGGTACCTAAACATATTATTGCTCAAATGCATATGGCCCTCAGACAATCCGTAGATACCAATTCCACCCTAACTGTTAAGCTTGCGTTGCATAAAGAAAAGGTCCAAGCTTTTGAAATGGTCCCTCAAGCAGAGAAAATAACATGTTCTGAATTTGACCAATTTCGTTTTGAAAAGATTGAACACTTGAAAGAAATAGAATCATTAAAAGCTAATCTTTCCAATGAATTAAAAGCAAAAGAGTCGGTTGTCAATGATTTTCAGAAACTTAAAATGGATTTCGAAACTCTCGAGTCTAAAAAGGTTGAATCAGAAATTAATGCTACCAAACTTCTTAAATTCAAGGAACAACAGCTTTTAAAACAATACGCTTCCACAGAAAAGGTTCATCTTTTAACTAAATCATTTAAAGAACTCAAACTTAAACGTCTTCAAGATTTACCACCTAATCCCGGTTATGCAAAACAAGCTCAGGAATATATTCCGTGTCTTTATGATATGACCCTAATTGGCAAATCGAAAGAAGTACCTTTTGTTCGTAGTCTGAGGAGACACAGTCACTTGCGGATGAAACTCATTCTAAAATGCTTTCAAAATTCCATACAATTGATTATGATCAGTATAACAAAGATCAATTGTCTAAAAAGACCCGCATTCGATTACAAAAGGAATTAGCTGAATTGACAGTTCTTGTGCCCCAAAGTTTGTCAAATGAAAACCCTCCTAGTACGTCTCCTACACTTGTCAAAACGGATTTAACGAAGTTAATTCCACTGGTAAGTAAGGCGTCCGTTAACTTAAATGCGGTACACCAACACTTAGCTGATTTGGACAAGGTCATTTTGGAACGTACGACGACTTTGGCCATAACGGAAGGTGAATGGAATTTTGAGCACACTAGAGCTGCGTTTCGAGATGAAATTGTTCCGTTTGTAAAGAATGTTAAGGCTTGTCTTAGTAATCTTGATCAAGATTTGCTTTTGGAAATAGAAGAAGTTAGACGTGTTTTCAATGAAATGGATGATGCTTATGAAAACAGTTTACTTGAAATAGAACGGGTTTCACGCCAAAATGATCAGCTTCTGAAGCAAGTGATGTCTCATGATATAGTCTCTGTCTGTGTGAATAACAATGTTGATAATGATTCTATTGTGCATAATGTTGAATCTGTGGATAATGTGGTAGATAGTACTTGTCACGAATCTGACGCTGAATTTTTAAAGCTTCAAGATTCATATTCTTCGCTTTCAAAACGTTTTGATGAGATTCAAACACATTGTATTTCGCTTGAATGCAAGCAACAATTTATTCAAGAAATCTTTGAAACGTCATTCGAAGGTGTCAATATCGATGATGCAAACTTTGAAAAGAATTTTCGATTGAATTTACAATCAAAACAGCGTCAGCCAAGTGACAAAGTTGCTAAATTTTTGCCGATAGACATAGAGAAATCTAAGGAGCTTAACTGTGTGAACGTACTTGAGGCCGCTGAGAATTTTAAACTTGATCTAGATAATCGAGTTTCCAGGATTTTGTCCAAAGTTGATAACTTAAAACAGAAAGATACACGACTCTTCGATTCAGTAAAGTCCGCATGTGTTGATAACACTGCACAGAATCAATCATTGATTGAACAATTGAAACGAAAGTCAGTGGAAATATCTGATTTGAGGGAACAAATTTGTGATAAGAATCTGGTCTTGGCTGAGTTAAAGGAAACACTTCGTACTCTAAAAGGTAAGAATGTTGTGGATAATGCAGCCACTATCTCAACATCGTCCTCTAGTGCAATCAAAAGGATCCTTATAGCCGTCACACCATTTAATAAGGGCCCTAGGACTAAACCATCTCAAACTTTGGTCACTAAAGATAAGGCGGAATCAAAACCAGCCTCTAATATTCCCGTGTTGCCTTCAATAGGAGTAAGCACCACTACTAAGGCTCAAAGATCTAAGCTTAAAAGAAACAAGAAGAATGATAGGATCTTGCCCCCATCTAGTAGTCAAGTGAAGAAGAAAGTAGAAGCCCATCCTAGGAATGTTATTTCTGTTTTGAATAAAAAGAATCATGTAGCTAAACCTAAAGGCTCTGTGGTTGTGCAGCGTTCTAAGCCTAGTGTGAATTCTAATTTGAAATGTTGGAATTGCAATGAATGTATGTTTTCTAGTCGTCATGATTCTTGACTTATTGACCATGTGAATGAGATGTATGCCCGGAAAATGGATTAGAATGGAAACCGAATGGTAAAGTGTTAACTCAAGTTGGTTGGTTGTGGCGCCCCACTGGTAGAACTTTCACTATAGTAGGAAATACGTGCCCTTTGACTAGGATCACTCCCACTACAGCGAAGAAACTGTGCCCTTTAACTAGAAGTACCAAGGCTACCAAAACACAAGCGTGTCCTTTAACTAGGAACACCGACACTACTGTAGGAACCAAGTGCCATTTAAATAGGTCTACTCCCACTGTAGTGCCCGCGAATAATCCAAAACCTAAGAAAGTTGGAACAGTAAAACCTGTTAGTGCTAAAACTCACATTAGAAAACGCAGGAAATCTAAGGGTCACACAAATGTTAGCAATTATGATAATCTTATATCTGTATCTGCTAACACTCCGGAACCAATAGTTTCCAATGCATTGTCTACTGTTGTTATTGAAAACAGGTGGTCCAAATTGTTCTCTGGTATTTGGACTCTGGTTGCTCCAAGCATATGACCGGAGATCGCTCTCAGCTCAGAAATTTCGTCAGCAAGTTTCTTGGTACGGTTAGATTTGGAAATGATCATATTGCAAAGATAATGGGTTATGGTGAATATCATATTGGGAATGTTATAATTTCGAGAGTGTATTACGTGAAAGGTCTCGGTCACAACTTATTTTCTGTGGGACAATTTTGTGATGCAAACCTAGAAGTTGCTTTTCGAGAGCATACCTGCTTCATTCGTAATTTGGAAGGGGTTGATTTATTGAAAGGTACTCGAGGGAATAATTTGTATACTTTGTCTCTACAAGACATGATGGCCACTTCTCCCGTATGTCTTCTCTCTAAAGCATCAAAGACTAAGTCATGGTTATGGCATCGACGGTTATCTCATCTTAACTTTGACGCTATTAATCACTTGGCGAAAAAAGAACTTGTTCGTGGTCTTCCTAAACTATCATTTCACAAGGATCATTTGTGTTACGCGTGTACAATGGGGAAAAGCACTAAGAATTCATACATACCCAAGACTGAAGACACCAACCAAGAGAAACTTTATCTTTTGCATATGGATCTTTGTGGGCCAATGCGTGTTGAAAGTCTTAGTGGCAAAAAGTACATCCTCGTTATTGTCAATGATTACTCTCGGTTTACATGGGTGAAATTTCTGAAAGAAAAAAATGAGGCACCTAAATTCATCATCGGATTTCTCAAGATGATTCAAGTGCGTCTCAACACTACTGTTCGACGCATTCGTACAGATAATGGAACCGAATTTGTGAATCAAATCTTGCGTGATTATTATGAAGAAGTTGGCATATCTCATGAAACGTCCGTAGCGCGCACTCCACAACAAAACGGTGTCGTTGAAAGGCGAAATCGCACACTTATGGAAGCTGCTCGAACGATGTTAATTTACGCAAAGGCTCCATTGTTTTTATGGGCAGAAGCAGTATCTACCGCAGTGTACACCCAAAACCGGTCACTAATTCGTAAACGCCATGGTAAAACACCTTATGATCTTCTCCGTGGGAAAGTACCAGATTTATCATATCTTCATGTATTTGGTTCTCTTTGCTATCCAAATAATGATGGTGACAATTTGGGAAAACTTCAACCAAAGGCTGATATTGGTATTTTCATTGGTTACGCACCCGCAAAGAAGGCATACCGAATCTACAACCGTAACTCTCGCAAGATCCTTGAAACTATGAATGTTGATTTTGATGAGCTGACAGCAATGGCTTCTGAGCAAAGCAGCTCTGAACCCGCACTTCATGAAATGGGACCCTGTAACATTAGTTCTGGTCTTATCCCAAACAACCCTACTTCATCATTTATACCACCTACTAGGAATGACTGGGATACATTGTTTCAAACGTTCTTTGATGAATTCTTTACTCCTCCAACTATTGTTTCTCCAGAACCTGAGGTAATAGCTCCGGTAACCGAAGTTGTCCCTCCAGCAACCGAAGCACAATCAGACACATCTGCACCTACAATTGGTCAAGATATACCATCATCTAGTAATTCTCAACCAACTAACGAATTAACTACTCATGTCATGCCTATTGATGATGAAGAGGATGACGATGATCACGATTTGAAATTCACTCAAATGCGTGAACTTCCATTCTTTGGTGTACCAATTCCCGACCCTAATCAAGCTGGGTCGTCCACCTTAGAGGAAGCTCCAACTATAGTTTACTCCAATCCACGGATTCGTGAACATGACAGCAAGTGGACAAAGGATCATCCTATAGATTCTATTATTGGTGACCCTAATCGTCCGGTATCCACACGAAGTCAGTTACAAGAAAGTGCAATGTTTTGTCACTTTGATGATTTTCTCACTGAAGTTGAACCTAAGACATGGCAACAAGCTTTTACTCTATCATGTTGGATAGAAGCTAGGCAAGAAGAACTTAATGAATTTATACGTCTTGAAGTATGGGAACTTGTCCCATTCCCGGAACAAGTGCAGTTACTCACTTTGAAATGGGTTTACAAGGTGAAACTCGATGAGTTAGGCGGAATACTGAAGAACAAAGCCCGTCTAGTAGCTCGTGGATACAAGCAATTATTGGGCATCGACTTTATGGAATCCTTTGCACCTGTTGCCCGTTTGGAAGCTATTAGACTGTTCCTCGCTTATGCAGCCCACATGAATATGATCGTCTATCAGATGGATGTGAAGACGGCATTTCTTAATGGTGAACTCAAGGAAGAGGTCTATATTCAACAGCCGGATGGTTTTGTGAATCCTAAATATCCTAATCATGTGTATAAGCTTAAGAAGGCTCTCTATGGGTTGAAGCAAGCTCCTCGCGCATTGTATGATCTATTGTCACAATTCCTCATTACGCAAGGCTTTGTTAAAGGCAAGGTGGATCCCACGCTGTTCATACAAAAACGAGGTAAAGATATGATTATGGTACAAATATATGTTGATGATATTATAATTACAGCCTCGACCCAAACCTTATCGGATGAGTTTGGGACACTCATGTCTTCCAAGTTTAAGATGTCAATGATGGGCAAGGTATCATTCTTCTTAGGTCTTCAGATTTCTCAGAGTCCTAGAGGCATCTTTATCAATCAATCCAAGTATGCCCTTGAATCGCTTAAGAAATATAAGATGGAATCTTGCGACCCCGTGGATACTCCAATGGTGGAACGAACTAAGATTGATGAAGATCCACATGGAGTCGCCGTTGATCCGACACTGTATCGTGGAATGATCGGTACTCTTCTGTATATCACAGCTAGTCGACCTGATCTTCAGTTTGCTATATGTATGTGTGCTCGGTATCAAACTCGGCCTACTGAGTTACACTTGGCTACTGTGAAACGAATCTTTCGATATCTTAAAGGAACCATTAATCGGGGACTTTGGTATTCGAAGGACTCTTCGATTGCACTAATGGCATATGCAGATGCGGATCACGCGGGTTGTCAAGATACAAGGCGTAGCACGAGTGGAAGTTTGCAACTACTAGGAGATCGACTAATCAGTTGGGCATCGAAAAGGTAGAAAAGTGTTGCAATTTCAAGTACGGAAGCAGAATACATAGCTATGTCCGGTTGCTGTGCTCAAATTCTTTGGATGAGATCGCAATTAACCGACTATGGTCTAGGTTTCAACAAAATTCCGATGTACTGCGACAACAAGAGTGCAATTGCCTTATGCTGCCACAATGTTCAATTCTCCCGGTCGAAGCATATCGACATTCGCTACCATTTT
This sequence comes from Glebionis coronaria, assembly GCA_025667525.1. NCBI lineage: Eukaryota > Viridiplantae > Streptophyta > Magnoliopsida > Asterales > Asteraceae > Glebionis > Glebionis coronaria. The sequence continues at coordinate 285,379,547 of CM046877.1, read as the reverse complement.
ATCAAGGAGCAAGTGGAAAATGTAGTAATCGAGCTTTACTTTGTCCGATCTGAGTATCAATTGGCGGATATTTTCACGAAGGCTTTAGATCGCGCTCGAATTGGATTTTTGGCCGACAAGCTAGGAATGAGAACCTTCTCGCCTGAGACTCTAAAGGAACTAGCAGATGAAGCGAAAGAATAGTCTTGGTAAAACTATTCTCCGTATCCTTGGTGATCATCTGTATATATTGTTTATATTTTTATCCACAAAAGCAAAATACAAAAATATAAAACCATATAAAAACCATAAAAATTGAAAATTTCATAAAAATCCAAAAATATTTTTACTTTATTTTTCAAAAGCATGTCTTTTGGTACGATAATATTTACGGCCTTAGAAATGTTGATTAATATCGACACGGCGCCATGAATAGAGTTCATACAAAAGTTGTAAATATTTCATAAAACATGCCTATATGGCTTGTAGTTATTTCAGACTGCAACCCGGTTTTCACATTAAAGTCAAGTATTTCTTATGAAAGCTTTGGCTCACAACGGGAATTAATTTTCTCGGGCAAGGTTTACTTTAAAACCTTGTAAGGGATCAAGTTTACTTTATAACTTGGTCTAACACAAATCTATGTACGTTTCATTGCATTTATTTGTTAAAACAAGAGAAGTCTTATTTTTATGAAGTTATCATCTCTACAACCATAGCTATCTACAATTGGTATCTACATACTCGACGATGCGACTACTCAACCGACGACTACAACTCTTTCAATAGAACACGGGTCAAGAATTGAGGGGGAGCAATTGTCAAGCATTCAGAATCTTCGATGCCGAACGTGCCAAGCTCACTAACTGGTGTCAAGACCACAATACCAATCGTACACGTGGTGTCAAGAGATGACTTCAGACGTGACGAGGTGACCAACATATGCTGACAAGAACCATTTGATCTTTTCATATGATGTTATCATCATTCAGGTCCAACCTTGTCATTTTTTTTTCTAATATGGTGAATATGTGATCATGTTACAAATCGGTATCATATTGCATACATTTGGAATCATGAAGATTAAACGGACTTGCATTTTTCTTCCTAAAACCTTTGTTAAAACTTCATTAAATTAATTGATATTAAAAACATCGATTGGGTTAATATTTTTAATATGGGGTAGAAAATGTGATTTAATATGGGATATTATCACAAATGGTTTGACTTAATGTGCTGGCTCATCCCGACATGTGCGAAATGTTTTTGAATATCGTGGCGTATGTTAAGGGGGAGCAAAATGGATTTGCTATATCAAAATGGATTTTCATGGTGACATATACTTACCCAAAACCCATTTATTTCACGACGATGAAGATTGTGGTGACATAAGGATGGTAGGATAGGTTAAGTCCTATGATTCTTCCAGAACCGGAGGAATCTTCCCAAGGACATTCCATAGCTAGAAATAGTAGTCCTTAGGAAAGTTGGAGAAAGATTGTGAACGTAGCTGAATGCCGACCAAGTACTTAAGTTAGCACTGGAACAATCACAACAAGGTGCTAGTTATGACATATTGGTAAGCATTGAAGGGGTTGAAGAATGAAAAAGAATTGTAAAGATAAAGGGTGTAAAGAAAGAAGCCCTCCTTACAACTTTAGGCAGAAACCGGGTCAACACATATGCTATTGAGATCATTTTAATGATTGATAGGTGTGTAAACACCCATCCTTTTACCACTTAATTCGGGCTAAAACAAGACCAAAACACGTATTTAATATCATTTGTTTGGAATTATGCGTGGTTTTTGTGTTTATTGTGTTTTCAGAGCTAACCGGATGAATATTAAAGAAAACATGGGATTGCACGGGATTTACCAAGGAAAAAGACTCAAGACGAAGTCTATTGTCCAAGAGGTGCAGAAGATTTGAAGTCACTAGGCCTATTCGAAGATTTATCGAAGAAAAGGACTAAAGATGGAAGATTTTCATAAGTCGAAGAAACTCAAGTCTATTTAACGAAGAAATTAAAAGACGAGTTGGATTTAATCGACGACAAATCCCGAATCAGAATCGAAAACGTCAACTTTTCTGAAAAGACGAGAAGACAAGAAGAAAGGGAGAAAGCCCACTCACCAACCAACCACTAGGAGTATAAATAGTCTTTCCCTTCACACAATTAGGGAGTTAGCTTCATTTTTCCTTCTTTCCAGTAACTTAAGTTCGTCCCTTCACCAACTCCATTAGGGAGTTTGGTGATTTTCATTTTTCTCTTTTAATCTTGTAATCATTGATCATTAACCTTGTTACTTTTATATTAATCAATCCATTCCATCTTTCTATTCATCTTGTTCTTCATCACTTTTATTGCAAGTTTCTAAGTTTCTTCTTTGATTCTAGTTTGATCTTAAAAAGTTGTTGAATTAATGTTTTCATTGGTGGGATTTGTTCCTTATGGTATGTTAATGATTATTGGATAGTTTGGTAAAACCTTTTTGAGTATTTAGTTTGATTTGGAGTAAAATCCGTGTCCCCTGGTACATCACTGCTGTTACTGTTCTTCATCTTCCAGAAATTCCGAATAGCCTAGTTTAAGTTTCCCTTATTCGGAACTTTTGATATTCCGAATAGGGGTGTTGCAATTTCTTTTACTCGGAATAATCTTTCCGAATAGCTCTTTTTCATTTTCCTTATTCGGAACTTTTTAGTTTTCCGAATTGATTGTTTTTTCCAGCCTTATTCGGAATATTTTATATATTCCGAATGGTCCTAATTTTCCGCATAGAACTTTTTTCCGAATGGTCCTTTCTTTCCGAATAGGCATATTTTTCCGAATGGGAGTATTATCCGCATAGACAATATTTTCCGAATAGCATCATTTTTCCGAGTAAGCTAATTTTTCCGCATAGCCATTTCTCAGTTCCCTTATTCGGAACATTTTTCCGAATAGCCATCTTTCCGCATAGAGATCATTTTCCGCATAGGGCTAGTTTTCCGAATAAGACAATTATTCCGCATAGATGTCAACATTCCGAATGGTGTTTTATTCCGCATATGGTATTTTTCAGTAAGAGTTATTTTTTAGCTTATTATTTGTTGCTCGTTTTAAGTTTATTTCATTACCATTTTATTCGCTTACCCGTTAATAGAATAGAAAACCAAATCCACTTTTTGTCACCAAGAACAAATCATTCCACTTCTAACTGAGATCAATTCGAGAGGATTCCGAGAATCGAACTTTTTCACCATTGCAAAATGCTTGTATCAAATGGTGCCGCTGCCGGCTCCTCTCGTTAAGATCAAAAGTTTTTTGTGAGAATTTGGATTTTGGGATCCGTTCCCCGTGAACGTTCTTTTTCATAAAAATTTTCAAAAACACTAAAAAAATATAAAATTTTCAAAAATCCTAAAAAGTAAAAAACAATAAAAACCAAAAATATTTTTGCTTTTTTCTTCTTTGTTCGTTCTTTTGCAGGTGTATGCGCACTCGATCCACGTCCTATCAAGAGCCCGAGCCTCTCGATAACTTAGACATGGCTGGTGTACAAAACAACAATAACATACCACCTCCGAACAACAATAATAACAACAACAACCCGCCTTTCAACAACATGAATAACAACAACAATGAGCACCTTCCGGATAATCGCCCAATGATTGAATTGCTGCAAGCTCATGTTGATGGCAACACGGATCCAATTGTCATTCCTCCAATTGCCGCCAACAATTTCGAGCTCAAGTCAGGCTTTATCCAGATGGTCTCCGCTCAGCCATTCTTGGGACGCACCATTGATGATCCACATGACCATATCAAGAGATTTCTACAACTCACCAACACGGTCAAGTTCAATGGAGTTTCGCAAGAGGTTATACGGTTACAACTTTTTCCCTTTTCTTTAGAGGGACAAGCCCGGCATTGGCTTGCTAAGGAACCGCCACAGAGTATTCTCTCGTGGACGGATTTGGAAACAAAGTTTATCAATTACTTTTTTCCACCCTCTCGTACTACCGCTTTGCGGAATGAGATTATAAACTTTGAACAAAAGTACGATGAGTCATTCAGTGAATCTTGGGATCGTTTTAAAGATCTTTTAAGAAAATGCCCACAACATGGTTTTACCAAAGTACATCAAATTAATACTTTTTACAATGGTTTAAGCATGAGTGACCAAGATTCACTGAATAGTGCCTCTGGGGGTAATTTATTGGCTAAGACTTCCAATGCTGCTTGGGACATCATTGAGAACAAATCTCGTGTGCAAACCAAGAGTGTTAGGACCAATGTTGCTAGTGCTAGCACTAATGACAGCGACAAGCGATTAGACAAAATCACTACTCTTCTTGAATCGCTTGTCACCCACACCGTCAGCAACAACAACAGCAACAACGCCAAAAACGCACAAGTGAACGCTGTCAGCCAACCTTGTGAGATATGCGGTGGTCCCCACTCTTACACAACTTGTACCGCCACCCAAGATTACCCTGCTGAGAATGTGAATGCGGCATATGGCACCTACCAACAACCTGCTTATCAAGCTAAACCCCAAGGTGACCGTAACTTGCTTAGTTACCGCAACAACAACTATCTTTCACCACCTGGCTTTCCTCCTGCCAACCAAAACCAACAACAAAACCTTAATCGCCCTCCTCAACAACAACAACAACCTCGACAACCATACATCCCACCTCACAAGCAGCAACAACCGCCTCAACGTAACAATCAAGTCTACCAACAACCTGCTTACCAACCACCTGCATACAATGCTCCTTCCAACCAAAACACCACTGCATTACACCAAGAGGTCGCTACCTACATGAGAACCAATGATGTGATAGTGGGAAATCTCCAAGAGGAAGTACGCAATTTGAAGGCTGATTTGGTAAAGCAAGGAAATGATTTGAGAGCCGATATGCGAAACACGTTGGATAGTCAGACGAATGACTTGAGGAACATGATGGCTAGTTTTTTCCAAAGTAGTCAACCCTCTTCTTCGGGTACTCTTCCGAGTAACACCGTTGCGAACCCAAGAGGGGAGATGAAAGCAATCACTACTCGCAGTGGTAAAGGTACAAAGGAACCCGAGCTTCCTATACCCCCACCGGTGGTTGTGACTAAGGAAAACGAGTCGCCTGCTCCTATTCCTCCTCCTTCTCCTTCCCCAATTTCTCCACCTCTTCTTTCTACCCCTCCTCCACCCGTGGTTGTGAGTGATCCTATACTCCCAAAGCCTTCCTCTTCTTCCAATATACCTTATCCTTCTAGGTTGAGGAAAGAGAAGCAAAAGAGCAAAGATGATATTCAGGTTTCTAACTTTCTTAAAATGTTTAAACAACTGAATTTCAATATCTCCTTCGCTGAGGCTCTTGCTCACATGCCCAAATACGCGAAAATGTTTAAAGATCTTTTGAGCGACAAGGAAAAGCTCCTCGACATTGCCAACACCCAACTTAATGAGAACTGCTCTGCAGTGCTCTTAAGGAAATTACCAACCAAGCTTGGTGATCCGAGTCGTTTTCTTATCCCTTGCAATTTCCCGGGAGTAGAGAATTGCATGGCCCTAGCCGACCTAGGTGCCAGTATTAATCTCATGCCTCTAAGTGTTTGGAAGCAATTATCTCTCCCAGAGCTAGTCCCCACTAAAATGACTTTGGAATTGGCCAACCGTACGGTTGCTTATCCAGTGGGGATAGCCGAAGATGTCATCGTAGGAGTCGACAAATTCACCTTTCCTGCTGATTTTGTTGTCGTCGACTACGAGATGGACCCCCGTGTGCCACTTATTGTTGGTCGTCCATTCTTAAGGACCGGTCGCACTCTCATTGATGTTGAAGCCGGTGAGCTTATCATGAGAGTGGGTGACGATAAAGTAGTCTTCAACATGGGAAAGTTGTCCAAACAACCTTATTCATATGAGAGTGTTAATTGTATTGACGTTCTCGATGAGGCTTGTGAAGAACACTTTAATGATGCTTGCAAAAGTATTCCTACCTCTCTTCCCACTGTTGAGACCGTGTCCTCTATTGATTCATCGTTGTCTCTATTTGGAGATAGTGATTTATTCTGGAACAATCTTGAAGCTACCATGGGATATGCGAATTTAGCTACTAATGATTCTCCCACCGAGGGGGATGAAGACATGAGTTTCTTTGACAATCTTCTCACCGAAGACAATCCTTCGCCTCCATCTCCCACGGTCATTGCTATCGATACTCCGACTTTGAAAACGCCTCCCGTCGAAAATCCTCCGGATTTGGAACTTAAGGAGTTGCCGCCACATCTCGAGTACGTGTTCCTTGACGACAACAAGAAGTCGCCCGTCATTATTGCGAAGGATTTGAAAGATGAAGAGAAGACTCGCCTCGTCGCTGTGTTGAAGGATCATAAGAAGGCTATCGCTTGGAAGATTTCCGATATTCGTGGAATTGATCCTCACTTCTGCACACACAAAATTCTCATGGAGGACGACTTCAAGCCCACTATTCAAAGCCAACGAAGGGTGAATCCAAAAATACATGAAGTCATCAAAACAGAGGTTATCAAACTTCTGGATGCGGGTATGATTTACCCTATTTCGGATTCACCATGGGTTAGTCCAATCCACTGTGTGCCCAAGAAGGGCGGAATAACCGTTGTTCCCAATGAACACAACGAGTTGATTCCCACTCGTCTCGTTACTGGGTGGAGAGTTTGTATAGACTACCGCAAACTCAATGATGCCACGAGAAAGGATCATTTCCCTCTACCTTTCATGGACCAAATGCTTGAACGATTAGCCGGTAATGAATATTACTGCTTTCTCGATGGTTTCTCGGGTTATTTTCAAATACCCATCGATCCCCAAGATCAAGAGAAGACTACATTCACTTGTCCCTATGGCACTTTCGCTTACAAAAGAATGCCTTTTGGCTTATGTAATGCGCCCGGGACTTTCCAAAGGTGCATGTTAGCTATCTTCCATGACATGGTTGAACAAACCATGGAAGTCTTCATGGATGATTTCTCGGTCTTCGGGGATTCCTTCTCATCTTGCCTTGCCAATTTAGAATGTATCCTAAAGCGGTGCGAAGACACTCGCCTAGTTCTAAATTGGGAAAAATGCCATTTCATGGTAAAAGAAGGCGTCGTGCTTGGACATAAGATCTCGAAAGCCGGTCTTGAAGTTGACCGTGCTAAAGTCGATGTTATCGCAAAATTGCCTCCACCTTCAACTGTGAAGGGTGTGAGAAGTTTCCTGGGTCATGCGGGCTTCTATCGTCGATTCATCAAAGATTTTTCTCAAATCGCTCGCCCGATGACCCACCTCTTGGAAAAAGATACTCCTTTTATCTTTTCCAAAGAGTGCCTTGAAGCCTTCAACTCGCTTAAGGATAAGCTAACTAAGGCACCCGTCTTGGTCACCCCTAATTGGGAGCTGCCTTTTGAGTTGATGTGCGATGCTAGTGATTTTGCTATTGGAGCGGTTCTTGGACAAAGAGTGAACAAACACTTCCAACCGATCCATTACGCTAGCAAGACAATGACGGGGGCACAATTGCATTATACGACAACCGAAAAAGAGCTTTTAGCTGTTGTCTATGCCTTTGAAAAGTTTCGCCCCTATCTTGTCCTTTCCACCACCATCGTGTATACCGATCATTCCGCGCTGAAGTACTTGTTGACAAAGCAAGATTCCAAACCAAGACTTCTTCGCTGGGTTTTACTGCTCCAAGAATTTAAAATCGACATCCGCGATAAAAAAGGAGCAGAAAACCTAGCCGCGGACCATCTTAGTAGACTTGAGGATCCATACCAAGGGGATCATCCGACTAAAGAAATCAATGATTCTTTTCCCTTGGAGACCTTAATGTCTATAAACTCGAAGCCGAATGAAACCCCGTGGTTTGCGGACTTTGCAAACTACTTGGCGGGTGGAATTCTCAAGGAAGGGTTGACGTCCCAGCAAAAGAAAAAGTTTTTCACCGACATCAAGACTTACTTTTGGGACGACCCTTACCTATTCAAACAATGTGCCGACTTGATTATCCGCCGATGTGTTGATGGACCGGCAGCGTCTGAAATCCTTGATGCTTGCCACAAAGGACCCACCGGTGGTCACTTTGGTCCCAACTACACCGCAAAGAAAGTGTTTGATTCGGGATTTTATTGGCCCTCCATATACCGTGACGCTCACGATATGGTCAAACGATGTGATGTTTGCCAAAAACAAGGCAAAATCACACATAAAGACGAGATGCCTCAGAATTTCATTCAAGAGTGTGAAATTTTTGATGTTTGGGGTATCGACTTTATGGGGCCATTCCCTTCATCTAAAGGAAACAAATACATCCTTGTAGCCGTTGACTATGTTTCAAAATGGGTAGAAGCCAAAGCTTTGCCTACTAATGATGCAAGGGTGGTTTGTAACTTTTTGAAAGCTCTATTCGCTCGCTTCGGTGTGCCTCGTGCCATTATTAGTGATCGTGGAACTCATTTCTGCAATGACCAATTTGCTAGAGTCATGGCTAAGTACGGTGTAAACCATCGTCTTTCCACAGCCTACCACCCACAAACTAATGGCCAGGCCGAAATATCCAACCGAGGACTGAAGCAAATTCTGGAATGAACCGTGGGAGAGCATCGTGCCGCATGGGCTGATAAACTCGATGATGCTTTGTGGGCTTTCCGTACTGCTTACAAGACCCCGATCGGCTGTACGCCTTATCGTCTTGTGTACGGGAAAGCGTGCCACCTCCCCATTGAGTTGGAACATAAGGCTTATTGGGCCTTGAAGTGGGCTAATTTTGATATCAACAAAGCCGGTGACCTACGCAAGATCCAACTCAATGAGCTGAATGAACTTCGGAATGAGGCTTATGAAAATTCTTTGATCTATAAGGAACGAACTAAGCTCATTCACGACTCCAAGATCAAAAACCGAGAGTTCCATGTTGGAGACAAAGTCTTACTTTTTAACTCTCGGTTGAAAATCTTTTCGGGCAAACTCAAATCTCGTTGGTCCGGCCCATTCACCATTGCCCAAATTTTTCCATATGGTACTCTCGAGCTCGCTCAACCTAATGGACCAAATTTTAAGGTGAATGGCCAACGAGTGAAGTTGTACTTTGGTGAGGACACCTCTCACGAGGTGATTCCATCCCTCACCACGTTCCCCATGAACTAATTTTGGGTCGAGTCAGGCTCGTGACTCGGTTATCAAAAACAAGCGCTCCTCGGGAGGCAGCCCGAGTATCTATCCCTTTAACCCCCTAAGTGTAGGGGAGGACCTATTTTGGTCGTTTGTGTTTGTGTGGTGATGTGCTAACAGGGATTACTGCAATCTTGGACATCTTTGAAGAACCGTGCTCCCGTGTTATCCGAATTCCGGTTCTATCTCTCAACTATCGTGATTCAATTTTCGTCATACTCACATTTGAAATTGATCACTTTAGTCGTCTCTTCCTTAACTTGAGTTAACCAACGTGCACAATGTCATAAGTGTAGGGGAGACTTTTCCCACATGCTTAAACATTGAGGACAATGTTTATCTTAAGTGTAGGGGAGACTTCTATCGAAGTTTTAAGTGGACTTTTCCATGAAAATGCCTTCATTTAACCGGAAAATCCTATTTTTCAGCATTTTTCAAATTTTTTATTAACTTTGGCCATTTTGTCGTAATTTTTAAATTTTTATCGATGCTTTCATATGTATATATCCCGCAATAAAGTCAAAATATTAATAAATTGGTGTAGCTAGTTTAGATATCTTTGACATATTAGGCCCGTTGCGTTTATTTTGACTCAACCCGAATAGACTTATCCAAGTTTATTCTAGCTAGTATCCTTAACCATGTAGACCTTAATTGGTTTATTAGGCTAAGTATCCACGAGTCTCATTACTTGAGATTTTAAATTGTGGAGGACGAGAAATGATAGAGTCATTTATAAGTCGGTATTCTTGCGCAAGCTCACTTGGTGTAATTATTTGCCTATTCTCCCATCACTTGCTAATAATTTATCTGCAATAAGTAAGGTCTTACGATTTGAAAAGTTACTTAGCTTCTAGCCCAAGATCGTTTAAAAGTTGCTCGGTAATGATAAGAGTTCATAGCCAAGGCATAACTTATGAAGCGGGGCGCGAAGATTGGCGAGTCCGAAAAGGCCCTAACAAGGCATGAGGATTCAATTTTATTGCTGAAGATCCAAAGTGATGTGAAAAGCATTATTCCTAAAGTCTATATGAAGGATCAAGACTCACGACGAAAAGCAATCAACTCCCATAAAGATCATGGAGAAGTCTATCCGAAAAGACCCTAACAAGGTATGAGGATAAATAGATCCAAGTCCGAAAAGGAGGCGGATCGTTGTATCTCAAAATCCCAATTAGAGATTGAAGAAATAATCATGAAGTCGTGGTCAACAAAGTTGGAGTACCCCTCAAAAGTCTCCAAAGTAAAGAAACTCTATTATGATGAGAAGACCATTATCTCAAGAACGTCTCTCGAAGATATGAAGTATGAAGTACATGCCAAATATCGGCCCGAGAAAGGTCTCAAATCGTGAACCAAGTTATGCCAAGATATGAACTTTTTGATATCCCGAGAAGCAGTTTTAAGAGATTTTGTCCTTTAGCTAACTATTGATCAAATCGTCCTACTTTGCTTTCAGCCTTAATAAACTATCGAAATAAGTCCAAAAATGCATCTTCATGATCATTCTAAGACAAAAATAAAATACAAGAGATACACCTAGGAATAAGGGAGTTTAAGCATTTAATTAAGCCATGTGTGTAAGTGTTTGATTTACTAACTTATAATAACAATGATCTCGTTTTTAAGCTTAGTTTGGGGAACGTGAAACTTGAGGGTGATAAATCTTCGCAACACCAAAGCCCTAATGTAAGTCCTTGATTTCTTTACAAGTTATTTCCATTCTTTTGTTTACTTTAAAGTTTTAAGTTCTCTTAGTATTTTAATTGTTGTTTAGTAGAGTTTAAATAAGGCCAAGGTTGATTAATTATGAGAAAAATGTAAAATTGCTTTATCACTAAGCATTGCATGAGGGCATGGCAATGGTTAAGTGTAGGGGATTTGATAGGTGTGTAAACACCCATCCTTTTACCACTTAATTCGGGCTAAAACAAGACCAAAACACGTATTTAATATCATTTGTTTGGAATTATGCGTGGTTTTTGTGTTTATTGTGTTTTCAGAGCTAACCGGATGAATATTAAAGAAAACATGGGATTGCACGGGATTTACCAAGGAAAAAGACTCAAGACGAAGTCTATTGTCCAAGAGGTGCAGAAGATTTGAAGTCACTAGGCCTATTCGAAGATTTATCGAAGAAAAGGACTAAAGATGGAAGATTTTCATAAGTCGAAGAAACTCAAGTCTATTTAACGAAGAAATTAAAAGACGAGTTGGATTTAATCGACGACAAATCCCGAATCAGAATCGAAAACGTCAACTTTTCTGAAAAGACGAGAAGACAAGAAGAAAGGGAGAAAGCCCACTCACCAACCAACCACTAGGAGTATAAATAGTCTTTCCCTTCACACAATTAGGGAGTTAGCTTCATTTTTCCTTCTTTCCAGTAACTTAAGTTCGTCCCTTCACCAACTCCATTAGGGAGTTTGGTGATTTTCATTTTTCTCTTTTAATCTTGTAATCATTGATCATTAACCTTGTTACTTTTATATTAATCAATCCATTCCATCTTTCTATTCATCTTGTTCTTCATCACTTTTATTGCAAGTTTCTAAGTTTCTTCTTTGATTCTAGTTTGATCTTAAAAAGTTGTTGAATTAATGTTTTCATTGGTGGGATTTGTTCCTTATGGTATGTTAATGATTATTGGATAGTTTGGTAAAACCTTTTTGAGTATTTAGTTTGATTTGGAGTAAAATCCGTGTCCCCTGGTACATCACTGCTGTTACTGTTCTTCATCTTCCAGAAATTCCGAATAGCCTAGTTTAAGTTTCCCTTATTCGGAACTTTTGATATTCCGAATAGGGGTGTTGCAATTTCTTTTACTCGGAATAATCTTTCCGAATAGCTCTTTTTCATTTTCCTTATTCGGAACTTTTTAGTTTTCCGAATTGATTGTTTTTTCCAGCCTTATTCGGAATATTTTATATATTCCGAATGGTCCTAATTTTCCGCATAGAACTTTTTTCCGAATGGTCCTTTCTTTCCGAATAGGCATATTTTTCCGAATGGGAGTATTATCCGCATAGACAATATTTTCCGAATAGCATCATTTTTCCGAGTAAGCTAATTTTTCCGCATAGCCATTTCTCAGTTCCCTTATTCGGAACATTTTTCCGAATAGCCATCTTTCCGCATAGAGATCATTTTCCGCATAGGGCTAGTTTTCCGAATAAGACAATTATTCCGCATAGATGTCAACATTCCGAATGGTGTTTTATTCCGCATATGGTATTTTTCAGTAAGAGTTATTTTTTAGCTTATTATTTGTTGCTCGTTTTAAGTTTATTTCATTACCATTTTATTCGCTTACCCGTTAATAGAATAGAAAACCAAATCCACTTTTTGTCACCAAGAACAAATCATTCCACTTCTAACTGAGATCAATTCGAGAGGATTCCGAGAATCGAACTTTTTCACCATTGCAAAATGCTTGTATCAATGATGCTTGATATTGAAGATAAGACATCATGGACCCAATGATGCAACGCACAACCCTTCCCAGCTAACTCAGATATCTCTCAAAAGATATTTGTTTTAATCACACAGAGACAACGCATTATCTATTGATTTATTCACTCCGAATAAGGTGGTATTGAAATGGTGGCACTCCTCTCCAGCCTCCGATCACTAAAAATCCAAAATGCACGATCGAGTCTAGAGCCATTTGAGATCATCAAATATCTCATTAGGACACACTTTCATATTTCCTTGCTTCCTCACACACTGTGAAAAGTAAGAAAGATCTTAAAGAGTCCTACGCAAAATCTTCATGATCTTGCCTGAACATCCGAGTAATACGAAAGTATTTACAATGAAGATGGAAATCCTTCTTGAGCGAATATCAAAAAGCTCATGGTAGGTGACTTGTGCGATTCTTTATGAATCAAGCTTGTGATAACTGGAAAGCAACAGTGGTTTAATTCTTAACTGATTTTAAACACGTTCCAGGCCTCTACACAATATCTTAGTGATCTTGCCAGAACACTCAGAGTGATACCTTAGTGTTCACAGTGATGAGTGGAAATCCTTCTGGTGTTAACCTCAAACAGCACTTGGTAGGTAACTTTCAAGATTCTACACGAATCAAGCTCGTGACAACTGGAAAGCAACGATGGTGCGGTTCTTAATTGAATTTCACTTGTTCCAGGAACATGAATTGACGGCTTCAAATCATGCGGATATTATTATCCAAATGATTCACTCTTTATGTTCGCAGTCAGCTTTGGACGGTCGAATAAAGAGAACGGGTTTACCCGCGAAATCTTGTCAAGGAGATTTTTAATTAAATCTACCTGCCACGAGTACGATATTTTATATCGTCCAACGGTCTTCACCGACCGGAGGTAAAATGCTACCGAATTAGAATCAAATGTTCAAAGCCATTTCGTTCGTGTCTACTTATGTTGCGGCATTTGAAGACGGTGGCGTTGCGGGATCCAAGAAGAAGTCGTCCCCGCATGCTTATAGTTTATGCACTTAATACCTCATCTAATTCAAGAAAGCCTAAAAGTTAAGTCTTCCGTTGTATTGAACTCTGAAGCTTTCAATAATTACAAAAGGTATAAGTATGTGGGACATGGTGTCACGAAGAGGCAAAGATCACAAGTGATGGATGCATGAGATCAAGGCAAGAGATTAATGCTCAAGATTGATATCAAAGATCACATCAGCATGTTCACCAGAACAGAAAAAGAAAAGAAAGACGAAGACTGCAAGCTCAATACAAGCATAGTATGCTAAGTTTATTTTATTATTGTAACTCGGGTGACGCCCTTGTTTGGAGTGACCTCCCTTAGGGGAGATAGTTGGAAATACGTTTTACGTATTAAGAAGGATCGGTCACTCCAACGATAGTCCATGTAATAGCTCGTAGTTTAGTTACTTATCTTTATTTAACAAACAAACCAAAGCCTAGCCTACAACATGTGTAGGCCGGCCCAAATGTAAGCCCAAGCCCTTGACAAGGGCTTGGGTATATAAACCCTCTCCTTTGATGGAGAGGGTGGTGTGGTTATTCATTTTTCACATAGTGAACATTGGTTTTCTCTCTCTAGAATTGTGTGTAATCCATCATCTCTCTATCTCTTTCTCTCTCTAAAACATAAGCAAGATTTACATATCATACACTATAGTTTATTTAATCTACATGTAATAATTAATAAACTATACTATTTAATCACATGACTTAGAATGTTTATCAGTAAAACTTAAGCTTATCATATTAGCTTAATAATCCAGCTTATTTCGATTTATGGAAACTTTCTATTTTTAGAAACTTATTTATTTTAAGCAGCTAATCTATTTTTGGAAACTTCCTATTTTGGGAAACTTTCTAGTTTTGGAAACTCTCTATTTTAGGAAACCTGCTATTTTTTAGAAAGTTACTTATTATTACACTACAAGCATAATAATACCAGAAAATCAGTAATACGTAATCAGAAGACTTAAAACACAAGATGTAAGCAGTATAATATTAAAATCAGTAAAACAAGACTAAAACATATAAAACAAGTCAAGACATACGATAATCAGATTACGTATGCAGTAACAGTATACTTATACACGTATCCTTCTATGTAGCATTAGTGAGATCGGAGTAGGATTCCCTTCGTGCTTCTTTTCCGTTCACTGGACACAAGGTACGGATTCTTCGTCCTTCAGTATGGATATTCTTTCCTTAATAGGTTCCCCGTATGCAGCCAACTATTTTCCCAATATATGTTTTATATGTTTTTGAATTGCTTATGTTTAGTTTTAAATGCCGAAGCCATATGCATGCATGACCAGTTCCACCTAGTTATGGAGGTACCATAACCATAACATTGGAGGCACCAATGTTATGACTTCCCCACGGGGGAGTGATTGCTCGTGGCGTCCCTTTCAGCTTTTGGCCATATTATTATATTATCATGTGGGGTGTATGGGTGCATCCTAGTTACATGTTTAGCAGTATTATCAGGTGAATGAGGTGTGTGCCTTGCATCCTTGATATTAAGTTTTTACTACCCTTTAGGAAAAGAGCAATAAAATAGTGGTAAGTATTAACGAGTGATTTAGGATAACCACAAGTTATGACCCAAATGGGGATCGTTCTCTCGAGGAGGCTAGTGCGTTGTGTAATGAATAATTGATTAATGTTTTTGATTAAGAAAAAAAAAGGAAAAGAGAAGAGAAAATGACGAAGACGAAAAAATAAAAAATTAACAAAAACTACTACTAGAAAGTTAAGACGTAGAAACGTAAAAAAAACACAAAAATTAAAATTTTAACCTAAAAATTCCTAAAAATTACTAAAAATCCACAATAAAATTCTAAGAGTTTACAAAAAATCCAAACTTGCTAAAACCCTTTAATTAATTAAATAATGACTTTTTAATGCTAATTAAAGCCCTAAAAATCACTTTTAAATATTAAAAAGCCCTAAACAAGATTTTATAGTTTGTAAACCTCAAAAAAGACCTAATAAAGCTAAAAAATATTTTTAAAAATTTTAAAACCAAATTAAACTATTTTTAAACTCCTAAAAACTATTAAAATCTATTAATTCTTAAATTAATTCTAAAAATTAATTGAAAAGCCTAAAAAATATTTAGAAAGTGACAATGTTCCTAATTTAATGTCTATAACCTAGGAAAAATGAAAAAAAGTTAAAAATTAAACTTTGAATTTTTTCTAATAAAATAATATTAAAATAATCTAAAAAATAAAAAGTTTTAAAATAAATTCTAAAAAATTACCAAAAATCCTAAATATTATAAATAAGATAAAAATGCAATTAAAATTCCCTAAAACCTTTTTTATAATTTTATATTAAATTTTAAAGTTTATAAAAAACCCTAAAATAAAATAAAATTAAAAATTAAAGTTTTTGAAAACCTTAAGGGATGTAAACCTCAAAATACTTAAATAAAACTTAAAAATTATTTTTCCTAAAATTAAAATCACTTTTTGCTATTTTTTATCTATTTAATAAAAACCGGCTAAATAAAAATTAATAAAAAATAAATACATAAAAGGAAAAATCAAATTAAGTGCCAGAAAAATCCTAATACCTATAACTATCCTAGGAAAAATGAAATAAGCCAAAAACGCTTAATCAATAAGCTTGAATAGCTCAAAAAAACTACGGCTTATTAAATAAGCTCAAACTCAAAAAGGGGTTAAGTAATTTGCAAACTCACCCTTGGTCAGTAAAAGACCCAAGGGCGAGACGGTAACGTGTGTGTGTGTTGAGTGTGGTGGCGAGGGTTCGAGGCTGGATGAACCCCTTTTTGTTCTTTTTTTTTTTACTTTTTAAGCTTTTTAAACCAAACCCTGTTAAACCTTTAAACCTCAAATCACAAACACAATTCACTTTCACAAAGATTAAGCAAGATAACACCAGGATTCAACAAAAAACGTGACCAATTTGAGAATCCAAGAACACAAAGCACATGTGGTTTCTTCACAGATGCAAAATGATACCAAGAGGACTTGGCTTATGGAATGGTGTTGATTTCTTGGACAAGCAGGGCACCCATATACTCTTTGGAGTATAGGGAGTCAAAAGCAATCACAAATCAACAATCTCTCACACAAAATCAAACAAGCAAAGCACAAGCAGGTTGTTGGTATGCTACCTAGGGGTCTGTGGGTGTTTTCTGATGTGAAATGCACTCAAGTGATTTTCCAACTTCATAAATTTGCACACACATGCACCAATTAGCAATCAAACAAACTACAATCCTACTTGCCCCTTTCTTATAACAGATTTCCAAGTTTGGTGACAAAATTCACATGAACAAACAGAAAAATGACCTTGACAGATTTTAAGCTTCTTTGACCAATTTTTATCACACAACTAGTTCAAATCCTTCCCAAACTGAGATAACACTAGCTTACAACCTAACACAACCCTTATGAGTACTTCCTAACAGGTTTCAAACTCAAACTCATTCAAAATTCCATAAATCAACCCGTATCCAAACACCCCCTTAAAAACTGATTTCAACTTTTTTCAAATAAAATCTATGCTAAACAACTCCTAACTGATTCTAACAGCTTCTAACATGCATATAAACACCACTTAACTCAAATCAAGCCAATATAACACACATTAAACACTTTTCATGCACAATCACAAAAAGCACACAATAAACTGAAATTATGAAAAAGGTATCAGATTTTTTACCTAAGGGACCTACATCCAGGTCCCTTGGTGACAGCTTTGTCACTTCCAATAGGCCCGGGCCTATGCAGACTTCTTGATCAACAGCAATTACAACCCTGCTAAGAAAAAAATGA
This sequence comes from Glebionis coronaria, assembly GCA_025667525.1. Taxonomy (NCBI): domain Eukaryota; kingdom Viridiplantae; phylum Streptophyta; class Magnoliopsida; order Asterales; family Asteraceae; genus Glebionis; species Glebionis coronaria. The sequence goes on along the minus strand of CM046877.1, from coordinate 285,362,098 downwards.
AAGATACACAAGCTATGCAAAATCTGATTTTTCAAACCCTTTTTGAAAAACTTTTCACACCCTTGAAAACTTTAAAACTCGTTTTAAAAACGCTCTTTACACTCAGAAACTTCAAAAATCTTGGTCCACTTTCACTTTCCAAAACTCATAAACCTTCTGAATTTAAAATCTTTTTAAAACCTTTTAGAAACTTTTTTTTGAAAATCAAACACACCAATGTGTTACACAGTTATGTTGGAACTCAGCCTTAGCATTTTCAACACACACAAACCTTTTAAATCTAATAAAAGGAATTACACTTGCTTATTTCAACAAACACCAACTTCATTAATTTAAAAAAGGAATTACAAGATGCAAAATGCTAAAACTGGAACAAGGGTCATCACAAGTCGATGCCTCTATTTATACAAGTCTAAAGAAGAACCTAGAATACTAAAACCCTAATGAGAAAAGCCCTAATTTGCCCTTTGGTCTTTTGTCTTCAAAATGGTCAAAAATCGCCCATGTGATGCCAGGCTGTTGGTTGTGATGTTTGAATGAATCACAGACGTTGAAAAAGTCCTTGGAGGCCAAGTATAGCATGTGAGCTGTTGATCATGTCGGGTTTGGGGTTTTGGGTGAAAAGGATGTAGCAGGGGAGGTACGGGGTGGGGTCCTCAAGACATGTGAGGATGTTTTGTGGAGTGGGAAAAGGTGACAAGAGGTTTAATTGAGGATCTGGACAAGATGGGGTACTAATTTTGGTTAATGAGGGATTAGGGAAATTAGGGTTTAAGTGAAAATGGGGGTAGCAGGATGAGTTTTAATCTAAAAAAGGATTAGGGAATTTTAAATCCCTTGTTTAGTGGGAAAGGTCTGTTGACCATTTGACCACATTTTAAATAAAACCAGGTAATAAGAGTGGGTGGGTAATGGATTGTGGGTAGGGTCGAGTTATATGGGTTATTGGGTGGGTACTGATGAGGTGGTAGGTTCTGGTTGAGTGGGAAAGTTTGGTAGGTTGGTAGACTTGGCCCCCAGGCTTTTCTCTCTTCTTCACTTTGTAATTAATTCCATCAGCGCCCAATTTTGCACTAGACAACTTTTAGCATGTTGTCATTTTTGGCATAAATTCTTCCAAAAACTCTTCCAAGAGCCTTTAATGTATCTATTGGATTCTTTAAGGCTGATCTTGTAAAATCTTCAAACAATAAGGACCATACTTGTACAATTGACATTTGTAGGGTCAATTGTGACAAGTTCTTCAAAGATGAGGGACCAAAATTGCTAATTCTTCAAACTTGAGGGGTCTTTTTGCAAAATTCCAATCTTGGGTTTGGTTCATTGTGCGACTTCGTTTCCCGTGTTCGTTTTTGAATGATTCTTGTGATCTTTTGCCATTTCCTCAATATCCGTACCTAAAAATACACAAGTAACAAACACGAGCATATATTTGGTATATTTGATGATATTTAATGCAATTAAAGTCCGTTTTGGACGATGAGACCATGTATAAAAGCAGTCTCATCACTCCCACATACTAAACCATTGTCGTGCCCTCACGCAATGCTAGAATAAAGTATCATAGCATCTCCAAATTTCATTTTATTCACTTTTATTGAAATGATAACTAGCTACACTACTACTATTGCTACTACTTGCGTTTTAGACATAATGTATGGTTTTCATCGCAAAATGGGACGTTTAGGTTCATAGAATAAGAACACGTGAATGCTTCATTAGAAATAATTTCATCGTCCTCGATTTTCACCCTAATTCCATGCCAAGCGTGCAACGAGATCATTGTCATTATAAGTTAGTAATGCTAACACTACTCATATGCCCTAATCACGTACTTATCCTCCCATTATTCCTAAGCTGTATCTCTTATATTTTATTTTGTCTTGAATGATCACGAGGATACATCATTGACTTATGCAATAATAGAGATTTAGGTCTAAAAATAGAGTCCTAACGGTGTAACTAAGACCATCAAATCAATAACCCCTCCTAATAGACAACGATGTCAAAAAATTAAGTTGACAAGAAGAATCGATAAACACGGTTTTATAACGGTTTTGAACATGAGACTTATTACCAAGACTTTTATACGCCCCCTAACGGAAGGGCCTTATTATCTTTGGTTTACCTCCATCTTTTATTCAACTTCGCCATGAAGCTTTTATTATGACTTCGGTCTTGCCTTGCCTTTTATTATCCGCCTCATCGGTGGTTTTATTAGCCAAAGACGTATATCCTCACGCTAAAGCGAATTTTGGATCTTTAAAGCTTCGAAGATTAAGGCTTGATTCACTTTCAATTTTGCATAGATTTTAGGCCTTGTGAGGCTTCAAATTGTTTGCTTGATTTAGGTGAGCACTTGAAATCTTATTATTGGGTGAAGCTTTCGATTATTCGGGTTGCCAATACTTCAAAACCGTGATGCTGGCGATACCTTAATGTCTCCCCAATTTAATTACACGGAAGCTACTAGGAAAGACTAGAAACCCAACAATCCTAACTAAACCGCTAAGTCAATATTTATTAAGCAAAAAATATTTACAAGCGAAGGGAGAATAAGCAAACAACGAGAACACATGAGTTTTTGAAAGAATACGAGTACTCTACGTTTAGCATAGTAACTTATAATTAACTCTATCATTTCTCGTCCTCATTTAAGAGACTTAGCCTAATGTGTAGTTAAGGAATCAAAGCTAAGTGCTCAACACGCACGGTCGAGTCAAAAATTACTCTTATTCTCGCTATCGGAAAACCTACATTCGTGTCTTCAAACACTTATAAAACATGAGAAAATTTTTAAAATTTGGCCATTTTTAGCCTTATTTTGCAACAAAACAATAAACTTTGGAAAGCGTGAAGGTTTGGCAAGGCAAGTATCTATTCACCCCCCCATACTAAAGTTAAACATTGTCCTCAATGTTTCGAGTCTAGGGGTGCAAACACCCCCATACTAGAGACGAAGTCGAATGCCTAATCTAGCATGGAAAGGGTGTAACCAATAAATTAATAGCCGTTTATGAAGTGTGCTAAAAACCTAAGGTTAGAACATAAAAGGATATATCATATGGATATTGGGAAAGGACTCCAAAGCAAACGATCGAGTGCTCCCATAAAACGAACACGAGAGGCTCCAATCGTGAAGATCATGATCTAAAAACCACAATTCACAAACAACCACGGAACAAAGGTTGGAAGGGCACAAATCCCCTCACATTAAACTAATTAGAAAGCAATAATATGTACATGGATAAGCATGGGTCTCCCCCACGAGGCACCTTGTTTTTGATAACCGAGTCAAAAGCTCGACTCGAATCCCCATAAATGTGATCATTTAGGGATATCATGGTATGGTCAATTTTTGGTGGGTCTTACATGATAAACAAGGCCCAAAAGCACATGGAGTACTTTAAAAACCCGATAAACGTATACCGGGGTCAAAGATAGCGTCCTCATTTTCGGATGAAAGACGAGACAACGCCACTCCAACACAAACCTCAATGGGGTAGAAGAAAATAGGAGAGAAGAAATAGAAGGGTGAGACAATGGGTAAGTCAAAACATTGAGCTACTCGAGGTAGACTCGCACCAATCAAATGAAAAGATTTTCCATTTATTGTATCGGTGGAAGACCGAGATTTCCCTATATAAGCAATTCCAGGATCAAATATCTCGTCCTCAGTGGAGAAAGGGGAGGGAACATAAGGGGATTCCCCCACACTAAGTCCACAACAAGCATCGTCAAAAGGAGAAGACGAGCTTGTAGTACTCAATACACGCGGTGATGACGGAGTTAGAATTGTAGAAAAAAATTTTAAATCAAATTTAAAATCTTTTCCTTTTTCATCTTTTACACTCTCTTTGTGAAAACCCGATTTGATTATGTCAAAAATATTTGGTGTATCTAAAGCAATGTTAGTCACACTAAAAATTCTCACATTTTGAAATCTTTTTGGTTTAGGTGGTGGTAAGTTTTCAAATCTTTTGTCAACAAAGAAAACCTCCCCATCGGGATCAACGTATTCATCATCCGAAGAATCACTCGAGATTGGAATCGTAGGCTTAACACTCTTAACCTCCACCGGCGGAGGGGACGGAACTTCATTTTTCTCAACAACTCCTAAAACTCTATTGGAAATTCTTTTGCAAATGCTTTTGATGGGATTGACATTGTACAAAGATGTGGTCGAATACACATGAGAAAAAGTGGAGTTTTGGGTTGCATTAATTACGAGTTCTTCCTCATTGAAACGAAGAGTGATTTTTCTTGCATGCACATCGATAAGTGCTCTCGAGGTATCCAAAAAAGATCGACCTAAAATTAACGGAACTTTAGGATCGATGGGAATATCAACAACAATGAAGTCTACAGGATAGTAGAACTTTCCAACTTTCACAAAGACGTCCTCGGCAACTCCACAAGCTAGAATCGTAGAATGATCGGCCATTTCGATTGACATTCTTGAAGGAGTGAGATTTGGAAGATTGAACGATTTAAAAATCTCAAGAGGCATCAAATTAATACTAGCACCAAGATCGGCCAAGGCGTAGCATTCTTCCATGTCTTGGATAGCACATGGGATTAAAAACTTTCCAGGATCACCGACTTTTTGAGGTATGCGGCTTAGAAAAACCGAAGAACAACTAGACGATTTTTGCAATTTCTCTTTGTTATTCAACATACTTTTGAAGTTCGCGGCAAATCGAGGCATCATGACTAAGGCGTCGGCAAAACTTATATTGAAATGCAAGTCACGAAACATTTTCATAAAGAGTTCAAATTGATAATTATTTCGTTCTTGTGCCTTTTCCTTGTCTCGTCTTGAAGGGTAAGGTAAAGGTGGTGTGGGTAGGGGCAAAGTAGGCATAGGCATAGGCCTTGGAATCTCGGGTTCCATGATTGGTGTTGGTTCAACCGTAGGTGTGGTTTGAGCGGTACTTCGTGGGCTTGCAATTTGCTCCTTTTCAACCACAACCTCGGGTTCTTTCTCTTTTTCCTTCTCCATAGAAGTACTTGGACGAGAAATGGGTTCTTTGAAAGTTTTACCACTACGAGTAGTAATAACCTTCAATTCTCCTTTCGGGTTCACGATGGTATCACTAGGAAGACCACCCGAAGAAGAGGGTTTACACATGATAGCTTCAAACATTTTAGCCATACGGTCTTCAAACTTAGATTGCCTAGCATCCGCTTTTAACAACTCTTGCTTAATCTCATGTTGTCCTTGCTCCATTTTTTGTTGATTTTGTTGGAGTCGTGTGACATTTCCTTCCATTTTATTAGCATGAGTTTTAAGTTCATTAACAAGTTCATTTTTAAGCTCGTTTTTCAACTCCGACCTTAAGCTAACCATCTCACTTTGCATATTATCAAACTTAGCATCATTAGCCTTAGCATAATTCAAAAACTCTCCTTGAAGATTTTTGGTGTGATCGTTTTGAAAACCTTGGGCATTGTTTTGAAAATCACGGTTTTGGTTTTGATTTGAAATTTGCCCATTTCCACTTTGCTAATTACCTTTGTTATAATTCCTTTGATTTCCTTGGTAATTTCCACCTTGGTTGTTGTTGCGATAATTATTAGCATTTTGATTTGGTGGAGCTTGATTTGAACGAGAACCTTGACCGATTTGGTTATAAGTTCCCGTGGCTACAAAAGCATTCGAAGTGTTACCATCCGCGGTAATGCACTCGGAAAAATCATGAGCTCCACCACATGACAAACAACTCTTAGAAACCGCTTTAACCGAAGAGGAATTGGAAGCTTCTTGAGCCTTCCAATGGGACATTAGAGTCGAAAACCTATCGAAAAACCGATTTTCCTCATTAGCCTCATCTTGCAAAGCATTGATACTACGAGACGATGATGAGCCCATTTTGGCAACACTCGGTGTGTGACGAGGGCTATAAACTTTAGACCTATTCTCAATTATGACCAAAGCTTCTTCAACCGTTTTACACAAAAAATTACCACCCGCGGCGGCATTTAAATAATCTCTTTCATGATCTTTAAGTCCATTGTAAAACGTGTCTATTTGGTGCAAATCGGAAAAACCGTGATGAGGACATTCATGTAACATCTCCTTAAACCTATTCCAAGCCGTAGAAAAACTTTCATTTGATTCTTGTGAAAATTTAGAAATCTCATTTTTCAAATGCGTAGTCTTAGAGGGCGGAAAAAATTGGTTCACGAACTTTGAAACGAGATCCTTCCACGTCAATATAGAATTGGGTGGCTCTTTCTCTAACCAAATTTTAGCGGGCCCCGCTAAGGAATACGAAAAAAGCATCATCTTAATCGAGTCATTCGAGACATCCTTAAATTTGCACGTGGCGGTAAGACGATTAAATTGGCGGATATGGTTGTGAGGATTGTCCTTCTCATCACCACGGAATTTGTTGTTTTGGATCATTGACAACAAACCCGTTTTCACCTCAAAATTCTCCGCAAGGATTGCGGGAATAACAATAGCTTCTCCATAACCCTCGGTAGGTGCTTGAAGTAACTCCATCATAGTTCGATTTGCCATGGTAGGTGCTTCTCGTACAATGGGTTCGTCAATAGGAGACTCCTCACTAGAATGAGTTGGAGTGGGAGTTTTGTTCTTTCGTCTACGTGCACGTTTTGCTTGATTTCGAGTTAGCATAAACGTCACGTACAACGTGGAGACGAGCAAAGAAGATTCTTTTTGGTATTTTGTGTTTTTCAATTTTTTTGTGGTTTTTGATGGTATTAACTTTTTTGGAAATTGGTGAATGTATTAAGTAGACAAAAAGTCCACAAATCTCCTCCTTAATCAAATATCTTGATTAAAGAAGCCTCAAGGAATGAAAACGATCACGTGGAGTGAACGCCTTCGATGACTTTAGAACGATGGTGGAACACCAAATCGTTCAAGAGGGTTTAATCAAATAGAAACCAAGAAAATATATATGATATGTAATAATACTTTGGGCGGCAAAACCCTCGATTCACTCTCAAAATCAAATACGCACAAGCAAGCGGAGGAAGCGAGGCGGCGCGAAGCACTTAAGAGCCTTTTTCCTTTAGGTTGTGAAATACAACCGCCTTATACCCACCTTATAGTTTGTATCATCAAGATTAAGCTTCACGAAAGTATTTATCTATTTTTGCCTTTTTCTTTGGTTTGAGATTAGAATACAATGATCGAGTGATGAAATCCCAAATCAAGGTTGTGATTGCTCACGTATTTGGAGTACTTGTGAATTTATTGTTCTATGTATACAATATAGTAATAATATTCACACAAAAACCGAAAAACGATAATACGTATTAGTAGAGTGCTACTAATACAATTACTATTTATGGCTAATATAAAAAACAACAATGGTTCAATCAAAACACAACACGCCTCCCCGGCAGCGGAGCCAAAATGATATTAAGTTTTTACTACCCTTTAGGAAAAGAGCAATAAAATAGTGGTAAGTATTAACGAGTGATTTAGGAAAACCACAAGTTATGACCCAAATGGGGATTGTTCTCTCGAGGAGGCTAGTGCGTTGTGTAATGAATAATTGATTAATGTTTTTGATTAAGAAAAAAAAAGGAAAAGAGAAGAGAAAATGACGAAGACGAAAAAATAAAAAATTAACAAAAACTACTACTAGAAAGTTAAGACGTAGAAACGTAAAAAATACACAAAAATTAAAATTTTAACCTAAAAATTCCTAAAAATTACTAAAAATCCACAATAAAATTCTAAGAGTTTACAAAAAATCCAAACTTGCTAAAACCCTTTAATTAATTAAATAATGACTTTTTAATACTAATTAAAGCCCTAAAAATCACTTTTAAATATTAAAACGCCCTAAACAAGATTTTATAGTTTGTAAACCTCAAAAAAGACCTAATAAAGCTAAAAACTATTTTTAAAAATTTTAAAACCAAATTAAACTATTTTTAAACTCCTAAAAACTATTAAAATCTATTAATTCTTAAATTAATTCTAAAAATTAATTGAAAAGCCTAAAAAATATTTAGAAAGTGACAATGTTCCTAATTTAATGTCTATAACCTAGGAAAAATGAAAAAAAGTTAAAAATTAAACTTTGAATTTTTTCTAATAAAATAATATTAAAATAATCTAAAAAATAAAAAGTTTTTAAATAAATTCTAAAAAATTACCAAAAATCCTAAGTATTATAACTAAGATAAAAATGCAATTAAAATTCCCTAAAACCTTTTTTATAATTTTATATTAAATTTTGAAGTTTATAAAAAACCCTAAAATAAAATAAAATTAAAAATTAAAGTTTTTGAAAACCTTAAGGGATGTAAACCTCAAAATACTTAAATAAAACTTAAAAATTATTTTACATAAATTAAAATCACTTTTTGCTATTTTTTATCTATTTAGTAAAAACCGGCTAAATAAAAATTAATAAAAAAGAAATACATAAAAGGAAAAATCAAATTAAGTGCCAGAAAAATCCTAATACCTCTAACTATCCTAGGAAATTTGAAATAAGCCAAAAACGCTTAATCAATAAGCTTGAATAGCTCAAAAAAGCTACGGCTTATTAAATAAGCTCAAACTCAAAAAGGGGTTAAGTAATTTGCAAACTCACCCTTGGTCAGTAAAAGACCCAAGGGCGAGACGGTAACGTGTGTGTGTGTTGAGTGTGGTGGCGAGGGTTCGAGGCTGGATGAACCCCTTTTTGTTCTTTTTATTTTTTATTTGTTTTACTTTTTAAGCTTTTCAAACCAAACCCTGTTAAACCTTTAAACCTCAAATCACAAACACAATTCACTTTCACAAAGATTAAGCAAGATAACACCAGGGTTCAACAAAAAACGTGACCAATTTGAGAATCCAAGAACACAAAGCACATGTGGTTTCTTCACAGATGCAAAATGATACCAAGAGGACTTGGCTTATGGAATGGTGTTGATTTCTTGGACAAGCAGGGCACCCCTATACTATTTGGAGTATAGGGAGTCAAAAGCAATCACAAATCAACAATCTCTCACACAAAATCAAACAAGCAAAGCACAAGCAGGTTGCTGGTATGCTACCTAGGGGTCTGTGGGTGTTTTCTGATGTGAAATGCACTCAAGTGATTTTCCAACTTCACAAATTTGCACACACATGCACCAATTAGCAATCAAACAAACTACAATCCTACTTGCCCCTTTCTTATAACAGATTTCCAAGTTTGGTGACAAAATTCACATGAACAAACAGAAAAATGACCTTGACAGATTTTAAGCTTCTTTGACCAACTTTTTATCACACAACTAGTTCAAATCCTTCCCAAACTGAGATAACACTAGCTTACAACCTAACACAACCCTTATGAGTACTTCCTAACAGGTTTCAAACTCAAACTCATTCAAAATTCCATAAATCAACCCGTATCCAAACACCCCCTTAAAAACTGATTTCAACTTTTTTCAAATAAAATCTATGCTAAACAACTCCTAACTGATTCTAACAGCTTCTAACATGCATATAAACACCACTTAACTCAAATCAAGCCAATATAACACACATTAAACACTTTTCATGCACAATCACAAAAAGCACACAATAAACTGAAATTATGAAAAAGGTATCAGATTTTTACCTAAGGGACCTACATCCAGGTCCCTTGGTGACAGCTTTGTCACTTCCAATAGGCCCGGGCCTATGCAGACTTCTTGATCAACAGCAATTACAACCCTGCTAAGAAAAAAATGAAAGATACACAAGCTATGCAAAATCTGATTTTTCAAACCCTTTTTGAAAAACTTTTCACACCCTTGAAAACTTTAAAACTCGTTTTAAAAACGCTCTTTAAACTCAGAAACTTCAAAAATCTTGGTCCACTTTCACTTTCCAAAACTCATAAACCTTCTGAATTTAAAATCTTTTTAAAACCTTTTAGAAACTTCTTTTTGAAAATCAAACACACCAATGTGTTACACAGTTATGTTGGAACTCAGCCTTAGCATTTTCAACACACACAAACCTTTTAAATCTAATAAAAGGAATTACACTTGCTTATTTCAACAAACACCAACTTCATTAATTTAAAAAAGGAATTACAAGATGCAAAATGCTAAAACTAGAACAAGGGTCATCACAAGTCGATGCCTCTATTTATACAAGTCTAAAGAAGAACCTAGAATACTAAAACCCTAATGAGAAAAGCCCTAATTTGCCCTTTGGTCTTTTGTCTTCAAAATGGTCAAAAATCGCCCATGTGATGCCAGGCTGTTGGTTGTGATGTTTGAATGAATCACAGACGTTGAAAAAGTCCTTGGAGGCCAAGTATAGCATGTGAGTTGTTGATCATGTCGGGTTTGGGGTTTTGGGTGAAAAGGATGTAGCAGGGGAGGTACGGGGTGGGGTCCTCAAGACATGTGAGGATGTTTTGTGGAGTGGGAAAAGGTGACAAGAGGTTTAATTGAGGATCTGGACAAGATGGGGTACTAATTTTGGTTAATGAGGGATTAGGGAAATTAGGGTTTAAGTGAAAATGGGGGTAGCAGGATGAGTTTTAATCTAAAAAAGGATTAGGGAATTTTAAATCCCTTGTTTAGTGGGAAAGGTCTGTTGACCATTTGACCACATTTTAAATAAAACCAGGTAATAAGAGTGGGTGGGTAATGGATTGTGGGTAGGGTCGAGTTATATGGGTTATTGGGTGGGTACTGATGAGGTGGTAGGTTCTGGTTGAGTGGGAAAGTTTGGTAGGTTGGTAGACTTGGCCCCCAGGCTTTTCTCTCTTCTTCACTTTGTAATTAATTCCATCAGCGCCCAATTTTGCACTAGACAACTTTTGGCAAGTTGTCATTTTTGGCATAAATTCTTCCAAAAACTTTTCCAAGGGCCTTTAATGTATCTATTGGATTCTTCAAGGCTGATCTTGTAAAATCTTCAAACAATAAGGACCATACTTGTACAATTGACATTTGTAGGGTCAATTGTGACAAGTTCTTCAAAGATGAGGGACCAAAATTGCCAATTCTTCAAACTTGAGGGGTCTTTTTGCAAAACTCCAATCTTGGGTTTGGTTCATTGTGCGACTTCGTTTCCCGTGTTCGTTTTTGAATGATTCTTGTGATCTTTTGCCATTTCCTCAATATCCGTACCTAAAAATACACAAGTAACAAACACGAGCATATATTTGGTATATTTGATGATATTTAATGCAATTAAAGTCCGTTTTGGACGATGAGACCATGTATAAAAGCAGTATCATCAATCCTTCACAAGTAGTTGATCCCTCCTACCCAGACTTATATTAATTAGAGGCAGCCCCTCTAATTGCATGATGAGGTCACCCCTCTAAGTATTCATGCACGTTGATATTTCATGACCTATATTGTCTTAATGGTTAATCAGTTAAACAGTTTTTACAAGATAAACATAAGGCTTTTCAAACTATAAAACCAGTTTTACTAAGTTATGTTCATGTTTTACAAGGCTTATTCATTTCTGCTGCTATATGTCTTATATGCTTTTGTATATCCGCGCACTGAGCGTTATGCTCAGCCGTTTTCCTTTCATGTTCTTAAAACGGCAGGTACTCAAGGACGTTCGTAGGCTTATCATCGTACGTGCATACGGATGGACGCTATCCGGCTTCTACTTCTTCATGCATTCCTTTACTTTACATTCATTACTTTATTTCATTTTATGGACATTGTTTAGTCCTTCTCCATTCCAGTACTATTATTATTCATATGTGATGAGTTCTACTTAGACTGCCGATGTTATATTCCGGCTTATGTCTTTATGGTCTAATAACTGGATTTTACTCAGTTAAAAAGTTCTTTGTTCCAGTCTCTTCGAATTGATAACAGTAGAAAGTGCGACTCAGCTGTCTTTTGGTGGAAAACAATATCTTTGGTCGTTGTAGTAAATTAAATGTGCAAAGCTTTAAAGTAAAAGTCAATGTAAATAAAGCTATAAATGACTGAAAAGTAAATGACGAGAAATTAAAACAAATAACTAATAATAAATGAGCGAAACAAATAATAAAACGTAAATTTAAACGAAACAATTAATAAAAATAAAACTAAAAGACGAAATTAACTATCGACTCGAAAATAAAGTTTACTTAATGAAAAAGGAGAGAATAAAACTAAAATGGTTCTTTAAAGTTAAACGAGGCGAAACGTAAAGCGGGTACTAAATAAAAGATAAAACTTAAACTTTACGAAAAAATATTAATTTTAAAAATAGACGAAAAATTCAACTAAAAATACGTAACTTTCAAAATTAAAAACGGAATAACTTTCAGATAAAACTAAACAATTACGGAACAATACTAATGAATAAACAAGCTAGCAGGCTAGCTGCTAGAAGCAGCCAACCACACTGGTCACTTTTGGCACCAAACTACTAAGCAGGCACACAGCCATGCACCTCAATATCTTCGCAATATGCCCAGTACAATTCAGAGATTTTTGTTTCTTCGGAATACTGTGTTTGCTACAGTGCTTTTCAGATTTTATTGATTCTTCGGAATAATTGCATTTTCAGAAAAACAAGTTTTTTGGAATAATCACGTTTCAGAACTTTTAACTTTTTCGGAATAATCGTTTCTTCGGAATATTGAGTTCTTTGGAAAAATAGGTTTTTCAGAAAAAGAAAATCTTCGGAATAACAATAAATTCAGAGAAAAGGGAAATTTCGGAAAAATGACTTTTTCGGATAATTTGTTTTCAGAGAAATGACGAATTCATAGAAACAACAAATTCAGAGAAAAGGCAAAGTTCGGAATAATTAACCCTAATCCGAAAACAATAAAACAGATACCGTACTATTAAAAAGCAGAAAAATAAGCTACAAATAAGCTAAATCAAATAAGCAAATAACCAAAACTTAATCAAAAACACTTTTAAGAAAAACTAATTAAACCACAAATTAAAAACTTGAAAAACACTAATAAAACTAAAAATAAAAAATCAACTTTCAATAAAATAAACTAATAAGAACACTTAACTAAAATCAAATCAAACACACAATAAGCTATAAAATCAATAAGCTAACACAATCAAACACATAAAAACATAACAATTAATCAAATAAGCATGACAATAAGATAATAAACATAAAGATTAACAAAAATAAGAAAGGTAGAATGAGAGATTAATATAAAACTTGATTAAAATTAAAGATTCAACAATAAAATTAAGAGCAAGAATTAAAGAAACTTACAAATTTAAGGTGTAAGACAAGGAATGTAAATTGACAAGTAAATAAATGACATGAAAATAAAGGTGGAAAGACTAAGTTGTCAATTTAGCTAACACCTCCTAATGTAAGATTAGGAGGGTATTTATAGTGATTAGGGAGGTTAAGCATGTGTTGCTTCCTTCTTTCTTTCTTTCTCGTCTTCTTAATTCTTCGACTTTTTCGACTTTGTCTCGGGATAAATTAAACTCGTCTTGTAATTTCTTCATCAATTTAGACTTGAGTTCTTCGGCTTTTATTAACCTTCCGTCTTTAGACTTTTCTTCGATAAATCTTCAGAATATGCCTTGGACTTCCGTTCCTTTTGCACTCTTGATCTTTCGACTTCGTCTTTTGTCTTTTTCTTCGATAAAAGCCCGTGAAAGACCGCGTTTTCTTCCCTTTTCACATTTTGATCCTAAATCACAACAACAACACAAACCACGCATAATTCCGACATTTACGACATACAATACACGTTTTGGCTTGGTTATTATTATAATTAAGTGGTAAAAGGATAAGTGTTTTCACACTTATTAAATCCTCTACACTTGACGATTGCAATGTCCTCATGCAATGCATTAATTACAAAGCAAGTTTTACATTCTCCATCATAATCAATCCATCTTGGCCTTTATTAAAGAGATAGAAAATTACAAAATATTTAAAGGAAGAAAACAAGTAAAGAAATCAAAGACTTACCTTAGGCTTTTGGAATGTCATGAATGACTATCATCCTTAAGTTTCACGTTTCCCATACCAAGCTTAAAAACGAGATCATTGTTATTATAAGTTAGCAAACTAACACAAACTCATGTGGCCCAATTACTCACTTAGACTCCCTTATTCCTAGGTGTATCTCTTATATTTTATTGTTGTCTTGAATGATCACGAGGATGCATTGTTGACTTATTTCGATAGTTTATTTAGGCCGAAAATAAAGTAGGACGATTTAATCAATAGTTATCTAAAGGACAAAATCTTTTAAAACTGCTTCTCGGGACCTCATGAAGTTCATATCTTGGCATAACTTGCTTCACGATTTGAGACCTTTCTCGGACCAATATTTGGCATTGACTTCATACTTCAAATCTTGAGAGACGTTCATGAAATAATGGTATTCTCTTCATAATAGGAATTTTTTCACTTGAACTTTTTGAGAGATTCTTCATATTTGGACCACGACTTCTTCATTTTTCTCTAATCGTTATTTGGGATTTTTATATACAACGATCCGCCTCCTTTTAGGACTTGGATCTATTTATCCTCATACCTTGTTAGGGCCTTTTCGGATAGACTTCTCCATGATCTTTTGGGGAGTATTTGCTTTTCGTCGTGTGTCTCGATCCTTCATATTGATTTTTGATAAATGATTCTTCACATCACTTGGGATCTTTAGCAAAAAAATGTAGCCCTCATGTCTTGTTAGGAACTTTTCGGACTCGCCAATCTTCGCATCCCGCTTCAATAAGTTATGCCTTGGCTATGAACTCTAATCAATACCGAGCAACTTTTAAACGATCTTGGGCTAGAAGCTAAGTAACCTTTCAAATCGTACAACCTTATTTATTGCAATTAAATTTATTAGCAAGCGATGTGAGAAAAAGCTTATAATTAACTTACATAAATTCATGAAAGAATATCAAACTTATAATTGACTCTGTCATCTCTCGTTCTCCATAATTTAAAATCTCAAGGAATGAGACTCGTGGATGCTTAGCCTATTAAATCAACGTGTTGGGTTTTCAAGTCATTTATAGGATCTTGCAACTTCTTAGACTATTTCAAGTTTAGAATTCGCATTTTAAAGTTCCCTTGATAAACGACTTTCTAGGATCAATTATATGAACTTGCGAAAAGTTCTTGTTCTTAACCCGTAAGAGTTAAGACTTTTGTGTTTTAATGTTCCCTATATAAAAGCCTAGCAAAACTTGACTTAAACACGTTAAGGATACTAGCTAGAGTAAACTTAGATAAGTAAACTCGGGTTGAGTCAAAAGATTCACAACGTTTGAAAATTAAAACCACTTTATTAAAATTTATTCTAACAAAGAAAGAAAATAACTATAACAAAGGGAAAAACTACTATACTACTAGGCCAAAATAGATCAAAAATTTTGAAAAATGTCGAAAAATCAATTTTACGGTTAAAATGAGGACAAATACAAGGAAAAACCCACTTAACTTCGATAGAAGTCCCCCTACACTTAATATAAACATTGTCCTCAATGTTTAAGCATGTGGAAGTAACCTCCCCTACACTTAGGACATTGTGTACTTTGTTTAAATCTTGCTAAGGAAAGGACAACTAAAGTGATTCCTATGTTAATATTGAAGAATATAAAATAGAGAATCAAAAGAGGTTATGATAGAACAGGGAAGACGGGAACACGAAATCACGGGTCGTCAAAAGTCATCAAGAATGGATCATTGAAAGCACGAATCCCTGCACATGATTAGAAAGAAGACAACAAACACATACTAGGGTCTCCCCCTACACTTATTATAAAAACAAAAGAAAAAAGGATAGATACTGTGGGTTGCCTCCCGAGAAGCGCTTGTTTTTGTTAACCAAGTCGTGATCCTGACTCGACCTTGATTAGCATAGGAAGAAGCTTGAAACACATTCACCGGGATCAAATACATAGTTTTTGTCCATCAAATAGCACAAGCTTAAGGTGAACAAGGCAAGCCAAAGAAGAGTAGGCAAGGTTCCCTTAAGCAGTTGTTGAGCACGGTGGTAGCAAGGGTGAAGAGGTGCAAGCATATCTCCATGGTTTCCAAAAACATTTCCATTTATTTCATCAGATGGATACTGAGATGGCTTGAAAATTCTAATACCCGGATCGAACACCTTTTCCTTTAGGGGAAAATAAGACTCAGTCTCAGTGGAATTTAAAGAGGATTCGCTCATAAATCTCACAATCTCATCCTCAGAGGGAGGATAGAGAGGTGTCAAGACATATGTGCTACGGATATCGGTGTCGGTCGGCTTCTTCTCCTTTGAAACAGGTTTCTTCATATCCAAAGGAGTATAAAGACCATAATCATCAAAGTACAAAGGAGGAGCATCACTCTCATTTGGGAAGTAGGTATTGAGAAAAGTAGCAAAATCTTCCTCAAATGAGTAGTCATCCAAAGTAGGATCAAGCATTGTTGTTGGAGGATCTTCATCAAAAGTAGGAGTAAGGTCATCATGAGAAGAATCACTCGAGAGAGTATCAGCCTCATCAAAATCATCATAAGTGGGCATGTCTGGATACTCAGAAGTAAAATTATCATAATCATCCCCATCGGAACTAGAATCGTCATCATAGTCATCATAAATTGGTGGAGACTCATAAATTGGTGGAGAATCAGAATTGGAGAAAGAATCATCCACATTGTCTTGGAACAGTGGATTATCATAGCAAGAATCGAAAAGAGGATTGTTGTAGACGACAAAATCATCAAGCACATTAATCATATTCGCTGATTCTTTTCCATTTGATTTGGTTGTGATCTTCCCCATTGTAAAAACTTGTGCTTCATTCCCGACTCTTAAGATTAACTCACCTTCGGCAACATCGACTAAGGCTTTTCGGGTTCTCAAGAATGGCCGACCAAGTATTAAAGGAATACGAGGGTCCATTTCATAATCAACAACAACAAAGTCGACCGGAAAAGTGAAGGTGCCAACTTTAATGAACACATCTTCGGCAATACCAACGGGGTAAGCGAGAGTGCGATTTGCAAGCTCAAGAGTCATCTTTGTTGGTGTAAGATCGGGTAATGATAACTTTTTCCAAACACTTAAAGGCATTAAATTAATACTTGCCCCGAGATCGGCTAAGGAAGTAAATTCTTCGGTTTGGTTAAAAGTACATGGGAGCACAAAACGACCGGGATCTCCAAGTTTCTCTGGAAGTTCTTTATGAAGGACAGCGGAACAATTTTCATTCAATCGAGTATTAACAAACTCGGCCATCTTCTCCTTTTTATTAAGCAATTCCTTAAACATCTTAACAAATTTAGGCATTTAGGCAAGAGCTTCGACAAGGCTAAAGGTGATCGTCAGTCCCGAAATCTTCTTCAAATAGTTCGACACTTGAATGTCATCCTTGGTTTGCAGTTTGGCCTTGTCTAAGCGAGATAGATAAGGAATGTTGGGTTTATAGGTGGAAGGTGTAGAAGGTAAAGGTTGAGATGTTGAAGGTTTAAAGGTGGAAGGTGGGGTTGGTGAAGGGTGTTTCTTGGGTAGTTCTTCATGCATAGGTGAAGACGGTAATGGAGAACTAATACTAGGCGTGGGAGTAGGAGGGATAAATGGTGGTGGAGGAGGTGTAGATGGAGTAACTGGGGGAGGGGTAGAAGGTCCTACTAAGGTTGCTCCACTGCGGGTAGTAATAGCACTCACATTCGCTCTCGGGTTGGTGACGGTATTTGAAGGTAGAGAGCCCGAATTAGGGGGTTGAGTAGTTGGTAAGAAACTAGCCAGCATATTCTTCAAATCATTTGTTTGAGTGCTGAAGGAGGTTTGTATATCATGTTGAAGCTCGGATCTAATATCATTACCTTGCTTAGTGATATCTCCTTTCAAATTGATGATTTGGCTTTGCAAATTCTTGATTTGCTCTCCTTAGGTCCTCATGAAAGCTTCAACATCTTGATTAATGGGTGGTGCTTGTTGAGCGGGTGGGTGATAAGGATTAGAAGCTCGAGGTGGGTTTGGGTTGCTTCTATTGTAGTTGTTGGGGTTGTGGTTTTGAGGAGAAAAACCGGGTGAAAGAAAGTTGTTAGAACGGTAACTTAGCAAGTTACGATCACCTTGAGGACGAGCTTGATGGCTTTCCGTTGAATAGTTACCATAAGCCGCATACACGTTTTCCAGATTGTCATGAGTAGAAGGACAATCAGTGTATTAATGAGGACCGCCACAAGTCTCACAAGAAGTTGCTATAGCTTTAACTTGTTGTTGTTGATTTGTAGCCAAAAGTTGCATATTCTTGCTCATTTCGACCATTGCGTGGGTCAATTCGGTGATATCAGGGTTTGCAGAAGTAGAAGAAACATTGACTCTTGGGTTTGATCTTGAAGATGCGGATGAATCCCAATTTTTGTGATGAGTAGTCATGTTCTCTATAAGCTCTCTACACTCCCCGGGTCTTCTTTTCATGAATGTGCCACCGGCGGCTGCATTAATCGTATCCCGATCACGAAAAGTTAAACCATTGTAGAAAGTATCAATTAAGGTGACAGGGAACATGTTGTGGTTTGGACATCGATCGATCAAAACATTATAGCGTTCCCAAGCATCAAAAAGTGATTCATCGGGTTCTTGAGTAAATCCACTAATTTGATTTCGAAGGCTTGTGACCATGGATGGTGGAAAGTAGCACGACAAAAAGCGTTGAGTCATCTCATCCCAAGTATGAATTGAATTCTTCAGAAGAAGATCAAACCATTTTTCGGCATGGTGGGATAAGGTGTGTGGAAATAGGTGAAGGCGAAGAAAATCCATAGTAACCCCGGGCAACTTCATGCTTTGAGTAACGGTAATGAATTTGTCGAGGTTTTTGTTGGCATCATCATCCGGTAATCCGCAAAATGGACAAGTGTTTTGGACTTGTTGGATCATGTGATGCTTCAACGAAAACTCCGGAGCCGTGATTTGCATCGGCGCAATCGGTCCTCCTCGTCCATTCATGGTAGGTTGACAAAGTTCCTCCATCGTTCTAAGATCAGGTGGTGGAAGAACATTGTTGTTGTTATTGTTGAGGTGCGGTGGGTTATTATTGTTGTTCACACCAGCCATATCTAAATCTTCACGAGTCTCGGGATCTGGATAAGTTGAAGATCTAGTACGCATACACCTGCAAAAGCAAAAGAAAAAGATACCAAAGAAATAGACAATATATATACACTTATAAAAATAAAACCTTTATGGTTTTTTGAAATTTTTTAATTTTTATGGATTTTTAACAATTTTAATTTTTATGGATTTTTGAAAATTTTTGAGCAAGAAAAATAACGTTCACGAGTGAACGGATCCCAAAATTCAACGCGTCTCTCACAGAAAACTGTTAATTTTCACGAAAAGAGCCGGCAGCGGCGCCATTTAATAACTGGATTTTACTCAGTTAAAAAGTTCGTTGTTCCAGTCTCTTCGAATTGATAAGAGTAGAAAGTGCGACTCAGCTGTCTTTTGGTGGAAAACAATATATTTGGTCGTTGTAGTAAAATTAAATGTGCAAAACATTAAAGTAAAAGGCAAGGTAAATAAAGCTATAAATGACTGAAAAGTAAATGACGAGAAATTAAAACAAATAACTAATAATAAATGAGCGAAACAAATAATAAAACGTAAATTTAAACGAAACAATTAATAAAAATAAAACTAAGAGACGAAATTAACTATCTACTCGAAAATAAAGTTTACTTAATGAAAAAGGAGAGAATAAAACTAAAATGGTACTTTAAAGTTAAACGAGGCAAAACCTAAAGCGGGTACTAAATAAAAGATAAAACTTAAACTTTACGAAAAAATATTAATTTTAAAAATAGACGAAAAATTCAACTAAAAATACGTAAATTTTAAAATTAAAAACGGAACAACTTTCAGATAAAACTAAACAATTACGGAACAATACTAATAAATAAACAAGCTAGCAGGATAGCTGCTGGAAGCAGCCAACCACACTGGTCACTTTTGGCGCCAAACTGCTAAGCAGGCCCATAGCCATGCACCTCAATATCTTCGCAATATGCACAGTACAATTCAGATATTTTTGTTTCTTCGGAATACTGTGTTCGCTACAGTGCTTTTCAGATTTTATTGATTCTTCGGAATAATTGTATTTTCAGAAAAACAAGTTTTTCGGAATAATCACGTTTCAGAACTTTTAACTTTTTCGGAATAATCGTTTTTCGGAATATTGATTTCTCCAGAAAAATAGTTTTTTCAGAAAAAGAAAATCTTCGGAATAACAATAAATTCAGAGAAAAGGGAAATTTCGGAAAAATGACTTTTTCGGAATAATTTGTTTTCAGAGAAATGACGAATTCATAGAAACAACAAATTCAGAGAAAAGGCAAAGTTCGGAATAATTAACCCTAATCCGAAAACAATAAAACAGATACCGTACTATTAAAAAGTAGAAAAATAAGCTACAAATAAGCTATAATCAAATAAGCAAATAACCAAAACTTAATCAAAAACACTTTTAAGAAAAACTAATTAAACCACAAATTAAAAACTTGAAAAACACTAATAAAACTAAAAATTAAAAATCAACTTTCAATAAAATAAACTAATAAAAACACTTAACTAAAATCAAATCAAACACACAATAAGCTATAAAATCAATAAGCTAACACAATCAAACACATAAAAACATAACAATTAATCAAATAAGCATGACAATAAGATAATAAGCATAAAGATGAACAAAAATAAGAAAGGTAGAAGGAGAGATTAATATAAAACTTGATTAAAATTAAAGATTCAACAATAAAATTAAGAGCAAGAATTAAAGAAACTTACAAATTTAAGGTGCAAGACAAGGAATGTAAATTGACAAGTAAATAAATGACATGAAAATAAAGGTGGAAAGACTAAGTTGTCAATTTAGCTAACACCTCCTAATGTGAGATTAGGAGGGTATTTATAGTGATTAGGGAGGTTAAGCATGTGTTGCTTCCTTCTTTCTTTCTTTCTTGTATTCTTAATTCTTCGAGTTTTTCGACTTTGTCTCGGGATTAATTAAACTCGTCTTGTAATTTCTTCATTAATTTAGACTTGAGTTCTTTGGCTTTTATTAAACTTCCGTCTTTAGACTTTTCTTCGATAAATATTCAGAATAGGCCTTGGACTTCCGTTCTTTTTGCACTCTTGATCTTTCGACTTCGTCTTTTGTCTTTTTCTTCGATAAAAGCCCGTGAAAGACCGCGTTTTCTTCCCTTTTCACATTTTGATCCTAAATCACAACAAAAACACAAACTACGCATAATTCCGACATTTACGACATAAAATACACGTTTTGGCTTGGTTATTACACGCCATAATTACGCGTGACCCGACATTTATCAAAATGGGGTGTTACAAAATCAACATGCATATATATTGCAATTAACACAAAATGAGCAAGTAATCATTCAAGTAGGCAGATTAAAAAAATGGCAAAGAGAATACCTACTATGGGCTTGTTCAGCCCATAGGACCACCAAACTTGGAAGCACCGAGGATTCTAATGATGTTTTATGCAATGACATACAAGAAAGAAGGAGTTTGCTTGTTGAAGTTCTACAACAAAACTATGCAAACTAGGAAGAAAGATGGTTGAGAGTGAATGAGACCCTGCTTAATACAAACAACACAAGGAAAGATTCAAGCTTGGAGGCTTATGCCAAAAGCTTTGTTAAGAGCTTTTGGTATGAGCTTGCAAGTAGTACGTACATGACAACAAGAGCTTTTACTTCTTTAAACAAAAACCAATAATACTAATTATCAAACAAAAGAAACCAAACCCTATGACTTTCACTTATGCTTGATTTTCTACAGGAATTTCATGCATATATGATCAACTCCTAAGGAAAGAGACATAAATTTCTTAAAAACTTTATGTAACTTGTGAGAACAACTGAGTATACTTAAAAAGAAGTTTTAAAAATGGATAGAAAACAAAGTGAACAACAACAATATAAATGATGGTAACAGAAACTTGGATTTTTCGTCAACAAACAATCACCGACTTTCTCATTCATAAAGAAAAGGCATTACACTGTTTTTGACCAAGGAAAAAAAACAAGAACAAAAAACTATGCTTAACCTAACTGCCCTTTATATAGGGTCACAAGGAGGATTCTAGAATGCTGAGATATCTAAACCCTAAATTGCTGAAAGTCCCATCCTGCCCTTGTGAGTTTGAATTTTCTCTTTGGTCAAAAAATGAAACCCGTGATGATTCTTAATATCCATGTGGGATGCCAGCTTGTAAAGATGATCATGAGCCTTGATTTGGGGTGTTGAACAAGCTAATAAGTATTGGTCGTTGATTTCTCTGCTCCTTCTTGTTTTCTTGTTCAGTTTTGTAGCAGGGGACCATGTGGGTGGGTCCCACATAGAGCTGGAGACGAATCTTGAGGTGGGTTTATGATAAGAAGCCCCTTAATCTTGAATCTGTAAATAATCATCCTCCAATTCTCACTAATGAAAGTTTTGCAAAATTAGGGTTTACAATGTGAAGAACACGATTTTAATCTTTTTGGGGTTTTAGCAAAGAGTTTAGCGCACTAATCATTAAATAACAGTTTTTCAAAATTGTATTAATGAATCTGAGTGGAGTCTGACGTGTCTGGGTTGGATTTTGGGCTTGGCCGGGTTAAGGGGTCGGGTATGGTTACGGATATGGGTTAAATGGTGGGTTTGGGTTTGATTAATGGCAGTGCTACCCCCTGAACTTCCAAATTTCTTTCATTACAAGTCTTGACAGTTTTTCTCCCCATTCCCTTTATAAATAAGTTTTGTTTTTCCTATTTTGGCCACAAATACTTTTCAAAAAGTATTACAAGGTTATCTTTTTCACTTTATTGAATCCTCAAGGGCTGATCTTGACTACTCTTGAAACTTTAAGGTCCTTTCTTGTACACTTGAATTTTAAGAGGACTAAAAGTGACAAGTCTTCAATTCTTGAGGGACTAAAGTTGAAAATCTCCATTCTTCAAGGACTTTCTTGGAAATTCAACACTTGGGTCTGGGTCATTGTGTGGCTTCGTTTCCCGTGTTCGTTTTTGCTTGATTCTTGTGATCTTTTATCATTTTCTCGATATTCGTACCT
Source organism: Glebionis coronaria (assembly GCA_025667525.1). Taxonomy (NCBI): domain Eukaryota; kingdom Viridiplantae; phylum Streptophyta; class Magnoliopsida; order Asterales; family Asteraceae; genus Glebionis; species Glebionis coronaria. Next base: position 285,339,100 of record CM046877.1, on the reverse strand, counting down.
ACAATACACATTGAACAAATACAAGCATATATATAGCACTTTTAATGATATTTTCACCGTTTTAAGCCCGTTTTGAATGACGAGACCATGTATAAAAGCAGTCTCATCACTAGGATTATAAAACGTTTATGTGATATGTGGCTAGTTACTCATACTTGGGGAATCATGGCTTGGATAGCAAAAAGGTACATTCCCTCGCTCTATACATGTTCGATTACAACTCATTCATGTGAAACATTGCCTCACTTCATCCTATTTTAGATAACATTTGAGTTCGAGTCAAAATTCTCTCATTTTCTACCTTTAAAATATGTATGTCACAAACAATGGCGGACCCCATCGGACCCATTGGTGAAGGGTCCGTCTGGTGCCGTGTCTTTCCCTCCTTAAAACAAATTTGAAAATATGTCGTGTTCCTCAACGGAAACCATCGGACCCCTTCTCAAAGGGGGCGTTCGGTTCCGTGTGTCTACATCATACACGCAAATTTCCATCATTACCTCTCATAAATTTTTCATTTTTCTAAACACTCTTCCTTCTCTCTTAGGTTTACTCTCAACCTAATGGCCGCACATTAAACCCTTAATCATCTTTTTCCTTCATCCAATCCAACATCATTTCATTAATTCACCCATTATCCAAAAACATCTATTTAAAAGCATCCATTTTCATCTTCTTCCTCATTATCTCTTCACTACTTTCTCTAACCAACAACCAAACTCAGTTTGCTCTACTCTTACCATGACTTAGAGCTCCTCAATTATCCCAAAATCTAGGACCACTATCCATCTTCGGGTAAAACCATGTTGCACCACTCCTCAAACATTATCACCACCATCAGCAAATCAATTTTCCAACATCACTTCACCTCACCAAGTTGAAATCCCACAAAATCTAGGCACACTACTTCAACAACCTAGATCTTTAATAACACATCCACCTACCAAAACACCCATTGCGACTAATCCACCTCCCGCTCCAACTCATCCGCCAACAATTACTTTCACAATCCCTCGATCCACCATCCTCCAACCTAGAGAGTTGTTTGCAACACCCCCGACATCTCCAAATCCGTTTTTGGATGAAAATGAGGAAGCTCCACCTCGATCTCCGGCTCCTAAATTCTCTCATCCATCACCAACCACTTTTACCCATTTGTCCCAAACACCCATTTCACCACCAGAGCTTCAACCTATTGATGGTCTTTCTCTACCATCGGGGGACTCTCCCTATATCCCCTCATTTATGGGGATAAATAACTCCCATCAGTATGGCTCGTCACTCATAGAACCGTCAATTCCATATACCCATTCACCTTGCTCTCCTACAAGTGTGCTCCCACCCGCTCAACGACGGTAATCTGTTGGTCCCTTGTAATTCGTTATTAATTATTAACTTAAGTAATAACTCTTTACTTCGACTCAAGTGTGTTGTTTTAACAATAGATAAGAACTATGAAAGATTAAAACAACAATACCAATATACTTTTCAACGTATAGACTTTTATTAGAATCAAATCAAGAATCTATAACCCACTTTGTTTGCGGAATAACAAAGTGGTTGAATGACAATGGGTTCTGATCTCCTCTACTTAAACGTCTAACCAAAGTTAAAGTCTAAGCTCCAATCTAAACGTTCATATGCATCTTGGCTATATGGTTTAGTTGGTATCGAGAGAGAAAGGTTTTCCAGAGTTTAAGCTCTTGTATTGGTTAACCTTTGTCTTCTCAATGTACACTCCTTTTATAGGCAGTGTAAACTAGGGTTTGCATTTTGCATGTTTCAATGCATGGGTTTATCCAGTGGGTGGTTGATGCCCATGCTGGATAAATAGTACAAAGTACATATCAGATTATTCTAGGAAAAGTTAAAGGTTGTACTTATATCTAAGTATAAAAGCAACCTACTTTGACTTAAAGTTATCTTTTCTCGCCTAATGCAAACAATCAGAATACTGAAGAGTCTTCAGTATCTTAGAGGAGATCGACATCATTCAGTTTGGTATTGTCAAACCAAACTGAACTGAAAGCCCTTCTTCAGTCCTTGTTCTTCAGCAACTAGACCGCCTAGTATTTGAAGCGAAGACTCCTTTGTCTTCTAAGTTCACTGGAAGGGGAGTGTTGAACTTTCTTCAGCTATAAAGTCTTCAGTGGGAACTTTGTTCCTCTGGTCATCCTTCAGCAGACTGGCCTTACTGCTGAGCATATAATGCTTAGGGGGGTTTTATATTCAAATCCTAGAGTTGCTTCAAGGTCAGTAAATACTGACCCAACAATCTCCCCCTATTTGGATATATAAATAGCCTAAGTCTAATGTCAGTAGTAAGTGACCATAACAACTTCTTCTTACTTGCACTGAACAATTAATAACTTATAAACATCAGATAATAATTTATTCAATAACATTACAATTACAACAAAATTAATACAAATGATTATTTAATCTTCCTTAGGCCTGAGTTCTTTAATGACAAGAGTCTGAATGGATGGATCTGAATTCCTTATGTCCAGTATTGATAGTAAGCACATGCTGAAGGTTCTTGCAGCTTCAGTGAGTCCTGGACCACCATGGTGAGCAAAGAAGATTTTCTGAATTTTTCCAAGAAATTCATTGTTCAGATCATCAAGATCACTAATACCCACAAAGTCTTGACGTTCACGATGATTGAACATGATCATTCCCAATTCTAGTTCTTCTAGTACTTGCCCAGGGAGATGATTTTGAAACTGAACAATGCCTTTGTACTTCTTTGTGGTGACAAAGATGTCACCAACACCAGGTTGAACCAGATTGGCTGTAACATCCCGCCTACTCAGACCACAATATTGTCCGCTTTGCGCGCAAGCTCACGGCTTTGCTTTGTGGCCCTCTTGTGAAGACTTCCCGGCAGGTCACCCAAGCCAGTACTACTCTCCCATGAGCACGCTTAACTGCTAGTTCCTAAGAACCCCACGTGCAGTAGACCACAAAACGTGTTGTGTCATGAGAAGGCTCATGTTATCTTATGAACCGTGGATCTCTCCTGGCCACAACCGATGTGGGATTTGCCTAGGGTGTCACAATCACCCCCCCTTCGGGACTCATCGTCCTCGATGAGGTTTGCCCCACCATCCCGAACGGCTCAAGAGTGGCTCTGATACCACTTGTAACATCCCGCCTACTCAGACCAAAATATTCTCCGCTTTGCGTGCAAGCTCACGGCTTTGCTTTGTGGCCCTCTTGTGAAGACTTCCTGGCAGGTCACTCAAGCCAGTACTACTCTCCCATGAGCACGCTTAACTGCTAGTTCCTAAGAACCCCACGTGCAGTAGACCACAAAACGCGTTGTGTCATGAGAAGGTGCATGTTATCTTATGAACCATGGATCTCTCCTGGCCACAGCCGATGTGGGATTTGCCTAGGGTGTCACATTGGCTCTTTTGTTCAGCTCCAATAGTGGATCTTGGTCCTCCAGTGAAACCTGATTACTGATGTTGAGGATCTTACCAAGCATTTCATGATTTCTCATGAAGTGTTCTATTCTCGTGCGGACCTCCTCCCATCTCTTCCCTTTTTCTTTTCAATAAGATTGTGCATTTCAACCCATTCAGTATAAGAGAGCTCCTTTCCTTGGAAGTTTTCAAGAATCTCGTCAGGTCCACCACCCCTATAGAACTTCAGATGAATATCTCCCCTAGATGTTAACAATTCAACATTTGTGATTGCTGAGAGATCTCTTCTGTTTAGTCTAGTTATACAGTATTTTGGTATAACATCTTTTTCTTGAAAAGACTTTCTACCTCTGGTTTTCATATAACCTCATCTTCAGATTCCTAAGGTTTTCTTCATCTTGACGCTTGTGAATTTTATCAAGTTCTTCTTGAGTAGCCACCCCGGAGTTGATAATTCTTTCTCCAGAGTAAATTCACCTTTGCTTTTAGGTTTGATAGGAGGTGATCCATTCTCAGATGACTCATTGCTGGTGGTAAGGCCGTCAACATGATTGTCCTTCGATGAAGACTCCCCCTTAGTCTTGTCTGGACTTTCTTCTCTAAAGGGTGATACATACACAAAAGGTTGTTTTTGGGCCTTCTTCTGTGCATGTTTCTTGAAGAGCTGCTGAATAGTGACTTTCTCCCCCTCAGTAGAAGAGTGCCCGGCAACCTCTGATGAACCCCCATCAGGTAAACATGCACATAGAGAATCTAAGGTGGATGATACCTTGGCTAACATAGCTGGAATATTTGTAAGAGCATTCAGTTTCTATTGAACTACATCTGATAAGTTCAGTTTTTGTTGTTCCAGCAGCCCTACCCTATCCTTGATCTTTGATACTGAATCACATAGCTCATTAAGCTTGTAACACCCCATTTTGGAAATGGAAATATCACAGTAATTATGGCGTGTCATCAAAGCATACAAGGTAAAATGTCTAAAACATTACTTGACCATATAAAGGAAAATACCGGAATCAAACATCGGTAGTCCAAAAGTAAAGCTCATCATACACAAACATAGTATAGTAAAGGAAAAGGACGAAACAATGTCCAAAGCATAAGTATCATAAAGAAAGGAAATGCATAATGTAAAGAAGGCTAGACAGCTTCCAGTCCATATGCACGTACTCTTAGTGTCTACGAGCGTCCCTGAGTACCTGCCGTTTTGGGAACATAGAAAAGGAAAACGGCTGAGCAATACGCTCAGTGCACGGATGTACAATAAAGCATGAATAGGATAAGCATATAACATAATAACAGTGGAAGAAACTAAGTCCCGAGTAACCTGGTTAAGTCTTAATAAAACTGGTTTTATAGTTTGAAAGTCTTATGTTTATCTTATAAAACTGTTTGTCATATTTTACCATTTAGACAATATAGGTCATGAATATCCACCGTGCATGAATAATTGGAGGGGTGACCTCATCATGTAAATTAGAGGGGCTGCCTCTAATTTAATATACTGGTTTTATGGGTAGGAGGGATCAGCTCCTTGTGAAGGATGCAAGGCACACACCACATTCACCATGTAATCCTGAATAAAAACGTGTAACTAGGATGCACCCATACGCCCCACATGATAAAGATAAATAATGGCCAAAAGCTGAAGGGACGCCACGATCAATCACTCCACCGTGGTGAAGTCATAACATCAGTGCCTCTAATGTTATGGTTATGGTACCTCCATAACTAGGTGAAACTGGTCATGCATGTATATGGCTATAGGTAATCATATTTAAAACATAAGCAATCAAACTCATACTTATACACGGGAAAACAGTTGGCTGCATACGGGGAAATCCTAATAAGGAAAGAATGTCCATACTGAAAGGACGGGAATCCGTACCTTATGTCCAGTGAACGAGAACGATGAACTGCGAGAATCCTACTTCTGAATCACTAACGCTACATAAATACGTACATGAAATAAGTATCTGCTTACTACATACATAGCTGGTTTTATATCATGTCTTAGCTTATTTATGTGTTCTTACCATTTACACTGTTTAAAACCTTAAACTGTGTTAAATCCTATATTCTGTTTAATCTGATTAAGTACTTCTGATATTTCATGTGTTATTATACTTACTGTGTAATAATAAGTAACTTTCCAAAAATAGCAGGTTTCCTTAAATAGAAAGTTTCCAAAAATAGAAAGTTTTCAAAAATAGAAAGTTACCAAAAATAGAAAGTTTCCAAAAATAGAAAGTTTCCAAAAATAGAAAGTTTCCAAAAATAGAAAGTTTCCAAAAATAGAAAGTTTCCAAAAATAGATTTACTGCTTAAAATAGATAAGTTTCTAAAAATAGAAAGTTTCCATAAATAGATTAGCTGCCTTAATTAAATAAGTTTCCATAAATAGATTAGCTGCCTTAAATAAATAAGTTTCTAAAAATAGCTGGTTTCCATAAATAAAATAGCTGCCTTATTTAATTAAGTTTCTAAAAATAGAAAGTTTCCATAATTAGAAATAAGCTGGTTAAATAAGCTAAGTAAATAAGCCTAAGTATTTCCATGATTATTTTCTAAGTCATATTATATATTATATAGTTTAATAATTATTTCATGTAATTTAATTAAACTATAGGTTATAATATTTAATTAAAGTATGACATGTTTTTAATTAAATATATTAAATACTTAGGTTAAAATATGTATTATTAAATACTAATAATATAACCTAAGTCATGTTTAATTACTTAATTATATCCATGGTTTTAAAATAATTAATTAATTATAAGTCTTAATAATAAAAATACTTAGATTAAAATAATGCATGTTTATAATTAATTAGTTAACCTAAGTCATGTTATTAAATTAATTACATCATATTAATTTAATTCTTAACCTAAGTTTATATCATAAACAATTAACATAATCATGATCCAGATCTAGGCTTAAAAACATGCACCAGATCTGAACAAACACCGTACCCCAAACCAATTCGGGGTACCCCCTTGCTGCCGTGGGACCCACACGCACCAACCAAGACCCAAAAAGGTCTTGGTGGTGGTCGGTTAGAACAAACCGAACCCCCTTGGGGTCGGTTGTTCCTGCGGCCCAAAACAAACACCCCTTAGATCGATCCCATTGATTAATTAATGCTCATAACATGTTAGATCTAGGTTTAATTAATATGTTTTTATGAAAAACATCATGTGTTCTTAATTAATAAAAGATTAATTAAAAAGAAAACAAGGAAAAAGGTTTTACCATATTCGTGGATCAAAAGGGTGAAGAACAAACACGAACAATTACTAAATCAACAAGATCCAAGATCAAAATCACCCCCTTATGGTGATTTGTAGGTGGCGGCACACAAGGAAGAAGGAGGAAGGGTTTCTAGGTTTTCTTGAAATTCTTCTGTAAAAATAATCTAAGTAGTGAAAATTAATTAACCCCCCTTAAGTAAAATTAACAATGGGCTTGGCCCATTGTTTCTTGTTTGGCCGCTGGTAGGGACTCCCTTGTGGGGGTCCCGTACCTCGTTTCGTGTCTTGTAATTTTGTACACGTTTACGTTTAATTATGTTCGTGTTTTAAAAGTTCTCGTTACGTAAATATCCTACACTTATATATTTAATTACGCTCGTATTAAATATATATACGTAATTAATAATATCTCGTGTTTTAATTATGCTCGTGATCTCGTGATCGTATGTTCGTGATTAATTATTGCTAAATAATTATTACGTGATCGTTCATATAAAATACTTATCGTGTTCTAACACGTACGTAATACATAAACTCCTAATACGTAATCGTAATCATGCTATATTAGGAAAGTTTTTAACTAGTACGTACGAACTTAAGGTATTATGCATGGTAAAAGCATGCGGGTTTTACAACTCTTCCCCCCTAAAAAGAATAATTTGTCCCCGAATTATAGATAAAGTAAACTGGAAAAGAAGAACATACCCGAATTCAAAATATGAAATGAGGGTAAGAAGTCCGGATAGACTCCTCTGTTTCCCAAGTGGCTTCCCGCTCGGTATGATCCCTCCATAGAATTTTGACGAATGGAATCGTCTTCTTTCTCATGACGCGTTCTTGCCTGTCAAGAACTCGTTCGGGTTCTTCTATAAAAGTGAGATCTTCACGAATCTGTTCCAGTGGATACTGAACCATGTGAAGGGGATGATATTGGTACCCTATGAGTAAGGACACATGAAACACATTGTGTACATGCGAAAGCTGCGGAGGAAACGCCAATCGGTAAGATACTTCACCGACTCGTTCAATGATATCAAACGGTCCGATGAAACGAGGACTGAGCTTCCCTTTAATCCCGAAGCGTCTAACACCACGTGCCGGCGAAACCTTAAGGAAGACGTGATCTCCTACGTTAAAGTGTAAATCCCTACGATGCTTGTCGGCGTAACTCTTTTGACGTGACCGTGCCTCCTAAATCTTCTGCCTAGCTACTGCGATCTTCTCGTTTGTCATCTCTATGATTTCTGGTCCTTCGAGTGTTCGCTCGCCAACCTGATCCCAGCAGATTGGGGCGCGACACTTCCTGCAATACAATATCTCAAATGGAGCACACTTGATGCTCGCATGCCTGCTGTTGTTGTACGCAAACTCCACCAAACAGATGTATTCGTCCCAATCACCCGTCCATTCCAACGCACATGACCTCAACATATCTTCCAATGTCTGAATGGTTCACTCCGACTGTCCGTCCGTTTGAGGATGAAAGGCCGTGCTAAGCTTAAGTTGTGTACCCCAAGCTTTCTGCAGACTTTTCTAAAAGCGCGAAGTGAATCGAGGATCTCTGTCTGAGACGATGCTGGATGGTGCACCGTGTAGTCTCATGATCTCTCGTCTGTACGTATCTGCGAGTTTACTTACCGGATCTTCCTTGCGGATCGGTAAGAAATGAGCTGATTTGGTAAGTCGATCAACGATAACCCAAATTGCATCGTGCTTCCTTTTGGTAGGCGGAAGACCGGTAACAAAATCCATGGTGATTTTGTCCCACTTCCACTCTGGAATGTCTAACGGTTGAAGGAGACCGCCAGATCGCTGATGCTTGATTTTAACCTGCTGGCAGGTAAGACATTTGGAGACGTAAGTGGCCACATCCTGCTTCATACCACTCCACCAAAAGTACTGCTTGATGTCATGGTACATTTTAGTCGAACCATGATGTATCGAGAATGGGGAGCTATGAGCTTCTGCTAGCAAAGCTTCCCGGAGTTCTTGGTCATCAGGAACACAAAGTCTAGTGCCCTGCCAAACGATACCATCTGCATCTACTCTGAATTCTGTCTGCTTCTCCAAATTCTATATTATCGCCCATATTTCTCCGTCATCCTTCTGAGCTTCCTTGATCTTAGATAGTAACTCGGGTTCTACTCTAAGATTAGCCCAGTAACCGTGCTGTCCACGTACCATGATCTCGATGTCTAGTCGCTCCAAGTCTCTTATGATTTCCTCTTCGATTCTAATGTTGTTGATCATTCCGGACTTCCTGCTAAGGGCATCTGCTACTACATTTGCCTTTCCGGGATGATACTGAAGATTAATGTCATAATCCTTCAACAGCTCTAACCATCTCCTCTGCCTCATGTTCAATTCACGTTGAGTGAAGATATACTTCAAACTCTTGTGGTCCGTGAAAATATCACATGATTCTCCATATAAGTAGTGTCTCCATATCTTTAATGCAAACACGACTGCAGCAAGTTCCAGATCGTGCGTGGGGTAATTCTCTTCATAAGGCTTAAGCTGCCGTGAAGCGTACGCGATCACTTTCCCATGTTGCATGAGAACACAGCCAAGTCCCTTCCCTGATGCATCGCTGTAGATTTGAAATCCACCCGTACCAGACGGTAGAGTAAGAATAGGTGCAGATACTAGCTTCTGCTTCAGGTCTTCAAAGCTCTTCTCTCGATCTTCAGTCCAGACGAATTTCTCCCCTTTCCGCATCAGTTTGGTCAATGGTAGTGCTAAGCGGGAAAAGTTCTCCACGAACCTACGGTAATAGCCAACTAAGCCTAAGAAACTGCGGACTTCCGTCGCTGATGTCGGCCTCGGCCACTTAGTGATGGCCTAACCTTCGTTGGATCCATAGTGATTCCTTCTGCTGATACAATGTGACCTAGGAATGCCACCTTGTCTAACCAGAACTCACACTTGGAGAATTTAACATACAGCTGCTTCTGGCGAAGAATCTGTAGTACTGTACAAAGATGGTCTTCGTGTTCCTCCTTGGACTTAGAGAAAATCAGGATGTCATCGATGAAAACAATGACGAATTTGTCCAGGAATTCATGGAAGATTCTGTTCATCAGATCCATGAACACTGTTGGAGCATTTTTCAGGCCAAATGGCATAACTACAAACTCGTAGTGGCCATAACGAGTACAAAAGGCAGTCTTAGCAATATCCTGCTCCTTGACTCGTAACTGATGATAGCCTGACCTAAGATCGATCTTGGAGAAGTGTTTGGCCCCTTGGAGTTGGTCAAACAGCTCGTCAATGCGTGGCAGTGGATATCTATTCCGAATGGTAATCTTGTTGAGCTCGCGATAGTCTATGCAAAGACACATACTATCGTCCTTCTTCTTAACAAACAAAACCGGTACGCCCCATGGAGATGCGCTCGGTCGAATGAAACCTCGTTCAAGAAGTTCTTGTAGTTGATCCTTCAGCTCCTTCAGCTCTATGGGAGCCATACATAAGGAGCCTTGGAGATTGGTTCAGCTCCTGGAACCAGCTCGATACTGAATTCCACTTCTCGTGCAGGTGGTATGCCCGGAAGTTCTGCTGGAAACACGTCTTGGAATTCCGACACTATTGGTTGATCCTGAATCGATGGAGACTCAGCATCCAGGTCGTGAACCGTAGCTAGATAACCCTCGCAGCCGTGTGACAGTAGTGCACGCGCTTGTAGGGTGGATATGACTTGTACAGACCGTCCGGGTATGAACCCGTTATGAATGCACTCTGGTGCATTGACATCACCGAAGATAACCCGATATGAATGGCAGTCGATGGTAGCATGATACATGGATAGCCAATCCATGCCCAAAATCACGTCGAAGTCATTCATGTCCAGCGGAAGTGCGTCGACAGGTCGAACCTTATCATCAAATTCTAGGGGAAGACTCTTGTATACATGGGTGATTAATACAGAGTCCTTCAAAGGCGTGGAAATAGTAAGCCTATTTTCTAGTGGCAAGGGAGGCATCCTAATGTTCTTAGCATAAGCAGTAGAAATAACCGAGTGAGTAGCACCCGTATCGAAAAGAACACATGCAACGCGACCATACATATACAAGATTCCAGTGATGGTACCTGTAGACTTGTTGGCCTGGTCTCGAGATGTCGTGTAGACACGCCCGGCAGTAGGAGGCAGCTTGGTATCAGCATGTCCCGATGTACCCTCCATCTCGCCCTTACGGCAATCCTTCATAATATGGCCAGGAAGACTACACTTGAAGCACGCATCAGTATTACGGCGACATGGTCCTGGGTGCCTACGGTGGCAAGTAGAGCAAAGAGGATGAGTGTATCCTCCAGCAGGTGCTCTGGCTGGTTGAGGACCTGTAAAACATTTTACATGAGACATAATAGTTGGGTACAAAGGACAAAGCAGATAATCGTAAGATTGAATACCAGTGATAGCTGGATGGCTAGGCTGCGAACCTCTCTGGTTCTGGTCCCTACCGTTTCCATGGTTCCTGGTAGAAGTTTGCTTAAAGTGTCAGAATATGAGTCATAGCATAAAACATAAGGAATTTCGTAAGTATTAGGACCTGCTGTTGCTGGATTGCTCGGCGTTGTTACGGTAATTGTCATTACCGCCACGCCTATCCGTAGCAGATCGGTCATTAGTCTGACCGTTTCCCTTGGGCTGATGAGGCTGCTGCTGAGTAGCCGGCTGAGACCGGTCCCCAGTTTTCTGCCTGGAAGATACATTTTAAGAGATGAATAATTGACATATGGAAAGATATACGGATTGAGCACTGCTTGAATATGAAGGTTTTACCTCTTGTCGGGTCTTTCAGCTTCCCCGAACTCATCTCTCTCCTGCAGCATCTCCAGTCTACGTGCTGCATCTGCTACTTGTGCTACCGTATCCAACGGAGCACCTGACAAGTTATTTTCAATCCTTGGATTTAGAGCCCAACGAAAATGAATTGCCTGTTCTTCAGTGGTGCCCGCAGCTGCTCTCAGGACACCAGTATAGCGAAGGAAACGCTGCATGAAGTCATTGCTATCTTCGTCAGGTCGTTGTTTGATGCTATAGTATTCCCTCATGAGCCGATTCCTTCCTTCCATGGGGAAGATGTTAGGCGGAGGAGGATAACCGTCGTTATGAAGAAGAGCATGTTGCATCTCTGCATCAGCAGCTGCAAATACTGCCCAGATATCGTTTGCGTTTGCCATCTGACAGTATGACATGAAACATAAGATTAACAGTTCAGACATAAAATATAACATCTATACATGAAAAAAAAAAATTCTACTAAAAATTCCACGAGAAAATTTTATGCGAGAAAATTTTTGTATGAATGCATGATGAAGTTTTATGAAAACTTTTGATGCTCGAGAGTGAACGCCTCTGGTCAGTTCACCCAAAACAAAAGACATATCGAGGGGACGCCTATGGGTCGGTCCCAAATCTAAAAGTTTCGATAAAACACATGCGACTAAATAGGGCCAGTCCTGTACCAACCATTACTTAGTCAAAAACCCTGTAACAATGACATATATGGATGCTTAAAAATGATGAATGCATGAAAACAACTGTCAGTTCTAGGAAGACCGTAGTGACTACCCACTAATCACAGGTCATATTTGAGAGCCTACAGGTCGAAGCCTTGGCTCTGATACCATAATTGTAACACCCCATTTTAGAAATGGAAATATCACAGTAATTATGGCATGTCATCAAAGCATACAAGGTAAAATGTCTAAAACATTACTTGACCATATAATGGAAAATACCGGAATCAAACATCGGTAGTCCAAAAGTAAAGCTCATCACACACAAACATAGTATAGTAAAGGAAAAGGACGAAACAATGTCCAAAGCATAAGTATCATAAAGAAAGGAAATGCATAATGTAAAGAAGGCTAGACAGCGTCCAGTCCATATGCACGTACTCTTAGTGTCTACGAGCGTCCTTGAGTACCTGCCGTTTTGGGAACATAGAAAAGGAAAACGGCTGAGCAATACGCTCAGTGCACGGATGTACAATAAAGCATGAATAGGATAAGCATATAACATAATAACAGCGGAAGAAACTAAGTCCCGAGTAACCTTGTTAAGTCTTAATAAAACTGGTTTTATAGTTTGAAAGTCTTATGTTTATCTTATAAAACTGTTTGTCATATTTTACCATTTAGCCAATATAGGTCATGAATATCCACCGTGCATGAATAATTGGAGGGGTGACCTCATCATGCAAATTAGAGGGGCTGCCTCTAATTTAATATACTGGTTTTATGGGTAGGAGGGATCAGCTCCTTGTGAAGGATGCAAGGCACACACCACATTCACCATGTAATCCTGAATAAAAACGTGTAACTAGGATACACCTATACGCCCCACATGATAAATATAAATAATGGCCAAAAGCTGAAGGGACGCCATGAGCAATCACTCCGCCGTGGTGAAGTCATAACATCAGTGCCTCTAATGTTATGGTTATGGTACCTCCATAACTAGGTGAAACTGGTCATGCATGTATATGGCTATAGGTAATCATATTTAAAACATAAGCAATCAAACTCATACTTATACTACGGAAAAACAGTTGGCTGCATACGGGGAAATCCTAATAAGGAAAGAATGTCCATACTGAAAGGACGGGAATCCGTACCTTATGTCCAGTGAACGAGAACGATGAACTGTGAGAATCCTACTTCTGAATCACTAACGCTACATAAATACGTACATGAAATAAGTATCTGCTTACTACATACATAGCTGGTTTTATATCATGTCTTAGCTTATTTATGTGTTCTTACCATTTACACTGTTTAAAACCTTAAACTGTGTTAAATCCTATATTCTGTTTAATCTGATTAAGTATTTCTGATATTTCATGTGTTATTATACTTACTGTGTAATAATAAGTAACTTTCCAAAAATAGCAGGTTTCCTTAAATAGAAAGTTTCCAAAAATAGAAAGTTTCCAAAAATAGAAAGTTACCAAAAATAGAAAGTTTCCAAAAATAGAAAGTTTCCAAAAATAGAAAGTTTCCAAAAATAGATTTACTGCTTAAAATAGATAAGTTTCTAAAAATAGAAAGTTTCCATAAATAGATTAGCTGCCTTAATTAAATAAGTTTCCATAAATAGATTAGCTGCCTTAAATAAATAAGTTTCTAAAAATAGCTGGTTTCCATAAATAAAATAGCTGCCTTATTTAATTAAGTTTCTAAAAATAGAAAGTTTCTATAATTAGAAATAAGCTGGTTAAATAAGCTAAGTAAATAAGCCTACGTATTTCCATGATTATTTTCTAAGTCATATTATATATTATATAGTTTAATAATTATTTCATGTAATTTAATTAAACTATAGGTTATAATATTTAATTAAAGTATGACATGTTTTTAATTAAATATATTAAATACTTAGGTTAAAATATGTATTATTAAATACTAATAATATAACCTAAGTCATGTTAATTAATTAATTATATCCATGGTTTTAAAATAATTAATTAATTATAAGTCTTAATAATAAAAATACTTAGGTTAAAATAATTCATGTTTATAATTAATTAGTTAACCTAAGTCATGTTATTAAATTAATTACATCATATTAATTTAATTTTTAACCTAAGTTTATATCATAAACAATTAACATAATCATGATCCGGATCTAGGCTTAAAAACATGCACCGGATCTGAACAAACACCGTACCCCGAACCAATTCGGGGTACCCCCTTGCTGCCGTGGGACCCACACGCACCAACCAAGACCCAAAAAGGTCTTGGTGGTGGTCGGTTAGAACAAACCGAACCCCCTTGGGGTCGGTTGTTCTTGCGGACCAAAACAAACACCCCTTAGATCGATCCCATTGATTAATTAATGCTCATAACATGTTAGATCTAGGTTTAATTAATATGTTTTTATGAAAAACATCATGTGTTCTTAATTAATAAAAGATTAATTAAAAAGAAAACAAGTAAAAAGGTTTTACCGTATTCGTGTATCAAAAGGGTGAAGAACAAACATGAACAATTACTAAATCAACAAGATCCAAGATCAAAATCACCCCCTTATGGTGATTTGTAGGTGGCGGCACACAAGGAAGAAGGAGGAAGGGTTTCTAGGTTTTCTTGAAATTCTTCTGTAAAAATAATCTAAGTAGTGAAAATTAATTAACCCCCCTTAAGTAAAATTAACAATGGGCTTGGCCCATTGTTTCTTGTTTGGCCGCGGGTAGGGACTCCCTTGTGGGGGTCCCGTACCTCGTTTCGTGTCTTGTAATTTTGTACACGTTTATGTTTAATTATGTTCGTGTTTTAAAAGTTCTCGTTACGTAAATATCCTACACTTATATATTTAATTACGCTCGTATTAAATATATATACGTAATTAATAATATCTCGTGTTTTAATTACGCTCGTGATCTCGTGATCGTATGTTCGTGATTAATTATTGCTAAATAATTATTACGTGATCGTTCATATAAAATACTTATCGTGTTCTAACACGTACGTAATACATAAACTCCTAATACGTAATCGTAATCATGCTATATTAGGAAAGTTTTTAACTAGTACGTACGAACTTAAGGTATTATGCATGGTAAAAGCATGCGGGTTTTACAAAGCTGATTAGGAATCGGCTTGAATTCAACAGGTAGCTCAAAAGATGCAGTATTAATGGAGTCCATGAGGGAGGTGATCTCTTGCTTGATAGAAGTGGTAGTGGCCACATCCTTCACTAATGGCTTTAGTGCAGTGAGAATTGCATCTTTGATCTGTTCAACTGTGGGAACTGGCCTTGCTCTAAGAGTAACTAGTTCAGCATCAGCAATAGCCTTTTCCTCCTTGAGTGTGGTCACCTATGATTGTAGAACCAACACCTGATTTGTCAGTTCATTTACCTGAATGGTTCTAGGAGATGGAGGCTTGGGAGTTTGATCAGTAATATCATCTTCAGATTCACTATCATCCAGATTTACTGGAGCTCTTTCACTTAGCCCCAACTCCTTTTCCAAGTCATCAGCAGACATGCTGAATATAAATGTAGGCAAGTGTCCCTCCTTGACGCCAGTGGAGAGAGGCACTTCCTTCATTTTTTGCTGATCTCCACCTTCAGTGTGCTGGTCAGTTTCAAGTCCTTCACCACCAGGGTTGGTTTTACCTGATGGATCCTGAGAAAGATTCCCTGATAAGTTTAGATCAATGATAATGTTTTTGGTTCCTTCAGTAGAACCCTGTTGTGAGGGAACTACATCATGAGAAACAGAAGGGCCAGGGTCAGCGTCAGCTGTTGTATTTGTTGATGCCTCATGCCCTGATGCAGACTCAGAGTGACAAATGATAGAAATTGGTAATGAAATTTGAAATGTATTCAGATTTGAATTGCTTACCAATGTTGACTCCACTCTATTGAGCTGAGGGTGCGCTCTATCTTCACCCATCTCTCCTAAAGAGGTTAAGAGTTGGGTTGCCTTCAGGGCCTCTTGATGCATGCCACCTTCAGTAGAGACTGAAGGTGGCGACTGGCTTGGGTTCTGGTCCTTGTCCGAGGACTTCTGTTTCTTCGAAGCTTGGCCTTTGGGATCATCGGAATGCTTCTTTGATGAAGATTATGTGGGCGCCTCCTTTTCTTGGACTCACATCTACACTTAAGAGTATTCACATACGTGCTCTTTTGACGTGGTCTAGAAGAAGCTCCAGACTTTGTGCATGTTAGATCCCCTTCTCCAGTTGGAGAATTGTCTTTTGGAGCTTGGAACACTACTGGAGCATTTGCTGAGCAAATATCCAGCATGGACTGTGTGAAAGGACAGTCAGTTGTGCTGACTGGATTGTTCCAGTGATTGGTGTCAAAGATTTGAAAAATTAATTTAACTCATTGGTTATTTGAATACTCTTCACCAAGGTGGTCAGCAAAAATGAGGGATAAAAATTTGGTGTAGACCACATTCTTTTCCCTAGTTTTCTTTTCCATTTTTCCATGGAGATCTTCAAATATTAATTTCCCAAAATCAGCTTTGATGCCCTTTGCCAGACAATATAAAATCAGGGCATCCTTTTGGTTGATTTGATTAAGCCCACCAGTTTTCCCACCCAGACACTCAATTAAGATGGACATCATCAATTTCCACTTAGGTGGTAAGCAGCTTCTCTTCAATCCACCTTTATCACCAATCTCTTCAGTGTGCCCAATTTCTTTAAAAAATGAGTTGACAACAGAGAAATTATTGGGTACAACTTCATATTTACTAGAATCCTCCAAATAATTTAACCCTAAAACCCTCCTAAACAACTTTAAACTTATTTTCCCATGAATACCTAAAGTTGTAGAATCAAACTCAATAGATTTCTTGTTCTTTGACCCTTGTGCCGTGAACCAAAATTCTTTTAACACATTTTCAAACATAACTTCTGGATCTTTGAACAAAGCATCACGAATCACACAATTGGATAAAAAGTTTAGTACTTGCTTTCCAGGTTCAGATGTTAGGGTTTCTGGTTTGATCAAGGTAAGATTCTTGGGTTTAAAGATTATGTCCTCAATGGGATAGTTAACATAGATGGAAGGATTGAGGGTGATCTCAACCTCTTGTGGTGGTGAAGAAGATTCATCAGCCATTGATGTTTGTTATGTGTGTTTTCTTTTTGAAAGAGAGAGTTTTGTGTGTTTTTTTTGAAAAACTTCTGCAAATGATATGAATCTTCAAAAGTATATATAAACACTTTTTTAACTGATTTGTCAAAGTTTGTAAGACATTTGAAAGGAGAATGAACCTTTGAGGGTTTCTTTTGAACAAATGGCACAAACTCTCTCATTAATGTTCTGAGAAAGTGATGATTTCCTGTTGTTTTGAACAGTGAAACGCCTCATTGTGTCAGAGAGTTGTTGACTGTGATGGAGACGTTTGAAATTTTCTTAATTAACAAATGACACCTTTTGAAAGAATGTTGTGTATTTATACTCAAGAAATTTAATGCCATTAACTCTATTGAGTCACATGATTGATTTGTTTTAAATGTTGTTGCTCAGATATGCTGAACCTGATGGTAATACTTGTGAGCTTCAGTGCGTCAGATGAGGCGACAAAACCCCATATACATGTTCACATAAGTGAACAAGACATATGACGTTGCACGCTCCTCTACTCAGGCCTAGCTGTTCAGTTGTATTAAAACGTTTGTTCAGCATTTGCTGAAGGAACCTTTTGATGACTCGTGATCATTTGTTCAGCTTCAGTGAATCAGATAAGGCGACAAAACATCATATACACAATCATAATTGTGATATAGACACATGACATTGCACACTCCTTTACTCAGACACTACCACTTATAATTTATCTAAAACATTTAAGAAATGTTGAACCTTCAAGCTTCTTCAGTAAATGCTGAAGGTTCAGGTTTTGTATCATCAATGTTCAGCATACCAAGCTCCATTATCAATCTTTTGAAAGTTGGTTCATCCAGTGGTTTGGTGATGATATCAGCCAATTGGTATTGAGTAGGTATGAAATGTAATTCAGTGTCCCCTTTCACAATGTGATCTCTGATAAAGTGATATTTGATATCAATGTATTTTGTTCTTGAGTGGAGGACTGGATTATTGGATATTGCAATAGCACTAGTGTTATCACAAAAAATTGGTACCTTTTTATATTCTATGTCATAATCAGCCAGTTGGCTTTTCAACCAAAGAACATTGGCACAACGTCCAGCAACTGCCACATATTCAGCTTCTGTTGAAGACATGGAAAGTGTTTGTTTCTTTTTAGCACTCCAACACACAAGTTTTCCACCTAGCAATTGGCAGGCACCAGAAGTGCTTTTTCTGTCCAAATTGCATCCAGCATATGCAGAATCTAATACCCTTTTAGGTCAAAACCTGAGGATTTTGGGTACCAAAGACCTAGACTTGGTGTACCTTTTAGGTATCTGAAGATTCTCTTTACAGCAGTAAGGTGTGATTCCTTTGGATCTGCTTGGTATCTTGCACAAAGACATGTAGAGAATTGAATGTCAGGTCTGCTTGCAGTTAAGTACATGAGTGATCCAATCATACCTCTATACTGAGTCTCATTGACTGATTGTCCATTGAGATCAGGTCCTAAGTTGTTAGGGGGTACCATTGGAGTCTTCACTGAAGCACAACTGATATCATACTTCTTCAGCAGATCCTTGACATATTTTTCTTGATTGATGGAGATGCCTTGGTTAGATTGTCTAATCTGAAGACCAAGGAAGTATGTGATTTCTCCCATCATACTCATCTCAAACTTGCTGGTCATAAGCTTGTAAAATTGTTCGTAAAGTTTCAAGCTTGTAGAACCAAAGATTATGTCATCCACATAAATTTGTACCAGAATGGTGTCAGTTTTAGATTTATAGATGAACAAGGTGCTATCTATTTTTCCTCTGAAAAATTTATGTTCAATGAGAAATATTGAGAGAGTTTCATACCATGCTCTTGGAGCTTTCTTCAGTCCATACAAAGCTTTGTAAAGCTTGTAGACATGATTTGGGTATTTACTACTCTCAAATCCAGGAGGCTGAGTAACATAAACTTCTTCTTTTAAGTCACCATTTAGGAATGCACTTTTGACATCCATTTGGTAGATGGTGAAGTTCATGTATGTGGCATAAGCAAGGAAGATTCGTATAGCTTCCATACGTGCAACTAGAGCAAAGGTTTGATCAAAATCAACACCAAGCTCTTGATTGAATCCTTGGGCCACCAGCCTAGCTTTATTTTTGGTCACTACATTGGTTTCATCTCTTTTGAGCTTGTAAACCCATTTGGTGCCAGTGGTTGATTTACCATATGGAAGAGGAACCAATTTCCAGATTTTTTTTCTTTCAAATTGATTGAGTTCTTCTTGCATGGCATCCACCCATCCAGGATGTGTGAGTGCTTCAGAAACCTTTGTAGGTTCAATTTCTGAGAGAAAATTTGCATAGATACATTCTCCAGATGAAGCAGCACTCAGTTTCTTTGCCATAGATCTAGTGACTCTACCTTCACCAGGATTACCTATTATGTTCACCAGCTGTATGTGACTATTTTCAGTCCAAGATTTTTGTGGAGCTGGAGAATAGGTATTGGTATCATGATTAGAACTAGAGCTTGGAAGTCCATGACATGGACTTGGACTTAGAATGTCTCTAGTGTCTACTGAAGGATATTCAGTGGACAAAGGTTCAATTAATGGAGGGATTCCTTCATGATCAGAAGCAACATATCCAAGACCTAATTCCCTAGAGATGGTAGGAGAGTTTTGAGCAAGGGGCTCAGATTGTTCATCAACAGCTGCATATGATTGATCATTTTGATCATGTGTGTCAGCATGCTGATTGTTTTGAGACTGACCAATTTGGTCATTTGTTTGTTCCTCAGCAGCTACATTTGATTGATCATTTTGATCATGTGTGTCAGCATGCTGATTGTTTTGAGACTGATCATTATTTGATTGACAGCCATCAGTATGTGATATTGAAGGATTTCCTTTTGTAGGACTTGTCATATCTTCAAATGGATCAATATGAGGGACTGAATTTGTTTGATATTTTTTTGAACACTCATAATGTTGAAATTCATCAGATGGATAATTGTGAGATTCATGAATATGAAGTTCATCATCTGATGGATTTGTAAAAGTGAGAGCTTCAGAGCTTTCATTGAAGGTGATGTGATAGATTCTTTCAATACATTGTCTTCTTGTGTTGAAGACTCTGTATGCTTTAGATAGTAGAGGGTATCCAAGGAAGTAACCATCATCAGATTTTTCATAAAACTTTCTAAGGTGATCCTTGTGATTGTGAATGAATACTAGACACCCAAACACATGTAAGAATGAAATGTTTGGAATTATCCCCTAAAGACTTCATAGGGATTCTTCATGTGTCTCTTCACAATGATGGATCTATTTTGAGTGTAGCAAGCAGTGGCTATAGCATCAGTCCAAAAATGCTTAGAGAGAGCAGATCCAACAAGCATTGTTCTTGTTGCTTCAATAAAAGTTATGTTCCTTCTTTTAGCCACACCATTTTGTTCAGGTGTGTAAGGAGATGAGAAATTTTGGGAAATTCCTTTGTCATCACAAAATTTGATCAGTGAGTGATTTCTGAATTCAGTGCCATTATCAGTTCTGAGTTGTTTGACATGAGTGTCATTTTGATTTTCAACTCATTTAATGAATGACATAATGGCATCTGGGGCATGGCTTTTCTTTGTTAGAAAATATACCCACGTGTATCTAGAGTACTCATCAACAATGACAAGTGTATATTTTTCATGACAAATGGCCCTAGGTGATACTGGGCCAAATAAGTCCATGTGAAGCAAATGAAGACTTTCTTTGATTGAGAAAGTTTGCTTTGTTTTGAAACTGGCCCTATGGTGCTTCCCTTTTTCACATGCCGAGCATGGTTTGTCCTTGGAATAGACAAGTGAAGGAAGACCAATAACAAGATTTTGTTTTGCCAGCAGAGTTATTGTTTTGAAATTGAGATGTGAGATCCTCTTATGCCAAAGCCAATTGGAAATATTGGAGACTTTAGCAAAGAAGCACGTCTCCTGAGTAGAGTTCATGTTCATGACATAAACATCTTTAACTCTTGGAGCAATCATCACAATTTCATGATTGGAGTTGAAGATTGTAACTTTTTTGTCATCAAACAGCACAAGATACTTTGCATCACAAAGTTGACTTATGCTGATGAGGTTGTGTTTCAATCCATTGACATATGCTACCCTTGAGAAAACTATACCATTGCATTTCACTGAGCCATATCCTTCAGTAGTGGCTGATGAGTTATCACCAAAAACAACTTTAGGATCTTGTTCCTCCTTATACTTGTGCAAATAACTTTTGGTGCCAGTCATATGCCTTGAGCAGCCACTATCTAGGTACCAAATAGGCTTCCTGAGATCATAAATGGTCAGTTTGTTTTTGAAACCCACCTTTGTTGGGTGGGGTTTTAGATCTAGAATGTGTTCTAGATCTGAAGGGTCCTCTTGTAGAGGGTATGTGTGATTGCTCAGAAGAAGAAGAAGAAGAGGTCTGAACAGCTTTTGCTTTCTTAGCCTGGAGGGCTTCACCTCTTCTGAACCACTCTATATGGTTGTGATCAGATGTAGTGTGGACATCGCTTCCACAAGTTTCACAACATTTAGTAGAAGGGTTTGGTGTTCTTGGTTTAATACCTCCTCTGAGTGAGATGATACGATTATTTCCATGAGTGTCATGGTCATAACTTCCACAAATATTACAAACCGGGTAATAGTTGTAGTCATCCGAGTGATGATTGCCCATACCACAGTGAAAGCATGGTGGGAAAGGCATAGTTCGCCTGGAATGAGATGCTTCAGTTTTGTGAGCATCAACACTTGTTTTGGCCAGCATATACTGAGTGTGTTCACAAGTGTGATGATCAGTTCTCTCACATTTAGTACAATAAATCACTTTTAAGCAAGTTTAAGTAAGATGGTTGTTTAGACCACATAAATCACAAGCCCTTTTAAATTGTGTCTTGTATTTGAAATGAGGAGAGTCTGAAGGTTCATCTCTGAATCGTGTAGGTGTTTGCTGCTGCCTGAGTTGCAATTTGAGATCATTGATCTCTTGCATGACAAGAGACATTCTCTCATCTTCCTCAGATCTAGCATTCTTCAGTTTATTTGTTGAAATTGAAGAGGTGGTTCCCATGTGTGAACCTTCAGCAGGAGCCGAAGAGTTCTTTGAAGTGTCAATTTTGACATGTTTGGAAGAACTACCTTTGTGTGTGGTGTGTGACTGGATGATAGACTGGATAGTTTTGGGTCCAGTAGAGGGTTCAGCACTAGCCAGCTTCTCCAAAGGAGGAAGTGGGGGTACTTACTTCATTCTCTATATCATCATCTGAGTCATCCTCGGTAACTGAGGACTCAACTGGTGCTGAGGTATCAACACTTACTTGAAACTCAAGAAGAAGAATTCGTCCAGTGTTATGATTTGGTAAAATCTCTTCACCTGACCTTTCAATGTCAGGGATCGAGCTAACATCCTCATTTGAGGCTTTGACAAAGACAATAGATTTGGTGCTGGAGGATCCTTCAGCACCAAGCATTTTTCTCTTTTGAGCAGGTATTTGTTCACTTATGCATTGATTAACCCTATCATAGTTCCTTAGCCAAGATTTAACAATGTATTTTGCTTCTTTTAGTTCAACTCTTAGGGAGTTATTTTCATCCAAAATTTCATTGTTCGATTGTTGAAAAGTAAGAATATCAAGTTTAGCTTCTTTTAGCTCTATTACTTTCAAAATCTTCAAGTTTTAGAACAAGTTTATGAAATTTTTCAAGCAAATTTTTTCTTTGCTCTTCAACAAATTTTAGATCAATGCACAAGTAATCAAAGACAAATTTAATGTCATCTTTATATTCTAATTCAAGAAGAGTTTGTACCTTTTTTATTGTGATATTGACCCATTCACCATTTCTAGCACTTTCTCTGGCCACTACATTTGAGTTAGCTCCTTCATCATCAGCAAGTGCCATCAGCACTTTCACACTAACCATACCATCATCATCTAAAGAGACATCTTCTTCATCCCATTCATAGGCTTCAGCAATAAGCCCTTTGTTCTTGTCTTGCGTGGGAGTCTTGGATGAGGAGCTTTTAGTACTCATTAAGGCCAATCTTGCCTTGATTTCTCTGTATTTAGCCTCAAAGTCTTTTGTTGGTCTGAGTTCAACCCTGTTTTGCTGAAATGAAGTAGAAGCAATTTGTTTTGATTGAAATGACGATTGACCAGATGGTCTTGATTGAGCTGTTGAGGAATATGAAGGGAGAGATGTTTTTGAATAACAATCCCTAGTATAGTGACCAGTCTTCCCACATTTGTAGCATTCAGTGTCAGCTGGAGCTTTTGTGGAGCTGGAGAACTTGCCTCCTTTCTTAAAGAACCTTCTTGATTGTAGAGGTTTTACACACCTTTAGGAAAAGGAGGTAAATAGGGTAAGTATTAAACACGAGGATTTAAGAAAAACCAAGTGCTAATGACCCAATGAGGTGAAAAAGTTCGTTTTCTAAGGAGGTATATGTGTGTGTTTAACTTGTAATTGATTTAAGATTAGTATTAGAACGAAACAGATACGTGGAAATTATACTAAGACGTAAAAAACGCAAAACCGTAAAAATTGCTAAAATAAAAATAAATTCTAAAAATTACCAAAAAATTACCAAAACTCAAATAAAATATGCTAAGGGTTTACAAAAATTCAAAACTTGCCAAAACCTTTTATTTAATTAATTATTAATTTTTAAATGCTAATTAAAGCCCTAAAATCAAAATTAACCTATAAAAAGCATAAATCAAGATTTTCAAGTTTGTAAACCTTAAAACTAACCTAAAAAGAAGAAAAACTATTTTTATGAAATTTAAAACTAATTAAAACTATTTAAAATGATAAAATTTTATTAAAAACTTAAAATAATTCTAGAAATTAAGAAAATGAAGATAAAATTAATCTAAAAGTTTCAAAAATCCTATTTTAATGTATTTAAGCTAAGAAAAATATAAAAAGTGCAAAAAAGTGAAATTTGAAATTTAATAATAAAATAATATTAAAATAATATTAAAAATCCAAAAAGTATAAAAAATTCTAAAAACTTGCAAACTAGCTTATTTTAACCTAAATAAACAAAAAATGAAATCAAAATGACCAAAATACCCCTATTGGGCCCCCAAATGGGCTAAAAGTCAAAACAGTCAACCTTAATGGGCTAAATGGGCCCAAAAAGACAAACTTGGCCCAATGGACCTGGAAAAGCCCTATCTGACTCAAACTTCAATTCTAAACACAAAAGTCTAAAGGCCCAAAAGTTGGTTTTGAGCTTATCACAGCTTAAAATGCAAACAACTTATTCTTATTGGGCCAATAAGCCCATTAAGCAATAAGCCAATGCCATAAGCTCTAATTTGACACACAACCTTTTTTTGGGATGCTTAAGAGATCTGTGAAAAGAAATTTTGAAAAAGCACACTCAATAAGCCAGAAATAAGCAAAGTGAAAATTCACAAAACGACAAAATAGTCGGGTTAGAGTTCTAGGTTGTTTCAAAAGCACTGGTTTGTTGCAAAAGCTCACAAATAGCTTAACTAAGAATAATCAACAAAGAAAATACTAAAAAGTCAAGTACAATAAGTTGTAGAAGACAATAAGCTGGCTGAAAAAGAACAATAAGCTAGTTTTCTAGCAAAACCTTAACCAAATAAGCTGTAACCTTCCAGTTTTGTTATTAAGCTGAGAAAAATGACATCACTACAAAAGCCAAGTTGTTGCATGTACCAATAAGTAGTTCTCAAAAATAAGCCATAAATTGCTTATTTGACCAAAAGTCAAAGTCCTCCAATTTACACCAAATGCTCAGGGATTGTTTGTAAGCTTGTTTTAAGCAATTTTGTGAAGAACTCAAGGAGGAGTCCTTGTGAACCAAGAGGTCAGTTGACCTACTGATGACATATTTTGGCAAATAAGGCCTAATAAGCCAGTTAGCCTATAAGCCAGCAACAAAGCAAACCAAATAGCCAAATACACTCACAAGCAGCACAAAATCAAGTTCCAAGCAACAAACAAGCCGGGCATACACTGGATAACAAGTAGCAAGGCAAAAATGAGGTGGTCACTTTGCTGATGCAAATGACCACTTCAGCCAACTTTGATAAGCTCTAGCACTCACAATAAGCAACCAAATTCAACAACCAGATAATGCACAGATATCTTATCACCTAAACTCTTCCCAAACCAAATTTCAGACCTTAAATCCAATAAACAAAGAAAATATTGGATCTGATGTGTTTGACCAAGTTCAAACCAAATTTTGCATGTTTTACCAAATCTTACCAAACCTTTTCCAAACTCTTTGATACTTAACCAATGACCAAAGCCAGTTGTATATGACTTGTTTAGACTCCCCAAACCCTAAGAACCAGGGGCAAAAGGCCACAAGACCTTATGACCTAGTAATCCTAAACAACCTGTTATAAACCACTTTTCAAACAAACTTCTTATTCAATCAAGCAACCTACTGATTTTATGGTTCAATTAGCTCAACTAGGTGACAACTAAGAGATAACAACTATAAAACATAAAGCTCAAACACAAAAACCACAAATCACAAAGCAAAATCCAAAACAGTCATAAACATGAGATTTTTATAGGAATCTTAACAAGAGGTTATACCTATCTCCCCTTACTTCCTAGGGAGATCAGCTATGCTCCTTGGACCTTGTTCAACAACTAGAACAAGACCAAGGTTCTTCAAACAAGAAGAATCAAAACCTGCTTATGTTCAATGCAGAACCAGGTTTTGAATCTTATGATTCTTCAACACAAATCAACAAACAGCCTATCCAAAGGTTGATAAACCTTCACTAGCTTGGTGTCAACAAGCTTGCAAGGGCTTGTAGCTTTTGGATAAGGATTAGTACAACTAAATAAGCAAAACAGAATACTGATTTCAAGGTCTTTCCAACTTTGAAAACCTTACCAAATACAAACGTGCTTAAACCAAAAGATCTAAGCACCTTTATAACAATAAATGGAACTCAGAATCACTCTTAAACAACACCAACTTTCAAACACATAAAAAGGAATTACAATTTTCTAAAATACCAACTTTTATAAATTTTACAATGTTTAAAGAGTAAAACTGGAACAAAGGCCTCACCACAGGTTTGGGGTCCTTTTATAGAGTGCAAGGATGATTCTAGAATGCTGAAATACATGAAACCCTAGCTAGAAATTCCCAAAATTGCCCCTGAAGTGCTTGAAGGTGTTTGATGTTGTTGAGTTGTCCAAATGCATCCTACACGTTCATTTTTTCTTTGGGGCCAAGCAAAGAGTGTAAAGCGCTGATCTTGACAGGTGGCATTCCTTGGAGAAGAAGTTGAGTTTTGATTGGGTGACGGGTTGGATGGTGGGGACCATTGGTGAGTAGAGAAGAGGGATTTAATGTTGGGATGGGTTTGAGATGGGGTGAATCACACGAGTGCCTGGGTAATTTCAGTTTACCCCTTGTTTTGAATGAGGGTAAAACTGGGGATGATAGGTGAATAGTAAAATGGTTTAATCCGTTTTACTTGGTACAGTGTTTGTTTGGCGCATTTTTCTCCATTTGAAAGTTTCAATAGCACACCTTTGGTCCTTGTATTTTGGCAAAACTTGTAAAACGTGTTTTCAGACCTTAAAACTTGATTCCCTTTGTTAATGAAGTTTCTATTTTCCATACTTTTGCCCCAAAACTTTGGCAAAAGTATTTCAAGGGTTGTTTTTGCCATTTTTGCATAGTTTGAGGGATGATCTTGGACATTCTTGATCTTCAAAGGTCTTCAATGGATGTTTGACTTCATGAGGGACCATTATTGACAATTTTGAATAGTTGAGGGACTAATCTTTCCATTTCTTCAAAGATGAAGGACCTTTTTGCAATTTTGACAAACTTAAAGGACCAAATTTGTAATTATGAATATACAAGGGTTTTAAGTGTCATTTCTTCATTAATTGAGGATCAATATTGTACATCTTCAAGTCTATCAAGGGTTTTTCTTGGATAAATCATAACTAAAGCCCGGTTCATTGTGCGTCTTCGTTTCTCGTGTTCGTTTTTCCTTGTTTCTTGTGATATTTTTGTCTTTTTCACGATATCCATACCTAAAATACACACAAACACAAATGCAAGAATATATATGGTATTTTATGACATTTTATGCATTTTAAAATCCCGTAAAGAATGATGAGATCATGTATAATTTCCATCTCATCACTCCCCCATACTAAATCATTATCGTGCCCTCACGCAATGCTAGAATAAAGTATCTAAACAACTCCAAAATTCATTTTTATGAACCTTTATTGAAAGAAAAACAAGCTATGCTACTACTACGATGTGTTAAAGACATTATGTATGATTTTCATCACGAAAGTGACTTTTAGGGTCGATGAATAGAAACAAGTGAATGTTCCATAGAGTAAATTTCGTCATCCTTGATTGTCACACATTCCATGCTAAGTGCAAAACAAGATCATTGTTGGTACAAGTCACAATGCTAACACTACTCATGCATTAAAATTGTGTAATACTTTTTCTCCCCGCAATCCTATTTTATTAAAGAAAGGAAATGTTTCTAGAATTTTTTAATTATTTGTCATGGATCACAAGTGATTCATATTGAATTATTTTGATATTTATTAAGGCCGAAAATAAAGTAGGACGATTTAATTAATATTTAGCTAAAGGACAAAATCTTTCAAAACGGCTTCTCGTAATCTCCTTAAGTTCATATCTTGACATAACTCGTTTCGCGATTTGAGACCTTTCTCGGACCGATATTTGGCATGTACTTCATACTTCAAATCTTGGGAAGACGTTCTTGAAATTATGGTCTTCTCTTCATATATGGAATTTCTTCACTTTGACAATTTTTGAGAGATTCTTCAAATTTGGACCACGACTTCATCATTTTTATTCAATCCTTATTTTGGACTTTAATTTACAATGATCCGCCTCCTTTTCGGACTTGGATATATTTATCCTCATACCTTGTAAGGGTCTTTTTGGATAGATTTTCTCCATGATCTTTAGGGAGTATATTGCTTTTCGTCGTGTGTCTCGATCCTTCATATTGATTTTGGAGTAATGATACTTCACATCATCTTGGATCTTTAGCAACAAAATGGAGTCCTCATGCCTTGTTAGGGCCTTTTTGGACTTCGCCAATCTTCGCGTCCCGCTTCAATAAGTTATGCCTTGGCTATAAACTCTATTCTAACACGAGCAACTTTTAAACGATCTTGGGCTAGAAGCTAAGTAATTCTTTTAAATAGTACGACCTTATTTATTGCAATTATTTATTCCTAATGCATTGATCCTAAGGGAGAAAAAGCCACAATTAAAAACATGAGTTTTTGAAAGAATATTTTCATGTTCTACGTTTAGCATGATCACTTGTCTAACTCTATCATCTCTCGTTCTTCACTATATAAAGACCTCTAGTTAAAGAGACTCGTGAATACTTAGCCATGCAAGTCAAAATTAAGCCAAATTTGGATTAGCTTTCATTAAGACTATAATAAATCAAAGTTTTGGGTTTTCAAGTCACTATGGGATCTTGCAATTTCTTAGACTTGGATAAGTTTAGATCTTGCGTTTTAAAGTTCCTATGATAGATGACTTTCTAGGATCATTTATAGGAACTTGCGAAAAGTTCTTGTTCTTAACTCGTATGAATTAAGACTTTTGCGTTTTAAAGTTCCCTATATAAATGTCTAGCAAAACTTGATTTAGCGGGTTAAGAAATGTTAGGGGCTCCAAATGCCCATCAAGTAAAAAATTAGCTCTTATTCTACCCAACGGAAAATATACATTTGTGCCTTAAAACACTTATGAAAAACTACGAAAAATTTTAAAATTTGGCCATTTTTATCCTTATTGAAAACAAAAACAAAACGATAAATTTTGGAGTGCGTAAAGACGTGGGCAAGGTAAGTATCTATTCACCCCCCCCCCCCATACTAAAAGTAAACATTGTCCTCAATGTTTCGAGTCTAAGGGTGGATTACCCCCATACTAGAGACGAAAAGTCGAATGCTTAGGATCTAGTATAGAAAGGGTAAGAAATAAATAATCTAAAGCCGTTTATTAATTATGCTAAAAGACTATTGTTAGAAAAAGGATATATGTCGTGGATTCGTGAAAAAATCCTTCAAAGCAAACGATCGAAGCTCGAGTGAAACGAACATGAGAGGCTTCGATAGTGATGATTATGATCAAGATAACACAATCACAAACAACCACGAGATAACGAGTTGGAAGGGCACAAATCCCCTCTCATTAACTACATTAGAAAGCGATAATATGTACATGGATAGACATGGGAACTCTCCCACGAAGCACCTCATTTTTTATTACCGAGTCATGAGCTCGACTCGATCCCGTCAATGTTTAATTATCATTGGGGAAGGTGACTTGGTCGAGGTCGTTCAAAAGAGGAACTTCCCCACCAAAGTAGTGCTTAAGCCTATGTCCATTCACCTTGAAATTAGGACCATCATTTTGAGCTAGCTCAATGGTCCCATATGGAAAAACTTGTGTAACGGTGAATGGACCGGACCAACGGGATTTCAACTTTCTGGAAAATAGTTTTAAATGAGAGTTAAAAAGTAACACTTGATCTCCAACGTTAAAAACACGGTTTTTAATTTTAGCATCATGAAACTTTTTAGTCTTTTCTTTAAAAATTAATGAATTTTCATAAGCAAGATCTCTTAATTCATCCAATTCATTTAATTGTATTTTCCAGTGATCCCCCGCGGTCTTTAAGTCAAAATTGGCATGCTTAAGTGCCCAATATGCTTTATGTTCCAATTCGATGGGGAAATGACAATTCTTTCCATAAACCAACTTATACGGAGTACATCCGATAGGTGTTTTGTAAGCGGTACGGAAGGCCCATAAAGCATCGTCGAGTTTGTCGGACCATGAAGCACGGTTTTCTCCAATCGACCTCTCCAAAATTCTCTTCAAGGCTCGGTTTTGAAACCTCGACTTGCCCACTCGTTTGCGGGTGATAAGCCGTAGAAAGACGACGTGTAACTCCATATTTTTTCAAGACTTTTTCGAATTGGTTGTTACAAAAATGGGTTCCACGATCGCTTATAATAGCACGAGGGGTTCCAAACCGAGAGAACAATTGTTTCAAGAATTTCACAACAACACGCGCGTCATTCGTAGGCAAAGCCTTAGCTTCAACCCATTTGGACAAGTAGTCGACGGCGACGAGGATATATTTGTTTCCTCGAGAGGATGGGAACGGTCCCATAAAATCTATGCCCCAAACGTCGAAAATCTCACATAACTTGAATTATGTTTTGTGGCATTTCATCCTTTTGAGAGGATTTTCCTTGACGTTGACAAGAATCACACGATTTTACAAGTACGTGTGCATCACCATAGATAGTAGGCCAAAAGAAACCGGCATCGAACACTTTCTTAGCCGTGAGATTAGCACCGTGGTGACCACCCGTGGGTCCCTCGTGACAAGCTCTAAGTATATTAGTAGCTTCGGTGCCATGAACACAACGTCAAACGAGTTGATCCGCACATACTCGAAAGAGATAAGGGTCGTCCCAAAAATAGAACTTGACGTCACGAAATAATTTTCGTTTTTATTGCGTCGTCATACCCTTGATTATGAAGTTTCCCGCATGGTAATTTGCGATGTCCGCAAACCATGGGGTGTCCTCTTTAGAGTTCACCACACCAAGTGTTTCGAGAGGAAATGTTTTGGTAATTTCCTTGTTCTCGAATACATCTTTGTGAGGATCCTCTAAGCGAGAAAGATGATCGGCCGCTAAATTCTCGGCTCCTTTTTTGTCAAGAACGGTGAC
Organism: Glebionis coronaria; assembly: GCA_025667525.1. Taxonomy (NCBI): domain Eukaryota; kingdom Viridiplantae; phylum Streptophyta; class Magnoliopsida; order Asterales; family Asteraceae; genus Glebionis; species Glebionis coronaria. Next base: position 285,308,021 of record CM046877.1, on the reverse strand, counting down.
ATCAAATTCTTGTAGGAAGAAAATCCAACGAAGCAACCTTGGCTTAGCGTCTTGTTTAGCCAAAAGGTACTTGATAGCCGAATGGTCCGTATACACGATGCTTTTAGTTAAGACGAGATAAGGCCGGAATTTTTCAAAAGCGTATACTACGGCTAGGAATTCCTTTTCCGTGGTAGTATATTTCATTTGAGCCTCGGTCATCGTTTTACTAGCATAATGTATAGGCCGGAAGTGCTTTTCATAGCGTTGCCCTAAAACGGCTCCAATTGCATATTCGCTAGCATCGCACATTAGCTCAAATGGAAGATTCCAATTTGGAGCTACAAGAATAGGAGCTTCGGTAAGTTTCCCTTTAAGAGTTTCGAAAGCTCGGACACAATCTTCGTTAAAGACAAAAGGAGCGTCTTTTTTGAGTAGATGTGTCATCGGTCGAGATATTTTTGAGAAATCTTTGATAAAGCGTCGATAAAAGCCGGCGTGGCCTAGGAAACTCCGAACTCCTTTGACGGTTTTGGGGTGAGGTAATTTCGAAATGACGTCGATTTTTGCTTTGTTGACCTCAATTCCCGCTTTTGATATTTTATGTCCTAAGACGATTCCTTGCTTACACATAAAGTGACATTTTTCCCAATTAAGTACGAGATTGGTTTCTTCACATCGTTTTAACATTTTTTCTAAGTTATTTAAGCATGACGTAAACGAATCACCAAATACCGAGAAATCATCCATGGACACTTCCATCGACTTCTCGATCATGTCGTGGAAAATAGCCATCATACACCGTTGAAACGTACCGGGTGCATTACAAAGTCCGAAAGGCATTCTTCGATAAGCAAACGTTCCATACGGACACGTAAACGTAGTTTTCTCTTGATCACGAGGGTCGATAGGGATTTGAAAGTAACCTGAAAAACCATCTAGAAAGCAATAGAAATCGTTTCCCGCAAGTCGCTCCAATATTTGATCCATGAAGGGCAAGGGAAAATGGTCTTTTCGAGTTGCATCGTTGAGTTTACGATAATCGATACATACTCTCCAACCTGTCACAACACGTGTTGGAATTAACTCGTTGTTTTTGTTGGGCACAACGGTCATCCCTCCCTTCTTAGGGACACAATGGATTGGGCTCACCCATGGGCTATCCGAGATAGTATAAATCATTCCCGCGTCGAGAAGTTTAAAACCTCTTTTTTAATGGCATCGTGAATTTTCGGGTTTACCCTTCTTTGAGATTGAATTGCGGGTTTGTAGTCTTCCTCCATTAATATTTTGTGAGTACAAAATTTAGGATCGATTCCTTTAATGTCGGATATTTTCCACGCAATTGCCCCTTTATGAACTTTCAAGATTTTTATAAGTGCGGTTTTTTCGTTATCAAAAAGATCTTTCGCAATAATTACCGGCAACTTATCTTCACCCTCTAAAAATGCGTATTTTAGATGAGGTGGAAGGTCTTTCAATTCTAGGATTGGTGGATCCTCGATTGAAGATTTCGGTTCAACAATCATAATTTCCACCGGCGGAAAATATGATGGAATTTTTCCGTTACTATTGTTAACATTTTCTTCATTGTCGATAAAATCTCTTCCTTCGAATGGAGCGAGAGAGTGTGAATTTTTAGCAACAATAGGATCTAAAATAGTGGGATTGCCACTAATGGAACCTTCGGAAAATTCTAACACTTCTTGTGAAAATTCATCGCAAACTACGTCAATTAAATCAACGTGATTTATAGTAGCGATAGCGTAAACATGAGAGGGTGTCGAATTTTTGGTAGCGTTTATGACAAGTTCCTCCTCGTTAAATCGTAATGTATTCTTTCTAGCGTGAACGTCGATAATCGATCTCGAGGTGTCTAAAAATGGACGGCCCAATATTAGAGAAACTTGTGGATCCGCGGGAATATCTACGACGATAAAATCGACCGGAAAGTAGAATTTCCCAACCTTAACGAAAAGGTCTTCGGCAATTTGATAACTAGCTCTTGACTAGTAAGAAAATTATCGTTCTAGTGTTCTAATCGAATTGATCTAGGTTCTATGTGCGACTCAGTCGTTCTTTGGTGAAACAAAAGTTGTGTCGTTGTAGTATATTAAAAAGTGCGAGACGTAAATGAAAATGACGTTAATTAAAATCTAAATCTAATTAAAACTTAAATTATGCAATATTAAAACTTTGAAAAGTAAATAACGGGATGACTTAAAATTAAAGCGTGACGAAAATTAAATTGTAACTTAAAAACAAAACAAAGCAAAATGTAATCCCAAACCCAAGACCATCGGAATGTTTGATCGGAATGCTGTCACCATCCCATCGGAATGTCAGATCGGAATATGGGTGGAAATCTATCGGAATGTAGAAAAATGCTACCTATCGGAATGATGAAAGTGCAACCTATCGGAATGTGGTTCAGATCGCAAAGTGTCAGATCGGAATCCAGATCGGAATGTGGCTCAATAAATTTGGGCAACACTTCGTCTTAGCAAACCTCAAGAGCCGTCGGAATGTGCGATCGCAATCCCAGATCGGAATGAGGGTGATGATACTCTAGATCGCAATCCCGGATCGGAATGCAAAACCCTTGTCCAAAGCTATCACCATCGGAATGTGGGTGATGCAATCGCAATGTGTGATTTCCTTTCTTTTCGATGGAGTTACAATTTCGTAATAAGCACAAGAACCAAATAAGCTAATTCTAATAAGCAGTAACAAAAAAAACTAAAATGATATGGAAATAAAACGAGACAATAAGCTAAAAAGTTAAAACCTTTCGAAATTTAAAAGACGAAACTTAATGAAATGGAATTTAAAAGGTAAAACTTTTAAGAAAACTTTGAAAACACTTAAGCTAAGTACCAAATAAGCACACAAGATTGTCAAACTTATGGCTTATTTCGTATGAAAGCTAAAAGGGAAAAGAAAAGACGAAACCTTCAATCAAATAAGCAAAGGATTAAGCAAAAGCTTGCTTAATCCGAACTTGTGACAAACCAAAAACAAGAAAAGTAGGATGAGAATGATGAAAAGAAACTTGATCAAAGGTAAATGAAAATTAAAGCAACAAAAGTAAAGAACACTTACTTGGAATTAAAAGGTATTAAAAGTGCAAGACAATTTATTTAAATTGACATGAAAAGTAAATGTGAAAAAATTAAAGATGGAAGAACTAGTGTCACTCTAGCCAACCAGAGTAAAAATGAAATGCTAATAGTCTATATATAGGGGAGGATTAGGGAATGCTTAGGAAGCTTCCTCCCCTCCTTCATTTCTTCTTAATTGCACCATTAAGTCCTTTCCTTCTTAATCTTTTGTTGATCTTGGACTTTAATGACTTTTTGGCTCGGGATTTCTTTACTCTCGTCTTTTAATTCTTCAATAAATAAGACTTGAGTTCTTCGGCTTTTAGTAAACTTCCGTCTTTTGACTTTTTCTTCGATAAATCTTCATAATTGGTCTTGGACTTCCGTTCTTTTTGCACTCTTGACTTCTTGACTTCGTCTTTCATCTTTTTCTTTAATAAAAGTCCGTGAATGCCCGTGTTTTCTCCACTTTTCACCTTTTCGTCCTAAATCACAACAAAAACACAAACCACGCATAATTCCGATATAAATGACATAAAATACACGTTTTGGCTCGGTTATTATTATAATTAAGTGGTAAAAAGGATGGGTGTTTACACACCTATCAAATCCCCTACACGTGACCATTGCAATGTCCTCATGCAATGCATTAGTTACAAAGCACGTTTACATTTTTCATCATAATCAATCCACCTTGGCCTTTATTAAAGAAATAGAAAATCACAAACATTCAAAGTAAAGAAATCAAAAACATACCTTGGGTTTTGGAAATGTCATGAATAATCATCATCCTCAAGTTTTCACTTTCTCCAAACCAAGCTTAAAAACGAGATCATTGTTATTATAAGTTAGCAAACTAACACGAACTCATGTGGGCCAATTATTCACTTAGACTCCCTTATTCCTAGGGGTATCTCTTATATTTTATTGTTGTCTTGAATGATCACGAGGATGCATTTTTGACTTATTTTGATAGTTATTTAGGTCTGAAAATAAAGTGGGACGATTTAATCAATAGTTAGCTAAAGGACAAAATCTTTTAAAACTGCTTCTCGGGACCTCATAAAGTTCATATCTTGGCATAACTCGCTTCGCGATTTGAGACCTTTCTCGGACCGATATTTGGCAGCGACTTCATACTTCAAACCTTGAGAGACGTTCATGAAATAATGGCCTTCTCTTCATAATAGGAATTTCTTCACTTGAAGTTTTGAGAGATTCATACTTGGACCACGACTTCTTCATTTTTCTCCAATCTTTATTTTGGACTTTGATATACAACGATCCGCCTCCTTTTTGGACTTGGCTTTATTTATCCTCATACCTTGATAGGGTCTTTTCGGATAGACTTCTCCATGACTTTTGGGGAGTTTTTGCTTTTCGTGGTGTGTCTTGATCCTTCATAATGATTTTCGATAAATGATTCTTCACATCACTTTGGATCTTTAGCAACAAAATATAGCCGTCATGTCTTGTTAGGACCTTTTTGGACTCGCCAATCTTCGCATCCCGCTTCAAAAAGTTATGCCTTGGTTATGAACTCTAATCCATACCGAGCAACTTTTAAACGATCTTGGGATAGAAGCTAAGTAACTTTCAAATCGTACAACCTTATTTATTGCAGATAATTTTATTAACAAGCGATGGGAGAATAGGCTTATAATTAACTCACATAAATTCACGAAAGAATACAAAACTTATAATTGACTCTATCATCTCTCGTTCTCCACAGTTTAAAATCTCAAGGAATGAGACTCGTGAATGCTTAGCCTATTAAACCAAAGTTTTGGGTTTTCGAGTCGTCTATAGGATCTTGCAAATTCTTAGACTTTTTCAAGTTTAGAAATCGCATTTTAAAGTTCCCTTGATAAACGACTCTCTAGGATCAGTTATAGGAACTTGCAAAAAGTTCTTGTTCTTAACCCGTGAGAGTTATGACTTTCGCGTTTTAAAGATCCCTATATAAAAGCCTAGCAAAACTTGACTTAAACACGTTAAGGATACTAGCTAGAGTAAACTTAGATAAGTAAACTCGGGTTGAGTCAAAAGATTCACAACGTTTTAAAATTAAAACCACTTTATTCAAAATGTATTCTAGTAAAGAAAGAAAATAACTATACAAAGGGAAAAAACTAATAGGCCAAAATAGATCAAAAATTTTGAAAAATGTCGAAAAATTGATTTTCCGGTTAAAATGAGGACAAATACAAGAAAAAGCCACTTAACTTCGATAGAAGTCCCCCTACACTTAATATAAACATTGTCCTCAATGTTTAAGCATGTGGGAGTAAACTCCCCAACACTTAGGATATTGTGCACTTCGTTTAAATCTTGCTAAGGAAGAGACAACTAAAGAGATTCCTATTTTAATATTGAGAAAATATAAAATAGTGAATCGAAAAGAATTTAGGATAGAACCGGGAAAATGGAACACAGAATCACGGGTCGTCAAGAATCATCAAGAGTGGATCATTGAGCTCGAATCCCTGATTAAGAGAGGAGAGGAAATAGCAAACACCAACGGGTCTCCCCCTACACTTAAGGTAAAAACAAAGAAAAAGATAGATAGATAATTGGGTTACCTCCCAAAAAGCGCTTGTTTTTGTTAACCAAGTCACGAGCCTGACTCGTCCCCGAATTAAATGGTCCATGGGGAAGCCTCAAATGTAATACCGGGATCAAAGACCTTGTCCTCGTTCCCAGAGGAATATAACAAAGGAGAGGCAGGAGGATAAGTCTTAAATGGTAGAAAGGTCCTTTCAACATACGAGAAGTATGTGAAATCTTGATCCTCGGGATCCCAAAAAATAACGCGTCTCTCACAGAAAACCGTTAATCTTTACGAAAAGAGCCGGCAGCGGCACCATTTGATAACTAGCTTTTGACTAGTAAGAAAATTATCGTTCTAGTGTTCTAATCGAATTGATCTAGGTTCTATGTGCGACTCAGTCGTTCTTTGGTGAAACAAAAGTTGTGTCATTGTAGTATATTAAAAAGTGCGAGACGTAAATGAAAATGACGTTAATTAAAATCTAAATCTAATTAAAACTTAAATTGTGCAATATTAAAACTTTGAAAAGTAAATAACGAGATGACTTAAAATTAAAGCGTGACGAAAATTAAAATGTAACTTAAAAACAAAACAAAGCAAAATGTACTCCCAAACCCAAGACCATCGGAATGTTTGATCGGAATGCTGTCACCATCCCATCGGAATGTCAGATCGGAATATGGGTGGAAATCTATCGGAATGTAAAAAAATGCTACCTATCGGAATGATGAAAGTGCAACCTATCGGAATGTGGTTCAGATCGCAAAGTGTCAGATCGGAATCCAGATCGGAATGTGGCTCAATAAATTTGGGCAGCACTTCGTCTTAGCAAAACTCAAGAGCCGTCAGAATGTGCGATCGCAATGTGCGATCGCAATCCCAGATCGGAATGAGGGTGATGATACTCTAGATCGCAATCCCGGATCGGAATGCAAAACCCTTGTCCAAAGCTGTCACCATTGGAATGTGGGTGATGCAATCGTAATGTGTGATTTCCTTTCTTTCCGATGGAGTTACAATTTCGTAATAAGCACAAGAACCAAATAAGCTAATTCTAATAAGCAGTAACAAAAAAACTAAAATGATATGGAAATAAAACGAGACAATAAGCTAAAAAGTTAAAACCTTTCGACATTTAAAAGACGAAACTTAATGAAATGGAATTTAAAAGGTAAAACTTTTAAGAAAACTTTGAAAACACTTAAGCTAAGTACCAAATAAGCACACAGATTGTCAAACTTATGGCTTATTTCATATGAAAGCTAAAAGGGAAAAGAAAAGACGAAACCTTCAATCAAATAAGCAAAGGATTAAGCAAAAGCTTGCTTAATCCGAATTTGTGACAAACCAAAAACAAGAAAAGTAGGATGAGAATGATGAAAAGAAACTTGATCAAAGGTAAATGAAGATTAAAGCAACAAAATTAAAGAACACTTAATTGGAATTAAAAGGTATTAAAAGTGCAAGACAATGTATTTAAATTGACATGAAAAGTAAATGTGCAAAAATTAAAGATGGAAGAACTAGTGTCACTCCAGCCAACCAGAGTAAAAATGAAATGCTAATAGTCTATATATAGGGGAGGATTAGGGAATTCTTAGGAAGCTTCCTCCCCTCCTTCATTTCTTCTTAATTGCACCATTAAGTCCTTCTTTTCTTAATCTTTTGTTGATCTTGGACTTTAATGACTTTTGGCTCGGGATTTCTTTACTCTCGTCTTTTAATTCTTCAATAAATAAGACTTGAGTTCTTCGGATTTTAGTAAACTTCCGTCTTTTGACTTTTTCTTCGATAAATCTTCAGAATTGGTCTTGGACTTCCTTTCTTTTTGCACTCTTGACTTCTTGACTTCCTCTTTCATCTTTTTCTTCAATAAAAGTCCGTGAATGCCCGTGTTTTCTCCACTTTTAACCTTTTCGTCCTAAATCACAACAAAAACACAAACCACGCATAATTCTGACATAAATGACATAAAATACACGTTTTGGCTCGGTTATTATTGTAATTAAGTGGTAAAAAAGATGGGTGTTTACACACCTGTCACAATTCCACATGCAAGAATTGTTGAATGATCGGCCATTTCGATGGACATTTTTGAAGGAGTAAGAGCTGGAAGTGATAGCGATTTCCACATCGAAAAAGGCATCAAATTAATGCTTGGGCCAAGATCGGCTAAGGCAAGACATTCTTCCATTTCTTGAATATCACACGGGATGAGGAATTTCCCGGGGTCTCCCACTTTTTCCGGTATTCGGTTAAATAAACCGAAGAACAATTAGATAGCTTTGAAAGCTTCTCCTTATCGTTCATCATACTTTTAAAAGTGGAGGCGAAACGAGGCATGTATAACAACGTGTCGGCTAAACTCACGTCAAAATGCACTTGTTGAAACATTTTTATAAAAAGCTCGATTTATTGTTTGTTACGTTCATTTAGTTTCTCCTTGTTACGTCTCGATGGATAAGGAAAGGGTGGTGTGGGTTGGGGCGTACGCAACGGCCTTGGAATCTCGAGTTCCAAAATTGGTATGGGTTCAACCGTAGGTGTGGTTTGAGTGGTACTTTGTGGGCTTGAGATATGCTCCTTTTCTACCACCACCTCGGGTTCGTTTTCAATTTCCTTCTCCTTGGAAATATTTGCACGAGAAATGGGTTCGTTAAAATTTTTACCACTACGAGTAGTAATAACCTTCATTTCACCCTTCGGGTTAGCAATGGTATCACTAGGAAGACCACCCGAGGAAGACGGTTTACACATTATGGCTTCAAACATGCCCGCCATTCGATCTTCGAATTTAGATTGCCTTTGATCCGCTTTTAATAACTCTAGCTTAATTTCATGTTGGCCTTGTTCCATCTTTTGTTGATTTTGTTGAAGACGTTGAACATTACCCTCCATTTTATTAGCGTGAGTTTTTAATTCGTTTGCAAGCTCATTTTTTAACTCGTTCTTCAACTCGGTTCTCAAATTTATCGTTTCTCGTTGCATATTATCAAATTTAGCATCGTTGGCCTTTGCATAATCTAAAAATTCACTTGCAAGATTTTTAGTGTAAGCGTTTTGAAAACCTTGACTCGTATTTTGAAAATCACGATTTTGATTTTGATTTTGCATTTGCCCATTCTAACCAATTGAATAATTACCCTTGTTGTAGTTACGTGAATTTCCTTGGTAACCATTTCCTTGATTATTGTTTCGATAGTTGTTAACATTTTGATTTTGAGGGACTTGGTTTGGACGTGAATTTTGACCAAAAGTTCCCGTGGCTACGCAAGCACTCGAAGTGTTACCACCGGCGGTAATGCACTCGAAAAGATCATGTGCTCCTCCACACGATAAACAACTCTTATCAACCACTTTGACCGATGCAGAATTGGAAGCTTCCTTAGCTTTCCAATGAGTCATGAGCGATGAAAATCGATCGAAAAATCTATTTTCCCCATTTGCTTCGTTTTGTAGAACGTTCATGTTGTGAGACGACGATGAACCCATATTTGCAACACTTGGTGTGTTATGAGGGTTTTAAACCTTAGATCTATTCTCGATGATAGTTAAAGCTTCGTTTGTCGTTTTGCACAAAGAATTACCACCCGCGGCGGCATTTAAATAATCACGTTCATGATCGTTAAGTCCATTATAAAACGTATGTATTTGATGCAATTCGGAAAAATCTCGTTAGGTTTTTGCGTAAACCTCGAAATCTCATTTTTCAAATGTGTCGTTTTTTATGGTGGAAAAATTGGTTCACAAATTTAGACACGAGATCACCCCACGTCAAAATCGAATTTGGGGGTTCTTTCTCAAGACAAATTTTGGCGGGACCATCTAATGAGTATGGAAACAACATCATCTTAATGGCGTCGTGTGGAACATCCTTAAACTTGCTTGTTGCGGTGAGACGATTAAAATTTCGTATGTGATAATGTGGGTTATCCTATTCATGTCCTTGAAATTTGTTAGCTTGAAGCATCGACATTAAGCCCGTTTTGATTTCAAAATTCTCCGCAAGGATAGCGGGAATCACAATCGCTTCTCCAAAACCCTCGGTGGGTGCTTGAAGCAACTCCATCATAGTACGGTTAGCCATCGTGACTATTTGTTCTACAATGGGTTCGACAATTGGAGTTTTTTCAACAAAAGTGTGGTTTCCTTCTTGTTGACGACGTTTACGAGCACGTTTCGCTTGTGAGCGGGTTTGCATAAACGTTACGAATAATGTGGAGGTGAGCAAAGAAGATTCTTTTTGGTGTTTTTACGTTTTTCAATTTTTTTTGTGTTTTTGATTGTTTTTTATTTTATTTTTTTTTGGATTTTGTTTGTATTGCGTAGACAATCAATCTACAAAAATCTCTCCTCGAATCAAACTCTTGATTAAAGAAGCCTCAAAGAATGAAAACGATCACGTGGAGTGAACGCCTTCGAATGACTTTAGAACTTTGGTGAAAACCAAATTGTTCAAGAGGTTTTAATCATAAAGAAACCAAGCAAATATATATGATACGTAATAATACTTTGGGCGGCAAAACCCTCGTTTAGCTTTCAAAATCAAATACTCACAAGTGAACGGGGGGAATGAGCTGGCGCGAAGCACTTAAGTACCTAGCTTCCCTTTAACGGCCTTTTATAGCACGTTGCCTATCTATTCACCTTAAAGTTCGTATTTTTCAAAATCGAGCTTCACGAAAGTATTTATCTATTTTTGCCTTTTTCTTTTTGTTTGAGATTCGAATACAATGATTGTGTGATGAAATCCCAAATCAAGGTTGTGTTTTCACACTTTTGGAGATATTGTATGTTTATTGTGATACGTATAAAATATAGTAATAATAATCACAAAGAAACCGAAAACCGATAATACGTGTTAATGGAGTTCCAATTAACACAAATTTATGGTTAATAACAAAAACAAAAGTTTCCAAATTAAGCACAACACACCTCCCCGGATGCGGCGCCAAAATGATTGTAGAGGTTTTACACACCTTTAGGAAAAGGAGGTAAATAGGGTAAGTATTAAACACGAGGATTTAAGAAAAACCAAGTGCTAATGACCCAATGAGGTGAAAAAGTTCGTTTCCCAAGGAGGTATATGTGTGTGTTTAACTTGTAATTGATTTAAGATTAGTATTAGAAAGAAACGGATACGTGGAAATTATACTAAGACGTAAAAAACGCAAAACCGTAAAAATTGCTAAAATAAAAATAAATTCTAAAAATTCCCAATAAATTACCAAAACTCAAATAAAATATTCTAAGGGTTGACAAAAAATCAAAACTTGCCAAAACCTTTTATTTAATTAATTATTAATTTTTAAATGCTAATTAAAGCCCTAAAAATCAAAATTAACCAATAAAAAGCCTAAATCAAGATTTTCAAGTTTGTAAACCTCAAAAATAACCTAAAAAGAAGGAAACCTATTTTTATGAAATTTAAAACTAATTAAAACTATTTAAAATGATTAAAATCTATTAAAAACTTAAAATAATTCTAGAAATTAAGAAAATGAAGATAAAATTGATCTAAAAGTTGCAAAAATCCTATTTTAATGTATTTAAGCTAAGAAAAATAAAAAAAGTGCAAAAAGGTGAAATTTGAAATTTAATAATAAAATAATATTAAAATAATATTAAAAATCCAAAAAGTATAAAAAAATTCTAAAAACTTGCAAACTATCTTATTTTAACCTAAATAAACAGAGAATGAAATCAAAATGACCAAAATACCCCTATTGGGCCCCCAAATGGGCTAAAAGTCAAAACAGTCAACCTTAATGGGCTAAATGGGCCCAAAAAGTCAAACTTGGCCCAATGGACCTGAAAAAGCCGTATCTGACTCAAAATTCAATTCTAAACACAAAAGTCTAAAGGCCCAAAAGCTGGTTTTGAGCTTATCACAGCTTAAAATGCAAACAGCTTATTCTTATTGGGCCAATAAGCCCATTAAGCAATAAGCCAATGCCATAAGCTCTAATTTGACACACAACCTTCTTTTGGGATGCTTAAGAGATCCGTGAAAAGAAATTTTGAAAAAGCACACTCAATAAGCCAGAAATAAGCAAAGTGAAAATTCACAAAATGACGAAATAGTCGGGTTAGAGTTCTAGGTTGTTTCAAAAGCTTTGGTTTGTTGCAAAAGCTCACAAATAGCTTAACTAAGAATAATCAACAAAGAAAATCCCAAAAAGTCAAGTACAATAAGCTGTAGAAGACAATAAGCTGGCTGAAAAAGAACAATACGCTAGTTTTCTAGCAAAACCTTAACCAAATAAGTTGTAACCTTCCAGTTTTATTATTAAGCTGAGAAAAATGACACCTACTACAAAAGCCAAGTTGTTGCATGTACCAATAAGCAGTTCTCAAAAATAAGCCAAAAAGTGCTTATTTGACCAAAAGTCAAAGTCCTCCAAATTACACCAAATGCTCAGGGACTGTTTGTAAGCGTGTTTTAAGCAATTTTTGTGAAGAACTCAAGGAGGAGTCCTTGTGAACCAAGAGGTCAGTTGACCTATTGATAACAGATTTTGGCAAATAAGGCCTAATAAGCCAGTTAGCCTATAAGCCAGCAAAAAAGGAAACAAAATAGCCAAATATACTCACAAGCAGCACAAAATCAAGTTCCAAGCAACAAACAAGCAGGGCATACACTGGATAACAAGTAGCAAGGCAAAAATGAGGTGGTCACTATGCTGATGCAAATGACCACTTCAGCCAACTTTGATAAGCTCTAGCACTCACTAAGCAACCAAATTTAACAACCAGATAATGCACAGATAGCTTATCACCTAAACTCTTCCCAAACCAGATTTCAGACCTTAAATCCAACAAACAAAGAAAATATTGGATCTGATGTGTTTGACCAAGTTCAAACCAAATTTTGCAGGTTTTACCAAATCTTACCAAACCTTTTCCAAACTCTTTGATACTTAACCAATGACCAAAACCAGTTGTATATGACTTTTTTAGACTCCCCAAACCCTAAGAACCAGGGGCACAAGGCCACAAGACCTTATGACCTAGTAATCCCAAACAACCTGTTATAAACCACTTTTCAAACAAACTTCTTATTCAATCAAGCAACCAACTGATTTTATGGTTCAATTAGCTCAACTAGGTGACAACTAAGAGATACCAACTACAAAACACAAAGCTCAAACACAAGAACCACAAATCATAAAGCAACATCCAAAACAGTCATAAACATGAGATTTTTAGAGGATCTTAACAAGAGGCTATACATATCTCCCCATACTTCCTAGGGAGATCAGCTATGCTCCTTGGACCTTGTTCAACAACTAGAACAAGACCAAGGTTCTTCAAACAAGAATAATCAAAACCTGCTTATGTTCAATGCAGAACCAGGTTTTGAATCTTATGATTCTTCAACACAAATCAACAAACAGCCTATCCAAAGGTTGATAAACCTTCACTAGCTTGGTGTCAACAAGCTTGCAAGGGCTTATAGCTTTTCGATAAGGATTAGTACAAGTAAATAAGCAAAACAGAATACTGATTTCAAGGTTTTTCCAACTTTGAAAACCTTACCAAATACAAACGTGCTTAAACCACAAGATCTAAGCACCTTTATAACAATAAATGGAACTCAGAATCACTCTTAAACAACACCAACTTTCAAAAACATAAAAAGGAATTACAATTTTCTAAAATACCAACTTTTATAAATTTTACAATGTTTAAAGAGTAAAACTGGAACAAAGGCCTCACCACAGGTTGGGGGTCCTTTTATAGAGTGCAAGGATGATTCTGGAATGCTGAATACATGAAACCCTAGCTAGAAATTCCCAAAATTGCCCCTGAAGTGCTTGAAAGTGTTTGATGTTGTTGAGCTGTCCAAATGCATCCTACACGTTCATTTTTGCTTTGGGGCCAAGCAAAGAGTGTAAAGCGTTGATCTTGACAGGTGGCATTCCTTGGAGAAGAAGTTGAGTTTTGATTGGGTGACGGGTTGGATGGTGGGAACCATTGGTGAGTGGAGAAGAAGGATTTAATGTTGGGATGGGTTTGAGATGGGGTGAATCACACGAGTGCCTGGGTAATTTCAGTTTACCCCTTGTTTTAAGTGAGGGTAAAACTGGGGATGATAGGTGAATAGTAAAACGGTTTAATCCGTTTTACTTGGTACAGTGTTTGTTTGGCGCATTTTTCTCCATTTGAAAGTTTCAATAGCACACCTTTGGTCCTTGTATTTTGGCAAAACTTGTAAAACGTGTTTTCAGCCCTTAAAACTTGATTCCCTTTGTTAATGAAGTTTCTATTTTCATACTTTTGCCCCAAAACTTTGGCAAAAGTATTTCAAGGGTTGTTTTTGCCATTTTTGCATAGTTTGAGGGCTGATCTTGGACATTATTGATCTTCAAAGGTCTTCAATGGATGTTTGACTTCATGAGGGACCACTATTGACAATTTTGAATAGTTGAGGGACTAATATTGCCATTTCTTCAAAGATGAAGGACCTTTTTGAAGTTTTTAACAAACTTAAAGAACCAAACTTGTAATTATGAGTATACAAGGGTTTTAAGTGTCATTTCTTCATTAATTGAGGATCAATCTTGTACATCTTCAAGTCTTTCAAGGGTTTTTCTTGGATAAATCATAACTAAAGCCCGGTTCATTGTGCGTCTTCGTTTCTCGATTTCGTTTTTCCTTGTTTCTTGTGATCTTTTTGTCTTTTTCACGATATCCATACCTAAAATACACACAAACACAAATGCAAGCATATATATGGTATTTTATGACATTTTATGTATTTAAAAGCCCGTAAAGAATGATGAGATCATGTATAATTGCCATCTCATCACTTCTAGACTTGGCCAGAAGTGCTCTTTCATTAAATTCCTCTTTGAGGTCATTTAGATATTCCTCACTAGAACTAGTATCTTCCTCGTCATCAGGACTATCTTGGTAGTCTTAAATGACAGCCTCACTGAAGAAGGCTGTAAAACCCGTATGCTTTTACCATGAATAGTACCCTTTAGATCGTACATACAAGATTAGAACTTTCCTTTTATAGCATGTTTACGTTCACGTATAAGAATTTTAAGTATTACGTACGTGTTAGAACACGATAAGTATTTATTACGTATGAACACACAATAATTATTCAAATAATAATTATAATCACGAACATGTGATCATCAAATCATGAACGTAATTTGATCACGAGATAATATTATTTACGTATATATATTTATTACGAACACGGATAAATATATTAAGTCACGATCAATAATTAATTAGAACACATAAAAACACGAACACGATAAAACGCGAACACACTATAATATTTAGACTCGGAAAAGGTACGGGTTACCCCAAGTGGGGCCCCCTTACCCGCGGCTACACCAAGAAAATAGGCCAAGCCCATTTTAATTTTACTAAAACAAGGGGTTAAGGTAAAAACTTGTTTCACTTTTCATAAAATCAAGAAAATAAAAAAAACCTAAAAGTTTTTCTCCTTCCTCCTTTGTCTCCCTTGGCCGCCGATTATACACCATCACAAGAGGGTGTTCGGGTTGATTTTGATCTTGGATATTATGCAAGCATTCGTGTGTGTCCATCCTTATCAGATCCACGTATTCGGTATAACTTTTAACCTTTTCTTTTTATGTTTTGATTTAGATAATCACATAAAATCATGATGTTTTTAAAAACTAATTAAAAACATTTATTAAAACATGTCTATGATAAATGGGTAAATCAAAACAAGGGTTTTTAGGGGTTTGTTCTAGCCGACGCCTAACCGAACCCCTAAGGGGTCTCGACTTGGCTTATTAACCACCACCGAGACCATATGGTCTCGGTATGGTGATGGTGGTCCCATGTCAGCAGCAAACAAGGGGAAATCCCGACCTTGGTTCGGGGTGTGGTGTTGATTTCGGGTCCGCTTCATGGTTTCTAGTCGGGTCCGGTTCACATATTATTTTAAGGTTTATGATTTTAATAGTTATGTGTTAAAAATTAAATTAATAAAACATAACATGATTAATTTAATTAACATGACTTAGGTTATAAATTTAATTATTAGATCATGAATTTTAACCTAAGTATTTATATTTTACTAGACTTTATAATTAATTAATTATTAAAAACCATGACTATAATTAATTAATTAACGTGACTTAGGTTATATTATTAATAATTAATAATACATGTTTTAACCTAAGTATTTTACCTTATTTAATTAAAATCATGATGTATTTAATTAAATACTTTTAACCTATAGTTTATTTAATTTACATGTAATAATTAATAAACTATACTTTATAACTACATGACTTAGAATAATAATCAGAAAACACTTAAACTTATATAACTAGCTTATTTAACCAGCTTATATCTAATTATGGAAACTTTCTATTTTTAGAAACTTATTTAATTAAGGCAACTAATCTATTTATGGAATCTTTCTATCTTTAGAAACTTATCTATTTTAAGCAGTAATTCTATTTTTGGAAACTTTCTATTTTTGGAAACTTTCTATTTTTGGAAACTTTCTATTTTTGGAAACTTTCTATTTTTGGAAACTTTCTATTTTTGGTAACTTTCTATTTTTAGAAACTTTCTATTTTAGGAAACCTGCTATTTTTAGAATGTTACTTATTATTACACAACAAGTATAATAATACATGAAATACAAGAAATACTTAATCAGAATATAAGATAAACACAGTATAAAGCTTAAAACAGTAAAACATGACATGAACGTATATAATAAGCTAAGACATGACATAAAACCAGTTACGTATTCAGATACTTATACACGTATATATTTATGTAGCATTAGTGATACCGAAGTAGGACTCTCCTCCGTTCGTCTTCTTCGTTCACTAGACATAAGGTACGGATTCCCGTCCTTTCAGTATGGACATTCTTTCCTTATTAGGATTCCCCGTATGCAGCCAACTGTTTTCCCGTAGTATAAGTTTATATGTTTGATTGCTTATGTTTAATTAGAATACCTAAAGCCATATACATGCATGACCAGTTTCACCTAGTTATGGAGGTACCATAACCATAACACTAGAGGCATGGTGTTATGACTTCCCCACGGCGGAGTGATTGCTCGTGGCGTCCCTTCCGCTTTTGGCCATATTATTATATTTATCATGTGGGGGCGTATGGGTGCATCCTAGTTACATGTTTTTCAGCAGATTACTCAGTGTGAATGTGGTGTGTGCCTTGCATCCTTCACAAGGAGCTGATCCCTCCTACCTAAAACCAGTATATTAAATTAGAGGCAGCCCCTCTAATTTTGCTTGATGAGGTCGCCCCTCCAAGTATTCATGCACGGTGGATTTTCATGACCTATATTGGCTAATGGTAAAATATGTTAAACAGAGTTTTTACAAGATAAACATAAGGCTTTTCAAACTATAAAACCAGTTTTACTAAGACTTAACCGGGTTATTCGAGACTTAGTTTCTTCCGATGTTATATGCTTCTATGCTTATATTATTCATGCTTTATTGTACATCCGTACACTGAGCGTATTGCTCAGCCGTTTTCCTTTTCATGTTCCCAAAACGGCAGGTACTCAGAGACGCTCGTAGACTTTAAGCGTACGTGCATATGGACTGGAAGCTTTCTAGCCTTTTTTTACTTTATGCATTATCTATACTTTGATACTCTTTCTATGGACATTGTTTAGTCCTTTCATTTACAGTACTTATGTTTGTGTGTGATGAGCTTTACTTTTGGACTACCGATGTTTGATTCCGGTATTTCCTTTTTATGGTCATGTAATGTTTTAGACATTTGTCCTTGTATGCTTTGATGACACGCCATAATTACGCGTGACATTCCATTATCAAAATGGGGTGTTACAATTATGGTATCAGAGCCAAGGCTTCGACCTGTAGGCTCTCAAAACATGACCTGTGATTAGTGGGTAGTCACTATGGTCTTCCTAGAACTGACAGTCGTTTTCATGCGTTCATCATTTTTACGCATACATATATATGTCATTGTCGCAGGTTTATGACTAAGTAATGGTTGGTACAGGACTGGCCCTATTTAGTCGCATGTGTTTTATCGAAACTTTTAAATTTGTGACCGACCCATAGGCGTCCCCTCGCTATGTCTTTTATTTTGGGTGAACTGACCATAGGCGTTCACTCTCGTACATACAAAAGTTATCATAAAACTGCATCATGCATTCATATACAAATTTTCTTGCATAAAATTTTTCTCTTGATTTATTGGTATAAATTTTTTCATGTATATATTTTATGTTTGATATGTTTAATCATATTTTTTATGTTATACTGTCAGATGGTTCTCACACGCGAGTAGGAACAACTCAATGCAGCAATCCAAGCTGCAATGCAAGCTTTGCTTCCTCAACTGAGGAATGACATCAGGGTTGAGGTTCATGCTGCCAACAATCAGCAGCAAAACCAAGCACCTCCTCCTCCTTCGGTGACATTGGCAATATGGCTGGACAGATTCAACAAGCTCCGTCCTCGAGCTTTCGAGAGAACAGATAGCCCCAGTGAAGCTGAAAGCTCGTTGGCTCACATCAAGAAGATCTTCGATGATATGGGTTGTGACCCCGTGTTCAAGGCGAGGTTGGCATGCTACCGGTTCGAAGGCGATGTGTTAAATTGGTGGTTAGCATTCAAGCAGTCTGAGGGAGGTGATAATTGGGTGGCTGGTTTGACATGGGCTCAGTTCAGAGATAGGGTGATGGAACAGTTCTTTACCAAGGCTGAGCAAGACAAGCTTAAGAGGGAGTACCATGAGATCCGATCGAGAGCTGGGGAGAATAGCAATGAGTTTATGTAGCGCTTTCTTCGCTTAGCCGGTTTCCTTGGTGCAGCGGCAGGTACTCCTGAAGAGAAGGCACACCACTTTAGGTGGGCTCTTTGCACATCGGTCGCAAACAATCTGGTGTGTGCTACGTTCAACACAGTAGCACAACTGGCTGATGCGGCACGTAAGCTGGAGATGCTGCATGAGAGAGATGAGTTCGGGGAAGCTGAGAAACCTGACAAGAGGTAAACATCCATATTCAAGCGGTGACCAATCCGTATTCTTTCTATATATGTCAAATATTTCATCTCTTTAAACTGTATCTTCCAGGCAGAAAACTGGGGACCGGTCTCAGCCGGCTACTCAGCAGCAGCCTAATCACCCCAAGGGAAACGGTCTGACTAGCAACCGTTCTGCTACGGATAGGCGTGGCGGTAATGATAATTACCGTAACAACGTTGGATACTCCAACGGCAGCAGGTCCTAATACTTACGCATTTTTCTTATGATTTCATGTTATAACTCATAATTCTAACACTCTAGCAAATCTTCTAGCAGGAACCATGGAAACGGTAGGGACCAGAACCAGAGAGGTTCACAACCTAGCCGTCCAGCTATCACTGTGTCACACCCCAACATGGCGGAATATGGGGCGCGACGTATGTATATCATCACAACATGGCGTGTCTATAGAGATAACTAAATGAAATGGAAATGTCATAAAATGGTGACACAAATGTCATGAAAATATCTCTACAAAATGCAGGAATCTAGGCAAGTAGGTAACAGTCCTACCTCTTACCCAAGACAAACAATTACCACAAACAAAACATCATAAAAGTGTCCACAAAGTATCACTTATTCAAAACACATAGAAATAAACTAAGAAGGAGCGGGGATCTCCTTCTAAATGCATTCCTACGCGACTCCAATCCTAGCCACATATGTTCTCACGCTTAATCACTTTATCACCTGAAAGAGACACCAAAACACGTCAACATAATGTTGGTGAGAGTCATAGGTTTAGACTCCAACCGAAAATAGATTATAATAAGTTGTGAACAACCATAAACCACTAAACATATGGACAATGTGCTACAAGTATGCATTAACAGCTAACATTCAAGATCCAGCATTCCAAACCAAATCCAAGGCTCTCAGCCTTACCAAACACCATGGTACCATAGGCGCCCATACACCTATGTACCAATCCCAAGGCCCCGCCTTGTCATTATCCATTGGTCCCATAGATGCTCACACATATATGTACCTCCCCAAGGCACCTCCTTGTCAACATCCCCTTGGTACCAAGTTAAACCACAATATCTAAGACGGTACGTGTCCCCTGATCCAAATCATAAACACAATCAAGAATCACATAGCAGTTAATCACATAAGTGCACACACAAGTCCATCACAAACCATAAAAACATTCACAACATTAGTTACAAAACCATACAGTGTCTCTTCCATCCCATCTGGAAGTGAAAATCATTAAAAGATATGGGACTATGAAACTCACCTGATTGAGCTTCTCCAAAAATCCGCGCACTAGCAAAAAGCTAACAAACAAAAGCACACAATCAAAACATGAACCAAACACTAAGATGGCTCATCAACCCATTATGGACATCTAACCTTCTCCCATATATATACCTCATTTATATGCTCTAAGCATCTCATTACACCCCTCTATAAAGCCCTTAGCTTAGTTTACTTCACAACCCGTCTCGTTAACATTTTACCCAAAACAGTCCCGGCTTTTAGGTCTCCAAACTATAAGCCAAACGCCCACCTAACCATACCCATGATCTCTGTAAAGGAAATCCTATGCCCTTACATATGTTAGCTAACTCCTCCCTTTTGCCCCAACCTTAAAGCTACTGTTAAGGCCCCGATATATATATATATATATATATATATATATATATATATATATATATATATATATATATATATATATATATATATATATATATATATATATATATATATATATATATATATATATATATATATATATATATATATATATATATATATATATATATATATATATATATATATATATATATATATATATATATATATATATATATATATATATATATATATATATATATATATATATATATATATATATATATATATATAATATATATATATATATATATATATATATATATATATATATATATATATATATATATATATATATATATATATATATATATATATATATATATATATATATATATATATATATATATATATATATATATATATATATATATATATATATATATATATATATATATATATATATATATATATATATATATATATATATATATATATATATATATATATATATATATATATATATATACTTCTGCCTATTCGCATTTTACCGATTTTGAACATAGAAAAAGTTTGTTATGATTAGGGGGTCTTACCCTAACCCACTTTCTTATCCCCACTCCTGGTCTCTTATTTAATATATAAACCAACTCCCATGCTCATTAGAGGGCTCAAGTGTACTCCTAAGTACCCCAATCACCTTAAAACATTAAATTAAACACGACTGATTTCAAAACTGTTTTGACCTCCGACAGTTGTAACCTGTTTTTAACCCACCTCCCTACCTCCAATTTAGTTCTAGTTTCTTGCATTTAAAATCCAGTTCAATTACCTTTTCAGGGATGCTTGGATCGCAAAATAAGGCTTTGTAGAACTCTAGATATGATCAAAACAAGTGACCTAAAATTCTGCCCAGTTTTTAAAAACAAATTTAACACAATTAGCTTAATTAATTACCATCACCAAGTATAATAATTATCTCTAATTAATCTAATCATTATAATATCATATATATATACAGATTTTAATTCAAACCCTAACCTAAATCCATCATTGGATGATTGAGAAAGAATTAAAAACACTTCAATTAAAAAGGGTTATAAAGATTTACCTTTGATATATGAAAATATGAAGAAACCCTATATTTTTTATGTGACCGTCGACTCTAATAATTCTCCAGGGATTTATGAGAGCTATGATATAATAAAAGTCCTTATATAGTTTTTCTCCAAGAATCCTAGCCCAATACAACCCACCTTCCTTTTTTTCTTTTTTTTCTTTTTATTCGGCCCTAACCGACCCATATATATATATATATATATATATATATATATATATATATATATATATATATATATATATATATATATATATATATATATATATATATATATATATATATATATATATATATATATATATATATATATATATATATATATATATATATATATATATATATATATATATATATATATATATATATATATATATATATATATATATTCTCTTTTTTATTACTTATTATTATGTTATTAATAATACCTTAATTTACCTTAATTTATTTCAGCTCCTAAAACCTTAAAACCGTAAAACTAATCAAATTTACGCGTTTACCGTAAAAGACGTAAAATATACAGTTTTAAAAAAATCTTAAATTTTGAAATAAACTTTATAACTAAGTCCTAAATGACTTAAAACCATCCTGAAAAATACTCACATGACTAAACACCTTACCCGAGACCTCTAAATGCTAAACCCCAAATCCTAAAAAAAATACAATTTACTATAATACTTATACGTATACGTAAACACCAAAATAACACCATTTCATTTCATAGTCACTAATTGTGAGCTCATGAACATAAAATAACCGTTCCTCGATTTACTTATGAGTACCTTATACCCATATACGATATCCACACCAACCTCGTTCACGCAAAATAAACATGTAAACACGCTAATCATATAGTCACACATAAATTAACCTTAAAATAAGACCAAGTGACGAACCTCAAAACCACGGTTGTCACATCACTCCCTCCTAATAGAAATCTCGTCCCGAGATTTACTCCTTAGGATCGTCATTATCAATTAGCTGAGGATACTTGCTCCTCATAAATCCTTCCCGTTCCCACGTGAACTCGAGTCCACGTTCCAAATTCCATCTACCCATAACTACGGTATATTACCCCTTTTATCCAACGTCCTAGCTTCACGACCCAAAATCTCTATCGGCTCTTTGATAAAATGAAGACTCGTATCCATACTAATATCATCTAACGGTACTTGCAAGTTAGTTCTTGCTAAGCATTTCCTCAAGTTTGATACATGAAATACGTCATGTACACTACTCAATTCCTCCGGTAATCTCAACCTATACGCCACTAGCCCAATCCTTTCAAGGATTTCAAATGGACCCACAAATCTAGGTACTAACTTCCCTTTTCTTTCCAAACCACATCACCCCTTCCCATGGTGAAACCTTTAGCATAACTTTATCTCAAATCTCAACGGCTTACGCCTCTTGTCCGTATAGCTCTCTTGTCGGTTCTTTGCTATTTTCAACCTCTACTTAGTCACTGCCACCACCTCCATAGTTTTCCGATCCACCTCCGGTCCAATACGTTGGCCGCTTCTAACTTCATCCCACTGTAACGGTGATCCACCTCATCTCCTATGAATTAACTCCAGCAGTTTCTACTACAATTCCTATCACCATACCTAACGGCTTCTATCCTCTACGGATTTTCCATCATTCGGAAGTTCTCCCAACCTTAAACACATCCAATGGTATATGCAGGATTGCATAACCAAAATCTTCCTATAATATTCACATGAAACATATCATAACCACCACCTCATCCTTGCTTTCCCATGCTCGGCACCAAGTAACTAACCATACTAACATGTGTTACACCTTTTCTCTAGGTGGACGTTCCATTGTTCGTAACTACTAACCTCTTGCTCTAACGGTTTCTCTTCAATATCACCCCACTATCTTCACAACCTCCTGCTCCCTCGAATCATTCTTCCTCCATACTACTTTTCGCTTGTCTCTCCACAATCTTAATTTCCATACCATCTTATATCCCGTCTTCAGCCTATAATTTAGGTGTTTCCTCCTTTATTCCTTACATCCTCATCAATGGGGAATATGCCCCTCTCACCGGTGACTCTCTCTTTGTAGGAGAATTCTTCCTAATATAATGTGTTCTCCAACTATCTCCAAATCTCACGCCAATGCTCTAGGCGTCTTTCTCAATTACCCCTATAGTATTCTCATACCAAACATTAGTCTATCAACGGTATACTACGCTTGCTTCCCATCGTTTCTTCCCTTGCCATAATCCTTCATAAGGCATTCCTTACATATTAGGCTAACTTTTACGCAAAACCCTCTATTCCATCACATCCGTACGCAATCCTTCCAACTTCTCAACTACGTGACTTCTCATTCCTATTGAAATATGAGATGAATTAGTCAGTCTATCGACTATCACCCAACTCTCGTCGTACTTATTCCTCCACCCCATTACGTATTCCTTTCACCAACTTCGTCCTTACATCGCCCTTTCTAAGCTACTCCTATCTATGTAGGAAGTATAGTCTACGTCCCTTTTCTCCATATGATTGTCCAAGCCACGCAACATACATGTTGACGCGTTCTCTGCTTTAGACAACTCAACTCGTGCAACCTACATCCTTCATCCAAACCACCCTAATACGTCATCCATATAGTTCAAGTTCGTCTCAGCTTCACTTCATTCTTCTTATTCCATATCTCATCAACCATGCTTGCCTTTCCCAGATGGTACTTGCCCTTGCAATTTTCTTTCATCACTTAACTCCACCCATCACCTTTTCCAAATGTTCAATCAAGATGATTAAATATGTGTTGGAGACGTTCATGATCTGTATAGATCATTCTCTACGTCTCGTACCCCAAATGCCTCTAGCATTCTAGGCAGATATAACAATCCAGCTCCACTAACTAAGTCTATCTAGTTCTTCCAAATCTTTAGTTCCCACAACGTATAAACAACCGCCTTTCTTTGTCGTTCTGGTATACATCCAAATACTTGCTCCACGTATCGTCATGCTTCGCGAATTCATCCAGTCCTTCTGATAATTCCAAGATCTGCTCATTATCCAATCCACCTCTTTAGCCTCCAAAACGCTTCCTCACCCTTCTTCACTTTGCCCCTTGCTGGTTCCACGATATGTCATCATCTCTGACTACTCGTCCTGGCCAACTTAATCCTAAAACTCACACTTGAAAATCTCACGTATAATTCCCTTTCCTAACAACTCCAAAACCAACTCATAATTCGCCTCACTCTCCTTCTTAGATTTGAGTAGATCAAGATGTCGTCGATGTTCCCGATGACAACTCGTTTATATATTGTCATGCACCCCCGGTTCATTGACTCCATGAAAACTGCTAGCGCCTCGGCGAAGCCAAAATCATAACCGTAAACCCAAAGCGTTCATACAACATCCTTAGCAGTTTCGACTACGTCCTCCTTGCACCCTCTCTTAGAAGCAATACGAATAAATTTCTACCTCGTTCTACTCGCGAAAATCTACACGTATTCTAAAAGACCAATACTTCCTCTTATCAGACCACTCAACCGCTTTTCACAGCCAGTCTACTACTAAGCAACTCAAATTTTACCTTGCATCCGTTGCAATTTCTAACAACTCTTGCTCTTAAAATCATTCCATCAACAATTTCCTTGGAAAGGCACTAACTACAACTCCTCCCACTTCTCCTACTTGCTCTATTTATGGTTCTACCTCACAGTAATAGGCAAACCTACTAAATCTCAGGAAATTTTCGGAAAACTTACATGCCTTACGAACAATCATAAATACCTTTGAGGTATTATATACCCTTCCAATACTCTCTATGGCGCGTTACTTGTGCCAATATCCATACATTATACAAATCTCTATTCATCTCCCTTGGCACTCCTGAGAGACCTCATGACCACATTAGTTCGTCTACGAACTTTTAACTCTTTCATCCCCACTAAGGGCATTCCGACCATTCTCTTAGGGCCACCTACTTAATCGTGTAGGTGCGACCAAGTCTTTCATATGTCTACCTCAACGCTCCCAATCAATACAAGCCCAAAACTACATCCTGAATCCACTAGATACGATCAACGAATCAAACCCACGGATAACTAACGACATTTCACGTGCACGAGTTAAAACAGACCAAAACCACAAACTCAAAAGGACAACTCAAACATGTACCAATTCAAATGACTCATGACAACGAAAAATGATCCAAGAAACACTTAATGGCAACCAAAACATCTTATGCCCCGCGACATATTATTTAAACCGTGCACAAGATCGACTTTTCCAAAGGAATATTTTTTTTCTTTCCTCACCACATCTATGTGACTCAAACAATCTACAAACAACCTTCTAGACGATCTCAAAAATCAACTCAAAGACTAGGTATCCCGTGCATCCCAAATCATAAAAAAAACAACTATTCAAAACTCAACCTTGAACCCGTCACTTGTACCAAAATTTCGATCAAGCTACTGACACCCCATGACTATACATACCAAATATTTGAAAAGTACATTCCGAGTACATAATTTTAGACTTTTGAATCACCCAAAAAGCTTTAAAAACGAACAAGTTATGACCAAAATAGTTTTATACTAGTTGTTTTTAAAAAAAAACTAAAGAATCCTCTTAGTAATTAACGTAATCCTTTTTAAACGAAAAGAAATAAATGTATGTGAAATTTTCATGAACTTTGTTTAGTCTTGCATAAATAATTATAAATGACGTATATTGATTAAGCTCACTTATATAAACTATTTAAGTAGAAAGAAATTTTATTTCGCTTTATTTTAAAGAAAGTCTTTTAGAATTTGAAATAAATAAGTGTTGATTAAAAAAAATCTTATGTTACATCTTGTTTCAAACACGACTCCAACACCTTACCCATATTTTACCGAATACAACCAACTATCTAACTCTATAGTAGATTTCCAAGTCCCTTTTTTTTCAATATATACCGACCAAAAGAAATGTAAGACCCAACACAAAAGATTTCATTATCTCAAAAGAAATCCCAAGTTATTTCAATAGACTTAAAATAAAGAACACCATTTTAAAACGTACACGTGAAATACGAAACTCAAAGAATACGCTACAACGGAGGTTTAATATAAAAAAAAGTGAGCTAGCCACCCTCCTAAGGATACAATCGATAATTGTAGGGGAACATACATATATAGGCATATCGGGATACATATACTTAAATCCGTCTAACATCTACTATACAAGCATGTACTAACCCTCTTTCATGCAATCATACTTAGGAATCCATTGAAGTTGTGGTACTTGTGTAACTATGTTGGACACCATACTTATACAATTACCCTTCCCCAATGCACTCCTTCCTATGATGACACTTATAAGAATTAATACAACACATAACACATATATTCATCTACTCACATAAGCTCATAACCACATAACCAAAAACAAGTCCAAAACTCCATCCATTAAAATAACATAGTCAAACTCTTGAAATACATAAATCCATAGTCTAGCTAAAACAGCATAGACTAAATCCAAAACGAAAACATAATCAGTTATAAGTCATGTCGCCCATAAGAGTGGAAACAGCTTAAAATCCTTCACATCCACCTACTCCTAATAACTCGAACCACCACATGATTCTTAGGGAACATGACTTAAACATCAAAAGAAAAATACTATACCTCAGGTACATAAAATAACCCAACAAAAGATAGAGACTACCATGTACCAAAATATGTACTATAATGTACAATTTAAGCAAACTACGACAATGACTAGCGTGGATGATTATGGTTCAACCAGCACTAGTCACACCCCGAAAATAAAATAACATGTGGCTAAGTATGAACTACTATGGTTCAACCCATACTAGTCAAAACTTAACAAAAATCGCAAGTAAAAACCAATAACATCCAAAAAAACTTTAATTAATATAAAATGCACACATACTCCCATGACGCCTATATGCAGGGACCCTTAAGCTATAGACTAGGTTACTAGACTAGGCAACCTAATTCTCTATAACCAGGCTCTGATACCATTCTGTCACACCCTAACATGGCGAAATATAGAGCGCGGCATATGTATATCATCACAACATGGCGTGTCTATAGAGATAACTAAATGAAATGGAAATGTCATAAAATGGTGACACAAATGTCATGACAATATCTCCACAAAATGCAGGAATCTAAGCAAGTAGGTAACAGTCCTACCTCTTACCCAAGACAAACAATTACCACAAACAAAACATCATAAAGGTGTCCACAAAGTATCACTTATTCAAAACACATAGAAATAAACTAAGAATGAACTGAGATCTCCTTCTAAATGCATTCCTACGCGACTCCAATCCTAGCCACATATGTTCTCACGCTTAACCACTTTATCACCTGAAAGAGACACTAAAACACGTCATCATAATGTTGGTGAGAGTCATAGGTTTAGACTCCAACCGAAAATAGATTATAATAAGCTTTGAACAACCATAAACCACTAAACATATGGACAATGTGCTACAAGTATGCATTAACAGCTAACATTCAAGATCCATCATTCCAAACCAAATCCAAGGCTCCCAGTGATATATTGATTTTGCTATGGTTCGGATTTAGTTCTCGGTATCTCCTCGAATTGATCACGGATCTAAGTGGAATGATTTATTCTTGGTTAATAAAAAGGTGTTGGTTTGTTTATCTATTTTAAACTAATGACAAATAAGTAAGTGTCGAACAGTAAAATTAAAGCTTTGAAAGATTAAACTAGATTGACAAGTTAAAAGTAAATGCTTGAAAACGTAAAGAAAAGATTAGACGAATACTTTAAAAACCTAATTGAATTAATACTTGAAAACTTGTTCTATCGGAATATAAAAAATTATTTCTATCGGAATGCATTAGAGTCAAAAGCATCGGAATGTAACAAAAACGATCCATCGGAATGTCGAGGTAAAGTCCATCGGAATATCCATGATAGTCACCATCGGAATACTCAAAAACAAAGTTGTCGCCATGATGGCTGTCGGAATGAAGTCGGTCGGAATGTAGCTATCGGAAAGTTCTAGATCGGAATGTTGTAAATAAAAATTGGCAAGAGTTTCGACTTAAAAAGGACCTTAGTCCCGTCGGAATGTGCGATCGCAATAAGCGATCGCAATCCGGATCGGAATAAGGGGGAATTACTACCCTATCGCAAAGTAGAACCCACTCCTGGGTTATTGCGATACAAATCAGAAAACCGTCGGAATATGTATAAACCCTTATATTGCGATGGAAAGAATGTAATTCCGAAATTGGTGGCAACTTAAAAAACTCAATAAGCAAAATCAATAAGCTAAGTAATCCGAAACTTAAATAACTTAAAAAGCTTAAACTCGACAACTTGTAAAACGTAAACAATTATAAACCGTATGAAACGAACTTAAAAATGAATAAAACCCTTGTGAAATTCGAAAAGTAATAAGCTTGTGACAATCCGTCAATTTCAGGTCGTTATTTTAGTCTCGACTATTAAGAATTATAAATTTATTTTAATGAGAATTTTAAATTATCGATTAACCGAGAAGGTTATGGCTTGAAACTAGCGTAAGAATGTCGATTAGATGAAAACCGACAAGGAATATGTTAAGTATCGATATTATATTCTCAAATAATCATGGAAATGATTTTTTTTATATTTATTTTTATTTCTCGTATTTTTCGTTTTAACGAATGACGAGAACTACGAATGATCGCGATACCGACGGATGCCCAAAAATTTACGTTTTATTATCGATTGTCTCGATATTTAATATTTTCGACGTTTTCGATTTAATTACGTTTTAAGTCGTGTCGAAGTTATATTAATTTATTTTTGAAGCGTTTTAACTTTTAAAAAGTATTTTTACGAAACCCGAGTCCCGTAAATATTTTTAAAATGTAATATTTACATTTTCTACCCTTACAACTATTTAATCTCATTTTGGACCAAAACTATGCAAAATTGGCAAAAACAACCCCTCCACCCCACTATATAAGGATTTCCCACTACCTAATTTTTATATAAAATTCATTTTAATAAAATAAATCATCTCTCTTCTCCCTCTCTTGCTAAAACCGTCCACCCCTCCCACCTTTAACCCTTTGATTTTTGATTTTTGAACTTGAATCAAAAGAAACTAAGAAAAGACCCATGTTGGAAATTTGATGGTGATCATTTTGATGTAAAAATATGCAACATGCAAGAACTTTCAAATTTTGATGAAGAACAAGGGTGTTTGATCTATTTCTATGCTTGTAAGTAGTGTTAATATTATTATATTTAAAATTTTGAGTGGTTGCATGCAAGATTTTTATATATTTAATTTTTGTAAGATTGAATTTGAGGATGATATAGGTTAGTTAGATGTGTTAGTATGATACTAGGATAATATTATAAGTATAAAAATTGTTAAAATGGGTTGAAAAATTGTTTTAGTATGATTTTTAGAAAGGTATTTTAGACCAGTAGGTAAAACGTAATTTTTGAAAATCTTACTGTTTGAAAATGATGAAACTAATAGGATAGGCTTGTAGAGGATTCTTTTAGCTTCGATTTGCCGCTTGAATGAGCTTCTAACTCATTTCGAGCGAAAAGTTATGCTACTTTTAGTATTCGTGTACCGGGAGACGGGTATCGGCACAATCCGAAAATTGTTGTCGATATTTGGATCGAATCTCGGGGACTATAGAATGAGTTTTAAAAATGTTCAAGGACTGATGTAAGTTGCTAAACCTCAGGTCATGAGTCTATTTTCAAACCCGAGTGTCGGTTTTATAAACGGAATTGTTTAGATAAGTCGAAATGGTTTTACAAGTAAAAGACGTAAATCTGTCCGGTTTTTATAACACGAAGATGTGTTGGGCAGAAGGTCTTAGAAGTAATATTTTTGAATGAAACTTTTACTGAGTCTTATTCATATTATGTGTGAGTTTGTCACCAAGTTTCGTCGAAATCGGACAAGTGTAGATAGGGTAGATTGATGTGTACATTTGGAGTGTACATGCTGATTGGTATTTTGGACACGTAGTTCAATAATTATGTGGCGTGAGTTGAGCTTTCGCCATTGGACATGGTAATTTACTCAAGTGTTAAGTCATTATATAAATGACTTGGCTACTGGTCCGAGGGAAGTAAAATGATAAGTTGACTTGCGTTGACTTGGCATCTTATGACGGGTCAATATCGGAAGTGCAAGTGTTTAAAAGAATAGTGTTGAATAAAAAGGGTATAGTAATAACACTTGTATTATTAAAATTTTCGGGATTGTCTTGGTTTTGTAATTTTGATTTTTATATTATTTAAGTATGATTTATACTTAAGTCGATTATTAACGAACGCGCCTTATTCGGTAGGTTGCGGTTTTCGTGTTTTAACGGGCATCACTAATCGTCGGCAATCGTCTCATTACCACTAATGGCTAAGGTGAGTCTATAGCCTCGCTCTTAACATGTTTACTTGTTTTATAAAACCCGCGAGGGGGATAACATGCTTGTTTTACTAAAATAAAGGGGGCAACGAGAAGTTGTGGAAACCCTATTTTACTTGAAAAGTAATTATTGAAATTAAAGGGTACAACAACAAGTTGTGGAAACTCTACTTATTGGAAAGTATGAGTGCAACGAGAAGTTGTGGAAACCCTTATTATTGGAAAAGTATTTATTATAAATGATGGGAGCAACGAGAAGTTGTGGTAAACCCTCTTTGTTTTAAAATTGAACACAAGGAACTTTATTGTATGCTTAGATGAAAGTTGTTATATAAGTTTGTTTTAGCCTTAAAAGACCCATGAATCGTGAATTGTTAATCGAAGTAACGCTAATGCCATGGATAGATCTATCGGGGTGACGCCCAGTCCGATCGCGACTAGCTCTCGCGTGGTGTGGTGATGCACCAGTAATGAAACATCGGATGCATTGTATAAGAGAAATATACGCACTTGGCTAGGTGTGTTGGGCTGAAATATATATGTTAACGTTCATTTCACGAGGCAAATAGAAATAACAACGATAATTCTGTCCGTACAACGTTATTGTCTTTTAATAAATTATTAACCATGGAAGGTTATTTTTCATACTTGTGTTCACTTTATTTAAATTAAAATCCTATAGATTCACTCGGCAAATTTTGCTGACTTTTTAAGCATGTTTTATCTCAGGTCCATTTAGAAGGCACTCGAGGAAGGCGGTTTCGTGAAGCTTGCATATTTGAAATGTTTTGGCCCGCTTTTCTAAAACATATCCATTCAAATAACTTTTATCATTTATAATAGTTTGTAAACTTTTGAATCATCCGGGACCATGTATGAAATTTCATCTTGATTAAATGGAATTGAATGGATGTTTATTAAAACGACTCGTTTTGAGACGTTTTCTATGATTATGAGATTGAACCATGATAGTAACACCCAATGACCCTTCCGCTGTTATGATCGAAATTGGGGGTGTTACAGATTGGCATCAGAGCTCAAGTTATAGAGAACGAAAAGATTTTCCAAAAATGAATTTTTGAAATCTTTTAACTATAACTGTTGCAAGCGAAACCTCCGAGTTGCCAATGGACGAGAATGATAGTATTTATATATATATGTCATTATATATGTTGCTGTAATCTTTAACGATTATTTGTACTTGTGAATTACAAGGTATGTTTTCATTTTTTTTTAAATTATAAATGATAGTTTTATATTAATACGAGGTATTATTATAACGCAGATTGTCATGGTTTTGTAACCTATCGCATATCGACTTGTTTAAATTCGATTGTTATCATCGTATCGTGATGTGCCATTTTTGGACATCTCCTTTCGAAACGTAATTAATAAATGCGATGTTCGTGTTTTCGTTACTACTTATGATTTTGAAGAATCATTTATCTGAGGCGACATCTTCTATGTAATGCGACGTGTGATTTGAGTTTATATGACCACGTTTTATTGGCAAAAAGGAGGATGCCAATGTTGGACTTAAGATATATATATCCTAAGCAAATATATATAGTTTGGGTACAACAATGATATGCTCGTAGTAGCCATTCGGTTGAGTGACTTAATATTGTGTATCTAAATGGAATGGGACATTTAGATATATAGATTTTAACTCACCCAACTAAGAGTCGTTTAATGTTGTCTTACTTAAATGGATTAGGACATTTGAATAAGAAAATTTTAAACGACTGGACCTTAGATTGTTGTGTTTTCCTTATTCAGATGGAATGGGACGTTTGAATACGGAAATTATGATGTAAGTTTATTGACACCTTGTATTTATCATGGTATTTTGATATGATCATGTTGAGAGGTAGTAATACTTGAGTAGGTTGACTTATAATCGTCTTGTTGAAATGGATTGGGACGCCTTTTCATTTGAACAAGAAAGTTATAAGTTTCCGAACCGTAAATTTATAAACTCTTGTATACATGGAGGGGGACGCCTTTTGATGTAGACAAGGAGTTATAAATGAGTGGGCCCAAGTATGTCTGGCTCGATTTGTGGATTTTTGGTGTACGTACGTCTTCCTTCGACTCGTATTTCGTTGGTAAGAATCGTTCGATGCTGTCGTCATTATGATGATCATCGATTATCATCTATGTACAAGTAACCCGTTGGACTTCTCTCGAGTTATGATTTGTTTTAATAGACCATTTCTAATGTGTCTCGATGATCGTGAGCTTTATAAACAGATTGTTAAGAACCGTTGACCGTTCCGAGAATAGGCGACTCACTTAAGCGTCACCATGATTTATGTGTGTACTTGCGGATTGACTGAGGATCAGTTATCAACGACAACTTATCGTGGACGTGAAGATTTTGTAATTTTACTTGCTACTATCGAAGGGTCACCGAAGACTTTTCTTGATGACGAAACTCTTGGGGCTAGTATGACGAACTAAAAACGAGGAATATGATGCAGCACCTTGAGCACTAAAGTCGAAATTATTGGGACGCCTTTGTACGATGAACGCTGAAGCAAAAATTAGTGGGACGCTTTTGTACGTTGAACACTGGAGTAGAACTTAATGGTATGCCCGATGTGTTGTGAATTCTCGCCAATGGACCGAATTTCTTAATGACTGGAATTAACAAATTCGTTTTCACTTCGAAGAGTAGGTTGTTGCCGACACTACAAGTGGAAAGACTTTAGAGATCGAGTTGTATTATCAAGGGCTAGTCCAAGGTTTTATCGATGATCAACGACGGAGGTTTACATTTGATGTTTATGTTTGACCTTTGTTTTTTTTAGGTACTTATGTGGTATGTGATCGAGCTGAGTGATCGTAAGTTGTGAGAACTTGAGGCGGCATTGTCCAATGATGTCCGATCATGGAGAACATGTACCATATAATATCTTTTGACTATCTTTGGAACTTAGACGATGACTATCCTGTTTTTCACTCTTCACTGTTACACTAAAGACTATCGTATGCGAATTAAGCGCCAGGACGTCGCTTTCTAGGAAAAGTTATGCCAAGTTATCACCATAAAGAAGGTGTTATGTATTTTGGAAAACGTGGGAAGTTAAGTCCCCGTTAGTTTGGACCATTCGAGATGATATCGATGGAAGGTCCGATGGCATGAAAACTTAAATTACCTCGAAAGCCGCAAGGAATTCACGATACTTTTCATATGTCGAACCTAAAGAAATTTCTTCTCGTCGAAGATCTTATTATCTCTCTTGATGAAGCATGAATCGACAGTAAGTTGCATTTCATCAAAGTACTTGTAGATATTATCGATAAGGAAGTTAGGCAACAGAAACGAAGTCGGATTTTTATTGTCATGTGTGATGGAACTCTAGAAGAGGACCAAAATACGTTTAACTCTTTGATTTCAACAAGCGATCAAGGAAGAACGCAAGTTGATCTTCGGGACGAAGATCCCAATTTGGTGGGGATAATGTGACAATCCGTCAATTTCAGGTCGTTATTTTAGTCTCGACTATTAAGAATTATAAATTTATTTTAATGAGAATTTTAAATTATCGATTAACCGAGAAGGTTATGGCTTGAAACTAGCGTAAGAATGTCGATTAGATGAAAACCGACAAGGAATATGTTAAGTATCGATATTATATTCTCAAATAATCATGGAAATGATTTTTCTTATATTTATTTTTATTTCTCGTATTTTTCGTTTTAACGAATCACGAGAACTACGAATGATCGCGATACCGACGGATGCCCAAAAATTTACGTTTTATTATCGATTGTCTCGATATTTAATATTTTCGACGTTTTCGATTTAATTACGTTTTAAGTCGTGTCGAAGTTATATTAATTTATTTTTGAAGCGTTTTAACTTTTAAAAAGTATTTTTACGAAACCCGAGTCCCGTAAATATTTTTAAAATGTAATATTTACATTTTCTACCCTTACAACTATTTAATCTCATTTTGGACCAAAACTATGCAAAATTGGCAAAAACAACCCCTCCACCCCACTATATAAGGATTTCCCACTACCTAATTTTTATATAAAATTCATTTTAATAAAATAAATCATCTCTCTTCTCCCTCTCTTGCTAAAACCGTCCACCCCTCCCACCTTTAACCCTTTGATTTTTGATTTTTGAACTTGAATCAAAAGAAACTAAGAAAAGACCCATGTTGGAAATTTGATGGTGATCATTTTGATGTAAAAATATGCAACATGCAAGAACTTTCAAATTTTGATGAAGAACAAGGGTGTTTGATCTATTTCTATGCTTGTAAGTAGTGTTAATATTATTATATTTAAAATTTTGAGTGGTTGCATGCAAGATTTTTATATATTTAATTTTTGTAAGATTGAATTTGAGGATGATATAGGTTAGTTAGATGTGTTAGTATGATACTAGGATAATATTAGAAGTATAAAAATTGTTAAAATGGCTTGAAAAATTGTTTTAGTATGATTTTTAGAAAGGTATTTTAGACCAGTAGGTAAAACGTAATTTTTGAAAATCTTACTGTTTGAAAATGATGAAACTAATAGGATAGGCTTGTAGAGGATTCTTTTAGCTTCGATTTGCCGCTTGAATGAGCTTCTAACTCATTTCGAGCGAAAAGTTATGCTACTTTTAGTATTCGTGTACCGGGAGACGGGTATCGGCACAATCCGAAAATTGTTGTTGATATTTGGATCGAATCACGGGGACTATAGAATGAGTTTTAAAAATGTTCAAGGACTGATGTAAGTTTCTAAACCTCAGGTCATGAGTCTATTTTCAAACCCGAGTGTCGGTTTTATAAACGGAATTGTTTAGATAAGTCGAAATGGTTTTACAAGTAAAAGACGTAAATCTGTCCGGTTTTTATAACACGAAGATGTGTCGGGCAGAAGGTCTTAGAAGTAATATTTTTGAATGAAACTTTTACTGAGTCTTATTCATATTATGTGTGAGTTTGTCACCAAGTTTCGTCGAAATCGGACAAGTGTAGATAGGGTAGATTGGTGTGTACATTTGGAGTGTACATGCTGATTGGTATTTTGGACACGTAGTTCAATAATTATGTGGCGTGAGTTGAGCTTTCGCCATTGGACATGGTAATTTACTCAAGTGTTAAGTCATTATATAAATGACTTGGCTACTGGTCCGAGGGAAGTAAAATGATAAGTTGACTTGCGTTGACTTGGCGTCTTATGACGGGTCAATATCGGAAGTGCAAGTGTTTAAAAGAATAGTGTTGAATAAAAAGGGTATAGTAATAACACTTGTATTATTAAAATTTTCGGGATTGTCTTGGTTTTGTAATTTTGATTTTTATATTATTTAAGTATGATTTATACTTAAGTCGATTATTAACGAACGCGCCTTATTCGGTAGGTTGCGGTTTTCGTGTTTTAACGGGCATCACTAATCGTCGGCAATCGTCTCATTACCACTAATGGCTAAGGTGAGTCTATAGCCTCACTCTTAACATGTTTACTTGTTTTATAAAACCCGCGAGGGGGATAACATGCTTGTTTTACTAAAATAAAGGGGGCAACGAGAAGTTGTGGAAACCCTATTTTACTTGAAAAGTAATTATTGAAATTAAAGGGTACAACAACAAGTTGTGGAAACTCTACTTATTGGAAAAGTATGAGTGCAACGAGAAGTTGTGGAAACCCTTATTATTGGAAAAGTATTTATTATAAATGATGGGAGCAACGAGAAGTTGTGGTAAACCCTCTTTGTTTTAAAATTGAACACAAGGAACTTTATTGTATGCTTAGATGAAAGTTGTTATATAAGTTTGTTTTAGCCTTAAAAGACCCATGAATCGTGAATTGTTAATCGAAGTAACGCTAATGCCATGGATAGATCTATCGGGGTGACGCCCAGTCCGATCGCGACTATCTCTCGCGTGGTGTGGTGATGCACCAGTAATGAAACATCGGATGCATTGTATAAGAGAAATATACGCACTTGGCTAGGTGTGTTGGGCTGAAATATATATGTTAACGTTCATTTCACGAGGCAAATAGAAATAACAACGATAATTCTGTCCGTACAACGTTATTGTCTTTTAATAAATTATTAACCATGGAAGGTTATTTTTCATACTTGTGTTCACTTTATTTAAATTAAAATCCTATAGATTCACTCGGCAAATTTTGCTGACTTTTTAAGCATGTTTTATCTCAGGTCCATTTAGAAGGCACTCGAGGAAGGCGGTTTCGTGAAGCTTGCATATTTGAAATGTTTTGGCCCGCTTTTCTAAAACATATCCATTCAAATAACTTTTATCATTTATAATAGTTTGTAAACTTTTGAATCATCCGGGACCATGTATGAAATTTCATCTTGATTAAATGGAATTGAATGGATGTTTATTAAAATGACTCGTTTTGAGACGTTTTCTATGATTATGAGATTGAACCATGATAGTAACACCCAATGACCCTTCCGCTGTTATGATCGAAATTGGGGGTGTTACAAAGCTACACTTGAAATAAGCTACTAAGCATTAAGAGATTATAGCTTATACACGTAAGAGCTTAAAAAGGAGTAAAAAGACTACCCTTTCAATCTTTAAACACCAAACGAAATTAATCCGTATGGATTATGGTTTTCGGATCAAAAGCAAAGTGAAACCAAGAAATGAAGAAGAAGATTGACGAACACCAACTTAAACTTAAACTTTTAATTAAAAGAACTCAAAGTACAAAGATTAATGAAATGTTTAAAATTTGAAAGAAGAAAACAAAGAAAATTCTAGTGAGAGAAAGTTTGAAACTTTCTCTCTCTAAAACTAGAGAAATGAAAAACAAAAACTAAGACTAACTAAGTGCTCTAAAATTGTGAAGTGGGATCTTTATATAGGCGTGTGATATGGGCTTGTGTATGGGCTTTGGTATCGGGCTTATTTTCTTCTTTCTTCTTTAGTCTTTATGTTTCTTTAAATAAACGTTTCCGACTTTGGATTTTGCGAAGTGTCGGTGAACAATTCCAACTCGCCTTATAATCTTTTGTTTAATAGACTCGAGTTCTTCGACATATATGAATCTTCCATTTTTGGCTCTATTCTTCGATAAATCTTTAAATAGGCACAATGACTTCAAATCTTTTGCATCTCTTGGACAATAGACTTCGTCTTGAGTCTTTTTCTTCGATAAAACCCGTGCAATCCCATGTTTTCTTCAATATTCATCCGGTTGACTCTGACAACACAATAAACACAAAAACCACGCATAATTCCAAGAAAATGATATTAAATACGTGTTTTGGTCTTGTTTTAGCCAGAAATAAGTGGTAAAAGGATGGGTGTTTTCACACCTATCAAATCCCCTACACTAAACCATTGCCATGCCCTCATGCAATGCTTAGCGATAAAGCAAGTTTACACTTTTCTCATAATCAATCAACCTTGGCCTTATTAAAATACTACTAAACAAAAATTAAAGTACTAAGAGAAATTAAAACTTTAAAGTAAACAAAAGGATAGAAAATAGCTATGTGGAAATAACTTGCAAAGGGATCTAAGACTTACATTACGGCTTCGGTGCTGCGAAGATTTATCACCCTCAAGTTTCACGTTTCCCAAACTAAGCTTAAAAACGAGATCATTGTTATTATAAGTTAGCAATTCAAACACTTACACACCTGGCTTAATTATATGCTTAAACTCCCTTATTCCTAGGTGTATCTCTTATATTTTATTTTTGTCTTAGAATGATCATGAAGATGCATTTTTGGACTTATTTCGATAGTTATTTAGGCTGAAAGCAAAGTAGGACGATTTGATCAATAGTTAGCTAAAGGACAAAATCTCTTAAAACTGCTTCTCGGGATATCAAAAAGTTCATATCTTGGCATAACTTGGTTCACGATTTGAGACCTTTCTCGGGCCGATATTTGGCATGTACTTCATACTTCATATCTTGAGAGACGTTCTTGAGATAATGGTCTTCTCATCGTTAATAGAGTTTCTTCACTTGGAGACTTTTGAGGGGTACTCCAACTTTG
Organism: Glebionis coronaria; assembly: GCA_025667525.1. NCBI lineage: Eukaryota > Viridiplantae > Streptophyta > Magnoliopsida > Asterales > Asteraceae > Glebionis > Glebionis coronaria. The sequence goes on along the minus strand of CM046877.1, from coordinate 285,269,241 downwards.
TTGACCACGACTTCATGATTATTCTTCAATCTCTAATTGGGATTTTGAGATACAACGATCCGCCTCCTTTTCGGACTTGGATCTATTTATCCTCATACCTTGTTAGGGTCTTTTCGGATAGACTTCTCCATGATCTTTATGGGAGTTGATTGCTTTTCGTCGTGAGTCTTAATCCTTCATATTGATTTTGGGAATAATGCTTTTCACATCACTTTGGATCTTCAGCAATAAGATTGAATCCTCATGCCTTGTTAGGGCCTTTTCGGACTCGCCAATCTTCGCGCCCCGCTTCATAAGTTATGCCTTGGCTATGAACTCTTATCATTACCGAGCAACTTTTAAACGATCTTGGGCTAGAAGCTAAGTAACCTTTCAAATCGTACGACCTTACTTATTGCAGATAAATTATTAGCAAGTGATGGGAGAATAGGCAGATAATTACACCAAGTGAGCTTGCGCAAGAATACCGACTTATAATTGACTCTATCATTTCTCGTTCTCCACAATTTAAAATCTCAAGTAATGAGACCCGTGGATGCTTAGCCTAATAAACCAATTAAGGTCTACATGGTTAAGGATACTAGCTAGAATAAACTTGGATAAGTCTATTCGGGTTGAGTCAAAATAATCGCAACGGGCCTAATATGTCAAAGACTTCTAAACTAGCTACACCACTTGATTAATATTTTTGACTTTATTGCGGGATATATACATATGAAAGCAACGATAAAAATTTAAAAATTACGACTACATGGCCAAAGTTAATTAAAATTTTGAAAAATGTTGAAAAAGATGATTTTCCGGTTAAATGAAGGCATTTTCATAGAAAAGTCCACTTAAAACTTCGATAGAAGTCCCCCCTACACTTAAGATAAACATTGTCCTCAATGTTTAAGCATGTGGGGAAAATCTCCCCTACACTTAGGACATTGTGCACGTTGGCTAAATCAAGTTAAGGAAGAGACGACTAAAGTGATCAATTTCAAATGTGAGTATGAAGAAAATTGAATCACAATAGTTGAGAGATAGAACCGGATTTCGGATAACACGGGAGCACGGTTCTTCAACGGTTCCAAAAGTGCATTCATCCCTGTAATCACATCACCACATAAATACAAACACCTATATAGGTCCCCCTACACTTAGGAGGTTAAAACAGAAAAGGATAGATACTCGGGTTGCCTCCCGAGGAGCGCTTGTTTTTTATAACCGAGTCACGAGCCTGACTCGACCCAAAATTAGTTCATGGGGAACGTGGTGAGGGATGGAATCATCTCCTGAGAGATGTCCTCACCAAAGTACAACTTCACTCGTTGGCCATTCACCTTAAAATTCGGTCCACTAGGTTGAGCGAGCTCGAGAGTACCATATGGAAAAATTTGGGCAATGGTGAATGGGCCGGACCAACGAGATTTCAGCTTGCCCGAAAAGATTTTCAACCGAGAGTTAAAGAGTAAAACTTTGTCTCCAACTTGGAACTCTCGGTTCTTAATCTTAGAGTCGTGAATGAGCTTAGTCTTCTCCTTATAGATCAAGGAATTTTCATAAGCCTCATTACGGAGTTCATTCAGCTCATTGAGTTGGATCTTGCGTAGGTCACCGGCTTTGTTGATATCAAAATTAGCCCACTTCAAGGCCCAGTAAGCCTTGTGCTCCAACTCAATGGGGAGGTGGCATGCTTTCCCGTACACGAGACGATATGGTGTACAACCAATCGGAGTCTTGTATGCTGTACGAAAAGCCCACAAAGCATCATCAAGTTTATCAGCCCATGAGGCACGATGCTCTCCCACGGTTCTTTCAAGAATTCGCTTTAATCCTCGGTTAGAGATTTCAGCTTGGCCATTAGTTTGTGAGTGGTATGCGGTGGAAAGACGATGATTTACACCATACTTAGCCATGACTCTTGCAAATTGATCATTGCAAAAATGAGTCCCGCGATCACTAATAATGGCACTAGGCACACCGAATCTAGCGAATAGCGATTTCAAAAAGTTACAAACCACCCTTGCGTCATTAGTGGGTAAAGCTTTGGCTTCAACCCATTTGGAGACGTAGTCAACGGCTACAAGGATGTATTTGTTTCCTTTAGAAGAAGGGAATGGCCCCATAAAGTCGATACCCCAAACATCAAAGATTTCACATTCTTGAATGAAATTCTGAGGCATCTCGTCTTTGTGTGTGATCTTGCCTTGTTTTTGGCAAGCATCACAATGTTTAACCATCTCGTGAGCGTCACGATACATGGTGGGCCAATAAAATCCCGATTCAAACACTTTTTTGGCGGTGTAGTTGGGACCAAAGTGACCACCGGTGGGTCCTTTGTGGCAAGCGTCAAGGATTTCTAAAGCTGCCGGTCCATCAACACATCGGCGAATAATCAAGTCAGCACATTGCTTGAATAGATACGGGTCATCCCAAAAGTAAGTCTTAATGTCGTTAAAGAACTTCTTCTTTTTCTGGGATGTTAACCCGTCAACGAGAATTCCACCTGCCAAGTAGTTTGCAATGTCCGCAAACCACGGGGTTTCATCAGCAGTCGAGTTGATAGACATTAAGGTCTCCAAGGGAAAAGAATCATTGATTTCTTTGTTCGGATGATCCCCTTGGTAAGGATCCTCAAGTCTACTGAGATGATCCGCGGCTAGGTTTTCAGCTCCTTTTTTATCGCGAATTTCGATTTTAAATTCTTGGAGTAGTAAAACCCAGTGAAGAAGTATTGGTTTGGAATCTTTCTTAGTCAACAAGTACTTCAACGCGAAATGATCGGTGTAAACGATTGTGGTGGAAAGGACAAGATAGGGGCGGAACTTTTCAAAGGCATAGACAACAGCTAAAAGCTCTTTTTTGGTTGTCGTGTAATGCAATTGAGCCCCAGTCATTGTCTTGCTAGCGTAATGGATTGGTTGGAAGTGTTTGTTCACTCTTTGGCCCAAAACCGCTCCAATAGCAAAGTCGCTAGCATCGCACATCAACTCGAAAGGCAGCTCCCAATTAGGGGTAACCAAGACGGGTGCCTTAGTTAGCTTATCCTTAAGCAAGTTGAAGGATTCAATACACTCGTTGGAAAAGATAAAAGGAGTATCTTTTTCCAAGAGGTGGGTCATCGGGCGAGCGATTTGAGAAAAATCTTTGATGAATCGACGGTAGAAGCCCGCATGACCAAGGAAACTTCTCACACCCTTCACTGTTGAAGGTGGAGGCAACTTAGCGATAACATCGACTTTAGCACGGTCTACTTCGAGACTGGCTTTGGAGATTTTGTGTCCTAGCACGATGCCCTCTTTTACCATGAAATGGCATTTTTCCCAATTAAGAACAAGGCGAGTGTCTTCACACCGCTTCAGCATACGTTCTAAATTGGCAAGGCGAGCAGAGAAAGAATCGTCATAAACCGAGAAATCATCCATGAATACTTCCATAGTGTCTTCCACCATGTCATGGAATATAGCCATCATACACCTTTGGAACGTCCCAGGAGCATTACATAAACCAAAAGGCATGCGTTTGTAAGCAAATGTTCCGTAGGGACAAGTGAATGTGGTCTTTTCTTGGTCCTTGGGATCGATGGGAATTTGAAAATACCCGGAGAAACCGTCTAAAAAGCAGTAATAGTCATTACCAGCTAGACGCTCGAGCATTTGATCCATGAAGGGAAGAGGAAAGTGGACCAAAAGGCATGCGTTTGTAAGCAAATGTTCCGTAGGGACAAGTGAATGTGGTCTTTTCTTGGTCCTTGGGATCGATGGGAATTTGAAAATACCCGGAGAAACCGTCTAAAAAGCAGTAATAGTCATTACCAGCTAGACGCTCGAGCATTTGATCCAGGAAGGGAAGAGGAAAGTGGTCTTTTCTCGTGGCATCATTGAGCTTGCGATAATCAATACAAACTCTCCACCCAGTAACGAGACGAGTGGGAATCAACTCGTTGTGTTCATTGGAAACAACGGTTATTCCGCCCTTCTTTGGCACACAATGGATGGGACTTACCCACGGCGAATCCGAAATAGGGTAAATCAAGCCGGCATCAAGAAGTTTGATAACCTCTTGTTTGATGACGTCATGAATTCGAGGATTAACCCTTCTTTGGCTCTGGATTGCGGGTTTAAAGTCATCTTCCATGAGAATCTTGTGAGTACAAAAGTTCGGATCAATTCCGCGGATATCGGAAATTTTCCAAGCAATTGCCTTCTTATGATCTTTAAGCACGGCGATGAGGCGAGATTTTTCTTCTTCTTTCAAGTCCTTCGCGATGATGACAGGCGACTTCTTGTTTTCTTCAAGGAACACGTACTCGAGATGGGGTGGCAACTCCTTAAGTTCTAAATCCAGAGGATTTTCGATGGGAGGCGTTTTCAAAGTCGGAGCATCGATAGCAGTAACCGTGGGAGATGGTGGAGAAAGATTGTCTTCTTTGAGAAGGTTTTCAAAGAAATGCATGTCTTCATCCCAATCGGTGGGAGGAGCGTCATTTGCTAAGTTCACATCTCCCATGGTGGCTTCAAGATCTTTCCAAAACAAATCACTTTCTCCAAATAGAGACAGTGATGAATCAATAGAGGAAACGGTCTCAACATTGGGAAGAGAGGTAGGAATATTTTTACAAGCATCAATAAAGTGTTCTTCACAAGCCTCATCCAGAACGTCAATACAATTAACACTCTCGTATGAATAAGGTTGTTTAGACAACTTTCCCATGTTGAAGACGATTTTATCGTCACCCACTCTCATGATAAGCTCATCGGCTTCAACATCGATGAGAGTGCGACCGGTCCTCAAGAATGGACAACCAACGATCAATGGCACACGAGGGTCCATGTCGTAGTCAACTACAACAAAATCGGCAGGAAAAGTGAATTTGTCGACTCCTACAAAGACGTCTTCGGCTATCCCCACTGGATAAGCAACCGTACGGTTAGCTAATTCCAAAGTCATTTTGGTGGGGACTAGCTCGGGGAGAGATAATTGCTTCCAAATGCTTAGAGGCATTAGACTAATACTGGCACCTAGATCGGCTAGGGCCATGCAATTCTCTACTCCCGGGAAGTTACAAGGGATTAAGAAACGACCCGGATCACCAAGCTTGGTTGGCAATTTCCTTAAGAGTACTGCAGAGAAATTCTCATTAAGTTGGGTGTTAGAAATATCAAGAAGCTTCTCCTTGTCGCTAAGAAGATCTTTGAACATTTTTGCGTACTTAGGCATGTGAGCGAGAGCCTCAGCGAAGGAGATGTTAAAATTCAATTGTTTAAACATTTTAAGAAAGTTCGAAACCTGAATATCATCCTTGCTTTTGAGCTTCTCTTTCCTCAACCTTGAGGGATAAGGTATATCGAAAGAAGAGGAAGGCTTTGGGATCGAAGGATCACTCACATCCTTGGGTGGAGGAGGGGTAGAAGTAAGAGGTGGAGAAATTGGGGAAGTCGAAGGATGAGGAATAAGAGCAGGTGACTCATTTTCCTTAGTCACAATCACCGGTGGAAGTATAGGAAGCTCGGGTTCCTTGGTACCTTTGCCACTGCGAGTGGTGATTGCTTTCATCTCCCCTCTTGGATTCGCAACGGTGTTACTCGGAAGAGTACCCGAAGAAGAGGGTTGATTACCTTGGAAGAAACTAGCCATCATGTTTTTTAAGTCATTCGTTTGACTATCCAAAGTGTTTCTCATGTCAGCTCTCAGATCGTTCCCTTGTTTTACCAGGTCTGCTTTCAAGTTGCGCACTTCCTGTTGGAGATTGTCCACGATCACATCATTAGTCCTCATGTAGGTTCCAATGTCTTGGTGTAATGCGGTGGGTTGGTTGGAAGGAGCATTGTATACGGGTGGTTGATAAGCAGGTTGCTGGTAAACTTGGTTGTTTCTTTGAGGTGGATGTTGTTGTTTGTGAGGTGGTATGTATGGTCCACGAGATTGTTGTTGTTGTTGAGGAGGGCGGTTGAGGTTTTGTTGTTGGTTTGGGCTGTTAGGAGTAAAACCGGGTGGTGAGAGATAGTTGTTGGAGCGGTAGCTAAGCAGGTTGCGGTCACCTTGAGGACGAGCTTGATAAGCGGGTTGAGGATAGGTACCGTATGCTGCATTCACATTCTCAGAAGGGTAGTCTTGGGTGGCGGTACAAGTGATGTAAGAGTGAGGACCCCCGCATATTTCACATGGTTGGCTAACAGCATTGACTTGAGCGTTTTTAGCATTGATGTTGTTGGTGTTGCTGGCGGTTTGGGTAGCAAGCAATTCAAGAAGTGCAGTGATTTTGTCAATTCGCTTGTCGCTGTCACTAGTACTAGCACTAGCGACATTGGTCCGAACACTCTTGGTTTGCACACGAGACTTATTCTCAATGACATCCCAAGCATCATTGGAAGTCTTAGCCAAAAGATTACCCCCCGAGGCACTGTTTAGTGAATCTTGGTCATTCATGCTTAAACCATTATAAAAAGTGTTAATTTGGTGCACTTTGGTAAAACCATGTTGTGGGCATTTTCTTAAAAGATCTTTGAAACGATCCCAAGATTCACTAAAAGACTCATCGTACTTTTGTTCAAAATTAATGATTTCATTCCGCAAAGCGGTAGTACAAGAGGGTGGGAAAAAGTAGTTGATAAACTTGGTCTCCAAATCCGTCCACGTAAGAATACTCTGTGGTGGTTCCTTAGCAAGCCAATGTCGGGCTTGTCCCTCTAAAGAAAAGGGAAAAAGTTGTAAACGGATTACCTCTTGTTGAACACCATTGAATTTGACCGTGTTCGTGAGTTGTAGAAATCTCTTGATGTGGTCATGTGGATCATCAATGGTACGCCCCAAGAATGGTTGAGCAGAGACCATCTGGATAAAGCCAGATTTGAGCTCAAAGTTGTTGGCTGCAAACGCGGGTATGACAATTGGATCGTTGTTGCCATCTACATGTGCTTGCAGAAGTTCAATCATCGGGCGATTATCCGGTAGAGGCTCATTGTTGTTGTTATTATTGTTGTTGAAAGGTGGGTTGTTATTGTTATTATTGTTTTGAGGTGGGTTATTGTTGTTGTTTTATACACCGACCATGTCTAAGTCTTCGAGAGGCTCGGGCTCTTGATAAGACGTTGATCGTGTACGCATGCACCTGCAAAAGAACTAACAAGGCAAAAACAAAGCAAAAATATTTTTGGTTTTTATGTTTTTTAATTTTTAGGATTTTTGAAAATTTTTATGAAAAAGTAACGTTCACGGTGAACGGATCCCAAAATCCAAGTTCTCACAAAAAACTGTTGATCTTAACGAGAAGAGCCGGCAGCGGCGCCATTTGATATATTGATTTTGCTATGGTTCGGATTTAGTTCTTGGTATCTCCTCGAATTGATCACGGCTCTAAGTGGAATGATTTGTTCTTGGTTAATAAAAAGGTGTTGGTTTGTTTATCTATTTTAAACTAATGACAAATAAGTAAGTGTCGAAGAGTAAAACTAAAGCTTTGAAAGATTAAACTAGATTGACAAGTTAAAAGTAAATGCTTGAAAACGTAAAGAAAAGATTAGACGAGTACTTTAAAAGCCTAATTGAATTAATACTTGAAAACTTGTTCTATCGGAATATGAAAAATTATTTCTATCGGAATGCATTAAAGTCAAAAGCATCGGAATGTAACAAAAACGATCCATCGGAATGTCGAGGTAAACTCCATCGGAATATCCATGATAGTCACCATCGGAATACTCAAAAACAAAGATGTCGCAATGATGGCTGTCGGAATGAAGTCGGACGGAATGTAGCTATCGGAAAGTTCTAGATCGGAATGTTGTAAATAAAAATTGGCAAGAGTTTCGACTTAAAAAGGACCTTAGTCCCGTCGGAATGTGCGATCGCTTAGGAATAAGGGGGAATTACTACCCTATCGCAAAGTAGAACCCACTCCTGGGTTATTGCGATACAAATCAGAAAACCGTCGGAATATGTATAAACCCTTATATTGCGATGGAAAGAATGTAATTACGAAATTGGTGGCAACTTAAAAAACTCAATAAGCAAAATCAATAAGCTAAGTAATCCGAAACATAAATAACTTAAAAAGCTTAAATTCGACAACTTGTAAAACGTAAACAATTATAAACCGTATGAAACGAACTTAAAAATGAATAAACCCCTTGTGAAATCCGAAAAGTAATAAGCTACACTTGAAATAAGCTACTAAGCATTAAGAGCTTATAGCCTATACACGTAAGAGCTTAACAAGGAGTAAAAAGACTACCCTTTCAATCTTTAAACACCAAACGAAATTAATCTGTATGGATTATGGTTTTCGGATCAAAAGCAAAGTGAAACCAAGAAATGAAGAAGAAGATTGACGAACACCAACTTAAACTTAAACTTTTAATTAAAAGAACTCAAAGTACAAAGATTAATGAAAAGTTTAAAATTTGAAAGATGAAAACAAAGAAAATTCTAGTGGGAGAAAGTTTGAAACTTTCTCTCTCTAAAACTAGAGAAATGAAAAACTAAAACTAAGACTAACTAAGTGCTCTAAAATTGTGAAGTGGGATCTTTATATAGGCGTGTGATATGGGCTTGTGTATGGGCTTTGGTATCGGGCTTCTTTTCTTCTTTCTTCTTTAGTCTTTACGTTTCTTTAAATAAACGTTTCCGACTTTGGATTTTGCGAAGTGTCGGTGAACAATTCCAACTCGTCTTATAATCTTTTGTTTAATAGACTCGAGTTCTTCGACATATATGAATCTTCCATTTTTGGCTCTATTCTTCGATAAATCTTTAAATAGGCACAATGACTTCAAATCTTTTGCATCTCTTGGACAATAGACTTCGTCTTGAGTCTTTTTCTTCGATAAAACCCGTGCAATCCCATGTTTTCTTCAATATTCATCCGGTTGACTCTGACAACACAATAAACACAAAAACCACATATAATTCCAAGCAAATGATATTAAATACGTGTTTTGGTCTTGTTTTAGCCAGAAATAAGTGGGAAAGGGATGGGTGTTTTCACACCTATCACCCAGCCTTACCAAACACCATGATACCATAGGCGCCCATACACCTATGTACCAATCCCAAGGCCCCGCCTTGTCATTATTGATTGGTCCCATAGATGCTCACACATCTATGTACCTCCCCAAGGCCCCGCCTTGTCAACATCCCCTTGGTACCAAGTCAAACCACAATATCTGAGACGGTACGTATCCCTCGATCCAAATCATAAACACAATCAAGAATCACATAGCAGTTAATCACATAAGTGCACACAAAAGTCCATCACAAACCATAAAAACATTCACATCATTAGTTAAAAAACCATACAGTGTCTCTTCCATCCCATCTGGAAGTGAAAATCATTAAAAGATATGGGACTATGAAACTCACCTGATTGAGCTTCTCCGAAAATCCGCGCACTAGCAAAAAGCTAACAAACAAAAGCACACAATCAAAACATGAACCAAACACTAAGATGGCTCATCAACCCATGATGGAAATCTAACCTTCTCCCATATATATACCTCATTTATATGCTCTAAGCATCTCATTACACCCCTCTATAAAGCCCTTAACTTAGTTTACTTCACAACCCGTCTCGTTAACATTTTACCCAAAACAGTCCCGATTTTTAGGTCTCTAAACTATAAGCCAAACGCCCACCTAACCATACCCATGATCTCTGTAAAGGAAACCCAATGTCCTTACATATGTTAGCTAACTCCTCCCTTTTGCCCCAACCTTAAAGCTACTGTTAAGGCCCCGATATATATATATATATATATATATATATATATATATATATATATATATATATATATATATATATATATATATATATATATATATATATATATATATATATATATATATATATATATATATAAATATATATACATATAGTGTAACTTTCTTTTCAGAACCATTTTTAGTGTCAGAACTGTCAGAACCATCTTTATTACATTATTTAATACACAATATACATTAGGTCAATGCACAATGGCATTTTTGTAATTAAAAATAAAATATTTTGCTGGAAATTAATAGATAAGGACAAACTTGGTATTCAACTTTTTGTTTAAAATTAATCGATAAGAGCAGTTATATAGTATTCTTTTTCTCCTGTTTCACATAATCTTTTCTTCAAACCCTAGCCTCCATTAAAAATCTCTCTATATTCATCTCATTATATTCGAGATCAGTGGCTTCATCTCATTATTTTCTATATCTGCGGCTTCTTCAATATTTCAACACCTTTATATACGGTTATCATTCATGGTATTCATTTTTATAAGCAGGTGTTTATCACAAGACAATTAAGAAAAAAAAAATAGTCCGTGTTATTAAGTACGGTAAGTTTTATATTTGCTTTGACTTTGATCGGTGCTTTACTATTATTTTTGTTTTTAAGATCAATTTCAATAAAAAAATCCGGTTGGATAAGATATGTCTAATATGTTATACATTAGTTCCAATAACAAGTTTTCTAGGCTATGTTTTGTTTCAAATCCATTCATGTGAAACATAAATAAGCATACATTCACATAGCTTAAAATTTATTGTGTGATGTTTTATGTTTTTTAGACCGACTACGAGGAAAATAAATTATCTTTTTCTTTCTTCTTGATTTATTAAATACCAGTAAAATAAAATGTGCATAAATTTTTATAGGAAATATGTTTTGGAAGGCGGACATGCATGTTTTTGAAGGCGGGCATGTATGTTTTAGAAGGCGGGCATATATGTTTTGGAAGACATAAATGTATGTTTTGGAAGGCGGACATGTATGTTTTGAAAGGCGGACATGTATATTTTAGAAGACGAGGCGGACATGTATGTTTTGGAAGACAGACATGTATATTTTAGAAGACGAACATGTATGTTCGAGAAAGCGGACATGTATGTTTTGGAAGACGGACATGTGTGTTCGATAAAAAATTAAATAAATGTATTTATTTTATGCTGAAATAAATGTATTTTGTACATACATGTATAACCAAAAAATTATTTTTTTTATTTTCTATATCTGTGTGGTATTTTTATGATACTTGTAACGTTTAGTTGTTACTATATCTTTCAGATCTTGCATTTTGAATTTAATAAAAATATTCACAACAAAAATTTATGTAATTATATCTTAAGCGAAACACATTGAAAGCTTAAATAATTATGGACAACAAAAGATGTAAATTTTCATTATTATAAAAAACATACACGAACTTAGTTTTTTGAAAAATATGTATGACAAAAAAAGCAAAAAAATAGAAATAAATTGTTTTTTTGAAAACTAAGTTTTAAAAAAAACGTTTTTATTAAAAAAATAATATTAGTTAGACTATTTTGCCTTTTTTATTTAAATTAAATTCTTTAACAATACTAAATTATGATTGGCCAAATATGTTTCTGACAGTTCTCTCACTAAGAATGGTTCTGATAATAAAGCTCCCCTATATATATATATATATATATATATATATATACATCTGCCTATCCGCATTTTACCGATTTTGAACATAGAAAAAGTTTGTTATGATTAGGGGGTCTTACCCTAACCCATTTTCTTAGCCCCACCCCTGGTCTCTTATTTAATATATAAACCAACTCTCATGCTCATTAGAGGGCTCAAGTGTACTCCTAAGTACCCAAATCACCTTAAAACATTAAATTAAACCTGACTGATTTCAAAACTGTTTTGACCTCCGACTGTTGTAACCTGTTTTTGACCCACCTCCCGACCTCCAACTAAGTTCTAGTTTCTTGCATTTAAAAGCCACTTCAATTACCTTTTCAGGGATGCTTAGATCGCAAAATAAGGGTTTGTAGAACTCCAGATATGATCAAAACAAGTGACCTAAAATTCTGGCCAATTTTTAAAAACGAATTTAACACAATTAGCTTAATTAATTACCATCACCAAGTATAATAATTATCTCTAATTAATCTAATCATTATAATATCATATATATACAGATTTTAATTCAAACCCTAACCTAAATCCATCATTGGATGATTGAGAAAGAATTAAAAACACTTCAATTAAAAAGGGTTATAAAGATTTACCTTTGATTTATGAAAACCCCCAAATTTATGAAGAAGCCCTATTTTTTTGATGTGACCGTCGACTCTAATAATTCTCCAGGTATTTATGAGAGTTATGATATAATAAAAGTCCTTATATAGTTTTTCTCCAAGAATCCTAGCACAATACAACCCACCTTCCTTTTTTTATTTTTTTTTCTTTTTATTCGGCCCTAACTGACCCATATATATATATATATATATATATATATACATATATATATATATATATATACATATATATATATATATATATATATATATATATATATATATATATATATATATATATATATATACATATGTATATATATATATATATATATATATATATATGTATATATATATATATATATATATATATATATATATATATATATATATATATATATATATATATATATATATATATATATATATATATATATATATATATAAATATATATATATATATATATATATATATATATATATATATATATATATATATATATATATATATATATATATATATTTTCTTTTTTATTACTTATTATTATGTTATTAATAATACCTTACTTTACCTTAATTTATTTCAGCTCCTAAAACCTCCAAAACCTCAAAACCGTAAAACTAGTCAAATTTACACGTTTACCGTAAAAGACGTAAAATATACAGTTTTAAAAAACTCTTAGATTTTGAAATAAACTCTATAACTAAGTCCTAAATGACTTAAAACCATCCCGAAAAATACTCACATGACTAAACACCTTACCCGAGACCTCTAAATGCTAAACCCCAAATCCTAAAAAAAAATACAATTTACTATAATACTTATACGTATACGTAAACACCAAAATAATACCATTTCATTTCATAGTCACTAATTGTGAGCTCATGAACATGAAATAACCGTTCCTCGATTTACTTATGAGTACCTTATACCCATATACGATATCCACACCAACCTCGTTCACGCAAAATAAACATGTAAACACGCTAATCATATAGTCACACATAAATTAACCTTAAAATAAGACCAAGTGACGAACCTCAAAACCACGGTTGTCACACACTGGTATTCAATCTTACGATTATTCGCATTGTCCTTTGTACCCTATTATCATGTCTCATGTAAAATGTTTTAATCAGGTCCTCAGCCAGCCAGAGCACCTGCTGGAGGATATACTCATCCTCTTTGCTCTACTTGCCACCGTAGGCACCCAGGGCCATGTCGTCGTGACACTAACGCATGCTTCAAATGTGGTCTTCCTGGCCATCGCATGAAGGACTGCCGTAAGGGCGAGATGGAGGGCACATCGGGACATGCCGATACCAAGCCGCCTCCTACCACTGGACGTGTCTACACGACATCTCGGGACAAGGCCAACAAGTCTACAGGTACCATCACTGGAATCTTGTATATGTATGGTCAGGCCGCGTGTGTTCTATTTGATACCGGTGCTACTCACTCGGTCATTTCTACTGCTTATGCCAAGAACATTAGGATACTCCCCATGCCACTAGATAATATACTGAGTATTTCCACGCCTTTGAGAGACTCTGTACGCATAACCCATGTATACAAGAGTCTTCCCCTAGAATTTGACGATAAGTTTCGTCCTGTTGACGCACTTCCACTGGACATAAATGACTTTGACATGATTTTGGGCATGGATTGGCTATCCAAGCATCATGCTACCATAGACTGCCATTCATATCGAGTCATCTTCAGTGATGTTAATGCACCAGAGTATATTCACAACGGGTTCGTACCCGGAAGGTCTGTACTAATCATATTTACCCTGCAAGCGCGTGCACTACTGTCACATGGCTGTGAGGGTTGCCTAGCTACGGTTCACGACATGGATGCTGAATCTCCATCAATTCATGATCAACCTATAGTGTCAGAATTCCAAGATATATATCCAGAAGAACTTCCGGGCATACCACCTGCACGAGAAGTGGAATTCAATATCGAGCTTCCCAGGAGCTGAACCGATTTCCAAGGCTCCTTATCGCATGGCTCCCATAGAGTTAAAAGAGCTTAAGGACCAACTGCAAGAACTTCTAGAACGAGGTTTTATTCGACCGAGCGCATCTCCATGGGGCGCACCGGTCTTATTTGTAAAGAAGAAGGACGGCAGTATGCGTCTTTGCATAGACTATCGCGATCTCAACAAGATTACTATCTGGAATAGGTATCCACTGCCGCGAATAGACGATCTGTTTGACCAAATCCAAGGGGCCAAACACTTCTCCAAGATTGATCTTAGGTCAGGCTATCATCAACTACGGGTTAAAGAGCAGGACATCGCCAAGACTGCTTTTCGTACCCGTTATGGCCACTACGAATTTGTAGTCATGCCATTCGGCCTGACAAATGCTCCAGCAGTGTTCATGGAATTGATGAACAGAATCTTCCATGAATTTCTGGACAAGTTCGTCATTGTCTTCATCGATGACATCCTGATTTTCTTAAAGTCCAAGGAGGAACACAAAGACCATCTTCGTACAGTACTACAGATTCTTTGCCATAAGCAGTTGTATGCTAAATTCTACAAGTGTGAGTTCTGGTTAGACAAGGTGGCATTCTTAGGCCATTGTATCAGCAGAAGGAATCACTATGGATCCAGCGAAGGTTGAGGCTATTACTAAGTGGCCGAGGCCGACATCAGCGACTGAAGTTCGCAGTTTCTTAGGCTTAGCTGGCTATTACCGTAGGTTCGTGGAGAACTTTTCCCGCTTAGCACTACCATTTACCAAACTGATGCGGAAAGGGGAGAAATTCGTCTGGACTGAAGAACGAGAGAAGAGCTTTGAAGACCTGAAGCAAAAGCTAGTATCTGCACCTATTCTTACTCTCCCATCTGGTACGGGTGGATTTCAAATCTATAGTGATGCATCGGGGAAGGGACTTGGCTGTGTTCTCATGCAACATGGGAAAGTGATCGCGTACGCTTCACGGCAGCTTAAGCCTTATGAAGAAAACTACCCTACGCATGACTTGGAACTTGCTGCAGTCGTGTTTGCATTGAAGATATGGAGGCACTACTTATATGGAGAATCATGTGACATTTTCACGGACCACAAGAGCTTGAAGTATATCTTCACTCAACGTGAACTGAACATGAGGCAGAGGAGATGGTTAGAGCTGTTGAAGGATTATGACATTAATCTACAGTATCATCCCGGAAAGGCGAATATAGTAGCAGATGCACTTAGCAGGAAGTCCGGAATGATCAACGGCATTAAAATTGAGGAGGAAATCATAAGAGACTTGTAACGACTAGACATAGAGATCATGGTACGTGGACAGCACGGTTACTGGACTAATCTTAGAGTAGATACCGAGTTACTCTCTAAGATCAAGGAAGCTCAGAAAGATGATGGAGAAATCTGGGCGATAGTTCAGAATTTGGAGAAGCAGACGGAATTCAAAGTAGATGCAGATGGTATCGTATGCCAGGGCACGAGACTTTGTGTTCCTGATAATCAAGAACTCCGGGAAGCACTGTTAGCTGAAGCTCATAGCTCCCCATTCTCCATACATCCTGGTTCGACTAAGATGTACCATGACATCAAGCAATACTTTTGGTGGAGTGGTATGAAACAGGATGTTGCCACTTATGTCTCCAAATGTCTTACCTGCCAGCAGGTTAAGATCGAGCATCAGCGATCTGGCGGTCTCCTTCAACCGTTAGATATTCCAGAGTGGAAGTGGGACAAAATCACCATGGATTTTGTTACTGGTCTTCCGCCAACCAAGAGGAAGCACGATGCAATTTGGGTTATCGTAGATCGACTTACCAAATCAGCTCATTTCTTACCGATCCGCAAGGAAGATTCGGTAAGTAAAATCGCCGATACGTATAGAAGAGAGATCATGAGACTCCACGGTGCTCCATCCAGCATCGTCTCAGACAGAGATCCTCGTTTCACTTCGCGATTTTGGAAGAGTCTGCAGAAAGCTTGGGGTACACAACTTAAGCTTAGCACGACTTTTCATCCTCAAACAGACGGGCAGTCGAAGCGAACGATTCAGACATTAGAAGACATATTGAGGTCATGTGCGTTGGAATGGACGGGTGATTGGGACGATTATATCTGTTTGGTGGAGTTTGCATACAACAACAGTTGGTACGCAAGTATCAAGTGTGCTCCTTTCGAGATGTTGTATGGCAGAAAGTGGCGCACCCCAATCTGCTGGGATCAGGTTGGTGAGCGAACACTTGAAGGCCCAGGGATCATAGAGATGACTAATGAGAGGGTCGCAGTAGCTAAGCAGAAACTTCAAGAAGCACGGTCACGTCAGAAGAGTTACGCCGATAAGCATCGTAGAGACATACATTTTAACGTAGGAGATCACGTCTTTCTTAAGGTTTCTCCGGCACGTGGTGTTAGACGCTTCGGGATTAAAGGGAAGATCAGTCCTCGTTTCATCGGACCGTTTGATATCATTGAACGAGTCGGTGAAGTATCTTACCGGTTAGCGTTACCTCCTTAGCTTTCGCATGTACACAACGTGTTTCATGTGTCCTTACTCAGAGGGTACCAGTATCATCCTCTTCACATGGTTCAGTATCCACTCGAACAGATACGTGAAGATCTCACTTTCATAGAAGAACCCGAACGAGTTCTTGACAGCCAAGAACGAGTCATGAGAAGGAAGACGATTCCATTCGTCAAAATCCTTTGGAGGGATCATACCGAGCGGTAAGCCACTTGGGAAACAGAGGAGTCTATCCGGGCTTCTTACCCTCATTTCATATTTTCAACTCGGGTATGTTCTTCTTTTCCAGTTTACTTTATCTATAATTCGGGGACGAATTATTCTTTTTAGGGGGGAAGAATTGTAAAACCCGCATGCTTTTACCATGAATAGTACCCTTTAGATCGTACATACAAGATTAGAACTTTCCTTTTATAGCATATTTACGTTCACGTATAAGAATTTTAAGTATTACGTACGTGTTAGAACACGATAAGTATTTATTACGTATGAACACACAATAATTATTCAAATAATAATTATAATCACGAACATGCGATCATGAAATCATGAACGTAATTTGATCACGAGATAATATTATTTACGTATAAATATTTATTACGAACACCAATAAATATATTAAGTCACGATCAATAATTAATTAGAACACATAAAAACATGAACACGATAAAACGCGAACACACTATAATATTTAGACTCGGAAAAGGTACGGGTTACCCAAAATGGGGCCCCCTGCCTTCGGCTACACCAAGAAAATGGGCCAAGCCCATTTTAATTTTACTAAAACAAGGGGTTAAGGTAAAAACTTGTTTCACTTTTCATAAAATCAAGAAAATAACAAAACCCTAAAAGTTTTTCTCCTTCCTCCTTTGTCTCCCTTGGCTGCCGGTTATACACCATCACAAGAGGGTGTTCGGGGTGATTTTGATCTTGGATATTGTGCAAGCATTCGTGTGTGTTCATCCTTATTTGATCCACGTATTCGGTATAACTTTTAACCTTTTCTTTTTATGTTTTGATTTAGATAATCACATAAAATCATGATGTTTTTAAAAACTAAATAAAAACATTTATTAAAACATGTCTATGATAAAGGGGTAAATCAAAACAAGGGTTTTTAGGGGTGTTTGTTCTAGCCGACGCCTAACCGAACCACTAAGGGGTCTCGGCTTGGCTTATTAACCACCACCGAGACCATATGGTCTCGGTATGGTGATGGTGGTCCTACGGCAGCAGCAAACAAGGGGAAACCCCGACCTTGGTTCGGGGTATGGTGTTGATTACGGGTCCGGTTCATGGTTTCTAGTCAGGTCCGGTTCACATATTATTTTAAGGTTTATGATTTTAATAGTTATGTGTTAAAAATTAAATTAATAAAACATAACACGATTAATTTAATTAACATGACTTAGGTTATAAATTTAATTAATAGACCATGAATTTTAACCTAAGTATTTATATTTTACTAGACTTTATAATTAATTAATTATTAAAAACCATGACTATAATTAATTAATTAACGTGACTTAGGTTATATTATTAATAATTAATAATACATGTTTTAACCTAAGTATTTTACCTTATTTAATTAAAATCATGATATATTTAATTAAATACTTTTAACCTATAGTTTATTTAATTTACATGTAATAATTAATAAACTATACTTTATAACTACATGACTTAGAATAATAATCAGAAAACACTTAAGCTTATATAATTAGCTTATTTAACCAGCTTATATCTAATTATGGAAACTTTCTATTTTTAGAAACTTATTTAATTAAGGCAGCTAATCTATTTATAGAAACTTTCTATTTTTAGAAACTTATCTATTTTAAGCAATAATTCTATTTTTAGAAACTTTCCATTTTTGGAAACTTTCTATTTTTGGAAACTTTCTATTTTTGGAAACTTTCTATTTTTGGAAACTTTCTATTTTTGATAACTTTCTATTTTTGGAAACTTTCTATTTTAGGAAACCTGCTATTTTTAGAAAGTTACTTATTATTACACAACAAGTATAATAATACATGAAATACAAGAAATACTTAATCAGAATAGACAGAATATAAGATAAACACAGTATAAAGCTTAAAACAGTAAAACATGACATGAACGTATAAAATAAGCTAAGACATGACATAAAACCAGTTACGTATTCAGATACTTATACACGTATGTATTTATGTAGCATTAGTGATACCGAAGTAGGACTCTCTTCCGTTCGTCTTCTTCGTTCACTGGACATAAGGTACGGATTCCCGTCCTTTCAGTATGGACATTCTTTCCTTATTAGGATTCCCCGTATGCGGCCAACTGTTTTCCCGTAGTATAAGTTTATATGTTTGATTGCCTATGTTTAATTAGAATACCTAAAGCCATATACATGCATGACCAGTTTCACCTAGTTATGGAGGTACCATAACCATAACACTAGAGGCACTGGAGTTATGACTTCCTCACGGCGGAGTGATTGCTCGTGGCGTCCCTTCAGCTTTTGGCCATATTATTATATTTATCATGTGGGGCGTATGTGTGCATCCTAGTTACATGTTTTTCAGCAGATTACTCAGTGTGAATGTGGTGTGTGCCTTGCATCCTTCACAAGGAGCTGATCCCTCCTACCCAAAACCAGTATATTAAATTAGAGGTAGCCCCTCTAATTTTGCATGATGAGGTCGCCCCTCCAAGTATTCATGCACGGTGGATTTTCATGACCTATATTGGCTAATGGTAAAATATGTTAAACAGAGTTTTTACAAGATAAACATAAGGCTTTTCAAACTATAAAACCAGTTTTACTAAGACTTAACCGGGCTATTCGGGACTTAGTTTCTTCCGCTGTTATATGCTTCTATGCTTATCTTATTCATGCTTTATTGTACATCCGTGCACTGAGCGTATTGCTCAGCCGTTTTTCTTTTCATGTTCCCAGAACGGCAGGTACTCAGAGACGCTCGTAGACTTTAAGCGTACGTGCATATGGACTGGAAGCTTTCTAGACTTTCTTTACTTTATGCATTATCTATACTTTGATACTCTTTCCATGAACATTGTTTAGTCCTTTCATTTACAGTACTTATGTTTGTGTGTGATGAGCTTTACTTTTGGACTACCGATGTTTGATTCCGGTATTTCCTTTTTATGGTCATGTAATGTTTTAGACATGTGTCCTTGTATGCTTTGATGACACGCCATAATTACGCGTGACATTCCATTATCAAAATGGGGTGTTACAAAGGCTGTGGAAAAGGGTGTATCAATGGATAATGCTTTACTCTTGTTTGAGCCTTCATAAATCCTATCAACTAAGTTTTCTTCATATTTAAGTTTCCCAAAAAGAGAGGCTAGATCACAATCTTTAATGTGATTAGCATTTCTCAAGCTTTGGCAAAAACTGAGCCACTTCTTTGGCAATGCATTAACAAAAACCGTGTTGATTGCAAGTTTTAAAAGCACAACACCATCATTCACAAGTTCATTCATAAGTTCTTTGTATCTGGTGAATGTCTATGTGAGGGTTTCCCCATCTTTGTGCTTGAAGGTGTTGTATTGAAGCTTTAAATCCATGATTCTGGTTTCTTTTACATCAGAGGGTCCCTCATGGTAAAGAATAAGGTCCTCCCATGTAGCTTTGGCTATTTTTCAATTTACAATAGAATTAATTTGGTCATCTGGGAGCATAGACATGATGATACTTTTTAGACGCTGATCTAGATTAGCAGCTTTTCTCTCATCAGCAGTCCATTGTGCTTTAGGTTTTCTATTGTCCCCAACTATTGGAACAAAAGGACCATTTTTCAATGATTCCAAGGAATTGAGGTTCAATTCCAACCATGTGAACAAGAAACCTCTTCTTCCAATTTGTAAAATTAGCTACCTCTAGTATAGGAGCAGCATCGAGTTGGCCACCTCTATATTCTAGGGTTTGTGGTATAATTTGAGCCATTTTAGATCTTAATTTAAAAACTTTTAAACGAGCAGTTTAATAAAATAAGAGTTTAACTAATCAAACTGCTCTTATACCACTTGTTGGTCCCTTGTAATTCCTTATTACTTATTAACTTAAGTAATAACTCTTTACTTCGACTCAAGTGTGTTATTTTAACAATAGATAAGAACTTTGAAAGATTAAAACAACAATACCAATATACTTTTCAACATATAGATTTTTATTAGAATCAAATAAAGAATCTATAACCCACTTTGTTTGCAGAATAACAAAGTGGTTGAATGACAATGGGTTTTGATCTCCTCTACTTAAACGTCTAACCAAAGTTAAAGGCTAAGCTCCAATCTAAACGTTCATATGCATCTTGGCTATATGGTTTAGTTGGTATCGAGAGAGAAAGGTTTTCCAGAGTTTAATCTCTTGTATTGGTTAACCTTTCTTTTCTCAATGTACACTCCTTTTATAGGCAGTGTAAACTAGGGTTTGCATTTTGCATATTTCAATGCATGGGTTTATCTAGTGGGTGGTTGATGCCCATGCTAGATAAACAATACAAAGTACATATTAAATTATTCTAGAAAAAGATAAAGGTTGTACTTATATCTAAGTATACAAGCAACCTACTTTGACTTAAAGTTATCTTTTCCCGCCTAATGCAAACCATCAGAATACAGAAGAGTCTTCAGTATCCTAGAAGAGATCGACATCATTCAATTTAGTCTTGTCAAACCAAACTGAACTGAAAGCCCTTCGTCAGTCCTTGTTCTTCAGCAACTAGACCGCCTAGTATTTGAAGCGAAGACTCCTTTGTCTTCTAAGTTCACTGGAAGGGGAGTGCTGAACTTTCTTCACCTATAAAGTCTTCAGTAGGAACTTTGTTCCTCTGGTCATCCTTCAGCAGACTAGCCTTACTGTTGAGCATAAAACACTTAGGGGGATTTTATATTCAAATCCTAGAGTTGCTTCAAGGTCAGTAAATACTAACCCAACACAATCACATCTGGATGAGCTCAATCACCTCTACGCCTTCAATGAAATGATCAACATGCATCTTCATGAGGCGGAATGCCTCGGTACATTTACAAAACTCTCCACTCATCATGACATCCCAAACACCAACTCACCGCACGTGTGCGATCATTGTCGCTATACACAAACCTTAGTCACGGACCTCCGTGATGAAATGCGTTTCATTTTGAACAACATACTTCAAGGGGTCAATGCTCTCCTACATCCTCCATCTCAGTAGCATCACTTCCACAAGTTCTCGGGGCTAAATTTTATTTTTCTTACATTTGGTTCACA
Organism: Glebionis coronaria; assembly: GCA_025667525.1. Taxonomy (NCBI): domain Eukaryota; kingdom Viridiplantae; phylum Streptophyta; class Magnoliopsida; order Asterales; family Asteraceae; genus Glebionis; species Glebionis coronaria. Next base: position 285,247,456 of record CM046877.1, on the reverse strand, counting down.
GACAGACACGAAACCTGTCGGACCCCACCACACAGGGGTCCGACACCCCATATAGGGGGCCGTGAGACTTTTGTTCACTTTTTCTTTTTTACTTCTTTTGTTCCACGTCGTTCATCATTTAACAAATGTTTCACATGCTTAAGGCTGTAATTTTACTTGGGGCAAGATGAATGAACCATTTTCTTTCTAAATTCATAACTTGTAAATGTATGATAATGCGTTTGAATGTTGTGATGATACTACTATCTCGACTATTTTTCTAGAAACTAACTCTCTGTTGCAGGAAATATGTTTCCATTTACTTGGTCATATGTGCATAAATCAAGGGGGAGTATCATGTGACTCACACCATTTGTTCAAACCATTTACATTATGCATCATTTTTTTTACGTGTAAAAATGTATAATTCATAAGATCCTATGTCGGGTCTTCTCTTGTACATGTATCTCTATCTTTCTAACTCTTTCTTGCAGGATTTTCATAATCCATGTCTCTCGGTTCTTCAATTTATGGGGAGTATGAACCGAGTGGGAGATAATAGAAAAATCTTTTGCTTTCTAACTCTTTATCACTCCCACATATGAACATTGCATCAATAATTTCAGATCTTAGATCTCACATATCAATAATCTCAGATCTTAGATCTGCTTTTTTAGTTAGGTTAAAGAGATATAGTGAACACTGTCACACAATTTTTGGGTAGGTGAGAATGTATTAGAGATATGAGTATGTGAGGAAGGGAAGTGTATATAGGGTAATATTTTTTTTTTATGTTCGAGGGATACTGCAAAAATCAACAATGCGGGTTCATTTTGGGATAAAGGAATTGACGGTAGGGGAGAGAGGGAAGAAACACACAACACATACGTATTTTATTATTCACGCGTTGGTAAACGCAATTCTCCTTTATTATTAAGGTTAAAATATAAAAAATTAAATTGTAAATATATATACCGTTAATATATATCTAGTTTATATTAAAAGAAAACTCTTTCTATTTATAAAAATATTACAAAATCAACTTACTTTTTATAATGCTTCATGTACAAATCAACATAGCTTTAAAATAAAAAATAAAAATAATAACATTGCAATACGCAATTAATTACATTTAATACAATACATTACATTTAATAATATAATTAAATTTTATTAATATTATAATTAAAACACCCATTATCACAATTTAAAAATAAAAAAACACATTATACAAATGTCACTCCATCCTATTTGTTTTCAAAATTAATCAACACCAATTAGTATATAATTAATACACCCTATTACTTAAATATATAATTTTATATTCACAATATACAACAATTTAAAGCATATACTATAAAAAAGTATATACACATATGTTGTTTATGTAAAATGATAATCTGTATAGTTTTGAATATAGAATCAAACCAACGGGTTTAACCGAGGTCACTGTCGCTTAAACTTGACACTTAGATAAAGTTATTTAAATATTTAATTGTCGTTTTTTTAATTGTCCTTGTAAAGAATATAAAATTAAAATATTGTTGATTGAAACTTATATAACAAAATACTTGTAGCTGTAACGCGCGATTTAGTTTAAAAAAAAAAGAAAAAAAAAACGGTGCTCGTACAAGTTGGGTAAAGCGAGAAAACAAACACCCCACCCATATAGAAAGGGGGAAGTCTCTATCTAGTATCGTGAAAAACATAGAAAGTGAAGAACCAGAATGGGTATTCTCTCATGGTGGAAAGGCAGTAGCAGCAGCAACAACAAGTCCAACGACGCCAGTCTGAAAAGAAGCAGTGAAAAATCAAAAGCAGGCATGGTCTCATCTGAAGAAATACCAGGAATGAACGGTGCAGTGGAAGTCACTCGACCCTCCTCCGCTCCGAATGTTGACGTGACTGTATTTGAATTCGGTTCGGTTGCAGCTTCTTCAGACAAGGTAACACTTGCTGGGTATTGTCCTGTTTCTGATGACCTTGAGCCTTGTCGCTGGGAGATTCTTCCTGCTTCTGCTTCTGATGCTCCTCAGTTTCGTGTCGTCTTTTAATTCCTTCTTTTCTTGTTTTGTTTCAGATGACTCACTTGTTCTTAATTGTATTACCCTAATGTTTAAGCTTTATTTCTCTCTTTTTTACTCTATTATGTTTTGGGGATGTTTGTTTTTAAGACATTTTTGGGCTTATGAGCTTATGCTATTTTGCCTTATGCTTATTATCCCGAGACTTTTTACCTTCCACAAAAGGTGTCAATTGGCCGTTGGCACCACCCATTGTCCCCCACAAGGAATAGCTCCATCAACTCTTGAACCCTGGACCTTTTATGCCTTATATAAGTTTGTTATATAAGCTCATAAAATAAGCCAAGAAACTTGGGCTTATAAAACATAAGCTGAAATCAGAAGACTCGTATGGCCAAAAATAAGCTTAAACAGACATCCCTAAGTTTGTGTTTAACTTTATGGAGTTATTGAATAGCTTCAATGGAACTTGAACTCGGTGGGTTTGGTTGGTGGGGGATAGGGTCAATCTTGGTTACGTCAAGTCAAATATTTTTGTTTTAGTAATGTTTAAAGGGTTGTGTTTTTGGAGGAGATTATGTGATTATTGCGTTTGTGAATCAGATATTCAGTCAACAATAAACAACTTAATAAACGTCATTATATGTGTTCTGCCAGAAAGATAGAATTTTAGTCGTAAGGCACCTTATCTCAACACAAGAGGTATAGGGTTCAAGTGAAACTAGGTACACATTCGGGGTGGCTAAGGAGAGAGTCGGAAAATTTCACAGGGATACCTTGGTTAGGCTGGGTTAATAACTAACCCTCCCCAGGTAACCAAACACCGGTAAAACCCCATCTGCATATCTGTATCTCTGAGAGATGAATTCTATGTTTTTACATCACTTGCGGCTTTTCACAAAGAAAAAGAAGGTCTGGCATGCTTTTTGAAAATGTTGCTTTGTAAACGCATAATCTGTTGTACTACAATATCCCAAACACCCCCTAACTAGAGCTGCTTGTAAGTTATAGCAGTCATCATATATGGGAGTGGTTTAGAACAGCACACTCATAAAGACATAAGCTCATGTTTTCTTCTGATAGTATTGGGATCTATGTTTGTGTTGAATTCAAAACACAATTAACCAAATTGCTGTGATCAGAGTAGGTAATACCGCTATAGTATGTTTGAGATTCTTTGGAAAGATAATGTTTATATTTGAAGCTATTCAGTAGAGAGTGATTTTAGAGTAGTAACCCATGTGCTTTGGTTTAAAGCTCAAACACAAAGTATTGAGATGTGCAGCATTTCCAGTGGAAAAGATTTGGTAATAGGAAGATCAATTGGTATACTCTGCATATACTGTATTGTTTACAAACCTGTTGGTGTTATTCTATATTTTTATATGGTCTATCAGCATTTTAATATGTCGTGCCAGTGACAAGAATGTAGTTTAGCTATTCTCCTGATGTGGTGTGGTGCGGTGTGGTAGGTTTCTGTTCTGATCCAAAATATTTGCCTAAAATGTGGATGTGAGGTTTTTTGAGATTCTTATGCATGCAAAATATAAGGGGAGAATGAATCAGTTTTGATCTCGATTTGCTAGCTCTGGACATGGGAATAGTCTCGTTTTGCAGGGATGGGGTCAAAAACCGTCATCTGGGTGACTGGTGATCACATGGTCAAAAGTATCTTACTCCCATCTTATTTGCAATTCTATATGATCATTGCAATCAAACAGGTTTCACCTTTTATTACAAGAAAGGGTTGATGTTTAAAGTTGTATATTACATAAAGGTTGAGACCTTATGTTTGATTGATCAACGAAATAAATATGGTGGTTTGATACAAGGTATATCTGTTAGGCTATAGGCGGTTTTGTGTTTAGTGAACCAAGGACTAGCCTTGCTTGTTTCTGTCATTTTGCAGGTTGCAAAGTTTGTGTCAGGGGTGTTTTTATGGCAGGTTTTGACGCATTCAATTATAAATAAGTCGAACAGGAAATGGATTGACTAAAACATGACTAATTGTTGTCAATAATGGCCGTTCACGTGGTTAAGCAAAAGCAGACCCTGTTTGCATTATAAATGGTATGTGATGTTGGCTAACTTAAGTTTTTATATAGAAGAATAGACAATGTCACAATGTTGCCATCATATTAAAGCTGCTAAAATTACTTGCAAGTTCTGTTTGAAATTGTAACCTGGTTGTTCTCCAACGGCTAATGTTGAGTGACTTTTAATTGCAAAGTGATGATGATAATGCATGGACGCATATTTGTACCAAAAGAAGGCCGCTCGCCTGTAATAACATGACAATAACCTCTGCAACCAAGTTATCGTTTTATATAACAAGGGTAGTAATGGTAGAATATGCAACAACCACACACATTTCCACCAAACTAAAGACCAATTTAAAATAAATGAAATCCATGTAAATTTGAAATCCGAAGGGTAAAGGTTCGGCCTCAAAATATGTAACAAAATTCTGTATAGCAGAAATCCATCCTCCTAAGATAACAGATACTTGTAATTGATAGTTAACATGGGAAGATCAATTATACCAATAAGCACCCATGACTTCATCCTACAATCAATCTGATAGGAGCACATTGGTAAACAAGAAATCGGGAAGCACACTAGGTTGAACCGTTGACCTTCACAATTCTAACAATTTCACGAACTGCTGAATCCAAGAAACTGATCCACTACTTTTGAAACAGAAGACGCAAGCTCGTCTGCTGCCTCCTGTGTGTTTGCCTCTGCATAAACTCTCACGACATCCTCTGTTCCTGACGGTCTAACAAAACATCTGCCTTGTGGGTATTTTACTGCACACATTCACTTTATTGTTAGTCATGATCGAACAATTAAAAAGACCTGGGCAAAGACGACTTGCCCCAATATAGGCAGACACAAAGTGACAAAATGTGCGAGTTGTTAACGTGTCAACAATTAAAACTCGGTTCAATCGGGTTGGCTTGACCTAAAGACTTCCATCTAAAATGTTTAGGTTTTCTTTGATGAATAACTAAAGGCTGACATGCGTTTACAAATATTATATTACCTTAATCATATACTAGCTTTTTGAATAAAATGATTGAGGATGTTTAATGCTTCAGTCGTCTTTTGACCGTTCTACGGTAGGGCTGAGCATCGGCCCGGGCCTGACCGAACCGACCAAAACCGGACCGGACCAAGATGGTCCAAAACCCGGACTGACTGGACCGAAATGGTCCGGTCTGGTCTGGTCCTATTAGGCATAATCGATGGGGTTTTGGTAATACCGAACCGGACCGGACCGACCAGACCGAGGAACGAAATGATCCAAAACCCAGACTGTTCGGTTTTCCGGTCCGGTCCGAGTTAACGGTCCAAATGCTCACCCCTAGTTTTACATGACTACATGCTTCCATTTAAGCTAGAATTTTTGTATTTCCCTACTTGCCCTATCAGAGAAAAAACTAAAAAGTATAAGCCCAAATAACATCTATGTAAAATATGTAGTCACCTGTTAATGCAGTGATAGCTTCTTGAAGGCCAGTGGGCTTCTCAACAGTTGTTTCTGCATTTGTTGTTAGGACAGCAGTTCTATCTGCAACTTTCACCTGTAATTTGCATGCGATCAAGAGTGAACTAAACTAACATTTGAAAACTTCAATGAACAAGAGAATCCATGAAAATGTTTTGTTTCAGTAAACAAAGTGAGGAACCCATAAGAGTACTTGGTTACCAGATAAGATCAGAACATACCCAATTATATTAAACTATAGTGACATTTTAAGATTTATGGCTCACCATCACCTATGAGCAGAGACGGAGCCAAGAATTTACGTTAGGGGGGCTCAAAAAATTTTTTTAAGCTAGATTCAAGTCAGGTTGAACTGTGATGGACTTTTTTTTTACAAGAGGTTTAAACGTAGTGTTTTTTATAGTAGAAGAGGTATATTAAGCATAGATTAAATACTTGAAGGGTTAGAATTAAACTTTCAATATAAGTAGTACAGTACTACATTAAATTTTTAAGAATATAAAAGTACAAAAGTATAGTATCCGTCCCTGCCTATGAGGTGGTAAACTGAGTTTTACACCTAATTGGTCAAAACCAGCCATACGATTAGTACGTGGCAGATGGGTGGGTAGGGTAGGTTGGGTTGACACAAATTTCTTGATTCCAAAATATTGTTTTTCTTTTATAAATAGGAAAGTTTGGCTCGTAGAGATGAAACAAACCCAGATCAACCAATGCACGAGTCAATGGGTTGAAAATGCCACATCTAATCCCCCCATTAAGAAAAAAATGTGGGACGGAAAATCTAACCTTAAGTTGTCTGCTTGGTAGATCATGATAAAGCTCATTCCATTTATCGACTGACCATCCCATGTGTTGCAAGATTGCTTCAACCAAAAGCAACCCACTGAGAGCATCACCCACTGCTTGATTGATCAGCTTAGTGACTGCCCATAGTCTTTTAACAGCATTCTGCTTTTCTAAACCTTGAAAGAAAAAACACAATTAAAGTTTCAAAATTACCACTTGTTGCACTTAAATCTTCACAGTCAAACTTAAAATAAAGTTTTTACCTTGTTCTGTTGATTTTCTACAATCTAACCAATTCAAAAAGTGATCTGAGAATAATATGGTTCCATGACCATTTGCTTCAAAATAGATACCAATATCATATTCTTCTGCTTTTGCATGCAGATACTTCACTCCTGTTGGTGTAAAAATGACTTCTAAACCCAACTGGTTTAAGTATTTGGTTGATGCGCCATTAGCATAAGCTGTTTGTATAACACCAACGTGAGGTTGATATTCATCTTTATCATCTATGAGAATGCTTAACTGATCTTGGATAAATAAAGCAAACAGCGATAAAATCTTGTCCCCGTCTACTAGGTTAATTTTGTTGTTTCCATTCGGTATAACTGTAAAGTATACAAATCGATCAGCATCTCCATCTAAACTTACACACCTGAAACACTAGAACAAATGAAGTTATTAATCTTATTTACCATTGCCCAATACTCTAGAGGTGGCAACTTGCACTTAATAGGTTTTTTGGGTTATGGTTTTTCCTAAACAAGTTAAATAAAAAGACTATCTAAAAGAAAACTGGTCAGATGGTAACTATGGGTTCAAAGTCACCCAAAGTGTATTTCTTATGATTACAGAGTTGCAGCCTCTTTTTTTTTTTAACAAGTAGATTATAAACTATATATATATTATCAAATTAACTATTTAAAAGATGAGCAGAAAATGTTTTTTAGGTCAACCCAACCCAGTTTGACCCACTAAAGGAACCTGTCACACACCTCACCAGCTAATAGCCTGTTTTATGCAACACTGTGTTTAAAAAAGTGCGCCTGAGGCGCGACTGAGGCTGATGCACACCCCTATTCAGGGTTCTAAATAGCGCGCTATAGCGTGCCTTGTAGCGGGCTATAGCGTGAAGCGTGGCCTCCACGTTACGAAACAGACTAAGGCGGCGTCTTAAGGCGTAGCGTGCTAAAAAGCGCCATAAAGCGTGATATCGCGCGCTATAGCGCGTAACGTGGCGCTTTTTTTCGAATCTATTTGCTGATTTACAAGAATTTTGCTCGTTTACTAATTTTTGGCTATTTAGTTGACTTGGGCTTAGTAATTTTACTATGGAGATAAATCCTTGAGTAACTAATAGCCAGTTTTGTTTTCAACTAAAATTAACATATTGCTCCATTTTATAAACTCGCTATATAAATACTAATTTATTAATATTTTATGCCGCTATATATCACGCTTCGGAAAACGCCATAGCTTCGCTATAGCTTCTGTAGCTTGTAGCTTGACAATAACGCTACGCCACGCTTCACGCTATTTACAACCTTGCCCCTATTGCATCGGACACCCTGGGGCAATGCAATTACGGGATGCGTGGTGAGGCGCACGCATCGGGCACACATCAGCTAAAGCGTGCATCAGTGCTTTATTGCGCATCATGTACTTGGACATTATAAAGTGAATTTGGTCTTAGTCATATGTATTGGGCTTTTCTTTTTAAAATAGGGTCAATTTGACCAATTATAATAAAAAAAAATCACATAAATGATAACACTTCTGATGATTTTGGTAATATTTATGTATTCTATCGAACGGTATCGTGAACTATGAAAATCCATGGTATATTTTGATCGTAAATTTGGTATTACTGTGTTTTGTGCATTGTATATACTTTATAAGTATTTCTTTATAAGATTGTCGCCTCGGGTACGTGATGCACGCGCTTTCACCTCGGCCCCTCGCGCCTCAGCTTTTTGACCCTTGGCGCCTCGGCGCGCTTCGCGCTTTTTAAAACCCAGATGCAACAAGACGTTGATATAATTTCTAGTGTTAAAATAAGGATAATGGCTCACCGTACGCCAACCTCTGGAGGACCGAACCCCTGTGGAACAACCTTCTCTTTCTGTACAAAATCAGCACCAACTCCTTCATTTAGTACACCTTCTTTACCTGAATTGCGAATTTCTACGTCCAACCAATTTAACTTTTCTTTCAGAACTTGAAGTTTCTCACCACCCACTCCATTGGAGCAATCAACAATCAATTTGCCAATTGGATGATTATCTCCACCCTTATTTGGTATCAGATCTATCAAGCATCTAATGTGATATAATTAGGGCACTTTTGGTAGGCTAGAATTTAATAATAATGAACGGAATGGACACTGTAATGAAGCTCGGAGGTTTTTAAACAGTAACCAACCTGAAAGAAGTGGAAAGCTGATCAAAATAATCAAGCTCAGAGGCTTTCAGGTGCTTGTTTCTGGCACGAACCATCCAATGCAATTGTGGAGTTGTTACAACACCCATATCAATCGGAACAGCTCCAATTATTGAACAGATTCCCTGGTTCCAAAATCAATTGGCAAAATAAGTTATACTAAGTAATCAGGTTTACCACTATCATCAGTCGGCATATAAAAGATCTACATGCCCATGGCAAAATGTTAAGGGTTTATGCAAATTTAGAAGAGAGAAAAAAAAAACTATATGGGGCCCTAAGAGGTGAAATGGTTTACGCTAGTAAACATTACAGTAAAGAGACTTACTTGTTTTGCAGCCTCAACTAGTGATTCGCCACTAGGCCTGGTGTCTCTTCCCAATAACACCAGTGCCTGTTTTGCGCCATCAAGTGGTATATTTTCCTTGTTTGCAAAGTCAGCAATTAACTGTTCCATAATACAAGAGAATTAATTAAAGTTAACGTAATTCATAAGTGTTCCGTTGACAACCTAATTAGACTGTGCCTAAAATAGGGAAAAAGCAAAAAAAGAAACCTGGAGAAAAGTTTGGGCATCTTGGGCATTAGCAATGTGATCAGCAAAAGGCTCCCAGTGTTGGGACAACATGCCACCAGTAGGATCAGCAATCTTAACACCATTATCATCAACCTTATTATGAGAAGCGGTGATCATCAACCCAATAGCATCTCCTCCGTTGCATTTCAATGATCTTAAAGCAGCGAGTATTCCCATTCTAAAGACAGTTGATTGTAAGATGGATGCATCAGCTCTAAATCCAGCAGTCCCATAAGATACCCTAATACCTTTTGGAGGGGGGAAATTGGAAACAGATTGGACAAGGATTGATTGTTGTTGTTCATTCGTCATCATTATCAGACACAGATACTTTTTCACTGTGTTTCTTGCTTTCTTTCAGATGCAAAGTGTTGACGAGTTTCACGTTAGTATATTATATGGAGTCAAATACATTTAATTTAATTTTTTTTATCAAAAATACTTTTAATTTTAAAATCAACTAAAAGAGACAACATGTTTAGTTACTTTTATGAAATTTCTATTTCCTAATTTTATATAAAATTAAAATTAAAATAAATCATCTCAGCAAAAAATACCAGACTAGAGCCCTTCGCCAATCCCACTTGGCACCTCCTCACCTTTTGCCACTACATCATACCAACTCCCCATTTACTCGCCAAAGGCTTTTTCGCCATTTAACTGAGCCGGTAAACGAGAAAGGAAAAATCATAACGTCTCTTTTATTTATTTTGTTACCGTTGTATAACGGTTTTTTTTTAAATTATTTTTTCCCCCACTTTTTAATATAAATACTACTAACCCACATTTTTACACACAATTTACTAAAATCATCTCTTCATAGTCTAAAAAAAATGTCTCAAAGTCCTAATGAAGGGTTTTATACCAATCTCCTTAACACCCAACCGCCACAATTTTCACCTTCATCTAATCCGTCTACTCCGTCGTCCCAAACCTCCGTCGGATCCTCGCAGCAATATCCGACTAACTTATCTCAATTTTCACCGACCAAATTACCAATTTGGTTATCAAAATTACCAACCGCAACTCGGATTTCAAAATTTTCAAAATCCGAGAAACAACGCACCATAATTTTTTCCATCACAACAGTCACGCCAAAACTACTTTCCATCATAACCTTTTCCTCCGCAACAACAACCATATGCTACACAATCATAAGGTCAATTCAAAGTACCAAATACATATCGAGAAGAAGTACGCAAAAGCAAACGTCCCTCGAAACAATCCAAATCGAAAAAGAAAGCCCCGATTAATTTGGATGAAGATGATGATGAGGTCGCACCACGTGTTTTGACCTGTTGGTCAACCGCTGAAGAAAAGTTACTTACGGAGACTTGGATCGAGGTTCGCAAAAAGTTGAAATCGGAAATGACCAATCCGAGGATGCGTTTTGGACCCAAATTATGGAAGTTTTTAACCGTACTACAACTGGGGATCCACGGACGAAGAATATGGCTATCGGAAAATGGACACAAATTAACGGGGAATGCCAAAAATTCAATGGTGTCTACAAGCGTTTGCAACGTAAGAGCGGTGAAAATGAGCATGATCACATCGAGAATGCAAAGAAGACGTTCGCTCAACGTAGTGAAGGTAAAAATTTTAATTACGTCCACTGTTGGAATGTTATGAAAAATTATCCAAAACAGAATGCAGCCAAACCGATTGACATAGACACTCTTGAAGAACTATTCGAACCAGATCCACGACATCGTCCTGCCGGAAAGCCACGTCCATCAAAGAAAACAAAATTTGAAACTTCTACGAGCACCAGTGGAAGTAATGCAGGGTCTGTGACGTCCGACCGTTTTGAAGGACATCATAAAAAAAATGTCAAGCTGCGAAAGAGGTTTACTGGGCGAAGAAAGACAGAGAAGTGACGATGAGGAAGAGTCGAGAGTTGGAGTTCCTCCTATTGGATCCCGAAAACGCAGGACTAGAAAAAGTCACGTTCATCTGAGCGAAGCAACAAGACATCATGAAGCGGTACCCAAATGCTTTCAACGGTTAAACCAAATAAATGTTATTTCGGTTTCGTAAATTTTTTCGTAACTTTTATTTAGTTTATGTATGATGTGGTAAAAATACGCTTTTAGGTAAAAGACGTATAATGGAAAAGTATTAAATCTCACGTTTTAGGAAAAATGCAAAATCGAATAAATGCGAGTTCATTCTCGAAGGAGGTGTATGTGTTATGCGAATAATATAAATCAAGTTTGGATTAGTGATCGTTTTTTGTTAAGAAAGATTTAAAATTAAAGACGGATTACGCTAAAAATTACACTACGACGGTTAAAACGCGAAATCGTAAAACTCGACGAAAAACCAAACTCAACTAAAAATTACCAAAATTTTTATCTAAGTTAAATAAATATAATTAACACAAAAATGAAAACCAAAATTTGCAAAACTTATTTAATTAATTTATATTAATTTTAAAAGTTTAATAAAAAACTCAAAAATAAATAAAATAAATAAAAAGTGAAAATACAAATTTTAAGTTATATAAACCTAATTTATATTAAATAAAGTCTATAAATAAATTTTCTATAATTTCAATATACTTTTAAATATTTTTAAACTAATTTCTAAATTTTAAAATTAAAATAATGATAAAAAATTAATTAAGAAAGTGTAAAATATAAAAACTAAACAGAAAAGTCTTAACACTATACTAGGCTAAGGAAAAAATGAAAATGTAAAGGTAAAGCCAATAAGCCAGAAATGACTTATAAGGCTACGACTTTATTACTTAAGCTAGGAAAGCAAAACGTGATAAATAAAACTAGTGGGGAAACCTTAACAATAACAAAGCATTGGCACAATGGTAACCCTTTGAGCCCTCCTACGAGAGGTCAGAGGGTCGAGCCATGCCAGTGACTTTCTGTAAAAAATATATTTTTTTCTTTTTACTTTTTTAACAATTGTTCAACAGTAACTAGATGAACCCAAAACACTATCAAAGACCAAAATAAGCACGAATTAGGTCCACTTTAAGCTCAAAAGATGCACACACCGTGGAAGCCATAATTCATGGATTGATTAAGCTTACTAGGATAACCAACGTTCATATGTAACAAACATAGCGGAATTAGAACATTGATTATTAACAAGGTGTTTCTCTTCCAACGTTTACTTGTATTAAACTTCAAACAATTACAAGTAATAAACTCTAGACGTGTTTACAAGATCACACACGTCTAGAACACACGACACACGCTTTATGACTACATTGTGAATAATAGGATAATAATTCACATAGGGTGTATGTGTTTATATACTACACATACCCCTTTCTACAAGAAATCTAATTACACTAGAAGTCCCTCCATCTTTTGCTAATAAGTCCTCCTTGTTGTATGAAAAGGCTCCATATTCTTGTAAATCTTTCTTTTTGCATATAAGTCCTTTTTGTCTCATTATTCTTGTTTTGTCTCATCAAATAAATTCCCAACAATCTTCCCCTATTTGATGATGACAAAAACAATCTTCAAATCTTGATCTTTCACGAATGAAAGAAACTTCCCCTTAAAGTAAGATTGTTGTCCCATAAATTTAGATGAAAGAACACGAATTATAGAAAGAAAATAGATGAAAGATAGATGAATTCTAGAGAGAGAAAGTAGAGAGAGAAAAGAGAGAGAATGGTGGAACTTGGTGAATATTAGATTAAGAGAGAAGAATAAAATAAACAACCAATCCTCCTAACATGATAGGAGGGGAGTATATATAGTCCACCCACATGCGGGCTCTAATGGGCTATATATGTATTGGGTCGGGCTTTCCTTTAGGCTTTAGTTACTTATGAATGAACTTTAGCTTAAAGTTAAGCCCGTAAAACACGACTAACCTACTACCTATTACAACGTTCTAAAATATGATACATAATAAACATATGACCGATCATTCTTGTTTGACTCAATATTTTGAGCTAACAATCTCCCCCAATGAGAGGTAATAAACCTTGGTCATTTAGGAAATTTGTAGAGATTACTAATCTCGCCATAAATGAGTCTTGAACGTGTAATAGTAGTCTTGTTCCTTCATGCTGTGATCTTTGAGCCTTTGTCGTTGTCTTTCGACTTTGTCTTTAAGTTTGAGATCTTCAAATCATCCTTGACTTGTCTTTGCCATCTTGCGATCTTGTGTCTTCATCCACATGCTCACACTATTAATTGTTGAATATGTCTTTAGGCATGAGTATGTGGTTTTGAATCTTTGACTTTGCTGAGTACACCGTAACACCACCTTTTTGAGACAAAACATAGACACGAACTGAATGGCTTTGACATTCGTCCTAAATCGGTAGCGTTTTACCTCCGATCGGTGAAGACCGTTACACGATATTAAATATCGTACCTGTAATTAGGTAGATTCAGTTAAGAACCTCCTTGACAGGGTTTCGCGGTTGTACTAGCCGTTCTCTTTACTCGACCGTCTCAAAGCAAGACTGCGAACATAAAGAGTGAATCAATTGGATAAATATCCGCTTGATTAAAGTCGTCAATTCAAATTCCTGGAACAAGTTTGATTCATAAAGAATCTTACCATTGTTGCTTTCCAGTTGACACAAGATTGATCCATAAAGAATCTCGCAAGTCACCTACCGTAGCGCGGTTTGATGTTGACGCTAGAAGGATTTCCATTCGTCACTGTGAATATCAATGAATATCACTCTGAATGTTCTGGCAAGACCATATAGATATTGCGTAGAAACCTGAAACGAGTTTGAATCAATTCAGAATCAAACCACCATTGCTTTTCAGTTTTACATATGTTTAATTCATAAAGAATCTTACACATGACCTACCGCAGTGCTGTTTGATGTTAACACTGGAAGGATTTCCACTCATCATTGTGAATACTAAGTAGTATCATTCTGAGTGTTCTAGCAATATCGTCAGGATATAGCGTAGGACTCTCTTGATCGTAATCCGTGTGTCCTAACGAGATTTGATTGATCTCTTGGCTCTAGACTCGATTAGTGCACTTTTAGTGGTCGGAGGCTGGAGCAGATGCCACCTATTCAATATCAACTAACTCGGAGTGAGAAAGTCAATAGAAGTCATGTTGTTCTCTGTGACAATAAAACAAACTTCTTTTGAGAGAAGCCTGAGTAGCTAGGTAAGGGATTGTGCATTACATCACTGGTTCCATGATGTGTATCTTCATGATGTGTTGACCCGGTTTCTACCTAAGTTGTATGCAGGGCTTCTTTGTTTTCACCCTTTATCCTTACATTTCTTTTTCATTCTTCAACCCCTTCAATGCTTACCAAGACATCATTTACTAGCACCTTGTTGTGATTGTTCCAGTGCTAGCTTCAGTACTTAGTCGGCATTCAGCTACGTTCACATTCTACTCCATCTTTCCTAAGGACTTCTAATAATCTATTGGATTGTACCTGGGAAGATCCCTCCGGTTCTGGTTGGATCATAGGATTTAAACCTAACCACCCTTTTGACACCAATAACGTCGTGGATTAAAGATGTGGGTTTTTGATCGTAACCATGAGTGCTTGAGTCTTTAGATCACATTTTAATCACATTTTCTCCCCTATCTCTAATATATAAAATCGTTTGATATTAGAGATACCAAATTTGATTGAAATATATTTTGAAAAATAGTCTTGAAAACTTTTGGGAGAAAAATGTGTCAAACTTAGCATGAATTATTGGAACATTTTATGTAGTGTCGAGCACACAATTTTTGAAAGATTTTGAATAATCATTGAAAAACTCTTGAAAAAATTGTACTCGCACACTACATGTTCATGAACACATAAAATATTGTCATTGAAGAATGTACTCACGAACATCAAAGCTTTTTATGTGAATGATACCAAATGATATGTGCACACAATGTGTTGGATACATAAAAAATTGTCGTGACTTAATATATCCAACAACATTAAAACTTTGATTTTGGAAATCTCCCCCTCAAAAATTGATCCAATTGAATTGTCATTATGAGGATGTGATCCACATTTCGCTTTTTGAGGATAGGAGTTGTTGAACACACAATTTTTGAAAGATTTTGAATATCATTGAAAAATTCTAGAAAAAATTGTGTTCAACGCTTTTTGAAAATCCATTCGTTTTGGCGAATTAGTTTTCGAAAGCATAAACTTGAGTTCATAGACTTGGAATGTCTTGACGAATCCACTCAAGTGTAAGAAGATTTTTCTTCTTTTGTTGAGGGTAAGAGCACTAAATCGTATACTCCCCCGTGAATATAGATCCGGGTTGTAATCTGAAAGTAATCACAAGCCATTGTGTTGAGCTCAAAACATAGAATGTTTTGTGACAAGCTCAACCCGAGATAGATTGCTCTACCCGTTGTTGGAAAACAAATTTCCAAAAGAGACATTTTTCTTTATTAGAAGAGGAAATGACATGTTTTGAAAAATATTTACAACTTTCATTCGAGCTTTATGTACACACCCGTGTCATTATTGAGCGACATTTCTAGGCACGTCCATATTATCGATACTGAAAGACATGTCGAGAAGAATATTTTTGGTATTTTGAAAGATTTTTCCATTTTTTATTTTGTTTTTCTATGTTTTATATTTTTGTATTTTTCTTTTCCATAGATATATACAAGTAGATGTTTGAAATATGAATCAAGCAGGTACCTTTGCCAGAATCTCCACGTTTGTTGGAGTCAAACATCTCATACCAATTTGCCTAACGAGGTACTCAAACCTATCTTTCGATAGAGCTTTCGTGAACAAGTCGGCTAACTGATAATCCGTTCCAACAAAGTATAATTCAACGATTCCGCGTTCAACTTGTTCCTTTATGAAGTGATATCTGACATCAACGTGCTTCGTGCGGGAATGCTGTACCGAACTGCAGGAGATGGCTATGGCCGACTTTGGGTCACAGTACATATGTACTTTATCAAAGTGGAAACCATAATCTGTGAGTTGTGTTCTCATCCAAATAACTTGAGCACAACACGCAGATAGAGACACATACTCCGCTTCGGCTGATGACAGTGACGTGCAATCCTGCTTCTTGGAAGACCATCCCACGAGCTTATCTTGTCCTAGAAATTGTGCACTACCAGAAGTACTTTTTCGTGTATCAAGACATCCTGCATGATCAGAATCTGAATAGGCCGTTAGAAAGAAACCGGTTTCCCTCGGATACCAGAGTCCCATGTGAATGGTATTCTTAAGGTACCGAAAGATCCGTTTAACCTCCTTGAGGTGCTTTTCAGTGGGTCGGGCTTGATATCATGTACAATTGCATGTAGCATGATGGATATCAGGTCCACTTGCTGTCAAGTACATGAGGGACCCGATCATGGAACGATATCTCGTTTGATCTATGGGTAATCCCTCCAAGTCAGCATCTAGGGATGTTGTGGATAATTATTAAACCCAAAAATTTGGCTTTTATTTTATATCAAATATAACCTAAATTTTAGATAATAAACATTTGATATTAAAACCTTATGTTATAAGTATTTATATATTATTAATTTTTCACATAAAATTATATGGATCTTAAATGAATCACTAACATATGCATTATAGGTTATATAATGAGTTAAATTACCAACATAAAGAACAAAAAAAGGAAACTTTTACGCTTTTATGTGGTCAACCAAAATCAGTAAAAGTTGTTTAAGCTAAACCGAGATTTGAGTTAATTGGCTGAATTATTTTTCTAAAACCTTTGACCATTCGTAAATAAGACTCACAAGCGCTCTTTTATATCTTCTACAATTATAACTCCGTTTATTACGGCAAGATTAGTGATGGAAGTTACGTTTCTTTTACTTAAAATAGCAAATATGTTCCTTACTTAATATAATGTACACGTTTCTTTTACAAAGCACCTATAGCCACATTCACTGTTCTATAACCTCACCAAATCATCTAACAAAACTCCAAACGTATGTGTGTTTTCTTAAGTAAAAGTGAGCGTGAGTACAAGCTATAAGTTTGAGTTCGAAACTCGAGTGTCGTATGCGCTTGGACTCATTTTTCTGTTCTTACACGGGTTACAGCTTGATTTCATGATTGGTTCCTTAGCTGTTGGGGTAGGTGCGGGTTCGGTTCATCTCGTATGGTTTTGATGCGTTATCGTCACGCTTTACGGTATATATGAACGATCATTGCGGTCGAATACGATGCGAACGAGTTTGGACAGGAGGTCTTGCTTCCGCTAGTAGAATCGGTCTACTATTCGTAATCAAGTTTGAAATCATGGTCGAGTTTGATTCGTTGTGACTACTCGCATTCATTTCATCCTTACAATTAAACAAGAGGCTGATCATCAAAATATGAGTTCATTTCCGGTACGGTGCACATTGGATTGTTCGTCATTAGAGTTCTTGCTGGAGCTGATTTAATAGTCACGTGGTCACTGGGTTGATTCGATCGATTTGCGTTGGTTCGATCAATTAGCGTTCGGGTAATATCGATCATGTCATGGTTACGGTTCTTGTTCGTTCGCTGATAATTAGAGCTCGTTATGTCAAGGTTTTAGGCGCATCGGTTCGTATAGTGCGAGTGTGAGGTTCAGTCTCATCTCGTTGAACTCTGTTCGTGTTTTGATATCGGTTTCGCTTCTATATCAACTCATCATCGTCCAACTTAGAGGTATATATCGTAATCTCTAAATTCATGAATTGTTCTTCTAATATAATCACGAGTGACCATTTTACATTGACGTTTAATATGTATCATGCAAATGCAAGTTATCAAAGACTTTTTTTTAAACGCATGCATTATAAGGATGATTTCATCTCAACTCACTGTGATGGTTTTTCACAACTGATGGCTCAAACTGTAGTAATAGCTATATCAGACTAGTTTTAACTTATAATAATTTTGACTATATTAATAAAATCAAGTCAGATCATGCAAACTATAACATGCATACGACGGTACATTTAGACGTTATAGTCAAATAATAATATGGGTATATTTTTGTAGATTAAGAATTCACCGTTGAGTTTTAAGCGTGTGCGGAATTGTTTAAGGTACGGATATTCTTATTTCTCTCCTATTATTTGCATAGTACGGATTTTCCGTCCTTTCAGTAAGAACTTTCTTTCCTCTGCATGATTAGGATTCCCCGTCTGCAGCAAAATGTTTTCCCTAGTATGTGTTTAAGCTTATCAGTAATCATGATTAATAATTAAATAAATTGCCTGAGCATTATATACAAGCATGACCAGTTTATGTACTAGTTACGGAGATACCATAACCATGGCACTAGAGGCACCGGTGTCGTGACTCACATGCAGGAGAGTGATATCCTGCATCGTCCCACTCATGTTTAGTTTGGCCATTTTATCAGTATGTTTAGTGGGGCGTATGGATGCATCCTAGGTTTATCAGTTTACAGTTATCAGGGTGAATGTGATGTGTGCTCTACATCCTTCACATTGGAGTTGATCCCTCCACCCAGCACAGTATTTAAAGGTCACCCCTCTACAGTTATTTAGAGGTCACCCCTCTACAGCATGACGAGGTCACCCCTCTAGTTATTCATGCACGGTTGTTACAACACATGACCTATATAAGCTCTGGCAATTAAAATACATTAAATGCATGTTTTCAGATTTAACAGATAATAGTTCAGCTTTATTATTTATAAATCAGACTTTACAGATTATACACAGATTTCCGCTGCAACTTTACTTATCAGTCTTACAGCTCCAGTATTTTATCATCTGTTTCATTTCAGTAATTCCTTATCATGATTTATATCCGTTCACTGAGCGTTATGCTCAGCCGTAGTTCCTTTCATGTTCTAACGGCAGGTAAACCAGGACGCTCTTAGGATTCCGAGAGCATGTGCATTTTGATGGAAGCTATTCAGACTTCTTACCTTATGCACTTCGTACATTATTCTGCTTATTTGGACATTGTTTAGTCCTATCCTTCAGTATTTTTTTTTTATGTTTTGAGCTTATGTTTGGATTACCGATGTTTGATTCTGGTATTTCCGTTATGGTCAGTTAATGTTCTAGGACATTTACCTTACGCTTTGATAACACGCCATAAATACACGTAACGGTCTACTTATCCAAGTGGGGTGTTACAATTATGGTATCAGAGCGCAAGGTTCGACCTGTAGGCTCTAAAACTTGACCTGTGACTAGTGGGTAGTCACCAGGAACTTCCCAGATTTTGGCGTTGTCATCTTTCATGTTTCTCATGCATTTATCAGTTAGTTTTTTTCATTTATCAATCAGTTTTCTTAAAGTTTTTTACTAAGTAAAAGGTTGGTACAGGACTGGCCATATTTAGTCGCATGTTCTTTTCATTCGAATTTTGTTTTGGTGAACCGACCCATAGGCGTTCACCCTTGCCCGTTCAGATTTTGTATTGGTAAACCGACCCATAGGAGTTTACCCTTACTCGTGTCAGATTCATGTTTTCAGTCAAATATTACTTAGTGAACCAGCCATAATCATTCCCCATTTCTCAGGTCAAATTTCATGCTTTTCAGTCGAATGTTGTTTTGTGAACCGGTCCATAGTTGTTCACATTTTTCATATTAATACTCGGATTTTACCCCAAGTATAAAATCTTTATCGTCCGAATATTTTCGAATTGATTATCGATCTAAAGTGCGACTCAATTGTCTTTTGGTGAACAAGAGAACGGTTTGGTCGATTATCTGTTTTAAACTAATAGCAAATAAGTAAGTGTCGTTGAGTAAAGTAGAAGTTTAAAGATTAATACTAAAATGACAAGTTAAAATTAAATGCTTGAAAACTTAAAGACTAGATTAGGAAAAATACTTAAACACTTAATAAAACTAACACTTGGAAACTTTGTAAAAAAAAGAAATTCAAACCATCAGAAAACAAAACTTAAACATGATCGGAATGTTAGATCGGAAAGTGCAATCGGAATATATGGAAAACAAACTAATTAGAATGTTGGAAATGGACCAAATCGGAATATCACTACTACTCTCGTCGGAATAATGACTGCAATCGGAATGTATCATAAAAGATCCCGATCGGAATGTTTACAAGCAAACTAATCGGAATGTTGAGATGAGTCAAATCGGAATAATAGGCAAAACTTCTGATCGGAATATTGAACAAAGCCACAATCGGAATATGTTAAACCCTTTTCCGATTTTGTAATCGGAAAGAGGGTGAGGCTGTTGGTCGGAATATCACGATCGGAAAGGGGTTTGTACCCTTTTCGATTTAAATGGAATTCGAAATAAGCTAGGTAATAAGCTATATTGATGAGCTTATCCCCAAAACTAGAACGAATCAATAACGAAATGGATCAAATAAGCACTATAACAACTTTTTCTAACTCAAAATAAGCAAACTTTTAAATCAAACAATAAAAATATGAACTTTTAAAGAAAACTTTTAAAAAGTAAATAAGCTAAACATTTAAATAAGCCAATAAGCACAAGAATCTTAAAGCTTAATCAAATGAAAGCTTATGTAGGAACAAAAAGATTAACTTTTTAAGCACAAAACCATTAAGATCAACACGGATTTAATGTGATTTGCACCAAAATCAATCTAAAAATCAAAGAAAGGTAGAATGAGATTAAGGATTAAAAGCTTAACTAGAACTTGATTAATGAAATAAGCAATACACAAATGTTTAATCTTGAAAGATTAAGAGAAAAGATGAAACTTAGTGAGAGAAAGTTGAGAACTTTCTCTCTCTAAAACTAGAAAGAAAAGTGAAAAAATGAAAAACTAAAAATTAAAGACTAACTCCCCTCCTAATGTGTATTAGGAGGGTATTTATAGGGAAAACGGAAGGAGTGCATGTGTTGCATCTTCTTTCTTTCTTTACGTCTTCTCGAATCGATTTAATTCTTTGTCTTTTCTCGACGTCGTCTCGGGATTTGAACTTGTCTTGTTAATTTTCTTCTTTAATTAGACTTGAGTTCTTCGACTTCATTAAACTTCCGTCTTTAGACTTGTTCTTCGATAAATCTTCAGAATAGGCCTTCGACTTCCGTTCTTTTTGCACTCTTGATCTTTTGACTTCGTCTTTTCCCGTTTTCTTCGATAAAAGCCCGTGAAAGCCCGTGTTTTCTTCCTTTTTCATCTTTTGGTCCTAAAACACAACAAAAACACAAACCACACATAATTCCGACTTTTACGACATAAATTACACGTTTTGGTCTTGTTATTATTGGAAATAAGTGGAAAAAGGATAAGTGTTTTCACACTTATTAAATCCCCTACACTTGACCATTGCAATGCCCTCATGCAATGCATTAATTTTAAAGCACGGTTTACATTTTCCATAATAAATAATCCACCTTGGCCTTTATTAAATACTAAACATAAAAAGATAGAAACAAATAAAGAAATTAAAGTCTTACATTGGGTTTGGCTGCCATGAACGTTTATCATCCTCAAGTTTCACGTTCCCCATACCAAGCTTAAAAACGAGATCATTGTTATTGTAAGTTAGCAAACTAACACGAATTCATGTGGGCCAATTATTCGCTTAGACTCCCTTATTCCTAGGTGTATCTCTTATATTTTATTTTTGTCTTGAATGATCACGAGGATGCATTGTTTGACTTATTTCGATAGTTATTTAGGCCGAAAATAAAGTGAACGATTTAATCAATAGTTAGCTAAAGGACAAAATCTTTTAAAACTGCTTCTCGGGACCTCATAAAGTTCATATCTTGGCATAACTCGCTTCACGATTTGAGACCTTTCTCGGATCGATATTTGGCAGCGACTTCATACTTCGAATCTTGAGAGACGTTCATGAAATAATGGTCTTATCTTCATAATAGGAATTTCTTCACTTGAAGTTTTGAGAGATTCTTCATAAATGGACCACGACTTCTTCATTTTTCTCCAATCTTTATTTTGGACTTTGATATACAACGATCCGCCTCCTTTTAGGACTTGGATCTATTTATCCTCATACCTTGTTAGGGCCTTTTTGGATAGACTTCTCCATGATCTTTAGGGGAGTATTTGCTTTTCGTCGTGTGTCTCGATCCTTCATATTGATTTTCGATAAATGATTCTTCACATCACTTTTGGATCTTTAGCAACAAAATGTAGCCCTCATGCCTTGTTAGGGCCTTTTTGGACTCGCCAATCTTCGCATCCCGCTTCAATAAGTTATGCCTTGGCTATGAACTCTAATCCGTACCGAGCAACTTTTAAACGATCTTGGGCTAGAAGCTAAGTAACCTTTTAAATCGTACAACCTTATTTATTGCAGATAAATTTATTAACAAGCGAAGGGAGAATAGGCTTATAATTAACTCACATAAATTCATGAAAGAATACCAAACTTATAATTGACTCTATCATCTCTCGTTCTCCACAGTTTAAAATCTCAAGGAATGAGACTTGTGGATGCTTAGCCTATTAAATCAAAGTTTTGGGTTTTAGAGTCATCTATAGGATCTTGCAAATTCTTGGACTTTTTCAAGTTTAGAAATCGCTTTTTAAAGTTGCCTTGATAAATGACTCTCTAGGATTAATTATAGGAACTTGCGAAAAGTTCTTGTTCTTAACCCGTGAGAGTTAAGACTTTCGCGTTTTATAGCTCCCTATATAAAAGCCTAGCAAAACTTGACTTAAACACGTTAAGGATACTAGCTAGAGTAAACTTAGGTAAGTAAACTCGGGTTGAGTCAAAATGTTCACGACTAAGAAAAATTTAAAACCACTTTATTGAAAATTTATTCTAGTAAGGGAAGAAAATAAACATAATAAAGGAAAATAAAACTATACAATTAGGCAAAAATAGATTAAAAATTTTGAAAAATGTTGAAAAATCAAATTTTCCGGTTAAAATGAGGGCAAATGCAAAGAAAAGACCACTTACTTCGATAGAAGTCCCCCTACACTTGAGATAAACATTGTCCTCAATGTTTGAGCATGTGGGAGTAAACTCCCCTACACTTATGACATTGTGCACTTTGTTTAAATCTTGCTAAGGAAAGGACAACTATGGTGAATTCAATGTGAACATATAAAATATGAAATATTGAATCACAAGAGTTTAGGATAGAACCGGGAAGATGGGGACACGGTATCATGATTCGTCAAAAGTCATCAAGATGCTCTTTGAAGCTTGAATCCCTGCACAAGATAAGAAACAAGACAACAAGCACATGCGGGGCTCCCCTACACTTATTATGAAAGCAGGAAAGGATAGATCACAGGTTGCCTCCCGAGAAGCGCTTGTTTTTGTTCACCGAGTCACGAGCCTGACTCGACCCAAATTTAGTTCATGGGAAACGTGGTGAGGGATGGAAGCATCTCATGAGAGATGTCCTCGCCAAAGTACAGCTTCAAACGCTGGCCATTCACCTTGAAATTGGGCCTATTTGGCTGAGAAAGCTCAATGGTCCCATACGGAAAGACTTTGGCGACGGTGAATGGACCAGACCAGCGGCTCTTCAACTTGCCAGAAAAGATCTTCAACCGAGAGTTAAAAAGTAAGACTTGATCACCAACGTGGAACTCTCGGTTCTTGATTTTAGCATCATGGATAATATTGGTCTTCTCTTTATAGATCAGTGAGTTCTCGTAAGCTTCATTCCTCAGTTCGTTGAGCTCGTTGAGTTGAATCTTGCGATGATCACCGGCTTTGTTGATGTCGAAGTTAGCCCACTTCAAGGCCCAGTGCGCCTTATGTTCCAGCTCGATGGGGAGGTGGCATGCTTTCCCGTACACAAGACGATAAGGTGTACAACCAATCGGGGTCTTATAAGCAGTACGGAAAGCCCACAGAGCATCATCTAACTTATCGGCCCACGCGGCACGATGCTCTCCCACAGTACGCTCCAAAATTCACTTCAATCCACGGTTGGAAATCTTGGCTTGACCATTGGTTTGGGGATGATAAGCGGTGGAAAGACGATGATTAACACCATACTTAGCCATGACTCTTGCAAATTGGTCATTGCAAAAATGAGTCCCGCGGTCACTGATAATAGCACGAGGAACGCCGAATCGAGCGAAAAGCTGCTTCAAAAAGTTCACAACCACCCTCGCATCGTTCGTTGGGAGAGCCTTAGCTTCAACCCATTTAGAAATGTAGTCAACGGCTACGAGGATGTACTTGTTCCCTTTGGATGATGGAAATGTCCCCATAAAGTCGATGCCCCATACGTCAAAGATTTCACATTCCTGTATGAAGTTTTGAGGCATCTCATCTTTATGTGTGATCTTGCCTTGGCGTTGGCAAGCATCACAATGCTTAACCATTTCGTGAGCGTCACGATAAATGGTGGGCCAATAGAATCCAGAGTCAAACACTTTCTTAGCGGTGTAGTTGGGACCAAAGTGACCACCGGTGGGTCATTTGTGGCAAGCCTGGAGAATGTCAAAAGCTGCCGGTCCATCAACACATCGACGAATGATCAGATCAGCACATTGTTTGAATAGAAAAGGGTCATCTTAAAAGTAAGTCTTAACATCATTCAAGAACTTCTTCTTTTGTTGGGATGTTAACCCTTTGATGAGAACACCACCCGCTAAGTAGTTTGCAATGTCGGCAAACCACGGGGTGTCATCAAGATTGAGATTTATAGACATTAAGGTCTCAAGGGGGAAAGAGTCATTGATCTCTTTGTTCGGATGATCCCCTTGATATGGATCCTCAAGTCGACTCAGATGATCCGCGGCCAGGTTTTCGGCACCCTTCTTGTCACGAATTTCAATGTTAAATTCTTAAAGGAGTAAAACCCAGCGAAGAAGTCTTGGCTTAGAGTCGTGCTTAGTCATCAAGTACTTCAACGCGGAATGGTCCGTATATACGATGGTGGTGGATAAAACAAGATAGGGGCGGAATTTTTCAAAGGCATAGACAACAGCTAAAAGCTCTTTTTCGGTTGTCGTATAATGCAATTGAGCCCCCGTCATTGTTTTGCTAGCATAGTGGATTGGTTGGAAGTGTTTATTCACTCTTTGACCCAAAACCGCACCAATAGCAAAGTCGCTAGCATCGCACATCAATTCAAAAGGCAACTCCCAATTAGGGGTAACCAAGACCGGCGCCTTAGTAAGCTTATCCTTAAGAATATTGAAGGCTTCGATACACTCTTTAGAAAAGATAAAAGGGGTATCTTTTTCCAAGAGGTGGGTCATCGGGCGAGCGATTTTTAAAAAATCCTGAATGAATCGACGATAGAAGCCCGCATGACCCAGAAGACTTCTCACACCCTTCACGGTTGAAGGTGGAGGTAATTTGGCTATGACATCTACTTTAGCACGGTCGACTTCAAGACCGGCTTTAGATATTTTGTGTCCTAGCACAATGCCTTCTTTTACCATAAAATGGCATTTTTCCCAATTCAGAACAAGGCGAGTGTCTTCGCACAGCTTAAGCATACATTCCAAATTGGCAAGGCAAGAAGAGAAGGAATCCCCAAAGACCGAGAAATCATCCATGAAGACTTCCATGGTTTGCTCAACCATGTCATGGAAGATAGCCAACATGCACCTTTGGAAAGTCCCGGGGGCATTGCATAAGCCAAAAGGCATTCTTTTGTAAGCAAATGTGCCATAGGGACAAGTGAATGTTGTCTTCTCTTGATCTTAGGGATCGATGGGTATTTGGAAATAACCCGAGTAACCATCAAGAAAGCAGTAATATTCATTACCCGCTAAACGTTCAAGCATTTGGTCCATAAAAGGAAGAGGGAAATGATCCTTTCTCGTGGCATCATTGAGTTTGCGGTAGTCTATACAAACTCTCCACCCAGTAACGAGACGGGTAGGAATCAACTCGGTGTTCTGATTGGGCACAACGGTGATGCCACCTTTCTTAGGCACACAATGGACTGGACTAACCCATGGTGAATCCGAAATAGGGTAAATCATACCCGTCAAGAAGTTTGATAACCTCTTTTTTGATGACTTCATGGATTTTAGGATTCACCCTTCGTTGGCTTTGAATTGTGGGCTTAAAGTCGTCCTCCATGAGAATTTTATGTGTGCAAAAGTGAGGATCAATTCCGCGAATGTCGGAGATTTTCCAAGCGATAGCTCTTTTATGCTTCTTCAACACGGCGATAAGTCGGGCTTTTTCTTCTTCTTTCAGGTCCTTCGCGATGATGACCGATAATTTCTCGTTGTCTTCAAGGAAAACGTACTCTAGATGAGGAGGTAGGTCTTTAAGCTCAAGAGTAGGAGGATCCTCAATAGATGGTGTAACTAACGATGGATTATCATTAGTCACCTCTTTAGGGGAGGGAGGAGAAAACGGGTCTTCATTGAGAAGTCTCTCAATAATACGAATGTCTTCATCCCAATCAGTGGAAGAATCATCATACTTAATATCGAGAGGACCCAAGCTAGCTTCGAAATCATCCAAGTCACTTTCTCCAAAAGGAGTTAATGCCGGAGCAATTGAGGCAACGGTCTCAACATTGGGTAGAGAAGAGAGAGTACTTTTGCAAGCATAATGAAAATGTTCTTCACAAGCCTCATCAAGAACATCGATAGCATTAACACTCTCATATGAATAAGGTTGCTTAGAAATCTTACCCATGTTGAAGACAATTTTATCGTCACCAACTCTCATGATTATTTCGCCCGCGGCTACATCAATGAGAGTGCGACCGGTCCTCAGGAATGGACGTCCAACGGTTAATGGAACACGGGGGTCCATCTCGTAGTCAACGACAACAAAATCCGCCGGGAAGGTGAATTTGTCAACGCCAACGAAAACGTCTTCGGCTATCCCCACTGGATAAGCAACCGTTCGGTTAGCTAATTCCAAAGTCATTTTGGTGGGGACTAGCTCGGGGAGAGATAATTGCTTCCAAACACTTAATGGCATTAAGTTTATACTGGCACCTAGATCGGCTAGGGCCATGCAATTCTCTACTCCCGGGAAGTTGCAAGGAATCAAGAAGCGACCCGGATCACCAAGTTTGGTGGGCAATTTCCGTAAGAGAACGGCGGAGCAATTCTCATTAAGTTGGGTCTAAGCAATGTCAAGAAGCTTCTCCTTGTCACTAAGAAGATCTTTAAACATTTTCGCGTATTTGGGCATGTGAGCGAGAGCCTCAGCAAAGGAGATGTTAAAATTTAATTGTTTAAACATTTTTAGAAAGTTCGAAACTTGAATATCATCCTTGCTCTTTTGCTTCTCTTTCCTCAACCTTGAAGGATAAGGTATATTGGATGAAGAAAAAGGCTTAAGGGGAGTAGGATCACTCACAACCACGGGTGGTGGGGAAATGGGGATAGAAGGTGAAGGAGGTGGGAAAAGTTGCTCTTTTTCCTTGTTCACAATCACGGGTGGAGGTGTAGGAAGCTCGGGTTCCGTATAACCTTTTCCACTACGAGTGGTGATTGCTTTCATCTCCCCTTTTGGATTCGCAACGGTGTTACTCGGAAGAGTACCCGAAGAAGAGGGTTGATTACCTTAGATGAGCGAACCAATCATATCACGTATGTTAAGCGCTTGAGTGCTGAAAGAGTCTTTGATGTCGGCACGAATTTCATTGCTTTGTTTTGCCATGTCATTCCTTAGCTCGGCTCGAATATCGTTCCCTTGTTTCGCCATTTCGCCCTTCAAGTTGATGACTTGACTCTGAAGATTCGTCACCATCTCTCGATTAGTCTTCATGAACGTCTCGACGTCTTGATTCACTGCCATCGGTTGATTGAGAGGTGGAGCTTGGTAAGCTTGAGAATTTCCTTGAGTTGGGTATGGGTTTATTTGGGATTGATATTGATTGGTAGCACGAGGTTGGGATTGGTTGTTTTGGTTATAGCTTTGTTGTTGGTTTTGGTTTGAAGGGGGAAAACCGGGTGGATCAAGATAGTTGTTCGAACGATAACTTAGCAAGCTACGGTCTCCTTGAGGACGAGCTTGATAGCCTCCTGTGGGATAAGTACCGTATGTTGCGTTAACGTTTTCAGAAAAATTGCCTTGGGTAGAAGGACAATCATTGTAAGAATGAGGACCACCACATGTGTCACAAGAAATAGCAACGGCTTTAGCTTGTTGAAAGTGGTTTGTGGCCATGGTCATGAAATTCTTGTTCATCTCAGCGAGTTGTCGAGAAATTTCAGTCATCTCGGGATTGGAAGTAGTAGAAGAAACATTGACTCTCGGGCTAGATCTTGAGGATGCGGATGAATCCCAATTCTTGTGGTGAGTAGTCATGTTTTCAATCAACTCTCTAGTACACTCCTCCGGTCTCCTTTTCATAAAAGTACCACCGGCGGCGGCGTTGATCGTGTCACGATCACGAAAAGTGAGACCATTGTAGAAAGTATCAATGAAAGTGATGGGGAGCATGTTGTGATTTGGACAGCGGTCGATCAAATCATTGTATCGTTCCCAAGCATCAAAGAGCGATTCGTCATTGTCTTGCATGAATCCACTAATTTGGTTACGAAGGCTTGTGACCATGGATGGTGGGAAGTAGCGCGACAAAAAGCGTTGAGTCATGTCATTCCAAGTATGAATAGAATTCTTTGGGAGACGGTCAAACCATTTTTCGGCATGGTGAGAAAGCGAGTGGGGAAATAGTTGAAGGCGAAGATCATCCATAGAAACACCGGGGGATTTCATGCTTTGGGTGATGGTAATGAATTTGTCGAGGTGTTTGTTGGCATCATCATCCAGAATTCCACGAAATGGGTTAGTTTGCACTTGTTGGATCATGTGATGCTTCAACAAAAACTCCTGAACCGTGACGTGCATCGGCGCAATCGGGCCTCCGCGTCCGTTCATGGTGGGTTGACACAATTCCTCCATTGTTCGTAAATCAGGAAGGGGAACATTGTTGTTGTTGTTGTTGTTCAAATTGGGTAGAGGTGGGTTATTATTGTTGTTATTAACACCAGCCATATCTAGATCTTCACGAGTCTCGGGCTCAGAATAGTTCGAAGATCTAGTACGCATACACCTGCAGAAGAAAAATATACACAAAGAGAATATCTATATAGTCTTTTTGGTGCAAAACTTTTTGGAAAAGAATTGCTTTTTCTGATTTTTTAATGTTTTTGTATTTTTGAAGAATTTTATATTTTTTAGGATTTTTGAAAATTTTTAAAGCAAGGAAAATAACGTTCAAAGAACGGATCCCAAAATGAAATGCGTCTCTCACTAGAAACCGTTAATCTTAACGAAAAGAGCCGGCAGCGGCGCCATTTAATACTCGGCTTTTACCCCAAGTATAAAATCTTTATCGTCCGAATCTTTTCGAATTGATTATCGATCTAAAGTGCGACTCAATTGTCTTTTGGTGAACAAGAGAACGGTTTGGTCGATTATCTATTTTAAACTAATAGCAAATAAGTAAGTGTCGTTGAGTAAAGTAGAAGTTTAAAGATTAATACTAAAATGACAAGTTAAAATTAAATGCTTGAAAACTTAAAGACTAGATTAGGAAAAATACTTAAACACTTAATAAAACTAACACTTGGAAACTTTGTAAAAACAAGAAATTCAAACCATCGGAAAACAAAGCTTAAACATGATCGGAATGTTAGATCGGAAAGTGCAATCAGAATATATGGAAAACAAACTAATCGGAATGTTGGAAATGGACCAAATCGGAATATCACTACTACTCTCGTCGGAATAATGACTGCAATCGGAATGTATCGCAAAAGATCCCGATCGGAATGTTTACAAGCAAACTAATCGGAATGTTGAGATGAGTCAAATCGGAATAATAGGCAAAACTTCTGATCGGAATATTGAACAAAGCCACAATCGGAATATGTTAAACCCTTTTCCGATTTTGTAATCGGAAAGAGGGTGAGGCTGCTGGTCGGAATATCACGATCGGAAAGGGGTTTGTACCCTTTCCGATTTAAATGGAATTCGAAATAAGCTAGGTAATAAGCTATATTGATGAGCTTATCCCCAAAACTAGAACGAATCAATAACGAAATGGATCAAATAAGCACTATAACAACTTTTTCTAACTCAAAATAAGCAAACTTTTAAATCAAACAATAAAAATATGAACTTTTAAAGAAAACTTTTAAAAAGTAAATAAGCTAAACATTTAAATAAGCCAATAAGCACAAGAATCTTAAAGCTTAATCAAATGAAAGCTTATGTAGGAACAAAAAGATTAACTTTTTAAGCACAAAACCATTAAGATCAACACGGATTTAATGTGATTTGCACCAAAATCAATCTAAAAATCAAAGAAAGGTAGAATGAGATTAAGGATTAAAAGCTTAATTAGAACTTGATTAATGAAATAAGCAATACACAAATGTTTAATCTTGAAAGATTAAGAGAAAAGATGAAACTTAGTGAGAGAAAGTTGAGAACTTTCTCTCTCTAAAACTAGAAAGAAAAGTGACAAAAATGAAAAAACTAAAAATTAAAGACTAACTCCCCTCCTAATGTGTATTAGGAGGGTATTTATAGGGAAAATGGAAGGAGTGCATGTGTTGCATCTTCTTTCTTTCTTTACGTCTTCTCGACTCGATTTAATTCTTTGTCTTTTCTCAACGTCGTCTCGGGATTTGAACTTGTCTTGTTAATTTTCTTCTTTAATTAGACTTGAGTTCTTCGACTTCATTAAACTTGCGTCTTTAGACTTGTTCTTCGATAAATCTTCAGAATAGGCCTTCGACTTCCGTTCTTTTTGCACTCTTGATCTTTTGACTTCGTCTTTTCCCGTTTTCTTCGATAAAAGCCCGTGTTTTCTTCCTTTTTCATCTTTTGGTCCTAAAACACAATAAAAACACAAACCACGCATAATTCCGACTTTTACGACATAAATTACACGTTTTGGTCTTGTTATTATTGGAAATAAGTGGAAAAAGGATAAGTGTTTTCACACTTATTACATATCATGACATTTCATAAAATCGTGACAAATATGAATTGGACTACAACCAACCATATTTAGTCCCAGATTGTACATTTCTATACATGACAGTTCTCAGAAAATATTGACAAGTATGGATCAAAACAGAATCGCCCATACTTAGTCACATGCTTCCTACTATGAATACTGTGGATTAAACCATAACTATCCACATCAGTTGATGTTAAACCTTTGTTGATTATTCTTCTATGTTCTTTGTATCAGTCAAGTTTATACTCTCACGTGAATGTCGTTTTCATGCTGACTAAGTGCATGTCTCCTTATGAGGATTATGTTTTCAGCAAAGTGATGATGTTTTCATGCTAAGATACAGAAGGGGTTACAATTAAATCCTATTTTCATAATAATCATGTTTGATCTTCATCAGTCATGTCTTCATGCTGACCATTGTTGAAATTCCGTTTAATCATATTCTTGAAACTCTATACAACCATCTTTAAGTCTACGCAGGAATTACCAGGCTATCATGTTGTTTCAGTTCAGTTAAACCAGTTAAATCAAATTATCTCCGTTGACCATGTCAGACGGTTGACACCAGTATCAATCATCTCAAGAAATTCCCATCAATGTCATGTATAGTATTCCATATGTACCCCATGTACAGTGTCTCAGTTATACTCCATGTATAGTAATTTATGTGTACTCCACGTACAGTGTCTCATATATGCTCCATGTGCAGTATTCATTTTGTACTTCATGTACAGTAGTCCAGGTGTACACCAGGTACCCTACTCCATGGATATTGCTAATCGATCCTCAATTATCTCAGGCGTTTCCACTTGTCGATATTCTACCAGGTGCTGATGCTGCTCGTGATTTGAAGATTTTACCAGATGCTGATGCTGCTAACACTTTGAAGACCTCACAAATGCTGATGCTGTTGATACTTTGGAGATCTCTCAAGACGCTGATGCCGTTCATACTATGAAGACTCTACAGAACAAGGACGAAAACTATAAATTTGAAATTTCTGACAAGAATAAATTTTTCCATATCAGAGAAGATTTGGGTCCTTGAAGGGCTGTTAAAGTTGCAGGATGACTTAAGGATATGGGAGAAGAATAAAGCTGTCAAAATTAAGATAGAAAGTAAGAAAGTAAGGAGAGAGGTGTACTATATGTGCTTAAGGAACTATGGGCTTGGTTGGACTTATGCAAAGATCAAAGCTCTTACCTTTGATCAATTGGAATGGTATGCCTATCCTATTTGGGATTCATTATGCAAGGACAGAACCTTTGATCTACTTTCCAAAGAGAGGCAAGAAGAAATAGAAGAACACATGAGGCTTAAGAGGGCAGCCATAGTTCCTAGACCTGTGAAGAAAGGTTTGCAGGTTGTTTTTCCTAATCTTGATCCATATACTCCTAGTGAGGCTACTTTGAGGAAGATGATGAAGCTTTCTAAAGTGGAGGCATCTGATATAGTATAAGTGTTGCCTATAGACTTCAAGAACCCTATTGTGAGCTATGGTGAAGATGCCAGTGGTTTTTGGGTGGTTACCAGGGCTGGTGACAAGGTACACACTTTTATTTCTCTCATCTCTATGTTTGCAAGCTTTGACAGAGAAGACTTGGTTGATTTATGGAAGTTAATGAAGACCAAGTATGAGACTGAGGAACCCACCTCAGTCAATGGAATAAAGATTTGGTCTACATTCAAGAGAATGTTTGAGCCAAATGAAGCATATCCAACTTGGAAGGATCTGGATGATATCAGTGGATTGACATGGCGTATTTATTCAGCTGCTGGTGTGTATCATCTTTGCATATCTAAATTTTATGAATATCTCTTGGCTGATACTGCTTATCCTATGCCACAAGAGGTTTTGAAGTTGATGATGACTACACCTTTGGAAGTTGATTACACTAGTGACATTAGCAGGAATTTACTTAGATTTGTTTATTCCATGATTAAGAAAGAAGATTAGTTTGTAAGAATCCTCCTTGTATTTTGTTTTTATTTTGAAACTTGATTCCTAGTGTAGACATCAAGTTTAGGGGAGGATTGTTGGGACTAAAAATAGCTAAGTCACTGGGACGCTGATAAGAAGACTTTTGGACGCTGACAAGAGATATTAAGGCGCTGACAGGTGAACGCTGACAAGAGTAATCAGAGCGCTGACAAAGAAGAAAGTCAACCACTGATGGAAGACTTAGTCTACACGGTTTGGATAGTTTAGTAAAGATATGTTCAATATTGTATTTACTATATTTATCTTTATCCTTACCTAAAATAGTTGATACGTAGACTTTTGTACAAGGATCCTTAATCTATAAAACAAGGCCTTTAGGTTAATGTTCGATATACGTTTTGCTTTCATTGTACTCAAGTTCGTTTTATCAATCAAGTGAAAGTTTGGTTTATTGTGTTTGTGTGTTCTTACTCTAAGTGTTAAATTCCGCATAACACTTGGATCATTTTTCATAAACACAAAGTTTCTCTACGTGTTAATCTTGATTTAATCTCGTTAACACAAAGCTAAATCGATCTAAGTTTGGGATCAACACGTACCACGCCCTTGGAGCTTGCTTGAGTCCATAAAGTGCTTTGTGGAGACGATACACCTTATCAGGATACTAAGGTTTGACGAATCCTTCCGGCTTAATGACATAAACTTCTTCTTTCAAAGGACCGTTAAGAAATGTCGTCTTTACGTCCATTTGATAAACGATGAATCCCTTATGTGCAGGATAAGCAAGGAAAATCCTGACCGCTTCCAAACGAGCCACTGGTGCAAATGATTCTTCAAGATCAATACCCTCTTTCTGACCATACCCTTTAGCCACTAGCCTAGATTTGTTCTTGATGATCGTGTTTTCTTCATCCATCTTGTTTTTCCAGATCCATCGAAGATTTAAAGGTGTTACATCGCATGGTCTGTCAACAAGTTCCCAGACATTAAGTCTTTCAAATTGTTGAAGTTCATCCGTCATCGATTCAATCCAAGCGTGATCTGCCAAGGCTTCTTTGATATTTGTTGGTTCCGCTGTACTCACGGCGAGTACGAACATACAAACATCACCATCGTTTTCAAGTTGTCGTCTTGTACGAACGGGCTGTGAAGGGTTTCCAATTACGTGAACCAAAGGATGATCTCGGGTCCAATGATGTGTTGAAGGATGTCGTTGATAGAACGTATGCATATTTGACGGATCAACATGGCAAGTAGAAGACTCTCTAGTTTCGTGTACCGGTGTACCGAATGGGTTGATAAAGTCGTCTTTGTCATTTAATGCATGGTCTGCTTGATTTGTATTTCCTTGAGCAATGACAGTAGTTGTGGATGTTGTAGGATCGATTGTCGAAGAGATATTCTGAGGAGGTAAATCTGCAGCAACTCGTGTTGAAGTAGATGAAGTTGTATCCTTTTGTTGACGATGATCGATATCATCATCCTTATCATGAGTGACAGCGGAAGGCTTCGATACAACATGTTTCTCCCCCGTGAAATATTCATCATAAATTGGTCTATATAACATTTTCAACTCTTCAATTGTCGTGTCTACTGTCATATCAGTTCTTGGAACACTTGGTGGAACCAGCTTTGAACTTGATGGTTCATTGCTGTGGTCTTGAGTTCCGAGTTCCATGCGGTTGTGAACGGAAGTCGTTTGTCGTTGTGGATCGGGACTTAAACTGCTTTGTTCAAGTGTCATTTCTTGCAATTCATCGAATCGGACATGAATAGTCTCGACTATCAATTTTGTTCTCTTGTTGTACACTCTATATCCCTTAGACTGACTTGCATATCCCACTAGAATACATGCATCACCTTTCTCTTTCATCTTATCCAGATTTTCACCATCTCAGATTATGTAACACGTACAACAAAAAACGTGAAGGTGTTTGAGTGAAGGTTTGCGATCAAGAATTATGTGATATGGTGTCTTTTCATGTCAAGGAATAATTAAGGATCGGTTTTGTGTGTAGCATGCGGTTGACACGGCTTCGGCCCAAAAGTATAGTGGAAGTTTTGAAGCGGATAATAATGTTCGAGCAGCCTCAACCAAAGTACGATTTCGTCTTTCGACAACGCCGTTTTGTTCAGGTGTTCGAGCAATGGATGTTTCATGTTCAATCCCTTCGGCTTCAAAGAAGTTTTTCAGAGTTGAATTCAAAAATTCCGTGCCTCTATCAGTGCGTACCACTTTCACTTGAGCTTGAAGACCACGTTGTATCTGCTTAAGGAAGTTGATGAGAACTTCGGGTGTTTCATCCTTGGATCTCAAGAAGAAGGTCCATGTGTACCTTGAGTAATCATCGACAACTACCATAATGTATTTCTTCCCATTGATACTTTGAACACGCATGGGACCACACAAATTGATATGAAGAAGATCTAACCGTCCTTTAGAGCTTGGTGTAGTCTTTGTCTTGAAACTACTTTGTTTAGCTTTACAAAGCTCACAAGAGGAACAAAGATTATCCTTGATGAATTTCAATCTTGGAAGGCCTCTCACAATATCTTTCTTGGAAAGAAAGTTAATGGTATCAAAATTGAGATGAGATAGACGTTGATTCCATAACCATGCTTGAGTCGATGAAGCTTTAGCCATGAAGCAAAGTGGAGTTGTAGAAGATGTGTCTTGAAGTGAGATTGTGTAAAGATCTGTATCCCGTGTACCAGTGAGTAAGTCATTCCCATCATAATCACGAACAAAACATATCTTCTTTCTAAAAGCAACTTCCAAATCTGCATCACAGAATTGACCAACCAAGAAAAGATTGTGATTGAGTCCTTCGACGTAGTATACCCTTTTGATCGTAATATTCCCTTGAACCAAATCTCCATAGCCTAGTATCGGTGCAAATTGATCATTTCCGAAGCGGACCGTTCCCAGAAACTTCTCTACGAAGTTAATTAGAAGCTTGAGATTCCCCATCATGTGCTTGGTGCACCCAGAGTCTATTATGAAGAGAATTATTTGTATCACCTGCAGAAGAACTAGAAGACGATGGAGCATTTGCTAAATTGGATACCACGTTGGTTGTGATTTCAGAATTATTAGTGTCCTTAGGAACAGTTAAAGGCATAATAACACTCGTTGTCACATTTTCTGTCCTAACTTTAGGCATCCATTTATATCCGGGAGGACATTGATTAGCAAACCACCATTTCCAAGACTTGCTAGCAGACTCATATAATTCCCTAATTTGGCTTCTAGAGTGCTTAATGGTGGAGTCTGATGCATTACTTTCCTTAGGGGGGGTGTGCACCAGAATGGTTCACTATGCGCTTGGGTTTTCTAGCACTAATAGGCATCACAATTTGCTTCTTAGTTCTAGTATCTACGCCTTTTTCCTTGTTCGAAGCACACATATAATGATTAGCATTGGCACATTTTCCACATTTTACACAAACAAACTTAACATTCAAAGCATTCGAAGTCGAATCATTCAAATCTTCATAACATGCGATTACAGACATTTTATTCTTAGAAACATTTAAAATCCTAGGGTGGTGTTCTACTTTCTTCATCTTCCCTTGACTCTTGTTATGCCAAACCTTTTCATTCCTTGGAGTGCTCTTAAGCTGAGGCCGGCTAACACTAGAAGTGGAGACTACTCCTGTAGTAAAAGACACACGTCTATTAGTGTTTCTAGAAGTCTGAGAAGATTGACTTTCATTGTTGTGTGTGGGTTTAGTGACCAATCTATATATCCCTGGTTTAAGCACATTGTTGTTCTTAACGCTTGGTACTTGAGTATTCCTTGTGGGTTGGGTCTGTGGAAGCCTTTCCTTTCCATCCATCTTGGGGGAAAACACGGGTTTAGCAAACGAGGAATTTGAAAAAGCAGATGGTTTTCCCAAGATAAAGGATCTATTCACTTTATGAGCATTGGGTTGTCTAACAGAGCTCTTAACACTAGGTTCTACAACTTTCCCACCCATCTTAGCAACGAGTTTCTTCAACTCTGCTATCGCGATGTCTCTTTCTTGTAACTGAGCTTTCAAGTCTTTGATGTCCAAACTCTTTTCATTCATTTCTCGAAACATTTTGGAAAGTTTTTCTTGCAAGTTATTATCATGAGAAAAACTGCCAACGTCTTTTTGCAACGCAAGTTCAAGAGAATGACATTGTTTTTGAAGAAAATCGTTTTTGTGTTGAAGTAACTCAAAGGCTTTTTTATCAACATTTTCTTTACGTTTCGAAAGCTCAGTTTCAAGACGTTCACATTCTTTGACTTGATCAAGATATTTGCATGCAACATCAGAATATTCATCTATATCAGCACATGATGTAAAATAAGCACACATAACATCTTTAGAAACGCATTCTTGCAAGAGTAAATCATATTCATCAGAAAAACGGACTTGTCCATTTGAAGATCATCAATTTCTTTCTCAAGAGACTCAACATATTTTAAATCATCAAACATTTTAGACCGAATTAAGCTTTCGAATTTAAGAACATTTTCTTTTAGTGTGACCGCGTTCGGTATTAAGATTTGTTTGACAAGCACAGTTATATCTTGAGGAATTGGTTTCTTCCACTCGTCATTTTCTCGTTGTTTCCAATTATTGTCAACAATGGATTTAATATTATCAATGTAATGTTTAAGAAACCCAAATGTATGCCTACTCTTGCTTTTAGAAGCATCAAGGGGCAAGTAGTTGATGAACTTAGAAACGTTTGTTTTGTTAGTGGAAAAAACTTTCTTCCATTGAATTCTTCTTTGTTTGCTTTTGAGAGACAATTTCTCACGAGACTTCTGTTTTTGTGGAGAGAAACGACCATAAAGACTGTTTTCATACGCATAATTATATGGTTTCACAAACTCTTTATTGACCGGTGATCTACTCTCCTCATCCCAAAGGGACGTCTCTTCATTATCAAGCCTACCAAGAGGACATTAAGGATCGGTCCA
The DNA here is from genome assembly GCA_025667525.1 of Glebionis coronaria. NCBI lineage: Eukaryota > Viridiplantae > Streptophyta > Magnoliopsida > Asterales > Asteraceae > Glebionis > Glebionis coronaria. Next base: position 285,209,437 of record CM046877.1, on the reverse strand, counting down.
TTCGGACTCATCCAAATAAAGTCGCGGGTTCGCAGCTTGAGCTTGGGCAAGGTACCCAAGACTTGCAAAGCTAGCTTGACCCTTAAACATTGACGGAGGTGCTATCATTCTAATGGTTTGAATAGAATCATGCGTTTTGTAAACAATTTTCTTCAAAAAATCGACTTGTTCTTCTAGTTTTGTTACTTTTTCAGTATCTTTTTCATGTCTACTTTTGAAGTCTTGTTTTAACGCTTCTACTTCTTGTTTTTTAACCTCTAGAATTTTAGCAGAATTGGTAGTGTTCATAGAGAGCTTTTGTTCAAGTTCATTAACTTTTATAGTGGCAAGGTACGTTTTTTGACGTTCATCCATTAAGAAAATATTATGTTGACGCTTCTCTTTGGCTAATAACTCAAGAGTTGTGTTATATTTATTTTCAAAATCATCCTTTTGACTTTTTAACGCACTACCCTTGTACCCCTCAAGTTCTTTGGTTTTCTGAAGAAGCTCATCTTTATAACGTTCAATGGTCTCACTAGATATAATTAGTTCAACTTTTCATTCTTCAAAATTTCGAGTGAGCGTAGCGTTTACCTTTTTTTAATTGCTTTTGACTCTTTTTAGTTTCTTTGACATCTTTTTGTAAGGTGAAAATTAAATTAGCAAGCGCAAAACGTTCCTCTTCATCATACTCATTTGCATGTTGATCATCCTCAAACTCATTATTGCACATGTCTGATGAATCAGGTGTGGTATTACTATCAACCTTTTCCATCATACATGTGTCATTAATGTCATTGGGTAGATCACTATGCTCATGAATATCACCAAACACATTATATTCGTCAGTGGTGTGTACCTTATCGAGTGGCTCAGTGTCGAAGATAGGGTCATTGTCATCTTCAGTGACTTTGAGAACTTCTTCAACCTTTGCCATGTACGAGTAATGTGCTTCTAATTCTTGGTTGGAGGCTTCATCATCAGTGTCATCAAGCGTAGCTCCTTCCTTAGCTGACAATTTGACCCCTGCTTCCATCTTCTTGCATAGCAGCATCTTTTCCTTATGGTAGCTAGAGTCCCTAACCCGTTTTGGCTTTCTGCATTCTATTGCCATATACCCACAACCTTGGCAATTATAACACTGAATCCCACTTTGTTGAACCACTTGAGTTCCAACAGTTTCCCTATTCCCAGTAGCAGCAGCAATCCTCTGAGTATCATACTTGGTAGTTTGACGATCATACCTTGCAGAACCCTCAACATGTGTTGGATTATGTCGATCATACCTAGAAGGACTTTCACCACGTCGACGTGTGTCATACCTTGGAGGACTCTCAACATACTGATTCTTTGTGTTAGATGATGTTCGAAGATTATTGTTGGTGGGTTTGTAGATCTTCTGGCAAGTCTTCATAATGAAAGCAATTTGTTGTTTCATCTCTCGGTTCTTCTGAGCTTGTTCTTCATCACTATCTTCGTCAAAAGATGACTCAGATGGTGGTGATGGTGCTGTTGGTGCTTTGCCGCGTGATCTTGTGGATGATGAAGACTTGGATGACGTGGAGTATCGTGGTGATGATGATGGAGTGGAGTATGGCTTTGGAGCACGAGAGCGATGATATTGAACATGTTGAGTGGTAGTCACTAAAGCAAGTGGATTAGCCCTCTTGGAAACTCGTTCAACTCGAATTTCATTTGCCTCATGCTGAAATTGTTTCAAGATATCAAAGAGAGTGTGATAGTTTACCTTGTCTAACTGCTTTTGTTGTTTCACCAAAGTAACAAAACGTGTCCACTCTGGTTGGAGTTGCTGTAAAAATTGCACATTGACTTGCATGGTGGAGACCTCCAAGTTGTTTCTTGTCATATCATTCATCATCTTGTAAAATCTTGAATAGTAAGACTCAATTGATTCTCCATCCAATGCAGTAAACTTACCAAAATTCCAAAACAAGTTTGTTTTGACATCTTGCTTGTTGAGTGATTCTCCTTGTTGCAACCGTTCAATAGCCGTCCACATTTCTTGTGCTGTAGGACATGCATCAACCGTGGAATAAATATCATCTCTAATTCCACTTAGAATCATATAAATCGCTTCTTTCTCTACATCATGCCAAGCACGCTTCTCTGGTGTAAGATCAGATAAAGTTTCCTTTTAAGTTGTTGCGGGTACTTCTGGACTTGTGTCTGTGGCTGGTGAATAAGGAAATGAGATATCGGAAAAAACATATGGTCCATGGTTAATACATTGCCTCAATGCATCACCATTAGATCTTGTATCAAGATAGCGAAGAAAACGTGATTTCCATTGAGCATATCGACCGGCACAAGCATTGGTGGTCTCTCTTTGTTACCCGCGACCATGATGTTGTTGTTCGTCACACGATATTCTGCAGTAGAATCCATCTCGATATTTTCTGTACTTTCCGATGAGTTCTGTCGCAATGGAAAACTAAAGTCCGCAACTTTTAGCAAGAAATTCGTGTTAATAACCAAACCAAAAAACCCAAATCACTACTACAACTATAGAGAAGATTTGTAGCAAGATTTAGAACACGAAAAACACAAATAAAAAAATTGAATCCGAGATGATTTATGGATTAAATCATTCGAATCAAATACAATAACAACAACCAATCACAAATCTACCCCGTGGCGATTGATACCAATTGTTGTCCCATAAATTTAGATGAAAGAACACGAATTATAGAAAGAAAATAGATGATAGATAGATGAATTCTAGAGAGAGAAAGTAGAGAGAGAAAAGAGAGAGGATGGTGGAACTTGGTGAATATCAGATTAGAAGAGAAGAATAAAATGAACAACCAACCCTCCTAACATGCTAGGAGGGGAGTATATATAGTCCACCCACATGCGGGCTCTAATGGGCTATATATGTATTGGGCCAGGCTTTCCTTTAGGCTTTAGTTACTTATGAATGAACTTTAGCTTAAAGTTAAGCCCGTAAAACACGACTAACCTACTACCTATTACAACGTTCTAAAATACGATACATAATAAACATACGACCGATCATTCTTGTTTGACTCAATATTTTGAGGCTAACAAAGATTTCTTGTAAAACATATCACCACATAAAATTAAGGTGCATACCTTGATCTTTGAATCTTCTTCCCCTTTTTGTCTCATCAAATAGGGGTCTTCTAAAGATAAACAACTAATAAACGCTTCCCCTTAAGTGGTGCATGTAAATGAATCACGAACCATGTAGACTCTAATTGTAGATTACGAATGAAGAAAAACGAATATAACCTATTTGTTGGAGAAGCGGAATCTCCCATGCTTGTACCTTATATCTTGCATTATCCACGTGACGTCGAACTTATACTGACACTGAAAGTATAAGCAGACCTCGATCTTTTTGTCAAAATCCTCATCCTTTTGTGAGACACTGAGCACGATAATGTAACTCCTTCAAGTGATAGCAAGCTGACAATTTGTTAGATTTAACAAGTCTTCGTCACCAACATAAACGAACAAGCAAGTTATCTCAAAAGAGAGGCAAGAATATTTTGAGATATGATAAAATACAAACCTACGAAAAACAACTCCAACACCAAAGAAGCAATAATCAACCGTCTTCATCGAAACCTCCAATTTGCAATGAAAATCATCTAAGTACAATATCATCCTTTTCTTTTATGCAACTACTGCCTTTGTCGGCGTTCTGCTAATCCAAGTCGGTACGTAACCGCAAGGTTAGCCTTGTCACATAATCAAATAAAACTTTATTGTATCAAACACAATGTTAAAAAATGAGCCATAAAATTTTAAACAGTTAGTTCTGTTCGAGATCCTGAGTCATCCAATATATCTTCTGTACGTATTGTCCGATATCGGACGATACTTATCAGCGGGTTAAAACCATATATCGGACAACACGCTGTCAGTGTCTAAATTACAACTTGTCAGCGTCTTCTCTGCCAGCGTGTGTTTTATTCTTGTCAGCGGCTCGGCTCAGCCACTGACACCATCTGTGGCTAAATAACTGTCGTCATGGCCTTTATATGTCACTATCAATATAAACATTGTACTTTAATTTTGTACTTGTTTTCAACATTCCCACGAATAATATAGCTGCTTTTCACAAACATCACCATCACAATTGCTTTTGTCTACGTATTTTGTAGACAAAAAAATAGGAAACAGTATATCTCATCCAAAGATATACAAATCACGTTGCACTTCCACAATACCAGGCCCCCTTTTTTTGTAACTTTTAATACATACCTCTGTTCCATAATTCACGTAGGACTTTACCAAACTCGAATATCTCATCCAAACATAACTCATATACCATATAAATAGGAACCTAGAAGCTGCTTGTATAAAAAGATAGGACCAAAGCATAAAGCAATATAATGAAGATAGTACCTCACAAACGAACAATCCTATTGTATGTGATCAGCTGCAACCAACGATACAAAAATCACATATCTCTTATCTTTTGGCATCCATGAATCAGACTCTTAAAGTACACACATGATGTACTTCACAAACATGGACCACGATACACTTCATAAGATCTGTCATCCTTTTGTTTAGTACTCTTTTCTCTTTGCTGCTTCAACATATGAACCTTCTTTGTCCCATGCTAGCAAGTCGTTGTATGTACTACACAGCTCTTTTACATTCACTCTTATCGCTTTGGACCATGAGCTTTTAAACCCTCGATGCACTGTTTTCTTTTCCTAGCACTCACACACAACAACCTTTTTCTTTGGGACAACTCAAGCATAGATCCCACGTCTTTTTCTCCCATTGTCACAGCCTTTTGAACTTGTGACAATAACCAACCAGCGAACATCACAACTTGAAACAATATAATCGATCTAGGGTTTATTGACACATACCCTAAACCAAAATTCTTGAACGACCAGTAGCACTTCTTGCTCACGTAAACACATTGAAACAACCACAACAAACACGCATCCTGGATCAGAATACACACTACCAGATCTAGGGTTCTTGAAACCCTAAAAATAAGATTTTGAAAACCGAAACCCTAACCTAGGGTTTGAGAATCGATCATCATAAAAACATCACGAATCTGGATACGTTTTCTATTTAGAATCGATCTAGGGTTTAGGGGAGAAACCCTAAATCGTATTTAATAAAAAGACAAAAACAGGAAATTCAAAACCTTTCGTTGCAGCAACATTCGACGAGCTATAATTTTTTCTTGAAAGCCTAACTCGTAGATCGCTCCGGTGAGATCTAAGACACATACTCTAAGAACCTCTAGCAAAAATTTTGGGACGATCCAACGGTTAACGAAGAAGTTATGACTATTTGAATATCGCTGCACAGTAAGATCCGAACTTAAAAACAAAAACGAATTTTTAAGCTTTGATCTTCATTCTTTGACTCGAACACCTTGTTAGATCCTAGTATCGAGAGCCACCCGCTCTGATACCAATTGTGTTAACGAGATTGAACGCTTCAGAGCTAATCGCTCTGATACAAATTAATTCCCAACACACACCTTACTTTTTAGTACCTTTTTATGTTTAAGCTGTTAAGGGGAATTGTGGATGCCCGACTTAGGGAAGTTTGTTGCTTAGGCGTAAACGGAACCCTCACTTGCTTTTACAAGTGAGGAGTCAAACACAACAAATAACAAACACTAAAAAAGCACAACAATTCAATCAAAACACAAAATCAACGAACAAAAAATACTTGGGCTGTGAGTTTTTTGATGCTAACAGTGGACTTAATAAGCTAACAAAAGTTCAAAAATACACAACTATATTCAACTTTAATAGCACAAACCTTATACTAGCCTAATCTTAACTGATAACTAACTATGAACCACCATATCAAGGCATGACACTTCGAATTGAGGCCACAAACCGGCTGGTGGACAGAAACACATGGTCTGGTGGACTGTTTTTGTAACAGAGGGCTTATATGCTAACTGTGAGCTTTTAAAAGCACTCAAAAGATCCCAAACTCCAACCTAACCTAAATACCAGATGTTCTAGGTCTGGATCAACCTAAATCTAACTAAGCCCCAAGAAATCTAAACACAAATCACAAAAATAAGCCCAAAACGACCTGCTGATGTTAATTGTAACAAAAAAAGTGGTCTATGGGCTGTATTAGGCAAACAGTGGACATGTTTGTGCTCTACAAGCCACAAAAGTTTACCAACCTTAAAAATTAACAATTAAAGCCCTAAACCAATATATCAACTAACTACAAACCACAATTCATGCATCAAAAACAGGAAATCAAACCTAACCCGGCTGTGATGATTATATGCAGATAGAATGGTGAGTTTGCTGATATGTTTGACCTTGGGTCGAATTTTGAAGAAACCAAACCTGATTTTAACCTTACCTAAACACCTAATCTAGAGCTTAGACCCCTAGGCTACCCTTAGACCTAGCTGTTACCCAAATTCCAAGACCCAAAGTTCAAAACCAAAGCCCCTAATAACCTAATGTTAAGAGACTGTGGTTATATGCAGAAACTTGGGTGGGCGATTGACTCAATATTGGGATTTGACAACCAAAATCTTGATGAAAAATAAACTAAAACTTAAACCAAAAACTTATACCCCTATTTTACCACCTAAACCTACGGTGAACATGTAACACCCCATTTTGATAATGGAATGTCACGCGTAATTATGGCGTGTCATCAAAGCATACAAGGATAAATGTATAAAACATTACATGACCATAGGGATAACCAGAATCACACATCGGTTCCCAAACATAAGCCCAAAACATAATAAAGCAAAAGAAATGAATGAAAGACTACACAAGCATAAATATATGAAGGCAAAAGGAAAAGAAGTCTCTAACAGCTTCCATCCTATGCACGTCCTCCAAATGCTCGAATCTTTCCTAGGGTACCTGCCGTTTTTGGACATGGAAAGGAAAGTAACGGCTGAGCAAAACGCTCAGTGCACGGATATAGACATGGTATGAATGACTAAGCATAATAAAGACTTAATAGCAGCGGAAATGTATAAGTCCTGGAAAACCTGGAACATGTTCATAAAACTGGTTTTATAGTTTGAAAAGCCTTATGTTTATCTTATGAAAACTGTTTAACATATTTTACCATTAGCCAATATAGGTCATGAAAATCCACCGTGCATGAATACTTGGAGGGGTGACCTCATCATGCAAATTAGAGGGGCTGCCTCTAATTTAATATACTGGTTTTTGGGTAGGAGGGATCAGCTCCTTGTGAAGGATGCAAGGCACACACCACATTCACCATGAAATCCTGAATAAAACATGTAACTAGGATGCACCCATACGCCCCACATGATAATTATAAATAAATGGCCAAAAGCTGAAGGGACGCCACGAGCAATCACTCCGCCGTGGTGAAGTCATAACATCAGTGCCTCTAATGTTATGGTTATGGTACCTCCATAACTAGGTGAAACTGGTCATGCATGTATATGGCTATAGGTAATCTTAATTAAACATAAGCTATCAAACACGTAACTTATACTACGGGAAAACAGTTGGCTGCATACGGGGAATCCTAATAAGGAAAGAATGTCCATACTGAAAGGACGGGAATCCGTACCTTATGTCCAGTGAACGAAGAAGATGAACTTAGAGGAATTCTACTTCCGAATCACTAGTGCTACATAAATACATACATGAATAAGTATTTGCTTACTAAATACGTAGCTAGTTTTACGTCATGTCTTAGCTTATTTTATGTGTTCTTACCATGTTTTACTGTTTTTAAGCCTTAAACCGTGTTTATCTTATATTCCGTTTAATCTAATTAAGTATTTCTGGTATTTCATGTGTTATTATACTTACTGTGTAATAATAAGTAACTTTCCAAAAATAGCAGTTTCCTAAAATAAAAAGTTTCCAAAATAGAAAGTTTCAAAAAATAGAAAGTTTCCAAAATTAGAAAGTTTCTAAAAATAGAAAGTTTCCAAAAGTATAAAGTTTCCAAAAATAGAAAGTTTCCAAAAAATAGATTTACTGCTTAAAATAGATAAGTTTCTAAAAATAGAAAGTTTCCATAAATAGATTAGCTGCCTTAATTAAATAAGTTTCCATAAATAGATTAGCTGCCTGAAATAAATAAGTTTCTAAAAATAGAAGGTTTCCATAAATAGATTAGCTGCCTTACTTAATTAAGTTTCTAAAAATAGAAAGTTTCCATAATTAGAGATAAGCTGGTTAAATAAGCTAAGTATATAAGCCTAAGTGTTTTCATGATTATTTTCTAAGTCATATGATATAATGTATAGTTTAATAATTATTTCATGTAATTAAATTAAACTATAGGTTAAAATATTTAATTAAAGTATAACATGTTTTTAATTAAATAAGTTAAATACTTAGGTTAAAATATGTATTATTATATATTAATAATATAACCTAAGTCATGTTAATTAATTAATTATATCCATGGTTTTAAAATAAATAATTAATTATAAGTCTTAAATATATAAATACTTAGGTTAAAATAATTTCATGATCATTAATAATTAAATAACCTAAGTCATGTTATTAAATTAATCACATCATTTTATTAATTTAATTTTAACATAAGTTCATAAACATAAAAAAAACTAACATACACCATGAACCGGATCCAAACTAAAAATAATGAACCGGACATGAAATCGACACCGTACACCGAACCAACTCGGGGTACCCCGTGTTTTACTGCTGCCGTGGGACTCACACGCACCAACCAAGACCGTATGGTCTTGGTGGTGGTCGGCTTGGCCAGACCGAGACCCCTTCGGGTTCGGTGCAGCCTGCGGCCAAAAACAAACACCCCTTAAAACACCTTTTGATTTTATTTAACACCAAATCATGTTAGATCCATGTTTAATTATTTGGTTTTTGTAAAAACATCACATGTTCTTGATTTATAAAAAGATTAAATCAAAAGAAAAGGTTTAAAAAGGATTTACCGAATTCGTGGATCAAAAGGACGAAGAACCAACACGATCAATCACTAAAACTCCAAGATCCAAGATCACAAACCACCTCTTGTGGTGTTCTTAAGGTGGCGGCACAAAGAAGAACAAGGAAGAGGGTTTTATGGTTTTTCTAAAAATCTTCTGTGAATGAAAATGAGTAGTGAAAAATATCCCTTTTCTTCTTTAGTGAAAAATTGATGGGCTAAGCCGACCCCCCTCCTAATTTCGTGGTAATGGGGCCCACAAGGGGTAACCCGAATGTTTTCCGTGTTTAAAACATTGGTGTGTTCTCGTGTGTTAAGTTATACGTTCGTGATTATTTGTGTTCGCGTTTTAAGTTTTCTCGTTACGTAAATATCGTGATCCAATATATTTAATTACGCTCGTAATAAATATATATACGTAATTAATAATAGTTCGTGTTTTAATTACGTTCATGATTTCATGATCGCATGTTCGTGATTAATTATTGTCAAATAATTATTACGTGCTCGTGCGTAGTAAATACTTATCGTGTTCTAACACGTACGTAATACGTAAAATCCTAACACGTAATCGTAATCATGCTATATTAGGAAAGTTTAAATCTAGTATGTACGATCTTAAGGGTACTATTCATGGTAAAAGCATGCGGGTTTTACAACTCTTCCCCCCTAAAAAGAATAATTCGTCCCCGAATTATAGATAACGTAACTGAACGAGAAACATACCCGAATCAAACTGAGAGGGTCTGTAAGATAAATTAACGTGCAGGTGACCTAGCAGAAAGAACGCGGGACGTGACATGTCTTAAAAGGACATGGAACGTGACGTGGCTGAAAGGACATATCTAATTGATAAGAGAAAACGGATAAGAAGTCCGGATGAACTTGTCCGTTTCCAAGTGGCTTCCCTCTTGGAACAGTTCCTTATAAGATCTTGACACGAACGATAAGTCTTGGTCCTCCTGACCTTGACTTGGAATACGAAGAAGTTCTTGGTTATCAACGTAAGGTAGATCCCCTAAATTCGATCGAGGAATAAGAATTAACGTGTAAGAGTAACTGAAACATTATGGTGCAAAACAATCCAACTTAACCGATAACTAGCAACGATACGCGAGACATATAGAAACGTAGTACGTGAAAATTTTTGAACATGATACGTGAAAATTTTTGAACGTGCTACGTGGAGATATGGCGAGTGTAGTATGAGTAAACATATCGTGATCCCTGATACGTGTAACATATCTTGATCATGATATGAGGAACGTGGAATGAACATGACATGTGAAACATATCGTGATCATAGAATATAATGGCGGTAACGACAAACGCTAGAAGGTGAGACATAGATTATGACGAGAAACGTCTATCTGAGGATAGGGAGTTATACTAAACTTGGGTCTGGTCTCTCAAGTTCTTGCAAACTACCCATAATGAGAAAAGAAATGAACGTAAAATCGTAAACCAAAATACGATCATGAACGTGAATAGTGTCATGAACGCGAGCGCGAAAGCAAGGCGTGGAATTAGAACAAGGACGTGAAGTAAATAAGGAGCATAATTATGAATATTTGTCTGACCTGATAACTGAGGAATTGCCAAGTGATCGGATGAGCCTTGGCTGGAACATGTCCGATCAATCTGTTGGTTCTGAAATCCTTGCGGATGTAAGGATTCTGCAGACTTGATCAAACTGTTGCAATAACCCAAATAGCATCATGCTTCTTCTGAGTTTGCGTTAATCTGGTAACCAAAATCCGTGGAGATCTTGTCCCATTTCAATTACAATTTCAGCTGATGAAAACATCCCAGTCTGTTGGTGTCCTATCTTAGCCTGTTTGTATGACAGGTATGAAGATATGAACGTAACTGTATCTTGCTTCATCAAACCTGATACATAGGAGTTTGCGAAACTCTGAGTCTATGAATCTGAACTTCTCTTAGCGTAGGATTTCCTAGAACACCTAATGTAGTGTAGGGTTCTCTCCTTTACACATAAGCTGAGTCATGGTAATATTAACCGTAGAAACCCATGTGATTCAGCGTGTCACTATGATCAAACAGAATTGATATTGGAAAAATTTCCAGGGTAAAGTTTCTCTTGTCATAGAATTTGCAACATAGTGCAGATATGGTCTTCCTGTTCTTCTTCTAGGCTTAAAGGAAATCAAGTTATCCTCAATGAAAACACTGATGAATTTGCTATGAGTTCATGGAAACTCATTCTTATAGTTCCGTTGGAGCATTGATGAGACTAATTCAAAATCATAAATCTAGCATGACCGAGTCGTGTACGAATAGCAGCCATGGACATGTCCTGCTGTTTCATTCGTCACTGTTGGCAGCATGATCATGAGTTCGATCTTGGAAAAGTGATTAACACCATACGGTTGATTGGACATGTTGTCAATATGTGAAGGAGAATAACGGTCATGAATGGTGATTTGTTTACGCCGACGGTAGTCGACACATAATCTCATGGTACCGTCCTTCTCCTTGTAAGTTCTTCTGGAATGTATGGGAAGATTTTGGAATAATCAACTGGCTATGTGTAAAAGACTTAAGTGGTCGTGTCTTACTGACAGCTAGAAAATTTTAGCGACCATGGCTAACAACGCACATGCTTGTAAGCATAGATAATTTGTACAGATTTTCTCGAGGGAAAATCAAGCTGAATGTATTAAGAAACCTGAACATTACTGTACATAATTATGAATCGTAGCATGGTGTGCTGTTCATAGTACATAATTAGGATAAAATTCATCTCGTGTCTGTCCGAGGAAATGCGTCAGCAGCTTGGATCTCATCATTAAGCTGAAGGAAAACCTTCGTATACGTGGGAATACGAAAGGCGTCCTTCATGGTTATGAATATTTGAACCATGGTGAAAGAAATGAAAGTGACATCGGCAACGTGACAGTTCTCACTGATGCGCTGATAATGCTATAGAAATTCTTGTGGCCTGATTAATACATGGCACAACAAAATAGATATACCCTTGGAGGGTACCCTGAATTTCTTAGAAACGTTCCATAGTTGTACGTGAGTCATGTGTCTTGACTCGTTTCTTGGAACTATAAGCATGACATATGTCTTGACTGGTGTCTTGACATGTGTCTTCAGGAGATATACGTGAGAAATGTGTCTTGACTGATGTCTTGACATGTATCTCGAGATGTGAAACAAATATAACCACAATATAAGGTTATTATGCCAGAATTGGCGGATCGGTTGGACTACTAATCCTTGTATTTCTGATCACGTCCGTGGCCAGAGTTTCGGTTGCGATTTCTAGGATAGTTGCTGTCATAGTAGTGGTTATCGTCCTGTCTGTCAGTTCCATGATGGTCATTCTCATGACCGTGATTCATGTAACTATTCAGCTGAGTGACCGGCTGGTACCGGTTTGCACTCATATGGCTGAAATGACAGCCGAATGACGTGTGACATGTAACTAAGAATTAGGGACAATGATTGATGAGAATCGTCTGATGGTGAAGCATCTTCTCGTCCAATTGCTTTGCTCCGACGCCTTTGTCTTCGTCTTGTAGGATCTCCAGGTTGTTATCAGCCTCCGCATCTCGTAGCGTCTCCGAACGTCAGCAGCATCAACCTTTAGTAACATCTCCAAGTTATGAGCGGCATCAGCAATCTTGTAGAATATCAGCAATTGAAAATACGCCTGAGGTGATTCAGAATCGACTAGCGAATACTCGTGAAGTATTGCAAGTGAAATACACATGGATTAAGGTACGTGTAATACACATGAAATACGGTACGTGGAGTACACGTGGATTACACATGAAATGATCGGTATGGAGTCGATCATTTATCATGATTTAAAGAAAGTATACCGGTTAAACGGTTAGGAAAACCATCATGATAACCTGGCAGTATTATCATAGACATCGTTCTGGTTGTAACGGAAACGTTAAAGTGTGGTTACACAAAATTCAACGACGCTTTGCATGACAGCATGATTAATGAAAACCAACCATGACTATCATGAAAGCATGATTCAATAAAATCTAACAATGTCTTGCAGGACACGTAAATAACAAAAAGGGGCGTAAAACATAATCAACATGAAGACGGAATTATCATGAAGAAACATGAAACCATCTACCACGAAGAAGTGTATAACATAATCAGCATGAAACTGAAGTTAACCATGACAGTATGAAAACATACTTGACATAAAAACATAATAACTTATGAGGGGACATGAAAAAAAATTTATGCCAATTTAAATCATGAGAAAAATTTTATGCATGAAAAACAGTGCATGAATGCGTAATGTAGTTTATAAAACCTTTATATGTGCGAGGGAACGCCTATGGGTCGGTTCCAAAACAAAAGACATGGCGAGGGGACGCCTATGGGTCGGCCCCAAAGTTAAAAGTTTCGATAAAAGCACATGCGACTAAATAGGGCCAGTCCTGTACCAACCATTACTTAGTCATAATCCCTGCAACAATGATACATGAAACATAAATAAATGAAACTTATTTGTCAATACTTATCAGAAAAAAATTTATGTGACTAATTATGAACTACTGGGGTTCAGTCCACATAGCCACAGTCTACGAGGAACATTATGCATGAAACAATGACACATAACTAAATATGAATGACGGTTGTCCATCCATATTAGTACAACAATATCGATGAAAACATCAAGGTTAAAACCTCAAGGTGCTGAAAACATCATGGTTAAAACAACAATGCGCTGAAAACGTCAATACGTAGAATGACAAGCGTTGGCTTAGGAAGCTCCTGGTGACTACCCACTAGTCACATGTCGAGTTTTAGAGCCTACAGGTCGAAGCCTTGGCTCTGATACCATAATTGTAACACCCCATTTTGATAATGGAATGTCACGCGTAATTATAGCGTGTCATCAAAGCATACAAAGATAAATGTATAAAACATTACATGACCATAGGGATAACCGGAATCAAACATCGGTTCCTAAACATAAGCCCAAAACATAATAAAGCAAAAGAAATGAATGAAAGACTACACAAGCATAAATATATGAAGGCAAAAGGAAAAGAAGTCTCTAGCAGCTTCCATCCTATGCACGTCCTCCAAATGCTCGAATCTTTCCTAGGGTACCTGCCGTTTTGGGACATGGAAAGGAAAGTAACGGCTGAGCAAAACGCTCAGTGCACGGATATAGACATAGTATGAATGACTAAGCATAATAAAGACTTAATAGCAACGGAAATGTATAAGTCCTGGAAAACCTGGAACATGTTCATAAAACTGGTTTTATAGTTTGAAAAGCCTTATGTTTATCTTATGAAAACTGTTTAACATATTTTACCATTAGCCAATATAGGTCATGAAAATCCACCGTGCATGAATACTTGGAGGGGTGACCTCATCATGCAAATTAGAGGGGCTGCCTCTAATTTAATATACTGGTTTTTGGGTAGGAGGGATCAACTCCTTGTGAAGGATGCAAGGCACACACCACATTCACCATGAAATCCTGAATAAAACATGTAACTAGGATGCACCCATACGCCCCACATGATAATTATAAATAAATGGCCAAAAGCTGAAGGGACGCCACGAGCAATCACTCCGCCATGGTGAAGTCATAACAACAGTGCCTCTAATGTTATGGTTATGGTACATCCATAACTAGGTGAAACTGGTCATGCATGTATATGGCTATAGGTAATCTTAATTAAACATAAGCAATCAAACACGTAACTTATACTACGGGAAAACAGTTGGCTGCATACGGGGAATCCTAATAAGGAAAGAATGTCCATACTGAAAGGACGGGAATCCGTACCTTATGTCCAGTGAACGAAGAAGATGAACTGAGAGGAATTCTACATCCGAATCACTAGTGCTACATAAATACATACATGAATAAGTATTTGCTTACTAAATACGTAGCTAGTTTTACGTCATGTCTTAGCTTATTTTATGTGTTCTTACCATGTTTTACTGTTTTTAAGCCTTAAACCGTGTTTATCTTATATTCCGTTTAATCTGATTAAGTATTTCTGGTATTTCATGTGTTATTATACTTACTGTGTAATAATAAGTAACTTTCCAAAAATAGCTGTTTCCTAAAATAGAAAGTTTCCAAAAATAGAAAGTTTCCAAAAATAGAAAGTTTCCAAAAATAGAAAGTTTCCAAAAATATAAAGTTTCCAAGAATAGAAAGTTTCCAAAAAATAGATTTATTGCTTAAAATAGATAAGTTTCTAAAAATAGAAAGTTTCCATAAATAGATTAGCTGCCTTAATTAAATAAGTTTCCATAAATAGATTAGCTGCCTAAAATAAATAAGTTTCTAAAAATAGAAGGTTTCCATAAATAGATTAGCTGCCTTACTTAATTAAGTTTCTAAAAATAGAAAGTTTCCATAATTAGAAATAAGCTGGTTAAATAAGCTAAGTATATAAGCCTAAGTGTTTTCATGATTATTTTCTAAGTCGTATGATATAATGTACAGTTTAATAATTATTTCATGTAATTAAATTAAACTATAGGTTAAAATATTTAATTAAAGTATAACATGTTTTTAATCAAATAAGTTAAATACTTAGGTTAAAATATGTATTATTATATATTAATAATATAACCTAAAGTCATGTTAATTAATTAATTATATCCATGGTTTTAAAATAATTAATTAATTATAAGTCTTAAATATATAAATACTTAGGTTAAAATAATTTCATGATCATTAATAATTAAATAACCTAAGTCATGTTATTAAATTAATTACATCATTTTATTAATTTAATTTTAACATAAGTTCATAAACATAAAAAAAACTAACATACACCATGAACCGGATCCAAAGTAAAAACAATGAACCGGACATGAAATCGACACCGTACCCCGAACCAACTCGGGGTACCCCGTGTTTTACTGCTGCCGTGGGACCCACACGCACCAACCAAGACCGTATGGTCTTGGTGGTGGTCGGCTTGGCCAAACCGAGACCCCTTCGGGTTCGGTGCAGCCTGCGGCCAAAAACAAACACCCCTTAAAACACCTTTTGATTTTATTTAACACCAAATCATGTTAGATCCATGTTTAATTATTAGGTTTTTGTAAAAACATCACATGTTCTTGATTTATAAAAAGATTAAATCAAAAGAAAAGGTTTAAAAAGGATTTACCGAATTCGTGGATCAAAAGGACGAAGAACCAACACGATCAATCACTAAAACTTCAAGATCCAAGATCACAAACCACCTCTTGTGGTGTTCTTAAGGTGGCGGCACAAAGAAGAACAAGGAAGAGGGTTTTAGGGTTTTTATAAAAATCTTCTGTGAATGAAAATGAGTAGTGAAAAATATCCCTTTTCCTTTTTAGTGAAAAATTGATGGGCTAAGCCCATCCCCCCTCCTAATTTCGTGGTAATGGGGCCCACAAGGGTTAACCCGAATGTTTTCCGTGTTTAAAACATTGGTGTGTTCTCGTGTGTTAAGTTATACGTTCGTGATTATTTGTGTTCGCGTTCTAAGTGTTCTCGTTACGTAAATATCGTGATCTAATATATTTAATTACGCTCGTAATAAATATATATACGTAATTAATAATAGTTCGTGTTTTAATTACGTTCATGATTTCATGATCGCATGTTCGTGATTAATTATTGTCAAATAATTATTACGTGCTCGTGCGTAGTAAATACTTATCGTGTTCTAACACGTACGTAATACGTAAAATCCTAACACGTAATCATAATCATGCTATATTAGGAAAGTTTAAATCTAGTACGTACGATCTTAAGGGTACTATTCATGGTAAAAGCATGCGGGTTTTACAGAACAAGAAACCAAACCACTAAATCCGGCAATCAAGCTCAAAATGATCAAACTGTTTTCTAACATGCAGTTTTTAGTAAAATTTTACCTAAACGATGAACTTCTAAGTTTTAAACTACCCGACTTCAAACAAAATGAAAAGTCCTTATATCTAAATCTATTAGAGAGTGTTCACGGACTTTGCTAGCCACAATATTGTCACCTATTGCCCTTAAAAAGCAGATCCAAACACCCTCTTAAACTAACTTGCAACAAATTTTCAAAGAAAAACTTTGTAAAGTCACCTTAAACCTAATCTAAATCAACAAGATCGTGCAACAAAGCCTAAATAAACATCAAGAACACATGCCAAGAAAAATCTTCACACAAATATACCAAATGTTGGGTCGAAAATATGAAGTATTATGAGTTGATGTGTCAAAACTAAAAGACAAGGACTAAATCTGACAAGTGAAGATTCTACAAGGGTGGACAAACTTGTAGAAGATATATTGCAAGAAGATAAAAGATTTAGTGAATATATTATTTAATGAATATATTATTTAGTGAATATCTTATTTACTAAATATCTTATTTACTAAATATCTTATTTAGTTTCCTTGTAACAAGGGTTTACGTGTAGTATATAAACACATACCCTACGTAGGTTTTATTCATAACTTCATTCACAATGTAACCTACAA
The DNA here is from genome assembly GCA_025667525.1 of Glebionis coronaria. NCBI lineage: Eukaryota > Viridiplantae > Streptophyta > Magnoliopsida > Asterales > Asteraceae > Glebionis > Glebionis coronaria. The sequence continues at coordinate 285,192,033 of CM046877.1, read as the reverse complement.
GCAATTCGTGTGTCTAGACGTGGGATTCAATGTATACACGTGTAGAGGTTATTTGTATTTAATAATACAAGTAACGTTTGGGAAAATTCATCTTGTCCACAACACCTTGTTATAATCAATGTTCTAATTCCCCTATGTTTATCATATGAATGTTGATTATCCTAGTAAGCTCAATCGATCCATAAATTATGGTTTCATCAATTGGTATCAGAGCGGGTGGCTCTCGATGCTAGGATCAACGAGGTGTTCGTTCTTAGTGAAAAAGAAGAAAAATCCGTATAGGTTTTTATGCAGTTTGTGTGCGCAGCAGTGGTACGAAGGGCATAACTTTTTATTAAACCGTTGGATCGCCACGAAATTTTGTGTGTGTGTTCTACACACATATATCTAGATATCCACTGGAGGGATTGTCTAGATCTATCCCCAAGAAAAAGTTATTAAGCATCGAAGTCAACAGTGATCATATGCTGTTTTATGTGAACAGTAATAGTAAAAACACGATTTCTCCTTCGTTAACCGTTGGATCATCGTGAAATTTGTGTTGTAGGTTCTTGACACTTGTGTCTAGGATCTCACCGAAGGGATCTTCGATCTGAGCTGTCATGAAGAAGATATTCGATGTCGAAGTTCGCTGCAGAATATGATCTTTACATAAAATCATGATTTAGGGTTTATAAAACCCTAGATCGATTAGCCGCTGATGTGTGTTATTTAGACGCTGATAGATGTTGGTGTTAGACGCTGAAAAGGCATGGATGAGACGCTAATGGCCAGACGCTGACAGGTTTAAAGATGGCGCTGACAAGTTATATGTAGGCGCTGACAGAAATTCATGTGTTGTCCGAGATATTGTTTTTCAAACGCTGACAAGTGTTGTCCGATATTGGACAACACACAGTGATGAGATCTTGGACAGTGAAGTATATTGGACGACAAAGGATTCACTGCTGTTTGGTATTTTGGTTACGTTTTTGCACACAAAACAAGGTATTTACACACGAAGGTACATGGGATATCTGTTTTTATTCAGTATATCAATTTGATATTTATGGCTCAGATATTTTTTGAAGAAGTATATGATTAAGGGGAAGAATTCTTATGATAAGTTTGATGATTCGAAGTAGATTTTCGCGAGTTTGTGTTTTATCATTTCTTTAAATCGTGTGGATAGCACCGCATTGGTTTGAAGGTAACTTGTTCATGCTTATATGTTTGATGACGAAGACTTGTCAAATCTAGCAACTAGATACCTTGCTATCACTTGAAGGAGTTACATTATCGTGCTCAGTGTCTCACAAAGGATGAGGATTTTGACAAAGAGATCGAGGTCTACTTATAGTTTCCTGCATTATATAAGTTCGACGTCACATGGATACTGCAAGACATGGAACACAGGTTTGGGTTATTCTACTTCTACATCAAGAATATTATACTTATTTTTCTTCAAGATCATTACATAGAGCTACTTTTGGAGAATCTTCAAGATTGCATACTTTCAGATATTCCCTATTGATGTGTCAAAAAGGGGAAGAATATATGCTATACTTAAGGGAAGCAGTTTGAAGATCATGTGCCATATACAAAGGGTTTTGACATCATCAACTAGGGGAAGATTGTTGGGTCGAAAATATGAAGTATTATGAGTTGATGTGTCAAAACTAAAAGACAAGGACTAAATCTGACAAGTGAAGATTCTACAAGCCGGTGGACAAACTTGTAGAAGATATATTGCAAGAAGATAAAAGATTTAGTGAATATATTATTTAGTGAATATATTATTTAGTGAATATATTATTTACTAAATATCTTATTTACTAAATATCTTATTTAGTTTTCTTGTACAAGGGTTTATGTGTAGTATATAAACACATACCCTACGTAGGTTTTATTCATAACTTCATTCACAATGTAGCCTACAAGCAATTCAGGTGTCTAGACGTGGGATTCAATGTATACACGTCTAGAGGTTATTTGTATTTAATAATACAAGTAACGTTTGGGAAAATTCATCTTGTCCACAACACCTTGTTATAATCAATGTTCTAATTCTGCTATGTTTATCATATGAATGTTGATTATCCTAGTAAGCTCAATCGATCCGTAAATTATGGTTTCATCACCAAATAGGCAGTTTTATGCGTAAATAGGGTTCAACCCTTACCAAAGGGATGATGCCTTCTATTTTTTTACACTCCACGCTTAAAAGGGGCTGTATTTAGAGATATCTCACTGAGGTTCTACTACAGAACCGAGATATGCAATATCTTCAAGAAAAGGAAAATAGGAACTTGAGGAAATGATCTTGTATGCCTGCTAAGAGTAGCAAACTCACAAAGAGACAAGATTTTCAAGCTCACAAGCTCAAGCTAGTTTGAGGATTATGGACTTGATGAAGCTGTTAAAACAATAACTAGATAAATCCAAGATTTTGAAAAACCTTGGGAACTCACTTTTGAAAAACCTCTTGGAAACCAAATAAATTTGCAAATGATCTTAAAAAAGAAATAAAGTAACATTGACCTATAACCAAAGCTAACAAGCTTATATGTCAAGATAAGCTTGTTAACAGTTTATAGCTCAATTGTTCTCAAAGACTTATCAATTTCTTGAAAACACTTTGATAAACAGAAAATTAAATGTCTTACACTAAAACATAGTAAATAAAATGGAACACAACACTTTGCACAATTTATAAAATTTTCATTGAACTAAAAAAAGGTACAAAGGCTGGAACAAGGGACATCACAAGTTGATGCCTCACTTTTATAATACAAAAGAGATGGTTCTAGAATGCATTATCATAAAACCCTAACAACTAATGAATTCCAAATGTACCCTTTGTTTGAATTTCGAGTTTTCAGTCAAATGATGCTGATGATTCTAAGAGAAGCCATCTGTTTGAAGATCTTGAACCGTTTATATTTACTTGGAGAGGTGAGTAACCATCTAAGGACCATTGATTCTATGTTCTTCCTTATTTGCTAGCCAAAGTATGTGCAGAGGGTGCCACATGGAGAATACTAGGTAATGAGGGGACCGTTTTTGGGGTTGGGTTGTGTTGAGAGTGGGTTTAATTATGGATCTAGATTGTATTGGGTTTTGATTAGTAGTGATTAGGGGTTGGGGAAATTTAGGGTTTATGTATGGTTTGGGGGAAAATTTGGGTGGGGATTAGTACAGTTTATGTTTCCCGGTTTAGGTTTGTAATAAATAATGATTTTTCAAAATCATTATTCATTATAATGGATGACGTGGGGTATTGTGTTGACTGGGTGGACCGGGTACAATTTTGGGCTTAGGGTTATAGGTAGTGGGTTAGATTATGGGTATGGGCGGGTTTGGTGATGTGTTTGGCTAGGATTGGTGGTAAGGGTTTAGGTATTTGACAGTTTTGGTCCCCATTGTCCACAAAAAGGTTTAAACAAATTCTGGCTTGTTCTTATGCAAATTCCTTTTGAAACAAGTTTCATTCACTTGTCATTTATGGCACAAGGTTTTTAGAAACTTCTCATAGGGACTTAAGATGTAATTTGAGCAATCTTGAAGGACTGAATATGTCATGTATTCAATCTCCAAGGGCCAAACATGTATACTTTGGTTTCTTCAAGGACTATTCTTGACAATTATTCAAAAATGAGGGATCAAAGTTGTCATTTCTTCAAACTTGAGGGGCTTCTTTGGAAAAATCATGATTCGGGCCCGGTTCTTTGTGCGACTTCCTTTCTTGTGTCCGCTATTGCTTGATTCTTGTAGTCTTTTGTTGAATTCACGATATCCGTACCTAAAATACACAATGAACAAACACAAGCATATTTTGGGGTATTTTATGATATTTTTGCATATTTTAAGCCCGATTTGGACGATGAGACTATGTATAAATGCAGTCTCATCACTCCTCCATACTAAACCATTGTCGTGCCCTCACGCAACGCTAGAATTAAGTATCGTAGCACTTCCAAAATTCAGTTTTACATGACATTTATTGAAACGTAAATTTAAATAAAACTACTAAATGCGTTTTAGACATAATGTATTGTTTTCATCACGAGAACGTGACTTTCAGGGTCAAAGAATAAGAACACGTAAATGCCTCATAGAGATAAGTTCATCATCCTCGATTTTCACCTAATTCCATGCTAAGCGTGAAACAAGATCATTTTCATTATAAGTTAGTAATGATAACACTACTCATATGCTCTAATCACGTACTTAAACTCCCTTATTCCTAAGGTTTATCTCTTATATTTTATTTTTGTCTTGTTGATCACGATGATACATCTTTGACGTATGCGTAAATAGAGATTAGGTTCAAAAATAGATTCTTAATGGTGTAACCAAAACTATTAAATTAATAATTTATCCTAATAGACAACGATGTCAAAAAATTAAGTCAACAAAAAGGATCGATAAAGACGGTTATAGAACGGTTTTGAACATTTGACTTATTACCATGATTTTTATTACCCACTAATACATAGATTTTACTAGTTAAAAAGTTCGTTATTCTCGTACGTCTAATCGAATTGATCACGATTTAGGGTGGAATCATTGTCTTTTGGTGAATAAAAGAGAGGGGTTGTCGTTGTTTAATCTACTAAAAAGGAAATGCGTCGTTGAGTAACTAAATAAAAATAAAGCGAGGAAGGATTAAACTAAAAGTAAATACTCTTAAAAATAAATGACGAGAAAGTAAAACGTAATAAAAAGTAAGCTTGAAAAATTAAACAACTACATAAATAAACAAATTATTGCGATGGGATGTATCGGAATGCAAAGGCTATCGGAATATGTAAGTCATCACAATATAAGAGTATCGCAATATGAAAAAGCTATCGCAATGTTTATGTGTTATCGTAATATGGAAAACTGTCGCAATGCTGAGCTGTCGGAATGCGAAGTATCGCAATATGGGAAACCTATCACAATATGAAGTATCACAATATTAAGTATCATAATATGAAAACCTATCACAATATGAAGTATCATAATATGAAAATCTATCACAATATGAAGTATCACAATATGAAGTATCACAATATGAAGTATCACAATATTAAAAACCTATCACAATATGGTTTTTGAAAATTGGGCAGCGTTTCGTCGCAATATGCCTTAAATCCCGATCGCAATCCACGATGCCAGGGGCAATCGCAATCCTCGATCGGAGTAAGGGGATATTATAACACTTCGATCGCAAAGTAGAACCCCTAGGATTATTGCGATCGCAATAAAGCTGTCAGAATGAGCTGTCATAATAAGATGTCACAATGTCAAAACCCTAATGATATTGTGATGGAAAAATCACAATATTCGGATGGAGTAAAAATAAGCATAAACCCGAATAAGCACTTTTCAAAAACTTAACCAACTCAATACTAGGAAGAACACAATAAGCTACGAATGAAAAACTTATCAAAACACTAAATAAGCAAATTTTATAAAATAAAATTTTAAAAGATTAAACTTTTGAAAACCTTTAAAAGAGAATAAGCTAAACACTAAATAAGATAAAAGCTCAAAAAGGTGACCACAAATACTAGACCAATGAAAACACTTGCAAAACTTCAACTCACGAATCAAGAAACATAAAAGTAGAAACCTTTATGTGGCGTGTGGAAAAATAAGGTGAAAAGGAAGATGAAAACGAAACCGTAACTAACAAGAAAGATAAAAAAGATGAAGATTAGAACAAGATTAAACTTTAAAAAGTAAAGATTATATTAAAGCAAGAAAAAGAAAACAAAGATGAAGTTTTCCTAGTGAGAGAAATTTAAACACTTTCTCTCTCTAAAAATTAAAACTACAAAAGAAAAATAAAGACTAACTTCAAAATGAAGTTATAAAGGAGTATTTATAGGAGAAGGGGAGGTGAGTTGCTTTTCTCTCTCTTCTTGTCTTCTCGTCTTTTAATTAAAATAGACGTTCTTCACTTTGGCTCGGGATTTGTCAAATGATAAAATGAACTCGTCTTTTCTTCTTTTGGTAGACTTGGTTCTTCGACTTCGTTAAACTTCCGTCTTTAGTCTTTTTCTTCGATAAATCTTCAGAATAGGCCTTTGACTTCCGTTCTTTTTGCACTCTTGATCTTTTGACTTCGTCTTTTGTCTTTTTCTTCGATAAAAGCCCGTGTTTTCTTCCTTTTTCATATTTTGATCCTAAAACACAACAAAAACACAAATCACGCATAATTCCGACATTTACGACATAAAATCGTTTTTAATTGTTTTAAGTGGTAAAAGGATGGGTGTTTTCACACCTATCAAATCCCCTACACTTGACCATTGCAATGAACTCATGCAATGCATTAGTTTCAAAGAAGATTTACATTCTCCAGCATAATCAACCTACCTTGGCCTTTATTAAATACTAGATACTAAGGAAATTTAAAAAGATAGAAAATTTTCAAAATGCTCGAAGGAAGAAACTTGTAAAGAAATCTAAGACTTACATTAGGGCTTTGGTGTCATGAATGTTTATCACCCTCAAGTTTCACGTTCCCCACGCCAAGCCTAAAAACGAGATCATTGTTACTAGAAGTTAGCACAACTAACACTTACTCATGTGGTTCAATTAATCACTTAGACTCCCTTATTCCTAATGTGTATCTCTTATATTTTATTTTTGTCTTGAATGATCACGAGGATGCATTTTTAACTTATTTCGATAGTTTATTAGGCCGAAAATAAAGTAGGACGATCTAATCCATAGTTAGCTAAAGGACAAAATCTTTTAAAACTGCTTCTCGAAACCTCTTAAAGTTCATATCTTGGCATAACTCGTTTCACGATTTGAGACCTTTCTCGGACCGATATTTGGCATTTACTTCATACTTCGAATCTTGAGAAGACGATCTTGAAATTATGGTCTTCTCGTCATATATGGAATTTCTTCACTTGAAGTCTTTGAGAGATACTTCAAACTTGGACCACGACTTCATTTTTCTTCAATCTTTATTTGGGATTTTGATATACAACGATCCGCCTCCTTTTCGGACTTGGATCTATTTATCCTTATACATTGTTAGGGTCTTTTCGTATAGACTTCTCCATGATCTTTATGGGAGTAAATTGCTTTTCGTCGTGTGTCTTGATCCTTCATATTGATTTTGGAATAATGATTCTTCACATCATCTAGGATCTTTAGCAACAAAATTGAGCCCTCATGCCTTGTTAGGGCCTTTTCGGACTCGCCAATATTCGCGTCCCGTTTCAGTAAGTTATGCCTTGGCTATGAACTCTAATTAATCCCGAGCAACTTTTAAACGATCTTGGGCTAGAATCTAAGTAATTTTTCAAATCGTACGACCTTACTTATTGCAATTATTTATTTACAAGTGATGGGAGAAAAAGCTCATAATTAACTCACATAAGTTAATGAAAGAATACCAAACTTATAACTAATTCTATCATCTCTCGTTCTCAACAATTTAAAATCTCATGTAATGAGGCTCGTGGATGCTTAGCCTAATAAACCAATTAAGGTCTACATGGTTAAGGATACTAGCTAGAGTAAACTTGGATAAGTAAACTTAGGTTGAGTCAAAATATTCACGACGGACCTAATATATCAAAGACATCTAAACTCGCTAAAACCACTTTATTTAATAATTTATTTTGACTTTATTCTAGCAATGAAAATATATACATACGATGAAAGGAAATAATGATAACAAAAGAAAATACTACTAGGCCAAAGTAGATCAAAAATTTTGAAAAATGCTGAAAAATCGATTTTCCGGTTAAAATGAGGTCAAATTCATGGAAAAGCCCACTTAACTTTGATAGAAGTCCCCCTACACTTGATATAAACATTGCCCTTAATGTTTAAGCATGTGGGAGTACACTCCCCTACACTTAGGACATTGTGCACGTTGATTAAATCTTGCTAAGGAAGAGACAACTAAAGGGATATCAATGTTAACATATAAGATATGAAATATTGAATCATTAGAGTTTAGGATAGAACCAGGAAGACGGGTACACGAAATCACGGGTCATCAAAAGTCATCAAGAGTGTGTCTTTGAAAGCTTGAATCCCTGCACATCATAAGAAAGAAAACAACAAACATCAGGGGCTCCCCCATACACTTATGATGAAAACAAATAAAGATAGATAGATACTCGGGTTGCCTCCCGAGGAGCGCTTGTTTTTGTTAACCGAGTCACGAGCCTGACTCGGTCCCGAATTAATTCAAAGGAAAAGTGGAGAGGGATGGAATCATCTCATGAGAGATGTCCTCTCCAAAGTACAACTTAGCTCGCTGGCCATTCACCTTGAATCTGGGTCCATTAGGTTGAGCTAGATCAATAGTACCTTATGGAAAAACTTGAGCAACGGTGAATGGGCCAGACCAACGAGATTTAAGCTTTCCCGAAAAGATTTTTAACCGAGAGTTAAAGAGTAAAACTTGATCTCCAACTTGAAACTCTCGGTTCTTAATCTTGGAATCATGAATGAACTTAGTTTTTTCCGTATAGAGCAAAGAGTTTTCATAAGCTTCATTCCTGAGTTCATTAAGCTCATTGAGTTGGATTTTGTGAAGATCACCGGCTTTATTGATATCAAAATTAGCCCATTTCAATGCCCAATAAGCCTTGTGTTCCAACTCAATGGGGAGGTGGCATGCCTTTCCGTACACGAGACGATATGGAGTACAACCAATAGGTGTCTTATATGCGGTATGGAAGGCCCACAAAGCATCATCAAGTTTATCGGCCCATGAGGCACGATGCTCTCCCACGGTACGTTCTAAGATTTGTTTGAGTCCACGGTTGGACACCTCGGCTTGGCCATTAGTTTGTGGATGTTACACGGTGGAAAGTCGGTGATTGACACCGTACTTAGCCATGACTCTTGCGAATTGATCATTGCAAAAATGAGTCTCGCGATCACTAATAATAACACGAGGCACACCGAATCTAGCAAATAGTTGTTTCAAAAAGTTCACAACCACCCTCGCATCGTTAGTGGGTAAGGCTTTTGCTTCAACCCATTTAGAAACGTAGTCAACGGCTACGAGGATGTACTTGTTCCCTTTAGAGGATGGAAATGGCCCCATGATATTTCGTTTTTAGTATAATCGTCTCGGTATCTAATCGAATTGATATAACTTTTCAAGTTTGACTTTATTGTTTTTGGTTATAAAATCTTGTTTGGTTTCTATGACTACTTGGCACAAAGCAAGTAAAAAGTAAAAATATACTAATATACGTATACGTACTATACTAAAACAAAATTGCAGGTAAAACATTTCAATGCACAAAATTTAAAAGCAATTCAAAATACAAATTTATACTACTCATGAGAAAAAAAATACAAAATACAAAGTAGAAAATACAAAATATAAAATCTAAAAGACAATTTATAAAACAAAAATCACAACTTCAAAAACACAATGCACAAACGAAAATTATACTAACTAGTAACTACTCGATTTAATCAAAATTGAATACAAAGATTTTCTAAGTGAGCCCAAAGCTACTACTGGACTTCTGGCCCAATACTCGCCTAACAGTAACCAAGTAACCAAATAACGATCCTAAGGACCATGAGTGCAACCGAACATATCAAGGTGAAGGGTTAAACTTGTAGAACTGCTAAAACTTTATAAAAAAAACAGATTCTAACTGACTCTCAGTACCTATGTTCGATCTTATTATTTCTCTTATTAAAAATTGATCATCGGCTTATTTAATAAGAAATTAACTAGTAAATTTCAACAACGTGACTTGACACCTACTGATTACTTCAACTTTGTTCTAGAACTAACTAATCCAAACGTCCTTTATCAATTCTAAACAAAGAAGATCTAAATCTACAATTTGAGATACATTTGAAGGATGACAAGAACAAGATTAGATCATATATACAGCTGATGCACTTAAGCTAAACAAGCAGACACAAGCAAGTTGAACACTACAAATCTTATAGCTTGAAGATCAGCTTATGAATCACATCGCCAAACACTACTTAAGGAAAATTATGCAGATACTGAAATCAAATCACATGAAACTAAAATCTCAATGACAAGCTGATAACAACCTGGATATAATGAGCTAATCAAGTAGTTACAAACAAGATTCTACACTATCATTATAGCTACTGAGTTTTGCAAAATGAAAATGAGCTTAACCATTTTCTTCCAGGCCTCCGTTATGGGAGAAGCGGAGCGCTGAGCTCGCTTAAAATCAAATACGCCTAGTCTCTAACTGCCGATCTTCTAACCTGCCAAATCAATCCTACAAAACAAACGAGAACAAGCAAAGAAAAACCAAACAGGTCTTTCGAATCTGAAACTATATCAACTGATCCATAACGAGCGATCTGCACAAATACGTTGCTGCTACAATCTCAAATGAACAATATGCACTAAAACTAATCATAGAACTCGATCCAAAGTCGTAAACAGCAAAACTGAAGACATCGAATCTAATCAGTTATATAAACTTCTGAACTGTAACTGAAACTGAATTCCAGGCTGCATAAATTTCATGAAAAGAAACACAAACTTCTGAACTTAAAATTACCAAAGCTAAGGTGCTAAGCTATGAATCTTCACTCGCAAAAGTTGGTCCTCTAAGGGATCAAAGATATGAGACAAAAAGATTATGTTAAATTGTAAAAAGATTATAAGCCTAATACTCAAAATTTACTAGCAAAATCAGAAATTCTAAAAGCTTCTTGAAATTCTACTTATATCATTTAAACTGGAATCTTGAACTAGCTATTTGAAAACTCTTATAAGCTACTAATTCAGTAATAAAGGTTAAAGTAATGGAATCATGAAAAACTTTTGTTAATGAACTACAAGAAAACAATTACAACAGATTATAAAAAACGTAAAAAATTTAACTGTCATAACCGAATATCATTCTGTTTGCAAAGTAATTCATAAGCTTATTTGAATTCATTTATGAACCAAAAACAGTATTATATAAAAGTTAAAAGAAGAGTAATCAGAAAGAACAGGAGTTGAGAGAAGAGATATAGAAAAGTAAAAGCTTTCATTAATGGTGAAAGACGGTTACAGACTTTAACTAACAACGTAACTGAATTAACAGATTGTTCTTAACAAAATATCTAACTAATCCTAATCTACACCTACACTATGTGTGAATTACACCTAGTCTATCCACTTCAAATGAGGGTCTTCCGTGGTATTTATAGGTGTCGAAGATAAGTAGTAGAGGTGTTGATGACGTGTGCCATCCAATCCCTTGATGCCACGTGTAAAATACGAGGATTAAATTTGTTCTTCATCTTTGATTCAATTTGGGCCTTTCTTTGTTTCTTCATCTTGATCTAATTAAGTGGTATCTCCTTATAGAGGAAAGAAAAAGAGGCACTTTTGCTGTTTGAAGCTCGACTTGAATCTTCATGTATTGCTCTTGAAATTGATTTTCAGGTTTGGTGGATAGAAGATATGAAACTGATAGGTGTGTAAACACCCATCCTTTTTACCACTTAACTACAATAATAACCAAGCCAAAACGTGTATTTTATGTCGTAAATGTCGGAATTATGCGTGGTTTGTGTTTTTGTTGTGATTTAGGACGAAAATGTGAAAAGGGGAGAAAACACGGGCATTCACGGGCTTTTATCGAAGAAAAAGACAAAAGACGAAGTCAAGAAATCAAGAGTGCAAAAGGAACGAAAGTCCAAGACCAATTCTGAAGATTTATCGAAGAAAAAGTCAAAAGACGGAAGTTTACTAAAAGCCGAAGAACTCAAGTCTAATTTATCGAAGAATTACAAGACGAGAGTAGAAATCCCGAGACAAAGTCGTTAAAGTAAAAAATTAAGAAGATTAAGGACTTAATGACAAATTAAAGAAAGAAGAAAGAGGGGAGGAAGCTTCCTCCAAGCACCTCCCTAATCCTCCTATAAATAGGCCTTAGTTCATTTCATTTCATTTTGTTGGCTAAGTGTGACAATTAACTCTTCCACTTTAATTTTTGCACATTTAAATACATGTCATTTACTTAATTGTCTTGCACCTTAAATTCATTTAATTCCAAGTAAGTGTTCTTAATTTTGTTGCTTTAATCTTTATTTACCTTTGATCAAGTTTTTCTTCATCATTCTCATCCTACTTTTCTTGTTTTTGGTTTGTTTTAAAATTCGGATTAAGCAAGAAGTTGCTTAATCTCTTTGCGTATTTTACTAAAAAGTTTACCTTTTTACTTTTATCTAAGTTTTTGTATGAGATAAGCTATAAGTTTGACAATCTTATTGGCTTGTTTCATACTTAGCTTATTTATTTTTCTAAGTTCTTTAAAAAGTTTCATTTTTCTAAAAGTTTGCTTTATTTCTTTTTCTTATTTTGTGTTTGAAAAGGTTTTAAATTTGTTGCTTATTATCTCGTCATATTTCCATTTCATCTAAGTTTTAGAAATCAGCTTATTAGTTCTAGCTTATTTGGTTCTTGTGCTTATTGCGAATTTGTTCTCATCGGAAAGTAAGGGATACTACATATTGCGACAGCTCTACTTAGCCTCATTTCGATTGTGACAGAATTGGGACAAGGGTTTTGGATTCCGACGGATTGCGATCTAGAGAAACAACACCCTCATTCCGATCTGGGATTGCGATCGCACATTGCGATCGCACATTCCGACGGCTCTTGAGGTATTTTGAGTCAAAGTGCTGCCCAAATTTGTATAGCTATATTCCGATCTGACCCACATTTCGATGGTTGTATTCCGATGGAAGTGACATTCCGATAGGTTGCATCTCTCATTATTCTGATAGCCATATTCCGATAGTAACATTGCGATTTGGATTCCGATGGACTTGGTGACAGCTTTTCGATCTGGATTCCGATGGTTTTGGGTTTAGAACTATATTTTGCTTAGTTTTGTTTTTTTAAGTTACATTTTTAATACTTCGTCAAATTTAATTTTCGTCACGTTCTAGTTTTAAGTCATTTAATTAATTTACTTTTCAATGTTTTAATATTGCACAATTTAAGTTTTAATTAGTTTAGATTTTAAATTACCGCCATTTATTTTAATAGTTTTTGCACCTTTTAATATACTACAACGACACAACATTTATTTCACCAAAGACAGTTGAGTCGCACTTAAACCAGTTATCAATTCGATTAGACCAACAAAACGAACTTTAATTTTTATACTGGCAAAAAGCCTTGTATAAAATGGCGCCGCTGCCGGCTCTTTTCGTAAAGATTAACGTTTTTCTGTGAGAGACGCGTTGCTTTTTGGGATCCGTTCATTCGTGAGCGTTATTTTTCTTGCTCAAAAATTTCAAAAAACCATAAAAAATTAAAAATTGTTAAAAATCCATAAAAATTAAAAATTTTCAAAAATCCAAAAAGATTTTATTTTCTTTATAGTGTATATATATTCTATTTGTGTTTGGTATTGTTTTCTTTTGCCTTTGCAGGTGTATGCGTACTAGATCTTCTACTTATCAAGATCCCGAGACTCGTGAAGATTTAGCTATGGCAGGTGTGAACAACAACAATAATCCACCGCACCTCAATAATAACAACAACAATGTTCTTCCACAGCCTGATCTTCGGACAATGGAGGAGCTTTGTCAACCCACCATGTTTGGACGAGGAGGACCGATTGCGCCGATGCAAATCACGGCTTTGGAGTTTTGGTTGAAGCATCACATGATCCAGCAAGTGCAAACTAACCCATTCCGCGGAATGCCTGATGATGATGCCAACAATCACCTCGACAAATTCATTACTATCACTCAAAGCATGAAGTTGCCCGGTGCTACTATGGATGTTCTTAGCCTTCAACTCTTTCCACATACTTTATCACACCACGCCGAGAAATGGTTTGATCGTCTCCCGAAGAATTCCATTCATACTTGGGATGACATGACTCAATGCTTTTTGTCGCGCTACTTTCCACCATCCATGGTCACGAGCCTTCGAAATCAAATCAACGGTTTCATGCAAGAACCCGATGAATCTCTCTTTGATGCTTGGGAAAGATATAATGTTTTGATTGATCGATGTCCAAATCACAACATGCTCCCTGTGACCTTAATTGATACTTTCTACAACGGTTTGACTTTTCGTGATCGCGATACGATTAATGCAGCCGCCGGTGGCACATTTATGAAAAGAAGACCCGAGGAGTGTAGAGAGCTTATTGAGAACATGACTACTCATCACAAAAACTGGGATTCCTCTGCTTCTTCAAGGAACAACCCGAGAGTCAATGTTTCTTCTACTTCAGTATACCCCGACATGACCGAATTCACCCGCATGATGGCCAAAATGAACAAAAATATCTTGCTCCTCGCTACAAACCAACAACAAGTTAAAGCGGTAGCAAATCCTTGTGAAACATGCGGCGGTCCTCACCCATACACTGATTGTCCTTCTACTCAAGGCAATCCGGAAAATGTGTATGCGACTTATGGTAATTATTCACCGGAAAATTACCAAGCCCGACCTCAAGGGGATCGAAATTTGCTAAGTTACCGGTCGAACAACTACCTTTCACCCGGTTTTTCTCCTCAAAACCAAAACCCCAACAACAATTACAATAGAAGCAACCAAATCCCACCTAGAGCTTCTAATCCTTATCACCCACCCGCTCAACAAGCCCCACCCATAAATCAAGATGTTGAAGCTTTGATGAGAACCCAAGGAGAGCAAATTAAGAATCTGCAGAGCCAAATTATCAAATTGAAAGGGGATATCACCAAGCAGGGAAATGACATTAGAACCGAGCTTCGAAATGATATTCAATCCTCCTTCAGCAATCAAACGAATGATTTGAAGAATATGCTGGCCAGTTTCTTACCCACCACTCAACCCTCTCCTTCGAGTTCCCTACCTTCAAACACCGCCACCAACCCGCGAGCGAATGTGAGTGCTATTACTACCCGTAGTGGAGTTACTCTTGTAGGACCACCTATCCCGCCCCCATCATCTACACCTCCTCCACCACCATTTATCCCTACTACTCCCACACCTAGTATTAGTACACCATTACCGTCTCCTCCTCGTCGTGAAGAAGTACCCAAGACGAATCCTCCACCAACCCCACCTTCCACCTTCAACCCTTCAACATCTCAACCTTTACCTGCTACACCTACACCTTCCACCTATAAACCCAAAATTCCTTATCCATCTCGCTTAGACAAGGCCAAACTGCACACCAAGGATGACATTCAAGTGTCAAACTATTTGAAGAAAGTTTCGGAAATAACCATCACTTTTAGCCTTGTTGAAGCTCTAGCACAAATGCCTAAATTTGTTAAGATGTTTAAGGAATTGCTTAGCAAGAAGGAGAAGATGGCCGAGTTTGTTAATACTTGATTGAATGAAAATTGTTCTGCCGTCCTTCTTAAAGAACTTCCGGAGAAACTTGGAGATCCCGGTCATTTTGTGCTACCTTGTACTTTTAACCAAACCGACAAATTTACTGCCTTAGCCGATCTCGGGGCAAGTATAAATTTGATGCCCTTAAGTGTTTGGAAAAAAGTTATCATTGCCCGACCTTACACCCACGAAGATGACTCTTGAGCTAGCCAATCGCACTCTCGCTTACCCCGTTGGTATTGCCGAAGATGTGTTCATTAAAGTTGGCACATTCACTTTTCCAGTCGACTTCGTCGTTGTTGATTATGAAATGGACCCTCGTATTCCGTTAATACTTGGATGCCCATTTTTGAGAACCGGTATAGCCTTAATAGATGTGGATAAGTGTGAGCTAATCTTAAGGGTCGGGGATGATGCCCAAGTTTTTGAAATGGGGAAGCTTACAAGCAAATCCTATGGAAGAGAATTAGTGAATATGATTAATGTGCTTGATGATTTTGTCGTCTAAAACAATCCTCTATTCGATTCTTGTAATGATAATCCACTGTTTCAAGATTATGTGGATGATTCTCTCTCCAATTTGGAATCCCCTCCCACATATGATTCTCCACCGATCTATGATGCTTATGATGATGATTCTAGTTCCGATGGGGACGATTATGATGATTTTACTTCCGAGTATCCCGACATGCCCACTTATGATGATTTTGATGAGGCCGATACTCTTTCGAGTGATTCTTCTCATGATGAAGATCCTCCGCCTACCATGCTTAATCCTACTTTGGATGACTACTCATTTGAGGAAGACTTTTCTACTTTTCTCAATACTTACTTCCCTCATGAGAGTGATGCTCCTCCTTTGGACTTTGATGATTATGGTCTTGATCCTACTTCGGATTTGAAGAAAATTCTTTCAAAGGAGAAGAAACCGGACGAAACCAACATCCGCAACATGTATGTTTTGACACCTCTTTGTCCACCTTCTGAGGACGAGGTTGTGCATTTTCTTCGCGGATCTTCTTCAAATTCTACTGAGCCTGAGTGCTATTTTCACTTAAAGGAAAAGGTGTTCGACCCCGGTATCGATATTCTTCAGCCATCTCAGTATCCATCTGATGAAATAAAAGGAAAGATTTTTGGAACTACTGAAGATATGCTTGCACCTCTTCACCCTTGCTACCACCGTGCTCCATCTTTGCTTAAGGGAACCTTGCCTACTCTTTTTTGGCTTGCCTTGTTCGCCTTAAGCTTGTGCTATTTGATGGACGAAAAATATGTATTTGATCCCGATGGATGTGTTTCATGCTTCTTCCTATGCTAATCAAGGTCGAGTCAGGCTCACGACTCGGTGAACAAAAATCAAGCGCTTCTTGGGAGGCAACCCATGTATCTATCTTTTAGCTATCTATATCCTAAGTGTAGGGGAGACCCGTTGGTGTTTGCTATTTCCTCTCTTCTCATATTCAGGGTTTCGAGCGCTCAATGATCCACTCTTGATGATTTTTGACGACCCGTGATTCCGTGTTTCCATCTTCCCGGTTCTATCCTAAACTCTTTTCGATTCACTATTTTATATTTTCCAATATTGAAATAGGAATCTCGTTAGTTGTCTTTTCCTTAGCAAGATTTAAACAACGTGCACAATGTCCTAAGTGTAGGGGAGTTTACTTCCCCATGCTTAAACATTGAGGACAATGTTTATATCAAGTGTAGGGGGGACTTCTATCGAAGTTAAATGGTCTTTTCCTTGTATTTGTCCTCATTTTAACCGAAAAATCATTTTTTCGACATTTTTCAAAATTTTTGATCTATTTTGGCCTATTAGTTTTCCCTTTGTATAGTTATTTTCTTTCTTTGCTAGAATAAAATTTTAATAAAGTGGTTTTAATTTTCAAACATTGTGAATCTTTTGACTCAACCCGAGTTTACTTATCTAAGTTTACTCTAGCTAGTATCCTTAACGTGTTTAAGTCAAGTTTTGCTAGACTTTTATATAGGGATCTTTAAAACGCGAAAGTCTTAACTCTCACGGGTTAAGAACAAGAACTTTTCGCAAGTTCCTATAATTGATCCTAGAGAGTCGTTTATCAAGGGAACTTTAAAATGCGATTTCTAAACTTGAAAAAGTCTAAGAATTTGCAAGATCCTATAGATGACTCGAAAACCCAAAACTTTGATTTAATAGGCTAAGCATCCACGAGTCTCATTCCTTGAGATTTTAAACTGTGGAGAACGAGAGATGATAGAATCAATTATAAGTTTGGTATTCTTTCGTGAATTTATGTGAGTTAATTATAAGCCTATTCTCCCATCGCTTGTTAATAAATTTATCTGCAATAAATAAGGTTGTACGATTTGAAAAGTTACTTAGCTTCTAGCCCAAGATCGTTTAAAAGTTGCTCGGTATGGATTAGAGTTCATAGCCAAGGCATAACTTATTGAAGCGGGATGCGAAGATTGGCGAGTCCGAAAAGGCCCTAACAAGGCATGAGGGCTACATTTTGTTGCTAAAGATCCAAAAGTGATGAGAAGAATCATTTATCAAAAATCAATATGAAGGATCGAGACACACGACGAAAAGCAAAAACTCCCCAAAAGATCATGGAGAAGTCTATCCAAAAAGGCCCTAACAAGGTATGAGGATAAATAGATCCAAGTCCTAAAAGGAGGCGGATCGTTGTATATCAAAGTCCAAAATAAAGATTGGAGAAAAATGAAGAAGTCGTGGTCCAAATATGAAGGATCTCTCAAAACTTCAAGTGAAGAAATTCCTATTATGAAGAGAAGACCATTATTTCATGAACGTCTCTCAAGGTTTGAAGTATGAAGTCGCTGCCAAATATCGGTCCGAGAAAGGTCTCAAATCGCGAAGCGAGTTATGCCAAGATATGAACTTTATGAGGTCCCGGGAAGCAGTTTTAAAAGATTTTGTCCTTTAGCTAACTATTGATTAAATCGTCCCACTTTATTTTCAGCCTAAATAACTATCGAAATAAGTCAACAGTGCATCCTTGTGATCATTCAAGACAACAATAAAATATAAGAGATACACCTAGGAATAAGGGAGTCTAAGTAAATAATTGGCCCACATGAGTTCGTGTTAGTTTGCTAACTTATAATAACAATGATCTCGTTTTTAAGCTTGGTATGGAGAATGTGAAAACTTGAGGATGATGATCATTCATGACATTTCCAAAACCCTAAGGTATGTCTTTTATTTCTTTACTTTCTTCCTTTGAATGTTTATAATTTTCTATCTCTTTAATAAAGGCCAATATGGATTGATTATGATGGAAAATGTAAAACGTGCTTTGTAACTAATGCATTGCATGATGACATTGCAATGGTCAAGTGTAGGGGATTTGATAGGTGTGTAAACACCCATCCTTTTTACCACTTAACTACAATAATAACCAAGCCAAAACATGTATTTTATGTCGTAAATGTCGGAATTATGCGTGGTTTGTGTTTTTGTTGTGATTTAGGACGAAAATGTGAAAAGGGGAGAAAACACGGGCATTCACGGGCTTTTATCGAAGAAAAGACAAAAGACGAAGTCTAGAAATCAAGAGTGCAAAAAGAACGGAAGTCCAAGACCAATTCTGAAGATTTATCGAAGAAAAAGTCAAAAGACGGAAGTTTACTAAAAGCCGAAGAACTCAAGTCTAATTTATCGAAGATATTACAAGACGAGAGTAGAAATCCGGAGACAAAGTCGTTAAAGTCAAAAATTAAGAAGATTAAGGACTTAATGACAAATTAAAGAAAGAAGAAAGAGGGGAGGAAGCTTCCTCTAAGCACCTCCCTAATCCTCCTATAAATAGGCCTTAGTTCATTTCATTTCATTTTGTTGGCTAAGTGTGACAATTAGCTCTTCCACTTTAATTTTTGCACATTTAAATACATGTCATTTACTTAATTGTCTTGCACCTTAAATTCATTTAATTCCAAGTAAGTGTTCTTAATTTTGTTGCTTTAATCTTTATTTACCTTTGATCAAGTTTTTCCTCATCATTCTCATCCTACTTTTCTTATTTTTGGTTTGTTTTAAGATTCGGATTAAGCAAGAAGTTGCTTAATCTCTTTGCTTATTTTACTAAAAAGTTTACCTTTTTACTTTCATCTAAGTTTTTGTATGAGATAAGCTATAAGTTTGACTATCTTATTGGCTTGTTTCATACTTAGCTTATTTATTTTTCTAAGTTCTCTAAAAAGTTTCATTTTTCTAAAAGTTTGCTTATTTCGTTTTCTTATTTCGTGTTTGAAAAGGTTTTAAATTCGTTGCTTATTATCTCGTCCTATTTCCATTTCATCTAAGTTTTAGAAATCAGCTTATTAGTTCTAGCTTATTTGGTTCTTGTGCTTATTGCGAATTTGTTCTCATCGGAAAGTAAGGGATACTACATATTGCGACAGCTCTACTTAGCCTCATTCCGATTGTGACAGAATTGGGACAAGGGTTTTGGATTCCGACGGATTGCGATCTAGAGAAACAACACCCTCATTCCGATCTGGGATTGCGATCGCACATTGTGATCGCACATTCCGACGGCTCTTGAGGTATTTTGAGTCAAAGTGCTGCCCAAATTTGTATAGCTATATTCCGATCTGACCCACATTTTGATGGTTGTATTCCGATGGAAGCGACATTCCGATAGGTTGCATCTCTCATTATTCCGATAGCCATATTCCGATAGTAACATTGCGATTTGGATTCCGATGGACTTGGTGATAGCTTTCCGATCTGGATTCCGATGGTTTTGGGTTTAGAACTATATTTTGCTTAGTTTTCTTTTTTTAAGTTACATTTTTAATACTTCGTCAAATTTAATTTTCGTCACGTTCTAGTTTTAAGTCATTTAATTAATTTACTTTTCAAAGTTTTAATATTGCACAATTTAAGTTTTCATTAGTTTAGATTTTAAATTACCGCCATTTATTTTAATAGTTTTTGCACCTTTTAATATACTACAACGACACAACATTTGTTTCACCAAAGACAGCTGAGTCGCACTTAAACCAGTTATCAATTCGATTAGACCAACACAACGAACTTTAATTTTTATACTAGGTAAAAGCTTTGTATCAGAAACGAATGTCTCTTTCTCTCTCTTCGTTGGAGAAGACGTGTGTGTGAGTCTGTGAAAGAGTCCTAACTTTGACCAAGTAAAGTAAAGTTTATAGTAAACTTTACTATCTTTTCTATTTAGTCCCTTTATTTCCTTCTTTTTAGAAATGTGTAATGTAAGAGTTAAAGTAAAAATCATTATCATACTTCATTTTTGTGAAAGTACAATTTATCCCTCCATCTTGGTAATAATAGCAAGCAAAGTCCTTGAAAGCTCTTTCGTCCTTTTCTTCGTCTTTTATCACAAAAATCCCTTGAAGATGTGTGTTTGCTCCAAAATGCATCTTGTTTACCTGAAAACACATGAAACACAAATACCCACGTAATTCTGATATTTTTTAGTTAAATATAATGTATTTGACTGTGTTTTGAGTGGTTTTTGGATCATAATTGATGAGTGTTTTCACACTTATCAACTCCCCTCCACTTGACCATTGCCATGACCTCATGCAATGTAGCATTTTAAAGCACCAAAGTACACTTTTCTCATAATTAACCCACCTTGGACATTATGGAATGCATCTACATACTCTACACTATATGATGCATGATTTTGATTTAATAGAATGAAATGCAAAAGAAAGCAATTCTATTTACATATTTTTGTATTTTTCATGAAATGGTTTTGATGGAAATAACTCATAAAGACTCAATGACTTGGATTAGGGCTTTTGTACCATGAATTTTTATCACCCTCAAGTTTCACTTTCCCCAAACCAAGTTTAAAAATGGGATCATTGCATTCACAAGTAAAAAGTGCATCAACTTATTCATAACAATTAATTGTGGAACCGGTTATTATTTGAGCAAATTGCTTTTGGAAAATTTGTCATTATTCAAGTGTGAAGTATAAGAAATGCAAAATCCAAAAATAAGGAAGCACAATTTTAACCCTAAGTAGTCATCTCATCCATTACTTGAAAAACCACCCATAGTTAATATAAGTCCGACTCAAGAATAATAAGTCATTCGTTTTATGTGTAAAATCCTCATGTCATGGATTAATAAGTAGCTACACACTCGCTAAGGAAAGAAAAATAAAACTCACGCAATAATTTACATCCGCCGCCTTTTTAAGACCTTGGATCTTCAACCCCGCAACCCGTCAAGGTAATATTGGATTGGATCAATCTATCAAATCCCCGCAACCCGTCAAGGTAATATTGGAATTCAATAGTCACTATAATTAACACCACACTGCCCCTCTTGGGAGTCTTGTATAATTATTATTTTTTTCTTTTTTTTCTAGCCACTCAATTTTTTAATAATCGCTCTTATTTTTCTTTATTCCTCACAAAGAAAGTAGAAAATAATAAAGGGAAAAACACCCGCTAAGTATTAAGCATGACATAAGTCTAGTACACATAAAACGTTCTAACTTAGAATCTTAAGACGTACTTATATCAACCACGAATGATTAGTCAAAAATGCATAAGAGACTGCAAACCAATTGGAACCGTTCTTGATTATTTATTAACAATATATACATGCGAAGAAAAGAGAGGCAAAGAAAGAGAAGGGTTTAGCCACAATTAATTGTCATGAAGTTTATCTAGCCCTTTTACACTTGCTTCAACTCTATCATATCCCATTCTCCACAAATTTAAAATCTCAACTAATGAGACTCGTGGATGCTTAGCCTAATAGACCAATGAAGGACTACATGGTTAAGGATACTAGCTAGAGAATGCTTAAATAAGCAAACTCGGGTTGAGGCAAAAAATTCATGGTGGGCCTAATATGTCAAAGAGATCTAAATTTGTTAAACCATGTCCCTTATTATATATTTTTTTTCCTTTTTATATATTTTTGATGCAAAATAAAAGAAAGAAATATATATAATGCAAATGTGTTATGCAAATGAAAAATGATTAATGCAAAAATTATGAATGCATATTTTTGGTGGCCAAAGTAGATCAAAAATTTGAAAAATGTTGAAAATAATTTCCCAATTATCATGAAGTCAAGGGCAATGGTCTAGGTAAGGTCACTTCGATAGAAGTCTCCATACACTTGGGATAAACATTGTCCTCAATGTTTAAGAGTATTGGAGTAAAACTCCCCTACACTTATGACATTGATTACTTTGTCTAACTCAAGCTAAGGAAAAGACAACTAAAGGGTATTCATTTTAAGCACAATGTTGAATATCACAATTGCAAAAACTAATCGAAGTGAACCAAATACACGGGCCTCCTCCATAAGCTCCACGAATGAAATGAGAGAGAGCAACGCTTGAAACAAACATCAAAAGACGAAGAAAGGCCACCCCTCCACTTCAACTCTACCATAACACCCTTTTATTAAACCTAACCTATTTAGATCTACTCTACATTTTCTAACCTAGTTATACAATGCTTGAGTTTTTTAACCCTAAGTCGCTAGCTCGACTCGGCCCCGAATTAGGTTGTCCTTGGGGAAACCATCATGGAGAATAAAAGATATCCCTGAATCACATCTCACATGATACACTCAAACTTAGCACGTTGCCATTTACTATGAGATTTACAATATCCGCCTCGATAAATGGACCGGACCAACGTGTCTCAAGTTTATCAAACATACGAGATCTCTCATATAGGAAGCACCCCAGGATCAAGTACATAGTTTCCATCTCTACATGTGAAGAACTCCAAAGTAGGTACCATCAACAAAGTAAGCTCATACGTGAAGCCCATATCAATCGAAGTCACACTCTTAAGTGGAATAGATGAAAACCAAGGTGTCTCAAATTTATGAATCCCAGGATCAAAAATCTTTCCTTTCATGGGAAAATAAGGAGATGAAATCGTATCAACCATATAAGATTCCCCCTTAGATATCAAAGCATCATGAGACAATGAAGGTGTAGGAATCAAAGCATTCATAACAAGTATATCCATATCGGGCTCCTCATCATCATCAAAAGGTGGGTAATCTTCCATAGAAGGCATAGTGAAAGGAGGATCAATAGAAATAGTATCTTGTGAAGGAGGTGTAATCTCTATGTTCCCAAAAAGCATGTTGTCAGTAGAAGAATCTCATCTTCCCAATTAGAATCACTATCATCAACCTCAATATCAATATTAGCAAGAAAAACCTCTATGATGGCATAAATATCCATATGAGAATCCATATCAAAGGTTTTGGGTTTTAAAGGTGCCTTAGGTGAAAAAGAATCAATCTCTAAGAGTAAAGGATCTTCATCAATAACCAACTTCAAGGGTGGGAGGGTGGGAACATAAGGCTCAAAAGGAGGTGTATTAATTAGAGAATCACTCAAAGGGATGATATGATCATGAAAATCAATAGGTGTATCCTCAAAAACCGGTGAAGAGTGATCAATCAAGGATTCTTCTTCGATAGACTCATTATTAGGTTCTTCATACTCCGCAAAAAGTGGGTTATCAAAACATGTCTTAAAAAGAGGATTTAAATGTATCATAAAATCACTTAGAGGAACAGGTGAAGGAGTCATAGAAGAAATGGAGTCATCATCATCAGAAGTAAAGGACTCATCAGTATCATAAGGATCATCAAAGGTTTCATTACAAGAATCATAAGGTGGAAGAGGAGAAGGATCCATATTTCCTATAGGAGCAAATTCTTCATCCAAATTAGGAATGTTATCTTGACAAGACAAGTCATCGGATGATATCGCATAAGATGCGTCACTAGAATCACAATCATCATCCTCTATTTGTGGAAAGTCTTTCACAAACTCTTCCTCAATCTCATTATCCCTTTCTTTAAACAATTCATCAAGATCAAAGTCACCAAAATAACTAGTAGTAGCATGAAGGTCAATATGTGATGAAATCTCAATGTGATCATGAGGAGAAGAAATATCAATACAAAGCTCGTCACACGGCTCATTGGAAACACTCTCAAGCTCTCTTTGGATTGGGATAAGGTTCTCAACACTAGAAGAGGTTAATTCATCCAAATCGGTGTTTTTATTAGTGCTAAGAGGCTCGTCCCCCATGGTTAAAGTGTCGGTGGGTTCCACGTGAGGTAAAGGTGATGAAGGTGTGTCATCATTAAGTGTGATACAAATCGGAGGATCGTCATCATCGTCATAAAATAATAGATAAGGCCTACGAGTAGCAAAATATTCGTATTTTATGCCTTAATTTTCTACTTTTTCGTCTTTTGCTAAGAGCAAAGTACGTAACTCTTGCTTAAGTTGACAATATTTAATGTACAACTCGTCACAAATGTCCTCTTTATTAGATAGTTTCATCTCCGCATTATTAAAAAGAGATACCATCTTTTCTAGTATCCGCACATACTCCTCTTCTATTTCCTCAAAGCTCATGGTTTTTATGCGTTCACGTTCCTTTGTATCAATCTTAATGAGTAAATCATCTAAATTGTTCTTGAGGAACTGAGAGGATTTGTTCACTTTGTCACTATACATATCACCAATGTTCTTATTATTAAACCGCTTGTTCCTTACATCATCCTCAAGAGACTTAATTTCCTTACCTTAACCACCGAGACTCTCCTTTCATTTCCTCAATGCTCATTTCTTGCCTATGATGAAGAGCCTTTGAAATATATTCCAAGTGTCTTCTGTCATGCTCGATTAGAGAAGATAACTCATGGAGATCACTAAGAGCATAAGAAGGCGGATCCCTTGGTCGACAATCATAACAATAATGGGGTTCTTTTCCACAAAACTCACATGAATAAGTCGAAGAATATGGTGGAGGTGGATTTCCATAATTAGATGGATTATAGTTTTGAAAAGAGTCATGATCATGAAAGTTCTCATGATTGTAACCTTGAAAATTTCCTTCATTTTGAAAACCCTCATAATGTGAAAGTCCTTGATTTTGAAAAGTATCTTGATTATAGCATGGAAAATTTTCATCATTTTGAAAGCCTTCATTGTTTGAAATTCCTTGATTATGAAAGGTTTCTTGATTATAGCCTTGAAAATTATCATTATTTTGAAAACCTTCATTGTTTGAAAAATCTTGGTTTTGGTATGGCTCACCAAAGGGTTGATCATGAAATGATGGTGGATTTTGTGATGAAAAACCGGAATATCCCATATAGTCATTACAAGTGTAGTCCATCTGAGTGTTAGGTCGAAAATTAGGGTTCTCGGTTCCATTATAAGCATATCCCTCCCCATAATAGCCTTTGTTTTGATAACATAAATAAGTATCGTGTGGACCACCACAATTTGAACAAGGCGAATAATTAGCGTTGGCGGATCGTTGTTGCAAAATCTCTAACATGGAACGAGTATCCATGTTTAGCAAGGTGGTCGAATGTATATACAAGTAAAATGACGTTTAAAACACTTCCTCGGGGAAGGAAGTAATACACCAAATGGTATGTGTGTACGCGACCATGTGCGCATACAACTAAACACGAGGAATGAGGGAGGAGCCCTCGGTCGACTTTTGAGAGAGAAGAGATTATCTCCCTCGAGGTTCGATAATTAATATCCACAAGAAAATATAATATATGTAATAATAATTCGGTGACACACCACTCACCACTATCACTCTTGAAAGACCCACAAGGAAGTGGAGAAACGAGGCGACGCGTAGCACTTAAGAGCCTGCTTCTTTAGAATGTGAAATACACTCGCCTTATACCCTCCACACAGTGGCCTCTTTCTCAAGATCAAGTAGATTGCAGTATTTATCTATTGTGCCTTAATTAAGTTTGATCGATACACGTGCTTAGGACCGGAACGCCCCTAAGTACGGTGTATTGCCTCGGCAATACTTATGGAAGAAGGTAGATTGGGTGTTCGTATCTACGTATACTTATTTACATATAATAATATAGAGAAACTATTTTTGTATTTATTGATTTTTTTTAAAGAAAATATAATATGTACGTAAAAACGATGAAAACCGATATATAAAATATATTTTTGGTGTAATCTTTTAGGAAAAAGATTACTTTTTGTGATTTTTTTTTATTTTTTTGGTTCAATTCTTTAAGGAAAGAATTGATTTTGTGTTTTTTTTTATTTTTTTATTTTTATCTTTGTGATTTTTTTATCTTTTTGATTTATAATACGCAAAAATAACGTTCACAAAGTGAACAGATCCAAAAATCCAATACGTCTCACTCGAAACCGTTAATCTTCACGAAAAGAACCGGCAACGACGCCATTTAATATTTCGTTTTTAGTATAATCGTCTCGGTATCTAATCGAATTGATATAACTTTTCAAGTTTGACTTTATTGTTTTTGGTTATAACTTTTCAATCTGCTTAACCTGATAACCTGCAAAACAAACGAGAACAAGCAAAGAAAAACCAAACAGGTCTTTCGAATCTGAAACTATATCAACTGATCCATAACGAGCGATCTGCACAAATACGTTGCTACTACAATCTCAAATGAACAATATGCACTAAAACTAATCATAGAACTCGATACAAAGTCGTAAACAGCAAAACTGAAGACATCGAATCTAATTAGTTTTATAAACTTCTGAACTGTAACTGAAACTGAATTCCAGGCTGCATAAATTTCATGAAAAGAAACACAAACTTCTAAACTTAAAATTGCTAAAGCTAAGGTGCTAAGCTATGAATCTTTACTCGCAAAAACTGGTCCTCAAAGTGATCAAAGATATGAGACAAAAAGATTATGTTAAACAGTAAAAAGATTATAAGCCTAATACTCAAAATTTACTAGCAAAATCAGAAATTCTGAAAGCTTCTTGAAATTCTACTTATATCATTTGAAATGGAATCTTGAACTAGCTATTTGAAAACTCTTATTAGCTACTAATTCAATAATAAAGGTAAACGTAATGGAATCATGAAAAACTTTTGTTAATAAACTACAAGAAAACAGTTACAACAGATTATAAAAAAACGTAACAAATTTAACTGTCATAACCGAATATCATTCTGTTTGCAAAGTAATTCATAAGCTCATTAGAATTCATTTCTGAATCAAAAACAGTAATATAGAAAAGTTAAAAGAAGAGTAATCAGAAAGAACAGGAGTTGAGAGAAGAGATATAGAAAAGTAAAAGCTTTCATTAATGGTGAAAGACGGTTACAGACTTTAACTAACAACGTAACTGAATTAACAGATTGTTCTTAACAAAATATCTAACTACTCCTAATCTACACCTACACTATGTGTGAATTACACCTAGTCTATCCGCTTCAAATGAGGGTCTTCCGTGGTATTTATAGGCGTCGAAGAGAAGGAGTAGAGGTGTTGATGACGTGTGCCATCCAATCCCTTGATGCCACGTGTAAAATACGCGGATTAAATTCGTTCTTCATCTTTGATTCAATTTGGGCATTTCTTTGTTTCTTCATCTTGATCCAATAAAGTGGTATCTCCTTGTAGAGGAAAGAAAAAGAAGCACTTTTGCTGTTTGAAGCTCGACTTGAATCTTCATGTATTGCTCTTGAAATTGATTTTTAGGTTTGGTGGATTAAAGATATGAAACGAATGTCTCTTTCTCTCTCTTCGTTGGAGAAGACGTGTGTGTGAGTCTGTGAAAGAGTCCTGACTTTAACCAAGTAAAGTAAAGTTTTTAGTAAACTTTACTATCTTTTATATTTAGTCCCCTTATTTCCTTCTTTTTACAAATGTGTAATGTAAGAGTTAAAGTAAAACTCATTATCATCCTTCATTTTTGTGAAAGTACAACTTTAACCACCCATCTTGGTAATAATGGCAAGCAAAGTCCCTGAAAGCTCTTTCGTCCTTTTCTTCGTCTTTTATCATAAAAATCCCTTGAAGATGTGTGTTTGCTCCAAAATGCATCTTGTTTACCTGAAAACACATGAAACACTGATAGGTGTGAAAACACCCATCCTTTTACCACTTAAAACAATTAAAAACGAGACCGTGACGTGTATTTTATGTCGTAAATGTCAGAATTATGCGTGTTTTGTATTTTTGTTGTGATTTAGGATCAAATTGTGAAAAAGGAAGAAAACACGGGCTTTCACGGGCTTTTATTGAAGAAAAAGACAAAAGACGAGTCAGAAGATCAAAAGTGCAAGAAGAACGGAAGTCAAAGGCCTATTCTGAAGATTTATCGAAGAAAAAGTCTAAAGACGGAAGTTTAACGAAGTCGAAGAAACAAGTCTACTAAAAAGAAGAAAATTAGAAGATAAGTTCATTTACCATTCGACTAATCCCGAGACACAGTCGAGAAAGACGAGTTATTTAAAAGACGCGAAGACAAAGAAAGAAAGAGAGAAGAAACAAACACCACAACCTCCTCCTCCTATAAATACTTCCCTCATTCATTTTGGGGAGGAGTTAGTTAGTTTTTCATATTTTTAGTTTTATTGTTTTAAGTTACTTTCTCTCTCTGGTTTTTCTCTCTCTAGTTTTACTTAAGCTTTTCATTTTAAATCTTGTATTTTGAATCTTAATCTTTTAATATAATCAAGTTTTTAGTAATCTCTAATTCTACCTTTCTTAATAATCTATGGTTTTGATTTGATAATCATGTAGTGGATGTGTTTTTGTTGATTTTGGTGTGTTTGGCTTATTGAAAAATAAGTTGTTTTTGATAGATTAAGTTTTTATAAAAAAGTACCTTTTGATTTCTAGCTTATTTAGTGTTTTAAATTTTTTTAAATTCTAGCTTATTCACCTTTTCCTAAAATTATTTTGGTTTGGCTTTTGGTAAAGTGCTTATTGATTTTGAGCTTATTTTCTTAAATTTTCTTATACGGAAAAATCTTATAACCCTAATTCCGGATAAGGGACATAAACCCCTTATTCTGGATAAGCTTTTTAAGTCCTTTTTGCGGATAAGCATTTTTATTCCTCTTTCCGGATAACCAGTAGAAAACACTACTTTCCGGATAAGACTTCTAAAGTCTTTTTTCGGATAAGCCTCGTCAGTCCCATTTTCCGGATAAGCATTTTATTACTCTTTGCGGATAAGCCAAGAAATTGTTACGTTTTCCGGACAAGAGCTAGAAGAAAATTTTCCGGATAAGCCTCTAAATACGTTTTGCGGATAAGGATTTTAAGACGGATTCCGGATAGGCATAGAATTCAGTTTTGCGGATAAGAATCAGAAGTTTCGTTTTCCGGATAAGTATTTGTAGACGTATTCCGGATAAGCATTTTAGTAGTCATTTTCCGGATAAGCTCTCGAGACGGATTGCGGATAACGTTCTTAAATCGTTTTCCGGATAAGCCTTTGTTAATTGTATTCCGGATAAGGGTTACGAAGACATTTCGTAGATAAGGACATTTTTTATGTATTCCGGATAAGAAACCGAAGACATTTTCTGGATAACACCAAGAAACTAGATTCCGGATTAGTTTTGTTTTACTTCAGTTCCAGTTTCAAATTCTCGTTTTCCCGCCAATTAAGGTTAGATCAATTTACTTTATTTTTATCTTGTCATTTACTTATTTTATTGATTTCTCACGAGTAGAAATAGATAATCCAAAGCTCCCCCTTTTAGTGACCAAGAACAATAGTTCCACTTTGAACCGTGATCAATTCGAAGAGATACCGAGAACGAAACAACGACAAGGGACACTTTTGCAAACGAGTACGAGCAACACAACAAAAGATCGTGCAAAACCTTTTATTAACAAGTTAAAACTCTGTTATTAAAATGGCGCCGCTGCCGGCTCTTTTCGTAAGGATTAACGGTTTTTGTGAGAAAAATTGGATTTTGGGATCCGTTCTTTCAGGATCGTTATTTTCAACGCATAAAAATTTCAAAAATCCTAAAAGTATAAAATTTTCAAAAATACAAAAAAATTAAAACAGCTATAAAAACCAAAAATATTTTCTTGCATTTTACTTTTAGTGTATGCGTACTCGATCTACGTCTTATGAATGGACGTGGAGGACCGATTGCCCCGATGCAAATCACGGCTCCCGAATTTTCGTTGAAGCATCACATGATCCAACAAGTGCAAAATACTTGTACTTTTCGCGGAGTACCGGATGATGATGCCAACAAACACCTCGACAAATTCATTACCGTCACCCAAAGCATGAAATTACCCGGTGTTACCTTGGATAACCTTAGCCTTCACCTCTTTCCACACACTTTATCCAACCATGCCGAAAAATGGTTTGATCGTCTCCCTAAGAATTCAATTCACACATGGGACGACATGACTCAACGATTTTTGTCGCGCTACTTTCCACCATCCATGGTAACGAGCCTTCGTAACCAAATTAGTGGATTCACTCAAGAAAATGACGAATCACTCTTTGATGCTTGGGAACGCTACAATGTTTTGATCGACCGTTTTCCAAATCATAACATGCTCCCCGTCACTCTTATTGATACTTTCTACAACGGTCTCACTTTTCGTGATCGTGATACGATTAATGCCGCCGCCGGTGGTACTTTTATGAAAAGGAGAACGGAGGAGTGTAGAGAGTTGATTGAAAACATGACTACTCACCACAAGAATTGGGATTCATCCGCATCCTCAAGATCCAATCCGAGAGTCAATGTTTCATCTACTTCTTCCACCCCCGACATGTCCGCCATGGAACAAGCCATTCTTGAAATTAGCAAAAGTATGCAAATTTTGGCTACTAACCAAACTCAACAAGCTAAAGCTCTTGCTATTTCTTGTGAAACATGCGGTGGTCCTCACTCTTACATTGATTGTCCTTCTACCCAAGACAATCTGTGTGCTATCATTAACACGGCATACAGTAACTATCCCACGGGAGGCTATCAAGCTCGTCCTCAAGGAGACCGTAACTTGCTAAGTTATCGTTCAAACAACTATCTTTCACCACCCGGTTTTACTCCTCAAAACCAAAACCAACAACAAAACTATAACCGAAACAATCAAAGCCAACCTCGTGCTAACAATCCATATCAATCCCAAACAAACCCATATCCACCTCAAGGTAATGTGCACGCTTACCAAGCCTCACCTCTCAATAAACCACCGGTATTGAACCAAGACCTCGAAGCTTACATGAGGACTAATAGAGAGATGGCAACGAATCTTCAAAGCCAATTCATTAACTTTAAGGGCGAGATGGCGAAACAAGGGAACGATATTCGAGCCGAGCTAAGGAACGACATGCAAACTTCGTTGAGCACTCAAACGAATGATTTACGTGATATGATAGGTTCGTTTTTCCAAAGTAATCAACCCTATTCTTCGGGTACTCTTCCGAGCAACACCGTTGCTAACCCAAGAGGGGAGATGAAAGCAATCACTACTCTTAGTGGAAAAGGTTATACGGAACCCGAGCTTCTTACACCTACACCCATGATTGTGAACAAGGAAAAAGAACAACTTTCCCCAACTCCTTTACCTTCTAACCCCACTCCCTCACCACCCAAGGATGTGAGTGTTCCCACTATTCTAAAACCTTCCTCTTCATCCGATATACCTTATTCTTCAAGGTTGAGGAAAGAGAAGCTTAAAAGCAAAGATGATATTCAAGTTTCAAACTTTCTCAAATTTTTTAAACAATTGAATTTTAACATCTCCTTTGCTGAGGATCTCGCTCACATGCCCAAATATGCGAAGATGTTTAAGGATCTTCTAAGTGACAAGGAGAAGCTTCTTGAAATTGCTCAGACCCAGCTTAATGAGAATTGCTCTACGGTTCTCTTAAGGAAATTGCCCACCAAACTTGGTGATCCGGGTCGCTTCTTTATTCCTTGCAACTTCCCGGGAGTAGAGAATTGCATGGCCCTAGCCGATCTAGGTGCTAGTATAAACTTAATGCCTTTAAGTGTATGGAAACAATTATCTCTCCCCGAGCTAGTCCCCACCAAAATGACTTTGGAATTAGCTAACCGTACGGTTGCTTATCCAGTGGGGATAGCCGAAGACGTCTTCGTTGGCGTTGACAAATTCACCTTCCCGGCGGATTTTGGTGCCGTTGACTACGAGATGGATCCCTGTGTTCCATTGATCGTTGGACGTCCCTTCTTGAGGACCGGTCGCACTCTCATTGATGTAGCCGCGGGCGAATTAATCATGAGAGTTGGTGACAATAAAATTGTCTTCAACATGGGTAAGATTTCTAAGCAACCTTATTCATATGAGAGTGTTAATGCTATTGATGTTCTCGATGAGGCTTGTGAAGAACACTTTAATGATGCTTACAAAAGTAGTCTTTCTTCTCTTCCCAATGTTGAGACCGTTGTCTCAATTGCTCCGTCATTGACTCCTTTTGGAGAAAGTGACTTTCTTTTGGATGAATTTGAAGCTAGCTTAGGTACAATCGATCTTAAATATGATGATTCTCCCACCAGATTGGGAAGAAGATATTCGTACCCTTGAGAAACTTCTCAATGAAGACTCTTTCTCTCCTCCTTCTCCTAAAGAGGTGACTAATGATGATCCATCGTTAGTTACACCATCTATTGAGAATCCTCCCACTCTCGAGCTTAAGGACTTACCTCCTCATCTCGAATATGTTTTCTTAGAGGGCATTGATCAACTTCCCGTTATCATTGCTAAGGACTTAAACGCCGATGAGAAAACTCATCTCATTGAAGTTGTCAAGAAATATAAAACACTATTGCTTGGAAAATCTCCGATATTCGTGGAATTGATCCTCACTTTTGCACACATAAAATTCTAATGGAGGAGGACTTTAAACCCACTATTCAAAGTCAAAGAAGGGTGAATCCTAAAATCCATGACGTTATCAAAAAAGAGGTTGTCAAACTTCTTGATGCGGGCATGATTTATCCTATTTCAGATTCACCATGGGTTAGTCCGGTTCATTGTGTGCCTAAGAAAGGCGGAATCACCGTTGTGCCCAATGCAAACAACGAGTTGATTTCTACTCGTCTCGTTACTGGGTGGAGAGTTTGTATTGACTATCGCAAACTCAATGATGCCACGAGAAAGGATCATTTTCCCCTTCCTTTTATGGACCAAATGCTTGAACGTCTAGCGGGTAATAAATATTACTGCTTTTTAGATGGTTTCTCGGGTTATTTCCAAATACCCATCGATCCCCAAGATCAAGAGAAGACAACATTCACTTGTCCCTATGGCACATTTGCTTACAAAAGAATGCCTTTCGGCTTATGCAATGCTCCCGGGACTTTTCAAAGGTGCATGTTGGCTATCTTCCATGACATGGTTGAGCAAACCATGGAAGTCTTCATGGATGATTTCTCGGTCTTTGGGGACTCATTCTCTTCTTGCCTTGCCATTTTAGGACGCATGCTTAAGCGGTGTGAAGACACTCGCCTTGTTCTAAATTGGAAAAAATGCCATTTTATGGTAAAAGAAGGAATTGTGCTTGGACATAAAATCTCAAAATCCGGTCTTGAAGTGGATCGTGCTAAAGTGGATGTCATAGCCAAATTACCTCCACCTTCAACCGTGAAGGGCGTGAGAAGTTTTCTCGGCCATGCGGGTTTCTATCGGCGATTTATCCAAGATTTCTCTAAAATCGCTCGCCCGATGACCCACCTCTTGGAAAAAGATACTCCTTTTATCTTTTCTCAAGAGTGTATTGAATCGTTCAATCTTCTTGAGGACAAGCTAACCAAGGCACCGGTCTTGGTTACCCCTAATTGGGAGCTACCTTTTGAATTGATGTGTGATGCTAGCGACTTTGCTATTGGAGCGGTTTTGGGAAAAAAGATAAACAAACATTTCCAACCAATCCATTACGCTAGCAAAACAATGACAGGGTCTCAATTGCATTATACGACAACCGAAAAAGAGCTTTTAGCTATTGTCTATGCCTTTTAAAATTTTTGCCCCTATCTTGTTTTATCCACCACTATCGTATACACGGACCATTCCGTGTTGAAGTACTTGTTGACCAAACAAGATTCTAAGCCAAGACTTCTTCGCTGGGTTTTACTCCTTCAATAATTTAAAATTGAAATTCGTGACAAGAAGGGATCCGAAAACCTAAAAGTGGATCATCTAAATAGACTTGAGGATCCTTATCAAGGGGATCATCCGACTAAAGAGATCAATGATTCTTTTCCCCTTGAGGCCTTAATGTCTATTAATGCCAATCTTGATGACACCCCGTGGTTTGCGGACATTGCAAACAACTTAGCGGGTGGTGTTCTCATCAAAGGGTTAACATCCCAACAAAAAAAAAGTTCTTGAAAGATGTTAAGACTTACTTTTGGGATGACCCTTTTCTCTTCAAACAATGCGCTGATTTGATTATTCGCCGGTGTGTTGACGGACCCGCAGCTTTAGACATTCTTGAAGCTTGCCACAAAGGACCCACCGGTGGTCACTTTGGTCCCAACTACACCGCGAAGAAAGTGTTTGATTTGGGATTCTATTGGCCCACAATTTATCGTGATGCTCACGAAATGGTTAAAAATTGTGATGCTTGCCAAAGACAAGGCAAGATCACACATAAAGATGAGATGCCTCAAAATTTCATTCAAGAATGTGAAATCTTTGATGTATGGGGCATCAACTTTATGGGGCCATTATCTTCTTCTAAAGGAAACAAATACATCCTCGTAGCCGTTGACTACGTTTCTAAATGGGTTGAAGCGAAAGCTTTACCCACTAACGATGCGAGGGTGGTTTGTAACTTTTTGAAACAACTATTCGCTAGATTTGGTGTGCCTCGTGCTATTATTAGTGATCGCGGGACTCATTTTTGCAACGATCAATTCACAAGAGTCATGGCTAAGTATGGTGTCGATCACCGTCTTTCCACCGCGTATCATCCACAAACTAATGGGCAAGCCGAGATCTCCAACCGAGGACTAAAGCGAATTTTGGAACGTACTGTGGGAGAGCATCGTGCCTCATGGGCCGATAAACTTGATGATGCTCTGTGGGATTTCCGTACCGCATATAAGACCCCGATTGGTTGTACACCTTATCGTCTTGTCTACGGAAAAGCATGCCACCTCCCTATTGAGTTGGAACACAAGGCTTATTGGGCCTTGAAATGGGCTAATATTGATATCAACAAAGCCGGTGACTTAAGAAAGATCGAACTCAATGAGTTAAATGAACTAAGTAATGAAGCATATGAGAATTCAGTGCTCTATAAGGAGAAGACCAAGCTCATTCATGATGCTAAGATCAAGAACCGAGAGTTCAAAATTGGTGATAAAGTTTTAATCTTTAACTCTCGGTTGAAAATCTTTTCGGGCAAGCTGAAATCTCGTTGGTCCGGCCCATTCACCATTGCTAATGTTTTTCCATATGGAACTATTGAGCTCGCTCAACCCAATGGCCCAAATTTCAAGGTGAATGGCCAACGAGTGAAGTTGTACTTTGGAGAGGACATCTCTCATGAGATGATTCCATCCCTCTCCACCTTTCCTTTGAATTAATTCGGGACCGAGTCAGGCTCTTGACTCGGTTAACAAAAATAAGCGCTCCTCGGGAGGCAACCCGAGTATCTATCCTTCCTTTCCTGTTTTTCACCATTAGTGTAGGGGGAGCTAGTAGGTGTTTGTTGCTTTGTTTCTTATGATGTGCAGGGATTCGAACTTTCAAAGACGCACTTTTGATGACCCGTGATCCCGTGTACCCGTCTTCCCGGTTCTATCCTAAAATCTCGTGATTCAATATTCCATATCTTATATGTTAACATTGAACTCACTATAGTTGTCCTCTCCTTAACGAGATTTAAACAACGTGCACAATGTCCTAAGTGTAGGGGAGTTTATTCCCACATGCTTAAACATTGAGGACAATGTTTATATCAAGTGTAGGGGGGATTTCTATCGAAGTTAAGTGGGCTTTTCCATGAATTTGACCTCATTTTTGTGACAACCGTGGTTTTGAGGTTCGTCACTTGGTCTTATTTTAAGGTTACTTTATGTGTGACTATATGATTAGCGTGTTTACATGTTTATTTTACGTGAACGAGGTTGGTGTGGATATCGTTTATGGGTATAAAGTACTCATAAGTAAGTCGAGGAACGGTTATTTCATGTTCATGAGCTCACAATTAGTGACTATGAAATGAAATGGTGTTTTTTTGGTGTTTACGTATACGTATAAGTATTATAGTAAAATTGTATTTTTAGGATTTGGGGTTTAGCATTCAGAGGTCTCGGGTAAGGTGTTTAGGCATGAGAGTATTTTTCGGGATGGTTTTAAGTCATTTAGGACTTAGTTATAAAGTTTATTTCAAAATTTAAGATTTTTTTAAAACTGTATATTTTATGTCTTTTACGGTAAACGCGTAAAATTGACTAGTTTCTCGGTTTTGAGATTTTAGAAACTTTAGGGGCTGAAATAAATTAAGTAAACTTAAGGAAATATTTGTAAAGTAATAATAATAAATAAAAAGAAAAAAAATAAAAATAAAAAAAAGGGGTATATAGTCGGTTTTATACGACTTAAAAAAATTATGGTAAGTGGGCTTTTGGTTGGTCTAGGATTTTTGTACTATATAAGGAACACCATACATTATATCAAACGCATATTTTCTTGTTCCTGGAGTCTTTGGTCGACGAAACATCACAGAAGAATTAGGGTTTTCATAAAAATCTTGGTTTTCATAAATCAAAGGTAAATCTTTATAACCCTTTTTAATTAAAGTGTTTTAATTCTTCCTCAATCATCTTATGATGGATTTAGGTTAGGGTTTAAGATAAAATCTGTATATTAATGATATTATAATGATTAGGTGAATTAGAGCTTGTAATTAGTGGAGTTATGTGTAATTAATTAGGCTAATTTAATTGAATTCGTTTTTAAAAACTGGGCAGAATGTTAGGTCACTTGTTTTGATCATATCTAGAGTTCTACAAACCCTTATTTTGCAATCCAAGCATCCCTGAATAGGTAATTGAAGTGGCTTTCAAATTCAAGAAACGAGAACTAAATTAGAGGTAGGAGGTGGGTCAAAATTAGGTTACAACAGTCGCAGGTCAAAACAGTTTTGAAATCAGTCAGGTTTAATTTAATGTTTTAAGGTGATTGGGGTACTTAGGAGTACACTTGAGCCCTATAATGAGAATGGGAGTTGGTTTATATATTAAATAAGAGGCCTGGAGGAGGGCTAAGCAAATGGGTTAGGCTAAGACCCCCTAATCATAACAAATTTTTTCTATGTTCAAAATCGGTAAAATGCAGATAGGCAGAAGTATATATATATATATATATATATATATATATATATATATATATATAAATATATATATATATATATATATATATATATATATATATATATATATATATATATATATATATATATATATATATATATATATATCGGGGCCTTAACAGTAGCTTTAAGGTTGGGGCAAAAAGGAGGAGTTAGCTAACATATGTAAGGGCATAGGATTTCCTTTACAGAGATCATGGGTATGGTTAGGTGGGCGTTTGGCCTATAGTTTGGAGACCTAAAAACCGGGACTATTTTGGGTAAAATGTTAACGAGACGGGTTATGAAGTAAACTAAGTTAAGGGCTTTATAGAGGGGTGTAATGAGATGCTTAGAGCATATAAATTAGGTATATATATGGGAGAAGGTTAGATGTCCATCATGGGTTGATGAGACATCTTAGTGTTTGGTTCATGTTTTGATTGTGTGCTTTTGTTTGTTAGTTTTTGCTAGTATGCGGATTTTTGGAGAAGCTCAATCAGGTGAGTTTCATAGTCCCATGTTTCTATGATTTATAAATGTTTTGAATTCCAGATGGGATGGAAGAGACACTGTGTGGTTTTGTAACTAGTGCTGTGAATGTTTTTTATGGTTTGTGATGGACTTGTGTGAACATTTATGTGATTAACCGCTATGTTTTTCTTGATTGTTATTGTGGTTTGACTTGGTACCAATGGGATGTTGACAAGGCGGGGCCTTGGAGAGGTACATAGATGTGTGAGCATCTATGGGACCAATGGATAATGACAAGGCGGGGCCTTGGGATTGGTACATAGGTGTATGGGCGCCTATGGTACCATGGTGTTTGGTAAGGCTGGGAGCCTTAGATTTGGTTTGGAATGATTGATCTTGAATGTTAGTTATTAATGCATACTTCTAGCACATTGTCCATATGTTTAGTGGTTTATGGTTGTTCACAGCTTATTATAATCTATTTTCGGTTAGAGTCTAAACCTATGACTCTCACCAACTTTATGTTGAAGTGTTTTAGTGTCTCTTTCAGGTGATAAAGTGGTTAAGCGTGAGAACATATGTGGCTAGGATTGGAGTCGCGTAGGAATGCATTTAGAAGGAGATCCCCGTTCCTTCTTAGTTTATTTCTATGTGTTTTGAATAAGTGATACTTTGTGGAAACCTTTATGATGTTTTGTTTGTGGTAATTGTTTGTCTTGGGTAAGAGGTAGGACTGTTACCTACTTGCCTAGACTCCTGCATTTTGTGGAGATATTGTCATGACATTTGTGTCACCATTTTATGACATTTCCATTTCATTTAGTTATCTCTATAGACACGCCATGTTGTAATGATATACATACGTCGTGCCCCATATTCCGCCATGTTGGGGTGTGACAGAATGGTATCAGAGTCAATGGTTATAGAGAATTAGGTTGCCTAGTGATATAGGTTTTTATATACAAGTCTTAGGAAAGACGAATATAAATGTGGCAAGTATTAAGTTGCACGTTTTAGGAAAAACGCGAAACCGAATAAATGCGGGTTCGTTCTCGAAGGAGGTGTGTGGATTAATGTGCCAATTATATGAAATCAAGTTTGGATTAGTGACGTTTTTTGTTTAGAAGAGAAAAAGTAAAGACGAGCTACGACTACGATTACACTACGACGTAATGACGTAAAACGCGCACGTAATTACGTAAAACGCGACAAAATTAAAAATTAAACCTAAAAATTAATTAAAAGCTTAAACTAAGTCTAAAATAATATAAATAAGAATAAAAATCCAACAAATATATTTTAAAACCTTTTATTAATTAAATATTCAATTTTAAATGCTAATTAAAGCCCTAAAATTAA
Source organism: Glebionis coronaria (assembly GCA_025667525.1). NCBI lineage: Eukaryota > Viridiplantae > Streptophyta > Magnoliopsida > Asterales > Asteraceae > Glebionis > Glebionis coronaria. The sequence goes on along the minus strand of CM046877.1, from coordinate 285,152,739 downwards.
ATATAATTAACAAAATGCCCAAAGTATTAATTTATTGAACTAATAACTAAGTTATATTATTTAATGACTAAAAAGTATTTTTTCTAAATTTTAAAAACTATTTTTCATTTTTTTTAATCACTAAAAACTATTTTTAAACTAAAATAATCCTAAAAAATAATAAAATAATGCCAAAATTAATTTGACAATTTTAAAAATCCTAAATTACCCTAATGAACAGTAGAAAATTGAAAAAGTTTGAAAAATGTAAAAATTTTCACTAAAAGATAAAACAGTTTAATAATTAAACCCTAATTAAACTAAATTAATTCTAAAAATTAATTAAAAAGTGAACAGTGAAAATTTTTAAAACCAAAAATCTTAAAATATTATTCTAAGTCTAGGAAAAATTTTAAAAGTGAAAAATAATAATTTTTTACACTAAATTCCAAAAAACCGTAATTAAAAAGTAATTAAATAAGCCATTTAATCTAAAAATTGCTTAATGAACAGTAACAGAAAATTAAATTATACTAAAAAAATCAGAAATAAAATAAGAAAAATAATGAAACCAGTTTGAACCCCTAATTCCTATTTAAGGTCACAAAAGACAAAAAATTAAGATTCTGAAAGTGACATGTGATTTGTTTCTGTCTTCTAGTGTAGCAGGGGGAACTAAACAACTAGCAGGGGAAACTTCTTTCCCACTGACAAAGATAATAAATAGGTCTGGTGATGTTTTGAGCTTAGGGAAGCTCTTGCTTTGGTTTCTTGGACAAATATTGGCACCCCTACACTCAGTGGAGTGTAGGGAGTCAGAATATGCTAAAAAAACACAAGCTACACACAAAAATATCACACTAAGGCCCTATTCACAGTTACTGTTAACAGAAAGGGGTCTGTGGGTTTGTTGCTGAACTATTGTGCACTTGGGTGAGTTTTGGTTGGCCAAAACTCACTCAATTCACATACAAACCACCACAAACCAATGCAAAACCCTAAACACTAACCAGGACAAGAAGACTACACAAACTGGTGGTCAAAATTTGCTAAAACAAGGTAGTTAAGGGACTTGCTGATTATTACCTATATTTGATCATGCAAAACCTAAGAAACCTTACCAAACTTAAATCCAACTACTGAATAACTTCTAAACCAACTAAGTAAGTGAGTCTAGGCTGATTTTAACTAGTTTAATGTCACTATTGCCAATTAAAACCTTACACCCAAACACCCTTTTAAAATCAGAAAGTAAAATTTTTCAAACAAATTGCCAACAAAAGCATTCAAATCTGATTTTCACCAACTAATCATGCATCTAAAGCATCAATAAACATGAACAAAGCATAAAAAAAACAGGTATCTAAACAATCAAACACATACAGCTTAAAAGAACTCAAATTCAAATAGGGGAGTTCAAACACTAACCAAACTTGACCATTTCAGGTCAAGTGGCTAGGTGATGCCACCAACCATATCTTCATTGGTTTCTGAGCTTATGGGGTAGAGGACTGCTATGGATGTAGAGAGTGATGGTGGTATGGTCTACAACAGTCCCAATACCACCCAATATATCTTGAAAGTCTTGGTGACTTGAAGCTGCCAAATAAAAGGAAACCACAAAAGTGACTTGTAACAGAAAACCAATAAGCTATAAAGCTAGCTTATTGATGAAGAAGCTTATAGCTTACTGGCTATAAAATAAAAATAAAAAAAACTTTAAAACAGATTTTTCTAAAATCTTTGAAAACACCAAATCAAACTTGAAACCTTCTTAACAAAGCGAGATGAGTAATTTTTAAACAACAAATCAAGCTAATGGCTTCCACTACCACTTCCACAAATAGCTTAAATTTGAGTTTAAGAAATTCCAAAAAAAATATTTTTAAGAACCTTTGACAAACCTTAACTAAAACTTATAATGGAGGTAATTTGTTACACTACTGAAATTTTAAAAGAAGCTATTGGAACTCAGAGATTGTAAAACATAAAACGTTTCATTTTCATTAATAAATTTTAACTTTTACAAAAACTGGAACAAGAGTAAAATGGGTACAATCCACCTATTTTATACCATTACAAAGAAGCTTCTAGGAGCTTGAATAAAATATTATAAAGCTAAACCCTAATATGCAAAAATCCGAATTTGCCCTTGCTTTTGAATCTTCAAACTTGGTCATAGCTCTCCATGTGATTTTTGAGGTGTTGCCAGCTGTTAGAAGCAATCAGGGACGTTGGTTTAAGCTTTGGGTTCAAGGAACTTCATCCATCCACTGGTTTGGTCGGGTTTTGGGTTTATGGGACGAAAGTGATGGGCAAGGGAGGTCCCACTGCCTATGTGGTGATGTTGGGAAGTGATTTGAGGGTGGGTTTAGGTTAGTTATGGGTTTAATGTGGGTTTTGGATAGTTTGGGTTAAAACCCCTTTGGTTTGAGTGGTATGGAAGATTAGGGTTTATAGGATTAGGGGTGGTGAGCAGTTGGGTTTAATTAGGTTTTTGGTTTAAAAAGATGTTTCCCACCTTAATCATAACTGATTATTAATAATCAGTTTAAAAATCGTAGTGGAGAGTGGACGTGGCAGGGTTGATGAAGTGGATTGTGGTGATTGGTGGGGTGGTGACGTGTAAGGCAAGGGTTGGAGGGTGATGTTTCTATGTCTGGGCAAAACAAGTCCCTGAACTCTCTTCATTCTTTCATGTTGTATTAAACAGCCATACACTTTTTTTCCTTTGAAAAGAACTTTGCTATACTTGTCATTTTTGGCATGTTGTTTTTCAAAACTTTACATAAGGACTTTCTTTGCACATTTGGATATCTTCAAGGGCCATTTATGTATATACTTGAAATATTAGGGACCCAATGTGTAATTTGAGTGTTCACAAGGGTATAATATGACAAGTCTTCCAAAGTAGAGGGACCAAAGTTGCCAAATCTTCAAACTTTAAGGACTTGATAGGAAAATCATGATTCGGGTCCGGTTCTTTGTGCGACTTCGTTTCCCGTGTTCGTTTTTGCTTGATTCCTTTGATCTTTTGGTGAATTCACGATATCCATACCTGAAATACACAATGAACAAATACAAGCACATATATGGGTATTTTGATGATATTTTAAGCGTTTTAAGCCTGATTTGGACGATGAGACTATGTATAAATACAGTCTCATCACTCCCCCATACTAAACCATTGCCGTGTCCCCACGCAATGCTAGAATTAAGTATCTTAGCACTTCCAAAAATCATTTTATGATGACTTTTATTCAAGACATAAATATAAATAAACTACTACATGCGTTTTAGACATAATGTATTGTTTTCATCACGAGAATGTGACTTTTAGGATCATAGAACAAGAACACGTGAATGCTTTGTTAGAAATAATTTCGTTGTCCTCGATTTTCACCCAATTCCATGCTAAGCGTGTAACGAGATCATTGTTATTATAAGTTAGCAACACGAACACATCTCATGAGTGTTAATTACACACCTAAACTCCCTTATTCCTACTTGGTATCTCTTATATTTTATTTTGTCTTAATGATCACGAGGATACATCATTGAATTATGCGTGAATAGAGATTAAGTCTAAAAATAGAGTTCTAACGGTGTAACCAAAATCATTAAATTAATAATTCATCCTAATAGACAACGATGTCAAAAAATTAAGTCAACAAGAAGGATCGATAAACACGATTTTATAACGGTTTTTAACATGAGACTTATTACCAAGACTTTTATACGCCCCCTAACGGAAGGGCCTTATTATCTTTGGTTTACCTCCATCTTTTATTCAACTTCGCCATGAAGCTTTTATTATGACTTCGGTCTTGCCTTGCCTTTTATTATCCGCCTCATCGGTGGTTTTATTAGCCAAAGACGTATATCCTCACGCTAAAGCGAATTTTGGATCTTTAAAGCTTCGAAGATTAAGGCTTGATTCACTTTCAATTTGGGCATAGATTTTTCGGCCTTGTGAGCTTCAAATTTTTGCTTAATTTAGGTGAGCACTTGAAATCTTATTATTAGGTGAAGCTTTCGATTATTCGGGTGCCAATACTTCAAAACCGTGACGCTGGCGATACCTTAATGTTTTCCCAATTTAATTACATGGAAGCTACTAAAACAAATTAGAAACCAACAATAGTGACTAAACCGCTAAATCAATATTTATTAACAATTTATTATGCAAAAGCGTGGGGAGAATAAGCTAATAATTACTACACATGAGACCGTGACGATTACGAGACTTATAAATAACTCTATCATTTCTCGTCCTCATTTAAGAGACTTAGCCTAAAAAGTTAAGGAATCGAAGCTAAGTGCTCAACACGCACGGTCGAGTCAAAAATTACTCTCGTTCTCACCATCGGAAAACCTACATTCGTGTCTTAAACACTTATGAAAATTTTTAAAATTTGGCCATTTTTAGACTTATTTGCAACAAAACGATAACAAAAAGATGAATATTGGATTGCGTGTTGACGTAAGCAAGGTGAAGTATCTACTCACCCCCATACTAAAACTAAACATTGTCCTCAATGTTTCGAGTCTAGGGGTGTAAACACCCCCATACTAGAGACGAAGTCGAATGCTTAATCTCGAGCATGGAAAGGGTAAAACGACTAACGTAAAAGTCGTTTATGAATTATGCTAATAAGATAAACGTTAGAACATAAAAGGATATCATCGGATATCGGAATCTCCAAAGGCAACGATCGAAGCTCGAGTGCTACGTAAAATGAACACGAGAGGCTTCAATGATGACGATGAACCTAATAAATCACAATCACAAACAACCACGGAACAAAGGTTGGAAGAGCACAAGTCCCCTCGTTACGTTAACTAAGAAAGCAATAATATGTACAAGGATAAGCATGAGAATCCCCCACGAGGCACCTTGTTTTTGATAACCGAGTCAAAAGCTCGACTCGGATCCCCATAAATGTGATCATTTATTGATAATCTTGGTATGGTCATTTTTGATGGGGCTTACATGATAAACAATGCCCAAAAGTACGTGGAGTACTTTAAAAACCCGATAAACGTATACCGGGGTCAAAGATAGCGTCCTCGTTTTCAGATGAAAGACGAAACAACGCCACTCCAACACGAACCCCAATGGGGTAGAAGAAAAGAGATAAGAAGTAGAAAGGTGGGGCAATGGGTAAGCCAAAATGATATAGGTTTTTATATACAAGTCTTAGGAAAGACGAGTATAAATGTGGCAAGTATTAAGTTGCACGTTTTAGGAAAAACGCGAAACCGAATAAATGCGGGTTCGTTCTCAAAGGAGGTGTGTGGATTAATGTGCCAATTATATGAAATCAAGTTTGGATTAGTGACGTTTTTTGTTTAGAAGAGAAAAAGTAAAGACGAGCTACGACTACGATTACACTACGACGTAATGACGTAAAACGCGCACGTAATTACGTAAAACGCGACAAAATTAAAAATTAAACCTAAAAATTAATTAAAAGCTTAAACTAAGTCTAAAATAATATAAATAAGAATAAAAATCCAACAAATATATTTTAAAACCTTTTATTAATTAAATATTCAATTTTAAATGCTAATTAAAGCCCTAAAATTAAATATAATTAACAAAATGCCCAAAATATTAATTTATTGAACTAATAACTAACTTATATTATTTAATGACTAAAAAGTATTTTTCCTAAATTTTAAAAACTATTTTTCATTTTTTTTAATCACTAAAAACTATTTTTAAACTAAAATAATCCTAAAAAATAATAAAATAATGCCAAAATTAATTTGACAATTTTAAAAATCCTAAATTACCCTAATTAACAGTAGAAAATTGAAAAAGTTTGAAAAATGTAAAAATTTTCACTAAAAGACAAAACAGTTTAATAATTAAACCCTAATTAAACTAAATTAATTCTAAAAATTAATTAAAAAGTGAACAGTGAAAATTTTTAAAGCCAAAAATCTTAAAATATTATTCTAAGTCTAGGAAAAATTTTAAAAGTGAGAAATAATAATTTTTTACACTAAATTCCAAAAAACAGTAATTAAAAAGTAATTAAATAAGCTATTTAATCTAAAAATTGCTTAATGAATAGTAACAGAAAATTAAATTATACTAAAAAAATCAGAAATAAAATAAGAAAAATAATGAAACCAGTTTGAACCCCTAATTCCTATTTAAGGTCACAAAAGACAAAAAATTAAGATTCTAAAAGTGACATGTGATTTGTTTCTGTCTTCTAGTGTAGCAGGGGGAACTAAACAACTAGCAGGGGAAACTTCTTTCCCACTGAAAATGATAATAAATAGGTCTGGTGATGTTTTGAGCTTAGGGAAGCTCTTGCTTTGGTTTCTTGGACAAATATTGGCACCCCTACACTCAGTGGAGTGTAGGGAGTCAGAATATGCTAAAAAAAACACAAGCTACTCACAAAAATATCACACTAAGGCCCTATTCACAGTTACTGTTAACAGAAAGGGGTCTGTGGGTTTGTTGCTGAACTATTGTGCACTTGGGTGAGTTTTGGTTGGCCAAAACTCACTCAATTCACATACAAACCACCACAAACCAATGCAAAACCCTAAACACTAACCAGGACAAGAAGACTACACAAACTGGTGGTCAAAATTTGCTAAAACAAGGCAGTTAAGGGACTTGCTGATTTTTACCTATATTTGATCATGCAAAACCTAAGAAACCTTACCAAACTAAAATCCAACTACTGAATAACTTCTAAACCAACTAAGTAAGTGAGTCTAGGCTGATTTTAACTAGTTTAATGTCACTATTGCCAATTAAATCCTTACACCCAAACACCCTTTTAAAATCAGAAAGTAAAAATTTTCAAACAAATTGCCAACAAAAGCATTCAAATATGATTTTCACCAACTAATCATGCATCTAAAGCATCAATAAACATGAACAAAGCATAAAAAAACAGGTATCTAAACAATCAAACACGTACAGCTTAAAAGAACTCAAATTCAAATAGGGGAGTTCAAACACTAACCAAACTTGACCATTTCAGGTTAAGTGGCTAGGTGATGCCACCAGCCATATCTTCATTGGTTTCTGAGCTTATGGGGTAGAGGACTGCTATGGATGTAGAGAGTGATGGTGGTATGGACTACAACAGTCCCAATACCACCCAATATATCTTGAAAGTCTTGGTGACTTGAAGTTGCCAAATAAAAGGAAACCACAAAAGTGACTTGTAACAGAAAACCAATAAGCTATAAAGCTAGCTTATTGATGAAGTAGCTTATAGCTTACTGGCTATAAAATAAAAATAAAAAAAAACTTTAAAACAGATTTTTCTAAAATCTTTGAAAACACCAAATCAAACTTGAAACCTTCTTAACAAACTGAGATGAGTAATTTTTAAACAACAAATCAAGCTAATGGCTTCCACTATCACTTACACAAATAGCTTAAATTTGAGTTTAAGAAATTCCAAAAAAAACATTTTTAAGAACCTTTGACAAACCTTAACTAAAACTTATAATGGAGGTAATTTGTTACACTAATGAAATTTTAAAAGAAGCTATTGGAACTCAGAGATTATAAAACATAAAACGTTTCATTTTCATTAATAAATTTTAACTTTTACAAAAACTGGAACAAGAGTAAAATGGGTACAATCTACCCATTTTATAGCATTACAAAGAAGCTTCTAGGAGCTTGAATAAAATATTATAAAGCTAAACCCTAATATGCAAAAATCCGAATTTGCCCTTGCTTTTGAATCTTCAAACTTGGTCATAGCTCTCCATGTGATTTTTGAGGTGTTGCCAGCTGTTAGAAGCAATCAGGGACGTTGGTTTAAGCTATGGGTTCAAGGAACTTCATCCATCCACTGGTTTGGTCGGGTTTTGGGTTTATGGGACGAAAGTGATGGGCAAGGGAGGTCCCACTGCCTATGTGGTGATGTTGGGAAGTGATTTGAGGGTGGGTTTAGGTTAGTTATGGGTTTAATGTGGGTTCTGGATAGTTTGGGTTAAAACCCCTTTGGTTTGAGTGGTATGGAAGATTAGGGTTTATAGGATTAGGGGTGGTGAGCAGTTGGGTTTAATTAGGTTTTTGGTTTAAAAAGATGTTTCCCACCTTAATCATAACTGATTATTAATAATCAGTTTAAAAATCGTAGTGGAGAGTGGACATGGCAGGGTTGATGAAGTGGATTGTGGTGATTGGTGGGGTGGTGACGTGTAAGGCAAGGGTTGGAGGGTGATGTTTCTATGTCTGGGCAAAACAAGTCCCTGAACTCTCTTCATTCTTTCATGTTGTATTAAACAGCCATACACTTTTTTTCCTTTGAAAAGAACTTTGCTATACTTGTCATTTTTGGCATGTTGTTTTTCAAAACTTTACATAAGGACTTTCTTTGCACATTTGGATATCTTCAAGGGCCATTTATGTATATACTTGAAATATTAGGGACCCAATGTGTAATTTGAGTGTTCACAAGGGTATAATATGACAAGTCTTCCAAAGTAGAGGGACCAAAGTTGCCAAATCTTCAAACTTTAAGGACTTGATAGGAAAATCATGATTCGGGTCCGGTTCTTTGTGCGACTTCGTTTCCCGTGTTCGTTTTTGCTTGATTCCTTTGATCTTTTGGTGAATTCACGATATCCATACCTGAAATACACAATGAACAAATACAAGCACATATATGGGTATTTTGATGATATTTTAAGCGTTTTAAGCCTGATTTGGACGATGAGACTATGTATAAATACAGTCTCATCACCTAGTCTAGTAACCTAGTCTATAGCTTAAGGGTCCCTGGATATAGGCGTCATAGGAGTATGTGTGCATTTTATATTAATTAAAGTTTTCTGGATGTTATTGGTTTTTACTTGCGATGTTTGTTAAGTTTTGACTAGTATGGGTTGAACCATAGTAGTTCATACTTAGCCAGATATTATTTTATTTTCGGGTTGTGACTAGTGCGTGTTGAACCATAATCGTCCATGCTAGTCATTGTTGTATTTTGCTTAAATTGTACATTATAGTACATAATTTGGTACATGGTAGTTTCTGTCTTTTGTTGAGGTATTTTATGTACCTGACGTATAGTATTTTTCTTTTGATGTATAAGTCATGTTCCATAAGAATCATGTGGTGGTTCAAGTTACTAGGGGTAGGTGGATAGGAAGGATTTTAAGCTGTTCCACTATGATGGGCGACATGACTTATAATTGATTATGTTTTCGTTTTGAATTTTGTCTATGTTGTTTTACCTAAACTATGGATTTGTGTATTCCAAGAGTTTGATTATGTTATTTTACTAGTAGGATTTTTGGACCTTATTGTTTATGTAGCTACGTGCTTAGGTGAGTTGATGGATGTATGTGTTATGTGTTGTATTGATACTTATAAGTGTCATCATAGGAGGGAGTGCATTGCGGAAAGGGTAATTGTATAAGTATGGAGGCCAACATAGTTATACAAGTACCACAACTTCAATGGATTCCTAAGTATGATTGCATGAAAGAGGATTAATACATGCTTGTATAGTAGATGTTGGACGGATTTGAGTATATGTATCCTAATATGCCTATATATGTATGATCCCCTACTATTATCGATTGTATCCTTAGGAGGGTCGCTAGCTTGTTTTTTTTGATATTGAAACTCCGCGTAGAATATTCTTCGAGTTTCCTATTTCACGTGTCCGTTTTAAAATGGTGTTTTTGGTGTTAAGTCTATTGAAATAACTTGTTATTTCTGTTGGAATAATGATATCTTTTGTGTTGAGTCTTACATTTCTTTTGGTCGGTATATGGAAAAAGGATTTTGAAATCTACTGTAGAGTTAAGATAGTTGGTTTTATTTGATAAAATAAAGGTAAAGTGTTGAAGTCGTGTTTGAAACAAGAGGTAACATAAATTCTTTGATATATAATCAGCACTTATTTATTTAAAAATTCTAAAAGACCCTCTTTAAAATAAAGCAAAACAAAATTCATTTCTACTTAAATAGTTCATATAAATGAGTTTAACCGATTTACGTCATTTATAATTATTTATACAAGGTTAAATTAAGTTCATGAAAATTTCGCATACAATTATTTCTTTCTTTTAAAAGGATTATATTAATCACTAAGATGATTCAATAGTTTTAAAACAACTAGTATAAATTGTTTTGGTCGTAACTTATTTGTTTTTAAAGCTTTTTAGGTGATTCAAAAGCCTAAAATTATGTACTCGGAATGTACTTTTCAAATACTTGGTATTTATAGTCATGGGGTGTCAGTAGCTTGATCGAAATTTTGGTACATGTGACGGGTTCAAGGTTGAGTTTTGAATAGTAGTTTTTTATGATTTAGGATGCACGGGATACCTAGTCTTTGAGTTGAGTTTTGAGATCGTATAGAAGGTTGTTTGTAGATTGTTTGAGTCACATAGATGTGGTGAGGAAAGAAAAAAAATAATTCCTTTGGAAAAGTCGATCTTGTGCACGGTTTAAATAATATGTCACGGGGCATAAGATTTTTTGGTTGCCATTAAGTGTTTCTTGGATCGTTTTTCGTTGTCATGAGTCATTTGAATTGGTACATGTTTGAGTTTTCCTTTTGAGTTTTCGTGGTTTTGGTCTGTTTTAACTCGTGCAGTGAAATGTCGTTAGTTATCCGTGGGTTTGATTCGTTGATCGTATCTAGTGGATTCAGGATGTAGTTTTGGGTTCGTATTGATTGGGAGCGTTGAGTAGACATATGAAAGACTTGATCGCGCCTATACGATTAAGTAGGTGGCCCTGAGAGAATGGTCGGAATGCCCTTAGTGGGGATGAAAGAGTTAAAAGTTCGTAGACGAACTAATGTGGTCATGAGGTCTCTTAGGAGTGCCAAGGGAGATGAATAGAGATTTGTATAATGTATGGATATTGGCACAAGTAACGCGCCATAGAGAGTGTTGGAAGGGGATATAATACCTCAAAGGTATTTATGATTTTTCGTAAGGCATGTAAGTTTTCCGAAAATTTACTGAGGTTTAGTAGGTTTGCCTATTACTGTGAGGTAGAACCATAAATAGAGCAAGTAGGAGAAGTGAGAGGAGTTGTAGTTAGTGCCTTTCCAAGAAAATTGTTGATGGAATGATTTTAAGAGCAAGAGTGGTTAGAAATTGCAACGGATGCAAGGTAAAATTTGAGTTGCTTAGGATTGGCTGTGAAAAGCGGTTGAGTGGTCTGATAAGAGGAAGTATTGGTCTTTTAGAATACGTGTAGATTTTCGCGAGTAGAACGAGGTAGAAATTTATTCGTATTGCTTCTAAGAGAGGGTGCAAAGAGGACGTAGTTGAAACTACTAAGGATGTTGTATGAACGCTTTGGGTTTACGGTTATGATTTTGGCTTCGCCGAGGCACTAGCCGTTTTCATGGAGTCAATGAAGCGAGTGTGCATGAACGTATATAAACGAGTTGTCATCGGGAGTATTGACGACATCTTGATCCACTCAAACTCTAAGAAGGAGAGTGAGGCGAATTATGTGTTTGTTTTAGAGTGGAATTATACGTAAGATTTTCAAGTGTGAGTTTAGTATTAAGTTACCATGATGAGTAGTTAGAGATGATGGCTTATCATGGAACCAGCAAGGGGCGAAGTGGTGGATTGGATAATGAGCCGATCTTGGCATTATCGGAAGGACTGGATGAATTTGCGAAGCATGACGATACGTGGAACAAGGATTTGGATGTGTACGAGAACGACAAAGAAAGGCGATTGCTTATACATTGCAAGACCTGAAGATTTGGAAGAACTAGATAAGACTTAGTTAGTGGAGCTGGATTGTTATATCTGCCTAGAATGCTAGAGACATTTTGGGTACGAGACGTAGAGAATGATCTATACAGATCATAAACGTCTCCAACACATATTTAATCATCTTGATTGAACATTTGGAAAAGGTGATTGGTGGAGTTAAGTGATGAAAGAAAATTACAAGGCCAAGTACCATCTGGGAAAGGCAAGCATGGTTGATGAGACATGGAATAAGAATAATGAAGTGAAGCTGAGACGAACTTGAACTATATGGATGACGTATTAGGGTGGTTTGGATGAAGGATGTAGGTTGCACGAGTTGAGTTGTCTAAAGCAGAGAACGCGTCAACATGTATGTTGCGTGGCTTGGACAATCATATGGAGAAAAGGGACGTAGACTATACTTCCTACATAGATAGGAGTAGCTTAGGAAGGGCGATGTAAGGACGAAGTTGGTGAAAGGGATACATAATGGGGTGGAGGAATAAGTACGACGAGAGTTGGGTGATAGTCGATAGACTGACTAATTCATCTCATATTTCAAGAGGAATGAGAAGTCACGTAGTTGAGAAGTTGGAAGGATTGCGTACGGATGTGATGGAATAGAGGGTTTTGCGTAAAAGTTAGCCTAATATGTATGGAATGCCTTATGAAGGATTATGGCAAAGGAAGAAACGATGGGAAGCAAGCGTAGTATACCGTTGATACACTAATGTTTGGTATGAGCATACTATAGGGGTAATTGAGAAAGACGCCTAGAGCATTGGCGTGAGATTTGGAGATAGTTGGAGAACGCATTATATTAGGAAGAATTCTCCTACAAAGAGAGAGTCACTGGTGAGAGGGGCATATTCCCCATTGATGAGGATGTAAGGAATAAAGGAGGAAACACCTAAATTATAGGCTGAAGACGGGATATAAGATGGTATGGAAATTAAGATTGTGGAGAGACAAGCCAAAAGTAGTATGGAGGAAGAATGATTCGAGGGAGCAAGAGGTTGTGAAGATAGTGGGGTGATATTGAAGAGAACCCGTTAGAGCAAAAGGTTAGTAGTCACGAACAATGGAACGTCCACCTAGAGAAAAGGTGTAACACATGTTAATATGAAGGATGGTTAGTTACTTGGTGCCGGGCATGGGAAAGCAAGGATGAGGTGGTGGTTATGACATGTTTCTTGTGAATATTATGGGAAGATTTTGGTTATGCAATCCTGCATATACCATTGGATGTGTTTAAGGTTGGGAGAACTTCCGAATGATGGAAAATCCGTAGAGGATAGAAGCCGTTAGGTATGGTGATAGGAATTGTAGTAGAAACTGCTGGAGTTAATTCATAGGAGATGAGGTGGATCACCGTTACAGTGGGATGAAGTTAGAAGCGGCCAACGTATTGGACCGGAGGTGGATCGGAAAACTATGGAGGTGGTGGCAGTGACTAAGTAGAGGTTGAAAATAGCAAAGAACCGACAAGAGAGCTATGCGGACAAGAGGCGTAAGCCGTTGATATTTGAGATAAAGTTATGCTAAAGGTTTCACCATGGAAAGGGGTGATGCGGTTTGGAAAGAAAAGGGAAGTTAACACCTAGATTTGTGGGTCCATTTGAAATCCTTAAAAGGATTGGGCTAGTGGCGTATAGGTTGAGATTACCGGAGGAATTGAGTAGTGTGCATGACGTATTTCATGTATCAAACTTGAGGAAATGCTTAGCAAGAACTGACTTGCAAGTACCGTTAGATGATATTAGTATGGATACGAGTCTTCGTTTTATCGAAGAGCCAATAGAGATTTTGGGTCGTGAAGCTAGGACGTTAGATAAAAAGGCTGATATACCGTAGTTATGGGTAGATGGAATTTGGAACGTGGACTAGAGTTCACGTGGGAACAGGAAGGATTTATGACGAGCAAGTATCTCCAGCTAATTGATAATGACGATCCTAAGGAGTAAATCTCGGGAAGATATTTCTATTAGGAGGGAGTGATGTGACAACCGTGGTTTTAAGGTTCGTCACTTTGTCTTATTTTAAGGTTAAAATATGTGTGACTATATGATTAGCGTGTTTACATGTCTATTTTGCGTGAACGAGGTTGGTATGGATATCGTTTATGGGTATAAAGTACTCATAAGTAAATCGAGGAACGGTTATTTTATGTTCATGAGCTCACAATTAGTGACTGTAATGAAATGGTGTTATTTTGGTGTTTACGTATACGTATAAGTATTATAGTAAAATTGTATTTTTAGGATTTGGGGTTTAGCATTTAGAGGTCTCGGGTAAGGTGTTTAGGCATGTGAGTATTTTTCGGGTTGATTTTAATTCATTTAGGACTTAGTTATAAAGTTTATTTCAAAATTTAAGATTTTGTTTAAAACTGTATATTTTACGTCTTTTACGGTAAACGCGTAAAATTGACTAGTTTCTCGGTTTTGAGATTTTAGAAACTTTAGGGGATGAAATAAATTAAGTAAATTTAAGGGAATATTAGTAAAGTAATAATATTAAATAAAAAGAAAAAAAATAAAAATAAAAAAAGGGGTATATTGTCGGTTTTATACGACTTAAACAAAAAAAAAAAAATTTATGGTAAGTGGGCTTTTGGTTGGTCTAGGATTTTTGTACTATATAAGGAACACCACACATTATATCAAACACATATTTTCTTATTCCTGGAGTCTTTGGTTGACGAAACATCACAGAAGAATTAGGGTTTTCATAAAAATCTTGGTTTTCATAAATCAAAGGTAAATCTTTATAACCCTTTTTAATTAAAGTGTTTTAATTCTTTCTCAATCATCTTATGATGGATTTAGGTTAGGGTTTAAATTAAAATCTGTATATTAATGATATTATAATGATTAGGTGAATTAGGGCTTGTAATTAGTGGAGTTATGGGTAATTAATTAGGTTAATTTAATTGAATTCGTTTTTAAAAACTGGGCAGAATTTTAGGTCACTTGCTTTGATCATATCTAGAGTTATACAAATCCTTATTTTGCGATCCAAGCATACCTGAACAGGTAATTGAAGTGTATTTCAAATGCAAGAAACGAGAACTAAATTGGAGGTAGGGAGGTGGGTCAAAAACAGGTAACAACAGTCGGAGGTCAAAACAGTTTTGAAATTAGTCGGGTTTAATTTAATGTTTTAAGGTGATTGGGGTACTTAGGAGTACACTTGAGCCCTCTAATGAGCATGGGAGTTGGTTTATATACTAAATAAGAGGCCTGGATGAGGGTTAAGCAAATGGATTAGGGTAATACCCCCGAATCATAACAAACTGTTTCTATGTTCAAAATCGATAAAATGCAGATAGGCAGAAGTATATATATATATATATATATATATATATATATATATATATATATATATATATATATATATATATATATATATATATATATATATATATATATATATATATATATATATATATATATATATATATATATATATATATATATATATATATATATATATATATATATATATATATATATATATATATATATATATATATATATATATATATATATATATATATATATATATATATATATATATATATATATATATATATATATATATATATATATCGGGGCCTTAACAGTAGCTTTAAGGTTGGGACAAAAGGGAGGAGTTAGCTAACATATGTAAGGGCATAGGATCTCCTTTATAGAGATCATGGGTATGGTTAGGTGGGCGTTTGGCTTATAGTTTGGAGACCTAAAAATCGGGACTATTTTAGGTAAAATGTTAACGAGACGGGTTATGAAGTAAACTAAGTTAAGGGCTTTATAGAGGGATGTAATGAGATGCTTAGAGCATATAAATTAGGTATATATATGGGAGAAGGTTAGATGTCCATCGTTGGTTAATGAGCCATCTTAGTGTTTGGTTCATGTTTTGATTGTGTGCTTTTGTTTGTTAGTTTTTGCTAGTGCGCGGACTTTTGGAGAAGCTCAATCAGGTGAGTTTTATAATCCCATGTTTCTATGATTTATAAATGTTTTGAATTCCATATGGGATGGAAGAGACACTGTGTGGTTTTGTAACTAGTGTTGTGAAGTTTTTTATGGTTTGTGATGGACTTGTGTGTACATTTATGTGATTAACCGCTATGTGATTCTTGATTGTTATTGTGGTTTGACTTGGTACCAAGGGGATGTTGACAAGGCGAGGCCTTGGGGAGGTACATAGATGTGTGAGCATCTATGGGACCAATGGATAATGACAAGGCGGGGCCTTAGGATTGGTACATAGGTGTATGAGCGCCTATGGTACCATGGTGTTTGGTAAGGCTGGGAGCCTTGGATTTGGTTTGGAATGACTGATCTTGAATATTAGTTATTAATGCATACTTGTAGCACATTGTCCATATGTTTAGTGGTTTATGGTTTTTCACAACTTATTATAATCTATTTTCGGTTGGAGTCTAAACCTATGACTCTCACCAACTTTATGTTGACGTGTTTTAGTGTCTCTTTCAGGTGATAAAGTGGTTAAGCGTGAGAACATATGCGGCTAGGATTAGAGTCGCGTAGGAATGCATTTAGAAGGAGATCCCCGTTCCTTCTTAGTTTTTTTCTATCTGTTTTGAATAAGTGATACTTTGTGGACACCTTTATGATGTTTTATTTGTGGTAATTCTTTGTCTTGGGTAAGAGGTAGGACTGTTACCTACTTTCCTAGACTCCTGCATTTTGTGAAGATATTGTCATGACATTTGTGTCACCATTTTATGATATTTCCATTTCATTTAGTTATCTCTATAGACACTCCATGTTGTGATTATATACATACGTCGCGCCCCATATTCCGCCATGTTGGGGTGTGACAATTTTAATCAGAAAATCGATTTTTCGGCATTTTTCAAAATTTTTAATCTATTTTGGCCTATAGTATTTTTCTTTTATTTTCATTTATCTCTTTTTCTTTGGTATCACTATCGTATGTATATATTCCATTCCTAGAATAAAAGTCAATAAGGAAAAACAATGAATAAATAAAGTGGTTTTAGCGAGTTTAGATGTCTTAGATATAGTAGGCCCGCCATGAATATTTTGACTCAACCCGAGTTTACTTATCCAAGTTCACTCTAGCTATTATCCTTAACCATGTAGACCTTAATTGGTCTATTAGGCTAAGCATCCACGAGTCTCATTCCTTGAGATTTTAAATTGTGGAGAACGAGAGATGATAGAGTTAATTATAAGTTTGGTATTCTTTCATTAACTTATCTGAGTTAGTTATGAACTTTTTCTCCTATCACTTGTAAATAAATAATTGCAATAAGTAAGGTCGTACGATTTGAAAAATTACTTAGCTTCTAATACAAGATCGTTTAAAAGTTGCTCGGTATTAATTAGAGTTCATAGCCAAGGCATAACTTATTGAAACGGGACGTGAAGATTGGCGAGTCCGAAAAGGCCCTAACAAGGCATGAGGGGCTCCATTTTGTTGCTAAAGATCCAAGATGATGTGAAGTATCATTATTCCAAAATCAATATGAAGGATCAAGACACACGACGAAAAGCAATCAACTCCCATAAAGATCATGGAGAAGTCTATCCGAAAAGACCCTAACAAGGTATAAGGATAAATAGATCCAAGTCCGAAAATGAGGTGGATCGTTGTATATCAAATCCCAAATAAGGATTGAAGAAATAATGAAGAAGTCGTGGTCAAAATTTGAAGAATATCTCAACTACTCCAAGTGAAGATATACACTATAAACGAAGAGAAGACCATAATTTCAAGATCGTATTCTCAAGATTCGAAGTATGAAGTAAATGCCAAATATCGGTCCGAGAAAGGTCTCAAATCGTGAAGCGAGTTATGCCAAGATATGAACTTTATGAGGTCTCGAGAAGTAGTTTTAAAAGATTTTGTCCTTTAGCTAACTATGGATTAGATTGTTCTACTTTATTTTCAGCCCTAATAAACTATCGAAATAAGTCAACAATGCATCCTCGTGATCATTCAAGACAACATTAAAATAAAAGAGATACACCTAGGAATAAGGGAGTCTAAGTGATTAATTAAACCACATGAGTAGGTGTTAGTTGTGCTAACTTGTAATTACATTGATCTCGTTTTTAAGCTTGGCATGGGGAACGTGAAACTTGAGGATGATTAGTATTCATGACAACAAAGCCCTAATGTAAGTCTTAGATTTCTTTACCAGTTTCTTCCATCAAACAATTTCAAGTAAATAAATAAAGTAGAAATTGTTTTATCTTTTGTCTCCTTGATTTAAGTTTTATCGTTTCTTCGTTATTTAGTTTAGTAGTAATAGTTTATCTAATATAGGCCAAGGTAGGTTGATTATGATGGAGAATGTAAATTTGCTTTGAAACTAATGCATTGCATGAGGTCATTGCAATGGTCAAGTGTAGGGGATTTGATAGGTGTGAAAACACCCATCCTTTTACCACTTAAAACAATGAAAAATGAGACCGTAACGTGTATTTTATGTCGTAAATGTCGGAATTATGCGTGGTTTGTGTTTTTGTTGTGATTTAGGATCAAATTGTGAAAAAGGAAGAAAACACGGGCTTTCACGGGCTTTTATTGAAGAAAAAGACAAAAGATAAGTCAGAAGATCAAAAGTGCAAGAAGAACGGAAGTCAAAGGCCTCTTCTGAAGATTTATCGAAGAAAAAGTCTAAAGAGGGAAGTTTAACGAAGTCGAAGAAACAAGTCTACTAAAAAGAAGAAAATTAGAAGACGAGTTCATTACCATTCGACTAATCCCGAGACAAAGTCGAGAAAGACGTGTTACTTAAAAGACGTGAAGACAAAGAAAGAAAGAGAGAAGAAACAAACACCACAACCTCCTCCTCCTATAAATACTTCCCTCATTCATTTTGGGGAGGCGTTAGTTAGTTTTTTATATTTTTAGTTTTACTGTTTTAAGTTACTTTCTCTCTCTAGTTTTTCTCTCTCTAGTTTTACTTAAGCTTTTCATTTTAAATCTTGTATTTTGAATCTTAATCTTTTAATATAATCAAGTTTTTAGTAATCTCTCATTCTACCTTTCTTAATAATCTATGGTTTTGATTTGATAATCATGTAGTGGATGTGTTTTTGTTTATTTTGGTGTGTTTGGCTTATTGAAAAATAAGTTGTTTTTGATAGATTAAGTTTTTATAAAAAAGTACCTTTTGATTTCTAGCTTATTTAGTGTTTTAAAAGTTTTTAAATTATAGCTTATTCACCTTTTCCTAAAATGATTTTGTTTTGGCTTTTGGTAAAGTGCTTATTGATTTTGAGCTTATTTTCTTAAATTTTCTTATACGTAAAAATCTTATAACCCTAATTCCGGATAAGGGACATAAACCCCTTATTCCGGATAAGCTTTTTAAGTCCTTTTTGCGGATAAGCATTTTTATTTCTCTTTCCGGATAACCAGTAGAAAACACCACTTTCCGGATAAGATTTCTAAAGTCTTTTTCCGGATAAGCCTCATCAGTCCCATTTTCCGGATAAGCATTTTATTACTCTTTGTGGATAAGCCAAAAAATTGTTACGTTTTCCGGATAAGAGCTAGAAGAACATTTTCCGGATAAGCCTCTAAATACGTTTTGCGGATAAGGATTTTAAGACGGATTCCGAATAGGCATAGAATTCAGTTTTGCGGATAAGAATCAGAAGTTTCGTTTTCCGGATAAGTATTTGTAGACGTATTCCGGATAAGCATTTTAGTAGTCATTTTCCGGATAAGCTCTCGAGACGGATTGCGGATAACGTTCTTATATCGTTTTCCGGATAAGCCTTTGTTAATTGTATTCCGGATAAGGGTTACGAAGACATTTTGCGGATAAGGACATTTTTTATGTATTCCGGATAAGAAATCGAAGACGTTTTCCGGATAACACCAAGAAAGTAGATTCCGGATTAGTTTTGTTTTACTACAGTTCCAATTTCAAATTCTCGTTTTCCCGCCAATTAAGGTTAGATCAGTTTACTTTATTTTTATCTTGTCATTTACTTATTTTATTGATTTCTCACGAGTAGAAATAGATAATCCAAAGCTCCCCCTTTTAGTGACCAAGAACAATAGTTCCACTTTGAACCGTGATCAATTCGAAGAGATACCAAGAACGAAACAACAACAAGGGACACTTTTGCAATCGAGTACGAGCAACACAACAAAAGATCGTGCAAAACCTTTTATTAACAAGTTAAAACTCTGTTATTAAAATGTGAACGTTATTTTTTCTTGCACATTTTTCAAAAATAAAAAAAAAACATAAAAATAAAAAAAAAACATAAAAATAAAAAAAATAAAAAAAATCCCAAAAACATTTAAAAAACCATAAAAAGCAATTCTTTCCTAAGTTTTGCAACCAAAAAAAATCAAAAAATCACATCAAGTGACACTTTCCTAAGTGTTACTCCCAAAAATATTCCTCTCAATCCTCTATTGTGTTTAATTCTTTTTCTCAACCCTTCTTATTTTTAATTCTTCATGGATTCATATTGCGTAGGGTGTGGGAGACCATTGAAAACCCCTTTTCAATCATGTCAATGCTATACATGTGAGTGATGCGGAATTGATATTGACAATACACAATTTGTATTTTGTCCCTCGTGCAATTCGACTAACTCATCTTTTGCTCCTAATGCACTTTCTTCCCCCTCTTGCATTTATTGTAGAAGCAATTCTCATTGGCATGTCTCGTGTCCGATTCGATACCCGTCTCATGACGGGCAAGAACCGGGTTACAATTATGACAATGGTAATAGCTATCCACAAGAGGTACCGGGTTTTTCTCAATACCCGTGTTGCAATCATTGTGGGGGCCCTCACGATACTTCTTATTCTCAGCCAATGAATTATTATGAGCCAAATCCGTGTCCTTATTTTTCTTCACCGATGGATTATTATGAACCAAATTCGTGTTCTAATTCTTCTCAACCATGAGTTACTATGAGCCACATCCGTGCTATAATTCCGGTTTTCAAAATTTTGAGCCCCCACAACCTACCCTCCATCATCATTCCTCTCAGGAAGTTCGTTTGGATCCAACACTCCCTAGTTTGGAAAACATTATTCAACGACTGACTCGACTCTAAGCTAAATTGGAAGATGATCAACGACAAAAGCAAGTAGCTAATCTTAGTGCTTATAACCCTCCTCTTGTAGGTCCATACTACTATTATGATGATGATGACGAGGATGATGTTTATGATCTCAACCCATCTTTTGAGATTACTACTCCTACTCTTGACATCCCTAATGCATCTAAGGATAGTGATAAATCGAGTGAGATTAGTGATTTTGGTCTTGATAAATTCTTTGATGAGGTTTGTGATGCACCAACTTTTGTCGAGCTTACGGACAAGGTCACTTCGCTAGTCAATGATCACATACTCACAAGTCCACAAGCGATAATTGATTCTCCCAACAAGATTTCAACATGTGCTGAGTATGATGATTTCGTCTTCGAGCCCGAGATTGAGGAAATTACCGAGAGCTAGCTCTTTTACCTCCACTTCCACCTACGAGTGAGGACTATTTTTCCAATATCAAGGCCGAACTTGATGAGTTGGAACGTCTTATTTTTAATAATAATGACGAACTAACTCACATGACCACACATCCAATTCTCGAGGAGTTACCTAATCAACACTCCTCTAATGAGAATTACGTTTACCACATTCGTGAGGATTTAACTTATCAACAATCCCCACAAATGAATGATGGTTTCATACTTGATCGTGATCTCTTCGAGAGAGTTTCTAAAATCCTCAATGAGGGGAACGACTGTAACACCCCATTTTGATAATGGAATGTCACACGTAATTATGGCGTGTCATCAAAGCATACAAGGAAAAATGTCTAAACATTACATGACCATAAAAGGAAAATACCAGAATCAAACATCGGTAGTCCAAAAGTAAAGCTCATCACACACAAACATAAGTACTGTAAAGGAAAGGACTAAACAATGTCCATAGCAAAGGTATCAAAAGAAAGGTAATGCATAAAGTAAAGAAAGGCTAGAAAGCTTCCAGTCCATATGCACGTACGCTTAAAGTCTACGAGCGTCCCTGAGTACCTGCCGTTTTGGGAACATAGAAAAGGAAAACGGCTGAGCAATACGCTCAGTGCACGGATGTACAATAAAGCATGAATAGGATAAGCATATAACATATAACAGCAGAAGAAACTAAGTCCCGAGTAACTTGGTTAAGTCTTGGTAAAACTGGTTTTATAGTTTGAAGAGCCTTATGTTTATCTTGTAAAAACTGTTTAACATATTTTACCATTAGCCAATATAGGTCATGAAAATCCACCGTGCATGAATACTTGGAGGGGTGACCTCATCATGCAAATTAGAGGGGCTGCCTCTAATTTAATATAATGGTTTGGGTAGGAGGGATCAGCTCCTTGTAAAGGATGCAAGGCACACACCACATTCACCATGAAATCCTGACTGCAAACATGTAACTAGGATGCACCCATACGCCCCACATGATAAATATAATAAATGACCAAACGCGGAAGGGATGCCACGAGCAATCACTCCGCCGTGGTAAAGTCATAACATCAGTGCCTCTAATGTTATGGTTATGGTACCTCCATAACTAGGTGAAACTGGTCATGCACGTATATGGCTATAGGTATTCTAAATTAAACATAAGCAATTCAAACATATAAACTTATACTACGGGAAAACATTTGGGTGCATACGGGGAATCCTAATAAGGAAAGAATGTCCATACTGAAAGGACAGGAATCCGTACCTTATGTCCAGTGAACGAAGAAGATGAACTGAGAGGAATCCTACTTCCGTATCACTAATGCTACATGAATACATACATGAATAAGTATCTGACTACTAAATACGTAACTGGTTTTATATCATGTCTTAGCTTATTTTATAAGTTCATATCACGTTTCACTGTTTTAAGCCTTAAACTGCGTATATCTTATATTCTGTCTATTCTGATTAAGTATTTCTGGTATTTCATGTATTATTATACTTACTGTGTAATAATAAGTAACTTTCCAAAAATAGCAGGTTTCCAAAAATAGAAAGTTTCCAAAAATAGAAAGTTTCCAAAAATATAAAGTTACCAAAAATAGAAAGTTTTTAAAAATAGAATGTTTCCAAAATTAGAAAGTTTCCAAAAATAGAAAGTTTCCAAAAATAGAATTACTACTTAAAATAAATAAGTTTCTATAAACAGAAAGTTTCCATAATTAGATCAGCTGCCTTAATTAAATAGTTTCTAAAAATAGAAAGTTTCCATAAATAGATTAGCTGCCTGAATTAAATAAGTTTCTAAAAATAGAAAGTTTCCATAAATAGATTAGCTGCCTTAATTAAATAAGTTTCTAAAAATAGAAAGTTTTTATAATTAGATATAAGCTGGTTAAATAAGCTAAGTGTATAAGCCTAAGTGTTTCCATGATTATTTTCTAAGTCTTAATGATATAATGTATAGTTTATTAATTATTTCATGTAATTTAAATAAACTATAGGTTAAGATATTTAATTAAAGTATATCATGTTTTTAATTAAATAAAGTTAAATACTTAGGTTAAAACATGTATTATTATTTATTAATAATATAACCTAAGTCATGTTAATTAATTAATTATAACCATAGTTTTTAAAAAATTAATTAATTATAAGTCTAGAAAATATAGAGTACTTAGGTTAATAATTTCATGATCTAATAATTAAATTATAACCTAATTCATGTTATTAAATTAATCATGTCATATTTATTAATTTAATTTTAACATATGAATATATAAAAAAATAATCTTAACATAAACCATGAACCGAATCTTGACTAGAACCCATGAACCGGACATGAAATCGACACATACCCCGAACCACTTCGGGGTTCCCCTTGTTTTGCTGCTGCCGTGGGACCCACACCACCCAACCGGGACCATATGGTCTCGGTGGTGGTCGAGTAGCCAAACCGAGACCCCCTTGGGGTTCGGTTTAGGCGTCGGCCAAACAAAACACCCCTAAACCATCCTTTTGATTTACCCAAAAACCATTTTCATGATTGATCTATGTTTTAATTAGGTTTTTAAATAAAACATCATGTTCTTAATTATTTAATAGATCAAATAAAAAAGAAAAGGGTTAAAAGAATTTACCGAATGCGTGGATCTAAACGAGGATGAACAAACACGAACACTTGTACCAAAACCAATATCAAAAATCAAACAAACACCCTCCTTGGTGTGTTTGTACTCGACGGCCAAAAAAAAGAAAAGAGGAGAAGAAGAATTTTTAGGTTTTTGTTAAATCTTCTGTAAAGTGAAAAATGACTAGTAATATTTTACCATAACCCCTCTTAGTAAATTTTGAGATGGGCTTGGCCCATCTCCTTCTTGTTGCCGCGGGTAGGGGCCCCACATGGGGTACCCGTACCTTTTTCCGTGTCTCGATGATTACTTATTTGTTCGTGTTTATTTGTGTTCGCGTTTTGTGTGTTCTCGTTAAGTAATTACCGTGACCTAATATATTTAATTACGCTCGTAATAAATATATATACGTAATTAATAATAGTTCGTGATTTAATTATGTTCATGATTTCATGATCGCATGTTCGTGATTAATTATTGTCAAATAATTATTGCGTGTTCGTGCGTAGTAAATACTTATCGTGTTCTAACACGTACGTAATACGTAAAATCCCAACACGTAATCGTAATCATGCTATAATAGGAGAGTTTCAATCTAGTAAGTACGATCTTAAGGGTACTATTCATGGTAAAAGCATGCGGGTTTTACAACTCTTCCCCCCTAAAAAGAATAATTCATCCCCGAATTATAGATAAAGTAAACTGAAAAAGAAGAAACATACCCGAATTCAAAATATGAAATGAGGGTAAGAAGCCTGGATAGACTCCTCTGTTTCCCAAGTGGCTTCCCGCTCGGTATGATCCCTCCATAGGATTTTGACGAATGGAATTGTCTTCCTTTGCATGACTCGTTCTTGTCTGTCAAGAACTCGTTCGGGTTCTTCTATGAAAGTGAGATCTTCACGTATCTGTTCCAGTGGATACTGAACCATGTGAAGGGGATGATACTGGTACCCTCTGAGTAAGGACACATGAAACACATTGTGTACATGCGAAAGCTGCGGAGGTAACGCCAACCGGTAAGATACTTCACCGACTCGTTCAATGATATCAAACGGACCGATGAAACGAGGACTGAGCTTCCCTTTAATCCCGAAGCGTCTAACACCACGTGCCGGCGAAACCTTAAGGAAGACGTGATCTCCAACGTTAAAATGTATGTCCCTACGATGCTTATCGGCGTAACTCTTCTGACGTGACCGTGCTTCCTGAAGTTTCTGCTTAGCTACTGCGATCTTTTCATTGGTCATCTCTATGATTTCTGGTCCTTCAAGTGTTCGCTCGCCAACCTGATCCCAACAGGTTGGGGCGCGACACTTTCTGCCATACAACATCTCGAAAGGAGCACACTTGATACTTGCGTGCCAGCTGTTGTTGTATGCAAACTCCACCAAACAGATGTAATCGTCCCAATCACCCGTCCATTCCAACGCACATGATCTCAACATGTCTTCCAATGTCTGAATAGTTTGCTCTGACTGTCCGTCCGTTTAAGGATGAAAAGCCGTGCTAAGCTTAAGTTGTGTACCCCAAGCTTTCTACAGACTCTTCCAAAATCGCGAAGTGAAACGAGGATCTCTGTCTAAGACGATGCTGGATGGAGCACCGTGGAGTCTCATGATCTCTCTTCTATACATATCGGCGAGTTTACTTACCGGATCTTCCTTGCGGATCGGTAAGAAATGAGCTGATTTGGTAAGTCGATCTACGATAACCCAAATTGCATCGTGCTTCCTCTTGGTAGGCGGAAGACCAGTAACAAAATCCATGGTGATTTTGTCCCACTTCCACTCTGGAATATCTAACGGTTGAAGGAGACTGCCAGATCGCTGATGCTCGATCTTAACCTGCTGGCGGGTAAGACATTTGGACACGTAAGTGGCCACATCCTAATTCAAACCACTCCACCAAAAGTACTACTTGATGTCATGGTACATCTTAGTCGAACCAGGATGTATAGAGAATGGGGAGCTATGAGCTTCTGCTAACAAGGCTTCCCGGAGTTCTTGGTCATCAGGAACACAAAGTCTCGTGCCTTGCCATACGATACCATCTGCATCTACTCTGAATTCCGTCTGTTTCTCCAAATTCTGTACTATCGCCCAGATTTCTCCATCATATTTCTGAGCTTCCTTGATCTTAGAGAGTAACTCGGGTTCTACTCTAAGATTAGCCCAGTAACCGCGCTGTGCACGTACCATGATCTCGATGTCTAGTCGCTCCAAGTCTCTTATGATTTCCTCTTTGATTTTAATGCCGTTGATCATTCCGGACTTCCTGCTAAGAGCATCTGCTACTACATTAGCTTTTCCGGGAGGATACTGTTGATTAATGTCATAATCCTTCAACAGCTCTAACCATCTCCTCTGCCTCATGTTCAATTCACGTTGAGTGAATATATACTTCAAGCTCTTGTGGTCTGTGAAAATGTCACATGATTCTCCATATAAGTTGTAACACCCCATTTTGATAATGGAATGTCACGCGTAATTATGGCGTGTCATCAAAGCATGCAAGGTAAATGTACTAAACATACATGACCATAGGGAAAACCGGAATCAAACATCGGTTCCCAAACATAAGCCCAAAACATAATAAAGCCAAAAGAAATGAATGAAAGACTAAACAAGCATAAGTATATGAAGGAAAAAAGGAAAAGAAGTCTCTAGCAGCTTCCATCCTATGCACGTCCTCCAATGCTCGAGTCTTCCCTAGGGTACCTGCCGTTTTGGGACATGGAAAGGAAAGTAACGGCTGAGCAAAACGCTCAGTGCACGGATATAGACATAGTATGAATGACTAAGCATAATAAAGACTTAATAGCAGCGGAAAGTGTGTGAGGTCTCAAGTTTAATTCCCACTAGGTGCAAACAACCTTGAAGTGGCCACGCCAACCTCCTGAAAAGGGAGGGCTTTACCTGGTTTGAGTCTGTGTGGCGGTGGGCTCAAACCCCGTGGATTAGTCGGCCAATGAGTCAGAAATCACGGTTACCAAAAAAAAATGTATAAGTCCTTGAAAACCTGGAACATGTTCATAAAACTGGTTTTATAGTTTGAAAAGCCTTATGTTTATCTTATGAAAAATGTTTAACATATTTTACCATTAGCCAATATAGGTCATGAAAATCCACCGTGCATGAATACTTGGAGGGGTGACCTCATCATGCAAATTAGAGGGGCTGCCTCTAATTTAATATACTGGTTCTGGGTGGGAGGGATCAGCTCCTTGTGAAGGATGCAAGGCACACACCACATTCACCATGAAATCCTGACTGAAAACATGTAACTAGGATGCACCCATACACCCCACATGAATAATATAATAATATGGCCAAAAGCTGAAGGGACGCCACGAGCAATCACTCCGCCGTGGTGAAGTCATAACATCAGTGCCTCTAATGTTATGGTTATGGTACCTCCATAACTAGGTGAAACTGGTCTTGCATGTATATGGCTATAGGTATTCTTAATTAAACATAAGCAATCAAACACGTAACTTATACTACGGGAAAACATTTGGCTGCATAAGGGGAATCCTAATAAGGAAAGAATGTCCATACTGAAAGGACGGGAATCCGTACCTTATGTCCAGTGAACGAAGAAGATGAACTGAGAGGAATCCTACTTCTGTATCACTAATGCTACATAAATACATACATGAATAAGTATCTGCTTACTAAATACGTAGCTGGTTTTATATCATGTCTTAGCTTATTTTATATGTTCTTACCATGTTTTACTGTTTTAAAACCTTAAACTGTGTTTATCTTACATTCTGTTTAATTTGATTAAGTATTTCTGATATTTCATGTATTATTATACTTACTGTGTAATAATAAGTAACTTTCCAAAAATAGCAGGTTTCCTAAAATAGAAAGTTTCCAAAAATAGAAAGTTTCCAAAAATAGAAAGTTTCCAAAAATAGAAAGTTACCGAAAATAGAGTTTTCAAAAATTGAAAGTTTCCAAAAATAGAAAGTTTCCATAAATAGAAAGTTTCCAAAAATAGAAAGTTTCCAAAAATAGAAAGATTCCAAAAATAGAATTACTGCTTAAAATAGATAAGTTTCTAAAAATAGAAAGTTTCCATAAATAGATTTGCTGCCTTATTTAAATAAGTTTCCATAAATAGATTAGCTGCCTGAAATAAATAAGTTTCTAAAAATAGAACGTTTACATAAATAGATTAGCTGCCTTATTTAAATAAGTTTCTAAAAATAGAAGTTTCCATAATTAGAAATAAGGTAGTTAAATAAGCTAAGTATATAAGCCTAAGTGTTTTCATGATTATTTTCTAAGTCATATGATATAATGTATAGTTTATTAATTATTTCATGTAATTAAATTAAACTATAGGTTAAAATATTTAATTAAAGTATAACATGTTTTTAATTAAATAAAGTTAAATACTTAGGTTAAAATATGTATTATTATTTATTAATCATATAACCTAAGTCATGTTAATTAATTAATTATAACCATGGTTTTTAAATAATTAATTAATTTATAAGTCTAAAATATAAAAATACTTAGGTTAATAATTTCATGATTTTAATAATTAAAATAACCTAAGTCATGTTATTAAATTAATCATGTCATGTTATTAATTTAATTTTAACATAAGATCATAAAATAAAAATCTAAACATACACCGTGAACCGGATCTTGACTAAGAACCATGAACCGAACATGAAATCGACACCATACCCCGAACCAAATCGGGGTACCCCTTGTCTTGATGCTATCGTGGGACCCACACCAACCCACCGGGACCATATGGTCTCGGTGGTGGTCAAATGGCCAAACCGAGACCCTCTCGGGTTCGGCTTAGGCGCGGCCAAGAACAAACACCCCTTAAACAACCCTTTTTGATTTATACCAAAACCAATATAATGTTAGATCTATGATTTAATTAGGTTTTATAAAAAAACATAACATGTTCTTAATTATTTAAAATATTAAATCAAAAGAAAAAGGGTTAAAAGAATTACCGAATGCGTGGATCTAAACAATGATGAACAAACACGAACGCTAGCAATAAATCCAAGATCAAAGATCAATCAAACACCCACTTGGTGTGTTTGAAGGTGGCGGCCAAAAGAGGGAGACGGAAAAGAATTAGGGTTTTTGATGTTTTCCTGTAAAGTCAAAAATGACATCTTTTTCCCTAGTTTTTCTTGTTTAGTAAAAATTGATGGGCTAAGCCCATTATTCCTCCCTAATTTCGTGGTATGGGGCCCACATGGGGTAACCCATACATTTCCCGAGTCTAAATATTAAGTGTGTTCTCGTGTGTTCTCATGTTCGTAATTTACATGTTTAATTAGTTATCGATCGTGACTTAATATATTTATTCGTGTCCGTGATAAATATATATATATGCGTAATTAATATTAGCTCGTGATTTAATTACGTTCATGATTTCATGATCGCATGTTCGTGATTATTTATTGTCAAATAATTATTGCGTGCTCATGCGTAGTAAATACTTATCGTGTTCTAACACGTACGTAATACGTAAAATCCTAACACGTAATCGTAATCATGCTATAATAGGAAAGTTTTAACCTAGTACGTACGATCTTAAGGGTACTATTCATGGCAAAAGCATGCGGGTTTTACAACTCTTCCCCCCTAAAAAGAATAATTCGTCCCCGAATTATAGATAACGTAACTGAAAAAGAAGAACATACCCGAATTAAACTGAAAGGGTATGTACGATGAAAGGACATGAAGATGACATGGTAGAAGGGAACGTGGAACGTGACATGTCTCGAAAGGACATGGAGCGTGACGTGACTGTAATTGATAAGAGAAAAACGGATAAGAAGTCCGGATGAACTTTTCCGTTTCCAAGTGGCCTCCCTCTTGGAATGGTTCCTTCAGAAGATCTTGACACTAATGATAAATCTTGATCCTCCTGACCTTGACTTGGAATACGAAGAAGTTTTTGGTTATCAACGAAAGGTAGATCCCCTAAGTTCGACCGAGGAAAAATAAGAGTTAACGTGCAAGGGTAACTGAAACGTTACGATGCAAGACAATCTGACTTAACTGATAATTAGAAACGATGCGTGAGACATAAGGAAACGTAGTACGTGAAAAATTTTGAACGTGATACGTGAAAATTTTTGAACGTGCTACGTGGAGATATGGCGAGTGTAGTTTGAGTAAACATATCGTGATCCATGATACGTGTAACATATCTTGATCATGATATGAGGAACGTGGAATGAACATGACATGTGAAACATATCGTGAACATATAATATAATGGCGGTAACGCCAAACGCTACAAGGTGAGACGTGGAATATGACGTGAAACGTCTATCTGATGATGGAGAGTTATACTAAACTTGGGTCTGGTCTCTTAAGTTCTTGCAAAATTTCTCAGAACGAAATGAACGTAGAATCGTAAGCCCAGATATGATCATGAACGTGAATAGTGTCATGAACGCGAGCGCGAAAGAAAGTCGTGGAATCAGAATGAAGACGTGAAGTAATTTAGGAGTACAATTATGAATCTTTGTCTGACCCGATAACTGAGGAATTGCCAAGTGATCGGATGAGCCTTGGCTGGAACATGTCCGATCAATCTGTTGGTTCTGAAATCCTAACGGATGTAAGGAATCTGTAGACTTGATCAAACTGTTTGCAATAAACAGATAGCATCATGCTTCTTCTGAGTTTGCGTTAAACTGGTAAACCAAATCCGTGGAGATCTTGTCCCATTTCAGTTCATCATTTCAGATGATGAAAAATATCACAGTCTGTTGGTGTCCTATCTTAACCTGTTGGTATGTCAGGTACTTAGATATGAACGTAAGTGTATCTTGCTTCGTAGAACTTGATACATAGGAGTTTGCGAAACTCTGAGTCTCTGAATCTAGACTTCTCCTAGCGTAGGATTTTCTAAAACACCTAATGTAGTGTAGGGTCCTCTCCTTTACGCATAAGCTGAGTCATAGTAAGATTAACTGTAGAAATCCATGTGATTCAGCATGTCACTGTAATCAAACAGAATTGATATTGGAAAAATTTTCTAGGGTAAAATTTCTCTTGTCATAGAATTTGCAACATAGTGCAGATATGGTCTTCCTGTTCTTCTTTGGGCTTAAAGGAAATCAGGTTATCCTCAATGAAAACACTGATGAATTTGCTATGAGTTCATGGAAACTCATTCTTATAATGCCGTTGGAGTATTGATGAGACTAATTCAAAATTATAAATCTAGCATGACCGAGTCGTGTACGAATAGCAGTCATGGACATGTCCTGCTCTTTCACCCGTCACAGTTGGCAGCATGATCATGAGTTCAATCTTGGAAAAGTGATTAACACTATAAGGTCGATTGGACATGTTGTCAATACGTGGAGGAGAATAACGGTCATGAATGGTGATTTGTTTACGCCGACGGTAGTCGACACATAATCTCATGGTACCGTCCTTCTCCTTGTAAGTTCTTCTGGAATGTATAGGAAGATTTTGGAATAATCAACTGGCTATGCATAAAAGACTTAAGTGGTCGTGTCTTACTGACAGCTAGAAAATTTTAGCGACCATGGCTAACAACGCACATGCTTGTAAGCATAGATAATTTGTACCGATTTTCCCGATGGAAAATCAAGCTGAATGTATTCAGGAGCCTGAACATTTCTGTACATAATTATGAATCGTAGCATGGTGTGCTGTTCATAGTACATAATTAGGATAAAATTCATCTCGTGTCTGTCCGAGGAAATGCGTTAGCAGCTTGGATCTCATCATTAAGATGAAGGAAAACCTTCGTATACGTGGGAATACAAAAGGCGTCCTTCATGGTCATGAATATATGAAATATGGTGAAAGAAATGAAAGTGACATCGACAACGTGACAGTTCTCACAAATGCGCCGTAATGGTATTGAAATTCTTGTGGCCTGATTAATACATGGCACAACCAAATGGATATACCCTTGGAGGGTACCCTGAATTTCTTAGAAATGTTCCATAGTTGGACGTGAGTCATGTGTCTTGACTCGTTTCTTGGAACTATAAGCATGACATATGTCTTGACTGGTGTCTTGACATGTGTCTTCAGAAAGTATACGTGAGACATGTGTCTTGACTGATGTCTTGACATGTGTCTTCAAAGGTATACATGAGACATGTGTCTTGACTGATGTCTTGACATGTGTCTCGAGACGTAAAACAATAGAACTACAATATTAGGTTATTATGCCAGAATTGGCGGATCGGTTAGACTACTGATCATTTGTATGTCTGATCACGCCCGCGGCCGGAGCCTCGGTTGCGATTTCTAGGATAGTTTCTGTCATAGTAGTGGTTACTATCGTCCTGTCTGTCAGTTCCATGACGGTCATTCTCATGACCGTGATTCATGTAACCATTCAGCTGAGTGGCCGGCTGGTACCGGTTTGCACTCATATGGCTGAAATGACAGCTGAATGACGTGTGACATGTAACTAAGAATTAGGGACAATGATTGATGTAAATCGTCTGATGGTGAAGCATCTTCTCGTCCAATTGCTTTGCTCCGACGCCTTTGTATTCGTCTTGTAGGATCTCCAGGTTGTGAACAACATCCGCATCTCGAAGCGTCTCCGAACGTCAGCAGCATCAACCTTTAGTAACATCTCCCAGTTATGAGCGGCATCAACAATCTTGTAGAATATCAGCAATAGAAAATACGCCTGAGGTGATTCAGAATCGACTAGCGAATACTCGTGAAGTATTGCAAGTGAAATACACATGGATTAAGGTACGTGTAATACACATGAAATACGGTACGTGGAGTACACGTGGATTGCACATGAAATGATCGGTATGGGGTCGATCATTTATCATGATTTAAGGAAAGTATATCGGTTAAACGGTTACGAAAACCATCATGATAACCTGGCAATGCCAGTATATACCTCATTCTGGTTGCATAGAGGAACGCTAAAGTGTGGTTACACAAAATTCAACGATGATTTGCCTGACAGCATGATCAATGACAACCAACCATGACTATCATGAAAGCAGAATTCAATGAAATCCAACAATGTCTTGCGTGAAAGCATAAATAACAAAAGAGGCGTAAGATGTAATCAACATGAAGATGGAATTATCATGAAGGAACATAAAACGATCTATCATAAAGGAGTGTATAACATAATCAGCATGAAACCGAAGTTAACCATGACAGTATGAAAACATACTTGACATAAAAACATAGTAACTTATGAGGGGACATGAAAAAAATTTTTATGCCAATAAATCATGAGAAAAACCTTATGAATGAAAACAGTGCATGAATACGTAATGTAGTTTATAAAAACTTTTTTTAAATGTGCGAGGGGACGCCTATGGGTCGGTCCCAAAACAAAAGACATGGCGAGGGGACGCCTATGGGTCGGTCCCAAAGTTAAAAGTTTCGATAAAAGCACATGCGACTAAATATGGCCAGTCCTGTACCAACCATTACTTAGTCATAATCCCTGCAACAATGATGCATGAAACATAAATCAATGAAACTTATCTGTCAAAACTTATCAGAAAAAATTTTATGTGACTAATTATGAACTACTGGGGTTCAGTCCACATAGTCACAGTTCACGAGGAACATTATGCATGAAACAATGACACATAACTAAATATGAATGACAGTTGTCCATCCATATTAGTAAAACAATATCGATGAAAACATCAAGGTTAAAACCTCAAGGTGCTGAAAACATCATGGTTAAAACAACAATGCGCTGAAAACATCAATACGTAGAATAACAGACGTTGGCTTAGGAAGCTCCTGGTGACTACCCACTAGTCACAGGTCAAGTTTTAGAGCCTACAGGTCGAAGCCTTGGGCTCTGATACCATAATTGTAACACCCCATTTTGATAATGGAATGTCACGCGTAATTATGGCGTGTCATCAAAGCATGCAACGTAAATGTACTAAACATACATGACCATAGGGAAAACCGGAATCAAACATCGGTTCCCAAACATAAGCCCAAAACATAATAAAGCCAAAAGAAATGAATGAAAGACTAAACAAGCATAAGTATATGAAGGCAAAAAGGAAAAGAAGTCTCTAACAGCTTCCATCCTATGCACGTACTCCAATGCTCAAGTCTTCCCTAGGGGTACCTGCCGTTTTGGGACATGGAAAGGAAAGTAACGGCCGAGCAAAACGCTCAGTGCACGGATACAGATATAGTATGAATGACTAAGCATAATAAAGACTTAATAGCAGCGGAAATGTATAAGTCCTGGAAAACCTGGAACATGTTCATAAAACTGGTTTTATAGTTTGAAAAGCCTTATGTTTATCTTATGAAGAACTGTTTAACATATTTTACCATTAGCCAATATAGGTCATGAAAATCCAACGTGCATGAATACTTGGAGGGGTGACCTCATCATGCAAATTAGAGGGACTGCCTCTAATTTAATATACTGGTTCTGGATGGGAGGGATCAGCTCCTTGTGAAGGATGCAAGGCACACACCACATTCACCATGAAATCCTGACTGAAAACATGTAACTAGGATGCACCCATACGCCCCACATGAATAATATAATAATATGGCCAAAAGCTGAAGGGACGCCACGAGCAATCACTCCGCCGTGGTGAAGTCATAACATCAGTGCCTCTAATGTTATGGTTATGGTACCTACATAACTAGGTGAAACTGGTCATGCATGTATATGGCTATAGGTATTCTTAATTAAACATAAGCAATCAAACACGTAACTTATACTACGGGAAAAATTTGGCTTCATACGGGGAATCCTAATAAGGAAAAAATGTCCATACTGAAAGGACGAGAATCCGTACCTTATGTCCAGTGAACGAAGAAGATGAACTAAGAGGAATCATACTTCTGTATCACTAATGCTACATAAATACATACATGAATAAGTATCTGCTTACTAAATACGTAGCTGGTTTTATGTCATGTCTTAGCTTATTTTATATGTTCTTACCATGTTTTACTTTTTAAAACCTTAAACTGTGTTTATCTTACATTCTGTTTAATCTGATTAAGTATTTCTGGTATTTCATGTATTATTATACTTACTGTGTAATAATAAGTAACTTTCCAAAAATAGCAGGTTTCCTAAAATAGAAAGTTTCCAAAAATAGAAAGTTTCCAAAAATAGAAAGTTACAAAAAATAGAAAGTTTCCAAAAATAGAAAGTTTCCAAAAATAGAAAGTTTCCAAAAATAGATAGTTTCCAAAAATAGAAAGTTCCAAAAATAGAAAGTTTCCAAAAATAGAATTACTGCTTAAAATAGATAAGTTTCTAAAAATAGAAAGTTTCCATAAATAGATTTGCTGCCTTATTTAAATAAGTTTCCATAAATAGATTAGCTGCCTGAAATAAATAAGTTTCTTAAAATAGAACGTTTCCATAAACAGATTAGCTGCCTTATTTAAATAAGTTTCTAAAAATTAAAGTATAACATGTTTTTAATTAAATAAAGTTAAATACTTAGGTTAAAACATGTATTATTATTTATTAATAATATAACCTAAGTCATGTTAATTAATTAATTATAACCATGGTTTTTAAATAATTAATTAATTTATAAGTCTAAAATATAAAAATACTTAGGTTAATAATTTCAAGATTTTAATAATTAAAATAACCTAAGTCATGTTATTAAATTAATCATGTCATGTTATTAATTTAATTTTAACATAAGATCATAAAATAAAAATCTAAACATACACCGTGAACCGGATCTTGACTAAGAACCATGAACCGGACATGAAATCGACACCATATCCCGAACCAAATCGAGGTACCCCTTGTCTTGATGCTGCCGTGGGACCCACACCAACCAACTGGGACCATATGGTCTCGGTGGTGGTCAAATGGCCAAACCGAGACCCTCTCGGGTTCGGTTTAGGCGCGACCAAGAACAATCACCCCTTAAAAAACCCTTTTTGATTTATACCAAAATCAATATCATGTTAGATCTATGATTTAATTAGGTTTTATAAAAAAACATAACATGTTCTTAATTATTTAAAATATTAAATCAAAAGAAAAAGGGTTAAAAGAATTACCGAATGCGTGGATCTAAACAATGATGAACAAACACGAACACTAGCAATAAATCCAAGATCAAAGATCAATCAAACACCCCCTTCGTGTGTTTGAAGGTGGCGGCCAAAAGAGGGAGAAGGAAAAGAATTAGGGTTTTTGATGTTTTCCTGTAAAGTGAAAAATGACATCTTTTCCCTAGTTTTTCTTGTTTAGTAAAAATTGATGGGCTAAGCCCATTATTCCTCCCTAATTTCGTTGTATGGGGCCCACATGGGGTAACCCATACATTTCCCGAGTCTAAATATTATAGTATGTTCTCGTGTTCGTAATTTATATGTTTTAATTAGTTATCGATCGTGACTTAATATATTTATTCGTGTTCGTGATAAATATATATATATTAGCTCGTGATTTAATTACGTTCATGATTTCATGATCGCATGTTCGTGATTATTTATTGTCAAATAATTATGCGTGCTCATGCGTAGTAAATACTTATCGTGTTCTAACACGTACGTAATACATAAAATCCTAACACATAATCGTAATCATGCTATAATAGGAAAGTTTTAACCTAGTACTACGATCTTAAGGGTACTATTTATGGTAAAAGCATGCGGGTTTTACATAAATAGTGCCTCCATATCTTCAATGCAAACACGACTGCAGCAAGTTCCAAGTCATGCGTGGGGTAATTTTCTTCATAAGGCTTAAGCTGCCGTGAAGCGTACGCGATCACTTTCCCCTGTTGCATGAGAACACAACCAAGTCCCTTCCCCGATGCATCGCTGTAGATTTGAAATGCACCCGTACCAGATGGGAGAGTAAGAATAGGTGCAGATACTAGCTTCTGCTTCAGGTCTTCAAAGCTCTTCTCTCGTTCTTCAGTCCAGACGAATTTCTCCCCTTTCCGCATCAGTTTTGTCAATGGTAGTGCTAAGCGGGAAAAGTTCTCCACGAACCTACGGTAATAGCCAGCTAAGCCTAAGAAACTGCGGACTTCCGTCGCTGATGTCGGCCTTGGCCACTTAGTAATGGCCTCAATCTTCGTTGGATCCATAGTGATTCCTTCTGCTTATACAATGTGACCTAAGAATGCCAGCTTGTCTAACCAGAACTCACACTTGGAGAATTTAGCATAAAACTGCTTCCGGCGAAGAATCTATAGTACTGTACGAAGATGGTCTTTGTGTTCCTCCTTGGACTTTGAGAAAATCAGGATGTCATCGATGAAGACAATGACGAACTTGTCCAGAAATTCATGGAAGATTCTGTTCATCAAGTCCATGAACACTACTGGAGCATTTGTCAGGCCGAATGGCATAACTACAAACTCGTAGTGGCCATAGCGAGTACGAAAAGCAGTCTTGGCGATATCCTGCTCCTTGACCCGTAGCTAATGATAGCCTGACCTAAGATCAATCTTGGAGAAGTGTTTAGCCCCTTGGAGTTGGTCAAACAGATCGTCTATACGTGGTAGTGGATACCTATTCCGGATAGTAATCTTGTTGAGCTCGCGATAGTCTATGCAAAGACGCATACTGCCGTCCTTCTTCTTAACGAACAAGACCGGTGCGCCGCATGGAGATGCGCTCGGTCGAATGAAACCTCGTTCAAGAAGTTCTTGCAGTTGATCCTTCAGCTCCTTCAGCTCTATAGGAGCCATGCGATAAGGAGCCTTGGAGATTGGTTCAGCTCCTGGAATAAGCTCGATACTGAATTCCACTTCTCGTGCAGGTGGTATGCCCGGAAGTTCTGCTGGAAAAACATCTTGGAATTCCGACACTATTGGTTGATCCTGAATTGATGGGGATTCAACATCCATGTCGTGAACCGTAGCTAGATAACCCTCGCAGCCATGTGACGGTAGTGCACGCGCTTGCAGGGTAGATATAATTTGTACAGACCGTCCGGGTCTGAACCCGTTATGAATGTACTCTGGTGCATTAACATCACCGAAGATAACTCGATATGAATGGCAGTCTATGGTAGCATGATGCTTGGATAGCCAATCCATGCCCAAAATCATGTCGAAGTCATTCATGTCCAGCGGAAGTGCGTCAACAGGTCGAACCTTATCGTCAAATTCTAGGGGAAGACACTTGTATACATGAGTGATTAATACAGAGTCCCTCAAAGGCGTGGAAATAGTAAGTCTATTCTCTAGTGGCATGGGGAGCATCCTAATGTTCTTAGCATAGGCAGTAGAAATAACCAAGTGAGTAGCACCCGTATCGAAAAGAACACATGCAGCTTGACCATACATATACAAGATTCCAGTGATGGTACCTGTAGACTTGTTGGCCTGGTCTCGAGATGTCGTGTAGACACGCCTGGTGGTAGGAGGCGGCTTGGAATCAGCATGTCCCGATGTACCCTCCATCTCGTCCTTACGGCAATCCTTCATGATATGGCCAGGAAGACCACACTTGAAGCATGCGTCAGTGTTACGGCGACATGACCCTGGGTGCCTACGATGGCAAGTAGAGCAAAGAGGATGAGTAAATCCTTCAGCAGGTGATCTGGTTGGCTGGGAACCTGATAAAACATTTTACATAAGACATGATAATAGGGTACCAAGGACAATGCGGATAATCGTAAGATTAAATACCAATGATAGCTGGACGGCTAGGTTGTGAACCTCTCTGGTTCTGGTCACTACCGTTTCCATGGTTCCTGGTAGAAGTTTTGCTAAAGTGTCAGAATATGAGTTATAACATGAAATCATAAGAAAGTTTCGTAAGTATTAGGACCTACTGCTGTTGGAGTGTCCGGCTTTGTTACGGTAATTATCATTACTGCCACGCCTAT
The DNA here is from genome assembly GCA_025667525.1 of Glebionis coronaria. Lineage (NCBI taxonomy): Eukaryota > Viridiplantae > Streptophyta > Magnoliopsida > Asterales > Asteraceae > Glebionis > Glebionis coronaria. The sequence continues at coordinate 285,114,033 of CM046877.1, read as the reverse complement.
CCGTAGCAGAACGGTCGATAGTCTGACCGTTTCCCTTGGGCTGATGAGGCTGCTGCTGAGTAGCCGACTGAGACCGGTCCCCAGTTTTCTGCCTGGAAGATACATTTTAAGAGATGAATAATTGACATATATGGAAAGAATACGGATTGATCACCGCTTGAATACGAATGTTTACCTCTTGTCGGGTCTCTCAGCTTCCCCGAACTCATCTATCTCCTGCAGCATCTCCAGCTTACGTGCTGCATCGGCCACTTGTGCTATAGTGTTGAACGTAGCACACACCAGATTGTTTGCGACCGATGTGTGAAGAGCCCACCTAAAGTGGTGTGCCTGCTCTTCAGGAGTACCTGCTGCCGCACCAAGGAAACCAGCTAAGCGAAGAAAGCGCTGCATAAACTCGTTGCTATTCTCCCCAGCTCTCTGTCGGATCCCATGGTACTCTCTCTTGAGCTTGTATTGCTCAGCCTTGGGAAATAACTGCTCCATCACCCTGTCCTTGAACTGAGCCCAAGTCAAACCAGCAACCCACTCGTCACCACCCTCAGACTACATCAACGCTAACCACCAATTTAGCACATCACCTTCGAACCGGTAGCATGCCAACCTCGTCTTGTATGCGGGATCACATCCCATAGCATTGAAAATCTTCTCGATGTGAGCCAACCAGCTTTCAGCATCACTGGGGATATCTGTCTTCTCAAAAGCTCGAGGACGGAGTTTGTTGAATCTCTCCAGCCATACTGCTAATGTCACTGGAGGAGGAGGAGGAGGTTCTTGATTATGCTGCTGATTGTTGGCACCTTGAACTTCAGCCCTGATGTCGTTCCTCAGTTGAGGAAGCAAAGCTTGCATAGCAGCTTGAATTGCAGCATTGAGCTGTTCCGGTTCGCGTGTGAGAACCATCTGACAGTATAACATAAAACATATGATTAAACAGATCAAAACATAAAATATATATATACATGAAACAAAGTTTATACCAAAATTTCAAGAGAAAAATTTTATGCAAGAAAATTTTGTGTATGAATGCATGATGCAGTTTTATGAAAACTTTTGTATGCTCGAGAGTGAACGCCTATGGTCAGTTCACCCAAAACAAAAGACATGGCGAGGGGACGCCTATGGGTCGGTCCCAAATTTAATAGTTTCGATAAAACACATGCGACTAAATTGGGCCAGTCCTGTACCAACCATTACTTAGTCATAAATCTGCGACAATGACATATATATGTATGCATAAAAATGATGAATGCATGAAAACAACTGTCAGTTCTAGGAAGACCGTAGTGACTACCCACTAATCACAGGTCATATTTTGAGAGCCTACAGGTCGAAGCCTTGGCTCTGATACCATAATTGTAAGTCACACGTAATTATGGCGTGTCATCAAAGCATACAAGGAAAAATGTCTAAACATTACAAGACCATAAAAGGAAAATACCGGAATCAAACATCGGTAGTCCAAAAGTAAAGCTCATCACACACAAACATAAGTACTGTAAAGGAAAGGACTAAAAAATGTCTGACACAAATGATTTTGCTAGGTTCAATTAAGTTCTCGATATCTTCTCGAATTGATCACAGTTCAAAGTGGAATTATCGTTCTTCGTGACAAAGAGGGGATTGGGTTTTCTATACTACTAAAAAGGTAAATGCGTGAAGTAATTAAAAATAAGCTAAAAGCAATTAATAATGATAAAGATTAAACAATTTAAAAATAATAAAACTGAAATTTAACTTACTGAAAACTTACTAAAAAGCGGAATGCTTCACTCGGAATATTCACTTCATTCGGAATAAATGCTCATTCGGAATATCCCTTCATCCGGAATAATTAAACAAAAGCGCTGATTCGGAAAACACACTGATTCGGAATAACTGATTCGGAATAACTGAATGAAAATTGCTGATTCGGAATATCTTGTTGATGCGGAATAATAGAACTGATTCGGAATAAATAAAGCAAAATGCTTGATTCGGAAAATAACTATATTCGGAATAAAAATCCTTCATTCGGAATACCTTCATCCGGAATACCTTCATTCGGAATAACAACTTATTCGGAAAAGAAAACTGATTCGGAAAAAATGTTTACTTGGAATAAATTTGTTCATGCGGAATGTCTGCTCATTCGGAATAATAAACAAAAAATGCTCATGCGGAATATTTGACATTCATCCGGAATAAATCTGTTCGTCCGGAATATTGCTTATTCGGAATAATTTGCTTGATCCGGAATAAACTTGCTTATTCGGAATAATTTCGACTCATCCGGAATAATTAGCTAACACCTTCATCCGGAATAAATTAGTTTCATTCGGAATCTGGGAAAAACTTAAAGACGAAGAACAGGGAAATAACTTGAACACGAATTTAACCAAAATCCACCAAGTTTTTAACCAAAACTTAAACCAATTTAGCCACTAATCATTTCCTAATGATAAACATCAAATCAAATCAACAAAAACACAAAACCCACTTACTTTTGAAGATCAAACTCAACAAAATAAAAACTTAAGACTTTGAATCAAAAAGAAAAAGATGAACAAGATTAAAGGAAAGATGATATTAAATGATTGAGGTTTGACAAACAAAATGAACGATTAAAACTTACAAGAACTTGGATTGAAAAGGAAAAATCACCAAACTCCCTAATGGAGTTGGTTTTGCTACGAACCAAAAAGAAAAGAAACTGGAAAAAATGAAAGCTAGCTCTAAACAATGAAGGGGACTCCTATTTATAGGACTTGAACTTGGTTGGTGAGTGGGCTTTTCTCCTTTCTTTTTGTCTTCTCGTCTTTTCAGTAAAGTTGACGTTTTCGATTCTGATTCGGGATTTGTCGATGAATAAATTCAACTCGTCTTTTAATTTCTTCGTTTAATAGACTTGAGTTCTTCGACATATATAAATCTTCCATCTTTGGTCCTTTTCTTCGATAAATCTTCAAATATGCCCATTGACTTCAAATCTTTTGCACTCTTGGACTTTAGACTTCCTCTTTCGTCTTTTTCTTCGATAAAACTCGTGCAATCCCGTGTTTTCATTAATATTTATCCGTTTGGCTCTGAAACACAACAAAAACACAAACCACGTATAATTCCAAACAAATGACATTAAATAGGCGTTTTGGTCTCGTTTTAGCAAGCAATAAGTGGTAAAAGGATGGGTGTTTTCACATCTATCAAATCCCATACACTTAACCATTGCCATGCCCTCATGCAATGCTTAGTGACAAAGCAAATTTACACTTTTCTCATAATCAATCAACCTTGGCCTTATTAATACACTACTAAAACAAAAATTTAAACTACTATGAAGAAATAAAAGCTTTAAAGGAAACAAAAGGGATAGAAAACCATTTTCACTTGAAAACAACTACATGGAAATAACTTGCAAAGAGATCTAAGACTTACATTAGGGCTTCGGTTACTGCGAAGATTTATCACCCTCAAGTTTCACGTTCCCTAAACTAAGCTTAAAAACGAGATCATTGTTATTATAAGTTAGCAAAACAAACACTTACACACATGGCTTAATTATATGCTTAAACTCCCTTATTCCTAAGTGTATCTCTTATATTTTATTTTTGTCTTAGAATGATCATGAAGATGCATTTTTGGACTTATTGCGATAGTTTATTTAGGTTGAAAGCAAAGTAGGACGATTTGATTAATATTTAGCTAAAGGACAAAATCTCTTAAAACTGCTTCTCGAGACCTCAAAAACTTCATATCTTGGCATAACTCGCTTCACGATTTGAGACCTTTCTCGGGCCGATGTTTGGCATGTACTTCATACTTCATATCTTGAGAGACGTTCTTGAGATAATGGTCTTCTCTTCGTTAATAGAGTTTCTTCACTTGGAGACTTTTGAGGGATACTCCAACTTTGTTGACCACGACTTCATCATTATTTCTTCAATCTTTAATTGGGATTTTGAGATACAACGATCCGCCTCCTTTTCGGACTTGGATCTATTTATCCTCATACCTTGTTAGGGTCTTTTCGGATAGACTTCTCCATGATCTTTATGGGATTTGATTGCTTTTCGTCGTGAGTCTTGATCCTTCATATTGATTTTGGGAATAATGCTTTTCACATCACCTTGGATCTTTAGCAATAAAATGGAATCCTCATGCCTTGTTAGGGCCTTTTCGGACTCGCCAATCTTCGCGCCCCGCTTCATTAGTTATGCCTTGGCTATGAACTCTTATCATTACCGAGCAACTTTTAAACGATCTTCGGCTAGAAGCTAAGTTATTCAATAAAATCGTACGACCTTACTTATTGCATTTATTCATTTAAGGCGATGGGAAGAAAAGCTTATAATCACACCAAGTGTGCTTGTGCAAGACTACCGACTTATAATTGGCTCTATCATTTCTCGTTCTCCACAATTTAAAATCTCAAGTAATGAGACTCGTGGATGCTTAGCCTAATAAACCAATTAAGGTCTACATGGTTAAGGATACTTGCTAGAATAAACTTGGATAAGTCTATTCGGGTTGAGTCAAAATAATCGCAACGGGCCTAATATGTCAAAGACTTCTAAACTAGCTACACCACTTTATTAATATTTTTGACTTTATTGTGGGATATATACATATGAAAGCAACGATAAAAATTTAAAAAATTATGACTATATGGCCGAAGTTAATTAAAAATTTGAAAAATGCTGAAAAAGATGATTTTCCAGTTAAATGAAGGCATTTTAATGGAAAAGTCCACTTAAAACTTCGATAGAAGTCTCCCCTACACTTAATATAAACATTGTCCTCAATGTTTAAGCATGTGGGAAAAATCTCCCCTACACTTATGACATTGTGCACGTTGGTTAATCAAGTTAAGGAAGAGACGACTAAAGTGATCATTTTCAAATGTGAGTATGACGAAAATTGAATCACGATAGTTGAGAGATAGAACCGGATTGCGGATAACACGGGAGCACGGTTCTTCAAAGGTTCCAAAAGTGCATCCATCCCTGTAATCACATCACCACACAAGCACAAACAACCTATATAGGCCCCCCTACACTTAGGAGGTAAAACGGAAAGGGATAGATACTCGGGTTGCCTCCCGAGGAGCGCTTGTTTTTGATAACCGAGTCATGAGCCTGACTCGACCCAAAACTAGTTCATGGGAAACGTGGTGAGGGATGGAATCATCTCATGAGAGATGTCCTCAACAAAGTACAACTTCACTCGTTGGCCATTCACCTTAAAATTCGGTCCATTTGGTTGAGCGAGCTCAAGAGTACCATATGGAAACATTTGGGCAATGGTGAATGGGCCGGACCAACGAGATTTGAGTTTGCCCGAAAAGATTTTCAACCAAGAGTTGAAGAGTAAAACTTTGTCTCCAACTTGGAACTCTCGGTTTTTAATCTTGGAATCATGAATGAGCTTAGTTCTTTCCTTATAGATCAAGGAATTTTCATAAGCTTCATTCCGGAGTTCATTAAGCTCATTGAGTTGGATTTTGCGTAGGTCACCGGCTTTGTTGATATCGAAGTTAGTCCACTTCAAGGCCCAGTAAGCCTTGTGCTCCAACTCAATGTGGAGGTGGCATGATTTCCCGTACACGAGACGATATGGTGTACAACCAATAGGAGTCTTGTATGCGGTATGGAAAGCCCACAGAGCATCATCAAGTTTATCGGCCCATGAGGCACGATGCTCTCCCACGGTTCGTTCAAGAATTCGCTTTAACCCTCGGTTAGATATTTCAGCCTGCCCATTAGTTTGTGGGTGGTATGCGGTGGAAAGACGATGATTGACACCATACTTAGCCATGACTCTTGCGAATTGATCATTGCAAAAATGAGTCCCGCGATCACTAATAATGGCACGAGGCACACCGAATCTAGCGAATAGCTGCTTCAAAAAGTTACAAACCACCCTTGCATCGTCAGTGGGTAAAGCTTTGGCTTCAACCCATTTAGAAACGTAGTCAACGGCTACAAGGATGTATTTGTTTCCTTTAGATGAAGGGAATGACCCTATAAAGTCGATACCCCATACATCAAAGATTTCACATTCTTGTATGAAATTTTAAGGCATCTCATCTTTATGTGTGATCTTGCCTTGTCGTTGGCAAGCATCACAATTTTTCACCATTTCGTGAGCGTCAGAATAAATGGAGGGCCAATAGAATCCCGAGTCAAACACTTTCTTTGCGGTGAAGTTGGGACCAAAGTGAGCACCGGTGGGTCCTTTGTGGCAAGCTTCTAGAATGTCTAAAGCTGCCGGTCCATCAACACATCGGCGAATAATCAAATCAGCGCATTGTTTGAAGAGATACGGGTCATCCCAAAAGTAAGTCTTAATATCTTTAAAGAACTTTTTCTTTTGTTGGGATGTTAACCCGTCAATGAGAATTACACCCGCCAAGTAGTTTGCAATGTCCGCAAACCACGGGTTTCATCAAAATTCGAGTTGATAGACATTAGGGTCTCAAGGGGAAAAGAGTCATTGATCTCTTTGTTCGGATGATCCCCTTGATAAGGATCCTCAAGTCTACTGAGATGATCCGCGGCTAGGTTTTCAGCTCCCTTCTTATCACGAATTTCGATTTTAAATTCTTGAAGTAGCAAAACCCAGCGAAGAAGTCTTGGTTTAGAATCTTGTTTAGTTAACAAGTACTTCAACGCGGAATGGTCCTTGTACACGATGGTAATGGAAAGGACAAGATAGGGGCGAAATTTTTCAAAAGCATAGACAACAGCTAAAAGCTCTTTTTCGGTTGTCGTGTAATGCAATTGAGCCCCTGTCATTGTCTTGGTAGCGTAATGGATCGGTTGGAAGTGTTTATTCACTCTTTGGCCCAAAACCGCTCCAATAGCAAAGTCGCTAGCATCACACATCAACTCAAAAGGTAGCTCCCAATTAGGGGTAACCAAGACCGGTGCCTTAGTTAGCTTATCCTTAAGAAGGTTGAAGGCTTGAATACACTCTTTGGAAAGATAAAAGGAGTATCTTTTTCCAAGAGGTGGGTCAGTGGGCGAGCGATTTTAAAAAAGTCTTTGATAAATCGACGGTAGAAGCCCGCATGACCAAGAAAAATTCTCACACCCTTCACGGTTGAAGGTGGAGGCAATTTTGCAATAACATCGACTTTAGCACGGTCCACTTCAAGACCGGCTTTGGAGATTTTGTGTCCTAGCATGATGCCCTCTTTGACCATGAAATGGCATTTTTCCCAATTAAGAACAAGGCGAGTGTCTTCACACCGTTTAAGCATACGTTCTAAATTGGCAAGGCAAGTAGAGAAAGAAACGCCATAAACAGAGAAATCATCCATGAAGACTTCCATAGTTTCTTCAACCATGTCATGGAAGATAGCCATCATACACCTTTGGAACGTCCGAGGAGCATTACATAAACCGAAAGGCATTCGTTTGTAAGCAAATGTTCCGTAGGGACAAGTGAATGTGGTTTTCTCTTGGTCGTTAGGATCGATGGGAATTTGAAAATACCCGGAGAAACCGTCTAAGAAGCAATAGTAATCATTACCCGCTAGACGCTCGAGCAATAGATCCATGAAAGGAAGAGGAAAATGATCTTTTCTCGTGGCATCATTGAGCTTGCGATAGTCTATACAAACTATCCACCCAGTAACGAGATGAGTAGGAATCAACTCGTTGTGTTCATTGGGAACAACGGTTATTCCGCCTTTCTTTGGCACACAATGGACGGGACTTACCCATAGCGAATCCGAAATAGGGTAAATCATGCCGGCATCAAGAAGTTTGATAACCTCTTGTTTGATGACGTCGTGAATTCGAGGATTAACCCTTCTTTGGCTTTAGATTGCGGGTTTAAAGTCATCTTCCATGAGAATTTTGTGAGTAAAAAAGTTTGGATCAATTCCGCGGATATCGGAAATTTTCTAAGCAATTGCCTTCTTATGATCTTCAAGCACGGCGATAAGGCGAGATTTTTCTTCTTCTTTCAAGTCCTTAGCGATGATGACGGGTGACTTCTTCTTGTCTTCAAGGAACACATACTCGAGATGGGACGGTAATTCCTTAAGCTCTAAATCCGGAGGATTTTCGATGGAAGGCGTAGTCAAATTCGGTTCATCGATAGCAATATCCTTGGGAGATGTCAGATAAATATGGTCCTCATTGAGAAGTTTTTCAATGGTACGAATGTCTTCATCCCAATCGGTGGGAGAATCGTCATATTGTAAGTTCACATCTCCCAAAGTGGCTTCAAATTCTGTCAAAAGGAAATCACTTTCTCCAAATGGAGTTAGTGATGGAGCAATAGAGGCAACGGTCTCAACATTAGGAAGAGAGGTAAGACTACTTTTACAAGCATCATTAAAATGTTCTTCACAAGCCTCATCAAGAACGTCGATATAATTAACACTCTCGTATGAATAAGGCTGTTTAGAAATCTTACCCATGTTGAAGACAATTTGATCGTCACCAACTGTCATGATAAGCTCACCCGCTTCTACATCGATGAGAGTGCGACCGGTCCTCAAGAATGGACGTCCAACGATTAATGGAACACGAGGATCCATCTCGTAGTCAACGACAACAAAATCCGCCGGGAAGGTGAATTTGTCAACGCCAACGAAAACGTCTTCGGCTATCTACACCGGATAAGCAACCGTACGGTTAGCTAATTCCAAAGTCATTTTAGTGGGGACTAGCTCAGGGAGAGATAATTGCTTCCAAACGCTTAGAGGCATTAAGTTGATACTAGCACCTAGATCGGCTAGGGCCATGCAATTCTCTACTCCCGGGAAGTTGCAAGGGATTAAGAAGCGACCCGGATCACCAAGTTTGGTTGGTAATTTCCTTAAGAGAACCGCAGAGCAATTCTCATTAAGTTGGGTATTAGCAATATCAAGAAGATTTTCCTTGTCACTAAGAAGATCTTTAAACATCTTTGCATATTTAGGCATGTGAGTGAGAGCCTCAGCGAAGGAGATGTTGAAATTCAATTGTTTAAACATTTTGAGAAAGTTTGAAACTTGAATATCGTCCTTGCTTTTGAGCTTCTCTTTCCTCAACCTTGAGGGATAAGGTATATCGGATGAAGAGGAAGGCTTTGAAATTGTAGGATCACTCACATCCTTGGGTGGTGGAGGGGTGGAAGTAAGAGGTGGAGGAATAGGAATAGTGGACTCGTTTTCCTTTGTCACAATCACCGGTGTAGGTGTAGGAAGCTCGGGTTCCTTTAAACCTTTTCCACTGCGATTGGTGATTGCTTTCATCTCCCCTCTTGGATTAGCAACGGTGTTACTCGGAAGAGTACCCGAAGAAGAGGGTTGATTACCTTGGAAGAAACCAGCCATCATGTCCCTTAGGTCATTCGTTTGACTACTCAAAGAGTTTCGCATATCGGCTCTAAGATCATTCCCTTGTTTCACCATATCGCCCTTCAAATTAATAATCTGGGTCTGCAGATTCTTCACCAACACATCATTCGTCCGCATGTACGTTTCGACCTCGTGGTTGAAAACGGTGGGTTGGGTAGGAGGAGGTGCTTGATAAGCAGGTGGTTGGTAAGGAGCGGGTTGGTAAACTTGAGTAGGATTTTGAGGTGGATATGGTTGTCTTTGAGGTGGTTGGTATGATGCTCGAGGTTGGTTTTGATTGGTTCGGTTAAGGTTTTGTTGTTGGTTTTGATTGGTTGGAGGAAAATCGGGCGGAGAAAGTTAGTGGAACGATAACTTAGTAAGTTACGGTCTCCTTGAGGGCGGGCTGGATAGCCTCCCGGAGGATAGGTACCGTATGCTGCGTTAACATTCTCACAAAGATAGTCTTGGGTGGAGGTACAAGTAGTGTAAGAGTGAGGACCCCCGCATATTTCACATGGTTGGCTTACAGCATTGACTTGAGCGTTTTGAGCGTTGATGCTTTTGGTATTGTTAGCGGTGTGGACAACAAGTGATTCAATAAGCGAAGTAAGTTTGTCAATTCTCTTGTCGTTGTCACTAGTGCTAGCACTAGCGGCATTGGTCCGAACACTCTTGGTTTGCACTCTAGACTTATTCTCAATAATATCCCAAGCGGCATTAGAAGACTTAACCAAAATATTACCCCCCGAGGCACTATTTAGTGAATCTTGGTCATTCATGCTTAAACCATTGTAAAAATTATTAATTTGGTGCACTTTGGTAAAACCATGTTGTGAGCACTTTCTTAAAAGGTCTTTAAAACGGTCCCAAGATTCACTAAAAGTCTCATCATACTTTTGTTCAAAATTAATAATTTCATTCCGCAAAATGGTAGTACGTGAGGGTGGGAAAAAGTAGTTTATGAATTTGGTCTCTAAGTCCGTCCACGTAAGAATACTTTGTGGCGGTTCCTTTGCAAGCCAATGCCGGGCTTGCCCCTCTAAGGAGAAAGGAAAAAGTTGTAAGCGGATTACCTCTTGTGGAACCCCATTGAATTTGACCGTATTCGTGAGTTGAAGGAACCTTTTCATGTGGTCATGAGGATCATCAATGGTACGCCCCAAGAATGGTTGAGCAGAGACCATTTGAAGGAAGCCAGATTTGAGCTCAAAGTTGTTGGCTGCAATCGCGGGTATGACAATAGGATCGTTGTTGCCCTCTACATGTGCTTGCAAGAGTTCGATCATAGGACGATTGTCCGGTAGAGGTTCATTGTTGTTATTGTTCATGTTGTTTTGAGGTGGATTATTATTATTGTTGTGTACACCTGTCATGTCTAAGTTATCGAGAGTCTCGGGCTCGGGATAAGACGTTGATCGTGTACGCATGCACCTGCAAAAGAAATAACAAAGCAGAAATCTTTTTGGATTTTTATGTTTTTAAAATTTTTTTTTTGGGTTTTTGAAAATTTTATGTTTTTTTTAGGTTTTTTTGAAATTTTTTAATGATGAAAAAGTAACGTTCACGGTGAACGGATCCCAAAATCCAATTTCTCACAAAAACCATTAATCCTTACAAAAAGAGCCGGCAGCGGCGCCATTTGATACCAATGATTTTGCGAGGTTCAATTAAGTTCTCGGTATCTTCTCGAATTGATCACGGTTCAAAGTGGAATTATCGTTCTTGGTGACAAAGAGGGGATTGGGTTTTCTATACTACTAAAAAGGTAAATGCGTGAAGTAATTAAAAATAAGCTAAAAGCAATTAATAATGATAAAGATTAAACAATTTAAAAATAATAAAACTGAAATTTAACTTACTGAAAACTTACTGAAAAGCGGAATGCTTCACTCGGAATATTCACTTCATTCGGAATAAATGCTCATTCGAAATATCCCTTCATCCGGAATAATTAAACAAAAACGCTTATTCGGAAAACACACTGATTCGGAATAACTGATTCGGAATAACTAAATGAAAATTGCTGATTCGGAATATCTTGTTGATGCGGAATAATAGAACTGATTCGGAATAAATAAAGCAAAATGCTTGATTCGGAAAATAACTTTATTCGGAATAAAAATCCTTCATTCGGAATACCTTCATCCGGAATACCTTCATTCGGAATAACAACTTATTCGAAAAAGAAAACTGATTCGGAAAAAATGTTTACTCGGAATAAATTTGTTCATGCGGAATGTCTGCTCATTCGGAATAATAAACAAAAAATGCTCATGCGGAATATTTGACCTTCATCCGGAATAAATCTGTTCGTCCGGAATATTGCTTATTTGGAATAATTTGCTTGATCCGGAATAAGGACTGATCCGGAATAAACTTGCTTATTCGGAATATTTTTGACTCATCCGGAATAATTAGCTTAATACAAGCCTTTTGCCCGTATAAAAATTAAAGATTAAGTTCGTGTTCTCGGAATCTTAACGAATTGATCTAGGCCCCTATGTGTGACTTAGTTGATCTTTGGTGAAAAAGAATATTTTTGGGTGATTTTAAATTTAAATGCAAAGACTTAAAAAATAAAAGTGATCTTAAAGTAAATTTAAGTCTATTTAAAATAAAGGTGGAAATATTTAAAAACGTGACTGAATTTAAAAGGGCACTAAAGTAAATGGCGTAAACTTAAATCTATCTAAGGCAAACTTAAAGTGCGATTAAAACTAAGGCAAATAATCTAAAAGTGCAATTAAATAAAAGGCAGGAAAAATAAAGCTTGAAAATAAAAATCAAAGACAAAAGCTAATAAGAACCTGAATACAGCTCATTCGGAATAAACCTTCGTTTGGAATAATCACTCGTCCTAAATGTTACCTTTGGTTGAAATGATTCTTCTCCACTTGGAATATTACCAAAATCCTTGATCCGGAACAAACTGATCTGAATATGTCACTTATCCAAAACAATGCTTCGTTCGGAACTTACTGATTCGGAACTTGTAAAATCTGCCTTGATTCGGAAGTATTAGGTCACCCCTTGATTCGGAAGTTTCCGAATGAAGCTCCTTGATTCAGAAGTTTAGAACTTCCGAATGAACCTTTCTTGAGTCGGAAGTTTACCCTTGATCCGGAACTTATGGAAGTTCCGAATGAACAACCTTGACTCGGAAGTTTCTGACTTCCGAATGAACAGCCTTTATTCGGAACTTTGGTCCTTGATTCGGAACTTTAAGTTGATTCGGAACTTTTGAAAAGTTCCGGATGAAACCCTTGGTTCGGAACTTTGGAGTTCCGAATGAATTCCTTTGGTTCGGAAGTTTTCACTTCGTCCGGAACTTTGAAAGTTCCGGATGAACAAGCTTGGTTCGGAACTTTTTCAAATCCCAAATCTTCCGGATGAAGCCTTGATTCGGAACTTTAGAAGTTCCGAATGAACACTTTCCTTTGCCTTTGGTTCGGAACTACACCTGGAAAAATCAGAAACAAGCAAACATTCCCGAAGAACAAGGAGAACAGTAGCAGCAGATATAATAACAAAATAACCAAAATCAAACACACGGATAATAATAAACAGTAACGAATCAATGAATAAACATCAACAAACAATTAAAAACACGAAATCAAACAACTTTTACCACAATAATCAAAAACTACTTTGGATCAAAATAAAAGCATGAACATGAACATAAACATAAACACATGAATCAAATAATAAGAAAGGTAGATAAGAGATTGACAAGATAAAATAAAGTTTGACAAGAATTAAAATGGAAACTTACTTGGAATTAAATGGTAAGGTGCATAACATGAATTAAAATTGACAAGTAATTTAAATTACAAGTATTTAAATGGTGGAAGACTAATTGTCACCTTAGCCAACAAAATGAAATGTTTACATCTAATGACTATTTATAGGGGAGGATTAGGAAGCTTCCTCCCCTCTTTCCTTTTCTCTTAATTGCATAATTAAGTCCCTCCTTCTTTTAATCTTCATTAATTGCGTACTTAGTCCTTTTCTTCTAATCTTCTTTCATCTTGGACTTAAGGGACTTTTGACTTCGGGATTTCTTTTGAACTCGTCTTTAAATTCTTCAATAAAATAGACTTGAATTCTTCGGCTTTTGATAAACTTCCGTCTTTTGACTTTTTCTTTGATAAATCTTCAGAATTGGTCGTGGACTTCCGTTCTTTTTGCACTCTTGACTTCTTGACTTCGTCTTTCATCCTTTTCTTCAATAAAAGTCCATAAATGCCCGTGAATGTCCTTGTTTTCTCCATTTTTCACCTTTTCATCCTAAATCACAACAAAAACACAAACCACGCATAATTCCGACATAAAAGACATAAAATACACGTTTTGGTCCGGTTATTATTGTAATTAAGTGGTAGAAAAGATGGGTGTTTACACACCTATCAAATCCCCTACACTTGACCATTGCAATGTCCTCATGCAATGCATTAGTTACAAAGCAAGATTACACTTTTCATCATAATCAATCCACGTTGGCCTTTATTAAAGAGATAGAAAATTAAAAACATACAAAATAAAGAAATCAAAAGCATACCTTGGGTTTTGGAAATGTTATGAATAATCATCATCCTCAAGTTTTCACTTTCTCCAAACCAAGCTTAAAAACGAGATCATTGTTATTATAAGTTAGTAGACTAACACGAACTCATGTGGGCCAATTACTCATTTAGACTCCCTTATTCCTAGGTGTATCTCTTATATTTTATTATTTGTCTTGAATGATCACGAGGATGCATTGTTTGACTTATTTCGATAGTTATTTAGTCTGAAAATAAAGGGCACGATTTAATCAATAGTTAGCTAAAGGACCAAATCTTTTAAAACTGCTTCTCGGGATATCAAAAAGTTCATATCTTGGCATAACTTGGTTCGCGATTTGAGACCTTTCTCGGGCCGATATTTGGCAGCGACTTCATACTTCAAATCTTGAGAGACGTTCATGAAATAATGGTCTTCTCTTCATAATTGGAATTTCTTCACTTGAAGTTTTGAGAGATTCATACTTGGACCACGACTTCTTCATTTTCTCCAATCTTTATTTTGGACTTTGATACACAACGATCCGCCTCCTTTTATGACTTGGATCTACTTATCCTCATACCTTGTTAGGGTCTTTTCGGATACACTTCTCCATGAATTTTGGGGAGTTTTGCTTTACGTCGTGTGTCTCGATCCTTCATATTGATTTTCGATAAATGATTCTTCACATCACTTTGGATCTTTAGCAACAAAACATAGCCCTCATGCCTTGTTAGGGCCTTTTCGGACTCGCCAATCTTCGCGCCCCGCTTCATAAGTTATGCCTTGGCTATGAACTCTCGTCATTACCGAGCAACTTTTAAACGATCTGGGGCTAGAAGCTAAGTAACTTTTCAAATCGTACAACCTTATTTATTAGCAGATAAATTTATTAGCAAGCGATGGGAGAATAGGCTTATAATCAACTCACATAAATTTACGAAAGAATACCGAACTTATAATTGGCTCTATCATCTCTCGTTCTCCACAGTTTAAAATCTCAAGTAATGTGACTCGTGGATACTTAGCCTATTAAATCAAAGTTTTGGGTTTACGAGTCGCCTATAGGATCTTGCAAATTCTTAGACTCTTTCAAGTTTAGAAATTGCATCTTAAAGTTCCCTTGATAAACGACTCTCTAGGATCAATTATAGGAACTTGCGAAAAGTTCTTGTTCTTAACCCGTGAGAGTTAAGACTTTCGCGTTTTATAGCTCCCTATATAAAAGTCTAGCAAAACTTGACTTAAACACGTTAAGGATACTAGCTAGAGTAAACTCGGATTGAGTCAAAAGATACACAACGTTTGAAAATTAAAACCACTTATTAAAAGATTTATCCTAGCAAAGAAAGAAAATATCTATACAAAAGGGGAAAAACTAATAGGCCAAAATAGATCAAAAATTTTGAAAAATGTCGAAAAATTGATTTTCCGGTTAAAATGAGGACAAATACAAGGAAAAGACCACTTAACTTCGATAGAAGTCCCCCCTACACTTAAGATAAACATTGTCCTCAATGTTTAAGCATGTGGGAGTGAGCTCCCCTACACTTAGGACATTGTGCACGTTGTTTAAATCTTGCTAAGGAAAAGACAACTAAAGAGATTCCTATTTTAATATTGAGAAAGTATAAAATAGTGAATCGAAAAGAGTTTAAGATAAAACCGGGAAGAAGTAGAACACGGAATCACGGGTCGTCAAGAATCATCAAGAGTGGATCATTGAAGCTCGAATCCCTGATTAAGAAGCGAGGAGAGGAAATAGCAATCCAAAGGGTCCCCCCTACACTTATGATATAGAAAGCGGAAAGATAGATGCATGGGTTGCCTCCCAAGAAGCGCTTGGTTTTTGTTAACCGAGTCGTGAGCCTGACTCGACCTTGATCATCAACGGAAGTAGCATGAAACATATCCACCAGGATCAAAGACATAGTTTTCATCCATCAATAAGCAAGAGCTTAAGGCGAACAAGGCAAGCCAAAAGAGAAGTAGCAAGGTTCCCTTAAGCAGCGATGGAGCATGGTGGAAGCAAGGGTGAAGTGGTGCAAGCATGTCTTCAAGATTTCCAAAGATTTTTCCTTTTATTTCATCAGGTGGATACTGAGATGGCTTAAAAACTTCAATACCGGGATCGAACACCTTTTCCTTCAAGGGAAAATAGCACTCAGGCTCAGCCGAGTGTGAAGAAGATCCGCAAAGAAGCACAACCTCGTCCTCAGAAGTGGGACAAAGAGGTGTCAAATCATAAGTGCAACGGATGTCGGTGTCGACCGGTTTCTTCTCCTTTGACAAAATTTTCTTCAAACCCAAAGTAGGATCAAGACGATAATCTTCAAAGTCCAAAGGAGGTGCATCACTCTTGTTGGAAATACGTTTTACGTATTAAGAAGGATCGGTCACTCCAACGATACTCCATGTAATAGCTCGTAGTTTAGTTAACACTCTTTATTTATCAAACAAGTCCAAGCCAAGCCTACAACTTGTGTAGGCCGGCCCAAACGTGTAAAGCCCAAGCCCATTACAAGGCTTGGTTATATAAACCCTCTCCTTTGATGGAGAGGGTGTGGTTTTCATTAATTTACACATAGTTGTTCTTAACTTTCTCTCTCTAGAAGTGTGAAATCCACCATCTTTCTATCTCTTTCTCTCTCTAAAAACATAAGCATAGATTTACAAATCTACAAATGGTATCAAGAGCTTGGGATGAAATATAGGTTTGTGTTTGTGTTGCGTATTGTTTTCTAAACAATTCGTATAGTATAAGTGTGTTTTGCCGAAATCTTCAAAATTTTTTGCTTTGATCGTAGTATCAAGTAGTGCAACATAGGATTTTGTGCTTAAAAGTGTTCTTGGTATCTTGGTTTTTCATTAAAACATCAATTTTTTGGATCAAAAGTGCAAAAAGGTTGTGTTCTATCATTCCGAAATTTAAGCAGAAACATCCATCGGAAAGTACAATTTGTACTTGGGCTTCCATCGCAATAACCTTCCATCGGAAAGGGTTTGGTTTCTACATTGCGATCGTGGGATTTTTATCACTTATTCCGATCTGAATCATTCCGATAGCTATTGCGATCTGAGATTCCGACGGGTATAAGGAAGTATTTTAAGTCGTTACTCTGCTCGAATTTTGTCAGCCACTTTGCGATCTGAACATTCCGATACCAACAACATTTCGACAGGGCTACATTCCGATCTGGTGTTACGATCTGACATTCCGATCTGGTGTTACGATCTGACATTCCGATCTGGTTTTACGATCTGACATTCCGATCTAGTATTACGATCTGACATTTCGATCTGGCATTCCGATAATCACAATCTGACATTTCGATTGGTTTATCGAGAACATATTTTAGGGGATTTTAACATTGTTTCTCGGTTTTAACTCACAACAACACAAAAATACTTAACCTTATTTCATTGTTCGATCAACTTTGTAAATCTTAACTTATTGAAATGGAGTATACATCTCTTACGGATAAGTCCATCCTCTCGGGTACGGATAATCGTCCACCAATGTTGGTGAAGACTATATATGAGGAATGGGCTTCCCGAATGGAACTTTATATGTTGAACAAGGAGAATGGACATCTAATTTGGGCATCGGTGCTCAATGGACCATTAGATTATGGTACTGTGACGGAAGGTACGACCACTCGTCCTCGCACAACGGGTGAGTTGACTGGAGATATGAAGATTCAAGATAAATGTGATAAGTATGCTACAAACATCATTCTCCAAGCTCTTCCTCCAGATGTCTACAAACTCGTCAGCAAACATAAAGTTGCCAAAGAGTTATGGGATAGAATTCGTGTTCTAATGCAAGGCACCTCGTTAACTAAACAAGAACGAGAGTGTTAGCTTTATGATACTTTTGATAAGTTCGCCTATGTGCCAGGGGAGACTCTCAATGACTACTATCTGAGATTTACCCTATTGTTGAATGAGCTGAATATCTATGGCATGGCAATTCCTACCTTTCAATTGAACACCAAGTATTTGAACACTCTTCCTCCAGAATGGAAAAAATACGTGACGGATGTTAAATTGGCTAAGGATTTGCATAACACCAATGTGGATCAACTGCAAGCTTTTCTTCAACAACACGAATGCCATGTGATCGAGGCTCGGTTGTCTACACCTCAAGTTCATGATCCACTTGCAATGTATGCTTCTCAACAAAACATGGCTTATACTTATCAACAACCATCATACTTGCAGCAGCCACCACCACACATCTATTAGCAACCACAGCAACCATCTTATCAACCACCAATGATGCCACAACAAGAATATCAACAAAGTGTTCATCAACAATCTTTTCAACAGCAACCACCATATCAAACATCACCATCACAAACCAACACTTCTCCATTGGGCTATACTCCTCAGCAAGGATATTTTCCAATAGAAGCACAACCAGCACAAGCTTTCTACTCTAATGAACTTCCACCAATCCAAGCACCGGTCTTTACTCCAAATGATACGCCAGCTGATGTTTTAAACCATCTCACCGCCTACTTGTCAAAACTTGTTGCAACTAGAGGATTTCCACCAACAAACAATCAGCTCCGCACCTCATCAAATCCTCGACAACAAGCCACTGTTCAAGATGGTCAAGTGATGGTGCAACCTATTCAGGGAAGGCAAATTTCATATGGACCTCCTACAAGGACTGGGAACAATCAAGCTGTGAATTCTCAAGCTAGTGGAAATGGGAGTCCTATTGGTCCTAAGAAGGTTGTGACTTGCTACAATTGCCGAGGACAAGGTCATATGGCTAGGGAATGCACTCAGCCAAAAAGGAGAAGGGATGATGCATGGTTTCGTGAGAAGATGTATTTGGTTGATGCTCAGTCTAAGGGAAAGATTTTGGATTCAGAGGAGTTGGCATTTCTTGCAGACCCAGGGGCAGCAGATACTGAAGGCATTGCGGTCGTTTCTACTTCTAATGCAGCTTATCAAGCGGATGATCTTGATGCATACGATTCGGATTGTGATGACATTCACTCTGCCAAAGCTGCTCTTGTTGCTAATCTCTCTCACTACGGGTCTGATGTCATCAGTGAGGTACCAACCACATCTAATAATATTGATGATAACCAACATCAAGTCGGGCATGAAAATGACAACCTCGAACAGCATTCGGGAACTAGTAACTCAACTGCTGTAGTATCCAATTGTACACATTTGAGTGAACCTCAACCAAATGCTACGACGGGTATGGAATCTTATGCTCAACATGATTTGGTAATGGTGCCTAAACATATTATTGATCAAATGCATATGGCCCTCAGACAATCCGTACATACCAATTCCACCCTAACTGCTGAGCTTGCGTTGCATAAAGAAAAGGTCAAAACTTTTGAAATGGTCCCTCAAGAAGAGAAAATAACGTGTTCTGAATTTGACCAATTTCGTTTTGAAAAGATTGAACACTTGAAAGAAATAGAATCATTAAAAGCTAATCTTTCTAATGAATTAAAAGAAAAGGAGTCGGTTGTCAATGATTTTCAGAAACTTAAAAAGGATTTCGAAACTCTCGAGTCTAAAAAGGTTGAATCAGAAATTAATGCTACCAAACTTCTTAAATTCAAAGAACAACAGCTTTTAAAACAATACGCTTCCACAGAAAAGGTTCATCTTTTAACTAAATCATTTAAAGAATTCGAACTTAAGCGTCTTCAAGATTTACCACCTAATCCCGGTTATGCAAAACAAGCTCAGGAATATATTCCCGGTCTTTATGACATGACCATAATTGGAAAATCGAAAGAAGCACCTTTTGTTCGTAGTACTGCGGAGACACAATCACTTGGGGATGAAACTCATTCTAAAATGCTTTCAAAATTCCATACAATTGATTATGATCAACATAACAAAGATCAATTTTCGAAAAAGACACGCATTCGCTTACAAAAGGAATTAGCTGAATTAACAGTTCTTGTGCCCCAAAGTTTGTCAAGTGAAAACCTTCCTAGTACGTCTCCTACACTCGTCAAAAAGGATTTAACGAAGTTAATTCCACCGGTAAGTAAGGCGTCCGTTAACTTAAATACGGTTCACCAACACTTAGCCAATTTTGATAAGGTCATTTTGGAACGTACGACGGCCACGGCCATAACGGAAGGTGAATGGAACTTTGAGCACACTAGAGCTGCGTTTCGAGATGAAATTGTTCCGTTTGTAAACAATGTTAAAGCTTGCCTTCGTACTATTGATCAAGATTTGTTTTTGGAAATAGAAGAAGTTAGACGTGTTTTCAATGAAATGGAAGATGCTTATGAAAACAGTTTACTTGAAATAGAACGAGTTTCACGCCATAATGATCTGCTTCTGAATCAAGTGATGTCTCATGATATAGTTTCTGTCTGTGTGAATACAAGTGTTGATAATGATTCTATTGTGCATAATGTTGAATCTGTGGATAATGTGGTAGATAGTACTTGTCACGAATCTGACGCTGAATTTTTAAAGCTTCAAGATTCATATTCTTCGCTTTCAAAACGTTTTGATGAGATTCAAACACATTGTATTTCGCTTGAATGCAAGCAACAATTTATTCAAGAAATCTTTGAAACGTCATTCGAAGGTGTTAATATCGATGATGCAAATTTTGAAAAGAATTTTCGATTGAATTTACAATCAAAACAGCGTCAGCCGAGTGACAAAGTTGCTAACTCTTTGCCGATAGAATTAGAGAAATCTAAGGAGCTTAACTGTGTGAACGTACTTGAGGCCGCTGAGAATTTTAAACTTGATCTAGATAATCGAGTTTCCAAGATGTTGTCCAAAGTTGATAACTTAAAACAGAAAAATACACGACTTTTCGATTCAGTACAGCCAACATGTGTTGATACCACTGCACAGAATCAATCGTTGATTGATCAATTGAATCGAAAGTCGGTGGAAATATCTGATTTGAGGGAACAAATTTGTGATAAAAATCTGGTCTTGGCTGAGTTAAAGGAAACACTTCGTACTCTAAAAGGTAAGAATGTTGTGGATAACGCAGCCACTATCTCAGCATCGTCCTCTAGTGCAATCAAAAGAACCCTTATTGCCGTCACACCACTTAACAAGGGCCCTAGGAATAAACCATCTCAAACTTTGGTCAATAAAGATAAGGCGGAATCAAAACCAGCTTCTAATATTCCCGTGTTGCCTTCTACAGGAGTAAGCACCACTACTAAGGCTCAAAGACCTAAGCTTAAAAGAAACAAGAAGAATGATAGGATCTTGCCCCCATCTAGTAGTCAAGTGAAGAAGAAAGTAGAAGCCCATCCTAGGAATGTTATTTCTGTTTTGAATAAAAAGAATCATGTAGCTAAACCTAAAGGCTCTGCGGTTGTGCAGCGTTCTAAGCCTACTGTGAATTCTAATTTAAAATGTTGGAATTGCAATGAATGTATGTTTTCTAGTCGTCATGATTCTTGCCTTATTGACCATGTGAATGAGATGTATGCCCGGAAAAATGGATTAGAATGGAAACCGACTGGGAAGGTGTTAACACAAGTTGGCTGGATGTGGCGCCCCACTGGTAGAACTTTCACTATAGAAGGAAATATGTGCCCTTTGACTAGGATCACTCCCACTACAGCGAAGAAAGCGTGCCCTTTAACTAGGAGTACCAAGGCTACCAAAACACAAGCGTGTCCTTTAACTAGGAACACCGACACTACTGTAGGAACAAAGTGCCCTTTAAATAGGTCTACTCTCACTGTAGTGCCCGCTAATACTACAAAACCTCAGAAAATTGGAACTGTAAAACCTGTTAGCGCTAAAACTCACATTAGAAAACGCAGGAAATCTAAGGGTCTCAAAAATGCTAGCAATTCTGATAATTCTATATCTGTATCTGCTAACACTCTGGAACCAATAGTTTCCAATGCATTGTCTACTGTTGTTATTGAAAACAGGTGGTCCAAATTTTTCTCTGGTATTTGGACTCTGGTTGCTCCAAGCATATGACCGGAGATCGCTCTCAGCTCAGAAATTTCGTCAGCAAGTTTCTTGGTACGGTTCGGTTTGGGAATGATCATATTGCAAAGATAATGGGTTATGGTGAATATCATACTGGGAATGTTATAATTTCAAGAGTGTATTACGTGGAAGGTCTCGGTCACAACTTATTTTCTGTGGGACAATTTTGTGATGCAAACCTAGAAGTTGCTTTTCGAGAGCATACCTGCTTCATTCGTAATTTGGAAGGGGTTGATTTATTGAAAGGTACTCGAGGGAATAATTTGTATACTTTGTCTCTACAAGACATGATGGCCGCTTCTCCCGTATGTCTTCTCTCCAAAGCATCGAAGACTAAGTCATGGTTATGGCATCGACGGTTATCTCATCTTAACTTTGATGCTATTAATCACTTGGCGAAAAACGAACTTGTTCGTGGTCTTCCTAAACTATCATTTCACAAGGATCATTTGTGTTCTGCGTGTACAATGGGGAAAAGCACTAAGAAATCTTACAAACCCAAGACGGAAGACACCAATCAAGAGAAACTTTATCTGTTGCATATGGATCTTTGTGGGCCAATGCGTGTTGAAAGTCTTAGTGGCAAAAAGTACATCCTCGTCATTGTCGATGATTACTCTCGGTTTACATGGGTGAAATTTCTTAAAGCAAAAAATGAGGCACCTAAATTCATCATCAGATTTCTCAAGATGATTCAAGTGCGTCTCAACACTACTGTCCGACGCATTCGTACAGATAATGGAACCGAATTTGTGAATCAAATCTTGCGTGATTATTATGAAGAAGTTGGCATCTCTCATGAAACATCCGTTGCACGCACTCCACAACAAAACGGTGTCGTTGAAAGGCGAAATCGCACACTTATGGAAGCTGCTCGAACGATGTTAATTTACGCAAAGGCTCCATTGTTTTTATGGGCAGAAGCAGTATCTACAGCAGTGTACACCCAAAACCGGTCACTAATTCGTAAACGCCATGGTAAAACACCTTATGAGCTTCTCCATGGAAAAGTACCAGATTTATCATATCTTCATGTATTTGGTTCTCTTTGCTATCCAAACAATGATGGTGACAATTTGGGAAAACTTCAACCAAAGGCTGATATTGGTATTTTCATTGGTTACGCACCCGCAAAGAAGGCATTCCGAATCTACAACCGTAACTCTCGCAAAATCCTTGAAACTATGAATGTTGATTTTGATGAGCTGACAGCAATGGCTTCTGAGCAAAGCAGCTCTGAACCCGCACTTCATGAAATGGGACCCAGTAACATTAGTTCTGGTCTTGTCCCAAACAACCCTACTTCATCATCATTTACACCACCTACTAGGAAGGAATGGGATACGTTGTTTCAACCGTTCTTTGATGAATTCTTTACTCCTCCAAGTATTGTTGCTCCAGAACCTGAGGTAATAGCTCCGGTAACCGAAGTTGTCGCTCCAGCAACCGTTGCACAATCAGACACATCTGCACCTACAATTGGTCAAGATATACCTTCAACGAGTAATTCTCAACCAACACATGTAACAACTACCCACGTCATGCCTATTGATGATGAAGAGGATGATGATGATCACGATTTGGAATTCGCTCAAATGCGTGAACTTCCATTCTTTGGTGTACCTATTCCCGACCCTAATCAAGCCGGGTCGTCCACCTCAGAGGAAGCTCCTACTACAGTTTACTCCAATCCACGGATTCGTGAACATGACAGCAAGTGGACAAAGGATCATCCTATAGATTCTATTATTGGTGACCCTAATCGTCCGGTATCCACACGAAGTCAGTTACAAGAAAGTGCATTGTTTTGTCACTTTGATGCTTTTCTCACTGAAGTTGAACCTAAGACATGGCAACAAGCTTTTACTCAATCCTGTTAGATAGAAGCTATGCAAGAAGAACTTAACGAATTCATACGTCTTGATGTTTGGGAACTTGTCCCATGCCCGGATCAAGTGCAGTTACTCACTTTGAAATGGGTTTACAAGGTGAAACTTGATGAGTTAGGCGGAATATTGAAGAACAAAGCTCGTCTAGTAGCTCGTGGATACAAGCAATTATTGGGCATAGACTTTATGGAATCCTTTGCACCTGTTGCCCGTTTGGAAGCTATTAGACTATTCCTCGCTTATGCAGCCCATATGAATATGATTGTCTATCAGATGGATGTGAAGACGACATTTCTTAATGGTGAACTGAAGGAAGAGGTCTATGTTCAACAGCCTGATGGTTTTGTGAATCCTAATTATCCTAATCATGTGTACAAGCTTAAGAAGGCTCTCTATGGGTTGAAGCAAGCTCCTCGCGCATGGTATGATCTTTTGTCACAATTCCTCATTACGCAAGGCTTCGCTAAAGGCAAGGTGGATCCCACGCTGTTCATTCAGAAACGAGGTAAAGATATGATTATGGGACAAATATATGTTGATGATATTATATTTGCAGCCTCGACCCAAACCTTATCGGATGAGTTTGGGACACTCATGTCTTCCAAGTTTAAGATGTCAATGATGGGCAAGGTATCATTCTTCTTAGGTCTTCAGATATCTCAGAGTCCCAGAGGCATCTTTATCAATCAATCCAAGTATGCCCTTGAATCGCTTAAGAAGTATAAGATGGAATCTTGCGACCCCGTGGATACTCCAATGGTGGAACGAACTAAGCTTGATGCAGATCCACATGGAGTTGCCGTTGATCCGACACTTTATCGTGGAATGATCGGTACCCTTCTGTATATCACAGCCAGTCGACCTGATCTTCAGTTTGCTATATGTATGTGTGCCAGGTATCAAACTAGGCCTACTGAGTTACACTTAGCTACTGTTAAAAGGATCTTTCGATATCTTAAAGGAACCATTAATCGGGGACTTTGGTATTCGAAGGACTCTTCTATTGCACTAATGGCATATGCAGATGCGGATCACGCGGGTTGTCAAGATACAAGGCGTAGCACGAGTGGAACTTTGCAACTACTAGGAGATCGATTAATCAGTTGGGCATCGAAAAGGCAGAAAAGCGCTGCAATTTCAAGTACGGAAGCAGAATACATAGCTATGTCCGGTTGCTGTGCTCAAATTCTTTGGATGAGATCGCAATTAACCGACTATGGTCTAGGTTTCAATAAGATTCCGATGTACTGTGACAACAAGAGTGCAATTGCCTTATGCTGCAACAACGTTCAATTCTCCCGGTCGAAGCATATTGACATTCGCTACCACTTCATCAAGGAACAAGTGGAAAATGGAGTAATCGAGCTTTACTTTGTCCGATCTGAGTATCAATTGGCGGATATTTTCACGAAGGCTTTAGATCGCGCTCGAATTGAATTTTTGGCCGACAAGCTAGGAATGAGAACCTTCTCGCCTGAGACTCTTAAGGAACTAGCAGATGAAGCGAAAGAATAGTGGTGGTAAAACTATTCTCCGTATCCTTGGCGATCATCTGTATATATTGTTTATATTTTTATCCTCAAAAGCAAAATACAAAAATATAAAACCATATAAAAACCATAAAAATTGAAAAATTCAGAAAAATCCAAAAATATTTTTACTTTATTTTTCAAAGGCATGTCTTTTGGTACGATAATATTTACGGCCTTAGAAATGTTGATTAATATCGACACGGCGCCATAAATAGAGTTCGTACAAAAGTTGTAAATATTTCATAAAACATGCCCTTATGGCTTGTAGTTATTTCAGACTACAACCCGGTTTTCACATTAAAGTCAGGTATTTCTTATGAAAGCTTTGGCTAACAACGGGAATTAATTTTCTCGGGCAAGGTTTACTTTAAAACCTTGTAAGGGATCAAGTTTACTTTATAACTTGGTCTAACACAAATCTATGTACGTCTCAGTGCATTTATTTGTTAAAACAAGAGAAGTCTTGTTTTTATGAAGCTATCATCTCTACAACCATGCTATCTACAATTGGTATCTACATCCTCGACGATGCGACTACTCAACCGATGACTACAGCTCTTTTGATAGAACACGGGTCAACAATTGAGGGGGAGCAATTGTCAAGCATTCAAAATCTTCGATGCCGACCATGCCAAGTTCACAAGTTGGTGTCAACACAACAATACCAGTCGTACACGTGGTGTCAAGAGATGACTTCAGACGTGACGAGGCGACCAACATATGCTGACAAGAACCATTTGATCTTATCATATGATGTTCTCATCTATCAGGTCCAACCTTGTCAATTCTTTCTTAATATGGTGAATATGTGATCATGTTACAAATCGGTATCATATCTCATACGTTTTGATATCATGAAGATAAAATGGACTTGCATTTTTCTTCCCAAAACCTTTGTTAAAACTTCATTAAATCAATTGATATTAAAAACATCGATTGGGTTAATATTTTTAATATGGGGGAGAAAATGTGATTTAATATGGGATATTATCACAAACGGTTTGACTTAATGTGCTGGCTCATCCCGACATGTGCGAAATGTTTTCGAATATCGTGGCATATGTTAAGGGGGAGCAAAATGGATTTGCATATCAAAATGGATTTTCATGGTGACATATACTTACCCAAAACCTATTTATTTCACGACGATGAAGATTGTGGTGACATAAGGATGGTAGGATAGGTTAAGTCCTATGATTCTTCCAGAACCGGAGGAATCTTCCCAAGGACATTCCATAGCTAGAAATAGTAGTCCTTAGGAAAGATGGAGAAAGATTGTGAACGTAGCTGAATGCCGACCAAGTACTTAAGTTAGCACTGGAACAATCACAACAAGGTGCTAGTTATGACGTATTGGTAAGCATTGAAGGGGTTGAAGAATGAAAAAGAATTGTAAAGATAAAGGGTGTAAAGAAAGAAGCCCTCCTTACAACTTAGGCAGAGACCGGGTCAACACATATGCTATTGAGATCATTTTAATGATTCTCGATATTGAAGATAAGACATCATGGACCCAGTGATGCAATACACAACCCATCCCAGCTAACTCAGATATCTCTCAAAAGGTATTTGTTTTAATCACACGGAGACAACACGTTATCTATTGATTTATTCACTCCGAATAAATTGGTATTGAAATGGTGGCACTCCTCTCCAGCCTCCGATCACTAAAATGCAAAATGCACGATCGAGTCTAGAGCCATTTGAGATCATCAAATATCTCATTAGGACACACTTTCATATTTCCTTGCTTCTTCACACACTGTGAAAAGTAAGAAAGATTTTAAGAGTCCTACGCAAAATCTTCATGATCTTGCCTGAACATCCGAGTAATACGAAAGTATTTACAATGAAGATGGAAATCCTTCTTGAGCAATTATCAAAAAGCTCATGGTAGGTGACTCGTGCGATTCTTTATGAATCAAACTTGTGATAACTGGAAAGCAACAGCTGTTTAATTCTTAACTGAATTTAAACACGTTCCAGGCCTCTACGCAATATCTTAATGATCTTGCCAGAACACTCAGAGTGATACCTTAGTGTTCACGGTGATGAGTGGAAATCCTTCTAGTGTTAACCTCAAACAGCACTTGGTAGGTAACTTGCAAGATTCTATACGAATCAAGCTCGTGACAACTGGAAAGCAACGATGGTGCGGTTCTTAATTGAATTTCACTTGTTCCAGGAACATGAATTGACGGCTTCAAATCATGCGGATATCTTTATCCAAATGATTCACTCTTTACGTTCGCAGTCAGCTTTGGACGGTTGAGTAAAGAGAACGGGTTTACCCGCGAAATCCTGTCAGGAAGTTACTTAATTGAAACTATCCGTCACGGGTACGATATCTAATATCGTCCAACGGTCTTCACCGACCGGAGGTAAAATGCTACCGATTTAGAATGAAATGTTCAAAGCCATTTCGTTCGTGTCTACTGATGTTGCGGCATTTGAAGACGGTGGCGTTGCGGGATCCAAGAAGAAGTCGTCCCCGCATGCTTATACTTTATTCACTTAATTCAAGAAAGCCTAAAAGTTAAGTCTTCCGCTGTATCGAACTCTGAAGCTTTCAAGAATTACAAAGGTATAAGTATGTGGGACGTGAGGTCACGAAGAGGCGAAGATCACAAGTGATGGATGCACAAGATCAAGGCAAGAGATTAATGCTCAAGATTGATATTAAAGATCACATCAGGATGTTCACCAGAAAAGAAAAAGAAAAAGAAAAAACGAAGACTACGAGCTCAAGTCAAGCATAGTATGCTGGGTTTATTTTATTATTGTAACTTGGGTAACGCCCTTGTTTGGAGTGACCTCCCTTAGGGGGAGATTGTTGGAAATACGTTTTACGTATTAAGAAGGATCGGTCACTCCAACGATACTCCATGTAATAGCTCGTAGTTTAGTTAACACTCTTTATTTATCAAACAAGTCCAAGCCAAGCCTACAACTTGTGTAGGCCGGCCCAAACGTGTAAAGCCCAAGCCCATTACAAGGCTTGGGTATATAAACCCTCTCCTTTGATGGAGAGGGTGTGGTTTTCA
This sequence comes from Glebionis coronaria, assembly GCA_025667525.1. Classification (NCBI taxonomy): domain Eukaryota; kingdom Viridiplantae; phylum Streptophyta; class Magnoliopsida; order Asterales; family Asteraceae; genus Glebionis; species Glebionis coronaria. The sequence continues at coordinate 285,085,724 of CM046877.1, read as the reverse complement.
TTAATTTACACATAGTTGTTCTTAACTTTCTCTCTCTAGAAGTGTGAAATCCACCATCTTTCTATCTCTTTCTCTCTCTAAAAACATAAGCATAGATTTACAAATCTACAACTCTCATGAGGGAAGTATGTGTTGAGAAATTCAGAGAAATCTTCCTCAAATGAATAATCGTCCAAAGTAGGATCGACTGATGGTGGAGGATCTTCATCATGTGAAGAATCGCTCGAGAGAGTATCAGCCTCATCAAAATCATCGAAAGTGGGCAGCTCGGGATACTCAGAAGTGCAATCAAAATCATCCGAATCTGAGCTAGAATCATCATCATCATAAGCATCGAAGACCGGTTGAGAATCATAAATGGGCGAAGCGTCCAAAGTAGGGGGAGAATCATCCACATCATCTTCAAAGAGTGGATTATCAGTGGAAGACTCGAATAAAGGATTATCGTAGACGGTAAAGTCATCGAGCACATTTATCATATTCACTGATTCTCGGCCTCCAAAGGATTTGCCTGTAAGCTTCCCCATTTTAAAAACTTTAGAATCATCCCCGACTCGTAAGATTAACTCACCTTCGGCCACATCTACTAAAGCACGTCCGGTTCTCAAGAATGGCCGACCAAGTATTAAAGGAATACGAGGGTCCATTTCATAATCAACTACGACAAAATCGACCGGGAAAGTAAATGTGCCAACTTTGATGAACACATCTTCGGCTATACCAACGGGGTAAGCGAGAGTGCGGTTTGCAAGTTCGAGAGTCATCTTTGTTGGAATGAGATCGGGCAATGATAGTGTTTTTCAAACACTTAGTGGCATCAAATTAATACTAGCTCCGAGATCAGCAAGGGCAGTAAATTCTTCAGTTTTGTTGAACACGCAAGGCAACACAAAACGACCGGGATCTCCAAGCTTTTCCGGAAGTTCTCTAAGAAGGACTGCAGAGCAGTTTTCATTTAATCGTGTGTTGGCGAGTTCAATCAATTTCTCCTTCTTGCTAAGCAATTCCTTGAATGCTTTGACAAATTTCGGCATGTGGCAAAGTGCTTCAACAAGGCTAATGTTGATGGTCATTTTAGATAGCATATCCACATATTTCGATACTTGACAGTCATTCTTGGTTAGCTCATTGGTCTTGCCTATGCGAGAAGGGTATGGGATTCTGGGTTGATAAGGGTTGGGTGAAGGTGTAGTCGGTGAAGGTTGTGATGTTGAAGGGTCCTTCCGAGATACATCACAATGACGAGGCGGAGACGGTAATGGTGCACTACTACTAGGTGTAGGAGGAGTAGGGATACATGGTGGTGGAGGAGGTGTAGATGATGGTTGTGGAATAGGTGGATCGACAATGGTAAGTCCACTACGCGTAGTTATAGCACTCACATTAGCTCGCGGATTAGTGACGGTGTTTGAAGGTAGAGAACCCGAAGAAGAAGAAGGTTGAGCTTCGGGCAAGAAACTAGCCAACAGATTCTTTAATTCAGTTGTTTGAGTGATGAAGGAGGATTGAAGGTTTTCATGAACCTCGGTTCTGATGTCATTACCTTGCTTCAAGATATCTCCTTTCAAATTTATTATTTGGCTCTGTAGATTCTTGATTTGCTCACCTTGAGTTCTCATGATGGTGTCAACATCGGGATTAATGGGTGGGTGTTGTTGGGTGGGTGGTTGATAAGGGTTAGAAGCATGAGGTGGGATTTGGTTGCTTCTATTGTAGTTTTTGGCGGGATTTTGGTTTTGAGGAGAAAAACCGGCTGAAAGGTAATTGTTTGAACGGTAGCTCAGCAGATTTCTATCCCCTTGTTGTCTAGCTTGGTAATTTTCCGGTGAATAATTACCGTAAGCAGCATACACATTTTCCGGATTTCCTTGTGTCGAAGGACAATCGATGTATGAGTGAGGATCGCCACATGTTTCACAAGGATTAGCGACTGCTTTAACTTGTTGTTGTTGTTGGTTTGAAGCGAGAAGCGTAATACTTTTGCTCATTTCAGCCATCATGCGGGTGAGTTCGGTCATCTCAGGGTTTGCTGAGGTAGAAGAAACATTGACTCTCGTGTTGTTTCTAGAAGAAGCAGAGGAATCCCAGTTCTTATGATGAGTAGTCATGTTTTCAATTAACTCTCTACACTCCTCGGGTCACCTTTTCATGAATGTGCCACCGGCGGCTGCATTGATCGTATCACGATCTCGAAAAGTCAATCCGTTGTAGAAAGTATCGATCAAGGTGACCGGAAGCATGTTGTGGTTTGGACAACGGTCGATCAAGACATTATATCTCTCCCATGTATCAAAAAGAGATTCATCGGGATCTTGCATGAAACCGCTGATCTGATTGCGAAGGCTTGTGACCATGGATGGTGGAAAGTAGCGCGACAAAAAGCGTTGAGTCATATCATCCCAAGTGTGAATAGAATTCTTCGGGAGACGATCAAACCATTTCTCGGCATGATGCGATAAAGTATGTGGGAAGAGTTGTAAGCGAAGAACATCCATCGTGGCACCAGGCAACTTCATGCTTTGGGTGATTGTAATGAACTTGTCGAGGTGTTTGTTGGCATCATCATCAGGCAATCCTCTAAATGGGTTTGTTTGCACTTGCTGAATCATGTGGTGCTTCAACGAAAACTCAGGAGCGTTGATTTGCATCGGCGCAATCGGTCCTCCTCGTCCAAACATTGTTGGTTGACAAAGTTCCTCCATGGTCCGAAGATCGGGCTGTGGAAGAGCATTGTTGTTATTGTTGAGGTGCGGTAGTTGATTATTGTTGTTAACACCTGCCATATCTAAATCTTCTTGAGGCTCGGGCTCTTGATAATTAGAAGATCTAGTACGCATACACCTGAAAATGCAAAAGAAAACAAAACCAAACACAAAGACAATATATATACACAATAAAAAGAAAATCTTTTTGAATTTTTGATATTTTTAATTTTTATGGCTTTGAATTTTTTTATGCAAGAAAAATAACGTTCACAAGTGAACGGATCCCAAAAAGCAACGTGTCTAGCACAGAAAACTGTTGATCTTAACGAAAAGAGCCGGCAGCGGCGCCATTTAATACAAGCCTTTTGCCCGTATAAAAATTAAAGATTAAGTTCGTGTTCTCGGAATCTTAACGAATTGATCTAGGCCCCTATGTGTGACTTAGTTGATCTTTGGTGAAAAAGAATATTTTTGGGTGATTTTAAATTTAAATGCAAAGACTTAAAAAATAAAAGTGATCTTAAAGTAAATTTAAGTCTATTTAAAATAAAGGTGCAAATATTTAAAAACGTGACTGAATTTAAAAGGGCACTAAAGTAAATGGCGTAAACTTAAATCTATCTAAGGCAAACTTAATGTGCGATTAAAACTAAGGCAAATAATCTAAAAGTGCAATTAAATAAAAGGCAGGAAAAATAAAGCTTGAAAATAAAAATCAAAGACAAAAGCTAATAAGAACCTGAATATAGCTCATTCGGAATAAACCTTCGTTTGGAATAATCACTCGTCCTAAATGTCACCTTTGGTTGAAATGATTCTTCTCCACTTGGAATATTACCAAAATCCTTGATCCGGAACAAACTAATCTGAATATGTCACTTATCCAAAACAATGCTTCGTTCGGAACTTACTGATTCGGAACTTGTAAAATCTGCCTTGATTCGGAAGTATTAGGTCACCCCTTGATTCGGAAGTTTCCGAATGAAGCTCCTTGATTCGGAAGTTTAGAACTTCCGAATGAACCTTTCTTGAGTCGGAAGATTACCCTTGATCCGGAACTTATGGAAGTTCCGAATGAACAACCTTGACTCGGAAGTTTCTGACTTCCGAATGAACAGCCTTTATTCGGAACTTTGGTCCTTGATTCGGAACTTTAAGTTGATTCGGAACTTTTGAAAAGTTCCGGATGAAACCCTTGGTTCGGAACTTTGGAGTTCCGAATGAATTCCTTTGGTTCGGAAGTTTTCACTTCGTCCGGAACTTTGAAAGTTCCGGATGAACAAGCTTGGTTCGGAACTTTTTCAAATCCCAAATCTTCCGGATGAAGCCTTGATTCGGAACTTTAGAAGTTCCGAATGAACACTTTCCTTTGCCTTTGGTTCGGAACTACACCTGGAAAGATCAGAAACAAGCAAACATTCCCGAAGAACAAGGAGAACAGTAGCAGCAGATATAATAACAAAATAACCAAAATCAAACACACGGATAATAATAAACAGTAACGAATCAATGAATAAACATCAACAAACAATTAAAAACACGAAATCAAACAACTTTTACCACAATAATCAAAAACCACTTTGGATCAAAATAAAAGCATGAACATGAACATAAACATAAACACATGAATCAAATAATAAGAAAGGTAGATAAGAGATTGACAAGATAAAATAAAGATTTGACAAGAATTAAAATGGAAACTTACTTGGAATTAAATGGTAAGGTGCATAACATGAATTAAAATTGACAAGTAATTTAAATTACAAGTATTTAAATGGTGGAAGACTAATTGTCACCTTAGCCAACAAAATGAAATGTTTACATCTAATGACTATTTATAGGGGAGGATTAGGAAGCTTCCTCCCCTCTTTCCTTTTCTCTTAATTGCATAATTAAGTCCCTCCTTCTTTTAATCTTCATTAATTGCGTACTTAGTCCTTTTCTTCTAATCTTCTTTCATCTTGGACTTAAGGGACTTTTGACTTCGGGATTTCTTTTGAACTCGTCTTTAAATTCTTTAATAAAATAGACTTGAATTCTTCGGCTTTTGATAAACTTCCGTCTTTTGACTTTTTCTTCGATAAATCTTCAGAATTGGTCGTGGACTTCCGTTCTTTTTGCACTCTTGACTTCTTGACTTCGTCTTTCATCCTTTTCTTCAATAAAAGTCCATAAATGCCCGTGAATGTCCGTGTTTTCTCCATTTTTCACCTTTTCATCCTAAATCACAACAAAAACACAAACCACGCATGATTCCGACATAAAAGACATAAAATACACGTTTTGGTCCGGTTATTATTGTAATTAAGTGGTAGAAAAGATGGGTGTTTACACACCTATCATAGCTAACACCTTCATCCGGAATAAATTAGTTTCATTCGGAATCTGGGAAAAACTTAAAGACGAAGAACAGGGAAATAACTTAAACACGAATTTAACCAAAATCCACCAAGTTTTTAACCAAAACTTAAACCAGTTTAGCCACTAATCATTTCCTAATGATAAACATCAAATCAAATCAACAAAAACACAAAACCCACTTACTTTTGAAGATCAAACTCAACAAAATAAAAACTTAAGACTTTGAATCAAAAAGAAAAAGATGAACAAGATTAAAGGAAAGATGATATTAAATGATTGAGGTTTGACAAACAAAATGAAAGATTAAAACTTACAAGAACTTGGATTGAAAAGGAGTTGGTTTTGCTATGAACCAAAAAGAAAAGAAACTGGAAAAAATGAAAGCTAGCTCTAAACAATGAAGGGGACTCCTATTTATAGGACTTGAACTTGGTTGGTGAGTGGGATTTTCTCCTTTCTTTTTGTCTTCTCTTCTTTTTAGTAAAGGTGACGTTTTCGATTCTGATTCGGGATTTGTCGATGAATAAATTCAACTCGTCTTTTAATTTCTTCGTTTAATAGACTTGAGTTCTTCGACCATGTGTAAATCTTCCATCTTTGGTCCTTTTCTCCGATAAATCTTCAAATAGGCCTATTGACTTCAAATCTTTTGCATCTCTTGGACTATAGACTTCGTCTTTTCGTGTTTTTCTTCGATAAAACCCGTGCAATCCCATGTTTTCTTCAATATTTATCCGGTTGGCTCTGAAAACACAACAAACACACAAACCACGCATAATTCGAAACAAATGACATTAAATACGCGTTTTGGTCTTGTTTTAGCAAGAAATAAGTGGTAAAAGGATGGGTGTTTTCACACCTATCAATGTCCATAGCAAAGCTATCAAAAGAAAGGTAATGCATAAAGTAAAGAAAGGCTAGAAAGCTTCCAGTCCATATGCACGTACGCTTAAAGTCTACGAGCGTCCCTGAGTACCTGCCGTTTTGGGAACATAGAAAAGGAAAACGGCTGAGCAATACGCTCAGTGCACGGATGTACAATAAAGCATGAATAGGATAAGCATATAAAATATAACAGCGGAAGAAACTAAGTCCCGAGTAACTTGGTTAAGTCTTGGTAAAACTGGTTTTATAGTTTGAAGAGCCTTATGTTTATCTTGTAAAAATTGTTTAACATATTTTACAATTAGCCAATATAGGTCATGAAAATCCACCGTGCATGAATACTTGGAGGGGTGACCTCATCATGCAAATTAGAGGGGCTGCCTCTAATTTAATATACTGGTTTGGGTAGGAGGGATCAGCTCCTTGTGAAGGATGCAAGGCACACACCACATTCACCATGAAATCCTGACTGAAAACATGTAACTAGGATGCACCCATACGCCCCACATGATAAATATAATGAATGGCCAAAAGCTGAAGGGACACCACGAGCAATCACTCCGCCGTGGTGAAGTCATAACATCAGTGCCTCTAATGTTATGGTTATGGTACCTCCAAAACTAGGTGAAACTGGTCATGCATGTATATGGCTATAGGTATTCTAAATTAAATATATGAAAGTCAAACATATAAACTTATACTACAAGAAAACATTTGGCTGCATACGGGGAATCCTAATAAGGAAAGAATGTCCAAACTGAAAGGACGGGAATCCGTACCTTATGTCCAGTGAATGAAGAAGATGAACTGAGAGGAATCCTACTTCCGTATCACTAATGCTACATGAATACATACATGAATAAGTATCTGACTACTAAATACGTAACTGGTTTTATATCATGTCTTAGCTTATTTTATAAGTTCATATCATGTTTCACTGTTTAAGCCTTAAACTGCGTATATCTTATATTCTGTCTATTCTGATTAAGTATTTCTGGTATTTCATGTATTATTATACTTACTGTGTAATAATAAGTAACTTTCCAAAAATAGAAGGTTTCCAAAAATAGAAAGTTTCCAAAAATAGAAAGTTTCCAAAAATAGAAAGTTACCAAAAATAGAAAGTTTCCAAAAATAGAAAGTTTCCAAAAATAGAAAGTTTCCAAAAATAGAAAGTTTCCAAAAATAGAACTACTGCTTAAATCAAATAAGTTTTTATAAATAGAAAGTTTCCATAAATAGATTAGCTGCCTTAATTAAATAGTTTCTAAAAATAGAAAGTTTCCATAAATAGATTAGCTGCCTGAATTAAATAAGTTTCTTAAAATAGAAAGTTTAAATAGATTAGCTGCCTTAATTAAATAAGTTTCTAAAAATAGAAAGTTTCTATAATTAGATATAAGCTGGTTAAATAAGCTAAGTGTATAAGCCTAAGTGTTTTCATGATTATTTTCTAAGTCTTAATGATATAATGTATAGTTTATTAATTATTTCATGTAATTTAAATAAACTATAGGTTAAAATATTTAATTAAATTATATCATGTTTTTAATTAAATAAAGTTAAATACTTAGGTTAAAACATGTGGTATTATTTATTAATCATATAACCTAAGTCATGTTAATTAATTAATTATAACCATGGTTTTTAAATAATTAATTAATTATAAGTCTAGAAAATATAAAGTACTTAGGTTAATAATTTCATGATCTAATAATTAAATTATAACCTAAGTCATGTTATTAAATTAATCATGTCATATTTATTAATTTAATTTTAACATATGATTATATAAAAAAATAATCTTAACATAAACCATGAACCGGATCTTGACTAGAACCCATGAACCGGACATGAAATCGACACCATACCCTGAACCACTTCGGGGTTCCCCTAGTCGTGCTGCTGCCGTGGGACCCACACCACCCAACCGGGACCATATGGTCTCGGTGGTGGTCGAGTAGCCAAACCGAGATCCCCTTGGGGTTCGGTTTAGGCGCCGGCAAAACAAAACACCCCTAAACCATCCTTTTGATTTACCCAAAAACCATTTTCATGATTGATCTATCTTTTAATTAGGTTTTTAATAAAAACATCATGTTCTTAATTATTTAATAGGTCAAATCAAAAAGAAAAGGGTTAAAAGAATTTACCGAATGCGTGGATCTAAACAAGGATGAACAAACACGAACACTTGCACCAAAACCAAGATCAAAAATCAAACAAACACCCTCCTTGGTGTGTTTGTATTCGGCGACCAAAAAAAGAAAAGAGGAGAAGGAGAACTTTTTAGGTTTTTGTTAAATCTTCTGTAAAGTGAAAAATGACTAATAATATATTACCATAACCCCTCTTAGTAAATTTTGAGATGGGCTTGGCCCATCTCCTTCTTGTTGCCGCGAGTAGGGGCCCCACATGGGGTACCCGTACCGTTTTCCGTGTCTTGATGTTTACTTATTTGTTCGTGTTTATTTGTGTTCGCGTTTTGTGTGTTCTCGTTAAGTAATTACCGTGACCTAATATATTTAATTACGCTCGTAATAAATATATATACGTAATTAATAATAGTTTGTGATTTAATTACGTTCATGATTTCATGATCGCATGTTCGTGATTAATTATTGTCAAATAATTATTGCGTGTTCGTGCGTAGTAAATACTTATCGTGTTCTAACACGTACGTAATACGTAAAATCCTAACACGTAATCGTAATCATGCTATAATAGGAAAGTTTTAATCTAGTACGTACGATCTTAAGGGTACTATTCATGGTAAAAGCATGCGGCTTTTACAACGACAAACCTTGGTTTGACGGGCCTATCTATGATGAAGAAATCGAAGAGATTCACGTTCATGAGGATGAATGTTTTGACCCGGGAGGTGACATTGACTATTATATGATTGATAACCTTACGGCTTTGTCGCTGTCTGAGCATCAATTGTCTTTGGGGGATGAAAATTTGCTTACTTTACCCACCCCACCTCCCGTGGATCATGACCTCACATACTTCTCGTATGTTGAGCGGACTTTTCTACCCTTCAAGACTTATCCTCCGGCCTCTCCTTTATTAATGTCCTCCGGGAACGAGGACAAGGTCTTTGATCCCGATATTACATTCGAGGCTTCCCCATGGATCATTTAATTCGGGGCCGAGTCAGGCTCGTGACTCGGTAAACAAAAACAAGCGCTTTTTGGGAGGCAACCCGAGTATCTATCCTTTTATCCGTTTTTATAATAAGTGTAGGGGGAACCCCGTAGATGTTTGTTGTTTTCTTTCTTGTGATGTGTAGGGATTGAAGCTTTCAAAGACACACTCTTGATGACTTCTGATGACCCGTGATTCCGTGCTCCCGTCTTCCCGGTTCTATCCTAAACTCTTTTGATTCACTATTTTATATTTCTCAATATTAAAATAGGAATCACTTTAGTTGTCTCTTCCTTAGCAAGATTTAAACAACGTGCACAATGTCCTAAGTGTAGGGGAGTTTACTCCCACATGCTTAAACATTAAGGACAATGTTTATATTAAATGTACGGGAGACTTCTATCGAAGTTAAGTGGGCTTTTCCATGAATTTGACCTCATTTTAACCGAAAATTCGATTTTTCGACATTTTTCAAAATTTGTGATCTATTTTGGCCTAGTAGTATTTTCTTTTGCTATCGTTTTTCCTTTCATCATGTGTATATATTTTCATTGCTAGAATAAAGTTAAAAAAATTATTAATAAAATGGTTTTAGCGAGTTTAGATGTCTTTGATATATTAGGCCCGTCGTGAATATTTTGACTCAACCCGAGTTAACTTATCCAAGTTTACTCTAGCTAGTATCCTTAACCATGTAGACCTTAATTGGTTTATTAGGCTAAGCGTCCACGAGTCTCATTTCTTGAGATTTTAAATTGTGGAGAACGAGAGATGATAGAGTTAGTTATAAGTTTGGTATTCTTTCATTAACTTATGTGAGTTAATTATGAGCTTTTTCTCCCATCACTTGTAAATAAATAAATGCAATAAGTAAGGTCGTACGATTTGAAAAATTACTTAGCCTCTAGCCCAAGATTGTTTAAAAGTTGCTCGGGATTAATTAGAGTTCATAGCCAAGGCATAACTTATTGAAACGGGACGCGAAGATTGGCGAGTCCAAAAAGGCCCTAACAAGGCATGAGGATTCCATTTTATTGCTAAAGATTCAAGATGATGTGAAAAGCATTATTCCCAAAATCGATATGAAGGATCAAGACGCACGACGAAAAGCAATCAACTCCCACAAAGATCATGGAGAAGTCTATCCGAAAAGACCCTAACAAGGTATGGGGATAAATAGATCCTAGTCCGAAAAGGAGGCGGATCGTTGTAGTTCAAAATCCAAATAAAGATTAAAGAAATAATATTGAAGTCGTGGTCAACAAAGTTGAAGTATCTCTCAAAATACTCCAAGTGAAGAAATTCTATAAATGAAGAGAAGACCATTATTTCAAGAACGTCTCTCAAGATTCGAAGTATGAAGTACATGCCAAATATCGGTCTGAGAAAGGTCTCAAATCTTGAAACGATTTATGCCAAGATATGAACTTTATGAGGTTTCGAGAAGCAGTTTTAAAAGATTTTGTCCTTTAGCTAACTATGGATTAAATCGTCCCACTTTATTTTCGGCCTAATAAACTGTCGAAATAAGTCAAAAATGCATCCTCGTGATCATTCAAGACAATAATAAAATATAAGAGATACACCTAGGAATAAGGGGGTCTAAGAGATTAATTGAACCACATGAGTAAGTGTTAGTTGTGCTAACTTGTACCAACAATGATCTCGTTTTTAAGCTTGGCATGGGGAACGTAAAATTTGAGGATGATTAACATTCATGACACCAAAGCCCTAATGTAAGTCTTAGATTTCTTTACAAGTTTCTTCCTTCTGGCATTTTGTAATTTTCTATCTTTTTAAAGTTTCCTTAGTGTCTAGTATCTAATAAAGGCCAAGGTGGGTTGATTATGATGGAGAATGTAAATCTTGCTTTGAAACTAATGCATTGCATGAGGTCATTGCAATAGTCAAGTGTAGGGGATTTGATAGGTGTGAAAACACCAATCCTTTTACCACTTAAAACAATTAAAAACGAGACCATAACGGGGTATTTTATGTCGTAAATGTCGGAATTATGCGTGGTTTGTGTTTTTGTTGTGTTTTAGGATCAAAATATGAAAAAGGAAGAAAACACGGGCTTTCACGGGCTTTTATCGAAGAAAAAGATAAAAGACGAAGTTAAAAGATCAAGAGTGCTAAAGATTGGAAGTCAATGGGCCTATGTTGAAGATTTATTGAAGAAAAGGACCAAAGACGGAAGATTTACAAGTAGAAGAACCCAAGTCTAATAAATGAAGAAATTATAAGACGAGTTCAAGATTTCATCGACAAATCCCGAGCCAAAGTCGAGACTTTAATTTAATTTAAAGACGAGACGAAAGAAAAGAAAAGAGGAAGAAGGAAGGAAGCAACCAAGCCATCTACCAACTTGATGTGATCGTGATAGTATAGTGATAATTTGGATACATTATAGGGTAAATTAGAAAATTACCTTTAGGAAAAAGTAATAGACTAATATTACCAAAGACGAATTCAATTAAACACGTGATGAACCAAGTTCGTTGTACACAAAGATCTTATGAATTTGAAACGTTTTCGTTTTGATTTGGACAATTGATTTGAATTGGTTTTCGGATTTTAAACTAGAAATTAATTCTACCAATTTTAAACTATTTAAAATTAACCTAAAGTGCATGAATCGTAAACCCCGCTATTATTTAAATCAAAATCACAAATACTTAAAATTTAAAACTATATAAAAATTAAACTAATTTAAGAATCTATAAAAATAATTCTGTTTAATTTAAAATAACTTGTAAACTATTTTAAAAATCTAATTAAACTTTTTAAACTAATTAACTTTATTAAAATTACTTTTGAACAAAATCTATTTCTAAAACTATTTTTATTTAAATCTAAAATTATTAAAATCTAATTATTTAAATAAACTAATTAAACTTTTAAATTAATAAAAACATTTTTATTTTATTTTATTTTATTTTATTTTTTTACTTAAACATAAATTATATTAAAGAAAATTAAAAGAAATGGAATAAAAATTAAACTAGAGTATTTAAATAAATCTGAATGCTCAATAAAAACAATCTATATTAATAATATAAGCGATATAACACCCAAAAGAACTAGTCAGTCCAGATGGTTAACGTGTTGGACCTGTGACCAGGAGGTCACAAGTTCGATTCCCATTAGGGACCATTTTTTTTATTATTATTTTTTTAGATAATGCAATAAAATTGGGTCACAGGAGGTGACTATTGGAAGGCTTATTTTTATTAAAGCTGTTAGGAAACAGCTTATGGGCTTATCAGATCAGTGAATCTGATAAGCTTAACTGAAAATTTAGTAAAAATCAAGCAATCAGAAAACACAAATTCAACTCAAAGATTTCAGTAAAGTCAAATAAAATCAAATAACAGTCCGCAAACATCTAAAATCCTAGATCACTCAGCCTAAAAAAAACTGATAGCATACTGTTATTACACTTACATCATAGATGTGCATACATCTTTCGGATATTAGGTTAACAGATTCAAAAACAGCCTAGATTCAACAAGATTTAAACCCAAGTCTTATATCAGCAAACTAATTAAACTTCATACAATCTAAACAAACTAACTTATTAAACCTGAATTAATTAACCAGCATAAATTGATATTTAAATAAAGTAGCAGTTTAAACTCTCAAAACTTTTAACAATTCAAATACATCATTAACATTTTTAAGAAAAGACTATAGTAAGAGCAACCTTAAACGTATCAATAGCCAAAACAATAAACCCTTAAGTAACCAGATTAATTACTAAAGCACTAAATATATCATACATCCAAATACCATATCAAAAAGAAAGCAGATTTATAATATCAAGCATTTTCAAACATCATTTAAGAAAAACAGTCAATATCAGATTCATAAACATTTATCCTAAAAACTAAACAGATCCAATATCAGATAAACGAACTCAGTAAGAAAACATACAAGTTTACAAATCCCATATTGAAAACTTAAGCAGACTTATCAATATTAACTGAAAACTTAAGCAGATTAATCAACAATAAACAAACGATTACAAACTTAGATTCAAAATCAATAAGCTCACTCACCCTTATTAAACTAAGCAGATTATTACTCATTAACATTAAAAAGAAAAGACATAAAACCTTTTGGAGATTTCCTTTCAGACGAAGGTTGTGCTGAACAACCTTGTGAACTCGTAACAATCACCACCATTACCATCAACCACCATTCACTATAAATCGAATCTCACGAACCAACTCACCAATAATATTCAGACTCTTAAACTTTCTAGTGGGGAAAGTTTTCCCGATTCTTACCTTATATAACTGATTTAAGCTATTGATTTAATTCAATCAATTAATTATTTAAGTTATAATAAAATAGATTTAAGAAAACAACATTGTAATTAACTTCAAATAATATTAAAATCAAGACAATTTATCCACGAAATTAAACGTTTTATTAATGTAAGAAGAAGATTACAATACTATGAAAAGAAAGATTAAAATAATTTTCCTAAACCTATTTTAACAGAATAACAGTAAAGTAAAAAGAGGGATAAAGATTACAAGAGAAATGAGGGGTTTTTATAGCCATCCCAAGGCTTGTTGAGGGAGAATATCTGCATCTTCTCAGCATATTCCTTCTTCATATAAGCCCTTAGATCATCTCTCTCTCATGGTTGTTTTGATCGGATGGTTGATAAGACACAACTAGCACACGGATTGCCAACGTGGCATCCGTTTGTGCTAGTTGTGCTAATTTGATGCCTCTTGATTGGTAGAGTGGGATAAATGAGGTGTTTCTTCCAATCATATGATGCCACGTAGCTTGTTCCTTCCTCATATTCTCTTCCTTAAACCTTGGGGCTTTTATTCCACTTCGTGTGAATTAAACGTGTGACTAAAAACCCCCAAAAGTTACTTGAAATTAGTATTAACCAAGGTAAATTAGGGTTATGAAGAGACTGTGTTATTTTTGGGAGAAAGAAGATGGTGGGTGAGCATAGTTAATATCGAAGATAAAAAAAATGTATGAATGAGTGAAGTCATTTGACTTATAATAAAAAAACGTATAAAGTTACTGAAACTTTATAACATTTCCCAAGTGTAACCCTTATTGGGCTTGTAAGGCCCAAGTACTCTTTATTTTCGTCTCTTTCATTTCTCTTTGGGCTTTTTAGGCCCAAATACTATCCGTTCCAATTCATGGGCCAATTTTGGCATCTTTAATCCCAAGTAAATAACTCAAAACCCCCTTATTGGGCTTTTGGGCCCAATTGGCAATTGTGGGTCCCACTTGGCCCAATAACTCCATATAAACTTAAATATGCTAAGGACGAGCTCGATTTTGGCTTCTTCAATCTTTTTCTTCAAACTCGTGCCGGTTTTTGCTGATTTTCGCGAACTTGGTACCTACACACATTAAAACAAGAAACAAACATATACAAGGCAAATTTGATACATTAAATGCATTATTTCATTGCTTTAAGATATAATTGATATGACTAAAATAGCTCATATCACAACTCCACTATATATACTCCTCCTTCATTTTCATTTTAGTTGTTGGCTATTTTACAAATAGTTCTTCCAGCATTTTCATTTTTATGTCATTTAATTTCTTGTCAATTTAATTTCATGTCTTGCACCTTAAATTTGTAAGTCTTTAATCTTTATTTTTAATTGTAGGATCTTTACTTTTAATCAAGTTTTTACTTTAATCTCTCATTCTACCTTTCTTGTTTTGCTTAATCTTTATGCTTATTTGGTTATTGTCATGCTTATTTGATTGGTTGTTATGTTTTTATGTGTTTGATTGTTTTAGCTTATTGGATTTATAGCTTATTGTGTGCTTTTCTTAAATTTGATTAAGTGTTTTCAAAAGTTATTTTATAAAAAGTTGATTTTAAATATTTTAATTATTTAGTGTTTCTTAAAGTTTTTAATTGGTTTATTAGCTTTTTCTTAAAAGTATTTTGGTTAAGTTTTTAGATAAGTGCTTATTAGTTTTTGGCTTATTTTTGTCTTTAGCTTATTTTCAAATTTCCTTTGAAACCTTCTTTTTGAGGATAAGCCCCCGAAATATGTTTTGAGGATAAGCCCCCGAAATATGTTTTGAGGATAAGACCCCGAAATATGTTTTTAGGATAAGCCCCCGAAATATGTTTTGAGGATAAGCCCCCGAAGTATGTTTTTTGGATAAGACCCCGAAATATGTTTTGAGGATAAGACCCCGAAATATGTTTTGAGGATAAGACCCCAAAATATGTTTTGAGGATAAGCCCCCGAAATATGTTTTGAGGATAAGACCCCGAAATATGTTTTGAGGATAAGCCCCCGAAATATGTTTTGAGGATAAGACCCCGAAATATTTTTTCAGGATAAGGGTCCGAAATGTGTAGTTCGGATAGTGATAACTTTTTGGATTCCGGATTAGGTCTATTTGGGATAGTTTCCCGACTTAGATTTTTCTAGATAGTTTTAAGCATTTATTTTCTCGCAATTTTATTAGCCTTATTTTTAATTTCCTTATCTTAGATTTATTTTTAAGTTTACATTTTAAGTCTTCGTTATTTACTTTTTGTCAAGCTTTAATCTTTCGTAGTTCGCTTTTTAAGATTTAATATTTAGTCATTTCTTTTAAAGTCTCTATTTTAACTTAATCTTTCCAAGCTTTTATTTTTAATTAGTTATAGACAACGACAAACTTTTCTTTTATTCACCAAAGATGACTGAGTCGCACGTTAAACTGGATATCAATTCGAAGAGATACCGAGAACGAACAAAGATGTAATTATTAATATACTAAAAAACAATAAATCAAACACAAATACCCACGTAATTCTGATATTTTTCAGTTAAATATAATGTATTTGATTGTGTTTTGAATGGTTTTTGGATCATAATTGATGAGTGTTTTCACACTTATCACCCCATAAAGTCGATACCCCAACATCAAAGATTTCACATTCTTGTATGAAATTTTGAGGCATCTCATCTTTATCTGTGATCTTTCCTTGTCTTTGGCAAGCATCACAATTTTAACCGTTTCGTGAGCGTCACGATAAATGGTGGGCCAATAAAACCCCGAATCAAACACTTTCTTCGCGGTGTAGTTGGGACCAAAGTGACCACCGGCGGGTCCTTTGTGGCAAGCTACTAGAATATCTAAAGCTGTGGGTCCATCAACACACCGACGAATGATCAAATCAGCGCATTGTTTGAAGAGAAAAGGGTCATCCTAAAAGTACGTTTTTACATCCTTAAATAACTTCTTCTTTTGTTGGGATGTTAACCCTTTGATGAGAACACCACCCGCTAAGTAGTTTGCAATGTCCGCAAACCACGGGGTGTCATCAAGATTGGAATTGATAGACATTAAGGACTCAAGGGGAAAAGAGTCATTGATCTATTGATTCGGATGATCCCCTTGATAAGGATCCTCAAGTATACTTAGATGATCTGCGACTAGGTTTTCGGCTCCCTTCTTGTCACGAATTTCAATTTTAAATTCTTGAAGGAGCAAAACCCACCGAAGAAGTCTTGGCTTAGAATCTTGCTTTGTCAACAAGTACTTCAATGTGGTGGAAAGGACAAGATAGGGGCGAAATTTTTCAAAAGTATAGACAACAGCTACAAGCTCTTTTTCGGTTGTTGTGTATTGCAATTGATCCCCCGTCATTGTCTTGCTAGCATAGTGGATTGGTTGGAAATGTTTGTTTATCCTTTGTCCCAAAACCGCTCCAATAGCAAAGTTGCTAGCATCACACATCAATTCAAAAGGTAGCTCCCAATTAGGGGTAACTGATACAAGGGTTTTGACACCCCGTATAAAAAATTAAAGTTCTAGTTCTCGGTATCTTAACGAATTGATTTCTGGCTTAAAGTATGACTCTATTGTTTTTGGTGAAAAAGAATATTTTGGTTGTTTTTAAAATAAAAGTGCGAAACTTTAAAGTAAAAGTGCAATTAATTTAAATCTAAGTCTAAATAAAAGTAAATGGTGCAAATATTTAAAACGTGACTGAAATTAAAGGGCACTAAACGTAAATGACGCAAACTTAAAACTATCTAAGGCAAACTTAAAACGCAACTAAAACTTAAACTAAGGCAAGGCTAAAATGAATCTAAGGCAAGTAAACTTAAAGTGCACTAAATAAAAGGTGGGAAAAATAAAGCTTGAAAATTAAAGACAAAAAAACTTAAAAACAAAAACTAAAAAGAACCTGAATACAGCTCATTTGGAACAATCCTTCGTCCGGAACAATCACTCATCCAGAATGTCACCTTCGTTTCGAATGATTCTTCTTTGCTCGGAATATTGCCAAAATCCTTGATCCTGAACAAGTTATTCTGAATATGTCACTTATCCAAAACAATCCTTCGTTCAAAACTTATGTTGATTCAACCCCTTGATTCGGAAGTTCTGGTTAGCCCTTGATTCAGAACTCTTCCGAATGAACCTTCCTTGATCTGGAACTTCTTGATCCGGAACTTTGGTTCGGAAGTTTCCTGATTCAGAAGTTCTTGCTGATTCGGAACTCTTCCGGATGAACAAGATGTTGATCTGGAACTTCTTGATCCGGAACACTTCCGAATGAACCCTCCTGATTCGGAACTTGTTGATCCGGAAGTCCTTGATCCGGAAGTCTTGATCCGGAAGTCTTTATTCGGAACTCTTCCGAGTGAACAAGATGGCTTGATTCGGAACTCTTCCGAGTGAGCCGGCTTGGTTCGGAAGTTGTTGCTCGTTCGGAACTTCTAATGTTCCGAATGAAAGACTTTCTTCTCTTGATTCGGAAGACTTTGTTCGGAAGTTCTTGGTTTGGAAATCTTCCGTATGAACAAGTTTGGTTCGGAACTTTGAATGTTCCGAACGAGAGTATTGATCCGGAACAATTAAATCTTCCGAATAAACCCCTTGGCTCGGAACTTCTTCACTCGGAACTTTACCTGGGAAAGATCAGATACAGAAAACAACCCGAAGAACAAGGTAACACAATAACACGCTAATCTAATCACAGTTAACCAAAATCAAACACAAGATTAAACTAAACTAATAACAAAACATTCAATAATCATAAATAAACAATCTAAATCAATAAAACTAACAAATCTAACCACAATAATCAAAACCCACTTTGATCAAAATAAAAACATGAACATGAACACAAAAATAAGCATAAAAATCAAAGACTAAGAAAGGTAGATAGGAGATTAACAAGATAAAATAAAGATTGACAAGTATTAAATGGAAACTTACTTGAAATTAAAGGAATTTAAGGTGCAAGACAAGGTATTTAAATTTGACAAGTATTTAAATGACATGAATTTAAAGGTGCAAGGTAAATAAATGGTGGAAGACTAATTGTCACACTTAGCCAACAAAGAAAAATAATTAACTAGACTAATCTATATATACGGGAGGATTAGGAAGCTTCCTCCCCTCCTTCCTTTCTTCTTAATTGCGTCATTAGGTCCTTAAGCCTTTAATCTTCATTAATTGCACCATTAGTCCTTTATTCTTCTAATCTTCTTTAAACTTGGACTCTAATGACTTGTGGCTCGGGATTTTTTTTGAACTCGTCTTTTAATTCTTCAATAAAATAGACTTGAGTTCCTCGGCTTTTAGTAAACTTCCGTCTTTTGACTTTTTCTTCGATAAACCTTCAGAATTGGTCTTGGACTTCCGTTCCTTTTGCACTCTTGACTTCTTGACTTCGTCTTTCATCTTTTTCTTCAATAAAAGCCCGTGAATGCCGTGTTTTCTCCACTTTTCACCTTTTCGTCCTAAATCACAACAAAAACACAAACCACGCATAATTCCGACATAAAAGACATAAAATACACGTTTTGGCTCGGTTATTATTGTAATTAAGTGGTAAAAAGGATGGGTGTTTACACACCTATCAAATCCCCTACACTTGACCATTGCAATGTCCTCATGCAATGCATTAGTTACAAAGCACGTTTACATTTTTCATCATAATCAATCCATAGTGGCCTTTATTAAAGAGATAGAGAATTACAAACATTCAAAGTAAAGAAATCAAAAGCATACCTTGGGTTTTGAAAATATCATGAATAATCATCATCCTCAAGTTTTCACTTTCTCCAAACCAAGCTTAGAAACGAGATCATTTTTATTATAAGTTAGCAAACTAACACGAACTCATGTGGGTCAATTATTCACTTAGACTCCCTTATTCCTAGGTGTATCTCTTATATTTTATTTTTGTCTTGAATGATCACGAAGATGCATTGTTGACTTATTTTGATAGTTATTTAGTCCGAAAACAAAGTGAACGATTTAATCAATAGTTAGCTAAAGGACAAAATCTTTTAAAATTGCTTCTCGGGACCTCATAAAGTTCATATCTTGGCATAACTCGCTTCGCGATTTGAGACCTTTCTCGGACCGATATTTGGCAGCGACTTCATACTTCAAACCTTGAGAGACGTTCATGAAATAATGGTCTTCTCTTCATATAGGAATTTCTTCACTTTGATGTTTTGAGAGATTCATACTTGGACCACGACTTCTTCATTTTTCTCCAATCTTTATTTTGGACTTTGATATACAACGATCCGCCTCCTTTTATGACTTGGATCTATTTATCCTCATACCTTGCTAGGGTCTTTTCGGATACACTTCTCCATGACTTTTGGGGAGTTTTTGCTTTTCGTCGTGTGTCTCGATCCTTCATATTGATTTTCGATAAATGATTCTTCACATCACTTTGGATCTTTAGCAACAAAATATAGCCCTCATGCCTTGTTAGGGCCTTTTCGGACTCGCCAATCTTCGCATCCCGCTTCAATAAGTTATGCCTTGGCTATGAACTCTAATCCATACCGAGCAACTTTTAAACGATCTTGGGCTAGAAGCTAAGTAACTTTTCAAATCGTACAACCTTATTTATTGCAGATAAATTTATTAGCAAGCGATGGGAGAATAGGCTTATAATTAACTCACATAAATTCACGAAAGAATACCGAACTTATAATTGGCTCTATCATCTCTCGTTCTCCACAGTTTAAAATCTTAAGTAATGAGACTCGTGGATGCTTAGCCTATTAAATCAAAGTTTTGGGTTTTCGAGTCGCCTATAGGATCTTGCAAATTCTTAGACTTTTTCAAGTTTAGAAATCGCATTTTAAAGTTCCCTTGATAAACGACTCTCTAGGATCAATTATAGGAACTTGCGAAAAGTTCTTGTTCTTAACCCGTGAGAGTTAAGACTTCCCCGTTTTATAGCTCCCTATATAAAAGCCTAGCAAAACTTGACTTAAACACATTAAGGGTACTAGCTAGAGTAAACTTAGATAAGTAAACTCGGGTTGAGTCAAAAGATTCACAACGTTTGAAAATTAAAACCACTTTATTAAAATTATTCTAATAAGGAATGAAAATAACTATACAAAGGGCAAAACTAATAGGCCAATATAGATCAAAAATTTTGAAAAATGGCGAAAAATTGATTTTCCGGTTAAAATAAGGACAAATACAAGGAAAAGACCACTTAACTTCGATAGAAGTCCCCCTACACTTAAGATAAACATTGTCCTCAATGTTTAAGCATGTGGGAGTAAACTCCCCTACACTTAGGACATTGTGCACTTTGTTTAAATTTCGCTAAGGAAAGGACAACTAAAGAGATTCCTATTTTAATATTGAGAAAATATAAAATAGTGAATGGAAAAGAGTTTAGGATAGAACCGGGATAATGGAACACGGAATTACGGGTCGTCAAGAATCATCAAGAGTGTGTCATTGAAGCTCGAATCCCTGATTAAGAGAGGAGGGGAGAGGAAATAGCAAACCAACGGGTCTCCCCTACACTTAGGATAAAGAAAGCGAAAAGATAGATGCATGGGTTGCCTCCCAAGAAGCGCTTGGTTTTTGATTACCGAGTCGTAAGCCTGACTCGACCTTGATTAGCAGAGGAAGAAGCATGAAACATATCCACCAGGATCGAAGACATAGTTTTCGTCCATCAAATAGCACAAGCTTAAGGCAAACAAGGCAAGCCAAAGAAGAAGTGGCAAGGTTCCCTTAAGCAGTGATGGAGCACGGTGGAAGCAAGGGTGAAGTGGTGCAAGCAGATTTCCAATAATTCCAAAGATTTTTCCTTTTATTTCATCAGGTGGATACTGAGATGGCTGTAGAATATTGATACCGGGGTCGAACACCTTTTCCTTTAGGGGAAAATAGCACTCAGGCTCAACAGAGTGTGAAGAAGATCCGCGAAGAAGCACAACCTCGTCCTCAGAAGGGGGACACAAAGGTGTTAACTTATACGTGCTGCGGATATTGGTGTCGACCGGTTTCTTCTCCTTTGAAAGAATGTTCTTCAAATCCAAAGTAGGATCAAGATGATAATCTTCAAAATCATAAGGAGGAGCATCACTCTCATGAGGGAAGTAAGTGTTAAGAAAAGCAGAGAAATCTTCCTCAAATGAGTAATCGTCCAAAGTAGGATCGAGTGATGGCGGAGGATCTTCATCATGTGAAGAATCGCTCGAAAGAGTATCTGCCTCATCGAAATCATCATACGTGGGCAGCTCAGGATACTCAGAAGTAAGGTCATCATAATCATCCGAATCTGAGCTAGAATCTTCATCATAAGCATCAAAGACCGGTGGAGAATCATAAATGGGTGAAGGTTCCAAATTGGAGAGAGAATCATCCATATCCTCTTCAAAAAGTGGATTATCAATGGAAGAATCGAATAGAGGATTGTTGTAGACGACAAAATCATCAAGCACATTAATCATATTCACTGATTCTCGGCCTCCAAAGGATTTGCCTATAAGCTTTCCCATTTTAAAAACTTGTGCATCATCCCCGACTCTTAAGATTAACTCACCTTCGGCCACATCAACTAGAGCTCGTCCGGTTCTCAAGAATGGCCGACCAAGTATTAAAGGAATACGAGGGTCCATTTCATAATCAACAACGATAAAATCGACCAGGAAAGTAAATGTGCCAACTTTTATGAACACGCCTTCAGCTATACCAACGGGGTAAGCGAGAGTGTGATTAGCAAGTTCAAGAGTCATCTTTGTTGGAGTGAGGTCGGGCAATGATAGTGTTTTCCAAACACTCAATGGCATCAAATTAATACTGGCCTCGAGATCAGCAAGGGCAGTAAATTCTTCAGTTTTGTTGAAAACGCAAGGCAACACAAAACGACCGGGATCTCCAAGCTTTTCCGGAAGTTCTTTAAGAATAACTGCAGAGCAGTTTTCATTTAAACGTGTGTTGGCGAGTTCAATCAGCTTCTCCTTTTTATTAAGCAATTCCTTAAATGCTTTAACAAATTTCGGCATGTCGACAAGTGCTTCAAGAAAGCTAATGTTGAAGTTCATCTGAGAGATCATCTTCACATAGCGTGTCACTTCGGAGTCCTCCTTGGTTAGCAGTTTGGTCTTGCCTAAACGAGAAGGATAAGGGATATTGGGTTTGGGTGGTGAAGGTGCAGGTGTAGGTAAAGGTTGAGATGTTGAATGGTCCTTCCTAGAGACATCGTCATGGCGAGGCGGAGACGGTAATGGTGCACTAATACTAGGTGTAGGAGGAGTAGGGATAAATGGTCGTGGAGGAGGTGTAGATGATGGTGGCGGGATTGGTGGATCGACAATGGTCATTCCACTACGAGTAGTAATAGCACTCACATTTGCTCACGGATTGGTGACGGTGTTTGAAGGTAGAGAACTCGAAGTAGAAGGTTGAGCTGCGGGCAAGAAACTAGCAAGCATATTATTCAAATCAATGGTTTGATTGCTGAAGGAAGATTGAATATTATCTCGAAGCTCGGATCTAATCTCATTCCCTTGCTTGGTAATATCTCCTTTAAGATTGATAATTTGGCTCTGCAAATTCTTAATTTGCTCACCTTGGGTTCTCATGACGGCCTCAACATCGGGATTAATGGGTGGGTTTTGTTGGACGAGTAGGTGATAAGGGTTAGAAGCACGAGGTGGGATTTGGTTTCTTCTATTGTAGTTTTTGGTGGGGTTTTGGTTTTGAGGAGAAAAACTGGGTGAAAGGTAATTGTTGGATCGGTAACTCAGCAAATTTCTATCCCCTTGAGGTCGAGCTTGGTAATTTTCCGGTGAATAATTACCATAAGCTGCATACACATTTTCCGGATTTCCTTGTGTCGAAGGACAATCGGTGTATGAGTGAGGACCGCCGCATGTTTCACAAGGATTAGCAACCGCTTTAACTTGTTGTTGTTGTTGTTGGTTTGAAGCGAGAAGCGTAATACTTTTGCTCATTTCAGTCATCATGCGGGTGAGTTCGGTCATATCAGGGTTTGCTGAGGTGGAGGAAACATTGACTCTCGGGTTGTTCCTTGAAGAAGCAGAGGAATCCCAGTTTTTATGATGAGTAGTCATGTTTTCAATAAGCTCTCTACACTCCTCGGGTCTCCTTTTCATAAATGTGCCACCGGCGGCTGCATTAATCGTATCACGATCTCGAAAAGTCAAACCGTTGTAGAAAGTATCTATTAAGGTCACAGGGAGCATGTTGTGGTTTGGACAACGATCAATCAAGACATTATATCTTTCCCAAGCATCAAAAAGAGATTCATCAGGGTCTTGCATGAAACCGCTAATTTGATTGCGAAGGCTCGTGACCATGGATGGTGGAAAGTAGCGCGACAAAAAGCGTTGAGTCATGTCATCCCAAGTGTGAATAGAATTCTTCGGGAGACGATCAAACCATTTCTCGGCATGATGCGATAAAGTATGTGGGAAGAGTTGTAGGCGAAGAACATCCATTGTGGCACCAGGAAACTTCATGCTTTGGGTGATTGTAATGAACTTGTCGAGGTGTTTGTTGGCATCATCATCAGGCAATCCACGGAATGGGTTAGTTTGCACTTGTTGAATCATGTGGTGCTTCAACGAAAACTCAGGAGCGTTGATTTGCATCAGCGCAATCGGTCCTCCTCGTCCAAACATGGTAGGTTGACAAAGTTCCTCCATTGTCCGAAGATCGGGCTATGGAAGAACATTGTTGTTATTATTGAGGTGTGGTGGATTATTGTTGTTGACACCTGACATACTTAAATCTTCTTGAGTCTCGAGCTCTTGATAATTAGAAGATCTAGTACGCATACACCTGAAAATGCAAAAGAAAACAATACCAAACGCAAAGACAATATATATACACAATAAAATTAAAATCTTTTTGGATTTTTGAAATTTTTAATTTTTATGGATTTTTATCAATTTTTAATTTTTATGATTTTTTGAATTTTTTAACAAGAAAATAACGCTCACAAGTGAACGGATCCCAAAAAGCAACGCGTCTTTCACAGAAAACCGTTAATCTTTACGAAAAGAGCCGGCAGCGGCGCCATTTGATACAAGGTTTTTACCTAGTAAGAAAGATTCGTTGATGTATGTCTAATTGAATTGATCTAGGTTCTATGTGCGACTCTGCTGTCTTTGGTGGAACAAATGATTGTGTCGTTGTAGTAAGTAAAATTACAAAACTCAAAAGTAAATGGGCACTTAAACTAAATCTAAAACTAATTTAAAGTAAAAGTGCAAGTATTTAAAACGTGACTGAAATTAAAGGGAACTAAACGTAAATGACGCAAACTTAAAACTATCTAAGGCAAACTTAAAACGCAACTAAAACTTAAACTAAGGCAAGGCTAAAATGAATCTAAGGCAAGTAAACTTAAATTGTACTAAATAAAAGGTGGGAAAAATAAAGCTTGAAAATTAAAGACAAAAAAACTTAAAAACAAAAACTAAAAAGAACCTGAATATAGCTCATTTGGAATAATCCTTCGTCCGGAACAATCACTCATCCGGAATGTCACCTTCGTTTCGAATGATTCTTCTTTGCTCTGAATATTGCCAAAATCCTTGATCCTGAACAGATTATTCTGAATATGTCACTTATCCAAAACAATCCTTCGTTCGGAACTTATGCTGATTCAACCCCTTGATTCGGAAGTTCTGGTTAGCCCTTGATTCGGAACTCTTCCGAATGAACCTTCCTTGATCCAGAACTTCTTGATCCGGAACTTTGGTTCGGAAGTTTCCTGATTCGGAAGTTCTTGCTGATTCGGAACTCTTCCGGATGAACAAGATGTTGATCCGGAACTTCTTGATCCGGAACACTTCCGAATGAACCCTCCTGATTTGGAACTTGTTGATCCGGAAGTCCTTGAACCGGAAGTCTTGATCCGGAAGTCTTTATTCGGAACTCTTCCGAGTGAACAAGATGGCTTGATTCGGAACTCTTCCGAGTGAGCCGGCTTGGTTCGGAAGTTGTTGCTCGTTCGGAACTTCTAATGTTTCGAATGAAAGACTTTCTTCTCTTGATTCGGAAGACTTTGTTCGGAAGTTCTTGGTTCGGAAATCTTCCGTATGAACAAGTTTGGTTCAGAACTTTGAATGTTCCGAACGAGAGTATTGATCCGGAACAATTAAATCTTCCGAATAAACCCCTTGGCTCGAAACTTCTTCACTCGGAACTTTACCTGGGAAAGATCAGATACAAAAAACAACCCGAAGAACAAGGTAACACAATAACACGCTAATCTAATCACAGTTAACCAAAATCAAACACAAGATTAAACTAAACTAATAACAAAACATTCAATAATCATAAACAAACAATCTAAATCAATAAAACTAACAAATCTAACCACAATAATCAAAACCCACTTTGATCAAAATAAGAACATGAACATGAACACAAAAATAAGCATAAAAATCAAAGATTAAGAAAGGTAGATAGGAGATTAACAAGATAAAATAAAGATTGACAAGAATTAAATGGAAACTTACTTGAAATTAAAAGAAATTTAAGGTGCAAGACAAGGTATTTAAATTTGACAAGTATTTAAATGACATGAATTTAAAGGTGCAAGGTAAATAAATGGTGGAAGACTAATTGTCACACTTAGCCAACAAAGAAAAATAATTAACTAGCCTAATCTATATATAGGGGAGGATTAGGAAGCTTCCTCCCCTCCTTCCTTTCTTCTTAATTGCGTCATTAGGTCCTTAAGCCTTTAATCTTCATTAATTGCACCATTAGTCCTTTATTCTTCTAATCTTCTTCAAACTTGGACTCTAATGACTTGTGGCTCGGGATTTCTTTTGAACTTGTCTTTTAATTCTTCAATAAAATAGACTTGAGTTCCTCGGCTTTTAATAAACTTCCGTCTTTTGACTTTTTCTTCGATAAATCTTCAAAATTGGTCTTGGACTTCCGTTCCTTTTGCACTCTTGACTTCTTGACTTCGTCTTTCATCTTTTTCTTCAATAAA
Source organism: Glebionis coronaria (assembly GCA_025667525.1). Lineage (NCBI taxonomy): Eukaryota > Viridiplantae > Streptophyta > Magnoliopsida > Asterales > Asteraceae > Glebionis > Glebionis coronaria. The sequence goes on along the minus strand of CM046877.1, from coordinate 285,059,342 downwards.
AGCCCGTGAATGCCGTGTTTTCTCCACTTTTCACCTTTTCGTCCTAAATCACAACAAAAACACAAACCACGCATAATTCCGACATAAAAGACATAAAATACACGTTTTGGCTCGGTTATTATTGTAATTAAGTGGTAAAAAGGATGGGTGTTTACACACCTATCAGTAACCAAGACCGGTGCCTTAGTTAGCTTGTCCTTAAGAAGATTGAAGGATTCAATACACTCTTTAGAAAAGATAAAGGGAGTATCTTTTTCCAAGAGGTGGGTCATCGGGCGAGCGATCTTAGAGAAATCTTGTATGAATCAACGATAGAAGCCCGCATGCCCGAGAAAAATTCTCACACCCTTCACGGTTGAAGGTGGAGGTAATTTGGCTATAACATCAACTTTAGCACGGTCCACTTCAAGACCGGCTTTTGAGATTTTATGTCCAAGCACAATGCCTTCTTTTACCATGAAATGGCATTTTTCCCAATTTAGAACAAGGCGAGTGTCTTCACACCGCTTAAGCATGCGTTCCAAATTGGCAAGGCAAGAAGAGAAGGAGTCCCCAAAGACCGAGAAATATCCATGAAGACTTCCATGGTTTGCTCAACCATGTCATGGAAGATAGCCAACATGCACCTTTGGAAAGTCCCGGGAGCATTGCATAAGCCAAAAGGCATTCTTTTATAGGCAAATGTTCCGTAGGGACAAGTGAATGTTGTCTTCTCTTGATCTTGGGGATCAATGGGTATTTGAAAATAACTAGAGAAACCATCTAAAAAGCAGTAATATTCATTACCTGCTAGACGTTCAAGCATTTGGTCCATAAAAGGAAGGGGAGAATGATCCTTTCTCGTAGCATCATTGAGTTTGCGATAGTCTATACAAACCCTCCACCTGTAACGAGACGAGTAGGAATCAACTTGTTGTTTTCATTGGGCACAACGGTGATTCCGCCTTTCTTAGGCACACAATGGACCGGACTAACCCAAGGTGAATCCGAGATTGGGTAGATCATTCCTGTAAAACCCGCATGCTTTTACCATGAATAGTACCCTTAAGATCGTACGTACTAGATTAAAACTTTCCTAATATAGCATGATTACGATTACGTGTTAGGATTTTACGTATTACGTACGTGTTAGAACACGATAAATATTTTACTACGCATGAGCACGCAATAATTATTTGACAATAATTAATCACGAACATGCGATCATGAAATCATGAACGTAATTTAATCACGAGCTAATATTAATTACGTATATATATTTATTACGAACACGAATAAATATATAAAGTCACGGTTAATATTTAACGAGAACACGTAAAACACGAACACGAGGACACACCAATATTTTAGACACGGAAAACATTCGGGTTACCCCTTGTCGGCCCCATTACTACGAAATTAGGGAGGGAGGATGGGCTTAGCCCATCAATTTTTCACTAAAAGGAGGTTAAGGAATTTACACTACTCATTTTTTTTCTACAGAAGAATTTTACAGAAAACCTAAAATCCTCCTCCTCCTTATTTTTTTCTCTTATGGCCGCCACCTTCAAACACACCAAAATGGGGTGTTTGTTGATCTTGGATCTTGGAATTCTTTTTGGTGTTCGTGTTTGTTCTTCATTCTTTTGATCCACGTAATCGGTAAATCCTTTTAAACCTTTTTCTTTTGATTTGATCTTTTATTAATTAAGAACATGTTATGTTTTTTATAAAACCTAATTAGATCATAGATCTAATATGAATTGGGATTTAATAAAATCAAAAGTAATGTTTTAAGGGATGTTTGTTTTGGCCGCAGCCTACACCGAACCCGAGGGGGTTTCGGTTTGGCCATCCGACCACCACCGAGACCATATGGTCCCGGTTGGTTGGTGTGGGTCCCACGGCAGCATCAAGACAAGGGGTACCCCGATTTGGTTCGAGGTACGGTGTCGATTTCATGTCCGGTTCATGGTTTTAGTCTAGATCCGATTCATGGTGTATGTTTAGTTTTTATTTTTTTTATGATCTTATGTTAAAATTAAATTAATAATATGACATGATTAATTTAATTACATGACTTAGGTTATTTTAATTATTAATAATCATGAAATTATTTAACCTAAGTATTTTTATATTTTAGACTTATAATTAATTAATTATATAAAAACCATGGTTATAATTAATTAATTTACATGACTTAGGTTATATTATTAATAAATAATAATACATGTTTTAACCTAAGTATTTAACTTTATTTAATTAAAAACATGTTATACTTTAATTAAATATTTTAACCTATAGTTTAATTTAATTACATGAAATAATTATTAAACTATACATTATATCATATGACTTAGAAAATAATCATGAAAACACTTAGGCTTATATACTTAGCTTATTTAACAAGCTTATTTATAATTATGGAAACTTATTTATTTCAGGCAGCTAATCTATTTATGGAAACTTATTTAATTAAGGCAGCTGATCTATTTATGGAAACTTTCTATTTTTAGAAACTTATCTATTTTAAGTAGTAGATCTATTTTTGGAAACTTTCTATTTTTGTAAACTTCCTATTTTTGGAAACTTTCTATTCTTGGAAACTTTCTATTTTTGGAAACTTTCTATTTTTGGAAACTTTCTATTTTTGGAAACTTTCTATTTTTGGTAACTTTCTATTTTTGGAAAATTCCTATTTTTGGAAACTTTCTATTTTAGGAAACTTGCTATTTTTGGAAAGTTACTTATTATTATACAGTAAGTATAATAATACATGAAATACCATAAATACTTAATTAGATTAAACAAAATATAAGATAAACACAGTTTTAAGGCTTTAAAACAATAAAACATGGTAAGAACACATAAAATAAGCTAAGACATGACACGAAACCAGCTACGTATTTAGTAAGCAGATACTTATTCATGTATGTATTTATGTAGAACTGGTGATACGGAAGTAGGATTCCGCTCAGTTCATCTTCTTAATTCACTAGACATAAGGTACGGATTCCCGTCCTTTCAGTATGGACATTCTTTCCTTATTGGGATTCCCCGTATGCAGCCAACTGTTTTCCCGTAGTATAAGTTACGTGTTTGATTGCTTATGTTTGATTAAGATTACCTATAACCATATACATGCATGACCAGTTTCACCTAGTTATGGAGGTACCATAACCATAACATTAGAGGCACTGATGTTATGACTTCACCACGACGGAGTGATTGCTCGTGGCGTCCCTTCAGCTTTTGGCCATTTATTTATACTTATCATGTGGGGTGTATGGGTGCATCCTAGTTACATGTTTTCAGTCAGGATTTCATGGTGAATGTGGTGTGTGCCTTGCATCCTTCACAAGGAGCTGATCCCTCCTACCTAGAACCAATATATTAAATTAGAGGCAGCCCCTCTAATTTGCATGATGAGGTCACCCCTCCAAGTATTCATGCACGGTGGATTTTCATGACCTATATTGGCTAATGGTAAAATATGTTAAACAATTTTCATATGATAAACATAAGGCTTTTCAAACTGTAAAACCAGTTTTATGAACATGTTCCAGGTTTTCCAGGACTTATACATTTCCGATGCTATTAAGTCTCTATTATGTTTTAGTCACTTATAATATGTCTATATCCGTGCACTGAGCGTTTTGATCAGCCGTTACTTTCCTTTCCATGTCCCAAAACGGCAGGTACTCTAGGAAAGACTCGAGCATTTGGAGGACGTGCATAGGATGGAAGCTGCCATAGACTTCTTTTCCTTTTTGCCTTCATATACTTATGCTTGTTTAGTCTTTCATTCATTTCTTTTGCTTTATTATGTTTTGGGCTTATGTTTGGGAACCGATGTTTGATTCCGATTATCCCAATGGTCATGTAATGTTTTATACATTTATCCTTGTATGCTTTGATGACACGCCATAATTCCGCGTGACATTCCATTGTCAAAATGGGGTGTTACAATTATGGTATCAGAGCCAAGGCTTCGACCTGTAGGCTCTAAAACTCGACCTGTGACTAGTGGGTAGTCACCAGGAGCTTCCTAAGCCAACGTCTGTTATTCTACGTATTGATGTTTTCACCGTATTGTTGTTTTAACCATGATGTTTTCAGCACCTTGAGGTTTTAACCTTGATGTTTTCATCGATATTATTTTGCTAATATGGATGGACAACCGTCATTCATATTTAGTTATGTGTCATTGTTTCATGCATAATGTTCCTCGTGAACTGTGGCTATGTGGACTGAACCCCAGTAGTTCATAATTAGTCACATAAAAATTTTTTCTGATAAGTTTTGACATATGAGTTTCATTTATTTATGTTTCATGTATCATTGTTGCACGGATTATGACTAAGTAATGGTTGGTACAGGACTGGCCCTATTTAGTCGCATGTGCTTTTATCAAAACTTTTAATTTTGGGACCGACCCATAGGCGTCCCCTCGCCATGTCTTTTGTTTTGGGACCGACCCATAGGCGTCCCCTCGCACATATAAAAGGTTTTTATGAACTACATTACGCATTCATGCACTGTTTTCATGCATAAAATTTTTCTCATGATTTAAATTGGCATAAATTTTTTTTCATGTCCCCTCATAAGTTATTATGTTTTTATGTCAAGTATGTTTTCATACGGTCATGGTTAACTTCAGTTTGATGCTGATTATGTTATACACTTCTTCGTGATAGATGGTTTCATGTTTCTTCATGATAATTCCGTCTTCATGTTGATTATTGTTTTACGCCTCTTTTTTTATTTACGTTGTCCTGCAAGACATTGTTGGAGTTCATTAAATTCTGCTTTCATGATAGTCATGGTTGGTTTTCATTGATCATGCTGTCAGGCAAATCATCGTTGAATTTTGTGTAACCACACTTTAACGTTTTCGTTACAACCAGAATGATGTCTATACTAATACTGCCAGGTTATCATGATGGTTTTCCTAACCGTTTAACCGATATACTTTCCTTAAATCATGACAAATGATCGACCCCATACCGATCATTTCATGTGCATTCCACGTGTACTCCACGTACTGTATTTCATGTGTATTACACGTACCTTAATCCATGTATATTCCACTTGCAATACTTCACGAGTATTCGCTAGTCGATTCTGAATCACCTCAGGCGTATTTTCTGTTGCTGATATTCTGATGCTGCTCATAACTTAGAGATGTTACTAAAGGTTGATGCTGCTGACGTTCAGAGATGCTACGAGATGCGGATGCTGTTCACAACCTGGAGATCATACTAGACGAAGACAAAGGCGTCAGAGCAAAGCAATTGGATGAGAAGATGCTTCACCATCAGACGATTCCCATCAATCATTGTCCCTAATTCTTAGTTACATGTCACACGTCATTCGGCTGTCATTTCAGCCATATGAGTGCAACCGGTACCAGCCGGCCACTCAGCTGAATAGTTACATGAATCACGGTCATGAGAATGACCATCATGGAACTGACAGACAGGACGATAGTAACCACTACTATGACAACAACTATCCTAAAAATCGCAACCGAAACTCTGGCCACGGACTTGGTCAGAAATACAAGGATTAGTAGTCCAACCGATCCGCCAATTCTGGCATAATAACCTAATATTTGTAGTTCTAATTGTTTCACTTCTCGAGACACATGTCAAGACATCAGTCAAGACACATGTCTCACGTATACTTTCTGAAGACACATGTCAAGATACCAGTCAAGACATATGTCACGCTTACATTTCTCAAGACACGAGTCAGAACACATGACTCACGTCTAATTATGGAACATTTCTAAGAAATTCAGGGTACCCTCCAAGGGTATATCCATTTTGTTGTGCCATGTATTAATCAGGACACAAGAATTTCAATACCATTATTGGCGCATCAGTGAGAACTGTCACGTTGCCGATGTCACTTCCATTTTCTTTCACTATAGTCCATATATTCATGACCACGAAGGACGCCTTTCGTATTCCCACGTATACGAAGGTTTTCCTTCAGCTTAATGATGAGATCCAAGTTGCTAACGCTAATCCTCGGACATAAACGAGATGAATTTAAACCTAATTATGAACTATGAACAACACACCATGCTACGATTCATAATTATGTATAGTAATGTTCAGGCTCCTGAATACATTCAGCTTGATTTTTCCATCAGGAAAATCTGTACAAATTATCTATGCTTTTCAAGCACGTGCTTTGTTAGCCATGATTGCTAAGATTTTCTAGTTGTCAGTAACACACGACTACTAAGGTCCTTTTACGCATAACCAACGGATTATTCCAAAATTGTTCCTTACACTCTAGAAGAACCTTCAAGGAGAAGGACGGTAACATAAGATTATGTGTCGACTACCGTCGATTTTAAACAAATCACCATTCATGACCGTTATTCTCCTCCACGTATTGACGACATGTCCAATCAACCGTATAGTGTTAATCACTTTTCCAAGATCGAACTCATGCTGCCAACAGTGGCGAGTGAAAAAGCATGACATGTCCATGACTGCTATTCGTACACGACTCGGTCATGCGAGATTTATGATTTTGAATTAGTCTCATCAATGCTCCAACAGCATTATGGACTTAATAAATTGAGTTTCCATGAACTCCTAAACAAATTCATCAGCGTTTTCATTGAGGATAACCTGATTTCCTCTAAGCCTAGAGAAGAACAGGAAGACCATATCTGCACTATGTTGCAAATTCTATGACAAGAGAAATTCTACCCTGGAAATTTTTTTCCAATATCAATTCTGTTTGATTACAGTGACACACTGGATCACATGGGTTTCTATGGTTAATCTTACCATGACTCAACTTATGCGTAAAGGAGAGAACCCTACACTACATTAGGTGTTCTAGAAAATTCTACGCTAGGAGAAGTCTAGATTCAGAGACTCAGAGTTTCGCAAACTCCTAGGTATCAAGTTCTACGAAGCAAGATACAGTTACGTTCATATCTAAATACATGACATACCAACAGGTTAAGATAGGACACCAACAAACTGGGATGTTTCATCATTTGAAATTGTGAACTAAAATGGGACAAGATCTCCATGGATTTTGGTTACCAGTTTAACGCAAACTCAGAAGAAGCATGATGCTATCTGGTTTATTACAAACAGTTTGATCAAGTCTGCAAAATCCTTACATTCGCAAGGATTTCAGAACTAACAGATTGATCGGACATGTTCCAGCCAAGGCTCATCTGATCACTTGGAAATTCATCAGTTATCGAGTCAGACAAATATTCATAATTATGCTCCTCAGTTACTTCACGTCTTTGTTCTAATTCCACGCCTTGCTTTCGCGCTCGCGTTCATGACACTATTCACGTTCATGATCGTATTTTGGCTTACGATTTTACGTTCATTTCTTTTCTCATTCTGTGTAGTTTGCAAGAACTTGAGAGACCAGACCCAAGTTTAGTATAACTCTCCATCATCAAATAGACGTTTCACGTCATATTCCACGTCTCACCTTGTAGCGTTTGACGTTACCGCCATTGTATTCTATGATCACGATATGTTTCACATGTCATGTTCATTCCACGTTCCTCATATCATGATCAAGATATGTTACACGTATCATGGATCATGATATGTTTACTCATACTACACTCGCCATATCTCCACGTAGCACGTTCAAAATTTTTCACGTATCACGTTCAAAAATTTTCACGTACTACGTTTCTTTATGTCTCGCGCATCGTTTCTAATTATCAGTTAAGTCAGATTGTCTTGCATCATAACGTTTCAGTTACCCTAGCACGTTAACTCTTATTTTCCTCGATCGAATTTAGGGATCTACCTTCCGTTGATAACCAAGAATTTCTTCGTATTCCAAGTCAAGGTCAGGAGGACCAAGATTTATCATTTGTGTCAAGATCTTCTGAAGGAACCGTTCCAAGAGGGAGGCCACTTGGAAATGGACAAGTTCATCCGAACTTTTATCCGTTTTTCTCTTATCAACTAGATATGTCCTTCCAGTCACGTCACGTTCCATGTCCTTTCAAGACATGTCACGTTCCGCGTTCCTTCTGCCAGGAAACCCGCACGTTCATTAATCTTACATACCCTTTTAGTTTGATACGGGTATGTTTCTCTTTCAGTTACGTTATCTATAATTCGGGGACGAATTATTCTTTTTAGGGGGGAAGAGTTGTAAAACCCGCATGCTTTTACCATGAATAGTACCCTTAAGATCGTACTTACTAGATTAAAACTTTCCTAATATAGCATGATTACGATTACGTGTTAGGATTTTACGTATTACGTACGTGTTAGAACACGATAAATATTTTACTACGCATGAGCGCGCAATAATTACTTGACAATAATTAATCACGAACATGCGATCATGAAATCATGAACGAATTTAATCACGAGCTAATATTAATTACGTATATATATTTATTACGAACACGAATAAATATATAAAGTCACGGTTAATATTTAAGGAGAACACGTAAAACACGAACACGAGAACACACGAGAACACACCAATATTTTAGACACGGAAAACATTCGGGTTATGTGACAATCGGTCAATTTCAGGTCGTTTTTTTAATCTCGACTATTACGTATTACGTGTTTGCTTTAATGAAAATTTTAAATTATCGACTAACAGAGAAGGTTATGACTTGAAACTAGCGTAAGAATGTCGATTAGATGAAAACCGACAAGGAATATGTTAGGTATCGATATTATATTCTCAAATAATCATAAAAATGATTTTTATTATATTTAATCTTTATTTCTCGTATTTTACGTTTTAACGAATGACGATAACTATTAGTGATCGCGATACCGACGGATGCCCAAAAATTTACGTTTTATTATCGATTGTCTCGATATTGTATATTTTCGACGTTTTTGATTTAATTGCGTTTTAAGTCGTGTCGAAGCTTTATTATTATTTTTATGAAGCGTTTTAACTTTCGAAAAGTATTTTTACGAAACCCGAGCCCCGTAAATATTTTTAAAATTTACAATTTACATTTTCTACCTTGTAAACTATTTACTTGCATTTTTGTACCAAAACTATGCCTAAATGACAAAATCTACCCTACCATCACCATTGCCACCATCAAAAATCAACTTTTACTTTGAATCTTCCAAATCTAAAAGAAGACCCATCTTGGAAATTTGATAAGCTTCATATTGGTATAAATTTTTCCCACATGCATCCACTTAATTTTTATTTTCAAATTTTGATGAAGAACATCATGTTTGATCCATTTCTATGGTCATGGATGTTGTTAATATTATTATATTAGTAGTGAGTTGTTGTTGCATGCAACGTTTTTATTTATTTAATTTTTGTGAGATTAAATTTAAGGGTGTTATGAGTTAGTTAGATGTGTTAGTATGATATTAGGATGATATTAGGACCATAGGAATTGTTGGAATGGGTTGAAAATGTGTTTTGGTATGATTTTTACATGGTCAATTTTAGGCAGTAACTTTAAGGAAATTTTTGAAAAACTTACTATAATAAACATGGTAAACTAATTAGATAGGGTTGTAGAGAATTTCGTTAGCTTCGATTTGAGCTAAAGTAGAGCTTCTAACTCATTACGAGCGAAAAGTTATGCTACTTTTAGTATTTGTGTACCGGGAGACGGGTATCGGCACAATCCGAAAATTGTTGTCGATATTTGGATCGAATCTCGGGGACTATAAAATGAGTTTTAAAAATGTTCAAGGACTGTTTTAAGTTGCTAAACCTCAGGTCATGAGTCTATTTTCAAACCCGAGTGTCGGTTTTGCAAACGGAATTGTTTAGATAAGTCAAAATGGTTTTACAAGTCAAAGGCGTAAAACTGTCTGGTTTTTGTAACACGAAGGTGTGTCGGGCAGAAGGTCTTAGAAGTAAAATTTTTGAATGAAACTTAAACTGAGTCTTATTCATATTATGTGTGAGTTTGTCACCAAGTTTCGTCGAAAACAGACAAGTCTAGATAGGTTAGATTGGTGTGTACATTTGGAGTGTACATGCTGATTGTTATTTTGGACACGTAGTTCAATACTTGTATGGCGTGAGTTGAGTATTCACTATTGGACATGGTGACTTACTCAAGTGTTAATTCATTATATAAATGACTTAGTCACTGGTCCAAAGGAAGTAAAATGATGGTTTGACTTGCGTTGACTTGGCGTCTTACGACGGGTCAATGTCGAGAGTGCAAGTGTTTAAAAGAATAGTTTTGAATAAAAGGGTATAGAAGTACACTTATATTTTAAATTTTCTTGGGATTTTCATGGTTTTATGAAATTGACTTTCGTATTATTTAAGTATTATTTATACTTGAGTCGTTTATTAACGAACGCGCCTTATTTGGTAGGTTTCGGTCTTCGTGTTTAACGGGCATCACAAATCGTCGGCGATCGTCACATTACTACTATCGTACCAAGGTGAGTCTATAGCCTCGCTTTAACATGTTTACTTGTTCTATAAAACCCGCGAGGGGGATAACATGCTTGTTTTATTAAAATAAAAGGGGTACAACGAGAAGTTTTAGAAACCCTTATTACTGGAAAAACATTTATAAATAAATGAAGGGTACAACGAGAAGTTATGGTAAACCCTCTTTCTTTTAAAATTGAACACAAAGGACCCGATTTTATGCTTAGATGAAAGTTGTTATAAAAGTTTGCTCTAGCCTTAAAAGACCCATGAATCGTGAATTGTTAATCGAAAGGAACGCTAATACTATGGATAGATCTATCGGGGTGACACCCAGTCCGGTCGCGACTAGCTATCGCGTGGTGTTGTGATGCACCAGTAATAAAACATCGGATGCAATTGTATAAGAGAAATATACGCACTTGGATAGGTGTGTTGGGCTGAAATAATATATGTTAACGTTCAATGTCACGAGACATATGAAATAACAACGATAATTATGTCTGATCCACATGATTGTCAACCACGGAAGGTTTATTCAGAATACTTGTGTTCGTTTATTTAATTTAAACTCTATAGATTCACTCAGCATTTTTGTTGACTTTATAGCATGTTTTATCTCAGGTCCATGAAGAAGGCACTCAAGGAAGGCGGTTTCATGCAGCTTGCCAAATTAAAATGTTTTGGCCCGCTTTTCTAAACTATGTCCATTCTAAGAAACTTTTATTGTTTGGTTGGTTGTGTAAACTTTAAAACTATTTGGGACCGTGTGTGAACTGTTTTATCTTTAAACAAATGAATGGATGTATGTTTTGTTAAAACGACTCATTTTGAGGCGTTTTCTATGATATTGAGGTTAAACCATGATAGTAACACCCAATGACCCTTCCGCTGCTATGACCCGAAATTGGGGGTGTTATAGATTGGCATCAGAGCTCAAGTTATAGAGAACGAAAAGATTTTCCAAAAATAAAATTTTTGAAATCTTTTAACTATAACATCTGCAAGCGAAACCTCCGAGTTGCCAATGGACGAGAACAAGAAAAGTATATATGTTATACATATTTAATTATTATTTATGCTTAAAGCATAATGGATTACATTTATTTATTTATAAATGTTTATTATTTGATTATTATAATACTAATACGTGATTTACAAACGACGCTGATTGTCACAATAGAAATTCCTGTCTTTTGACTCATTCCTCGTGAATCTTCATTCCTTGTCTAAATTCTATTCTTTATTCTATCATCCATTCTTGTTTCTTTTCATCTATCTATTCTTATTTTATGTTTTGTTATCACAAGCGTTGAATGAATACTCATTTTGATGTGAATTGTGTAACAGGATCATGTCGCCAAAACAGTTGACTGAGACTCGGTTACGTGCTATAGTAGCTGACCAATTTCAGATATCTATGAATGCATTTATGGAAAATTTGAATAATGGAGCCGGTGGATCTGGTGGAGCTGGTGGATCTGGTGGGTCTGGTGGAGCTGGTGGATCCGGTGGAGCAGGTGGATCTGGTGGAGCTGGCGATACTGGAGCTGGCAACACTGGAACTGGCACTACTGGAGCTGGTAACACTGGAGCCGATAATACTGGAGCTGGTAATACGGGAGCTGGCAATGCTGGTGCTAGAACTGGTGATGCTGATAGACTAGTGATTCCTGAAAACAAGAAGTGCAATTATACCTCGTTCATGAAATGCAAACCTCCAACTTTTAAGGGTACTGAAGGTGCTGTTGGGTTAATGCAATGGTTTGAAAAATTGGAATCCGTGTTTCGATTTAGTGGATGTGAGGAAGGAGATAAGGTGATGTTTGCCTCTGCTACTCTTCAAGGGCGAGCATTAACTTGGTGGAATGGGAGAATGGCATCAATGGGTATGGATGCTGCTTATGCTACACCTTGGGTTGAAGTAAGAAGGTGGATGACTGAGGAGATCTGTCCAAGGAGTGTTATTCAGAGGTTAGAACAGGAACTATATCAGCTGAGACTGAAGGGTACCGACATCGATGGATACACAAACAGATTCCATGAACTTGCTCTACTTTGTCCAAAAAAAGTTAACCCAGAATACTTGAAGGTAGAGTAGTATATTCGAGGCTTACCGACCAACATCCGTGCTGATGTGACCTCATCTAAACCTGCTAATATTGATGAAGCTGTTCGTATGGCCTACCAACGAATGGGTCAAATCATCCAAGACAAGGCTGATGGTGTTTCTGAAGGTAATAAAAGAAGAGCTGAAAATGATAGTGATGATCGTGGTGATAACCGTCAATCTCACAATAGGAATCAAAACCGAAGGAGGGGTAATGCTAATGGGCTGACTGAAACTGCATCTGCTGATAAGGGAACCAGATGTCAACGCTGCAAGAAGTCTCATACTGGTGAGTGTGCTAAGTGTGGGAAGTGCAACAAGTTAGGTCACAAGACTGAAGACTGTTGGGGACCAGGAAAGAAGGGAGTGACATGTTTTAACTGCCAAGGTAAAGGTCACATGAGGAACCAATGCCCTCAACCTCCGAAGAATGCACATGGTGGAGATAACCAGGGAAAAGCTTATCAGTTGGGTGAAGCCGAAGCGAAGCAAAACCCGAAAGTTGTCACTGGTACGTTTTTACTGAACAACCGTTATGCTACAACTTTATTTGATTCTGGTGCGGACAAAAGCTTTGTGTCTACAAGTTTTAGTACCTTAATTGATATCAAACCGGTCGAATTAGACGCGAGTTATGAGGTAGAACTAGCGGATGGTAAATTAGTGAGTACCAATCGTGCGCTCCTAGGATGTTCTCTTAATCTCTTGAACCGTATTTTCAAAATAGACTTGATGATTGTTGAATTGGGAAGTTTTGATGTTATTATCGGAATGGATTGGTTATCCAAGTATAACGCGTCTATCTTGTGTGGAGAAAAGAAAGTTAGGATTCCCTTGTATGACAAGACCATGGTTATCGAAGGTGATCAGCATAATTCACGACTAAAAATCGTTTCGTGCATTAAGGCTCGTAAGTATATAGAAAGAGGTTGTGAGTTATTCCTAGCTAAAGTAGTGGAGAAGGAATCGAAGGAGAAACGTACTGAAGATGTACCTGTTATCCGTGACTTTCCTGAAGTGTTTCCGGAAGATTTGCCTGGACTTCCTCCTCCAAGGCAAGTAGAATTCCAAATTGACCTAATTCCTGGTGCTGCACCCGTGGCTCGTGCACCATATCGTTTAGCACCATCCGAGCTGAAGGAGTTATCTGTGCAATTGCAAGAGCTATCTGATAAGGGTTTTATACGACCGAGTTCGTCACCTTGGGGAGCTCCTGTCTTATTCGTTAAGAAGAAAGATGGTTCGTTTCGTATGTGTATTGATTACCGAGAGCTGAATAAGCTAACGATCAAGAATCGTTATCCGCTTCCAAGAATTGATGATTATTTGATCAACTTCAAGGTTCTCGTGTTTTCTCCAAGATTGATCTTCGTTCTGGTTACCATCAACTTCGCATACGTGAGGAAGATATTCCTATTACGGCATTTAGAACTCGTTATGGTCATTATGAGTTTCTGGTTATGCCTTTTGGTTTGACTAATGCACCTGATTTATTCATGGATTTAATGAATCGCATTTGTAAGCCGTATCTTGATAAATTCGTGATCGTTTTCATAGATGATATTCTAATCTACTCCAAGAGCAATGAAGAGCATGCCGAACACTTAAGGATTATTTTGAACTTGTTAAAGAACGAAAAGTTGTACGCTAAGTTCTCAAAGTATGATTTTTGGCTTAATTCTGTACAATTTCTCGGACATGTGATTGATAAAAGTGGAGTACATGTTGATCCTGCAAAGATCGAAGCCATCAAGAATTGGAGTGCTCCGACTACTCCAACTGAGGTACGACAATTTCTAGGTTTGGCTGGTTATTACCGAAGGTTTATTGAAGGATTCTCTTTCATATCGAAACCATTAACTAAGCTGACTCAGAAGAATAAACCGTATGTGTGTGGCGATGATAAAGAAGAAGCTTTCCAAACCCTGAAGATGAAACTCTGTAGTGCGTCGATTTTATCGTTACCTGAAGGAAGTGAAGACTTTGTTGTTTATTGCGATGCATATCTTCGAGGATACGGTGCTGTTCTCATGCAACGTGAAAAGGTGATCGCATATGCCTCTAGACAATTAAGGAAGAATGAGGAGAACTACACTACCCATGACTTGGAATTGGGCGCTGTGGTTTTTGCTCTGCGACTTTGGAGACATTATCTGTATGGTATGAAGTGTACAGTATTCACTGATCATAAAAGCCTACAATACATACTGGATCAAAAGGAGCTGAATATGAGGCAACGTCGATGGGTTGAACTCTTGAGTGATTACGACTGCGAAATTCGTTATCATCCAGGAAAGGCGAACGTGGTAGTTGACGCGTTAAGTCGAAAGGAAAGGGAGAAACCGATTCGAGTGCGTGCTTTGTTAGTGACAGTTCATAATGACTTACCTGAGCAGATTCGAAACGCACAAATCGAAGCGTGGAAGAAGGAAAATATTGCAGCCGAAAGATTTAGAGGAGACGGCAAAACATTTGAGACGCGAGCCGATGGTATCAAATGTTTGAGAGGTCGAATCTGGTTACCATTATATGGTGGACTGAGAGACTTGATTATGTTAGAATCTCATAAGTCCAAGTACTCTATTCATCCTGGATCGGACAAAATGTACCAAGACTTGAAAAAGTTATACTGGTGGCCGAATATGAAAGCTGATATTGCAACATACGTCGCGAAATGCTTAACATGTGCAAAAGTGAAAGCTGAATATCAGAAGCCGTCAGGATTACTTGTCCAACCTGAAATTCCAGTCTGGAAATGGGAGCGAATTACGATGGACTTCATCACAAAACTTCCAAGGACACCGTCTGGGTTCGATGCAATTTGGGTTATTGTCGATCGTTTAACTAGATCCGCTCATTTTATTCCAATCAACGAGAGGTTCGGTTTGGAGAAACTCGCCGATATTTATCTGAAGGAAATCGTGTGCAAGCATGGTGTTCCTATTTCAATCATTTCCGATAGAGATAGTCGTTTTGCTTCTGGATTTTGGAGATCACTTCAAAAGTCGTTAGGAACCAATTTGGATATGAGCACAGCCAATCATCCACAAACTGATGGGCAAAGCGAAAGAACAATCCAAA
This sequence comes from Glebionis coronaria, assembly GCA_025667525.1. Taxonomy (NCBI): domain Eukaryota; kingdom Viridiplantae; phylum Streptophyta; class Magnoliopsida; order Asterales; family Asteraceae; genus Glebionis; species Glebionis coronaria. Next base: position 285,043,759 of record CM046877.1, on the reverse strand, counting down.
CTTTGGAGGATATGCTACGTGCTTGTGTGATAGACTTTGGAAGTAGCTGGGATAAGCACTTACATTTGGCCGAATTCTCGTACAATAACAGTTATCACACGAGTATTAAAGCTACACCTTTTGAAGCACTGTATGGGAGAAAATGTAGATCACCCGTTAGCTGGAGTGAGGTTAGAGATTCCCAACTCACTGGACCAGATTTGATTAGAGAGACGACGGATATGATTGTGCAAATCAAGAATAGGTTGTTGTCTGCTCGAAGCCGACAGAAGAGTTATGCGGATATGAGAAGAAAACCATTGGAGTTTAACGTGGGAGAATAGGGTTATGCTAAAGGTATCACCATGGAAATGTGTTGTACGATTTGGAAAACGTGGGAAGTTGAGTCCTCGTTATATCGGACCATTCAAGGTTACATCTAGAGTAGGACCCGTGGCATACCAACTTGAACTACCACAAGAACTGTATGGGATTCATAACACTTTTCATGTGTCGAATCTGAAGAAGTGTTTATCCGATGAAGAACTCATTATACCGTTAGGCGAGGTTAAGGTTGATAAAAAGTTGCACTTTATCGAAGAACCAATCGAGATCATGGATCGCGTGGTCAAGCAACTGAAGCAAAGCCGAATACCTATTGTCAAAGTTCGATGGAACTCTCGGAGAGGACCGGAGTATACTTGGGAACGAGAAGACCAAATGTGGAAGAATTACCCTCATCTCTTTGATTTCAACAAGCGATCGGGCAAGAACGCAAGTTGATCTTCGAGGGCGAAGATCCTAATTTGGTGGGGATGATGTGACAATCCGTCTATTTCAGGTTGTTATTTTAATCTCGACTATTACGTATTACGTGTTTGCTTTAATGAAAATTTTAAATTATCGACTAACCGAGAAGGTTATAACTTGAAACTAGCGTAAGAATGTCGATTAGATGAAAACTGACAAGGAGTATGTTAGGTATCGATATTATATTCTCAAATAATCATAAAAATGATTTTTATTATATTTAATCTTTATTTCTCGTATTTTACGTTTTAACGAATGACGATAACTATTAGTGATCGCGATACCGACGGATGCCCAAAAATTTACGTTTTATTATCGATTGTCTCGATATTGTATATTTTCGACGTTTTCGATTTAATTGCGTTTTAAGTCGTGTCGAAGCTTTATTATTATTTTTATGAAGCATTTTAACTTTCGAAAAGTATTTTTACGAAACCCGAGCCCCGTAAATATTTTTAAAATTTACAATTTACATTTTATACATTGTAAACTATTTACTTGCATTTTTGTACCAAAACTATGCCTAAATGACAAAATCTACCCTACCCTTGGACTATAAAAACATTTTCCACTAACTAAATTCATTTAAAAATTCATTTAAATAAAAAAAATCACAATCTCTCTCTCCTTTCTTCTTCTTTGCCGTCCACCACCATCACCATTGCCACCATCAAAAATCAATTTTTACTTTGAATCTTCCAAATCTAAAAGAAGACCCATCTTGGAAATTTGATAAGCTTCATATTGGTATAAATTTTTCCCACATGCATCCACTTAATTTTTATTTTCAAATTTTGATGAAGAACATCATGTTTGATCCATTTCTATGGTCATGGATGTTGTTAATATTATTATATTAGTAGTGGGTTGTTGTTGTGCAATGTTTTTATTTATTTAATTTTTGTGAGATTAAATTTGAGGGTGTTAGTAGTTAGTTAGATGTGTTAGTATGATATTAGGATGATATTAGGACCATAGGATTTGTTGGAATGGGTTGAAAATGTGTTTTGGTATGATTTTTACATGGTTAATTTTAGGCAGTAACTTTAAGGACATTTTTGAAATACTTACTGTAATAAACTTGGTAAACTAATAAGATAGGGTCGTAGAGAATTTCGTTAGCTTCGATTTTAGCTAAAGTAGAGCTTCTAACTTATTATGAGCGAAAAGTTATGCTACTTTTAGTATTTGTGTACCGGGAGACGGGTATCGGCACAATCCGAAAATTATTGTCGATATTTGGATCGAATCTCGGGGACTATAAAATGAGTTTTAAAAATGTTCAAGGACTGTTGTAAGTTGCTAAACCTCAGGTCATGAGTCTATTTTCAAACCCGAGTGTCGTTTTTGCAAACGGAATTGTTTAGATAAGTCAAAATGGTTTTACAAGTCAAAGGCGTAAAACTGTCCGGTTTTTGTAACACGAAGGTGTGTCGGGCAGAAGGTCCTAGAAGTAATATTTTTGAATGAAACTTAAACTGAGTCTTATTCATATTATGTGTGAGTTTGTCACCAAGTTTCGTCGAAATCAGACAATTCTAGATAGGTTAGATTGGTGTGTACATTTGGAGTGTACATGCTGATTGTTATTTTGGACACGTAGTTCAATACTTGTATGGCGTGAGTTGAGTATTCACTATTGGACACGGTGACTTACTCAAGTGTTAAGTCATTATATAAATGACTTAGTTACTGGTCCAAAGGAAGTAAAATGATGGTTTGACTTGCGTTGACTTGGCATCTTATGACGGGTCAATGTCGAGAGTGAAAGTGTTTAAAAGAATAGTTTTGAATAAAAGGGTATATAAGTACACTTATATTTTAAATTTTCTTGGGATTTTCATGGTTTTATGAAATTTACTTTCGTATTATTTAAGTATTATTTATACTTGAGTCGTTTATTAACGAACGCGCCTTATTTGGTAGGTTGCAATCTTCGTGTTTAACGGGCATCACAAATCGTCGGCGATCGTCACATTACTACTATCGTACCAAGGTGAGTCTATAGCCTCGCTTTAACATGTTTACTTGTTTTATAAAACCCGCGAGGGGGATAACATGCTTGTTTTATTAAAATAAAAGGGGTACAACGAGAAGTTGTGGAAACCCTTATTATTGGAAAAACATTTATAAATAAATGAAGGGTACAATGAGAAGTTGTGGTAAACCCTCTTTCTTTTAAAAATGAACACAAAGGACCCGATTTTATGCTTAGATGAAAGTTGTTATAAAAGTTTTCTCTAGCCTTAAAAGACCCATGAATCGTGAATTGTTAATCGAAAGGAACGCTAATACTATGGATAGATCTATCGGGGTGACACCCAGTCCGGTCGCGACTAGCTATCGCGTGGTGTTGTGATGCACCAGTAATGAAACATCGGATGCAATTGTATAAGAGAAATATACGCACTTGGCTAGGTGTGTTTGGCTGAAATAATATATGTTAACGTTCAATGTCACGAGACATATGAAATAACAACGATAATTATGTCTGATCCACATGATTGTCAACCACGGAAGGTTTATTCAGAATACTTGTGTTCGTTTATTTAATTTAAACTCTATAGATTCACTCAGCATTTGTTATCTCAGGTCCATGAAGAAGGCACTCAAGGAAGGCGGTTTCATGCAGCTTGCTAAATTAAAATGTTTTGGCCCGCTTTTCTAAACTATGTCCATTCTAAGAAACTTTTATTGTTTGGTTGGTTGTGTAAACTTTAAAACTATTTGGGACCGTGTGTGAACTGTTTTATCTTTAAACAAATGAATGGATGTATGTTTTGTTAAAACGACTCATTTTGAGGCGTTTTCAATGATATTGAGGTTGAACCATGATAGTAACACCCAATGACCCTTCCGCTGCTATGACCCGAAATTGGGGTTGTTACAGGTTACCCCTTGTGGGCCCCATTACCACGAAGTTAGGGAGGGAGGATGGGCTTAGCCCATCAATTTTTCACTAAAAGGAGGTTAAGGAATTTACACTACTCATTTTTTTTCTACAGAAGAATTTTAAAGAAAACCTAAAATCCGCCTCCTCCTCCTTCTTTTTTTCTCTTATGGCCGCCACCTTCAAACACACCAAAAGGGGGTGTTTGTTGATCTTGGATCTTAGAATTCTTGTTGGTGTTCGTGTTTGTTCTTCATTCTTTTGATCCACGTAATCGGTAAATCCTTTTAAACCTTTTTCTTTTGATTTGATCTTTTATTAATTAAGAACATGTTATGTTTTTTATAAAACCTAATTAGATCATAGATCTAACATGAATTGGGATTTAATAAAATCAAAAGTAATGTTTTAAGGGGTGTTTGTTTTGGCCGCAGCCTACACCGAACCCGAGGGGGTTTCGGTTTGGCCATCCGACCACCACCGAGACAATATGGTCCCGGTTGGTTGGTGTGGGTCCCACGGCAGCATCAAGACAAGGGGTACCCCGATTTGGTTCGGGGTACGGTGTCGATTTCATGTCCGGTTCATGGTTTTTAGTCTAGATCCGGTTCATGGTGTATGTTTAGTTTTTATTTTTTTTATGATCTTATGTTAAAATTAAATTAATAATATGACATGATTAATTTAATTACATGACTTAGGTTATTTTAATTGTTAATAGTCATGAAATTATTTAACCTAAGTATTTTTATATTTTAGACTTACAATTAATTAATTATATAAAAACCATGGTTATAATTAATTAATTTACATAACTTAGGTTATATTATTAATAAATAATAATACATGTTTTAACCTAAGTATTTAACTTTATTTAATTAAAAACATGTTATACTTTAATTAAATATTTTAACCTATAGTTTAATTTAATTACATGAAATAATTATTAAACTATACATTATATCATATGACTTAGAAAATAATCATGAAAACACTTAGACTTATATACTTAGCTTATTTAACCAGCTTATTTCTAATTATGGAAACTTATTTATTTGAGACAGCTAATCTATTTATGGAAACTTATTTAATTAAGGCAGCTGATCTATTTATGGAAACTTTCTATTTTTAGAAACTTATCTATTTTAAGCAGTAATTCTATTTTTGGAAACTTTCTATTTTTGGAAACTTTCTATTTTTGGAAACTTTCTATTTTTGGAAACTTTCTATTTTTGGAAACTTTCTATTTTTGGTAACTTTCTATTTTTGGAAACTTTCTATTTTTGGAAACTTTCTATTTTAGGAAACCTGCTATTTTTGTAAAGTTACTTAATATTACACAATAAGTATAATAATACATGAAATACCAGAAATACTTAATTAGATTAAACAGAATATAAGATAAACACAGTTTAAGGCTTTAAAACAGTAAAACATGGTAAGAACACATAAAATAAGCTAAGACATGACACGAAACCAGCTATGTATTTAGTAAGCAAATACTTATTCATGTATGTATTTATGTAGCACTAGTGATACGGAAGTAGGATTCCGCTCAATTCATCTTCTTCGTTCACTGGACATAAGGTACGGATTCCCGTCCTTTCAATATGGACATTCTTTCCTTATTAGGATTCCCGTATGCAGCCAACTATTTTCCCGTAGTATAAGTTACGTGTTTGATTGCTTATGTTTGATTAAGATTACCTATAGCCATATACATGCATGACCAGTTTCACCTAGTTATGGAGGTACCATAACCATAACATTAGAGGCACTGATGTTATGACTTCACCACGGCGGAGTGATTGCTCGTGGCGTCCCTTCAGCTTTTGGCCATTTATTTATACTTATCATGTGGGGCGTATGGGTGCATCCTAGTTACATGTTTTCAGTCAGGAGTTCATGGTGAATGTGGTGTGTGCCTTGCATCCTTCACAAGGAGCTGATCCCTCCTACCTAGAACCAATATATTAAATTAGAGGCAGCCCCTCTAATTTGCATGATGAGGTCACACCTCCAAGTATTCATGCACGATGGATTTTCATGACCTATATTGGCTAATGGTAAAATATGTTAAACAGTTTTCATATGATAAACATGAGGCTTTTCAAACTATAAAACCAGTTTTATGAACATGTTCCAGGTTTTCCAGGACTTATACATTTCCGCTGCTATTAAGTCTCTATTATGTTTTAGTCACTTATACTATGTCTATATCCGTGCACTGAGCGTTTTGCTCAGCCGTTACTTTCCTTTCCATGTCCCAAAACGGCAGGTACTCTAGGAAAGACTCGAGCATTTGGAGGACGTGCATAGGATGGAAGCTGCCAGAGACTTCTTTTCCTTTTTGCCTTCATATAATTATGCTTGTTTAGTCTTTCATTCATTTCTTTTGCTTTATTATGTTTTGGGCTTATGTTTGGGAACCGATGTTTGATTCCGGTTATCCCTATGGTCATGTAATGTTTTATACATTTATCCTTGTATGCTTTGATGACACGCCATAATTTCGCGTGGCATTCCATTATCAAAATGGGGTGTTACAATTCCTGCATCAAGAAGTTTAATAACCTCTTTTTTGATAATGTCATGGATCTTGGGATTCACCTTTCTTTAGCTTTGAATAGTAGGTTTAAAGTCGTCCTCCATTAGAACTTTATGTGTGCAAAAGTGAGGATCAATTCCACGAATATCAGAGATTTTCCAAGCAATAGCTTTTTTATGCTTCTTTAGAACTTCAATGAGACGAGTTTTCTCATCGGCTTTTAAGTCCTTAGCAATGATAACGGGTAGTTGATAATCGCTCGCTAAGAAAGCATATTCGAGATGGGGAGGTAAGTCCTTAAGCTCGAGAGTAGGAGGCTCCTCAATAGATGGTGTAACTAACGATGGATCATCATTAGTTACCTCTTTAGGTGTAGGAGGAGAGATGGAATCTTCAATAAGAAGTTTCTCTAGGGTACGAATATCTTCTTCCCAATCGGTGGGAGAATAATCATATTTTAGATCGATTGTACCTAAGCTAGCTTCAAATTCAGCCAAAAGAAAGTCAATTTCTCCAAAAGGAGTCAATGACGGAGCAATTGAGGCAACGGTCTCAACATTGGGAAGAGAAGAAAGACTAGTTTTGCAAGGATCATTAAAGTCTTCTTCACAAGCCTCATCGAGAACATCAATGAAATTAACACTCTCATATGAATAAGGTTGCTTAGAAATCTTACCCATGTTGAAGACAATTTGATCGTCACCAACTCTCATGATTAATTCGCTCGCGGCTACATCAGTGAGAGTGCGACCGGTCCTCAAGAATGGACGTCTAACGATCAATGGAACACGTGGGTCCATCTCGTAATCAACGACAACAAAATCCGCCAGGAAGGTGAATTTGTCAACGCCAACGAAGACGTCTTCGGCTATCCCCACTGGGTAAGCAACCGTACGGTTAGCTATATCCAAAGTCATTTTGGTAGGGACTAGCTCGAGGAGAGATAATTGTTTCCAAACACTTAATGTCATTAAGTTTATACCCTAGATCGGCTAGGGCCATACAATTCTCTACCCCAGGAAAATTGCAAGGAATCAAGAATCGACCCGGATCACCAAGTTATGTTGGTAATTTCCTTAAAATAACCGCGAAGCAATTCTCATTAAGTTGGGTCTGAGCAATTTCAAGAAGCTTCTCCTTGTCACTAAGAAGATCTTTAAACATCTTCGCATATTTGGGCATGTGAGCGAGAGCCTCAGCAAAAGAGATGTTAAAATTCAATTGTTTAAACATTTTCGGAAAGTTAGAAACTTGAATATTATCCTTGCTTTTGAGCTTCTCTTTCCTCAACCTTGAAGGATAAGGTATATCGGATTGAGAGGAAGGCTTTGGAATAGAAGAGTCACTCACATCCTTGGGTGGTGGTGGGGGGGGGGTTGGAAGGTAAAGAAGTTGGGGAAAGTTGTTCTTTTTCCTTAGTCACGATCACGGGAGTAGGTGTAGGAATCTCGGGTTCCTTATAACCTTTTCCACTTCGAGTGGTGATTTCTTTCATCTCCCCTCTTGGGTTAGCAGCGTTGTTACTCGGAAGAGAACCCAAAGAAGAGGGTTTATTACTTTGGAAAAACAAAGCCATCATATCTCTTAAGTCATTCGTTTGATTACTCAACGAAGTTCGCATGTCGTTCCTTAGCTCGGCTCGAATATCGTTCCCTTGTTTCGCCATGTCACCCTTCAAGTTAATGAGTTGGCTTTGAAGGTTCGTCACCATCACTATATTGGTCCTCATGTAAGTTTTGAGGTCTTGGTTCAATGCTGTTGGTTGATTGAGAGGTGGGGCTTGGTAAGCTTGAGTATTTCCTTGAGGTGGATATGGGTTTCTTTGGGATTATTATTGATTGGTAACACGAGGTTGTCTTTGATTATTTCTATTGAAGTTTTGTTGGTTTTTGTTTGGAGGAGTAAAACTGGTGGTGAAAGAAAGTTGTTAGAACGATAACTTTGTTGGGAATAAATTAAGGCCAGATCACTTGAGCGCTGACAAGAACAAAACAAGCGTTGACAGGAACAAAGCAAGCGCTGACAGCTCAAGCGTTGACAAGTTAAAGTCAAGCGTTGACAGATTGAAGACAAGCACTGATGGAAGATATAAGCTACACGTTTGTTATATTCTAGAATACTTCTAGTAAGGATAGAAACGACAATGCATTTTCTATGTTTATCTTTACCTAGAATAGTTGATACGTAGCTTATTGTACAAGGCTTCTTGTATCTATAAAAGAAGGCCTTTAGGTTAAAGTTTAATATCAAGTTTTACATAAGTTTTCGTTCGTAAACATCTTTCATTGTAAGCAAGTTTGACATTGATAATCAAAGTGAAAGTTTCTTTATATCTTGTGTGTTCTTGTTTAAGTGTTAAATTCCGCATAACACTTAGATCTACAAAGCATATACAAAGGTTTCTCTACGTGTTATACTTGATCTAATCTCGTATACACAAAGCTAATCGATCTAAGTTTGGGATCAACAAGTGGTATCAGAGCTTGTTGAGGAACTTTTGATCTTTGAAGAACACCAGAACCATACACGAACACCAAAACCCTAATTTTCTCAGAAACCCTAAAAACACCAAAACCCTAACAACATCATGTCTGAAGCAATAACCTCCTCCTCCTCAGCCTTACCTAACATCAAGATTCCCATGCTTGATGCAACCCACTTTGACCTATGGAAGTTCAACTTTGAACAATATCTGGGGATCTATGACTACACACTCTGGGAGATTATTGAATATGGAAACTCATTCAATAAGGCTCAAAAGATTCTTGATGCCATTACTCAAAGATCAGCTGTTGAAGGATGCCCTGATGAAGATAAGAAAGAAAAACCTGGAGATGGTAGAGCTGTAGGTGCTGAAGATATTGCAAAGAAAAGGGTTGACATGAAAGCCCTAAATATTCTGAAAGTTTCTTTGGGACAAGAAAACCAGCACAAATATAGAGGCTATGAATCTGCTAAGGAACTTTGGGAAGCACTTGAAGTTGCATATGGTGGCAATGCAGACACTAAGGAAGAAAAGAAAAAGCAACTTCTACATGATTATGTTGTCTTCAAAGCTCAACCCAATGAGAAACTGAATAGTGTGAGAAGCAGATTGCTTGACATCACAAGCAAATTTTCCTTCATGGGGACACAAGTAGGTGATGTTGACACCAATGCTACCTTTCTTAAAAGTCTTGGTGAGGCATGGAAGATTGAGGCAAGATCTATTCTTGCCAACAATACTTACAAGAGCTCCTCATTTGATGACATCTACAACAAACTAAGACTGTTGGAAGATGAAACTCTTTCAGATCATGGAAGCAAATCTAGCTCCAGCAACATGGCCTTCTTCTCTCACAGTGAAGGTCAGTTCAATCAGAAGGACTCTTATATGCATCCAGTTACTGGATCATCATATGTCAGCGCTGGAACAAGTCCTGTCAACGTCTCTTTTTCAGACGCTGACACATTCAAGAATGACTCCCCAAGAGTTAAACCTGCTGGTTTAGATTTGGATACTGTTTGTGCTTACATTGCTTCTTTTCCCAATGGTTCAGTGATTACATATGAGGACCTTGAGCAGATAAGTGATGAGCACCTGGAAGAGATGGACATCAAGTGGAATATGGCTCTTGCTAGTATAAGAGCAAATAGGTAAAACAGAAGGTTTAAAAAGAAGATGACCTTCAATGCTAAAGACACAGCTGGATTTGATAAATCCAAAGTTGAATGCTACAATTGCCATCGTATGGGGCACTTCACGAGGGAATGCAGATCTCCTAGAAGATCTGATGCTGGTAAACCCTCAAGTCAGGTTGTTAAAGCTCAAGATTCCAAAGCCATGGTTGCAGTTCAAGGAATTGATGGTACAGGATGGGATTGGAGCTATCTGGCTAAGGATGTTGAAGAGGATAAAGCTTTGGTTGCTGATATTGAAGAAGAAGAGCATGTTGAATATGCTCTCATGGCACACTCCTCCTCTTCATCTGATAATGAGGTATATGATGATGCTTTTTGTAGCAAAGGTTGTAGGTTAAACACTGAAAGACTTAACAAAGAGGTGTTAAAACTAAAAGATGACATGAGTACTGAAAGATGTAAATTGTCTAACTACCAACTAGCTCTTACTGAAACTGAGAAAACCGTTTCTGAATACAAGAAAATGGAATTTGATTTAAAGGATAAGATAAATATCTTAAAACATGAGCTAGAGGGTAGTATGGATATTAGAAACATCATGACAAAGGTTAATAGAGATCTACATGCTAAGTTAGATGAGGCCATTAAGAATAAAGATAATGTTGACCTCAAAATTCAAAGATTTGATAGAGCCACCCAAACCCTAGGAGACTGTGTAGCTAAACAAAGGGATCCTAAGGACATGACTGGGATTGGGATGAATGATTACTCTCTGGTTCCACCACCAGCTGGTCACTTCTATGGTGTCCTTAGAAAGGACTTGTCTTGGACTGGTATACCAGAATGCCAAGAGGAGGAATTCATTCCTCCACCAAGAGTTGTCACCCCAGTAGAAGAGTATCAACAAAAACTGACTGACATAAATGAGTGGAAGAAAGCTAACCCTACTTTATTTGTTAAGGGAGGTTTGCTATGTGAAAGTACCAATGAATCACCACCCATTAAGGTTACTAACCCAATCACTGGTAAACCTGTTGACCTAGGCTCAAACACTGTTAGAAGACCTACCATTAAATATGCAAAGATGTATAGGAATAATAGGTCACCCAAGAGCCAAGTTAGCAATCATGGAACAGGTTTCTTCTCTTCTAGACCTAAGAGTGTGTCCAAGAAAGCCTGTTATACTTGTGGTAGCTTTTCACATTTGGCATACAAGTGTGTCAACGCTCCCAAAGCCAGCGCTGATAGGAACAACTTCAGCGCTGATAGGAAGGAAGTCAACGTTGTTAGGAAGTCAAACGTTGTCAGACCCAAACCTTGTGTGCAGCAAAGTCCACAAGTGATTAGACCTGCCCCATTCTTTTCTAGAAGGTCTAACACTCATGGACAAAGACCTTTTCAAAAGACAAACACCTGGTCAAATAGGCAATGGGTTCCTGTAGCAAACCCTAGGTTCAACGCTGACAAGGGTAATTTCAGCGTTGACCGGACAAAATCTAACGCTGACAGACACGTGACCAGACCTAAATATTTGCAGCCACAAGGTAAGGGGTCTAAAGCTTCTTCAAGCTTAACATGGAGACCCAAGAAAGATCAAAACCCTAATGATAATGGAATTTCAATGACTTGCAATAGATTTAATTACATTTCAAAGGTCATTACAAAACCAATTGGGGTTAACTGGGTATTTCATCCTAAAAAGGATGAGAATGGGGTTGTTGTGAGAACTAAGTCTGTTCTTATTGAACAACCAGATGAATCCAAGTCTTCTGAGACTTGGGTTCCCAAAACTAATTTGTTTTCTTTATGTGCAGGGCATTCAAAGACAGATCAATGATTATGGATATTGGGATAGTGGATGCTCTAGGCACATGACAGGAAAGGAAGACTATCTGACGAATTTCACCCCTATTAAAGATGGTGATAAGGTATACTTTGGAGGTGGATATGGGACTATCACAGGCAAAGGAACCCTTCTCACCAATAATCTGCGTTTTGAGAACGTCTTCCTGGTAAAAGAACTGGATTATAATCTGTTTAGTGTATCACAAGTTTGTGATAACAAAAATAAGGTTCTTTTCACTGATACTGAGTGCTTGGTGTTAAGCAAGGATTTTAAGATCCCTGATGAGAAATATATTGAGTATAGAACACCTAGGCATAAGGACATATATAATGTGAATTTAAATGGGATTAAAGTGAATACCAATATGTCTTGTTTTTATGCTAAGGCCTCAGTAGATGAAAGTAATTTATGGCACAGGAGACTAGGGCACATAAATTTTAAAAATATAAACAGACTTGTGAGGCTTGGTTTAGTTGATGGTTTGCCTGAGAAGGCCTTCCACAATGACCACTCTTGTGTTGCATGTCTTAAAGGCAAGCAGCACAAGGTCTCATTTAAGTCCAAACAGGTGCATACTAGTTCCAGACCTCTTCATATGCTTCACATGGACCTCTTTGGTCCAACAAATATAGAAAGTTTGAATGGCAAGTCATATTGCTTTGTTGTCACAGATGACTTTTCTAGGTTTACTTGGACATTCTTTCTAGCCATGAAGAGTGACACAGCTGATGTTCTTATTGATTTTATCACTCAGATTGAGAAAAGGTCTGGAAATGAGGTTAAAATGCTTAGGAGTGATAATGGTGGAGAATTTAGGAACAAGAAGCTTGATGATTTTTGTGCCAGGAAAGGAATTACTAGGCAATTCAGTATTGCTAGAACCCCACAACAAAATGGGGTTGCTGAAAGGAAAAATAGAACCCTAATTGAAGCAGCCAAAAAAATGTTGGCTGATGCTCACTTTCCAATAGCCTTTTGGGCTGAGGCTGTTAATACAGCATGCTATGTGCAAAATAGAGCATTGGTTAACAAAATTCAGAACAAAACACCTTATGAGTTACTTTGGGGAAGAAAACCTAATATTGGTTTTCTCAAACCTTTTGGTTGTCATGTAGTAGTACTAGATACTAGTGATGCCTTAGGAAAATTTAGTGCAAAAGGTGATGAGGGTTACTTCATGGGGTATTCAGTCCAGAGCAAGGGTTATAGGGTTTATCTTAAAGAGGACAAACGTATTGTTGAGAGAGTACATGTTAGGTTCTTAGAGAATAAACCTAGTGATCCTGAAAGTGGTCCTAATTGGTTGTTTGATTTGGAACCCTTATCTAGAACTTTAAATTATATGCCTGTCATAAATCCAGACATTGTGAAGGTAACTTCAAATGTTGTGGAGGAACAAGTTGTTAATATTTCAGGTACACAGGTTCATGAGAAGGCTGGATCACAAGCAGAAAAGGCATCTCCTATCCTAGAATATGTCACGATTCCCATTTGGACATATGCTTTTGCTGCTGCTGCTGCTGCTGGACAAGATAATGGTGGTTTCCAAATACCACCAGATACAAACATGCATGGTTCTTCAGGCGCTGACAAAGGTAAATCAAGCGCTGACAAGACCAATTCAGACGTTGATGGCTCAGACGTTGACAACAACATTTCAAGCGCTGTTAGCCCAGACGCTGACAACCAAGATTCAGACGTTGACAACACCTATGGGCATCTTTTCTCTTCCAGTTTTGAACAAGGTGGACCTTCAAATATTCATGAAGAGGTTCATGTTGATCAAAGAGAGTCTGATGAAGAAGATATTGGCAACATGGAGCATGAGGTTGAGGACACCAGACTTTTTGAATGAGGGGTTCTTACTTCCACAATGAAGAATCACCCCACATCTCAGATCATTGGTGATATTATGACTCCAGTTCAGACTAGAAGATCTCATCAAGGTCTTGGTGGGTTTATTGCCAATATACACAAGAAGGTTGATACCCCTCTTGTGCAAGCATGTTTGTTTGCATGTTTTCTGTCACAAGAACAACCCAAGAAGATATTTGATGTTCTCAAAGAACCAAGTTGGGTGGAAGCAATGAAGGATGAGCTTCATCAATTTGCAATTCAGGATGTTTGGGAGCTGGTTGATTGTCCTAGATATGTCAGACCTATAGGGACAAGATGGGTTCTAAGGAACAAAAGAGATGAAAGAGGTATTGTGGTCAGAAACAAGGCAAGGTTAGTGGCTCAAGGTTATACACAAGAGGAGGGGATAGACTATGAGGAGGTCTTTGCACCAGTTGCAAGGATTGAAGCTATTAGGATTTTTCTAGCCTATGCTTCCTGCATGGGCTTCACAGTCTATCAAATGGATGTCAAGAGTGCTTTCTTGTATGGCACCATTGTTGAGGAAGTATATGTAATGCAACCTCCTGGTTTTGAGGATCCAGAGCATCCAGATAAAGTGTATAGAGTCAAAAAGGCTATGTATGGCCTTCATCAAGCCCCTAGAGCATGGTATGGTACTTTGTCTACCTATTTGGTGGACAATGGATTCAAGAGGGGCACCATAGATCAGACACTATTTACAAAGAAGAAAGGCAAAGATGTGTTGCTTGTGCAGGTCTATCTTGATGATATCATTTTTGGGTCTACTGATCCAAAGATGAGTGAGGATTTCTCCAAGCTTATGACAGACAAATTCAAGATGAGTGCTATGGGGGAGATGAACTTCTTTCTAGGTTTACAAGTTCAGCAGAAAGAGGATGGTATCTTCATCTCCCAGGACAAATATGTTGCTGAAATCTTGAAGAAGTTTGGCTTTTCTTCACATGAAAAGAGGGCTACTACTCCTATGAATAGAGAACACCCTTGGGGAAAGATTGGAGATGGGAAAGATGTTGATGTCAGGCATTATAAATCCATGATTGGATCCTTGATGTATCTTACTGCTTCCAGACCTGATATCATGTTTGCTGTGTGTGCTTGTGTACGCCATCAAGTGACTCCCAAAGAATGTCACCTTTATGCTGTGAAGAGGATCTTTAGGTACCTAAGATGTTACCCCAGTCTTGGTTTGTGGTACCCAAAGGATTCACCATTGGAGCTGATTGCATATTCAGATAGTGATTATGGAGGTGATAAGTTTGATAGGAAATCCACAACTGGTGGATGTCAGTTTCTTGGGAGCAGGTTAATATCTTGGCAATGCAAGAAACAAACAGTAGTGGCTAATTCTACAACTGAAGCAGAGTATGTGGCTGCAGCAGCATGTTGTGGTCAAGTGTTGTGGATTCAGAACCAGCTGTTGGATTATGGGTATAATTTCATGCATACTAAGATATTTGTTGACAATAATAGTACTTTATGCATCATTAAGAATCCTGTACATCATTCTAAAACTAAACACATAGAAATTAGACACCATTTTATAAGAGATTGCTTTGAAAAAGGTTTAATACAACCAGATAGGGTTGACACTGAGGAAAATGTGTCAGATTTATTAACTAAACCTTTTGATGCTGGGAGATTTCAATACTTGGTAACAAGTATTGGAATAGTTAATCTCACATAATATGTGTTTTGGATTCTTTTTGTAAAAGTATGTACAGGATGATGCATTACTATTATTGGTCTTATTGATGATTTAGATTTTCCACTATATTTTTCTAACACTGACAAAGGTTGCTTGAACACTGATAAGTGTTTTTGCAACGTTGTCAGCAATATAATTGTCTAACGCTGACAAAGCTTCCCTCAACGCTGTTATGTGTTATCGGGGCGTTGTCAGCAACAATGTTAGTTTTGTGGTTTTCAATCTAAATGTGCAGATGGTGTTAGCAGTATACCATCGGATACAGAGTTGCTTATGGATCAATGGAGAAGCATTTGGACAAGTTTTTATTTATGGATGATAGTTGGAATGTTTCATTCCTATCTTGACATAAAATTTTTATGTTCATGTATGATTTTAGCAAACTTTTTGTATCATAGTTTAAGGGGAGGTTTTAGGAACCTTTAGGATTTTTGAGTATCCATATGATACTCTTATCACAATTCTAGATTGTGTCCACAGGTGAGTATGGGTTAGTTTTACTAAACCATGAGGCACTGTAGCATGCATAGTATATCAACTTTGCATGCTGCCAAGACATTTTTGGCCTAGAATTGGTTGTGGTCTGTTGGGAAACTTGGGAATGATTTTGATATGGGATTTACCTGGGAGTAACAAGGATGTTATAAGGTAACTTTGTTGTTAAGAATTTTGGTTAGCAAGGGACACTAGAGGATTGTTATGTCTATCTTGCTTATGCAAGTGTGCATAACTGGACAGTGCTTGCCGCCCTATGATAATTATCAGCTTTTGGTTATCTTCTCTAGGATATATTACTTGTTAAGGTCATTTTTCACTTTTTAAGATGTTTTTATTTTTGGACGCTGACAAGAATTTTCCAAGCGTTGTTGTGACCAAATTGGACGCTGACATGGCTTTAGGCGAACGTTGACAAGATTATAGCCGTTGGGCGTTGATGGGTTATTTTTGGCCGTTGACACTCAATGGGACCTACCCAGTTGTTACTTTTTGACATATTTTCAAGCCGTAATTTTAGGAGTTGTTACTTTCATTTAATGCATGAGATAACTTATAATTTTTTCAATATCTTCATGATTAGTTTTTGAAAATCTTTGCCTATTTTTGGGCCAATCACATGCATTCTTTCTCTCCTATAAATTTGGCTCCTATTTTTAAACAGGGTATCTATAATTCTTGTCTAACACTTTTCTCTTATCAACTTCATCTTCTATACTTAAAATTAACAGCTTTCATTAATGGCACCAAAGTTTAACTCAGCAGAATTGGAATTGGGGTTCAAGTCTCAACACAACATGATTGCTTATCTTGCTGCTGATGATACTCTGTTTCCTCAATACACACAAATGGTGGCGTATTTGAATGCATCCCCATTAAGGTATGCTCTTTCTCATGCACCACTCATTCCAGTCACACACATTAAGCAGTTTTGGAACACTGTTAGTTCCTCAACAGTTAATGGAGTGACCACATTAACTTCTATTGTTCATGGGAGATCTTGGGTGGTTACTGAGGCCTTGGTACGCCAAGCCTTGCATCTTGATGATGCTGATGGTGTAGCCATTCTTCCAATAAATGAAATAGAACAAGGGCTTAGGGCTTTGGGATATCCTTTTCCTGATGAAGGTACTCTAAACAAGTATCATAGGCAGGAATTTACCCAAGCCTGGAAGTACCTCATCCACATCCTCCTTCAATGTTTGAGTCCCAAATGTACTGCACACAATGAGATCAATAGATCCATTGCTAGTGCTATTGTGTGCATTGCAACAGGGCAAAAATATAACTATTCTAAAATGATTTTTGAAGGGATGTGTAAAAACAAGGGGACAAAAATGACTTTAGCTTATCCCTGTTTTCTACAAATGATTTTTGATGATCAAGGTTACTGCTCAAGGGATCACAATGATTTTTATAAGATCCA
This sequence comes from Glebionis coronaria, assembly GCA_025667525.1. Classification (NCBI taxonomy): domain Eukaryota; kingdom Viridiplantae; phylum Streptophyta; class Magnoliopsida; order Asterales; family Asteraceae; genus Glebionis; species Glebionis coronaria. Next base: position 285,026,558 of record CM046877.1, on the reverse strand, counting down.
TGAGCAAAAGAAAGCTATTTTTACGAAGATGAATTCACCACCCCATAGAGACTTACCTTTAACCCCAGCCATGCTTGCTGTTATTTTTACAATGATTTTTATAAGATCCCTGAACCAAGTTGGGTGGAAGCAATGAAGGATGAGCTTCATCAATTTGCAATTCAGGATGTTTGGGAGCTGGTTGATTGTCCTAGATATGTCAGACCTATAGGGACAAGATGGGTTCTAAGGAACAAAAGAGATGAAAGAGGTATTGTGGTCAGAAACAAGGCAAGGTTAGTGGCTCAAGGTTATACACAAGAGGAGGGGATAGACTATGAGGAGGTCTTTGCACTAGTTGCAAGGATTGAAGCTATTTGGATTTTTCTCGCCTATGCTTCCTGCATGGGCTTCACAGTCTATCAAATGGATGTCAAGAGTGCTTTCTTGTATGGCACCATTGTTGAGGAAGTATATGTAATGCAACCTCCTGGTTTTGAGGATCCAGAGCATCCAGATAAAGTGTATAGAGTCAAAAAGGCTATGTATGGCCTTCATCAAGCCCCTAGAGCATGGTATGGTACTTTGTCTACCTATTTGGTGGACAATGGATTCAAGAGGGGCACCATAGATCAGACACTATTTACAAATAAGAAAGGCAAAGATGTGTTGCTTGTGTAGGTCTATGTTGATGATATCATTTTTGGGTCTACTGATCCAAAGATGAGTGAGGATTTCTACAAGCTTATGACAGACAAATTCAAGATGAGTGCTATGGGGAGATGAACTTCTTTCTAGGTTTACAAGTTCAATAGAAAGAGGATGGTATCTTCATCTCCTAGGACAAATATGTTGCTGAAATCTTGAAGAAGTTTGGCTTTTCTCCACATGAAAAGAGGGCTACTACTCCTATGGATAGAGAACACCCTTGGGGAAAGATTGGAGATGGGAAAGATGTTGATGTCATGCATTATAGATCCATGATTGGATCCTTGATGTATCTTACTGCTTCCAGACCTGATCTCATGTTTGCTGTATGTGCTTGTGCACGCCATCAAGTGACTCCCAAAGAATGTCACCTTTATGCTGTGAAGAGGATCTTTAGGTACCTAAGATGTTACCCCAGTCTTGGTTTGTGGTACCCAAAGGATTCACCATTGGAGCTGATTGCATATTCAGATAGTGATTATGGAGGTGATAAGTTTGATAGGAAATCCACAACTGGTGGATGTCAGTTTCTTGGGAGCAGGTTAATATCTTGGCAATGCAAGAAACAAACAGTAGTGGCTAATTCTACAACTGAAGCAGAGTATGTGGCTGCAGCAGCATGTTATGGTCAAGTGTTGTGGATTCAGAACCAGCTGTTGGATTATGGGTATAATTTCATGCATACTAAGATATCTGTTGACAATAATAGTACTTTATGCATCATTAAGAATCCTGTACATCATTCTAAAACTAAACACATAGAAATTAGACACCATTTTATAAGAGATTGCTTTGAAAAAGGTTTAATACAACCAGATAGGGTTGACACTGAGGAAAATGTGTCAGATTTATTAACTAAACCTTTTGATGCTGGGAGATTTCAATACTTGGTAACAAGTATTGGAATAGTTAATCTCACATAATATGTGTTTTGGATTCTTTTTGTAAAAGTATGTACAGGATGATGCATTACTATTATTGGTCTTATTGATGATTTAGATTTTCCACTATATTTTTCTAACACTGACAAAGGTTGCTTGAACACTGATAAGTGTTTTTGCAACGTTGTCAGCAATATAATTGTCTAACGCTGACAAAGCTTCCCTCAACGCTGTTATGTGTTATCGGGGCGTTGTCAGCAACAATGTTAGTTTTGTGGTTTTCAATCTAAATGTGCAGATGGTGTTAGCAGTATACCATTGGATACAGAGATGCTTATGGATCAACGGAGAAGCATTTGGACAAGTTTTTATTTATGGATGATGGTTGGAATGTTTCATTCCTATCTTGACATAAATTTTTTATGTTCATGTATGATTTTAGCAAACTTTTTGTATCATAGTTTAAGGGGAGGTTTTAGGAACCTTTAGGATTTTTGGGTATCCATATGATACTCTTATCACAATTCTAGATTGTGTCCACAGGTGAGTATGGGTTAGTTTTACTAAACCATGAGGCACTGTAGCATGCATAGTATATCAACTTTGCATGCTGCCAAGACATTTTTGGCCTAGAATTGGTTGTGGTCTGTTGGGAGACTTGGGAATGATTTTGATATGGGATTTACCTGGGAGTAACAAGGATGTTATAAGGTAACTTTGTTGTTAAGAATTTTGGTTAGCAAGGGACACTAGAGGACTGTTATGTCTATCTTGCTTATGCAAGTGTGCATAACTGGACAGTGCTTGCCGCCCTATGATAATTATCAGCTTTTGGTTATCTTCTCTAGGATAAATTACTTGTTAAGGTCATTTTTCACTTTTTAAAATGTTTTTATTTTTGGACGCTGACAAGAATTTTCCAAGCGTTGTTGTGACCAAATTGGACGCTGACATGGCTTTAGGCGAACGTTGACAAGATTATAGCCGTTGGGCGTTGATGGGTTATTTTTGGCCGTTGACACTCAATGGGACCTACCCAGTTGTTACTTTTTGACATATTTTCAAGCCGTAATTTTAGGAGTTGTTACTTTCATTTAATGCATGAGATAACTTATAATTTTTTCAATATCTTCATGATTAGTTTTTGAAAATCTTTGCCTATTTTTGGGCCAATCACATGCATTCTTTCTCTCCTATAAATTTGGCTCCTATTTTTAAACAGGGTATCTATAATTCTTGTCTAACACTTTTCTCTTATCAACTTCATCTTCTACACTTAAAATTAATAGCTTTCATTAATGGCACCAAAGTTTAACTCAGTAGAATTGGAATTGGGGTTCAAGTCTCAACACAACATGATTGCTTATCTTGCTGCTAATGATACTCTGTTTCCTCAATACACACAAATAGTGGCGTATTTGAATGCATCCCCATTAAGGTATGCTCTTTCTCATGCACCACTCATTCCAGTCACACACATTAAGCAGTTTTGGAACACTGTTAGTTCCTCAATAGTTAATGGAGTGACCACATTAACTTCTATTGTTCATGGGAGATCTTGGGTGGTTACTGAGGCCTTGGTACGCCAAGCCTTGCATCTTGATGATGCTAATGGTGTAGCCATTCTTCCAATAAATGAAATAGAACAAGGGCTTAGGGCTTTGGGATATCCTTTTCCTGATGAAGGTACTCTAAACAAGTATCATAAGCAGGAATTTCCCCTAGCCTGGAAGTACCTCATCCACATCCTCCTTCAATGTTTGAGTCCCAAATGTACTGCACACAATGAGATCAATAGATCCATTGCTAGTGCTATTGTGTGCATTGCAACAGGGCAAAAATATAACTATTCTAAAATGATTTTTGAAGGGATGTGTAAAAACAAGGGGACAAAAATGACTTTAGCTTATCCCCGTTTTCTGCAAATGATTTTTGATGATCAAGGTTACTGCTCAAGGGATCACAATGATTTTTATAAGATCCCTGAGCAAAAGAAAGCTATTTTTACGAAGATGAATTCACCACCCCATAGAGACTTACCTTTAACCCCAGCCATGCTTGGTGTTATTGCAGCAGCACAACCCCAACCAGACCCTCAACCTCAAATTGACCCTCAACCACAACTTGAACCCATTCCTGAACCTTTACCCTCACCTGAACAAATGCAAATTGACCAAGAACCCTTTGACGCTGACACATCAAATGTTGGCGTTGATGTGCCTATTTCCCACGCTGACACACAACCTTCACAATCCCAAACACCCCTTAACCAACCCACATCTACTCATTCTTCCACACCATCTTCCACACCACATGAATATAGGTTGATGAAACGCCCAAGGACTACTGAAGTGTTCTCCTCTGGTGGTCCTAGCCATGTAGCAGAGAGAACCACCACCACAAGTGTGGCTGGTGACCTGGATGAGGCTGGGACTATTGGTTCTGGCTTAGATGCTGGCCAAGGCAGTCCCACCATAATTAAGTCCTCATCCATGCCCAATGAATCTGACTTGGGAGGTCAAATTCCCATTTCAGAAGAGGGCAGACTGGAACCAATGACTCGTTTGGAATTGACGGCAGTCTGCATTAGCTTGCAAAAGCAAAATGCAGACTTAGTACAAATTGTCAGCTCCCAAGGCCTTGAACTCAAGCAATTGACGGAGAGGATTGTTGTTTTGGAAAGTGATCTTGCTAGGAGGGGTATGGAGGAGTCTTCCAAAGGGGAGGAAGATCAAAGAAATCTGAGTGATAAGGGCAGCCAAGATGGTCAATCAATGGATGTTGCTGAAGCCCTTACAACTTTGAAGGAACAAACAGGTTTTGATACGTCCTTAATCTCTCCAACCAATCTAAATTTATCATTTACAGCTATGTTGAGAGAGGTTACACAAGGCGCTGAGGGAAAATATTTGAGCGTTGACAAGGCAAATTTAGACGCTGATAGAAGTATTTTGGGCGCTGATAGGATAAATTTGGGCGTTGACAGACCTGCACATGGAGGTGATGTATCCCAGTCATCATCTATCATCAAGGAGGTTACTACTCAGGTATTACCATCTACCTTACCAACCATTGCACCATCAGATAAGGGTAAGGGTAAATTGGTAGAAGAAATTGTTCCAAAGGATGCAGCCTAAGTTGAATTTGATAGAAGATTGGCTGAACAAATGTTGGAACAAGATGAAAAGGAAAAGTCATCATTTGTTGTGACTTCTGAAGAAGAAAGTGATGGAGCTAGCTCAGACTCAAGTGTGATGATTATAGAACCAGAAAGGATTGAGTATGGTGATGAGCTTGCTAGGGAAAAATTGAGAGACTTGAAATTGCAGGTTGACTTTGACATGCCAGAGGTGGTTCAAATGTACAATTCTTGGGAAGAAAGTTGCATGGATAATCCAGACTTGACCATTTCAGATCAAATATGGGGTTTGGAGCTTCTTCTTAGAGTTTAGAAGGATTGTAAGGTGATTTTGAAGCACAAGGCAAGCAATATTCTCTCAGAGTTGAAAAGGGATAGAAGGGAGCTCTACTTTATGTTGCTCAGATGTCATGGAGTTGGATGGACACATCAGAAGTTGAAAGCTTTGACATTCGATGAGTTGGAACATAGAGCTTATCCCATTTGGGTGAGAGTGCAGGAAGCAAACACTCTCAGACTTCTTTCAGATGAAAGAAAGGAGCAACTTGCAGAAGAAATGGAAATCAAGAAAACTATGATGATTCCCAGGCTAGTAAAGAAGGGATTTAAATTTGAGTTTCCAAAAGATATGGATCCACTATATCCAAGTGAAGCAGTTATAAGAAAGAGCCTCAAGCTCTCCCCATTAGAAGCTTCAGATATGGTGCAAGTGCTACCATTAGATTCCAGGAATCCAATTGTGAGTTATGATGAGGATGAATGTGGATTCTGGAAGATTGGCAGATTTGGCAAGGAGGTACACACTTTTACCACTCTCATATCTTTATTTGCAAGTTGTGATAGAGAAGACTTGGTAGACCTTTGGAGGTTACTAGAGACCAAGTATGAGGCTGAAGCACCAACTTCAGCTAATGGAATAAAACTTTGGACCACATTCAAAAGAATGTGTGGGACAAAAGAGGAAGATCCTGAAATATGGAAGGATCTTGAAGATGACCTCAGTGGTCTTCAATGGAGGTTATATTCAGCTGCTGGTGTATACCATTTGAGTTCTACAAAGTTTGCTAAGTATCTACTTGTGGATGCTCAATATTTCATATCCAAGGCTATTTTGGAAAAGATGAAGGACACTCAGCTGGAGATAGATTATTCAAGTGACGTGGCAAAGGATTTGATCAGATTTATTCATTACCAATATGATAAGATTTGTCAGACTCCTCCTAGTTCTTAATGCTTATTCAGAAACTTGATCATAGGAGTGGATATCAAGTTTAGGGGAGGATTGTTGGGAATAAAATAAGGCCAGATCACTTGAGCGCTGACAAGAACAAAACAAGCGTTGACAGGAACAAAGCAAGCGCTGACAGCTCAAGCGTTGACAAGTTAAAGTCAAGCGTTGACAGATTGAAGACAAGCACTGATGGAAGATATAAGCTACACGTTTGTTATATTCTAGAATACTTCTAGTAAGGATAGAAACGACAATGTATTTTCTATGTTTATCTTTACCTAGAATAGTTGATACGTAGCTTATTGTACAAGGATTCTTGTATCTATAAAAGAAGGCCTTTAGGTTAAAGTTTAATATCAAGTTTTACATAAGTTTTCGTTCGTAAACATCTTTCATTGTAAGCAAGTTTGACATTGATAATCAAAGTGAAAGTTTGTTTATATCTTGTGTGTTCTTGTTTAAGTGTTAAATTCCGCATAACACTTAGATCTACAAAGCATATACAAAGGTTTCTCTACGTGTTATACTTGATCTAATCTCGTATACATAAAGCTAATCGATCTAAGTTTGGGATCAACAAACTTAGCAAATTACGGTCTCCTTGAGGGCGAGCTTCATAGCCTCCAGTGGAATAGTTACCGTATGCCGCGTTAACGTTTTCACAAAGATTGTCTTGGGTAGAAGGGCAATCATTGTAAGAATGAGGACCACCGCACGTTTCACAAGAAATAGCAACAGCTTTAGCTTGTTGATTTTGGTTAGTAGCCAAAAGTTGCATATTTTTGCTCATTTCGACCATTGCGCGGGTCAATTTGGTCATATCAGGGTTTGAAGAAGTAGAAGAAACATTGACTCTCGGGTTTGATCTTGAGGATGCGGATGAATCCCAATTCTTGTGGTGAGTAGTCATGTTTTCAATTAACTCTCTACACTCCTCCGGTCTCATTTTCATAAAAGTACCACCGACAGCGGCATTAATCGTATCACGATCACGAAAAGTGAGACCATTGTAGAAAGTATCAATAAGAGTGACGGGGAGCATGTTATGATTTGGACAACGGCCGATCAAAACATTGTAGCGTTCCCAAGCATCAAAAAGTGATTCATCATTTTCTTGAGTGAATCCACTAATTTGGTTACGAAGGCTCGTTACCATGGATTGTGGAAAGTAGCGCGACAAAAATAGTTGAGTCATGTCGTCCCATGTATGAACTGATTTCTTAGGAAGACGATCAAACCATTTTTCGGCATGGTGGGATAAAGTGTGTGGAAAGAGGTGAAGGGGAAGAAAATCCATGGTTACACCGGGTAATTTCATGCTTTGAGTGACGGTAATAAATTTGTCGAGGTGTTTGTTGGCATCATCATCCGGTAATCCACGAAAAGGACAAGTGTTTTGCACTTGTTGGATCATGTGATGCTTCAACGAAAATTCAAGAGCCGTGATTTGCATCAGCGCAATCGGTCCTCCACGTCCATTCATAGTAGGTTGGCATAGCTCCTCCATCGTTCGAAGGTCATGTTGAGGGTTATTATTGTTCACACCGGGATGCGGTGGATTGTTATTGTGATGCACACCGGCCATGTCTAGGTCTTCACGAGTCTCAGGCTCAAGATTAGACGAAGATCGAGTACGCATACACTAAAAAGAAAAATGAAACAAAATAGTTTTGGTTTTTTTATCTTTTTATTTTTTTATTTTTTTATTTTTTTATTTTTATTTATTATTTATTATTTTTTTTTATTTTGTAAATTTTTATGCTTGAAAAGAACGCTCCCAAAAGAACGGATCCCAAAATACAATATTTCTCACAAAAAACCGTTAATCTTTACGAAAAGAGCCGGCAGCGGCGCCATTTTAATACAAGATTTTACTAGTTAAAAATTCGTTATTCTAGTACGTCTAATCGAATTGATCACGGTTTAGGGTGGAATAGTTGTCTTTTGGTGAATAAAAGAGAGGGGTTGTCGTTGTTTAATCTGCTAAAAAGGAAATGCGTCGTTGAGTAACTAAATAAAAATAAAGTGAGGAAGGATTAAACTAAAAGTAAAGACTCTTAAAAATAAATGACGAGAAAGTAAAACGTAATAAAAAGTAAGCTTGAAAAATTAAACAACTACGTAAATAAACAAATTATTGCGATGGGATGTATCGGAAAGCAAAGGCTATCGGAATATGTAAGTCATCGCAATATAAGAGTATCGCAATATGAAAAAGCTATCGCAATGTTTATGTGTTATCGTAATATGGAAAACTGTCGCAATGCTGAGCTATCAGAATGCGAAGTATCGTAATATGGGAAACCTATCACAATATGAAGTATCACAATATGAAAACCTGTCACAATATGAAGTATCACAATATGAAGTATCACAATATGAAAACCTATCACAATATGAAGTATCACAATATGAAGTATCACAATATGAAGTATCAAAATATTAAAAACCTATCACAATATGGTTGTTGAAAATTGGGCAGCGTTTCGTCGCAATTTTCCTTAAATACCGGTCGCAATCCACGATGCCAGGGGCAATCGCAATCCTCGATCGGAATAAGGGGATATTATAACACTTCGATCGCAAAGTAGAACTGTCGGAATGAGCTGTCACAATAAGCTGTCACAATGTCAAAACCCTAGTGATATTGTGATGGAAAAATCACAATATTCGGATGAAGTAAAAATAAGCATAAACCCGAATAAGCACTTTTCAAAAACTTAACCAACTCAATAGTAGGAAGAACACAATAAGCTACGAATGAAAAATTTATCAAAACACTAAATAAGCAAATTTTATAAAATAAAATTTTAAAAGATTAAACTTTTGAAAACCTTTAAAAGAGAATAAGCTAAACACTAAATAAGCTAAAAGCTCAAAAAGGTGACCGCAAATACTAGACCAATGAAAACACTTGCAAAACTTCAACTCACGAATTAAGAAACATAAAAGTAGAAATCTTTATGTGGCGTGTGGAAAAATAAGGTGAAAAGGATGATGAACACGAAATCGTAACTAACAAGAAAGATTAAAAAGATGAAGATTAGAACAAGATTAAACTTTAAAAAGTAAAGATTAGATTAAAGCAAGAAAAAGAAAACAAAGATGAAGTTTTCCTAGTGAGAAAAAGTTAAACACTTTCTCTCTCTAAAAATTAAAACTACAAAAGAAAAATAAAGACTAACTTCAAAATGAAGTTATAAGGGAGTATTTATAGGAGAAGGGGAGGTGAGTTGCTTTTCTTTCTCTTCTTGTCTTCTCGTCCTTTAATTAAAATAGACGTTCTTCACTTTGGCTCGGGATTTGTCGAATGATAAAATGAACTCATCTTTTCTTCTTTTGGTAGACTTGGTTCTTAGACTTCGTTAAACTTCCGTCTTTAGTCTTTTTCTTCGATAAATCTTCAGAATAGGCCTTTGACTTCCGTTCTTTTTGCACTCTTGATCTTTTGACTTCGTCTTTTGTCTATTTCTTCGATAAAAGCCCGTGAAATCCCATGTTTTCTTCCTTTTTCATATTTTGATCCTAAAACACAACAAAAACACAAACCACGCATAATTCTGACATTTACGACATAAAATACCCGTTATGGTCTCGTTTTTAATTGTTTTAAGTGGTAAAAGGATGGGTGTTTTCACACCTATCACCCACCTCATCATCGGTAGCTTTGATTATCATGGTTTACCTCCATCTTTTATTCAACTCCGCCATGGAGCTTTTATTATGACCTCGGTCTTGCCCTTGTCTTTTATTTAACCTCGCCATGAGGTGTTTATTATGACTTGACGTATATCCTCACGCTAAGGCGAAATTTGGATCTTTAAGGCTTCAAGTTTTAAGACATTCACTTCAATTTTTGCAAAGATTGTTCGGCCTTGTGAGCTTCAAAAATTTTGCTTGATTCAGGTGAAAAGGAACTTAAAAATTATTATTGGGGAAGCATTTGATTATTCGGGTGACAATACTTCAAAACCGTGACGCTCACGATACCTTAATGTTTTCCCAATTTAATTACATGGAAACTACTAGAATCAATTAGAAACCAACAATAGAGATTAAACCGCTAAATCAATATTTATTAATAATTTATTATTAAAAGCATCGGGAGAATAAGCAAATAATTAAGACACATGAGTTTTTGAAAGAATATGAATACTCTACGTTTGATATGAGTAAATCTCATATCAATTATATCACAAAGCACGCTAAAACACAAAGCAAAATACCTAATTTTGATTCATAAAAGCAGTATTATGGGTATGTTTTGTTGTTTGTGCTTGTGTAAGTAAAAATATACAATTTTGGTGTAAACAAGTGAATTCAAGCCTTATTGATGAAGAAAGACAAAAGGAGGATGAAAGTGACAAAGGATCTTTCTTGACAACTTTCAAAGATGAAGGACTAAAGTTGCAATGTTGAGAAAGTCAAGAACAAAGTCAAATTTGGTCAACCATCAAGTCAAAAAGGATCATTATTGTGCAAGTTTTAAAGTCAAAGGGCAAAAATTGACAAAGAAATGAAGTTTGGAGCTCAAGTTGTGAATCTGATAAGTCAAGGGACTAAAATTAGCAACTTTCTAGCAACTTTGCTACTTAATCCAAGTGAAACCAAACCAGCCAATGAGGGGCGTTCATTATGTCTCTTTGGATTGCCACATCACCCCACTAATAGCCGTCTTTTATAAATAACCCAATCACAACAGTACTTCCCACTTACCATTTTTCAGCCAATAGAAAATCAAAGAATGGATAACGATCCATGTGAATTTCTCTCCACCAATAACAACATGACATGTGGCACATTCAAACTATCAACAAACCCATATCGAAGAAGGAGAAGGAGGTGATTTCAGAGAAAGACTTTAACATAAAAAATACTCAAAATCGAAAGACAAATCTATCAAAACTATCTTATTGGACTCAAATCAACTAGATAAGAAACGCCCAAATGAGTTCATCATCAACAAAATGCAATTGACTGGTCTTGTCCACGTGGAAGATGGAGACTGGATGGAACACGTCACATCAACCCAACTAACTCCTTTTCTCTTCTATAAATACCCTAGCAGTTCCTCATTTGTAACTGTACTTAGTGTGTGCAATTTTCACACACTACTTAATTTCCCTATTTTCTAGTTAGCAAGTTAGTTAGTTACTACTCTCAAGTGATTGAAAAGCACTTGAGAGTTAGTTAGACTTTCTAACCAACTTTGTAACAACTTTACTTGATAAATAACAAATTCAGTTCAAATATCCTTCAATCTTGTAGAAACTAGAAGGGGGGGGGGGGGGGTTGAATAGTTTCTAGTCGGTTTATCTCCTAAATAAAAATCCTTTTAATTAGGTGAGTGCTAAAACTATCTTTTATTTAAAACCTAGTTGCATAATGATTAGGTCCAATTCTAATGCATTAACAATGTGTAATTAGTGTAATTGTAATGAATGAAAGTAATGAGTAAGGAAAGAAACAACCTAGTAGGAAGACACCAATATTTATAGTGGTTCGGCAACGAAGCCCATCCTCGTTCCTACTCCACTCCTCGAGTCACCTTACTCGAGATTTCCACTATATCCACAAGCTCCCTTCTTGGTAGAGAAAACCTTACAACGTCGCTTACATTATTTTCCGACACTAAGCTAAATGTCGAGACCTAATCATATCTAGGACAAATCTACACAACGTCGCCCACTTCACCATTTTATGACACAAGTCTAGATGTAGACTTCTAATCAAAAGCTAGAACCAATCTTCACAACGTTGCCTACTTCACCATTTTACGACACAAGGCTAGATGTCGAGTTCTAATCGAAAGCTAGAACCAATCTTCACGACTCTTCGCTTTGAAGCTAAGTGAGAACTTCACACAACACAACTACTAATCACTTTAAAGTTTAGTGAGAACTCACAAGACACAACCACATCACTTTAGAGTTTAGTGAGAACTCACAAGACACAACCACATCACTTTAGAGTTTAGTGAGAACTACCGAGACACAATCACATCACTTTAGAGTTTAGTGAGAACTCACAAGACACAACCACATCACTTTAGAGTTCAGTGAGAACTACCAAGACACAACCAATTACAACTCAACTAAACATATCCAAGTACACACATGTAACATGGATCTACACATTAAACCAAGCACACACATGTGCAAAGGATTTACACAACTCTAATCCAAGTAATTACACCTAGCTTGGATGAACACAACTAGTCCAGGTATTCACAAATACATTGGATCTACACAAGACATATTTAAACAAATGATGAACATGATAAGATCTTTAGGAGAAAATGATCTTCATCAAGGCTTCATCTTTCATAACAACATAAGTGTGTGAGTGATCTTTTCTTTGGACAAGGTAAAGAAAGTAGATCAAGAGGATAATCATAAGTAAACATACTTAACACATTAAGTGATCATTTACAAATGATTAGGATTAGACAAAAGAAAGAAGAGTGAAAAGATGTCCGAAAAAGGTTGATGAAAGTGCAGATTTGATTCACTATCTATAGGATACAAGTTCCCAACGGCTACCTGGGCTCGATTCCTTATCTGCCCGGGCGGTTCCTTATCGCTATGGAACCGCAAAGGCATTTAAGGAACCGCGGAGTGTAGACTCTGCTCCTTTTTGTCTTTTAGGGAATTTGAAATATCTGAGGCTGTTTAAACCTTCAAAGGATATTCTTATGGCCTTTGGAATATGCCATATTTAAATTTACATTTTCATTTTAATAAAACATTTTCTAAAAAATAAAGTTTAGTAAAAATCTTTTGACACATTAGGCAAAAGTGAGTTTTAAGGCTAATCACTTTTATGATCACTAAGCATGATTAAGATATGTTAGTGTAATGATTATTACCTTGATTATAGTGTTTGTTAGATAATTCGTTTTGTGATTATATTTGACAATAAATGTCTTTATAATTTGTCGTGATCAAAACTAAGAAAGATTAGTGCTAACAATGTTTTTAGGCAATTGCTTTGCATTAACAATCTCCCCCTTTTTGATTACGACAAACTATAAACTCATTTACGTAAAATACAAAATTATCGAATTATTAACAATTTTATCACTATCATTTCTCCCCCTTTGTCGAAGAAAAAAGGGTAGCACAAGTCTTTGAAGAAGAAAGAACCGGACTTTGCTAGTAGCTCCCCCTTGCTTGGGGCACCAAAAGAGTGAGCTAAAGTGACATGCTACACAAAGGTTAGAAGAAAAAGAAGAAACACCAATGTATATATGTGCACTACCTACTAACTAACTTGAGAGGGAGATGGAAAAGAAATCTCAAATTAGAAGCAAGTATTTGATAATTGTGTCCAAAGAGTGTGAGTTGACAACATCATAGTTCAATTGGTGGAATAAAAAGAAAAAGGAACATCCAAGCCAATAAAAAATGATATAAAATGTCAAGGGGTTAAAATTTAGAATTTATGGAATCACCCATAATAAATTGTAATTTTTAACCATGATCAACTCTTAAACAAATGTGTGAGAAAGAACTATTGGGATAAATAACACACATAACATTCATATTACACAAATATGAAATAACAAATAAGAAAATATTCATACACACATAATGAATATTTGGAACAAGAAAATATGAAAATAAACCACAAAGCATAAGTTACACTAAAAGTGATAATCTTCCAAGATGCTTAAGTTTAGTTGACTCAAACAACTAAAGTACAACATGTGCTTTAGTTGGAAAAGAAAGACGGCGATGCATCATTCGAAGTTTTGTCTACGGGAACGAAAACCTTGAGAGGAGGTCGAGTGAGTAGGAATTCAAGAAAATTTAGCTTGTCATAAATATGAGCAAGTTCAATTTGTTGAAAACGACAACAAGCACACTAGGAACCATGATGCAAGACAAAGTCATTAGATGGGGGAGGTACATCAAAAGGAGAGTTTGGAGAAGAAGGGTATGAAATGTTTTCACAATGCCTAGTGAGATTGGGGAAAGAAGATAGGTCGTTGAGGAGAGTTGAAAAGTTTGGGTGGTGGTGGAAGAATTTCCTTTTTTTCGGTAATTGGATTTATAGAGTAAGTCTCATTCCAATATTTAATCGGAGAGAAAGAAGAATTCTTGGAAGGTCTTGGAAGGTTTTAGAAATTTTTTATCCAAATAGGGTAAACAAGGAATCTTAACCAAGACAGTGGTCAAAGAAAAAAGACCAAATAGAAGCCATAAACGGCTTTCCTGTACGCGGTTACCTAAGGGAGCCCACGGTTCCATATCAATATGGAACCGCCTGGGGGCTAAGGACCCGCGTCCAGTGGACATGAAAACTTGATTTTCAAAAGTTTTGGAGAAAGATAAGACTTTTTCAAAATTTTGCAAATCTTGGATTACCTCTTTTAGCATTAGATTATGCTAGGGTTGCACAAAAGCAACACATTCACGGAGAATGTCTTGACAAAGGGTGAAAAAATATTTAGATAACATTTTGATCCAATTTTTAGTCAAGTTTTTAGAGGTTGTGATAGATTTAGATTCAACTTTAAGTAAATTGTAGTTGATTAATGTGACCACTTAAGTTGAAACACATAAAACTAAATCCATTCATCAAATTCATGCAAAGCACACAAGGAAATGAAAATACAAGAAATGAAAAGATAATAAACTAAAACATAGATAGCTTAATCTAGGCCTTGAATGCATAGTCTTCTTTGGCTTGAACTTCTTTTAAAAACATTAGATTTTAAAAACCATCATTCATCTCCTAAGGGGAGGAGGCATGGAAAATAAGGTAACCAAGAAATCATGCAACCTGCTATGAAGACCAATCATCTCTAATCTTAGGTTTTGAATGATGTAGTTGTTATAAAGACAACATGGGCAATTTGCACCATGAGATTCTATAAAATTAAAAAAAATAAGGATCACCCATGAAATGTGGAGTAGGGATTCCCAAGATGGGAGCATTTGTGTTTGAGTGAGGAGGAGGTGGTGGAGGCATAGGTGCCAAGGGTGATATGGGAGAATTTGGTGGAGTAAAGGGAGAGGTCACCAAAGGCTCAAGGACAAAGGGAATGCTTTGTATTGGTTGAGGTTGAGAAATCCCATCCAAAGGAGGACTAGGAGTGAAAGGTGAAGTCAACTCATTCATTTTGGATTGAAATGAGGATGAGGTAGAACCATGGAAATGGTTGGTACCATTGGTTGAGTTAGTCTTGCATGGAGCAAGAGGAGGTGAATGTGAAGAAGAAATGAGAATAGGAGTAGAATCATTCTTGGGGGTTTGGTATGAAGAAGAAGAACCAAGTTTGGGACACTTGATTTTGATCTTGAGATTCCTTTTATGAGAGGAAGTTTTGGAGGAATTAAAAGATCTAGTGGATACCATGGTTGTAGTTTAAGGCTTTGAAAAGAGTTGAATGAATGAAGAACACATTCAACAATGAGAGGTTTAATAAGAAAGAGGGATGACCCAAACTAGTAATATTTTAAACTCATTTTATGTGAACAATGAAATTAGGTAGCCTAGTTTAGGAAATGTGCAGGTTTTTGCAAGAATTTTATCAAAGTTTTACACATATTAAGGAAAACAGTGTAAATCAAAGATTTTGTTAAAACAGTAGCCGGCGGTTCCTTACGTAGGGCCGCGGTTCCTTATCGCTAAAGAACCGCGGGTTCGATATAGAACCGCGACCAGAGGTCTTGAAAATTTGCACTTCCTCAAACAATTGCTAGCCCAGATTTTGCACAAAGAATTAGCAAGCCAAAGTCAACTACTAAACAGAATCTAGAGAGCTAACTAACACATAAGATGCACAAAGCTATGCAAATCACAAGATTGATGGCATAGAAAACTTAGGATTAAAATATTTAATAATCCAAACACATAATATTAGTTAATAAATATTACACAAAGCATCATAAGAGACAAAGATAAGCTATGGAGATAGTGGCAACATCTGAAGATCAAGAAACAATTATCCATGGGCATTTCTTCATTTCCTTAATTCACTTCTCAAACGCTCTCGAACACAGTGATTGAGGTAGAATTGATAATCGGAATCAATCTCTAGAGAGGACAATTGAGATATAGCGGAAGACAGATTATGGTGGGAGTTGAGAGAGGTGTTTGGAGAGTCACTAGAATCATCATTTGAATTAAGATTGGATTCAGGTGAGATGTTTCCATTAATCGAAAGCATAACTCGATTCACAAAGTGAAATGAGTAAGCATTTATAGAAGGGGAGTCAAGAAGGACTTTTCTAAGAAGTCGGGAAAGAAGCATAACAAAAGGAAGGCTAGAGCGAGATCCGCTAAGAACATATCTAATTATTCTAGCCATGAAAAATACAAGGTTGTATGGAGTGGACGTAGCAACACAAAACAACATATGTGCAAGACTAGCAGGCACTTGGTTGCGATCACCATCTAAACACATTGCATTTTCCCTAATGATTTCTGCCCAAGGGATTATAAAATCATTAATATCGCTAGTGTGTAATTCCCGAGGAGTGAGTGAATGGACAACTCCTTCAAGATTACCAAGAAAAGGATGTCCACGGGATTTCGCAATAGCATAAGAGATGGCCGAGGCCGAGGGTAGGTCGGTCACATAATGCACATCAATAGGGACCGATTCCAAGGAGTCTAGGCTCCAAGTATCGGTGAACCTACATTGACCTTTGTATGGAACATTGAGAATTTTACCAAATTATTCAAGGCTATACAAAAAGGTTTTCCCCTTGATGGAAAATCTTATAGATAGACCATTATTGATGCAAATTAATGAGTACGAGCTAAAGATTTCCAAAAGGAAAAAAGGAAAGATTGGCTCATTAATATCAAGCAAGCAATCGAAACCAATGGATTTGAACATGAATCAAGTGAAATCAAGTCCAACAAGGTTTGAAGAAACAATGCGTCCTTCATGAAAACAACGAGATTGAAGTGAACGATAGGTGTTGGCAAGTTGAGGTGAGTGACAAGAGTCGGAAAGGTTTCGCATATATTGTTTAGTCTTTTGGTGGTCTTGTTGATATTCCGAAGGCATGATTAGTACCTAAATACAATAAACCAAAATATTTCTCCAATCACTCTTATGAATAATAAAAATCAAAAATCAAAAGATGAGAATGTGTTTTATCAATAGCTTGACAAATAAAGGATTAATCCTTGTCATTCTCATGTTCACAATGTACCCATTTCATCATTGACCAAAACATATGAACTATGTAGAATCAACAATGAACTAGAACATTTTAGGCAAGCATTAACAATGCAATTACCCATTTGTTCATGGGTTCATCTCATCTCCATCAATCCACCAAAAATATTTAGTCAAGATTCGGATTGTTCTACAAGTGATTTTTAGTAAAATCTTAATGAATATGAACCTAAGGAATAATAGTAAAATAACTATGTCAACCCATATTCCAATTAAGGTTTTAATTCGATTTCAATTTTAAAAATCCTCAATTATGAAAGGATGAACCCTAGAACAAAATAGATGAAATTGAATGAGAATACTTATAATTAATTGATGTTTGATGAAGGATGAGTGAAACCCACAACTTGGATTCAATTAATTTGAGTGATTGAAGGTTTTAGAAGCTTCAACAATGGTGGAAAAATGGGAACCCGTCGCCAGTGAAAGAGAAGGAGAGAGAAGGGTTTGTTTGAAAATGAATATTTTATAAAAACTGGATTCAATTAATTTGAGTGATGAGTGAAACCCACAACTTGGATTCAATTAATTTGAGTGATTGAAGGTTTTAGAAGCTTCAACAATGGTGGAAAAATGGGAACCCGTCGCCAGTGAAAGAGAAGGAGAGAGAAGGGTTTGTTTGAAAATGAATATTTTATAAAAACTGGCGCTTTGGCAAAGTTCGTGACCGCGGTTCCTTATCGATAGAGAACCGCGGGTCTAAACCGCGTGTGATAAAGAACCGCCTACACAGGCAGGTTTTTATCAAAGAAAATCAACGAATTTTTGAAAAACAAAATTTTTAAAATACTTAAAAAGATATCTTAAGCCTTTTAGAATACCATTGGATCACCATAACACTAAGCAATATGCCTTAATGAAGGATTACGAATGGAATCGAGATCGAAAAGAATCGAAACGGAGGAACGACTACTCGTAGGGAAAAAACAAAGTGGAGAGAAGTCAAGGGAAGTGAATCAAGACCAAGTCAAATGCTCAAGGGATAAGTGAAAATCTTCAAATCGTGGAGACGAAGAGCTTGTGTCATATATAGTGGTTTAAGACGAGTCTTTCTGGTGAAAGATTAAACGGCTTTGGTAATGAATTACACTAAGCAATTTTGATGCATAGAATAAGATCACTTTAAATAATAGTCTTAGTTTATACCAAAATATGAGCAAAGTGAAAGAATCACAAACCACACACAAAGGTCAAGGCAAGGATGCCAAGAACAAACACATAGTCAATTAATGATCAAAAGAATGATCAATAGGGCGTGTGGAAGAACGAAAGCGTACCCTAGCCACAAAGAGCATTCCAAGCACTTGAGAAATCAAAGCAAAGCCCAACCATTTTGATATCATCATTCAAAGATGTTGAAGATCAATGAAGATGAGTCTTCTACATGTTCAAGTAGCTCAATCCACAACCAAATAAATGATTGATTCTTCATGAGTACCTACACAAAACAAGATGCATACTAGTAGATACATTTCAAGAGAGAATCTAAAAGTGCATAAAGACTATTAATCTAAATGGGATGCAATGTTACAACTTAAAAGGCCTATTTCCAAAGAAAAAATCGTTTTCACCAAAGAGAAACTTTAGTACAACTTAACCTTCTAATTTGAGGAGACAATGGATCGATCCAAGTTTTAAAGCACAATATACTTCAAAGATCTTGTGTCACCATTGCTCTGATACCAATTGTAGAAACTAGAAGGGGGGTTGAATAGTTTTTAGTCGGTTTATCTCCTAACTAAAATTCCTTTCAATTAGGTGAGTGTTACAACTATCTTTTATTTAAAACCTAGTTGCATAATGATTAGGTCCAATTCTAATGCATTAACAATGTGTAATAAGTGTAATGGTAATGAATGAAAGTAATGAGTAAGGAAAGAAACAACCTAGTAGGAAGACACCAAGATTTATAGTGGTTCGGCAACGAAGCACATCCTCGTTCCTACTCCACTCCTCGAGTACACCTTACTCGAGATTTCCACTATATCCACAAGCTCCCTTATTGGCGAAGAAAACCTTATAACGTCGCTTACATTATTTTCCGACACTAAGATAAATGTCGAGAACTAATCATAGCTAGGACCAATCTACACAACGTCGCCCACTTCACTATTTTACGATACAAGGTTAGGTATCGAGTTCTAATCGAAAGCTAGAACCAATCTTCACAATGTTGCTTACTTGACCATTTTACGACACTAGGATAGATGTCGAGTTCTAATCGAAAGCTAGAACCAATCTTCACGACTCTTCACTTTGAAGCTAAGTGAGAACTTCACACAACACAACTACTAATAACTTTAAAATTTAGTGAGAACTCACAAGACACAACCACATCACTTTAGAGTTTAGTGAGAACTCACAAGACACAACGACATCACTTTAGAGTTTAGTGAGAACTACCTAGACACAATCACATCACTTTAGAGTTTAGTGAGAACTCACAAGACACAACCACATCACTTTAGAGTTTAGTGAGAACTACCAAGACGCAACCAATTACAACTCAACTAAACATATCCAAGTACACACATGTAACTTGGATCTACACATTAAATCCAAGCACACACATGTGCAAAGGATTTACACAACTCTAATCCAAGTATTCACACCTAGCTTGGATGAACACACCTAGTCCAAGTATTCACAAATACATTGGATCTACACAAGACACATATAAACAAATGATAAACATGATAAGATCTTTAGGAGAGAATGATATTCATCAAGGCTTCATCTTTCATCACAACACAAGTGTGTGAGTGATCTTCTCTTTGGACAAGGTAAAGAAAGGAAATCAAGAGGATAATCATAAGTAAACATACTTAACACATTAAGTGATCATTTACAAATGATTAGGATTAGAAACAAGAAAGAAGACTGAAAAGATGTCCAAAAAGGGTTGATGAAAGTGTATATTTGATTCACTATTTATAGGAGACAAGTTCCCAACGGCTACCTGGGTGCGGTTCCTTATCTGCCCAGGCGTTTCCTTATCGCTATGGAACCGCATAGGCACTTAAGGAACCGCGAAGTGTAGACTCTGCTCCTTTTTATCTTTTAGTGAATTTGAAATATCTGAGGTTGTTTAAACGTTCAAAGGATATTCTTATGGCATCTGGAATTTGCCATATTCAAATTTACATTTTCATTTTAATAAAACATTTTCTAAAAAATAAAGTTTATTAAAAATCTGTTGTCACATTAGAAAAAAGTGAGTTTTAAGGCTAATCACTTTTATGATCACTAAGCATGATTAAGATATGTTAGTGTAATGATTATTATCTTGATGATAGTGTTTGTTAGATAATTCGTTTTGTGATTATATTTGACAATAAATGTCTTTGTAATTTGTCGTGATCAAAACTAAGAAAGATTAATTAGTGCTAACAATGTTTTTAGGCAATTGCTTTGCATTAACAAATCTTACTACATAATCCTAATTCTACGGTTACTGTGTGATTCTATTGATCAATCTTGATCAATAGAGCTTGTTTGATTGCATTTTGGAAGCTTGTAGTTGATTCAGACATTCTCTAGTTCATTTCATAGCCGAAAGTAGCAGAATGCTGCAGGGGTGTTGATGTAGATGATGATGATGAGATGATGGTTTATGGTGATTGATTACTGTGTTTTAGTTGTTCTTAGTAGGCTCAGCGCCTCACTTCTCCATCAGTGGTGGCTTCTAGCTAAAAGGCATCACTTCTCTTGTTTAAGTTCCACTAAACAGTTTTGCCATGCTCAATTCTTATATAACTAGCTTACCTATTATATTGTGATTGATTTAGTGTGCTTTTAGTATAATTGATTTGTTCTGATAGATAGCCAGTAATCTCTTAGCTTCTCATTTAGTTTAACTAGCTTAATTTGTCTTATTCAACTTGAAATTTCACCCGTTAGGAATTTGGTGATCCTTAGTGTTATTTAGTGAGTTTGTGGTTTTAAATTGTTTCATTTGAGTTGTCAAATAAGATTTGTTAAGTTTATTTTGCTGTCATAAACTAGTGCTTAAAAAGTCTTTGTTAATTTTCCAAAACAAGTTTAAGCTAGTGCTTGGTTTAGTGTGGATCTTGGTGATTTAGCTGTTGAAACCTGTTGATTATAGTTCAATTTCATTCAGTAGGTTTGTACTAGTAATCTAGCTAAGTTTTATGGTCAAATAAAAAGTCAAAAAGGCAAACAACCATCCAAAAGACTGGGTTAGTGTTCATCAGTAAGTCTATCTAGAATTAGCAACTTTTGATCCATTGTCATTTCTTGGATAGTTAATGTTTTCAGTTGAATGTTGTTGCCAGTTATAGCTTAACATACAAGCTTTCAAGATTACTAAGTGAGGTTATACATTATTAAGTTTTGGGCAAGAAATCAGCTTAATAATAAGCTGTAGAGCATTTGTCATTCTCTGTGATAATAACCAACTGCTTATATCATTCTAGTATTTCTACTTCACAAATCTTGCCATTTTCTTTCACCAATCTGTGTACAAACATGCCTTGAGTGATTTTTGAGAAAATAAGCTTTTTGAAATTTCTTGGTTAAACTTGGTCAATGATAAGCCATTTTAGCTTATTTGAGATTCCAGCTTATTGGGTTAACCATTTTCAAAGTTTCTTGACATTCCAACCTTCTTGTCACTAGCTTAATCAGTTTTAGCCAAAAAAATCCAAGTGTGGATGTCTGATTTAGTAAGTAGCTTATTGTGGGCTTATTAGAATAAGCTAACTTTTGTTTTAGTTAGTTTCAGCCTGATTCCTTTTACAAGCCTAGCTTATTTTGGATTTTAATCATTTTGCAAAAAAACTAGAACTATTTTGGTGGAGTATTAAGCTTAAACGAGCTTATTAGATTGTTTGTGCCCGTTTTTGGTTTATAGTTTGTTTAAATTGCATGTTAGTCCTCGGGATTTTTAAACTTTGCTAATTAGCTTTGTTAATTCCATTTTTTTAGGTTTTGCTTATTCGGTCCTCATAATTTGAGTTTGTTACATTATGTTTGGTAGTTTTACAAGTTTGTGAATAGTTGTTATAGTTTGTTGCATTTTACACATTTAGTCCTTTTACTTTCTGAATTTACATAATTGGTCCTTGTACTTTTATTTTCTTTATATTTTGAGCAATTTTACATTTGTGCATTTAATACTTGTTCTTTGTGCTATAATTGTGGTATTTTCAATTTGTTTTACGTTTATATAGATATACTATTTTCCATTTTTTTAAGTGATTGTTTGAAATAGACATAGATACCAAATACCTTTATTAACACCAAAAACAATTAATAACTAGATTTTAATTGGACTCTCAATTTGTCGTGACCTTGGAAAAACGAACTTGAATAAGAGCAAATATTAAATGGGGCCACTGCCGGTTCATGACATTACGATTGACGATTGATTGACGGTTTCGATTGGATTTTGGGATCCGTTCACCTTGTGGACGTTCCTTTTACGTATCATAAATCAAAAACATAAAAAATCAAAAACATAAAAATACAAAAAAAATAAAAAAAATCACAAAATCAATTCTTTTCCTAAAGAATTGAACCAAAAAAATAAAAAATCACAAAAGTAGTATTTTTCCTAAAAGATTACACCAAAAATATATTGTATATATTGGTTTCTATCGTTTTTTACGTATATACTATATTTTCTTTAAAAAATCAATAAATACAAAAATATTTTCTCTATATTATTATATGTAAATACATATACATATATACGAACACTTAATACACCTACTTCCATAAGTATTGCCGAGGCAATACCCCGTGCTTGAGGGCGTTCCGGTCCTAAGTGCGTGTATCGATCAAATTAAATTAAAGGCAAAAATAGATAAATACTTCCAAAGGCAAGAATTCGAAGAATACAAAATATTAAAGTGAATAGATAGGCGACGTGATATAGAATGCCGTCTAAGGGTTAATAGTTACTTAAATGCTTCGCGCCACCTAACCCCCCGTTCACGAGTGCGTATTCTAAGAAGGAAAGCTTGTTGGGGGTTTTGCCGCCCAAGTAGTACTTATGTATATATTATACTTTCTTGTGGATATTGCTTATTGAATCTTGAAGAGGATAATCCTTTCTTCTTTAGAGTCGAACGAGAGCTCCTCTCTCACTCCTCGTGTTGAGTTGCATGCGCACTCGAGCGCGTGTATATATACCGACTGGTGTACAACCCCTTCCTCCCAAAAGGAAGAAAAAGACTAAGAACAATTCCGTCCATCAAGCCGATCCCGAGCATCGTGCTTTTGACAATTCACAAGAAGTCATGGCCGCCGTTGATAATAGACCATTGATGGAGATTCTCCAATCAAATGCGGAGGGAAACGCTGATGATATTGTTATACCCGATATACCCGCTAACACTTTTGACCTTAAGACTCATATGAGCACTTTGGTTTCTTCTACACCCTTTTTAGGGAGACCCATGGATGATCCACATGATCATATCAAGAATTTTCAATCCATTTTCAATACACTTAAGTACAATAGGGTTCCTCATGATGCCATTAAGTTGATCTTAGTTCCATTATCCTTAGAGGGAAATGCTAGGTATTGGCTAGATAGACAACCTCCTAAGATAATTACCACTTGGGATGACTTTACCAAGAAGTTTTTGAACAAGTTCTTTCCTCCATCTAGAACCACGGCTTTGAGAAACCTAATTATTGGATTTCAACAAAAGAATGATCAAACCTTTAGTGATGCTAGGGAAGAGTCCAAAGAGTTATTGAGAAAATGCCCCAATCATGGTTTTAATGAAGTTCACCATATCAACAACTTTTACAATGGATTAAGACGACATCATCAAGATTCCCTCAACTCCTCCACGGGAGGGAACATTCTTGCCAAATCCACACAAGAGGCATGGGACATTATTGAGACTAAATCTATGGTGTAAAAAAATAACCAAAGAGATGAGAGGGTCCATGTGGTGCAAGAGGGTGCTACTCAACCAATTCACAAAGTTTTATATCAAAAGGTTGATACTATTAGTGATATGGTTTTGAAACTTTGTGAAATCACCTTGAACAATTCCTCCAACAATACTGTCAATGCCATTACTACATATTGTGAAACTTGTGGAGGTCGTCATTCTTACCTACGTTGTGACAAGGTTCAAAATTACCAAGGGGAATGTTATGCTTATCAAGATGAACATAGAGAGCACTTCAAACTAACATCAACCCTAACAACCTCTCTTACAAGTCAAATAACTACCTTGATCCACCCGGTTTCCCACCCCATCAACCCACTCAAAACCAAACAACCCCTCCTCAATTGCTTCAAAGAAATCAAGGGCCTAGGCCAAATTACCTAGGACAAAACAATTATAGAGCATCCAATACCTTTCAAAATCAAGGGAATCACTTTCATGGCAATAACTAAGGATTTTACATTCAACCTCCACCTTTCTAACCCCAAGGCTTTCAAGGGAATGTGCCACATGATTTTAACACCATTGAGCTTCTTCACAAAATGAATCAAGAGAATGAAAGGAGGTTTCAAGCCAATGAGAATAGAATGAGGGAAATGCATGAGGAAACAAACAAGAGGTTTATGATGCTTATCAATCAAAGACCACAAGGTGATCTACCCTCCAACACACAAACCAATCTAAGGGCTAATGTAAATGCAATCACAATAAAGAGTGGAAAGACAACTATTGATCCTTCAATGCCTCCTCCACCTCCGTTGGTTACTCCTACTATGGTTCCTCCTTGTGATAAGCCTACAACATCAAACTCAACACCTTCAAGGTCTACAACTTCAACACCTACACCTACTTACCCTTCACCTTCCACACCTATCAATGAAGAAACCAACAAATAGAGCCCTTCAACAACAACAACTCCATCTATACCAAAACCAAGTCTTCCATATCCTTCAAGATTGAGAAAGAAACAGCTTAGGAACAAGGATGATATTCAAGTGTCTAATTTTTTAAGGAGGTTCAAGCAATTGAATATTAACATATCCTTTGCGGAAGTCTTAGCTAATATGCTTAAGTTTGCTAAGATGATTAAGGACCTCCTTTCGAACAAAGAGAAATTGGTTGATTTGCCCAATGCTTCATTGAACAAAAATTGCTCCGCGATGTTGCTTAAGAAGTTGCCTACTAAACTTGGTGATCCGGGACGGTTTTTGATTCCTTTCAATTTCCCGGGGGTTGAGAATTGAATGGTACTTGCGGATCTTGGTGAAAACATTAATTTGATGCCATTATCAGTTTGGAAAAGACTTTCACTTCCCGAGTTTACACCTACAAAAATGACACTTGAATTAGCAAACCGTTCAATAGCTTATCCGGTGGGAATTGCGGAAGATGTTTTTTTGGAGTTGATAAATTCACATTCCCCGTGGATTTTGTAGTTGTTGATTATGATATGGACCCGCGAGTGCCTCTTATTGTTGGACTACCCTTTTTGAGAACGGGTCGCACTCTTATCGATGTGGCGAAAGGTGAACTCATAATGCGGGTAGGAGATGAAAGAGTTGTGTTTAACATGGGTAAGTTGTATAAGAAATCAAATGAACCCGAGACGGTGAAGCATATTGATGTTCTTGATAAGGAGGTGAATCAAGTTGATATCCTTGATGAACTTTGTGGTGAATATTTTAATGAAGCTTGCACAAGTGGAAATTATGATCCTCCCTATGTTGAGACTATAGCCTCCATTATCTCATCATTGGATATTCATGCACCTCAAGAGCTTAACTTTAGTGATTTTGTGATACATTCCAATCCTCTTTTTGAAACATCATTTGATAACCCACTTTTCCACCACAATGAGGAAGCAAATGAGGATTCTAGTGATGATGAACCATCTCTTTTTGATACCTATTTATGATGAATATAGTGATGATGAGTTCTCCATTGATGAGCCGCCAATCTTTGATGATCACTTAGAGGAGATACCTTTTGAGTCACCAAGCTTTGACATACCAATCTATGATGACTATAGTGACGATGAGGGTTCTATCATTGATGAGAGTGATGAGTTTCTTGAGGATACACCTATTGAGTACATATCTGGGTACTTTGATAAGGTGGGAGACATACGCTTTCTAGATGCTTTAGTGCATGAAGAACCTTTACCTTCTCTCCTACCCACCTCAACCTTTCAAAGTGACAAACAAAAGCAAGACATGGTGGTTTCTCCTAAGAGTTTGTTGACACCCATTGTTCCACAACCATTCTCTCAAGATGTGATGTATAAGGGGAATCTTCTAAGGCTACCACCACTTGTTGTTTTCCCATCAAGGAAAGGATTTTTTATCCTGGTATAAAGATTGATAAGCCACCTCAGTATCCGCCTGATGCAATAAAAGGAAAACTTGTGAGAGATTTTAGAGTATCACCTCATCATATTTTGGGAAACATATGGGAAACACTTATGGAGACGAATACCTCACCCACTTAACCATTGCTTGGGATGTTACTTGTTGGATTGTGTTATAAGTGGGATGGAAATTATGTATTTAATCCGGGTGGATATTTATGGAGTTTTGTGTACTTGAAAACTTGCTTTACCTTATCATGGAGAGTTTTTCCTAAAAGGGTAAATCTTTTACTCTTCATGATAGGTGTTCTATAGTTACTTTAAGTGTGGGATGAGTCGAGCTAGAGACTACTTAAATCAAGCTTGAATAACTAGGAATAGATCATATAGAATAGAGTGTGGTAGGACAGGATTCATAAAAGGGTGTATAGTCGAGAAGAAGTGTAGGGGGATGCCTCTCTTTTGTCTTCTTGATGTTTGTAGGGTTTCTCTCTTTCATCGCATGCATTGGAGCTTATGGAGGAGCCCCTTGTATCGGGTTCACTTCGTTACTATTGTGATTTTCAAACCACATTGTGCTTAAAATGAATTCACTATAGTAGACCTTTCCTTAGCTTGGGTTAAACAAAGTACGCAATGTCCTAAGTGTAGGGGAGTTTACTCCAATACTCTTAAACATTGAGGACAATGTTTATCTTAAGTGTAAGGGGTCTTCTATCGAAGTGACCTTACCTAGAACGTTATCATTGACTTCATGATAACTTGGGAAATTATTTTCAACGCTTTTCAAATTTTTGATCTACTTTGGCCACAAAAATATATGCATTCATAATTTTTGCATCAATCATTTTTCATTTGCATAACACATTTGCATTGTATATATTTCTTCTTTTATTTTTCATAAAATGTGTATACAAAGAAAAAAAAATATAACAAAGGATATGGTTTAACAAGTTTAGATATCTTTGACATATTAGGCCTGCCATGAATATTTTGACTCAACCCGAGTTTGCTTATCTAAGCATTCTATAGCTAATATCTTTAACCATGTAGACTTTCATTGGCTTCTTAGGCTAAGCATCCACTAGTCTCATTATTTGAGATTTTAAACTGTGGAAAACAAGAGATGATAGAGTTAGAAGTAAGTGTAAAGGGCTAGATAAACCTCATATTGATTAATTGTGGCTTTTATATCCCCTTTCGTAACCTTTACTTTCTTGCCAACGCATGTATATATGTTAATAAATAATCAAGAACGGTTTTAATCGGTTTGTAGTCTCTTATGCATTTTTGACTAATCATTCGTGGTTGGTATAAGTACGTCTTAAGATTCTAAGTTAAAACGTTTTATGTGTACTAGACTTATGTCATGGTTAATACTTAGAGGGTGTTTTTCCTTTTATTCTTTTCAACTTTCTTTGTGAGGAATAAAGTAAAATAAGAGCGGCTTATAAAAAAATGAGTGGCTAGAAAATAAAATAAAATTATACAAGACTCCCTAGAGGGGAAGTGTGGTGTTAATTATAGTAGCTATTGAATTCCAATATTTCCTTGACGGGTTGCGGGGTTGAAGATTCAAGGTCTCAAAAAGGCGGCATATATAAATTATTGCGTGAGTTTTATTTTTCTTTCCTTAGCGAGTGTGTAGCTACTTATTAATGCATGACATGAGGATTTTACACATAAGGCTAATGATTTCTTATCTTGAGTCGGACTTATATTAATTATGGGCGGTTTTTTAAGTAATAGATGAGATGACTACTTAGGGTTAAAATCGTGTTTCCTTATTTTGAGATTTTACATTTCTTATATTTCACGCTTTAAATAATGACAAATTTGCCGTCAAGCAATTTGATCAAATAATAACCGGTTTTAGATGCAAAATAAGTGGGGGTCTAAGAGTAACACAATTAATCTATATGAATGAGTTGATGCACTTTCACTTATGAAAGACAATGATCTTGTTTTTAAGCTTGGTATGGGGAAAGTGAAACTTGAGGGTGATAAGTGTTCATGGTACTAAAAGCCCTAATTAAAGTCTTTGATTTCTTTATGAGTTATTTCCATCAAAACCATTTCAAGAAAATAAAAAATATGTAAATAGAATTGCTTTCCTTTGCATGGCATTGTATAAATCAAAATCATGCATCATATAGTATAGTGTAGTGTAAATGCATTCCATATTGGCCAAGGTGGATTAATTATGAGAAAAGTGTAATTTGGTGCTTTAAAATGTGGCATTGCATGAGGTTATGGCAATGATCAAGTGTAGGGGATTTGATATGAGTGAAATCTCATATCAATTATATCACAAATCACCCTAAAACACAAAGCAAAATACCTAATTTTGATTCATAAAAGCAGTATTATGGGTATGTTTTGTTATTTGTGCTTGTGTAGGTAAAAAGATATAATTTTGGAGCAAACAAGTGAATTCAAGCCTTATTGATGAAGAAAAGACAAAAGGAGGATGAAAAGTGACAAGCCTTGCAAAGAAAAAGGACCTTTCTTGACAACTTTCAAAGATGAAGGACTAAAGTTACAATTATGAGAAAGTCAAGAATAAAGTCAAATTTGGTCAACCATCAAGTCAAATAGTCAAAGGATCATTATTGTGAAAGTTTGAAAGTCAAAGGGCCAAAGTTGAAAAAGAAATGAAGTTTGGAGCTCAAGTTGTGAATCTGATAAGTCAAGGGACTAAAAGTAGCAACTTTCTAGCAACTTTGCTACTTAATCCAAGTGAAGCCAAACCATCCAATGAGGGGCATTCATTATGTCTCTTTAGATTGCCACATCACCCCACTAATATCCGTCTTTAATAAATAACCCAATCACAACAGTACTTCCCACTTACCATTTTTCAGCTAATAGAAAATCAAAGAATGGATAACGATCCATGTGGATTTCTCTCCACCAATAACAACATGACATGTGTCACATTCAAACTATCAACGAACCCATATCGAAGAAGGAGAAGGAGGCGATTTTAGAGAAAGACTTTAACATAAAAAATACTCAAAATCGAAAGACAAATCTATCCCAACTATCCAATTGGACTCAAATCAAATGGATAAGAAACGCCCAAATGAGTTCATCATCAACAAAATGCGATTGACTGATCTTGTCCACGTGGAAGATGGAGATTGGCTGGAACACGTCACATCATCCCAACTAACTCCTTTTCTCTTCTATAAATACCCCAGTAGTTCCTCATTTGTAACTGTACTTAGTGTGTGTAATTTTCACACACTACTTAATTTCCCCATTTTCCAGTTAGCAAGTTAGTTAGTTACTACTCTCAAGTGATTGACAACCACTTGAGAGTTAGTTAGACTTTGTAACCAACTCTGTAACAACTTTACTTGATAAATAACAAATTCAGTTCAAATCTCCTTCAATCTTACTACATAATCCTACTTCTACGGTTACTGTGTGATTCTATTGATCAATCTTGATCAATAGAGCTTGCTTGATTACATTTTGGAAGCTTGTAGTTGATTCAGACATTCTCTAGTTCATTTCATAGCCGAAAGTAGCAGAATGATGCAGGGGTGTTGATTTGTAGATGATGATGATGAGACAATGGTTTATGGTGATTGATTACTTATGTTTTTGTTGTTCTTACTAGGTTCAACGCCTCACTATTCCATAAGTGATGGCTTCTAGCTAAAAGGCATCACTTGTTTAAATTCCACTAAACAGTTTTGCCATGCTCAATTCTTAGATAACTAGCTTACCTGCTATATTGTGATTGATTTAGTGTGCTTTTAGTATAATTGATTTGTTCTGATAGATAGCCAGTAATCTCTTAGCTTCTCATTTAGTTTACCTAGCTTAATTGGTCTTATTCAGCTTGAAATTGCATAAGTTAGTAATTTGGTGATCCTTAGTGTTATAGAGTGAGTTTGTGGCTTTAAACTGTTTCATTTGAGTTGTCAAATAAGATTTGTTAAGTTTCTTTTGCTGTCATAAACTAGTGCTTAAAAAGTCTTTGTTAATTTTCCAAAATAGGTTTAAGCTAGTGTTTGGTTTAGTGTGGATCTTGGTGATTTAGCTGTTGAAACCTGTTGATTAGAGTTCAATTTCATTCAATAGGTTTGTATTAGTAATCTAGCTAAGTTTTGTGGTCAATTAAAAGTCAAAAAGGCAAACTGCCATTAAAAGATTGGGTTAGTGTTCATCAGTAAGTCTATCTAGAACTAGCAAGTTTGGATCCATTGTCATTTCTTGGTTAGTTAATGTTTTCAGTTGAATCTTGTTACCAATTATAGCTTAACATACAAGCTTTCAAGATTACTAAGTGAGGTTATATAGTATTAAGTTTTGAGCAAAAAATTAGCTTAATAATAAGCTGTAGAGCATTTGTCATTCTATGTGATAATAACCAACTGCTTATATCATTCTAGCATTTCTACTTCACAAATCTTGCCATTTTCTTTCACCAATCTGGGTACAAACATGTCTTGAGTGATTTTTGAGAAAATAAGCTTTTTGAAATTTCTTGGTCAAAGTTGGTCAACGATAAGCCATTTTAGCTTATTTGAGATTCCAGCTTATTGGGTTAACCATTTTCAAAGTTTCTTGACATTCCAACCTTCTTGTCACTAGCTTAATCAGTTTTAGCCAAAATAATCCAAGTGTGGATGTCTGATTTAGTAGGTAGCTTATTGTGGGCTTATTAGAATAAGCTAACTTTTGTTTTAGTTAGTTTCAGCCTGATTCCTTTTACAAGCCTAGCTTATTTTGGATTTTAATCATTTTTCTAAAAAACTAGAACTGTTTTGGTGGAGTATTAAGCTCAAACGAGCTTATTAGATTGTTTGGGCCCGTTTTTGGTTTATAGTTTGCTTTAATTTCATCTTAGTCCTCAGGATTTTTAAACTTTGCTAATTAGCTTTGTTAATTCCATTTTTTTAGGTTTTACTTATTCAGTCCTCATAATTTGAGTTTGTTACATTTCTGTTAGGTAGTTTAAAAGTTTGTTGAATAGTTGTTATAGTTT
The DNA here is from genome assembly GCA_025667525.1 of Glebionis coronaria. Classification (NCBI taxonomy): domain Eukaryota; kingdom Viridiplantae; phylum Streptophyta; class Magnoliopsida; order Asterales; family Asteraceae; genus Glebionis; species Glebionis coronaria. The sequence continues at coordinate 284,995,139 of CM046877.1, read as the reverse complement.
GTTGCATTTTACACATTTAGTCCTTTTTACTTTCTGAATTTACATAATGGGTCCTTGTACTTTTATTTTCTTTATATTTTGAGCAATTTTAAATTTGTGCATTTAATACTTGTTCTTTGTGCTATAATTGTGGTATTTGCAGTTTGTTTTACGGTTATATAGATATACTATTTTCCACTTTTTACGTGATTGTTTGAAATAGACATAGATACCAAATACCTTTATTAACACCATAAACAATTAATAACTTAATTTTAATTGGACTCTCAACTTGTCGTGAGCTTGGAAAAATGAACTTGAATAAGAGCAAATATTATAGACTCACACCAAGCAAACAAAAAGATTTTCTATTTATTGCATCGGTGGAAGACCGAGATTTCCCTAAAAATGCGATTCTGAGGTCGAACATCTCGTCCTCGGTGGCAAAGTGTGAAGAAACATAAGGGGCTTCTTCCACACTAAAACCACACACACCATCGTCAAAAGGAGTAGACGAGGTGCTAGCACTCAAATAACGATGTGATGACGGAGTTAGACTTGTAGAAAAATCATTTAAATCAATTTTAAAATCCTTTCCTTTTTCATCGTTTATTAACTCTTTATGAAAACCCGATTTTATGTTGTCGAAAATATTTGGCGTTTCAAAATCAATATTAGTGACGCTAGAAATTCTCACATTTAAGTCATTGGTGGGAGGGGGTAGGTTATACAAACTCTCAAAATGATGGCCAACAAAGAACACCGCCCCCTCGGGCTCAACATATTCGTCATCCTCATGATCGTGAATCTTATTGATTTCTTCATCATAGATAGGCTCGTCAAACCAAGGTTTTTCGTTCCCCTCATTTAAGATTTTAGAAACTCTCTCGAAAAGATCACGATCAAGCACAAAACCATCATTATTTTATGGTGATCGTTGATAAGTTAGATCCTCACGAATGTGGTAAACGTCATTCTCATTTGAGGAGCATTGAGTAGGTAAATCCTCGAGAATGGGATTTTGGGTCACATGAGTTGGTTCGTCATTAAAAATAAGACGTTCCAACTCATCAAGTTAGGCCTTGATATTGGAAAAATCAACCTCACTCGTAGGTGGAAGTGGAGGTAAAAGAGCTAGCTCTCATTCGATAATTTCCTCAATCTCGGGCTCGAAGACGAAATCATCATACTCACCACACGTACAATTATTTTTGTGAGAATCAAAAATAGCTTGTGGATTTTTGAGTATGTGATCAATTTCGGCAAAATCGTTCTCATCGTCGTCATCAAAGAAAGTGTCGAGTGAGAACTCACAACCATGGTCTTACAAGTCGAATGACTATGCTTAGGTGACCTTTCAATGATAAGTGGATCGAGGTCGATAAAACCTTTAGCCTCAATGGATATTGGGCTAGGTGATGGAGGCACTCCAATAGAATTAGAAGTTGAAGCCTCAAAGACGTGGTCCTTCGAAGGTGGTGAAAACGATTCCATTATTGTCGTGATGGCACTAACGTCTCCCTTCGGAATTGGTTGTTGACTTGTTTCGTCGAATATATCCTTTTCATCCATAAATTTACGAATACCTTTTTCAATTAAGTACACGTATTCTTTATCATTAAAATCTTCATCTTTAAAACAGTTGCTTTTATTCTTTCAAAACATGAATCAAGCCTCATATTTTCCGCCAAAGTTAATATTTTGAAATCATTATTAGAAACATCGGTTTTATCATGATCATTTGATCCTTGGGATCTACTCGCGAAAAAGTCCATTTTATACTCCCCATAAGTCATAGTTAATTTCCCACCATGAACGTCGATAATGGCACGAGCCCACCGTTGATAAAAATGGTCAAACTAAAATAATAGGACATTTAGGATCACACTCATAATCGTAAATGTCGAAGTCCGCGGGAAAAATAAACTTTCCAGTTGTAGAAACTAGAAGGGGGGGGGGGTTGAATAGTTTCTTAAAATTTACTTGTTAAAATATGGTTTCCAAAAATCCTTTTTGAAAAAACTTAGGCTTGAGGAAATATGTGAAATCTTCTTATGCACAAATATGAACAATGATAGTGTAGCTAAACTAATACTAACAAAAATATATCCACAAAGAATAAAGAATGATAGTGTAGCTAATATAATATTAACACATGTATATGCAAAAAGTAATAAGGAATGTAAAGAGTTAAGGGTAAAGAAAGATCAAACCGAACAACAAGGATTTATAGTGGTTCGGCAACTAAGCTCACTCCTCGTTCCTACTCCACTCCTCGAGTACTCCTTACTCGAGAGTTCACTACACAACAAGCTCCTTATGGTGGAGAAAACCGTACACGTCGCTTAACCAATTTCCGACTCTAAGCTAAAAGTCGAGCCCTAATCGTAGCTAGGACCAATCTACACAACTATACTTAGTACATACACAACTTCCAAATAGACACAACTACTTGGATCTTCACAACTATGACACAACTACAAGTATATAAAAATTGATCTTCAATGGATCTTTGGTGGTGGACTCAACACTTCACTAGGATAGTGTTCTTCTCTTTGCACTTGGAGAGGAAGAGATGGAAGAACAAGATTCACTTCTTAAACAAGTAATAATCAAACAAATGATCAAAGATTTGAGTGATTAAAGAAGGGATTTGAATCTGGAAATGAATGTGCAAAAGAGGTGAGGTGAAAAGCTGAGAATGGCCAACTATTTAAAGGACAAAGGAGCCAACGGCTAGTTCTGCCCGCGGTACCTTATCACAGCCCGCGGTACCTTATCGATAAGGTACCGCCTAGGCGCTAAGGTACCGCCGGACTAGACTCCGCTCCTTTTTGTCCTTCAGAGGTGGAGGTCTTATCTGGGTATAAAAATATCCTGAAAGGATATTCTTAACAGAATAAGAATATGCCATTTTCAAATTTCAAATAATTAATTTAATAAAACATTTTCTTAAAAATAAAGTTTAATAAAAACTTGTCACATTTAATAAAAAGTGAGTTTTAAGAAAAGATTAAATCACTTGATCACTTGATTAAGGTTAGTACTTGTTTATCCATACCTTAAGTGAAAATGGGTAAAATGAAAAATACTTGAACTCAAGAATTCGTTTTTCGTTGTTTTCGTAAATGCTTGTTTTTACATATTGTCGTAATCAAAACTAAGCGAGACCGAAAAATGCAAGTAACGTTTTTAGTCATTATTGCATTAACAATCTCCCCCTTTTTGATTCCGACAATACATAAACTCAATCACACAATAAAACAAGATTTTCGAAGACGAGTTTATTTATTTCTCCCCCTTTGTCGAAGCAAAAAGGTTGCGTAAGCCGGTGTTGAAGAAACGGGCTTTGCAAAGACTCCCCCTTGGTGCTTACTCCCCTAGCTTGGGGCACCGAGGAATCGAGATATGATGACAAGCTACATAGAAGGGTTAGTTGAACAAAAGAAACAACCAACAATATATAGCAATAGGTCACAAAAAAAAATTAAAAGAGAAGAAAACACAATGACAAAGATCCAAGATAGGTTACTAAAGAAACATCATACAAGGAAGTATGAAAAGAGAAAAAAGGAAACAAGCCAAAAGCATAAATCTAATCCTAGTTATTCTAGAATTCTAAGATTTGCTTGAATTTGGTGTCTTGAGGATAAGCAACCAATGCTTATATGAAAGACAAGGTAATAGCGGAGGGTGGTGGTGGTGGCTTGTTGGAGATCTCATAATCAAAATGAAGAGGAGGCTTGATTAAGAGACTCTTAATGTAGCTCAACTCCTCATAGATGTGTTCCATAGCAAGATGTTGATATTGACAACAATGACAATATGTTCCATGATGCATGACATTATCATGAGAAGGAGGAAGAACACTAAAGGTTGGTGGTGGAAGGAAGGAAGTTCCACAATCAACATTCTTGGTAGGAGAAATGTGATTAAGAGTGTTCTTGGGTGGGTTTGTATTGAAAGCAATTGGAGAAAATGGAGGAGATTCAAGGCTTTCATTTGGAGAAAAAGACATTTTGGATGTGAAGAATGCAAAATGCTTATGGTTTAAATAGGGAAGGCTTAGGGTATTTTTGGGGTGGTCAAAGGGTTTGAAACAAAGATTCTCAAAAAGGTTGGAGCAAATCTGGAGTTTCAGACAAAAACCCGAAAAGGAAGGCCACTGTAGGCGGTTCCTTATCTATGGTCGCGGTACCTTATCAATAAGGTACCGCGGCTCACTTATGGAACCTCCTGCAGAAGCAGGGTTTGGTGTTTGGAGAAAGATTTTTCAGCAAATCTTATTTTTCTAGTCTAACTTATCATAGGGATGTGCTTAAAAGCTAAGATAGACAAGAAACGTATATGAAAACTTACCAAATAGATATTTGACTAAAATACAAAAAAAATAAAATCAATGTAGGAGGTGTGTAAGACAAGACCTTATGACACAATGATCCTCCATGATTCAATCTTGTTCTTGCTATGTTTGAGAGAATCATACATATGAATTATGTAAGCTCTATATTAATAGCGAGAATCTATGAAAAATCGTTTTTAGATTGAATTAACAATGTTAAACAAGTTTCTCAACCGTTTTCGAAAGAGACTTTGAGAGTTTTGAAAAGAAGATGAGAAGATTTTTCAAAAGAATCTTAAAAGACTCAAGGACTCAAGGTGGTAGGAGAAAACACACAAGAAGAAAAGAATTTAAGGAAGATGTTCCATTAATCCTAGACCTAGACGCAAGTAACAAAAAGATTCCCTCTTAAGTGGCTTAGTGAAGATATCGGCTAAGTTGTCCTCGGAGGGCACCTTTTCGATAGTAATGTTCCCCTTTTGAACATTATCTCTAAGGAAATGGTGTCTAATTTCTATGTGTTTGGTTCGCGAATGTTGCACGAGATTCTTACTTAGGTCTATAGCGCCTTTATTATCGCACATGATGGGAACATCATCAAGAGAAATCCCGTAATCAACAAGCGCTTGCTTCATCCATAGAGCTTGTTGGCATGCTTTACCGGCACTCACATACTCGGCTTCCGTGGTGGATATCGCAAGAGCGGTTTGTTTCTTGGAGAACCAATAAGTTAAACAACAACCCATGAAGGTACAAACTCCACTAGTGCTTTTCCGGTCCACATAGTCTCCCGCATGATCCGAGTCCGCGTAGACAATGGTTTCTACGCTGGTCCCTTTAGGATACCATAATCCTAAATATATAGTGCCTTTAATGTATCGGAAGATACGCTTAACCGCTTCAAGGTGAGAGGTTTTGGGAGCCTCTTGGAAGCGAGCACAAAGGCAAACACTAAACATGATATCCGGTCGACTTGCCGTTAGGTACAACAAACTACCAATCATACCTCTATATTTTGTGTTGTCTACCGACTCACAATCATCATCTACGGTGAGTTTAGTATCCGAGTCCATAGGGGTCTTCATTGGTCTAGATTCTTTTAATCCAAATTTCTTTAGCATTTCTTTAGCGTACTTAGATTGACTAAAGAAAATACCATCGTCCATTTGTTTAATTTGGAGTCCTAAAAAGAAGTTAAGTTCTCCCATCATACTCATTTCAAACTCATCATGCATGATTTTGGCAAAGTCATCACATAATTCTTGACAAGTTGAGCCAAATATAATGTCATCAACATATATTTGTACGATTATGAGGTGAGGACCTTTCTTCATTGTAAAGAGTGTATTGTCTACCATACCCATGGTATACTCATGTTTAACAAGAAACGCTTTAAGTCTATCATACCAAGCTTTGGGTGCTTGTTTGAGTCCATAAAGTGCTTTCTTAAGCTTGTAAACATGGTCTGGTTTCTCAAAATCAATGAAGCCGGGAGGTTGAGCCACATATACCTCCTCATTGATCAAACCGTTAAGAAATGCACTCTTTACATCCATTTGTTGAAGCTTAATATCTAAGGCATAAGCATAGGCTAAAAGGATTCTAATTGATTCTAATCTAGCTACCGGTGCATATGTCTCGTCATAATCAATCCCTTCTTGTTGATTATAGCCTTGAGCTACAAGTCTAGCCTTGTTAAAAGACACAACACCATTCTCATATAGCTTATTCCTAAATACCCATTTGGTTCCTATAATGGTAGAACTTCTAGGTGGAGGAACAATTTCCCAAACATCATTGGCAACAAATTGATTCAATTCTTCTTGCATCGCAATGACCCAACTCTCATCCGTCAAGGCTTCTTTAACATTCTTAGGTTCAATCAAGGAGACAAAACAAAAGAAGTTGCTTTGGTTTTGGACTTGAGATCTTAGGGTCCTTTGATTTAAGTCACCAATGACATTATTGAGAGTATGATCCCTAGACTCCTTAATGTTTACTTCCTTTTCAACACTAAGGTCTTCAACTCCTATTTTTCTAACCTCTTTGGCTTTAACTACTTCTAATTCATCCAAGTCATCATCAACCAATGGTGGTGTCTTGGGTGAAGGAGGGGTTTCATCAAAGGTTACGTTGAGTGATCCTTCAATAACCCCTGAGGTTCTATTTAGGACTATGTAGGCCTTACTAGTTTGGGAATAACCTAAAAGGATACCTTCGTAAGACTTTGGGTCAAACTTGGTAAGGTAGTCTTTGGTGTTGAGGATAAAGCACTTGCTTCCAAACACCCTAAAGTATTCTAATAAGGGTTTCTTACCTTTAAGAATCTCATAAGGGGTCTTTCCTAGGAAAGGTCGAATAAGAATTCGGTTGAGTATATAAGTCGATGTATCTACGACATTGCACCAAAACTTTTGAGGCAACGATTGCTCGTTTAACATCGTCCTACTCATCTCTTGGAGAGTCCTATTCTTCCTTTCAACTACCCCATTTGATTGTGGAGTGCGAGGAGCCGAGAAGTTATGGGTAATACCATGAGCTTCACAAAAGGCACCAAATTGCACTTCATTATCAAATTCCCTACCATGATCCGTCATAATAGAAACAATTGAACATCCTAGTTGATTTTGAATTCTCCGACTAAATATTTCGAAGTGATCGAAAGCTTCATTCTTAGATGCCAAAAATCTAGTCCAAGTGAATCTAGAATAGTCGTCAACTATAACTGGGGTATAAAGGTTACCTCCATAACTCCGTATGGCGGAAGGTCCAAAGAGATCCATATGTATGAGCTCTAAGCACCGAGAGGTCGAAACCAAATTCTTGGCTTTGTGACTTGAGTGAACTTGCTTTCCAACTTCTCAAGCATCACAAAAGTGACTATCAAACTTAATCTTGGGGAGGTGTCTTACCAACTCCTTAGAGACTAAAGATTGAATTAAACGCATATTAGCGTGACCTAATCTCCTATGCCAAAGAGTAGAACTATCATCTATAGTCGCAAGACATATGTTGTCTTTTGACTTCTTATTAACCTTCATGACATAAAGCCCATGCTTTCTAACACCTTTTCCAATGACTTTTCCATCTTTTACGATTTCACTGTCATGTTCCGAAAAGATGACCTTACACTTATTATCACAAATTTGACCTATACTTAAAAGGTTAAAACCTAAGTTATCTACGTGCTCAATATTTTCAATGGTCATGGAGTCAAGAGAAACCGTACCTATGCCAATGATATTACCACGTAGACTACTAGCGAATGTGACGTTACCTCCATCATATGCTTTGTAATGCGAGAACAAACTTTGATTACCCGTCATGTGTTTAGAACATCCACTATCCTTAATCCACTCATCGGGCTCCAAATCAATTCCCAAGCATATCTCGGTAACAATACACAAGATCAAACATTTGGTCCCCAATATCTCATGGGTCCAAAATTGTTAGTTCCAAACATCCCTTGCATTTGGTTGGGATGAATGAATGAGGTGGGGATTCCCCATGGAGAACAAAATGTAGGAAAAGTAATTCATGTAACCATTTTGTTGTTTATTACTTCTCCTAGGTGTGTTTGATCTAGGTTTAGAGTTATTATTATTCTTTCTAGGTGTTGGAGTTTTACTTCTAGTTCGTGAGTTGTTTTGATTATCTCTTGTAGGCTTTGTCGTTCTACTTCTAGGCTTAGACTCATTCCGTACTCTAGGTGGAGTAGAAGATAGTCTAGATAAACTTCTATTTCCTATGAGAGGTTTACTTAACGGCTTATAGAACTTACTAATAGCATTGTCGTCAAGTATGGGAAATTGAACCTTATTAACAGTAAGATGCTTTGGTTTTTCATTTAACTTAGATTTTTTAGAAAGTTCAGAGTTTTCACAAAAATCAACTTCTGGCCGCGGTACCTTATCTATGGCCACGGTTCCATAGTGATAAGGAACCGCGCCATACAATGTGGAACCGCGTCCAGAAGGTGTTTTCTGTGAAAACCTGACTTGTTTTGGTTCACTAGTTGAGGCTTCATTTGAGTTAAAACCTAGACCAAGTTTTTCCTTAGAATAAACTTGTTTGTTTAACATATCATCAAGAGCACTAGTACCTTTCATGAACTTTTCCAATTTAATGGAGGTGCTCTTGAGATCATCATTCTCTAATCTAAGTTTCTCACAACTTAAGCAACCTAAATCAACCTCTTTGTTTTTCTCAAGTTTAGCCAATTTCTCCCTAAGTTCATTGATCTCATTTTCAAGCTTAGTTTTGGTTGATTTTAAGGTTTTATTATTTTCTATGAATTTAAGACTAAGTTTGTGTAAGCTATCATATTTGCCTTCAAATTCAATATCATCTAAAGTGGAACTATCATTGCTATAATATTCGGTTTCGGAATGTACCTCTTTAGAAGTGTGAGCCATAAGACATTTCTCCTCTTTGGGGTTGTCATCATCATCTTCACCGCTATCGCTCCAAGCGCCACTAACGAACGCCGTGTTGTTCTTATCACGAGCGGGCTTTGGACAATCACCAATGAAGTGATTTGGATCACCACATCTAAAGCAACTCCTATCACCTTTTTCCTTCTTGACAAACCGATTCTTTGACAATGGTTTCTTGTCATAGTTTGGTTTCCTAACGTGTTGATCTCGTCTCTTGAAGAACTTCTTGAAATCTCTCACCGCCAATGCATACTCCTCGTCATCACTTTCCGAGGAACTATCATGGTCACTTTGTGCCTTCTTGGCTTTAAGTGCAAGAGATTTCCTTTCACTCTTGGTTTTTACTAATTCCGAGTCCTTCAAATTTATCATCTCATGAACCTTCAAGTTTCCTATGAGTTCATCGAGTGATAAAGTTGAGAGATCTTTCGACTCTTCAATAGCCGTGACTTTTGCTCTCCACTTTGGATGTAAGGCCCTTAGAAACTTCCTAACATTGTTCTTGCTAGAAAAACCTTAATCAAGTGCTTTTAGACTAGTAATAATGGTGTTAAACCTAACAAATGCACTATCAATAGTTTCATCTTCTAAGATGACAAATTGTTCATATTGTTGGACAAGAAGATCGATTTTACTTTCTTTGACTTGGCTATTACCTTGGTGGGTTACTAAAAGAGTGTTCCAAATATCTTTAGCGGTTTCACACATAAAAATTCTTTCATACTCTTTCTTAGGCAAAGCATTATAAATCACCATTTTAGCCTCATTATTTTTTGAAAGTTTCTTTTTAGTATCATCATTAGCTTTGTTAAAAGTGACTAATTCTTTTGTTTTAGAAACTTCATTAAATTGAAAGGGTAAAAAATCACCATTGGTAATAACATGCCAAAGATCTAAATCTTTTGATTTCACATAAGTTTCAAATCTATTTTTCCAATAAATAAAACTATCGGTTTCAAAAAGTGGTGGTCTTTGCATAGATTGCCCTTCTAGGTACTTGTTAGAATCCATAGATCGATTCAAGTTTTAAAATACAATATACTTTAAAAATTATTGAGCAACCCGCTCTGATACCAATTGTAGAAACTAGAAAGGGGGGGGGGGGGTTGAATAGTTTCTTAAAATTTACTTGTTAAAATATGGTTTCCAAAAATCCTTTTTGAAAAAACTTAGGCTTGAGGAAATATGTGAAATCTTCTTATGCACAAATATGAACAATGATAGTGTAGCTAAACTAATACTAACAAAAATATATCCACAAAGTATAAAGAATGATAGTGTAGCTAATCTAATATTAACACATGTATATGAAAAAAGTAATAAGGAATGTAAAGAGTTAAGGGTAAAGAAAGATCAAACCGAACAACAAGGATTTATAGTGGTTCGGCAACGAAGCTCACTCCTCGTTCCTACTCCACTCCTCGAGTACTCCTTACTCGAGAGTTCACTACACAAAAAGATCCTTATGGTGGAGAAAACCGTACACGTCGCTTAACCAATTTCCGACTCTAAGCTAAAAGTCGAGCCCTAATCGTAGCTAGGACCAATCTACACAACTATACTTAGTACATACACAACTTCCAAATAGACACAACTACTTGGATCTTCACAACTATGACATAACTACAAGTATATAAAAATTGATCTTCAATGGATCTTTGGTGGTGGACTCAACACTTCACTAGGATAGTGTTCTTCTCTTTGCACTTGGAGAGCAAGAGATGGAAGAACAAGATTCACTTCTTAAACAAGTAATAATCAAACAAATGATCAAAGATTTGAGTGATTAAAGAAGGGGTTTGAATCTGGAAATGAATGTGCAAAAGAGGTGAGGTGAAAAGCTGAGAATGACCAACTATTTAAAGGACAAAGGAGCCAACGGCTAGTTCTGCCCGCGGTACCTTATCACAGCCCGCGGTACCTTATCGATAAGGTACCGCCTAGGCGCTAAGGTACCGCCGGACTAGACTCCGCTCCTTTTTGTCCTTTAGTGGTGGAGGTCTTATCTTGGTATAAAAATATCCTGAAAGGATATTCTTAACAGAATAAGAATATGCCATTTTCAAATTTCAAATAATTAATTAAATAAAACATTTTCTTAAAAATAAAGTTTAATAAAAACTTGTCACATTTAATAAAAAGTGAGTTTTAAGAAAAGATTAAATCACTTGATCACTTGATTAAGGTTAGTACTTGTTTATCCATACCTTAAGTGAAAATGGGTAAAATGAAAAATACTTGAACTCAAGAATTCGTTTTTCGTTGTTTTCGTAAATGCTTGTTTTTACATATTGTCGTAATCAAAACTTAGCGAGACCGAAAAATGCAAGTAACGTTTTTAGTCATTATTGCATTAACACCAGTTTTAACATAAACATCCTCGGCCATTCCAATTGGTTTTAAAGGCGTACAATTTGCTAGCTCGATTGTCATGTTTGTGGGGATAAGATTAGGCAATCTCATCAATTTCCAAAGAGAATGAGGCATGAGATTGATGTTAGCACCTAAATCGGCAAGGGCTATACATCCCTCAACCTCGGGAAAATCACAAGGTAAAAGAATTTAGCCCATATCTTCTTCTTTTCTCGGCATATGCCTTTTAGGCTTTTTAAGAAGAATCGAAGCACAAGTTTCCTCAAAGGTTACTTTCGTAAGGTCGATGAAGCTCTCCTTATGAACCGTGGATGGAATTTGAGGTACACGAGGGTGTGCACTCTTTTCCTTTGTCGCCACGTTCATCCCCTCGATTTTAGAACATGAAGGCGTTTTAGAACTCGAGGGTCGAGCTGAAGGCACGACTCTAAAATTATCAAGGTTAGGGGTAATCATACGACCTTTTCCACTAGACGAGGCGACTTTGACTTGTTCCTTCGGATTTGGTACGGTGTCACTAGGTAACGTAGTCGATGACAAACCCGAAGGCTTGTTCATTATGGCCGAAAACATCTTTTTAATGTCGATTTGTCCTTGTTCAATTTTATTATTTTGGTTTTTCAATGTAGTGGAAAATTTGTTTTTCAAAGTACCAATTTGTCCCTCTAATCGTCTCATATTAGCCTCATTCGTTTTCATGTAATCTTGAAACTCGTTTGACGAACTATTTTGATTAGAATTAAAGTTCCCTTGGTTTTGATTATTTCTTTGAAAATTCCCTTGATTACCATTTGAAAAATTGTTTCCTTGATTAGCGTTGTTTGAAAAATTCGAGTTTTGATTGTTGTTGTTATCTCGATTTTGCCAACCTGAATTACAACCTTGATTTTGAAAATTCCTTGATTATTGTTTCCTTGAAAATTGATACGGTTTTGATTAAAATTATTGCCTTGATAGTTTCCTTGTGATGCACCCGCGTTATTTTGATTTTAAAAATTGTTGTTTAACGCGTTTACACTCGACGTTTGGCCATCCGTAGCCGCACACTCGTAATAATTATGAGGTCCACCACACAACGTACACGTTGCCTCAACCGCTTTCACCATAGCGGAAGCATCTTTCTTTTGCATCTCGATTAAGAACGACGTAAACACCTTTTATTTTTGATAATCATTAATGCGTCTTTTGGAGTTTTACACAAAAAATGGCCACCTGTGGCGGAATTTAACGAATCTTGATCTTGAAAATTAAGACCGTTAAAAAGTGTCGATTTGGTGTAACTCGGAGAATCCATGGTGAGGACATTGCCTAAGAAATTCCTTAAAACGATCCCACGCGTCTCTAAACGACTCATTCAGCTTTTGTTCGAACCTCGTGATCTCGTTTTTGAAAAACGTGGTCTTAGACGGCGGGAAAAAATGATTAACGAATTTGGAAATGAGATCCTTCCACGTAATTATGGAATTATTTGGCTCTTTCTCGTACCAATCCTTTGCGGCACCATCGAGCGAGTACGGAAAAAGCATAAGCTTAACGACATCGGTGTCAACGTTTTTAAACTTACTCGTGGCCAAAAGACGATCAAAATTCCGAATGTGATCGTGAGGATTATCCGCCTCATGACCTCTAAACTTCGTAGCTTGAATCAACGATAGTATTCCTCTTTTAATCTCAAAATTCTCCGCTTCAATTGAGGGAATAAAGATCGCGTCTCCATAACCCTCGGTGGGTGCTTTGAGCAATTCCATCATCGAATGATTGTCGGCAATATCGTCTACGGTTTCGACAACGATATTAGGAACACCAGTTTCTAAATTCCGTCTATGTCGTTGAGTCCTTCGATTTCGATTGCGTCGATTCAAAACGTCTCTAGAATTAGAATAATCCTTCGATCGAGTGCGCATGCACTAACGTAGAAAATGGGGTTAGCAAAGAAGATTATTTTTGGGGTTTTTATCGTTTTTCAATTTTTTTGGTTTTTGATTCTTTTTTTATTTTTTTGGATTGATATAGTGCTTTTGTACCCTTTAGGAAAAGGATGACAAATAGTGGTAAGTATCAAGTGTTGGTTTAGGAAAACCAAGCACTAATGACCAATTAGGTTCAAGTTCGTTCACGAGGAGGCACGTGTGTTGTGTAATGAATGATTGATTAATGTTTTGTTTTTGATTATTAACAAGAAGAAAAGAAGAGAAAATGACGAAGACGAAGAAATAGAAAAATAAGGCAAAAACGCTACTAGAAAGTTACGACGTAGAAAAGCGTAAAAAGTACAAAATTTAAATTTTTAACCTAAAAATTCCTAAAAACTTACTAAAAATCCACAATAAAATTCTAAGAGTTTACAAAAAAATCCAAACTTGCTAAAACCTTTTAATTAATTTAATAATGACTTTTTAATGCTAATTAAAGCCCTAAAAATCACATTTAAATATTAAAAAGCCCTAAACAAGATTTAATAGTTTGTAAACCTCAAAAATGACCTAATTAAACTAAAAACTATTTTTAAAAATTTTAAAACCAAATTAAACTATTTTTAAACTCCTAAAAACTATTAAAATCTAATAAATCTTAAATTAATTCTAAAAATTAATTGAAAAGCCTAAAAAATAATTGGAAAGTGAAAAAGTTTCTAATTTAATGTCTAGAATCTAGGAAAAATGAAAAAAAGTTAAAAATAAAACTTTGACTTTTTATGAATAAAATAATATTAAAATATTCAAAAAAATAAAAAGTTCAAAAATAAATTCTAAAAAATTCTCAAAAATCCTAAATATTCTAACTAAGAAGAAAATGTAAATTAAAGCTCCTAAAACCTCTTAATCAATTTTATATTAATTTTCAAAGTCTAATAAAAAACTTAAAATCAAATAAAATTAAAAATTAAGGTTTTTGAAAACTTTATTGAATGTAAACCTTAAAAATATAAATTAAAACCTAAAAACTATTTTTTTGTATTTTTTAATTACTGTTTACTATTTTTTAATTACTTTCTAAATTTAAAACTAAAAATAATTCTAATAATTAATTAAATAATGGGAAAAATAAAACTTTTAAACAGAAAAATCCTAAACCTTAATAATATCCTAGGAAAAATACTAGCTATCAAATAAGCTACTTAAATAAGCTAAAAACGACTGAATAAGCTACGGCTTATTAATATAAGCCAAAGTGAAAAACTGGTTAAATAACTAATGAAATGAAATGATAACGTAAAAACTCATCTAGATCACTGGTAGAACCCCTCACTCCTGAGCTGCAGGTCGGGGGTTCGAGTCCAGGCAGGGTGTAGTTTTTATAAAACTATTCTTTTTTTTAACACTTTAATCCAGTAACACTAGTAAGCTTAAAAACACAAATCCAAATCTTATTTAAACAAGGATTGAATCAAAATAATGCCAAAAACGTGCCCAGTTGGGCTTGGTGACTGATGAACACAAGGGTGAGTTCACCACTTGTGCCAAGACCAAGAGGAGCTTGGCTTGCTTATGATTTGTGGATGTTTTTAGATAAACAAGGCACCCTTGTGCTCTTTGGAGCACAAGGAGTCAAGACAAAAAGAAAAACAAGCAATACACTGAGCCAAGATCACAAAAAAGTGCACACCAAAGCAAACTTAAGTTGCTGATATAAATTTCAGGGTCTGGTGGTGTTCTTCTTGATTACTTGCACTCAAATGGGTTTCAAAGCCCAAGATTTAGCATACACATGCACCAAGTATCATACAAACCAAATACAATCCTAAATTAACCTAACTCTAACAGATTTCAAAAGATTCAAGCACAAAAATAAGGAAAAACAAGCAGAAAGTAAGCCTAAGCAGATTTAAGCTATGTTTTTCCAATTTTATCACTCAGCTTGCTTCAAAACTTTTCCAAACCTGAAATATTACTTCTCACAACTTAACTCAACCTTATTTAATCTTTCTAACACCTTTAAATTCTGAAATTCTATCAATCTAATTCACATAAACCCGTATCCAAACACCCTTTTAAAACTTTTGAAAACGTTTTTAACAAACCAAATCACTTCAAATCCTATCCTGGCTAATTCTAATAGCATCTCACATGCATATTATAACAAACTTAGCAATATCCAACAATCCAAACAACAATTAAGCAGCTTCCATGCAAAAAATCAAACAAGCACCAATCTTTCTGAAAATAAAAAGGAAAAAGATTTTTTTTACCTAAGAGCCCTACATCCAGGGCTCTTTGTGACAGCTTTGTCACCTCCTTATACACTGGGGTGTATGCAGATCCTCTAACAAATCACCTCCTTTAGTCAACCTGTTAAGAAAAATAAAAAGGAAAACACAAGCACAAATATCCAACATGTTTTTACTTCCTTCCTTAAAACTTTTCTTAAAATCTTTCAAACCTTAAAAACACGTTTTAAAACTACTCTCAATCTCAGAAAATCTCAAGCAAAATCCACTTTCACTTTTCTTGCTTTAGACCTTCTAAAATCAAAAATCTTTTAAAACCTTTTGAAAACTTTAATCACACAAAACCTTCACAAATTTAAATGGAACTCCGTATTAGCAATCCAAACACACAAACTTTTTATAATTAATAAAAGGAATTACAATTTATATCAAAAATACCAAACTTTAATAATATATAAAAGGAATTACAATGTGATTGCTAAAACTGGAACAAAGCTCTTCTCACAGGTTGAGAGATGCTTTTATAGGCATAATAGAACTATCTAGATGCTGAATAAACAAATAATAAAAAGGAAAACCCTAAAGCTTGGAAAATCCGATTTTGCCCTTGTTCATTTGACTGAATTTTGGTCAAGATGCCCATGTGATGTTGCCAGCTCTTGTTGAATGATCTTGGACGTTAATTTTAGCTTGGGGACCAAGGGGTGTGATCTGGGATGTTGGTTTGGTCGGGTTTAGGGTTTTGAGGGAAAGTGATGTTGCAGGGGAGGGTCCCACAAGACACATGGGTGTGTCTTGTGGCGTTTTGTGATGTGGGATCAGGTGAGGTGGAGGGTAATTAAGATTCTGGAGGAGATGGGGTAATAACCCCTTGATTTGAGGTGGATTTGATCTGGGGTGGGTTAGGGTTTATCATGGGATTAGGCTAGGTTTAATCTTATTTGGGTATAATCAGATTTTAAAAAGTTGTTTAGGTGGGAAAGTGGTTTGACCAGAAGGGGGTTTGACTTGGGTTTATTTAATTAAACTGGGTAAATGGATTGGGTAGGGTCGGGTTGTATGGGTATTTGGGTGGGTTTTATGACGTGTCAAGTGATGACTGGTGGTAAGGGTTTGATTAGTTGGCAGGATAGGTCCCCAATGTATCTCATTCCTTCCACTTTGTTTTTAAATGCTGTCAACGCCTAGTTTCCTTTTATCAACTTTGCACAAGTTGTCAAAAATGGCACAACAACTTCTAAAACTTTATCCAAGGGTTTCTTTTGTATATTCTTCAAACTTGATGGACTGGTCTTGTACAATCTTCAAATAATAAGGACCATAATTGTACAATTAACATTTGGAGGGTCAATTGTGACAAGTTCTTCAAAGATGAGGGACTAAATTTGCCAATCTTCAATTCTTCAAGGGTCATTTTGCAAAATTCCAAACTTGGGCCCGGTTCATTGTGCGGCTTCATTTCCCGTGTTCGTTTTTGATTGATTCTTGTGATCTTTTGCCAATTCCTCAATATCCGTACCTAAAAATACACAAGTAACAAACACGAGCATATATTTGGCATATTTTATGATATTTTATGTATTTTAAGCCCGTTTTGGACGATGAGACCATGTTTAAAAGCAGTCTCATCACTCCCCCATACTAAACCATTGCCGTGCCCTCACGCAATGCTAGAATAAAGTATCAAAGCATCTCCAAAATTTAATTTTATTCACTTTATTGAAAGGATAAACTAACTACACTACACTATTACTACTACTTGCGTTTTAGACATAATGTATGATTTTCATCGCAAAATGGGACGTTTAGGTTCATAGAACAAGAACACGTGAATGCTTCGTTAGAAATAATTTCGTCGTCCTCGATTTTCACCTTAATTCCATGCCAAGCGTGCAACGAGATCATTGTCATTATAAGTTAGTAATGCTAACACTACTCATATGCCCTAATCACGTACTTATTCTCCCATTATTCCTAAGTTGTATCTCTTATATTTTATTTTGTCTTAATGATCACGAGGATACATCATTGACTTATGCGATAATAGAGATTTAGGTCTAAAAATAGAGTCCTAAAGGTGTAACCAAGACCATCAAATCAATAACCCCTTTAATAGACAACAATGTTAAAAAATTAAGTTGACAAGAAGAATCGATAAACACGGTTTTATAACGGTTTTGAACATGAGACTTATTACCAAGACTTTTATACGCCCCCTAACGGAAGGGCCTTATTATCTTTGGTTTACCTCCATCTTTTATTCAACTTCGCCATGAAGCTTTTATTATGACTTCGGTCTTGCCTTGCCTTTTATTATCCGCCTCATCGGTGGTTTTACTAGCCAAAGACGTATATCCTCACGCTAAAGCGAATTTTGGATCTTTAAAGCTTCGAAGATTAAGGCTTGATTCACTTTCAATTTTGCATAGATTTTAGGCCTTGTGGTGCTTCAAATTGTTTGCTAGATTTAGGTGAGCACTTGAAATCTTATTATTAGGTGAAGCTTTCGATTATTAGGGTGCCAATACTTCAAAACCGTGACGCTGACGATACCTTAATGTCTTCCCAATTTAATTACACGGAAGCTACTAGAAAAGACTAGAAACCCAACAATCAAAACTAAACCGCTAAGTCAATATTTATTAAGCAAAAAATATTTACAAGCGAAGGGAGAATAAGCAAACAACGAGAACACATGAGTTTTTGAAAGAATACGAGTACTCTACGTTTAGCATAGTAACTTATAATTAACTCTATCATTTCTCGTCCTCATTTAAGAGACTTAGCCTAATGTGTAGTTAAGGAATCGAAGCTAAGTGCTCAACACGCACGGTCGAGTCAAAAATTACTCTTATTCTCGCCATCGGAAAATCTACATTCGTGTCTTCAAACACTTATAAAACATGAGAAAAAATTTAAAATTTGGCCATTTTTAAGCCTTATTTTGCAAGAAAATGATAACAAAACGATAAACTTTGGAAAGCGTGAAGGTTTGGCAAGGCAAGTATCTATTCACCCCCCATACTAAAGTTAAACATTGTCCTCAATGTTTCGAGTCTAGGGGTGCAAACACCCCCATACTAGAGACGTAGTCGAATGCCTAATCTAGCATGGAAAGGGTGTAACCAATAAGTAATAGCCGTTTATGAAGTGTGCTAAAAACCTAAGGTTAGAACATAAAAGGATATATCATATGGATATTGGGAAAGGCCTCCAAAGCAAACGATCGAGTGCTCCCATGAAACGAACACGAGAGGCTCCAATCGTGAAGATGATAATCTAAAAACCACAATGCACAAACAACCACGGAACAAAGGTTGGAAGGGCACAAATCCCCTCACATTAACTAATTAGAAGGCAATAATATGTACATGGATAAGCATGGGTCTCCCCCACGAGGCACCTTGTTTTTGATAACCGAGTCAAAAGCTCGACTCGAATCCCCATAAATGTGATCATTTAGGGATAATCATAGTTTGGTCAATTTTTGGTGGGGCTTACATGATAAACAAGGCCCAAAAGCACGCGGAGTACATTAAAAATCCGATAAACGTATACCGGGGTCAAAGATAGCGTCTTCGTTTTCGGATGAAAGACGAAACAACGAAACTTCAACACAAACCCCAATGGGGTAGAAGAAAATAGGAGAGAAGAAATAGAAGGGTGGGACAATGGGTAAGTCATAACATTGAGCTACTCGAGGTAGACTCGCACCAATCAAATGAAAAGATTTTCCATTTATTGCATCGGTGGAAGACCGAGATTTCCCTATATAAGCAATTCCAGGATCAAATATCTCGTCCTCGGTGGAGAAAGGGAAGGGAACATAAGGGGCTTCCCCCACACTAAGTCCACACAAAGCATCGTCAAAAGGAGAAGACGAGCTTGTAGTACTCAATAAACGCGGTGATGACGGAGTTAGAATTGTAGAAAAATCTTTTAAATTAAATTCAAAATCTTTTCCTTTTTCATCTTTAACACTCTCCTTGTGAAAACCCGATTTAATTATGTCAAAAATATTTGGTGTATCTAAAACAATGTTAGTCACACTAAAAATTCTTACATTTTGAAATCTTTTTGGCTTAGGTGGTGGCAAGTTTTCAAATCTTTTGTCAACAAAGAAAACCTCCCCATCGGGATCAACGTATTCATCATCCGAAGAATCACTCGAGATTGGAATCATAGGCTTAACACTCTTAACCTCCACCGGCGGAGGGGACGGAACTTCATTTTTATCAACTCCTAAAACTCTATTGGAAATCTTTTTGCAAATGTTTTTGATGGGATTGACATTGTACAAAGATGTGATAGAATAAACATGAGAAAGAGTGGAGTTTTGGGTTGCATTAATGACGAGTTCTTCCTCATTAAAACGAAGAGTGATTTTTCTTGCATGCACATCGATAAGTGCTCTCGAGGTATCCAAAAAAGATCGACCTAAAATTAACGGAACTTTAGGATCGATGGGAATGTCAACAACAATGAAGTCTACGGGATAATAGAATTTCCCAACTTTCACGA
The DNA here is from genome assembly GCA_025667525.1 of Glebionis coronaria. Lineage (NCBI taxonomy): Eukaryota > Viridiplantae > Streptophyta > Magnoliopsida > Asterales > Asteraceae > Glebionis > Glebionis coronaria. The sequence continues at coordinate 284,975,320 of CM046877.1, read as the reverse complement.
AGACATCCTCGGCAACTCCACAAGCTAGAATCGTAGAATGATCGGCCATTTCGATTGACATTCTTGCAGGAGTGAGATTTGGAAGATTGAGCGATTTAAAAATCTCAAGAGGCATCAAATTTATACTAGCACCAAGATCGGCCAAGGCGTAGCATTCTTCCATGTCTTGGATAGCACATGGGATTAAAAACTTTCCAGGATCACCGACCTTTTGAGGTATGCGGCTTAGAAAAACCAAAGAACAACTAGACGATTTTTGAAATTTTTCTTTGTTATTCAACATACTTTTGAAGTTCGCGGCAAATCGAGGCATCATGACTAAGGCGTCGGCAAAACTTATATTAAAATGCAAGTCACGAAACATTTTCATAAAGAGTTCAAATTGATAATTATTTCGTTCTTGTGCCTTTTCCTTGTTTCGTCTTGATGGGTAGGGTAAAGGTGGTGTGGGTTGGGGTAAATTAGGCATAGGCATTGGCCTTGGAATCTCGGGTTCCATGATGGGTATTGGTTCAACCGTAGGTGTGGTTTGAGCGGTACTTCGTGGGCTTGTAATATGCTCCTTTTCAACCACAACCTCGGGTTCTTTCTCTTTTTCCTTCTCCATAGAAGTACTTGGACGAGAAGTGGGTTCTTTGAAAGTTTTACCACTACGAGTAGTAATAACCTTCAATTCTCCTTTCGGGTTCACGATGGTATCACTAGGAAGACCACCCGAAGAAGAGGGCTTACACATGATAGCTTCAAACATTTTAGCCATACGGTCTTCAAACTTAGATTGCCTAGCATCCGCTTTTAACAACTCTTGCTTAATCTCATGTTGTCCTTGCTCCATTTTTTGTTGATTTTGTTGGAGTCGTGTGACATTTCCTTCCATTTTATTAGCATGAGTTTTGAGTTCATTAGCAAGTTCGTTTTTAAGCTCGTTTTTCAATTCGGATCTTAAGCTAACCATTTCACGTTGCATATTGTCAAACTTAGCATCATTAGCCTTAGCATAATTCAAAAATTCTCCTTGAATATTTTTGGTGTGATCGTTTTGAAAACCTTGGGCATTGTTTTGAAAATCACGGTTTTGGTTTTGGTTTGAAATTTGCCCATTTCCACTTTGGTAATTACCTTTGTTATAATTTCTTTGATTTCCTTGGTAATTTCCACCTTGGTTGTTGTTGTTGCGATAATTATTAGCATTTTGATTGGGTGGAGCTTGATTTGAACGTGAACCTTGACCGATTTGGTTATAAGTTCCCGTGGCTACAAAAGCATTCGAAGTGTTACCATCCGCGGTAATGCACTCGGAAAGATCATGAGCTCCCCCACACGACAAACAACTTTTAGAAACCGCTTTAACCGAAGCGGAATTGGAAGCTTCTTGAGCCTTCCAATGGGACATAAGGTTAGCAAATCTATCGAAAAATCGGTTTTCTTCATTTGCTTCATCATGTAATGCATTGATACTTTGAGACGATGATGAGCCCCTTTTGGCAACACTCAGTGTGTGACGAGGGCTATAAACCTTAGACCTATTCTCGATTATGACCAAAGCTTCTTCAACCGTTTTACACAAAAAATTACCACCCGCGGCGGCATTCAAATAATCTCTTTCATGATCGTTAAGTCCATTGTAAAACGTGTCGATTTGGTGCAAATCGGAAAAACCGTGATGAGGACATTCATGTAACATCTCCTTAAACCTATTCCAAGCCGTAGAAAAACTTTCATTTGATTCTTGTGAAAATTTAGAAATCTCATTCTTCAAATGCGTAGTCTTAGAGGGCGGAAAAAATTGGTTCACAAATTTTGAAACGAGATCCTTCCACGTCAATATAGAATTGGGTGGCTCTTTCTCTAACCAAATTTTAGCGGGCCCCGCTAAGGAATACGGAAAAAGCATCATCTTAATCGAGTCATTCGAGACATCCTTAAACTTGCACGTGGCGGTAAGACGATTAAATTGGCGGATATGGTTGTGGGGATTGTCCTTCTCATCACCATGGAATTTGTTGTTTTGGATCATCGACAACAAACCCGTTTTCACCTCAAAATTCTCCGCAAGGATTGCGGGAATCACAATAGCTTCTCCATAACCCTCGGTGGGTGCTTGAAGTAACTCCATCATAGTTCAATTCGCCATGGTTGGTTCTTCTCGTACAATGGGTTCGTCAATAGGAGACTCCTCACTAGAATGAGTTGGAGTGGGAGTTTTGTTCTTTCGTTTACGTGCACGTTTTGCTTGATTACGAGTGAGCATAAACGTCACGTACAACGTGGAGACGAGCAAAGAAGATTCTTTTTGGTATTTTGTATTTTTTTAAAATTTTTTTGTGGTTTTTGATTGTATTAATCTTTTTGGAAATTGGTGAATGTATTAAGTAGACAAAAAGTCCACAAATCTCCTCCTCAATCAAATCTCTTGATTAAAAAGGCCTCAAGGAATGAAAACAATCACGTGGAGTGAACGCCTTCGATGACTTTAGAACGATGGTGGAACACCAAATCGTTCAAGAGGGTTTAATCAATATGAAACCAAGAAAATATATATGATATGTAGTAATACTTTGGGCGGCAAAACCCTCGATTCACTCTCAAAATCAAATACGCACAAGCAAGCGGAGGAAACGAGGCGGCGCGAAGCACTTAAGAGCCTTTTTCCTTTAGGTTGTGAAATACAACCGCCTTATACCCACCTTATAGTTTGTATTATCAAGATTAAGCTTCACGAAAGTATTTATCTATTTTTGCCTTTTTTCTTTGGTTTGAGATTCGAATACAATGATCGAGTGATGAAATCCCGAATCAAGGTTGTGATTGCTCACGTATTTGGAGTACTTGTGTATTTATTGTTCTACGTATACTATATAGTAATAATATTCACACAAAAACCGAAAAACGATAATACGTATTAATAGAGTGCTATTAATACAAATACTATATGGCTAATATAAAAAAAACAAAAATGTTCAATCAAAACACAACACGCCTCCCCGGCAGCGGCGCCAAAATGATATAGTGCTTTTGTACCCTTTAGGAAAAGGATGACAAATAGTGGTAAGTATCAAGTGTTGGTTTAGGAAAACCAAGCACTAATGACCAATTAGGTTCAAGTTCGTTCACGAGGAGACACGTGTGTTGTGTAATGAATGATTGATTAATGTTTTGTTTTTGATTATTAACAAGAAGAAAAGAAGAGAAAATGACGAAGACGAAAAAATAGAAAAATAAGGCAAAAACGCTACTAGAAAGTTACGACGTAGAAACGTAAAAAGTACAAAATTTAAATTTTTAACCTAAAAATTCCTAAAAATTACTAAAAATACACAATAAAATTCTAAGAGTTTACAAAAAAATCCAAACTTGCTAAAACCTTTTAATTAATTTAATAATGACTTTTTAATGCTAATTAAAGCCCTAAAAATCACTTTTAAATATTAAAAAGCCCTAAACAAGATTTAATAGTTTGTAAACCTCAAAATGACCTAATTAAACTAAAAACTATTTTTAAAAATTTTAAAACCAAATTAAACTATTTTTAAACTCCTAAAAACTATTAAAATCTATTAAATCTTAAATTAATTCTAAAAATTAATTGAAAAGCCTAAAAATAATTGGAAAGTGAAAAAGTTTCTAATTTAATGTCTAGAATCTAGGAAAAATGAAAAAAAGTTAAAAATAAAACTTTGACTTTTTATGAATAAAATAATATTAAAATATTCAAAAAATAAAAAGTTCAAAAATAAATTCTAAAAAATTCTCAAAAATCCTAAATATTCTAACTAAGAAGAAAATGTAAATTAAAGCTCCTAAATCCACTTAATCAATTTTATATTAATTTTCAAAGTCTAATAAAAAACTTAAAATCAAATAAAATTAAAAATTAAGGTTTTTGAAAACTTTATTGAATGTAAACCTTAAAAATATAAATTAAAACCTAAAAACTATTTTTTTGTATTTTTTAATTACTGTTTACTATTTTTTTAATTACTTTCTAAATTTAAAACTAAAAATAATTCTAATAATTAATTAAATAATGGGAAAAATAAAACTTTTAAACAGAAAAATCCGAAACCTTAATAATATCCTAGGAAAAATACTAGCTATCAAATAAGCTACTTAAATAAGCTAAAAACGACTGAATAAGCTACGGCTTATTAATATAAGCCAAAGTGAAAAACTGGTTAAATAACTAATGAAATGAAATGATAACGTAAAAACTCATCTAGATCACTGGTAGAACCCCTCACTCCTGAGCTGCAGGTCGGGGGTTCGAGTCCAGGCAGGGTGTAGTTTTTATAAAACTATTCTCTTTTTTTTTAACACTTGAATCCAGTAACACTAGTAAGCTTAAAAACACAAATCCAAATCTTATTTAAACAAGGATTGAATCAAAATAATGCCAAAAACGTGCCCAGTTGGGCTTGGTGACTGATGAACACAAGGGTGAGTTCACCACTTGTGCCAAGACCAAGAGGAGCTTGGCTTGCTTATGATTTGTGGATGTTTTTGGATAAACAAGGCACCCTTGTGCTCTTTGGAGCACAAGGAGTCAAGACAAACAGAAAAACAAGCAATACACTGAGCCAAGATCACAAAAAAGTGCACACCAAAGCAAACTTAAGTTGCTGATATAAATTTCAGGGTCTGGTGGTGTTCTTCTTGATTACTTGCACTCAAATGGGTTTCAAAGCCCAAGATTTAGCATACACATGCACCAAGTATCATACAAACCAAATACAATCCTAAATTAACCTAACTCTAACAGATTTCAAAAGATTCAAGCACAAAAATAAGGAAAAACAAGCAGAAAGTAAGCCTAAGCAGATTTAAGCTATGTTTTTCCAATTTTATCACTTAGCTTGCTTCAAAACTTTTCCAAACCTGAAATATTACTTCTCACAACTTAACTCAACCTTATTTAATCTTTCTAACACCTTTAAATTCTGAAATTCTATCAATCTAATTCACATAAACCCGTATCCAAACACCCTTTTAAAACTTTTGAAAACGTTTTTAACAAACCAAATCACTTCAAATCCTATCCTGGCTAATTCTAATAGCATCTCACATGCATATTATAACAAACTTAGCAATATCCAACAATCCAAACAACAATTAAGCAGCTTCCATGCAAAAAATCAAACAAGCACCAATCTTTCTGAAAATAAAAAGGAAAAAGATTTTTTTACCTAAGAGCCCTACATCTAGGGCTCTTTGTGACAGCTTTGTCACCTCCTTATACACTGGGGTGTATGCAGATCCTCTAACAAATCACCTCCTTTAGTCAACCTGTTAAGAAAAATAAAAAGGAAAACACAAGCACAAATATCCAACCTGTTTTTACTTCCTTCCTTAAAACTTTTCTTAAAATCTTTCAAACCTTAAAAACACGTTTTAAAACTACTCTCAATCTCAGAAAATCTCAAGCAAAATCCACTTTCACTTTTCTTGCTTTAGACCTTCTAAAATCAAAAATCTTTTAAAACCTTTTGAAAACTTTAATCACACAAAACCTTCACAAATTTAAATAGAACTCAGTATTAGCAATCCAAACACACAAACTTTTTATAATTAATAAAAGGAATTACAATTTATATCAAAAATACCAATCTTTAATAATATATAAAAGGAATTACAATGTGATTGCTAAAACTGGAACAAAGCTCTTCTCACAGGTTGAGAGATGCTTTTATAGGCATAATAGAACTATCTAGATGCTGAATAAACAAATAATAAAAAGGAAAACCCTAAAGCTTGGAAAATCCAATTTTGCCCTTGTTCATTTGACTGAATTTTGGTCAAGATGCCCATGTGATGTTGCCAGCTCTTGTTGAATGATCTTGGACGTTAATTTTAGCTTGGGGACCAAGGGGTGTGATCTGGGATGTTGGTTTGGTCGGGTTTAGGGTTTTGAGGGAAAGTGATGTTGCAGGGGAGGGTCTCACTAGACACATGGGTGTGTCTTGTGGCGTTTTGTGATGTGGGATCAGGTGAGGTGGAGGGTAATTAAGATTCTGGAGGAGATGGGGTAATAACCCCTTGATTTGAGGTGGATTTTATCTGGGGTGGGTTAGGGTTTATCATGGGATTAGGCTAGGTTTAATCTTATTTGGGTATAATCAGATTTTAAAAAGTTGTTTAGGTGGGAAAGTGGTTTGACCAGGAGGGGGTTTGACTTGGGTTTATTTAATTAAATTGGGTAAATGGATTGGGTAGGGTCGGGTTGTATGGGTATTTGGGTGGGTTTTATGACGTGTCAAGTGATGACTGGTGGTAAGGGTTTGATTAGTTGGCAGGATAGGTCCCCAATGTATCTCATTCCTTCCACTTTGTTTTTAAATGCTGTCAACGCCTAGTTTCCTTTTATCAACTTTGCACAAGTTGTCAAAAATGGCACAACAACTTCTAAAACTTTATCCAAGGGTTTCTTTTGTATATTCTTCAAACTTGATGGACTGGTCTTGTACAATCTTCAAATAATAAGGACCATACTTGTACAATTAACATTTGGAGGGTCAATTGTGACAAGTTCTTCAAAGATGAGGGACTAGATTTGCCAATCTTCAATTCTTCAAGGGTCATTTTGCAAAATTCCAAACTTGGGCCCGATTCATTATGCGGCTTCGTTTCCCGTGTTCGTTTTTGATTGATTCTTGTGATCTTTTGCCAATTCCTCAATATCCGTACCTAAAAATACACAAGTAACAAACACGAGCATATATTTGGCATATTTTATGATATTTTATGTATTTTAAGCCCGTTTTGGACGATGAGACCATGTATAAAAGCAGTCTCATCATGGATTTTTGGTGTATTACGTAGAAATTAATCTACAAAAATTATCCACTAATCAAAGGTTTTGATTAATGAAACCAAGAGGAATGAAGGAATTTACGTGAAGTAAAAACCCTCGTCGACTTTGAAACGTTGGCGGAACGGCAAAACGTTTCGAGGTTCAATAATGAAAACTCACAAAAAAAGATGTATTAATACTTGAGTGGCAAACCCTTAATCAGTCGTCACTAAATCGATACGCACAAGAGAGCGGGGAAAACGAGGCGGCACGAAGCACTTAAGAGTTTTTTCTCCTTTGGTCGTGAAATACAACCACCTTATACCCACCTTATAGTTTGTATCAATTGAGATTAAACTAATTAAGAGTATTTATCTATTTTGCCTTTGATTTTTCTTTGATCGATACACGAGATAATAACCGGAATGTTCACTATCGAGGTGCGATTTCTCGCGTATTTGGATAATATTGTTTATTAATTGTGCTACCTAATATAGTATAGTATTCACAAAAAGAAAACGAAAACAATAAAATGAAAAATATTGTTGTGTGTTAACTGAGGAACAATTTAACACAATTTATTTGGATATTCTACAATATAGTAAAAAAAAATAAAAACGAGTATGTACTCTATATACGCTTTCCAAAAATGAAAAGCAAAAACGCACTACTCACACAAACACGATATATATATGGCTAAACACACCTCCCCGGCAGCGGTGCCAAAAATTGATGTGGTAAAAATACGCTTTTGGGAAAAAGACGTATAATGGGCAAGTATTAAATCTCACGTTTTAGGAAAAACGCGAAATCGAATAAATGCGAGTTCGTTCTCGAAGGAGGTGTATGTGTTATGCCAATAATATAAAAATCAAGTTTGGATTAGGGATAGTTTTTGGTTAAGAAAGATTTAAAATTAAAGACGGATTACGCTAAAAACTACACTACGACGGTTAAAATGCGAAATCGTAAAACTCGACGAAAAACCATACTCAACTAAAAATTACCAAAATTTTTATCTAAGTTAAATAAATCTAATTAACACAAAAATGAAACCAAAATTTTCAAAATTTATTTAATTAATTTATATTAAATTTTAATGTTTAATAAAAAACTCAAAAATTAATAAAATTAATAAAAAGTGAAAATACAAATTTTAAGTTATGTAAACCTACTTTATATTAAATAAAGTCTAATTTTTTTTAAGTTTTAATATACTTTTAACTATTTATAAACTAATTTCAAAAAGTTAGAATTAAAATAATAATAAAATTAATTAAGAAAGTGAAAAATATAAAAAATAAACCAAAAAGTCTTAACACTATACTAGGCTAAGGGAAAAATGAAAATGTGGAAAAAGGTAAAGCCAATAAGCCAGAAATGGCTTATAAGGCTACGGCTTTATTACTTAAGCTAGGAAAGCAAAACATGATAAATAAAACTAGTGGGGAAACCTTAACAATAACAAAGCATTGGCAGTATGGTAACCCCTTGAGCCCTCCTACGAGAGGTCCGAGGGTCGAGCTATGCCAGTGACTTTTTGTAAAAAATAATTTTTTTTTCTTTTTACTTTTTTACCACTTGTTCAACAGTAACTAGATGAACCCAAAACACTATCAAATACCAAAATAAGCACGAATTAGGTCCACTTTAAGCTCAAAAGATGCACATACCTTACTTTTTGGTACCTTTTTATGTTTAAGCTGTTAAGGGGAATTGTGGATGCCCGACTTAGGGAAGTTCCTTGCTTGGGCGCAAACGGCACCCTCAGTTGCTTTTGCAAGTGAGGAGTCAAAGAAAACAAATAACTAACACTAAACAAGCACACCAATTCAATCAAAACACAAAATCAACGAACAAAAAATACTTGGACTGTGAGTTTTTGATGTTAACAGTGGACTTAATAAGCTAACAAAAGTTCGAAAATACACAACTATATTCAAATTTAATAGCGCAAACCTTATACTAGCCTAATCTTAGCTGATAACTAACTATGAACCACCAAATCAAGGTATGACACTCCCAATTGAGACCACATACCGGAAGGTGGACAGAAACACAAGGTCTGGTGGACTATTTTTGTAACATAGGGCTTATATGCTAATTACGAGCTTTAAAAAGCACTCAAAAGATCCCCAAACTCCAACCTAACCTAAATACCAGATGGTCTAGGGATGGATCAACCTAAATCTAACTAATACCCAAGAAATCTAAGCACAAATCACAAAAATAAGCCCAAAAGGGCCCGCTGGTGTTAATTGTAACAAAAAAAAGTGGTCTATGGGTGTATTAGGAAAACATTGGACTTCTTTGTGCTCTAAAAGCCACCAAAGTTTACCAACCCTAAAAATGAACAATTGCAACCCTAAACCAATATATCAACTAACTACAAACCACAATTCATGCATCAAAAACAGAGAAATCAAACCTAACCCTACTGTGATGATTATATGCAGACAGAATGGTGAGTTTGCTCATATGTTTGACCTTGGGTCAAATTTTAAAGCAACCAAACGTGATTTTAACCTTACCTAAACACCTAATCTAGAGCTTAGACACCTAGGCTACCCTTAGACCTTGTGTTACCCAAATTCCAAGACTCAAAGTTAAAAAACAAAGCCCCTAATAACCTACTGTTAAGAGACTGTGGTTATATGCAGAAACTTAGGTGGGCGATTGACTCAATAGTGGGATTTGACAACCAGAATTGATGTTCGTTTGCAAGTCTTAAATTTTTATTCAAGATATTACCACACAAATGACTAGAAACATAAACACGGGCAAGTATACCCTTTCATTTATATCGTAGCTTATTGGTAAAGTCCAGTTCGTTCCACGAGATTGTTGTTATCAAAATATAAAACAATTACCTCTAGAGTGTCACAAGTTCTAAAGATATACTAACAATTGGTATTTAAAGGGTGCGTTTGGCTAAGGACATAACCATATGAAAGATAGGTAGCAATGATGAATATAAGCACATAAACAATATAAGACAACATGTCGATTACTAGTCGTACATACAACATCTAATTGATATGCCAAGAATCCGACTAAAGACTTTGTTATATCAACAACATTAAGAATAGTTTATGCTTGATTTCGATAACTAAGGTTATATGAGAATATGCAAGAGTTGGTATATGTTTTAATCCACTAATCGCGACAAAAGTTATTAACAAGATTCATTTACTAGATGACATGAAACACACCCATTCACATGCGTACTAGTCATGATCATGGACTAATCCAACATATAACAATGGTCTTACATAATAACAAATAACACATGAGCATCTAAATCACACTTATAGTCAAGAACCCTGGGTAAAAGTGTGCCGCATGATGTTTGAATTTTTACAACCTTGTTTAGGAAAACAAAGTGTAATTAGGGTAAGTACGACGATTTAGGAAAATCGTGCACAAATGACCCAAAAGTGAGGATCGTTCTCAAGGAGGCTAGTGTGTTGTGTAGAGAGATGATTAATGATGTGATTATGATTATGTGAATAGATAAGAAAAATATAAATGAGATAAGAAGAGAATGACGGTTACGAAGACGAATTAAACTAAGACGAAAGAGTCGTACACGTAAAACCGTAAAAGCACCAAAATAAAAAATTTACCCTAAAAATTCCTAAAAAATTGCAATAAATCCTAAATAATGTATTAAGAGTTTACAAAAAATCAAAATTCACTCAAACTTTTTAATTAATTAAATAATAATTTTTAATGCTAATTAAAGCCCTAAAAACCTAAATAATTAATAAAAAGTCCAAAATGAGATTTATCACCTTGTAAACCTCTAAAATACCCTAACTTAATTTAAAACTATTTTTGAAAATTTTAAAGTTAATTAAAACTATTTAAAAACAATTAAAAACTATTAAAACTTAAAATAATTATAGAAATTAATCTAAGAATAATAAAAATATTCTAAAAGTTGTAAAATTCCTAATTTAATGTATTTAACCTAAGAAAAACATAAAAACTTGAAAAATCTAAATTTTAATTTTTAATATTAAAATAATAATAAAATAATAATAAAATAATATTAAAAATCCAAAATTTATAGAAAATTCTAAAAACTTGCAAACTAGCTTAGTTTAACCTAAATGACACAAAAATGAAGTTGAAATTACAAAATACCCCTAATGGACCTCTAAATGGGCCAAAAGTTCAAACAGTCACCTTAATGGGCTTATTAAGGCTCAATAAGAAAAATGTTGTCCAATTAGGCCCAAAAAATTCTATCTGACTCAAAATTTGATTTTAAACACAACTTTTCAAAGGCCGAACAGCTGAAAATGTGAAATAAGATGACTTATAGCAAACAACTTATTCTTAATGGGCTTTTTGGCCCATTAAGCTATAAGCTGATGCCATAAGCTCAAATTAAACACACAAGCTTCTTTTGAGTTGCTTAAGACTTCTGTAAAAAGAAATTTGAAATAAGTCCAAGGAATAAGCCTAAAAATGCAATAAGCAATCTACACAAAACGACAAAATAGTCGTTTTTGAGTTCTAGGCCACCCCAAGAGCTAATTCAAGTTTCAAAAGCTTTTAAATGACTTAACTAAGCTTAATCAACAAAGAGTTTTCAAATAAGTTCACTAAATAAGCTGAAATAAGCAAATAAGCACTTTCTTAAAAGTCAACTTGTTGGTTTTCTAGTCAAAAGTCAAAGCCAAAGTCTAATAAGCTCTAGTTCAATACAAATGGGTCAAATGAGGAAGGTTGATCACAAAAAATAAGTTGTTGCAGGTCTGGATAAGCCAATATGGCTTATTAATAAGCTGAATGCAAATTAACACTAGCAGGGGCTAGTTTTAGGGTCTGAGCAGTGGGAAAAGTTTCCACTGCTAGACTTGTTTGACTTTTTGTCTTTAGTGACTTTTTTGGAGATTCAAGTTACACAAAGGCACCCAAATGATCAGTGGATCAAGAGGAGTCAATCACAACAAAGAAATCACAATCACTAACAGCCAATTAGTACAGTTTAATCAAAACATCACCAGATATGCACCAGACATGAACTGATAAGCAGTTAAGTACTTATAAGCTGTTTTAGCAAATTTCAGCCACCCAAATTGCACCAAAAGCATATACAAGCTATAATAAACTTAAATGAACAAGTTTAAACAGGTTTCATGCAATGTTTCAAAGCCTAAATCAAGATTCAAGCAAATGAAGGTTACCGATGAACACTAACACAAGCAGATTTTACTTTTGCTGATGCACTTGACCAACAATCCAAATTCAACCACTCAGATCTATCACATATGTTGTAAAAACAATGATTTAACAGCCTTTAACCCTAAGCATGCATATATTCTAGATATTACCAAAATCTTAGGCCAAAAACAGTCAAATTCAATGAGATATAGCACAATGTTTGATTTGAGGTTTTAAACCCATTAACTTGCAACAAATAGCACTCAAACAAGTATATAGCAGATAACAAGCACAAACACAAACTTCCAACAACACAATAACAACTTATGATCTCAAACAGGTAATCCCAAACACCCTTTTAACTTTTCAAATCCAAAATTTTCAAATCAAAAGTGTTATCCAAGGTTACCCAAGCCCAAATAAGCACAATAACAGATAAGATATGCAAATTAGAACAAGATTGAGCCACAAAATCAACAAGAACACAAGTCACACACAAAATCACCAAAAATCCAAATTTTTATCAGATTTTAAGTAGGATGATGTGTACCTCATGGATGTACATCCACGCCGAGGAATTTTGAGCTTATGTGCTAGCAAGAACAAGCAAAAGATTCCACAACAAATCCTGCTAAGATTCAACAAGGTTAGAAGCAAAATAGTAAAATCAGAAAAGGGAAAAATTCTTGATTAATGCAACCTTAGTTCCCCACACTTGATTATCCCCAAGTTATAGGCTTCACAACACCTTGATAACTCAATATCAGGATGCTATGATTTTGAAATAGACTTAGCAAAATATCAAGAAAAATGGAAAATGTGCAAACTTTTGCACACTCCTTTTGGAAACAGGTTTAGGATTCAAGATCAATAAACATTCAACAATAATAAGCAGTTAATAAGAGTGGCACTTGAGTTTTCTTCACCAAATTCAACCACATTTCATTAAGAAGAATATATGATTTACAGATTTGTGAACTAAGGAAAATTCAAGAGCAAAGTACAAATGAAGCACCTTAAGGCCTTTATATAGGCATACAAATGAACTATGAAAGCTGAAAAACGTGTAACCCTAGCTAATGAAGTTCTAGATTTGCCCTTTGAGTAGTTTAAACTTTGAAGATCATGTGACTGCTTCTTGTTTGTTTGTGGAGCTGGCATTATGAAAAGTTGATCAAATGGCTTCATATAAGCTTAACTTCCAAGATTTGTTGTGGGACGTTGGATGACTGTCCAAAATTTGGCAGTATGTACAAAGGTGAAAAGCAGAGGAATCTTGTGAGCTGGGTGGTGATGTGGCAAGGGAGTTTAAGATTGGGTTGTGTTTATATATCCCTTAATCATAAATCTGCACAATCTTGGGGTTTAATTTTAAGTAAATAACAAAACCCTAATTGTGTTCTTGGATGAATAGTGGATGTGTTTAATCCATTTTTGGTTTGGAATAAGTTTAAAAATGTGTTTAAGGCGCCAAGATTAAACAAATATAAACCGGGTTTAGTGGATGGGTGAGGTGGAGAAAGGGAGAGTTCTCATTGGTGAGTTTGGTTGAGTGGGGCAGGTGTTATCATGACACTGGTATAGGTAACAATTGTTGTCTGCCAAGATTAGCCCCCCGTCTCTTATTCTCCTTTCATTTGCAAATAAATACATGAAAACCAGATTCCCTTTGCTATGGAAGTTTTACTTTTCACACTTTTGCCCCAAATACTTTTCCAAAGTATTTTCAGGGGTATTTCTTGCCATTTCTTGATTCTTGAAGGACTGATTTGGCATTTTCTTCAAGGATTATGGTCTTGACTTGTTTGTTTGACTTCTTGGAGGACTGAAATTTTCCAAGTCATGATTAATGAGGGACCATTTTTGCCATTTCTTCAAAGTCAAGGGTCCTTTTGGTAATTTTGATATTTCCAAAGGACCAAATTTGTAATTCTTGTAACTTCAAGTCCTTCATGGTATGTTTGAATTTGAGAAGGACTAATATTGACATTTTTGTTTTGTTGAGGGACTAAAATTGCCAATTCTTCAAAGTAGAGGGCCCTTTTTGTAATTTTGACAAACTTTAGGGACCAATCTTGTAATTATGAAGATACAAGGGTATAAAGTGTCAATTCTTCAATACTGGAGGACCCTTATTCATAAATCTTCAAATCTTCAAGGGTTTTCTTGGAAATTTCTTCATTAGGGCTTGGTTCAATGTGCGGCTTCGTTTCCCGTGTTCGTTTTTGCATGATTCTTGTGATCTTTTGTCATTTTCTCGATATCCGTACCTAAAATACACAAGCAACAAACACAAGCATATATTTGGGTATTTTTATGATATTTTATGCATTTAAAGCCCTTTTTGGACGATGAGACTATGTAGAAAAGCAGTCTCATCACCCCCATACTAAACCATTGTCGTGCCCTCACGCAATGCTAGAATAAAGTATCGTAGCACCTCCAAAATTCATTTTTATTCACTTTATTGAATGATAAACTAGCTACACTACTACTATTACTACTACTTCTACTTGCGTTTTAGACATAATGTATGATTTTCATCGCAAAATGGGACGTGTAGGTTCATAGAATAAGAACACATGAATGCTTTGTTAGAAATAATTTTGTTGTCCTCGATTTTCACCCCAATTCCATGCCAAGCGTGCAACGAGATCATTGTCATTATAAGTTAGTAATGCTAACACTACTCATATGCCCTAATCACGTACTTATCCTCCCATTTTCCTAAGTTGTATCTCTTATATTTTATTATGTCTTGAATGTTTCACGAGGATACATTGTTTGACTTATGTGATAATAGAGATTTAGGTCTAAAAATAGATTCTTAATGGTGTAACCAAGACCATCAAATCAATAACCCCTCCTAATAGACAACGATGTCAAAAAATTAAGTCAACAAGAAGGATCGATAAACACGGTTTTATAACGGTTTTGAACATGAGACTTCTTACCAAGACTTTTATACGCCCCTTAACGGAAGGGCCTTATTATCATTGGTTTACCTCCATCTTTTATTCAACTTCGCCATGAAGCTTTTATTATGGCTTCGGTCTTGCCTTGCCTTTTATTATCCACCTTGTCGGTGGTTTTATTAGCCAAAGACGTATATCCTCACGCTAAGGCGAGTTTTGGATCTTTAAAGCTTCAAAGATTAAGGCATGATTCACTTTCAATTTTGCATAGATTTTTCGGCTTTGTGAGCTTCAAATTATTTACTTGATTTAGGTGAGCACTTGAAATCTTATTATTGGGTGAAGCTTACGATTATTCGGGTTGCCAATACTTCAAAACCGTGACGCTGGCGATACCTTAATGTCTTCCCAATTTAGTTACACGGAAGCTAATAGAAAAGACTAGAAACCCAACAATCAAGACTAAACCGCTAAGTCAATATTTATTAAGCAAAAAATATTTACAAGCGAAGGGAGAATAAGCAAACAACGAGAACACATGAGTTTTTGAAATAATACGAGTACTCTACGTTTAGCATAGTAACTTATAATTAACCCTATCATCTCTCATCCTCATTTAAGAGACTTAGCCTAATGTGAAGTTAAGGAATCGAAGCTAAGTGCTCAACACGCACGGTCGAGTCAAAAATTACTCTTATTCTCGCCATCGGAAAACCTACATTCGTGTCTTCAAACACTTGTAAAATATGAGAAAATTTTTAAATTTGGCCATTTTTAGCCTTATTTTGCAACAAAACGATAAACAAAAAGATAAACTTTGGAAAGCGTGAAGGTTTGGCAAGGCAAGTATCTATTCACCCCCCCATACTAAAGTTAAACATTGTCCTCAATGTTTCGAGTCTAGGGGTGAAAACACCCCCATACTAGAGACGTAGTCTGATTGTGGTAAATTACACCTCTTGTTTAGGAAAACAAAAGAGGGTAAATGAGCGGTAAGTATTAAACAAATGATTTTAGGAAAAACCAAGTGTTAATGACCCAAAGGTGAAAGTTCGTTTCCCAAGGAGGTATATGTGTGTGAAAAACTTGTTAAATGTTTGTGATTAATGATTGGTTTTAGAAGGGGATGAAAAAAGAAGATGACGAAGACGTGAAAATAATACTACGACGACAAAACTTAAAACCGTAAAAACTACAAAAATAAAAATTAATTCTTAAAATTACCAAAATATCACCAAAAATCAAAATAAATAAACTAAGAGTTTACCAATGATCAAAACTTTTTCAAACCTTTTAAATAATTAAATATTCAATTTTTAAATGCTAATTAAAGCCCTAAAAATCAAATAAATTATCAAAAAGCCCAAATAAAGATTTTTCAATTGGTAAACCTCTAAAATGACCTAAAAAGATTAAAAACTATTTTTAGAAATTTTTAAACTAATAAAAACTATTTAAAATGATTTAAAAACTATTAAAACTTAAAATAATTATAAAAATTAATCTAAGAGTGATAAAATTATTCTAAAAGTTGCTAAATTCCTATTTTAATGTATTAAACCTAAGAAAAATGTAAAAAGTTGGAAAATGTGAAATTTGAAAAATAATAATAAAATAATAATAAAATAATATTAAAAATCCAAAAATTATAAAAAATTCTAAAAACTTGCAGACTAGTTTATTTTAACCTAAATAATCAGAAAATCAAAGTGAAATGACCAGAATACCCCTATTGGGCCCTCTAATGGGCCAAAACCAAAAACAGTCAACACTAATGGGCTTTTGGGCCCAAAAAGTCAAACTTGGCCCAATTGACTTGGAAAAGCCATATTTGACTCAAAATTTAATTCTAAGAACAAAACTCTAAAGGCCCAAAAGCTGAATATGAGCTTATCACAGCTTATTAAGCACACAACTTATTCTTATTGGGGTTTTCAGCCCATTAAGCAATAAGCTAATGCCATAAGCTCTAATTTGACACACATCCTTCTTTTGGGATGCTTATGAGATCTGTAAAAAGAAATTTTGAAAAAGCACACTCAATAAGCCAGAAATAAGCAAAGTATTATTTTACTAAAAGACAAAATAGTCGTTTTTGAGAAATAAGGCACCTCAGGACTTGATTCAACTTGCAAAAGATCACAAATGGACTCAATAAGCCAAATCAATCAACAAAATTTCCAATAAGCACAACCAATAAGCCAGAATAAGCACTTATGAACTTATGTAAAAGTCAAACAAGTTGGTTTTCTAGTCAAACCCTAAAGTCAACCCACCAAATGCTCCAGTATGAACAAATGGGTCAAATAATGAGCACCTATTACAAAATCCAAGTTGTTGCTGGTTAAAATAAGCTATTATAGCTTATTGATAAGCTGACACCAAATTAACACTAGCAGTGGTAACCAGCAGAGGAAAGGAGTTCCCACTGCTTTGACTATTTGACTGAGCTTTTTAGTGAGTTCTAGTTGGATTCAATTGGAAACAAAGGCACCCTTGTGATCAATGAACCACAAGGAGTCAATAGAAGCAAGAAAATCACAATATGGTTCACACAATAAGCCACAAATGATCAAACAGTCACCAGATACCACACAGACATGGAAATAAGCAGTTAAGCACTTAATAAGCAGATTTAGCAAGAATAAGCCAACCGAACTTAACAGGATGCATACACAAGCTATATAAACTAAGAATAAACACAAAGCAACTTGAATCAAACACTGAATCAAAGCAAACAACAAGATCTAGGCACAAACAGTTACTGATGAACAATGAACATATGCAGAAACAAGTTTGCTGATCTATTTGACACTTGATCCAATTTCAGGCCTCAAATCCTTCTTTCCTGGTGTGATTAACTAAGGTTTAGCACTTGTTAGCCCTAGCCTAAGCTTAGATCTAGGTGTCCTCAAAATCCTAGCCAATTTTACCAAGTTTTCAAGATTTTATACCCTATTTTGTGAATCTATGTGTTTCAAACCTTCAAACCTGCAAACATATAAACAATAGCACCCAAATAACAGATACCAACACTTGTTAACACAATACCACAACTTAACAAGCCACAATCCCAACTTATGCAGTAGACCCAAACACCCTTTAAAAACTTGTTTTCACAATTTTTCAAAGGCTCATGCAGATTTTACCCATAAATCAGTCTAACAACACTTCATAAACATCAAACCAAGCCAGATTAACAATATTCAACCATAATATCACAGATTCAAGAACAAATCCACAAAAATCACAAATAATCAGAAACTTAAAGAAGAAATGAAAAGGGAAGAAGATGCAAACCTCCAAGACCTACATCCAGGCCTTGGATTGTTTGAGCTGAGGTACTAGCAGAACAAGTACCAGCTTCCAAGCTGCTAAGAAGAACAAACCACAAAGTGAGATCAAACAATACCAAACTTTCTGATTTTTGATGCACAAGCTTTATCACTTAAAACCTTGCCTCAAAAACCTTCAAACATGAATATGGAACTCAGAATCAGGCTATTCTAACACCAACTTTTAACAAAATATAAAAGAAATTTTTCAAAATTCAGAAAATCAAATTTTATTAATTAAAAAGGAATTACAAAGATTTAATAGCCTAAAACTGGAACAAAGGGAGTCTCACATGTTGAGGTCTCCTTTTATAGGCAAATGCCTGGCTAAACACTATTCACAAACCCTAGCAACTGAAATTCCTATTCTATCCTTGCAGAACCTTCTAGGTGTGTTGCCAGCAGTTTTGGTTGAATCCTGGACGTTCGTTGAGTGCTTAGGGACCAAGTAATGATTTGCAGCCCTTGATTTTGCCAAGTCATGATCAAATGCCAGGTGTCGTATTGTGAGTGGGGATGGGGGTATCATTCTGGTAGTGGGATTTAAGGTTTTTGGTGTGGGATGTGATTGAGGTGATGTGAATCACACGTGGGTATAACCAATTTTGATTTCCCCTTTGTTTTCCTCTTTTTTAAACTTGGGTAAAAAGTGTTCTTGGCTGGTAAAAATCCCAACAGTAATTGTTTCCCGCATGTTTAGGAATTCAAACTTTAGGATTGGCAGTTTTGGTCCTTGTGTTTTGGGAAAAGTGGTAAAACAAGTATATTTTGTAAATAAAACGTATTCCCTTTGTTTTCATCTTTCACAACTTGGCAGTTTTGGCACAAACTTTTGGAAAAAGGTTTACAAGGGTTGTTTTTGCCATTTTGAGATATTTCAAGGGCTGATTTTGGAGTTTATTGATCTACAAAGGTCTTCAATGTATCTTTGGCTTGATGAGGGACCATAATTGACAATTTGGAATTGTTGAGGGACTAATCTTGCCATTTCTTCAAAGTTGAAGGACCTTTTGTGTAATTTTGACAAACTTAAGGGAACAAACTTGTAATTATCAATATACAAGGGTTTTAAGTGTCATTTCTTTATTCATGGAGGATCAAACTTGCACATCTTTAAGTCTTCAAGGATAACTGTTGAATATTCCATGAATTAGGGCCCGGTTCTTTGTACGGCTTCGTTTCTCGTGTCCCTTTTTCCTTGTATCTTGTGATCTTTTGTCTTTTTCACGATATCCATACCTAAAATACACAAGTTAACAAACACAAGCATATATATGGTATATTATGACATTTTAATGCATTTAAAGCCCGAAAAGAACGATGAGATAATGTATAAATGCCATCTCATCACTCCCCCATACTAAGCCATTGTCGTGCCCTCACGCAATGCTAGAATAAAGTATCTAAGCATCACCAAAGTTCAAATTTATTAACCTTTATTGAAAAGTAAAAGACTTGCAACATACTACGAAGATGTGTAAAGACATAACGTATGATTTTCATCACGAAAAGTGACTTTTAGGGTCAAAGAATAGAAACAAGCAAATGTCCCTTAGAGTAAACTTCGTCATCCTTGATTGTCATACATTCCATGCTAAGTGCAAAAACGAGATCATTGTTGGTACAAGTCACAATGCTAACACTACTCATACGTCCAAATTGTGTAATACTTTTTCTCCCCGCAATCCTAGTTATTATAAAAGGAAATGGGTTACTAGCATTTTTTAACTATTTGTCATGGATCACAAGTGATTCATATTGACTTATTTGAGTAGTTATTAGTCCTAAAGCAAAGTATCACGATTTGATCAATAGTTAGCCGAAGGACAAAATCTTTTAAAACGGCTTCTCGTGTATCTCCTTAAGTTCATATCTTGGCATAACTCGTTTCACGATTTGAGACCTTTCTCGGACCGATATTTGGCATGTACTTCATACTTCAAATCTTGAGAAGACGTTCTTGAAATTATGGTCTTCTCTTCATATATTTGGAATTTCTTCACTTGACGTTCTTGAGAGATTCTTCATATTTGGACCACGACTTCATCATTTTTCTTCAATCTCTACTTTGGATTTTGATATACAATGATCCGCCTCCTTTTCGGACTTGGATATATTTATCCTCATACCTTGTAAGGGTCTTTTTGGATAGACTTTCTCCATGATATTTAGGGGAGTAATTGCTTTTCGTCGTGTGTCTCGATCCTTCATATTGATTTAGGAATAATGATACTTCACATCATCTTGGATCTTTAGCAAAAATAGAGCTCCTCATGCCTTGTTAGGGCCTTTTTGGATGATCGCCAATCTTCGCGTCCCGCTTCAATAAGTTATGCCTTGGCTATGAACTCTATTCAACCCCGAGCAACTTTTAAACGATCTTGCGCTAGAGGCTAAGTAACCTTTCTAATCGTACGACCTTACTTATTGCAATTATGATTTATTCCTAATGCATTGATCTTATGGGAAGAAAAAGCCACAATTAAAAACATATGTGTTTTTGAAAGAACATTTTCATGTTCTACGTTTAGCATGATCACTTGTCTAACTCTATCATTTCTCGTTCTTCACTATATAAAGACCTCTAATTACAGAGACTCGTGAATACTTAGCCATGCAAGTCAAAATTAAGCCAAATTTGGATTAGCTTTCATTAAGACTATATCAAATCAAAGTTTTGGGTTTTCAAGCCACCTATAGGATCTTGCACTTTCTTGGACTTTTTTATGTCTAGAGAATGCGTTTTATAGTTCCCTTGATAAGTGACTTTCTAGGATCAATTATAGGAACTTGCGAAAAGTTCTTGTTCTTAACCCGAATGAGCTAAGACTTTCGCGTTTTAAAGCTCCCTATATAAAAGTCTAGCAAAACTTGAATTGAGCGGGTTAAGGAATGTAAGTGGCTCCAAATGCCCATCAAGTCAAAAATTAACTCTTATTCTACCCATCGGAAAATATACATTCGTGTCTTAAAAACACTTATGAAAACTAAGAAAATTTTTAAAATTTGGCCATTTTTAGCCTTATTAGCAACAAAAACATTGAAAATTGGAAAGCCTGAGGGCGTAGCAAAGCAAGTACCTATTCATCCCCCATACTAAAATCAAACATTGTCCTCAATGTTTCGAGTCTAAAGGTGGAGCACCCCCATACTAGAGACGAAGAATCGAATGCTTAGGATATAGCATGGAAAGGGTGATCAACAATATATCTAAAGCCATTTATTAATTATGCTAAAAGATAATTGTTAGAACAATAAAGGATATGTCATGGATTCGTGAAAAACTTCTTCAAGCAAATGATGGAGGCTCACGTAAACGAACACGAGAGTCTTCAATCGTAGATGATGATGATGATCTAGATAACACAATCACAAACAACCACGAGACAACGAGTTGAAAGGGTACAAGTCCCCTTATTAGTGAATAGTAAGCATAAAGGATAAGCATGGGATCTCCCCCACGAGGCACCTCGTTTTTGATTACCGAGTCATGAGCTCGACTCGATCCCCTCAAAATGTGAACATTTAGGGAAAATCATGGTTTGGTCATTTTTTGGTGGGGCTTCATTGATAAACAAGGCTCAAAAAGCAACCGGTATTAAGGACAAGTCCTTTGATGGTGCAAAATACCGGGATCGAAGATGGCGTTCTCGTTTTCTTTGGAAAAACAAATTAACGCCATTTCAACATGTGCCATAAACTCAAAGAGTTTGAAGAAAAGAGATGAGAAGTAGAAGGGTGGGACAATGGGTAAGACAAACTTTTGAGCTACTCGAGGTTGACTCGCACCAATCAAATAGAAAGATTTTCCATTTATTGCTTCGGTGGAAGACCGAGATTTCCGTTTATATGAAATTCCGGGATCGAATATCTCTTCCTCGGTGGACAAGGATGAGGGAACATAAGGGGCTTCCCCCATACTAAAACCACACAAAGCATCGTCAAAAGGAGTAGACGAGCTTGTAGCACTCAAAACACGTGGTGATGACGGAGTTAGATTTGTAGAAAACTCAATTAAATCACATTTAAAATCTTTTCCTTTTTTATCTTTTAAACTCTCCTTATGAAAACCCTTTTTGATTATGTCTAAAATATTTGGTGTTTCTAAGACGATGTTAGTCACAATAAAAATTCTCACATTTGAAAACCGTTTTGGTTTTGGTGGTGGCAAGTTCTCAAAACGTTTATCGACAAAGAAAACCTCCTCATCGGGGTCTACATATTCGTCATCCGAAAGATCTTTCGTAGAAACCGAAAACTTATCAACACATTTCAATAATGAGTGTTCGAGGTGAGGCGAAGGATTTTTCGATTCAAGTGTTGACGGTTTCTTCTTTGTAGGCTTTACACTCATAACCTCCACCGGCGGAGGAAATGGTAAATTGTTTTTGGCGACATTTCCTAAAAATCTTGGTGAAAATTCTTTGCAAACGACATTGGTTGAATTACCATGGTTTAAAGATGCAATAGAATATACATGAGAAAGATTGGAGTTTTGTGTTGCATTGATGACAAGTTCTTCCTCATTGAAACGAAGGGTGATTTTTCGAGCATGAACATCGATAAGTGCTCTTGATGTATCCAAAAATGAACGACCCAAAATGAGAGGAACTTTTCGATCGATAGGAATGTCTACAACGATAAAGTCAACGGGATAGTAAAACTTTCTGACTTTAACAAAAACGTCCTCGGCTACTCCACATGCTAAAATCGTAGAATGATCGGCCATCTCGATAGACATGTTTGAAGGAGTAAGAGCCGGAAGCGAAAGCGATTTGAAAATCTCAAGAGGCATTAAATTAATACTAGCACCAAGATCGGCCAAGGCGTAGCATTCCTCCATATCCTGAATTTCACACGGAATCAAAAATTTACCGGGATCACCGACTTTTTGTGGTATGCGGCTAAGAAAAACCGATGAACAACTAGACGATTGTTGTAACTTCTCTTTGTTGTTTAGCATACTTTTGAAGTTTGCGGCGAATCGAGGCATCATGATAAGAGCGTCGACAAAACTTATGTTAAAATGTATATCACGAAACATTTTCATAAATAGCTCAAATTGATAATTATTCCGTTCTCGTGCCTTTTCCCTGTCACGTCTCGAAGGGTAGGGTAAAGGTGGTGTGGGTTGGACATTAGGCAACGGCCTTGGAATCTCGGGTTCCATAATTGGTATTGGTTCAACCGTAGGTGTGGTTTGAGCGGTACTTCGTGGGATTGTAATGTGCTCCTTTTCGACCATCACCTCAGGTTCTTTCTCGATTTCCTTCTCCTTAGAGGTACTTGAACGAGAGATTGGTTCCTTGAAAGTTTTACCACTTCGTGTAGTAATAACCTTCATTTCTCCCTTCGGGTTTGCAATGGTATCACTAGGAAGACCACCCGAGGAAGAGGGTTTACACATGATTGCTTCAAACATCTTAGCCATTCGGTCCTCAAATTTTGATTGCCTAGCATCCGCTTTTAATAACTCTTGCTTAATCTCATGTTGTCCTAATTCCATCTTTTGTTGGTTTTGTTGAAGACGTTGGACATTTCCTTCCATTTTATTTGCATGAGTTTTAAGTTCATTAGCAAGTTCATTTTTAAGCTCGTTTTTCAACTCGGATCTTAAGCTAATCATCTCACGTTGCATGTTATCAAATTTAGCATCATTTGCTTTAGCATAATCCAAAAATACTCCTTGCAAATTTTTAGTGTGAGCATTTTGAAAACCTTGTGTAGTGTTTTGAAAATCACGGTTTTGTTTTTGATTAGTGGCTTGTCCATTCCCATTTTGATAATTCCCTTTGTTGTAGTTGCATGAATTGCCTTGGTAATTACCACCTTGGTTGTTGTTTCGATAATTATTAGCATTTTGGTTTGGTGGATCTTGATTTGGGCGGGAACCTTGACCGTTTTGGTTGTAAGTTCCCGTTGCTACATAAGCACTCGAAGTGTTACCATCCGCGGTAATGCACTCGGAAAGATCATGAGCTCCTCCACAAGACAAACAACTCTTAGCAACCGCTTTAACCGAAGCGGAATTTGAAGCTTCTTGAGCTTTCCAATGGGACATTAGATTAGCAAATCTATCAAAAAACCGATTTTCCTCATTAGCTTCATCAGGTAAGGCATTAATGCTACGAGACGATGACGATGAAGACGAACCTAAATTGGAAACACTCGGTGTGTTACGAGGGCTATAAACCTTAGATCTATTCTCGATGATTTGTAAAGCCTCATTTGTCGTCTTACACAAAAAATTACCACCCGCAGCGACATTCAAATAATCTCGTTCATGATCATTAAGCCCATTATAAAAAGTATCAACTTGATGTAATTCCGTAAAATCATGGTGTGGACATTCATGTAACATTTCTTTAAAGCGTTCCCATGCCATTGAAAAACTTTCATTATTTCTTTGCACAAATCGTGAAATCTCATTTTTCAAATGTGTTGTTTTAGATGGTGGAAAAAACTTGTTCACAAACTTAGAAACGAGATCACCCCATGTCAAAATCGAATTTGGCGGTTCTTTCTCAAGCCAAATTTTTGCGGGTCCATCTAACGAGTATGGAAACAACATCATCTTAATGGCGTCATGTGGAACATCCTTAAACTTGCTAGTGGCAGTGAGACGATTAAGATTCCTAATGTGATAGTGCGGGTTGTCTTTCTCATGACCTCTAAACATATTCGCTTGCAACATCGACATTAAACCCGTCTTAATCTCAAAATTCTCCGCAAGGATGGCGGGAATCACAATAGCCTCTCCAAAACCCTCGGTGGGTGCTTGTAGCAACTCCATCATAGTACGATTAGCCATGACGACTTCTTGTTCTACAATAAGTTCAACAATTGGAGGTTGTTCAACAATCAACGTCTCTTGATTGGCTTGCTTTTGAAGACGTCTACGAGCTCGTTTTTCTTGATTACGAGTGATCATAAACTTCACGAAGAATGGGAGGTGAGCAAAGAAGATTCTTTTTTAGTGTTTTGTGAATTTTCAATTTTTTTGTGTTTTTGATTATATTTAATTTTTTTGGATTTTGGTGTATCTTCGTAGACAACAATCTACAAAATCTCTCCTCGAATAAAACTCTTGATTAAATAAGCCTCAAAGGAATGAAAACGATCACGTGGAGTGAACGCCTTCGAGTGACTTTAGAACTTTGGTGAAAACCAAATTGTTCAAGAGGTTTTAATCACAAAGAAACCAAGCAAATATATTATACGTAATAATACTTTGGGCGGCAAAAACCTCGATTAGCCTTCAATCTCAAAATACTCACAAGCAAGCGGGGAAACGAGGCGGTGCGAAGAACTTAAGAGCCTTTTTCCTTAGGGTATATTTTATAATACCCGCCTTATACCCACCTTATAGTTTGTATTTTTCAAAATCGAGCTTCACGAAAGTATTTATCTATTTTTGCCTTTTTCTTTTTGTTTGAGATTCGAATACAATAATTGAGTGATGAAATCCCAATTAAGGTTGTGTTTTCACACTTTTGGAGATATTGTTTATTTGTTGTGATACTTAATACAATAGAGTAATAATATTTTCACAAGAAAAACCAAGAAAACCGATAATACGTATTAGTAGAGTTCTACTAATACAAATACTATTTTGGTTAATATTAAAAACAACAATGCAAATTAATCACGACACACCTCCCCGGCAGCGGCGCCAAAATGATTGCAGTGTTTTACTACTCTTTAGGAAAAGAGAGTAAATAGGGAAAGTATCGAGTGATGATTTAGGAAAATCAAGCACTTATGACCCAAAGGTGAAAGTTCGTTTCCCAAGGAGGTATATGTGTGTGAAAAACTTGTTAAATGTTTGTGATTAATGATTGGTTTTAGAAGGGGATGAGAAAAGAAGATGACGAAGACGTGAAAATAATACTACGACGACAAAACGTAAAACCGTAAAAACTACAAAAATAAAAATTAATTCTAAAATTTACCAAAAATTCACCAAAAATCAAAATAAATAAACTAAGAGTTTACCATGATCAAAACTTTTTCAAACCTTTTAAATAATTAAATATTCAATTTTTAAATGCTAATTAAAGCCCTAAAAATCAAATAAATTATCAAAAAGCTCAAATAAAGATTTTTCAATTGGTAAACCTCTAAAATGACCTAAAAATATTAAAAACTATTTTTAGAAATTTTTAAACTAATAAAAACTATTTAAAATGATTTAAAAACTATTAAAACTTAAAATAATTATAAAAATTAATCTAAGAGTGATAAAATTATTCTAAAAAAGTTGCTAAATTCTTATTTTAATGTATTAAACCTAAAAAAAATGTAAAAAGTTGGAAAATGTGAAATTTGAAAAATAATAATAAAATAATAATAAAATAATATTAAAAATCCAAAAATTATAAAAAATTCTAAAAACTTGAAAACTAGTTTATTTTAACCTAAATAATCAGAAAATCAAAGTGAAATGACCAGAATACCCCTATTGGGCCCTCTAATGGGCCAAAACCAAAAACAGTCAACACTAATGGGCTTTTGGGCCCAAAAAGTCAAACTTGGCCTAATTGACTTGGAAAAGCCCTATCTGACTCAAAATTTAATTCTAAGAACAAAACTCTAAAGGCCCAAAAGCTAAATATGAGCTTATCACAGCTTATTAAGCACACAGCTTATTCTTATTGGGGTTTTCAGCCCATTAAGCAATAAGCTAATGCCATAAGCTCTAACTTGACACACATCCTTATTTTGGGATGCTTATGAGATCTGTAAAAAGAATTTTTTAAAAAGAACACTCAATAAGCCAGAAATAAGCAAAGTATTATTTCACTAAAAGACAAAATAGTCGTTTTTGAGAAATAAGGCACCTCATGACTTGATTCAACTTGCAAAAGATCACAAATGGACTCAATAAGCCAAATCAATCAACAAAATTTCCAATAAGCACAACCAATAAGCCAGAATAAGCACGTATGAACTTATGTAAAAGTCAAACAAGTTGGTTTTCTAGTCAAACCCTAAAGTCAACCCACCAAATGCTCTAGTATGAACAAATGGGTCAAATAATGAGCACCTATTACAAAATCCAAGTTGTTGCTGGTTAAAATAAGCTATTATAGCTTATTGATAAGCTGACACCAAATTAACACTAGCAGTGGTAACCAGCAGGGGAAAGGAGTTCCCACTGCTTTGACTATTTGACTGAGCTTTTTAGTGTGTTCTAGTTGGATTCAATTGGAAACAAAGGCACCCTTGTGATCAGTGAACCACAAGGAGTAAATAGCAACAAGAAAATCACAATATGGTTCACACAATAAGCCACAAATGATCAAACAGTCACCAGATACCACAAAGACATGGAAATAAGCAGTTAAGCACTTAATAAGCAGATTTAGCAAGAATAAGCCAACCGAACTTAACAGGATGCATACACAAGCTATATAAACTAAGAATAAACACAAAGAAACTTGAATCAAACACTGAATCAAAGCAAACAACAAGATCTAGGCACAAACAGTTACTGATGAACAATGAACATATGCAGAAACAAGTTTGCTGATCTATTTGACACTTGATCCAATTTCAGGCCTCAAATCTTTCTTTCCTGGTGTGATTAACTAAGGTTTAGCACTTGTTAGCCCTAGCCTAAGCTTAGATCTAGGTGTCCTCAAAATCCTAGCCAATTTTACCAAGTTTTCAAGATTTTATACCCTATTTTGTGAATCTATGTGTTTCAAAGCTTCAAACCTGCAAACACATGAACAATAGCACCCAAATAACAGATACCAACACTTGCTAACACAATACCACAACTTAACAAGCCACAATCCCAACTTATGCAGTAGACCCAAACACCCTTTAAAAACTTGTTTTCACAATTTTTCAAAGGCTCATGCAGATTTTACCCACAAATCAGTCTAACAACACTTCATAAACATCAAACCAAGCCAGATTAACAATATTCAACCACAATATCACAGATTCAAGAACAAATCCACAAAAATCACAAATAATCAGAAACTTAAAGAAGAAATGAAAAGGGAAGAAGATGCAAACCTCCAAGACCTACATCCAGGCCTTGGATTGTTTGAGCTTAGGTACTAGCAGAACAAGTACCAGCTTCCAAGCTGCTAAGAAGAACAAACCACAAAGTGAGATCAAACAATACCAAAATTTCTGATTTTTGATGCACAAGCTTTATCACTTAAAACCTTGCCTCAAAAACCTTCAAACATGAATATGGAACTCATAATCAGGCTATTCTAACACCAACTTTTAACAAAATATAAAAGAGATTTTTCAAAATTCAGAAAATCAAATTTTATTAATTAAAAAGGAATTACAAAGATTTAATAGCCTAAAACTGGAACAAAGGGACTCTCACATGTTGAGGTCTCCTTTTATAGGCAAATGCCTGGCTAAACACTATTCACAAACCCTAGCAACTGAAATTCCTATTCTATCCTCGCAGAACCTTCTAGGTGTGTTGCCAGCTGTTTTGGTTGAATCCTGGACGTTCGTTGAGTGCTTAGGGACCAAGTAATGATTTGCAGCCCTTGATTTTGCCAAGTCATGATCAAATGCCAGGTGTCGTATTGTGAGTGGGGATGGGGGTATCATTCTGGTAGTGGGATTTAAGGTTTTTGGTGTGGGATGTGATTGAGGTGATGTGAATCACACGTGGGTATAACCAATTTTGATTTCCCCTTTGTTTTCCTCTTTTTTAAACCTGGGTAAAAAGTGTTCTTGGCTGGTAAAAATCCCAACAGTAATTGTTTCCCGCATGTTTAGGAATTCAAACTTTAGGATTGGCAGTTTTGGTCCTTGTGTTTTGGGAAAAGTGGTAAAACAAGTATATTTTGCAAATAAAACGTATTCCCTTTGTTTTCATCTTTCACAACTTGGCAGTTTTGGCACAAACTTTTGGAAAAAGGTTTACAAGGGTTGTTTTTGCCATTTTGAGATATTTTAAGGGCTGATTTTGGACTTTATTGATCTTCAAAGGTCTTCAATGTATCTTTGGCTTGATGAGGGACCATAATTGATAATTTGGAATTGTTGAGGGACTAATCTTGCCATTTCTTCAAAGTTGAAGGACCTTTTGTGTAATTTTGACAAACTTAAGGGACCAAACTTGTAATTATAAATATACAAGGGTTTTAAGTGTCATTTCTTTATTCATTGAGGATCAAACTTGCACATCTTTAAGTCTTCAAGGATAAATGTTGAATATTCCATGAATTAGGGCCCGGTTCTTTGTACGGCTTCGTTTCTCGTGTCCGTTTTTCCTTGTATCTTGTGATCTTTTGTCTTTTTCATGATATCCATACCTAAAATACACAAGTAAACAAACAAAATCATATATATGGTATATTATGACATTTTAATGCATTTAAAGCCCGAAAAGAACGATGAGATAATGTATAAATGCCATCTCATCATAGTCAAATGCCTAATCTTGCATGGAAAGGGTGTAACTGTTAAATTTAAAGCCGTTTATGAAGTATGCTATAAACCTAAGGTTAGAACATCAAAGGATATATCATGGATAATGAGAAAGTCTTCAAAGCAAACGATCGAGTGCTCCCATAAAACGAACACGAGAGGCTCCAATCGTGAAGATAATGATCATCTAAAATCCACAATTCACAAACAACCACGGAACAAAGGTTGGAAGGGCACAAATCCCCACACGTTACTACATTAGAAAGCGATAATATATACATAGGATAAGCATGAGACTCCCCCACGAGGCACCTCGTTTTTGATTACCGAGTCATGAGCTCGACTCGATCCCCTCAATACTAATTATCATTGGGGAAGGTGATTTGGTCGAGATAGTTCAAGGATGGAACTTCCCCGCCAAAGTAGTGCTTCAACCTATGTCCATTCACCTTGAAATTAGGGCCATCATTTTGAGCTAGCTCTATGGTCCCATATGGAAAAACTTGAGTCACGGTGAATGGACCGGACCAACGGGATTTCAACTTACCGGAAAAGATTTTCAAACGAGAATTAAAAAGCAAAACTTGATCCCCAATGTTAAAAACCCAGTTTTTAATTTTTGAATCATGCAACTTTATAGTCTTTTCTTTATAAATCAATGAATTTTCATAAGCAATATCCCTTAATTCATCCAATTCATTTAATTGCATTTTCCGGTGTTTTCTCGCGGTCTCCATGTCATCATTACAATGCTTTAGGGCCCAATAAGCCTTGTGTTCCAATTCAATTGGCAAGTGAAAATTTTTCCCATACACAAGCTTATAAGGAGTGCACCCAATGGGCGTCTTATGAGCGGTCCTAAAAGCCCATAAAGCATCGTCCAACTTATCCGACCAAGATTGTCGGTTTTCCCCAATCGATCTCTCCAAGATCCTCTTCAACGCTCGATTTGAAACCTCGACTTGCCCACTCGTTTGTGGGTGATAAGCCGTAGAAAGACGATGTGTAACCCCATATTTCCTTAGGACCCTTTCTAATTGGTCGTTACAAAAATGGGTTCCACGATCGCTTATGATCGCACGAGGGGTTCCGAACCGAGAAAACAAGCTTTTCAAAAACTTGACTACCACACGAGCATCATTGGTGGGCAAAGCCTTAGCTTCCACCCACTTAGATAGGTAGTCAACCGCGACAAGGATGTACTTATTACCACGAGATGATGGGAACGGCCCCATAAAGTCGATGCCCCAAACGTCAAAGATCTCACACACTTGGATGATATTTTGCGGCATTTCATCTTTTTATGAGGCTTTTCCTTGTCGTTGGCATCAGTCACATGACTTCACAAGCTCATGTGCATCTCGGTAAATAGTAGGGCAAAAGAAACCGGCATCAAAAACCTTCTTAGCCGTGAGATTAGCACCATGGTGACCACCCGTGGGTCCTTCGTGACAAGCTCTAAGGATATTAGAAGCTTCGGTACCAAAGACACAACGTGGGATGATTTGATCCACACAAGTTCGAAACAAGTAAGGTCGTTCCAAAAGTAGAACTTGACGTCTAATAAGTGTGAAAACACTTATCCTTTTACCACTTATTTCCAATAATAACAAGACCAAAACGTGTATTTTATGTCGTAAAAGTCGGAATTATGCGTGGTTTGTGTTTTTATTGTGTTTTAGGACCAAAAGATGAAAAAGGAAGAAAACATGGGCTATCACGGGGTTTTATCGAAGAAAACGAGAAAAGACGAAGTCAAAAGATCAAGAGTGCAAAAGATTAGAAGTCAATGGACCTATTTGAAGATTTATCGAAGAAAAGGGCCAAAGACGGAAGACTTATATATGTCGAAGAACTCAAGTCTATTTAACGAGAGATTAATAGACGAGTTGGAAATATTCAACCGACAAATCTCAATTCAAAGTAGGAAACGTTTATTTAACTTAAGTAACGAGAAGACTAAGAAGAAAGAAGAAAGCCCGCTTACAAGCCCACAACAAAACAAGCCCACATCCAACTACTATATAAATCCCTTTCCATCACAAAATTAGTCTAGTCTTTATTTTCCTTTCATTTGTAGTTTTTAAATTCTAGAGAGAGAAAGCTTAACTTTCTCTCACTAGAAAACTTTCAATCCTTGTTTTAAATTCTTGTTTTCAAATTTAATCTTTACATGTTTTAGTTTAATCTTTGAGTTCATCTAAATCTTCTCTTAATCTTTGTTTAAGTTCGTGTTCATTACCATCTTAATTTTCTATTCGACACATAAAGTTTGTTACTTTACGTGTTTCTTGATTTGTGTGTTGATGATTTACAAGTTTTGATCATTTGCCTTACTTATTGGTAGCTTATTGGAGTTTTTCTTGGCTTATTGTCCTTGAAAAAGTGCTAAAAAGTTGCTTAAAATCGTCGTTGTTCGAGATCCTAGTTTTTAGGGTCGTCTGATTCGATTTCGCAATTCTTCATAATTGCGAAATCTTGTCTTTGCCTAAGTTGCGAAATTTAATACCTATTATTGCGAAATCATTGCCTTTCTGAGTATTGCGAATTTGTATCCAAAATTGGAATTGCGAAATCTTGCATTCTCTTATTGCGGATTTGTTCTCTATTTCCTATTGCGGAATCTTGTATTAAAGTGATTGCGGATTTGTGCTAGTTTAGGCATTGCGGATTCTTTGTTTTTCAGCTTATTGCGGATTCACATTTAACAATTGCGAAATACTTGAATTCGCAACATTGCGAATTTGATCTTCATTTGGGAATTGCGAATTGTGGCATTTTTGCAATTGTGAAATATCGTCTCATTTATTGCGGAATTGTTCTTACAATTGCGGAATTATTTCCAATTTACTCTAATTGTGGATTTAATGTTTAATTGCGAAATTAATTACTTTTTGTCCAATTTAATTTTTAAACTTGTTTTTCCCGCCAATTTTCTTAGCTTTATTTTTACTCGCTCGTCTTAGTTTAATTTTCGAATATTTTAATTTTTAAAGTTTTCATTTTTATTAAGTTTTTAAGTTTTCATATTTACGTTTAATTCGTTTAATTTCTTTTCCACTTGATTTTTAAGTTATTTAATTTTAGTTTAATCTTTTTATTTTAATTACTCAACGACACCTTTTCTTTTAATTAGTTTTAGACAACAAAACGTTTCTTAAGTTTCTACCAAGAACGACTGAGTCGCACTTTTAACTAGTAATCAATTCGAAAAGATCGGACGGTAACTCTTTTATACTTGGCAAAAACCCTTGTATTAAATGGCGCCGCTACCGGCTCTTTTTGTTAAGATTAACGGTTTTAAGTGAGAGACGCGTTGGATTTTGGGATCCGTTCACTTTTGGACGTTATTTTCCTTGCTTTAAAATTTTCAAAAACCCTAAAAAAATTAATTAAAATTTTTCAAAAATCCAAAAAAATAGAAAAACATAAAAAACGAAAAATATTTCTTGTATATTTTTCTTTTCCTTTTGTAGGTGTACATGCGTACTCGTGCTCGTAAGAAGAAAGTAGCTCAAGCCGAAGTCATTACTCCACCTATTGTCACCATGGACAATGAACCAATGATCGAGCTTTTGCAATCGCACGTAGAGGGCAACACCGATGCTATTGTCATACCCGAGATTGGAGCCAACAACTTCGAGCTTAAATCCGGCTTCATTCAAATGGTCTCTGTTCAACCTTTCTTGGGGCGTTCAATTGATGATCCTCATGACCATATAAAAAGGTTTCTTCAACCCACTAATACGGTTAAGTATAATGGGGTTTCACAAGAGGTCATTCGCTTGCAACTTTTTCCTTTCTCCTTAGAGGGACAAGCCCGACATTGGCTTGATAAGGAAGCGCCACAAAGTATTCTTACGTGGACGGATTTAGAGACCAAATTCATCAACTACTTTTTCCCACCCTCACGTACTACCGCTTTGCGGAATGAAATCATTACTTTTGAACAAAATTACGGTGAGACATTTAGTGAATCTTGGGACCGTTTTAAGGAACTTTTAAGAATGTGTCCACAACATGGTTTAACAAAAGTACATCAAATTAATACTTTTTACAATGGTTTAAGCATGAATGACCAAGATTCAATAAATAGTGCCTCGGGGGGTAACATTTTGGTTAAGTCTTCTAATGCCGCTTGGGATATTATTGAGAACAAGTCTAGAGTGCAAACCAAGAGTGTTCGGACTAATGTGGCTAGTGCTAGCACTAATGAGAGCGACAAGAGAATTGATAAGCTCACTACGCTTGTTGAATCACTTGCTCTCCAAACCTCTAACAACACCAAAGCTATCAATGCCCAAGTTAATGCTATGACTCAATCTTATGAAATATGCGGGGGATCCCACTCATACACCGATTGTCCTTCGACTCATGACAATCCGGAAAATGTGTATGTCGCCAACAGTAACTATTCCACGGGAGGCTATCAAGCACGTCCTCATGGTGGCCGCAATTTTCTCAGCTATCGCTCAAACAACTTTCTTTCACCACCCGGTTTTCCCCCACAAAACCCAAACAACCTAAATCGCAACAATCAAAACCAACCACGAGCTCCAAATCAATATCAAAACCAAAGAAACCCATATCCACCTCCAAGAAACAACCAAGTTTACCAACAACCCGCTTATCAACCACCTGCCTACCATGCTCCTCCTCCTAACCAACCCACCGCATTACATCAAGACTTTGAAACTTACATGAGGACTAATGATGTGATAGTGCAAAATCTTCAGCGGGAAATGGCCAACGTGAAAGCAGATATGGTGAAACAAGGAAATGATCTTCGAGCCGATATGCGCAACACTTTGGCAAGTCAAACGAATGACTTAAGGAACATGATGGCTAGTTTCTTCCCAAGTAATCAAGCCTCTGGTTCGGGTTCTCTTCCGAGTAACACCGTTGTTAATCCAAGAGGGGAGAGGAAAGCAATCACCACTCGAAGTGGAAAAGGTTTAAAGGAACTCGAGCTTCCTACACCTACACCGGTGATTGTGACAAAGGAAAACGAGTCTACTTCTCAAATTCCTCCACCTTCTCCTTCTCCAATTCCACCACCTTCTACTTCCACCCCTCCACCACCCAAGGATGTGAGTGAGAATTCCATTCCAAGCCTTCCTCTCAACCCAATATACCTTATCCCTCAAGGTTGAGGAAAGAGAAATTGAAGAACAAGGATGATATTCAGGTTTCTAACTTTCTCAAAATGTTTAAACAACTGAATTTCAACATCTCCTTTGTTGAGGCTCTCGCTCACATGCCTAAATATGCTAAGATGTTTAAGGATCTTTTAAGGGATAAAGAAAAATTGCTCGACATCGCCAATACCCAATTAAATGAGAATTGTTCTGCCGTTCTATTGAGAAAACTCCTGTTAAGTTAGGAGATCCCGGTTGTTTTCTCATTCCTTGCAACTTCCCCGGGGTAGAGAATTGTATGGCCCTAGCCGATCTAGGTGCTAGTATCAACTTAATGCCTCTAAGCGGTTGGAAACAATTGTCTCTACCCGAGCTAGTCCCCACACGAATGACTTTGGAATTAGCCAACCGTACGGTTGCTTATTCGGTGGGGATAGCCGAAGATGTGTTTGTCGGTGTCGACAAATTCACCTTTCCGGCGGATTTTGTTGTTGTTGACTACGAGATGGAACCTCGTGTTCCATTAATCGTTGGACGTCCATTCTTGAGGACCGATCGCACCCTCATTAATGTAGCCGCGGACGAATTAATCATGAGAGTTGGTGACGATAAAATCGTCTTCAACATGGGTAAACTTTCTAAGCAGCCTTTTGAAAACGAGAGTGTTAATTTCATTGACGTACTTGATGAGGCTTGTGAAGAACATTTCAAAGACGCTTGTAAAAGTGGTTCTTCTTCTCTTCCCATTGTTGAGACCGTTGCCTCTATTGCTCCATCACTAACTCCATTTGGAGAAAGTGATTTACTTTTAAAAGAATTTGAAGCAACTTTGGGAGATGTGGACTTAAAATATGACGATTCTCCCTCCAATTGGGATGAAGACATTCGTACCATTGAGAAAATTCTCAATGAGGACCATATTTCTCCACAATCTCCTAAGGATATCTCTATCGATGATCCGAATTTAACTACGCATTCCATCTAAAATCCTCCAGATTTAGAGCTTAAGGACCTACCGTCTCATCTCGAGTACGTTTTCCTTGAAGACAACAAGAAGTCACCTGTCATCATCGCAAAGGACTTGAAAGAGGAAGAAAAATATCGACTTATCGCCGTGCTGAAGAATCACAAGAAAGCGATTGCTTGGAAAATATCCGATATTCGTGGAATTGATCCTCACTTTTGCACACATAAAATTCTCATGGAGGACGACTTTAAACCCACTATTCAAAGCCAAAGAAGGGTAAATCCTAAGATCCATGAAGTTATCAAAAAAGAGGTTATCAAACTTCTTGATGCGGGAATGATCTACCCTATCTCGGATTCACCATGGGTTAGTCCCGTCTATTGTGTGATTAAGAAAGGCGGAATCAACGTTGTGCCCAATGAAAACAACGAGTTGATTGATATGAGCTTAAACTCATATCCTTTTATCAACAAATAACCCTAAAACATGAAGCAAAATACCCATTTATCTTGTAAAAAGCAGTGTTATGTGGTATGTTTGTGTTTGTGTGCACTTTTGTAGGTAAAAGGATACAATTTCAAGCAAACAAGGAAAAATCAAGCTCAAATGGATGAAAAAGACAAAAGAGGATCAAAAGTGACAAGATTTTGAAGTTCAAGGACCTATCTTGACAAGTTATGAAAGTTGAAGGACTTAAAGTGCAAATTATGAAAAGTCAAGATTAAAGTCAAATCTGGTCAAACTATCAAGTCAACCAAGTCAAAGGACCATTTTGTACAAGTCTTGGAAGTTAAAGGACCAAAAATGACAAAGGAATGAAGATCCTAGCTTGAAATGGAAATCTGCCAAGTCAAGGGGCTTGTTTTGCCAAGTTTGGAAAATATTACAAGACATGATCCATGTGCATTAGCTCTAAACCAATCAGAAGCAAGGAAATAGTAAACACGGATCAAGCATTAAATTCCCATTAACAGCCGCCTCATTTATTACAATATCCAAACAGTTTCAATCCGTGTGCAACATTTTAAACCAATAAGAAGATGACACGTGTCATCTTCTTTAACAAAAAAAATATTTCCAGGAACGGGATTTTGATAGAAGGCGTTTCATGAGAAGATCAAAACACCAAATTTGCTCGTTTTGAAGAGAGGAATACAATGGTGCAATCCAATTAACAAATTATCCATTCAATCAAAAACCCCCAATTCAGTGTTCATCACCTTCAAAGTGCAAATGCAGAATTTTTCCACGTGGCAATTTACTACTGGTTCTGACACGTCACAACTCCAACATACTCTCATATCTTGCCTATAAATAGCTAGGATGTACTTCATTTCTCATTGTAGCTTAAATTTGTAAAACACATAGTTTAATTTTTCCTTTCCATTTTTCCCTCACTTTTCCCCTAACTACTCAAGAGTCTGACAAACTCTTGAGTCAGTTAGTTAGTTAGTAGTTTGTAACAACCTTTTGTAACTGAATTCACTCAATAAAATTCAAATTTCCTTTTCCCGCCAAATTCTGTTATTCAAATTCCTGTTGATTCTTGTTGCTGTTAAGAGTTCTTGTTGCTGTTTGATGTATGTTATGATCAACCATTGATCATAGCTTACATTGGTGAAGTATGGAAGCTGTCTGATCAGAATTCAAGTTCTTTCCATTGTTCTTGAAGATTTGTAGCAGAATGTTGATTCCAGATTATGTGTAGCTGAATTGTTGATTGATTCTTGTTGAACACTAGTGATAGGTGGTGGTATCACTAGGGCAAGAGAGCTCAGCGCTCCTCTTCTTCCCAAAGGATTTCTACTTTAGGTTCTATGGCTCTTGTTTTTGGTTCCACTTAACAAGTCCTTGCATGCTCATTTTTCTAGATAACTTTGATGGCTGCCTGTTTTACTTGATAAATAGTTGTTGATTGATTGATTTTAGTTCATTTGTAGCTTAATCTTGCCTACTTGTTCATTGATTTGAGATTCATTTGTAGTTTCTGCTTATTTTCAGTCATTATTTAGCATAGCAGCTTAATTGAGTTCTAGTCTTGCTAATTGTTTAGTTTCAGTTTCATTAGCTTTCATTTTGTTCATTAAAACTAGTCTGTTAAAGTTTTTGTATCAGCTTAATCCAGAACTTAAAAAGCCTTTGCAAAATCTTGTTCATAATAGATAAAGGAGTGTTTGGGAGTAGTTATAAATCAGTTTTCAATAGTTGGAAATTGGTGTTTAAGAGTTTAATTCTAGTCTTTAGTTGATAACAAGTAGTTCTAAGTCATTTGCAAGTCAAATAAATAGTCAAAAAGGCAATTGGTACTAAAATTGTTTGGGTTAGCCTTATTTCAGCTTTGATAGCCAAAACTTACCATTTTCAACTACTTGTTTCTACTTCATTACTTAATGAAATTTGCTCAAACTTGTTTCTAGTTTTAGCTTACATCATAAAGATTCAGTCTCTAAAAGGAAAATCTACAGTTTTAAGTAATAAGCTAGAAATAAGCTTTTTAGCTCAAGCCTGAGCAAATGTCATTCTCTGATGTAAAGAGCTTACTGATTTACTAGTTCTCTTAATCCACTTCACAAAAGTCTTGATTTTCTTTCACAAATCCATTTAGTTAGTGTTGAATATGAAGTTTTGAAATTTTGAGCTTTTTCATAAAAATTGGTCAAACTTGGTCAACATAAGCTCAAAAGAGCTTATTTCAGATTTCTTCTTCATTACTTGATGAAAATGGTTCTAGTTTGATTTCCCGTTCTTGTAATCAAGTACTTAATCAGTTTTGTCACAAAAATCAGGTTGTGACTGATTGAGATAAGCTGTAGCTTATTTTGTGCTTATTAATAAGCACTCTTTTGCTTATTTTGGACTTTTAGCTTAATTCCTCAGACACACGTAGCTATAATTGGATTTTAAGAGTTTTGCAAGTTGTTTCAGCTTATTTGGTTGAGTAATAAGCTCAAACGAGCTTATTCTTCATATTGTCCCGTTTTTGGTTAAAACTTTAGTTTAATTGCACTTTGGTCCTTCCATTTCATTCAGTTTGGTAAACTTAGCTAATCTTCCTAGTTTTTAGGGTTTGCATATATTCAGTCCCTGGACTTTGTGATTTGTTAAATTTCAGTTGTTAAGTTTGTTAGTTTGTTAAAATTTGGTTAGTTTGTTAAAGTTTTTACAAGTTTGGTCCTTATAGTTAACTGTTTTACATTTTTAGTCCCTATAGTTGATAGAACTTACATTTCAAGCATTTACATTTCATAGAAATTACATTTTCAGTCCTTATAGTTTTATATTTTGCATTTTTATATTTTACTTGAATAAAATTTGGAATTTGCAACTTGTTTTACGTATAAATAGGTTTATATTTTTCATTTTTAGATAGTGTTGTTTGAATTAGCAATAGATTACCAAGCAAGCTTGAACAACCAAGAACAATTATAAATCCGATATTGGTTGGACTTTCTATTAGTTAAGAACTGAGAAAACGAACTTGCATTATACACATTTCAAATGGCGCCGCTGCCGGTTCTTTGACTACACGAGAGACTATCGATTGACGGTTTTCATTGGCTTTTGGGATCCGTTCATTTGGTGAACGTTATTTTTACGTATCATAAATCAAAAACAAATAAAAAAATCAAAAATATAAAAATATATAAAAACTTAAAAATTAACAAAACAATTCTTTTCCTAAAGAATTGACCAAAAAAATTAAAAAATTCAAAAAGCAATCTTTTTCCTAAGAGATTGCACCCAAAAATATATATTATTGGATTCTCTCGGTTTTTATGTACATATAGTATTTTCCTTTAAAAACTCATAAATACAAAAATATTTTCCATATATTATTATAAGTAAATACGTATACGTATAAGAACAATCAATCTACATATCTTCCATAAGTATTGCCGAGGCAATACACCGTGTTGAGGGGCGTTCCGGTCCTTGACACGCGTATCGATCAAACAAAATAAAGCAAGAATAGATAAATACTCTCAATAAGCAATAATTCAAAGAATACTAACATTTAAGTGAATAGAAAGGCGATGTGCTATAAAATGCCATCTAAGGGTCAATAGGTACTTAAGTGCTTCGCGCCACCTAACCCCCCGTTCACTTGGGAGTATTCTAAGAAGGAAAGCTTCATTGAGGGTCTTGCACCCAAAGTAGTATTACATATATTGTTATTTTCTTGTGGATATTTAATATCGAAACTCGAAGAGGATAATCTTATTCTTTTCAAAGTCACACGAGAGCTTCTCTCTCATTCCTCGTATTGAGTTGCATGCTCACTCGCGGGCGTGCACAAATACCGATTGGTGTACAACCTCTTCCTCCGAAAAGGAAGAAAAAGAGAAAGAGTAAGACCACCACCGTTCACCAAGCCGATCACGAGAATCGTGCTTTGTCACCACCACAAGAAGCCATGGCTATTGATAACCGTACTTTGTTTGAACGTATGCAATCCAACATTCATGGATATGTTAGTGCCATTAAGATTCCCGACTTTCCCGCTAACACATTTGAGCTACATACATCTATGATCAATATGGTTGCTGCATCACCTTTCTTTGGAAAACAAAATGAGGATCCCCATGCTCACCTTAAGAGATTCCTTTCACTTTGCAACACCATTAAGCATAATGGGGTTCCACATGAGGTCATTATATTGATGTTAGTGTCATTTTCCTTAGATGGGAGTGCTAAGCATTGGTTAGACACCCAACCACCCGATAGTATCACCACATGGGATGATTTTACCACTAAGTTTTTGAACAAATTCTTTCCTCCACAAAAGACTATGGCTTTGAGGAATTTGATTATGGGCTTTACACAAAAACCTAGTCAATCCTTTGGTGATGCTTGGGAAGAGTATAGTGAGTTGTTGAGGCGATGCCCTAACCATGGAATGGATGATCTAGGCCAAATCAATACCTTCTACAATGGCCTTAAACCTCACCACCAAGATTCACTAAATGCTTCCGCGGGAGGGAGTATTCATTGCAAGACATACCATGAGGCTTTGAACATTATTGAGACTAAGGCAATGGTTCAAACAAACGATCCATTTGAAGAAAGAGTTCATGTGATCCAAAATACTTCTAAAACCCCTTGTGAACTCCAAATTCTTCAAGAGATCCTTCAAACAGTCAAACAAGGACAAGAAATGACTCAAGGCATGATTCAAGATTTTAAGAGCATGACATTGAACAATTCCTCAAATAATGTGAATGCCATCACCATTTCTTGTGTTACATGTGGAGGCCCCCACTCTTATGAACAATGTGATAAGGTGTAAGGGTATCAAGGGGAATGCTATGCTTACCAATAGGAACACCGTGAACACTTTAAGCCTAACATCATATCAAACAACCTTTCTTACAAATCCCAAAATTACCTTACTCCACCCGGTTTCCCACCCCAACCACCCACCCAAATTCCACAAAATCCTCCTCAAATTTTAGCAAGGAATCAAGGGCAAAGACAACCATACCAAGGAAATAACTACAAGGCACCAAATCAATTTCAAACTCAAGCAAGTACCTTTTATCCACCAAATCAAGGATTTAACTCCCAACCTTTACCTTTCCAACCTCAAGGTTTTCAAGGTTATGTGCCACAAGAGTTAAACACAATGGATCTTTTGCAAAAGATGAATCAAGAGAATGAAAGGAAATTCCAAGCTATAGATAAGAAAATGAATGACCAATTCAATAAGCTTTTAATGGCGGTAAATCAAAGACCACAAGGGGCTTTACCTTCCAACACACAAACAAATCCAAGGGCCAATGTCAATGCCATTACAACAAGGAGTGGTACAACAACAAAGGATCCTTCACCTCCTAAACCTACTATTGTTCAACCCACTTGTGCTCCTACTTGTGATAAGCCTTCTACTTCTACTCTACCTCCTCAAAGTGCTCCTATTCACTCAAACACACCTTCTCAACCACTTCATAATTCTCCTTTACCTTCCACACTTCCGAATGAAGAGGCTAACAAAGACAAATCTTCCACTACAACACCTATTCCACCTACACCCAAACCTACTCTTCCATACCCTTCAAGGTTGAAAAAGGACAAGTTAAAGAACAAAGATGACATACAAGTCTCCAATTTCTTAAGGATGTTTAAGCAACTCAATATCAACATATCCTTTGCGGAAGCTCTTGCTTATATGCCAAAGTTTGCTAAGATGTTCAAGGATTTGCTCTCAAACAAAGAAAAATTGGTTGATTTGCCCAACACATCACTTAATGAAAATTGTTCCGCGGTGTTACTTAAAACCTTACCAACAAAACTTGGAGATCCGGGGCGCTTCTTGATACCTTGTAATTTTCCCGGTGTTGAAAATTGCATGGCTTTGGCGGATTTAGGGGCAAGCATAAATCTCATGCCTTTATCGGTTTGGAAACAACTCTCTCTTCCCGAGCTCACTCCCACTAGGATGACTCTTGAACTAGCCAACCGAACCATAGCTCACCCCGTAGGTATAGCGGAAGATGTGTTTGTAGGTGTGGATAAGTTTACCTTTCCGGCCGACTTTGTAGTGGTCGATTATGACATGGATCCTAGAGTGCCTTTGATTGTTGGTAGACCGTTTTTGAGAACGGGTCGTACCTTGATAGATGTGGCGGAAGGAGAATTAATTATGAGAGTAGAGGATGAGAAAGTGGTGTTTAAGTTAGGGAAAGTTTGTGATAGAAAAGAGGTTAAGGAGTCTAGACCTTGTGAGACGATTAACATTGTGGATGTGCTAGATAAAGTGTGTAATGAACACTTTCATGATGCTTGTAAAAATGCTAGTGATGAGATTCCACATGTTGAAACCGTGGCCTCAATTGCTCCCTCTTTAACACCTTTTGGAGAGAGTGATTTCCTCTTGGAGGAATTTGAGTCCAACTTTCTTGGTGATGATGATTCTCCCATAAATTGGGAAGAAGATATTCTTACAATCCAAAAGTTGCTCAATGAGGACCCTATTCCTTCTCCTATTCCACAAGAGATTACCATTGAGGAACCTTCCATAGTAAAACCTTCCATAGAGAGTCCACCTCCCATTGAACTTAAGGAACTTCCATCCCACTTAGAATATGCTTTCTTAGAAGGAAAAGACCAATTACCGGTGATTATTGCTAAGGAATTGAAAGAGGATGAGAAGGAGCAACTTATTGAAGTCCTTAAGAAACATAAGAAAGCTTTAGCATGGAAAATATCCGACATAAGGGGAATTGATCCACATTTTTGTACTCACAAAATCCTTATGGAGGATGATTATAAACCCGCCATTCAAAACCAAAGGAGAGTTAACCCAAAAATTCATGAGGTTATTAAGAAAGAAGTGATTAAACTCTTAGATGCGGGTATGATTTACCCCATTTCCGACTCTCCATGGGTTAGCCCGGTTCATTGTGTTCCAAAGAAGGGTGGAATCACCGTGGTGCCTAATGAGAACAATGAGCTTATTCCCACGAGACTTGTAACCGGTTGGAGAGTTTGCATTGATTATAGAAAACTCAATGAGGCAACTAGGAAAGACCATTTTCCGCTTCCTTTTATGGATCAAATGCTTGAACGCTTAGCGGGAAATGAGTACTATTGTTTTCTTGATGGCTTTTCGGGTTATTTTCAAATACCCATTGACCCTAAGGATCAAGAAAAGACCACATTCACTTGTCCATACGGTACATTTGCTTACAAGAGGATGCCTTTTGGCCTATGTAATGCACCGGGGACGTTTCAAAGGTGCATGATGGCGATTTTCCATGACATGATAGAGCAAACCATGGAGGTTTTTATGGATGACTTTTCCGTATTTGGGAACTCCTTTAGCTCTTGTCTCACCAATCTTGAGAGAATGCTTAAGCGTTGTGAGGAAACACGTTTGGTGCTTAATTGGGAGAAATGTCACTTTATGGTGAAAGAGGGGATTGTTTTAGGACACAAGATATCCAATAAGGGATTAGAAGTTGATCGAGCCAAAATTGATGTGATTGCTAAGCTTCCCCCACCCACTTCGGTTAAAGGTGTGAGGAGTTTCTTAGGTCATGCGGGCTTTTATAGGCGCTTTATACAAGATTTTTCTAAGATAGCTAGACCGATGACTCATCTCTTGGAGAAAGAGGCTCCTTTCATTTTTGATCAAGCTTGTTTAGAATCTTTTGAGACACTTAAGGAAAAATTGACAAAGGCTCCCGTTTTGGTTTCTCCAAATTGGGAATTACCTTTTGAGCTTATGTGTGACGCTAGTGATTATGCGGTGGGGGCCGTCTTAGGACAAAGAGTTAATAAGCATTTCCAACCTATACACTATGCGAGTAAAACCATGACCGGTGCACAACTTCATTACACTACCACGAAAAAAGAGTTGCTTGCTATAGTATATGCTTTTGAGAAGTTTAGACCATACCTTGTGCTTTCTAAGACCATAGTGTATACGGATCACTCCGCTCTCAAGTATCTTATGACAAAACAAGATGCTAAGCCTAGGCTTTTGAGATGGGTTTTGTTGCTACAAGAGTTTAAGATAGAGATTCGTGATAAAAAAGGGGCCGAGAATTTAGCGGCGGATCATTTGAGTAGACTTGAGCATCCTTTTCAAGGAGATTTTCCACATCAAGAAATCAATGAATCCTTTCCACTAGAGGAGCTCATGTCTATCTCTTCCCAAGAGGATGCCACACCTTGGTTTGCGGATATTGCAAACTATCTTGTGGGCAATGTGCTTATTGAGGGTCTTACTTACCAACAAAAGAAAAAGTTTCTTAAGGAAGTTAAGTATTACTTTTGGGATGATCCATATCTTTTTAGGCAATGTGCGGACCAAATCATTAGACGGTGTGTAGATGGGCCCGAGGCATTTAAAATTTTAGAGGCATGTCATAAAGGACCTACGGGTGGACATTTTGGGCCTAACTACACCGCCAAGAAAGTCTTTGATTCGGGTTACTATTGGCCTTCCATTTACAAGGATGCTCAAGAGATGGTGAAATTTTGTGATGTTTGTCAAAGACAAGGAAAAATTACACAACGTGATGAGATGCCACAAAATTTTATCCAAGAGTGTGAGATATTTGATGTATGGGGAATAGATTTCATGGGACCTTTTCCATCCTCTAAGGGAAACAAGTATATACT
This sequence comes from Glebionis coronaria, assembly GCA_025667525.1. Lineage (NCBI taxonomy): Eukaryota > Viridiplantae > Streptophyta > Magnoliopsida > Asterales > Asteraceae > Glebionis > Glebionis coronaria. The sequence continues at coordinate 284,930,459 of CM046877.1, read as the reverse complement.
TGTGGCGGTGGATTATGTGTCCAAGTGGGTGGAGGCTAAAGCCTTACCTACTAATGATGCTAGAGTGGTTGTAAAATTCTTGAAACAATTGTTTGCTAGATTTGGTGTACCTCGGGCCATCATAAGTGATCGTGGTACGCACTTTTGTAATGATCAATTCACAAGAGTTATGAAGAAATATGGAGTGAATCATAGACTTTCTACCGCGTATCATCCTCAAACAAATGGTCAAACCGAGGTCACAAATCGTGGTTTAAAGAGAATTTTAGAGAGAACGGTGGGAGAGCATAGAGCTTCTTGGTCGGATAAGCTTGATGATGCTTTGTGGGCGTTTAGGACGGCTTTTAAGACACCAATTGGTTGTACTCCTTATAGGCTTGTCTATGGAAAAGCGTGCCACCTCCCATTTGAGTTAGAACATAAGGCATCTTGGGCTCTCAAGTGGGCTAACTTTGATTTAAACCAAGCCGGTTCACATAGGAAAGATCAAATCAATGAGATGGATGAGTTAAGAGCCAACGCCTATGAGAATTCTTTGCTATACAAGGAAAAGACTAAGAAATTGCATGATGCTAAGATTAAGAATCGTGAGTTCAAAGTTGGAGAGCCGGTTCTCCTCTTTAACTCAAGATTGAAGCTTTTTGCGGGCAAGCTTAAGTCGAGATGGTCCGGTCCATTCACTATTGCTCAAGTGTTTCCATATGGAACTCTTGAGTTGTCCCAACCCGATGGTCCAAATTTTAAAGTGAATGGTCACCGTGTTAAGCATTACTTTGGGGAGGACATTTCCGTTGAAATGGTCCAAGAGGTCCCCATTTTCCCCATGAATTAATTCATTGAGGGACGAGTCGAGCTAGAGACTCATTAACTCAAGCATCGTATAACTAGGTTAGAGTGTTGTAGGTAAGAAATAAAGGCATAGATTTGGAGATAAGTGTAGGGGCGACCTTCTTTTGTCTTCATGCTTGTTTGTAGGGTTGCTCACTCATCTTGTGCTTTGGAGCTTATGGAGGAGGCCCTTGTATCCGGTTCACTTCCTTACTTTAGTGATTTTTCATTGACATCTTGTGCTTAAACATGATTTCACTAATAGTAGTCCTTTCCTTAACTTGGGTTAAGCAAAGTCTATTCATTGTCATAAGTGTAGGGGAAGTTTTTATACTTCCGTGCTCTTAAACATTGAGGACAATGTTTAGCTTAAGTGTAGGGGGGTCTTCTATCGAAGTGACCTTACTTAGAACTTGTCATTGTCTTGCATGATAACATGGAAAATTGAATTTTAAACATTTTTCAAATTTTTGATCTACTTTGGCCAACAAAAATATGCATTCATGATTTTTGCATCAATCATTTTTCATTTGCATAACACACTTGCATTGTGTATATATTTCTTCTTTTATTTTTCATCAAAAATATATAAAAAGGAAAAAATATAATAAAACATGGATTTAACAAGTTTAGACTTCTTTGACATATTAGGCCCGCCATGGATATTTTGACTCAACCCGAGTTTGCTTATCTTAGCATTCTCTAGCTAGTATCCTTAACCATGTAGTCCTTCATTGGTCTATTAGGCTAAGCTTCCACCAATTTCATTCTTTGAAATTTTAAATTTGTGGAGAATGGGAAATGATAGAGTTGAAGCAAGTGTAAAAGGGCTAGATAGACTTCATGGCAATTACTTGTGGCTAAACCCTTCTCTTCTTTATCTCTATTTTTCTTCGCTTGTATATAATTGTTAATAAATAATCAAGAACGGTTTTAATTGGTTCGTAATCTCTTATGCATTTTTGGCTAATCATTCATGGTTAATATGAGTACGTCTTAAGATTCTAAGTTAGCACGTTTTATGTGTACTAGACTTATGTCATGCTCCATATTTAGCGGGTGTTTTTCCTTTTCTTCTTTGCAAATTTCTTGGTGAGGAATAAAGAAAAATAAGAGCGGCTTATGAAAAAAAATGAGTGGCTAGAAAAAAAAAAGAAAAAGAAAAAAAAAATAATAATGCAAGACTCCCAAGAGGGGCAGTGTGGTGTTAATTATAGTGACTATTGAGTTCCAATATTACCTTGACGGGTTGCGGGGATTCAATAGATTGCTCCAATCCAATATTACCTTGACGGGTTGCGGGGTTGAAGATCCAAAATCTCAAAAAGATGCGGATGTAAATTATTGCGTGAGTTTTATTTTTCTTTCCTTAGCGAGTGTGTAGTTACTTATGAAAGCATGACATGAGGATTTTACACATAAGGCGAATGACTTATTACTTTTAATACGGACTTATATTAATTGTAAGCGGTTTTTCAAGTAATGGATGAGAAGATTACTTAGGATTAAAACCGTGCTTCCTTATTTTTGGATTTTACATTTCTTATATTTCACACTTTAATAATGACAAATCTGCCCACAAGCAATTTGCTCAATTAATAACCGGTTCCACATTTAATTGTCATGAATAAGTTGATGCACTTTTTACTTGTGAATGCAATGATCCCATTTACTAGCTTGGTATGGGGAAAGTGAAACTTGAGGGTGATAAGTGTCCATGGTACCCAAGCCCTAATCCAAGTCATTGAGTTCTTTATGAGTTATTTCCATCAAAACCATTTCAAGAAAAATCAAAAAGATATAGATAGAAGTGTATTTTGATTCATTGCATTATTAAAAGTCAAAATCATGCATCATCTAGATTAGAGTAGTGTAGATGCATCTCATATGGCCAATGTGGATTAATTATGAGGGAAATGTAAATTTTTAAGCCTTGAAATACAATATTGCATGAGGACATGGCAATGCTCAAGTGTAGGGGAATTTGATATGAGCTTAAACTCATATCCTTTTATCAACAAATAACCCTAAAACATGAAGCAAAATACCCATTTATCTTGTAAAAAGCAGTGTTATGTGGTATGTTTGTGTTTGTGTGCACTTTTGTAGGTAAAAGGATACAATTTCAAGCAAACAAGGAAAAATCAAGCTCAAATGGATGAAAAAGACAAAAGAGGATCAAAAGTGACAAGATTTTGAAGTTCAAGGACCTATCTTGACAAGTTATGAAAGTTGAAGGACTTAAAGTGCAAATTATGAAAAGTCAAGATTAAAGTCAAATCTGGTCAAACTATCAAGTCAACCAAGTCAAAGGACCATTTTGTACAAGTCTTGGAAGTTAAAGGACCAAAAATGACAAAGGAATGAAGATCCTAGCTTGAAATGGAAATCTGCCAAGTCAAGGGGCTTGTTTTGCCAAGTTTGGAAAATATTACAAGACATGATCCATGTGCATTAGCTCTAAACCAATCAGAAGCAAGGAAATAGTAAACACGGATCCAGCATTAAATTCCCATTAACAGCCGCCTCATTTATTACAATATCCAAACAGTTTCAATCCGTGTGCAACATTTTAAACCAATAAGAAGATGACACGTGTCATCTTCTTTAACAAAAAAAATATTTCCAGGAACGGGATTTTGATAGAAGGCGTTTCATGAGAAGATCAAAACACCAAATTTGCTCGTTTTGAAGAGAGGAATACAATGGTGCAATCCAATTAACAAATTATCCATTCAATCAAAAACCCCCAATTCAGTGTTCATCACCTTCAAAGTGCAAATGCAGAATTTTTCCACGTGGCAATTTACTACTGGTTCTGACACGTCACAAATCCAACATACTCTCTTATCTTGCCTATAAATAGCTAGGATGTACTTCATTTCTCATTGTAGCTTAAATTTGTAAAACACATAGTTTAATTTTTCCTTTCCATTTTTCCCTCACTTTTCCCCTAACTACTCAAGAGTCTGACAAACTCTTGAGTCAGTTAGTTAGTTAGTAGTTTGTAACAACCTTTTGTAACTGAATTCACTCAATAAAATTCAAATTTCCTTTTCCCGCCAAATTCTGTTATTCAAATTCCTGTTGATTCTTGTTGCTGTTAAGAGTTCTTGTTGCTGTTTGATGTATGTTATGATCAACCATTGATCATAGCTTACATTGGTGAAGTATGGAAGCTGTCTGATCAGAATTCAAGTTCTTTCCCTTGTTCTTGAAGATTTGTAGCAGAATGTTGATTCCAGATTATGTGTAGCTGAATTGTTGTTTGATTCTTGTTGAACACTAGTGATAGGTGGTGGTATCACTAGGGCAAGAGAGCTCAGCGCTCCTCTTCTTCCCAAAGGATTTCTACTTTAGGTTCTATGGCTCTTGTTTTTGGTTCCACTTAACAAGTCCTTGCATGCTCATTTTTCTAGATAACTTTGATGGCTGCCTGTTTTACTTGATAAATAGTTGTTGATTGATTGATTTTAGTTCATTTGTAGCTTAATCTTGCCTACTTGTTCATTGATTTGAGATTCATTTGTAGTTTCTGCTTATTTTCAGTCATTATTTAGCATAGCAGCTTAATTGAGTTCTAGTCTTGCTAATTGTTTAGTTTCAGTTTCATTAGCTTTCATTTTGTTCATTAAAACTAGTCTGTTAAAGTTTTTGTATCAGCTTAATCCAGAACTTAAAAAGCCTTTGCAAAATCTTGTTCATAATAGATAAAGGAGTGTTTGGGAGTAGTTATAAATCAGTTTTCAATAGTTGGAAATTGGTGTTTAAGAGTTTAATTCTAGTCTTTAGTTGATAACAAGTAGTTCTAAGTCATTTGCAAGTCAAATAAATAGTCAAAAAGGCAATTGGTACTAAAATTGTTTGGGTTAGCCTTATTTCAGCTTTGATAGCCAAAACTTACCATTTTCAACTACTTGTTTCTACTTCATTACTTAATGAAATTTGCTCAAACTTGTTTCTAGTTTTAGCTTACATCATAAAGATTCAGTCTCTAAAAGGAAAATCTACAGTTTTAAGTAATAAGCTAGAAATAAGCTTTTTAGCTCAAGCCTGAGCAAATGTCATTCTCTGATGTAAAGAGCTTACTGATTTACTAGTTCTCTTAATCCACTTCACAAAAGTCTTGATTTTCTTTCACAAATCCATTTAGTTAGTGTTGAATATGAAGTTTTGAAATTTTGAGCTTTTTCATAAAAATTGGTCAAACTTGGTCAACATAAGCTCAAAAGAGCTTATTTCAGATTTCTTCTTCATTACTTGATGAAAATGGTTCTAGTTTGATTTCCCGTTCTTGTAATCAAGTACTTAATCAGTTTTGTCACAAAAATCAGGTTGTGACTGACTGAGATAAGCTGTAGCTTATTTTGTGCTTATTAATAAGCACTCTTTTGCTTATTTTGGACTTTTAGCTTAATTCCTCAGACACACGTAGCTATAATTGGATTTTAAGAGTTTTGCAAGTTGTTTCAGCTTATTTGGTTGAGTAATAAGCTCAAACGAGCTTATTCTTCATATTGTCCCGTTTTTGGTTAAAACTTTAGTTTAATTGCACTTTGGTCCTTCCATTTCATTCAGTTTGGTAAACTTAGCTAATCTTCCTAGTTTTTAGGGTTTGCATATATTCAGTCCCTGGACTTTGTGATTTGTTAAATTTCAGTTGTTAAGTTTGTTAGTTTGTTAAAATTTGGTTAGTTTGTTAAAGTTTTTACAAGTTTGGTCCTTATAGTTAACTGTTTTACATTTTTAGTCCCTATAGTTGATAGAACTTACATTTCAAGCATTTACATTTCATAGAAATTACATTTTCAGTCCTTATAGTTTTATATTTTGCATTTTTATATTTTACTTGAATAAAATTTGGAATTTGCAACTTGTTTTACGTATAAATAGGTTTATATTTTTCATTTTTAGATAGTGTTGTTTGAATTAGCAATAGATTACCAAGCAAGCTTGAACAACCAAGAACAGTTATAAATCCGATATTGGTTGGACTTTCTATTAGTTAAGAACTGAGAAAACGAACTTGCATTATACACATTTCATTGATTTCTACTCGTCTCGTTACAGGGTGGAGAGTTTGTATAGACTATCGCAAACTCAATGATGCTACGAGAAAGGATCATTTTCCCCTTCCTTTCATGGACCAAATACTTGAACGTCTAGCGGGTAATGACTATTAATGCTTTTTAGACGGTTTCTCTGGGTATTTTCAAATTCCCATCGATCCCAAAGACCAAGAGAAAACCACATTCACTTGTCCTTATGGAACATTTGCTTACAAAAGAATGCCTTTCGGCTTATGCAATGCTCCTGGGACATTCCAAAGGTGTATGATGGCTATCTTCCATGACATGGTTGAAGAAACTATGGAAGTATTCATGGATGATTTCTCAGTTTATGGTGATTCTTTCTCTTCTTGCCTTGCCAATTTGGAACGCATGCTTAAGCGGTGTGAAGACACTCGCCTTGTTCTAAATTAGGAAAAATGCCATTTCCTGGTAAAAGAAGGCATTGTTCTTGGACACAAAATCTCCAAAGCCGGTCTTGAAGTGGACCGTGCTAAAGTGGATGTCATAGCCAAATTACCTCCACCTTCAACCGTGAAGGGTGTGAGAAGTTTCCTTGGTCATGCGGGCTTCTATCGTCGATTCATTCAAGATTTTTCTAAAATCGCTCGCCCGATGACCCACCTCTTGTAAAAAGATACTCCTTTCATCTTTTCCAAAGAGTGTCTTGAATCCTTCAATCTTCTTAAGGATAAGCTAACTAAGGCACCGGTCTTGTTTACCCCTAATTGGGAGCTACCTTTTGAATTGATGTGTGATGCTAACGACTTTGCTAATGGAGCGGTTTTGGGCCATAGAGTGAACAAACACTTCCAACCAATCCATTATGCTAGCAAGACAATGACAGGGGCTCAATTGCATTATACCACTACCGAAAAAGAGCTTTTAGCTGTAGTGTATGCTTTTGAAAAATTTCGCCCCTATCTAGTCCTTTCTACCACCATCGTGTATACCGATCATTCCGCGTTGAAGTACTTGTTGACTAAGCAAGATTCTAAGCCAAGACTTCTTCGTTGGGTTTTGCTCCTTCAAGAATTCAACATTGAAATTCGTGACAAGAAGGGAGTCGAAAACCTAGCCGCGGAACATCTAAGTAGACTTGAGGATCTTTATCAAGGGGATCATCTGAATCATGAGATCAATGACTCTTTTCCCCTTGAGGCCTTAATGTCTATCAATCCAAATCTTGATGACACCCCGTGGTTTGCGGACATTGCAAACTACATAGCCGGTGGAATTCTCAAGGAAGGGTTAACATCCCAACAAAAGAAAAAGTTCTTTAAAGACATTAAACACTATTTTTGGGACGACCCTTACCTTTTCAAACAATGTGCGGATCTTGTCATTCGTCGATGTGTGGATGGGCCGGCAGTGGTACAAATCCTTGATGCTTGCCATAAAGGGCCCACCGGTGGTCACTTTGGTCCCAACTACACCGCGAAGAAAGTGTTCGACTCTAGATTTTATTGGCCCACCATTTGTCATGACGCTCATGAAATGGTTAAACATTGTGATGCTTGCCAAATACAAGGCAAGATCACACATAAAGATGAAATGCCTCAAAATTTCATACAAGAATGTGAAATCTTTGATGTTTGGGGCATCGACTTTATGGGGCCATTTCCATCATCTAAAGGGAACAAGTACATCCTCGTAGCCGTTGACTACGTTTCTAAATGGGTTGAAGCTAAGGCTCTCCCTACGAACGATGCGAGGGTGGTTGTGAACTTTTCAAAGAAGATTTTTCCTCGATTCGGTGTTCCTCGTGCTATCATCAGTGACCGCGGGACTCATTTTTGCAATGATCAATTTGCAAGAGTCATGGGTAAGTACAGTGTCAATCACCGTCTTTCCACCGCTTATCATCCCCAAACTAATGGTCAAGCCAAGATATCTAACCGTTTTGGTTGTAAGTTCCCGTGGCCGCGTAGGCACTCGAAGTGTTACCACCGTTGGTAATGCACTCGGAGAAATCATGACCTCCACCACAATACATGCATGAAATCTCAACCTCTTTAACCGTAACGGGAGCATTTGGTTCTCCAACTTTTAATTCAATTAAAAGTCCTTTAAGCTTATCAAAGATTTTGTTTTCCAGGTTCGCCTCAATTTGGCAAGCATCGATGGTAGTAGACAAAGAATGTGAAGCCGAAGACGAAGCCTTACAAACACTCGATGTGTTACGAGGACTATTGTGACAATCTAACATTTTCGGATGGTGAAATATTTTCTCGTATAATATTTTGAAACTTATTTTTGTGTTGGTTGACGAACTCACAATTTACGGATTTAAATTTGGGCTTACGTGCATAATTTGGCGTCTTTTACGACTAAACCGGAAACCTTAGGATTACGTATTTACGTTTTTGAACTCCGTTTTTGATGAGACAATTTTTATTGGATTCGTTTTGTGACGGTGATTCATAATTTATAAAAACGTTTTTCGTAAAACGACCCGAGGGCACGCAAATCGAGAAAACTAGAATCAAGAAATACCCGTAAACTAGTGAGATGGGACAAAACACTTTGTCCCACCCCACTAGCAATATGGGACGGCTACACTTGACACCACAACACCAATGTGGCATCAAGTTAAGTAGCTTACAACAAGTGTAAGCATATGCTTACACATTAAGCTAACCTTTACCACTTACTAGCTAAACTAGCAACTTGTTTCATTTACACCATTTCTCACATGCAACTCAACACCAAAACTCTCTGAACCCTCTCCTTTGTGCCGTCCCAAATAAGCCAACAAACACCATCTTTGATCTTTTCTAGCCATAAACCACATGTTTACTAGTTTTATTAAGGTGTTCTCTTGAAGCCTTGATCATTTGGTGGCCATATTAACATCTTTGTAGGTGATTTGCTTGTGTCCTAGGGCTGATTTTCCAACCTATGTTCTTGATAGTTGATGGTCTTGGAGATACTTGTTGTGTTCATCAAGTTCTTGTCTTCCTAAAACAAGAAATCCACTTGGATTGGTAAAGAAGATCATCCTCTCCATTTTTCTCTTGTTATTTTGTAAAGAACAAATATATTTTCTTTCATTTTTTATATGTATATGATGTATATATGATGATAAAAATGTTGTGTGGGGATCAAGTGTTGATAAATATGCTTAAAAATGATGATAACTATAAGAAATGAAGCTAAAATCTTGACTATTTAGTTGGCTGTATAAAAACAGTAGATAACTAAAGGATGAACTGATAAAATTGCATGGTTTGATCCATTTACAGTAAGTAGATGATGTTATACACATGTGAGAGTTGGCCATGCAATGGAATCAAAATAATGAGTGAGATATGATCAAAATAAGTTAGGTGGTATAATCTGAATAAGCAGTTTTGTAGGGACTGTTAAGGCAACTTAGACTCAAAATGGGCAGTAGCTATAACTAAGTTATATGTAGCACATATTATGAAGAACTTGTCATCCAAAAATGAGCTTCTAAGTCATTATAGAACTCTAGATATGGTAAAAATGGTGAACATGAAGTTAAAAATCAGATTTTTGGAAATAATGTTTATTATTATTATATAAGCACTCACATTATAATGTATAAAATGTAAAAATATAAACCCACTAACTTATAAAACTTATTTATATAAATGTATAAAAGGTTAATTAAATAGGTAAATTATATAAATGGTGGTAAAATAATATTTATAAGTAATAAAAACTATAAACTTAATTTTTACGACTTTTTCGGCTATCGCCGTAAAATTAACGTTTTTCGCCAAATAAAACTTAGACGACCAAACCCGTCTAATGTAAAGTTTATAAAAGTCATATACTGATGTATAGACAACTAATACAAGTAAAAACCGATAAAACCCGAACTATAAGAAATACGGACATTTATGAGCTAACTAAACACATTAGACTAATAATTGGACTTAATAAGATAAAAACTTATAAAAAGAGCTTATTGGGCTTAACCCATTTGGGCCCAAAATGAAAAGTATATATACTGATAATATAGGTATAAAATGGGTAAAAACAAGTTAAAGAACTTATAAAAGACTTAATGGACTTAAAATAGGTAAATAGGTAAAACTAGTAAACTAGTAAGACGTTACCAAGACGTAAACACTAAAATGAGTAAACAAGGATGTATAAACCCACTTGATCATCATCATATGTACAAAATCATCATATGTATATTGTTATTTTGATAAAAGTCATTGGACCGAGTCTAAGACCGATTATTATTTATATAGGTTTCCGTGACCGAAGCACGCCCGTAGCCGATAATCCGCCTTTCATTAACAACGTGAGTTCATAGCCTCGCACTCTTTTAAATGTTTTATAAAATGATTTGTAAACCCGCGAGGGAGATAACATGCTAGATTTTTATAAAAATAGAACACAAGTAGTCCCGATTGTATGCTAAATGATATGGACCCGAATGATGCTATGACCCTATATTCGAGACTAAAAGGATTATTAGTAGTTAGGTTATGTCACTTAAAGTCCCATTAGCATGAATTGTGAACTACCGGGATTTGGTAGACGCTTATGCATTTGATAGTACTATTTGGGGACGATCACCCCAGTTCGCGCCTTGACGGTTGATCCCCGTCGTACCACATTGATTGGTAAGCGAATTTATGTATGAGAAGATTCCACAGCGTGATTTTTGTGACGACACGCTAACTTAGATGGGCAAATTGTTTGTCGGGTTCGCGGCCCGCTGTTTTCATAGTAAGGTAACAATGTCATGCGGATAATAATAATCCTACAATATAAAACATAAATACAAAACGATAACGACGCTATTACGATGAATATATTACCTATCATGGTAATATAGAGACTACGGTCTCATGGACGGTTTAAGATGTATGCTTGAATTATATATTGCCTGACTAGCAATATGAGGACTTACTTCCGATATTATGCTTGTGTTCTGATTTTAAATGATTGTTTTATATAACGGTTTTCATTAAACTCTATGAATTCACTCGGCATTCGCTGATATGATTTTTGCATGTTTTTATCTCAGGTGCTTGAAGGTAATCCGGATGGAGATCGACTCTGATGGCCCACTTAATATTAAAAATGTTCATTCGATCTGTGTTTTGTAAACTTAATGACCTGTATAATTTGGGACCTGTTGTACGCTTTTGAAACTTTTTATCGAATGAATGTTTGTTAAACCTTGTACAACCATTTTTATGTGTTGTCTATGATTGGAGTTATTGTGCTATCCCGTAACACTCTGAAAGACCCAAATACGAAAAATGAGAGTGTTACAGTTTGGTACCAGAGCTCTCGTTGTAGAGAACAAAAGATTTAAAAAACCAAGGTTTTGAACAAAACTTTTCAAAATCTTTTGACAATGAACATTTGAGAAAATATTTGAAAAATCTTTTGACTATAACGGTGCCAGAGATCTCCGACGTTACCAACAAGCCCTATTGAGAAGATATATATTTTGATATATATAATTTAATTTATATATATGTATATATCGTGATTTCATTATGTAATTGTTTAACTAGTATGTTATCCTAATACGAGATATATATATATATATATATATATATAAATACAGATTGTCATGGCTGACCCTAATATTCTTGTAGAAAACCATGCTATTCCCGAACCTAATATAGAAGATGATCCTTATTTAGACTTAGTAGATTTTGATATTGATGACGAGGAGGAACCATTTGAGGATCCCGAGCCCGAGTTAGGACTAGGAGATCAGATTGCCCCTCAGGTAGACTTAGTAGAGAATGAGATTGAGAATGTGGATATTGAGAATGTGGATATTGAGAATGTGGAAATTGAGAATGTTGATATTGAGAACGATGATGAGATTGGATTAGATGATTTAGATGACGAGATTGACGACGAGGATGTCGAGGAGGATGTAGGTATAGATGTTGAGGTCGATGACGATGAGGAAGCTGAGCTTATTTATCCGTATGATGTTCCAGAGGGCGAGCCTTTGCCCCCACCAGTTTGTTTGTCTGATTCTGAGGATGAGTTACCTAGGGATGAAATGTCTGAATCGTCTGAATCTGATTCTGAATCAGAGGAGGATGAGGATGACGATGCACCTGACGGTACTGATGGTATTGCTACTCGTAGACGTGAGATAGGAGAGTCGTCTAGTACTCGAGAGGCCACTCATATTGATGGTCTTGCACCATGGGCCTTGAGACGTGATCTAGATGCTTCCCGTGTTAAGAGTTGTATGACAGAGGTTGGATTAGGTGTTGTTCAGACTCAGGTTGCTTATTTGGAGTCGAAGACAAAGGTTGGCGAGAAAGAGCGAGAATTTCTTAGTTTGGATTTGAGTGATGTAGAACGTGGTTTGAATGAGGCTTTTAGGAGGTTATCAGTGTTGGAAAGTCGTGAGTATGCTCCTATGAAGAGAAAGGTGAATACTATGGAGATTCAGTTGAGTGTAGCTCGTGCGATGCGTGAGAAAGCCGAAAAGGAGTTGAATATATCTGTGGGATGGAATAGTAGATTTTATGCTGACATGGTTGAAAGAGGAGTAATCCGTAAGCGCCCAGCTGAAGATGTGTCTAGTGATCGTCCGACGAAGATTCAGAAGACGATGGATGATGGACCATCTAGCGGTTCTCAGTAGACCAGTCTGTGTTTAGTAGTGACCTTTATATCTTTTGTGCTTTTGTAGCTTTGACCGAACCGACTTATTAGTAATAGACTTGGTACGAATTTTGAGTGTATATAGTGCTAGAACTTTGATATGGGATGTACTAAGACAGCTTTTGTTTCAGATCGAATGAAATATGTATCTTGTCTTGAATTCCATATTGTGCCTTATTTGTATCTTGATTATGAATTCAATCCATATTATATGAATCCTTTGTTGGATGAATGCTTAATACTTTGAAATTGTGGAATTATAGAACTATGCCGCCCAAGAAGGCTGTGACTGAGGATGATGTACGTAGGATTATTACGGAGCAAGTTACCGCATCTATGACTGAATTTATGGCAAATGCTAGAAATGAAGCTGGCGGTAGTGGAGCTGGCGGTAGTGGAATTGGCGGTACTAATGTGAATGTGAATGCTAATAATGTGAATGCTAATGCTGGAGGAAATGTAGGAGGACTTGGAAGGAATGCACCTGAAGTTGGTGGTTGTACTTATGTGACGTTCATGAAGTGTGAACCTCTACCTTTTAATGGAACTGAAGGTGCTGTAGGATTAAGCAAGTGGATTGAAAAGATTGGATCGGTGTTTAGGATTAGTAAGTGTAAGGAGGAAGATAAGGTGACTTTTGCTATGGCTACTCTTAAAGGTCGTGCGTTGACTTGGTGGAACGGGAGAATTGCTTTCATGGGTCTTGATGCTGCTAATGCTACTCCTTGGGCTGAAATTAAGAAGTGGATGACTTTGGAGTTTTGTCCTCGTAGTGTGATCATTAGGTTAGAACAGGAGTTGATTCATCTGAGAATGAAAGGTGTGGACATTGATAGTTACACGAATCGATTCCATGAGTTGGCCTTGCTATGTCCTCGATTGGTTGAACCCGAAGAGATCCGAATCGAGCAATATGTGAAAGGGTTGACCAGGAATATCCGGGGGGACATAACATCATCGAAACCACTGACCATTGATGATGTTGTTCGAATGGCTTATCAACTCATTGTACAGATAATTCAGGATAAGGAAGATGAAGCCCGTGTAGGTGAGAAAAGAAAGGGAGACGGTGATCGTGTATATAGAGGTGATAATAGGAAGAATTTCAATCGCCGTCAGAACAAGAGAAAGGGGAATGCAAATGCTCTTACCAACAATGCACCGCACAACGATGATAGATGTCCTAAGTGTGGCAACAAGAGGCATGCTGACAACTACTGGAAGTGCCGAAATTGCGGAAAGCTTGGACACAAGGTTGAAAGGTGTAAGAAGGGAACCATTTGCTTCAACTGTAATGAAGAAGGTCATAGGAAATCGGAATGCCCCAAGTTGAATGCGATTGTACCTGGAAGAAACCCCCAGGGTGGTATCTACCAACTTGGAACAATTGAGGTGAAGAAAGAGGATCCGAATGTCGTTACCGGTACGTTTTTACTCAACAATCATTATGTTGTTGCTTTATTCGATTCGGGTGCCGATAGGAGCTTTGTATCCACTAAATTTAGTGCCCTTATTGATATTGAACCTGTTGAGATAAGTACCAGTTACGAGGTGGAATTGGCTGATGGTAAATTAGTGAAAACTAATAAGCTATTAGAAGGATGCTCTCTAAATCTCTTAAACCATTCATTTCCGATTGATTTGATGTTGATAGAATTAGGTAGTTTTGATATTATTATTGGTATGGATTGGTTGTCGTTGAATAATGCTACTATTTTATGTGGAGAGAAGAAGGTTAAGATTCCTCTTAGGAATAGGACATTAGTAATTGATGATAGTCGAGGTGAATCCCGTTTGAAAATCGTTTCATGTATTAAAGTCCAAAAGTACATCAGGAACGGTTGTGAGCTATTCTTAGCTCAAGTGACCGGAAATGAGTCTAGGGAGAAACAATTGGAAGATGTACCTATTATTTGTGAATTTCCTGAGGTATTTCCTAAAGATTTACCCGGACTTCCACCGATAAGGCAAGTAGAGTTTCGAATCGATTTAATTCCTGGTGCTGCACCGGTGGCACGTGCGCCTTACCGATTAGCCCCTTCTGAATTAAAGGAGTTATCTGAGCAACTTAAGGAGTTGTCCGATAAAGGTTTTATTCGACCGAGCTCATCGCCTTGGGGAGCTCAAGTCTTGTTCGTTAAGAAGAAGGATGGATCTTTTCGTATGTGCATTGATTATAGGGAACTGAATAAGTTGACAATTAAAAATCGATATCCTTTACCTAGGATTGATGGTTTGTTTGATCAACTGCAAGGATCTAGTGTGTATTCTAAGATAGATTTGCGGTCAGGATATCACCAACTTCGCGTCCGTGAAGAAGATATTCCTATAACTGCATTTAGAACTCGTTATGAACACTATGATTTTCAAGTAATGCCATTTGGGTTAACTAACGCACCTGCGGTTTTCATGGATTTAATGAATCGAGTGTGGAAGCCCTACTTGGATAAATTTGTGATTGTGTTTATTGACGATATTCTAATCTATTCTAAGAATTAAGATGAGCATAGAGAACATTTGAGGATTGTTTTGAATTTGTTGAAGGATGAAAAGTTGTATGCTAAGTTTTCGAAGTGTGATTTCTGGTTAGATTCTGTGCAATTTCTTGGTCATGTGATTAACAGAGATGGAATTCATGTTGATCCTGCAAAGGTTGAAGCTATTAAGAATTGGTCTGCACCGACAACGCCAACGGAAGTGCGATAGTTCTTAGGATTGGCTGGCTATTATAGACGATTCATTAAAGAATTTTCTTTGATAGCTAAACCCTTGACTAAGCTTACCCAGAAGAATAAACCTTTCGTTTGGGGAAGTGATGAAGATGGAGCCTTTCAGACATTGAAGCAAAAATTATGTAGTGCGCCAATCTTATCATTACCCGACGGGAGTGAAGATTTTGTAGTATATTGTGATGCATCTCTTAGAGGTTATGGAGCTGTTCTGATGCAGAGAGAGAAAGTGATAGCTTATGCTTCTAGGCAATTAAGGAAGAATGAGAAGAATTATACTACTCATGATCTTGAGTTAGGAGCTGTGGTCTTTGCTCTTAGGTTGTGGAGACATTATCTGTATGGCACCAAGTGTACGGTATTCACCGATCACAAAAGCCTACAGTATATTCTCGACCAGAAGGAATTGAACATGAGGCAACGAAGATGGATAGAGTTGTTAAGTGATTATGATTGTGATATAAAATATCACCCAGGAAAAGCCAATGTTGTTGCTGATGCGTTGAGTAGGAAAGATAGAGAGCCTATAAGGGTGCGTTCTCTAGTCTTGACCGTGCACAATAATTTGCCTGAGCAAATTAGAAATGCGCAAATAGAAGCTTGTAAGAAGGAGAATTTTGTTAATTAAGGGTTCCGAGGAGAAGGAGATCCTTTAGAGGTTAGAGCTGATGGAGTGAAATGTTTAAGAGGTCATATGTGGATACCTAAGTTTGGAGGCTTAAGAGACTTGATTATGTTAGAATCCCATAAATCTAAGTATTCCATTCATCCGGGATCTGATAAGATGTACCATGATTTGAAGAAGTTGTACTGGTGGCCGAATATGAAAGCTGACATAGCTATGTATGTTCTTCAATGCTTGACTTGTGCTAGAGTTAAAGCTGAACATCAAAAGCCATCAGGACTACTTCAACAGCCAAAGATTCCTGAATGGAAGTGGGAGCGAATTACGATGGACTTTATCATCAAGCTTCCTAGAACATCATCTGGAAACAATTCGATTTGGGTTATTGTCGATAGACTGACCAAATCAGCACACTTCATTCCGGTTAAGGAGCAGTTCTCACTAGAGAAGCTGACTCGAATATACCTTGATAATGTTGTATGCAAGCATGGAGTGCCTGTATCGATCATTTCAGATCGAGATCCTAGATTCGCATCGAATTTTTGGAAATCTCTCCAAAGATCTTTGGGAACGAATCTCGACATGAGCACTGCTTATCACCCCCAGACTGATGGGCAGAGTGAAAGGACGATACAAACACTGGAAGATATGTTGAGAGCTTGTGTGTTAGACTTTTGTAAGAATTGGGATAAACATTTGTCGTTAGCAGAGTTTTCGTATAACAATAGTTACCATTCTAGTATTAAGGCTGCACCGTTTGAAGCTTTGTATGGTAGGAAGTGTAGATCTCCTGTATGTTCGAGTGAAGTTGGGGATACCCAGCTCACGGGACCGGAATTGATCCGGGAGACTACGGAGATGATAGTTCAGATTAAGAAGAGGTTGTTGACTGCCCGTAGTAGACAGAAAAGTTACGCGGATGTGCGGCGGAAGCCAATGGAGTTTAAAGTGGGTGACCGAGTAATGTTGAAAGTATCGCCATGGAAAGGCGTTATAAGATTTGGAAAACGAGGGAAATTGAATCCCCGTTATATTGGACCCTTTAAGATTTTATCTAGAGTAGGTCCGGTGGCTTACAAACTAGAGTTACCCCCAGAACTTCATGGTGTTCACAACACATTCCATGTATCTAATCTGAAGAAATGTCTAGCAGTGAGTGATGAGAAAATTCCTTTAGGTAAGGTTCGAATAGATGGGAAGTTGCATTTTATCGAAGAGCCCGTAAAAGTTATGGACCGTGAGGTAAAGCAACTGAAACAAAGTCGGATACCTATTGTCAAGATCCGATGGAATTCAAAGCATGGACCGGAGTATACTAGGGAACGAGAGGATGAAATTTGGAAGAAATATCCGCACCTCTTCGATTTCAATAAGAAACGGACATCCAAATGAAATGGATCACGAGGACGTTGATCCCTTTTAGGAGGAAAAGCTATGACAATCTAACATTTTCAGGTGGTGAAATATTTTCTCGTATAATATTTTGAAACTTATTTTGTGTTGGTTGACGAACTCACAATTTACGGATTTAAATTTGGGCTTACGTGCATAATTTGGCGTCTTTTACGACTAAACCGGAAACCTTAGGATTACGTATTTACGTTTTTGAACTCCGTTTTTGATGAGACAATTTTTATTGGATTCGTTTTGTGACGGTGATTCATAATTTATAAAAACGTTTTTCGTAAAACGACCCGAAGGCACGCAAATCGAGAAAACTAGAATCAAGAAATACCCGTAAACTAGTGAGATGGGACAAAACACTTTGTCCCACCCCACTAGCAATATGGGACGGCTACACTTGACACCACAACACCAATGTGGCATCAAGTTAAGTAGCTTACAACAAGTGTAAGCATATGCTTACACATTAAGCTAACCTTTACCACTTACTAGCTAAACTAGCAACTTGTTTCATTTACACCATTTCTCACATGCAACTCAACACCAAAACTCTCTGAACCCTCTCCTTTGTGCCGTCCCAAATAAGCCAACAAACACCATCTTTGATCTTTTCTAGCCATAAACCACATGTTTACTAGTTTTATTAAGGTGTTCTCTTGAAGCCTTGATCATTTGGTGGCCATATTAACATCTTTGTAGGTGATTTGCTTGTGTCCTAGGGCTGATTTTCCAACCTATGTTCTTGATAGTTGATGGTCTTGGAGATACTTGTTGTGTTCATCAAGTTCTTGTCTTCCTAAAACAAGAAATCCACTTGGATTGGTAAAGAAGATCATCCTCTCCATTTTTCTCTTGTTATTTTGTAAAGAACAAATATATTTTCTTTCATTTTTTATATGTATATTATGTATATATGATGATAAAAATGTTGTGTGGGGATCAAGTGTTGATAAATATGCTTAAAAATGATGATAACTATAAGAAATGAAGCTAAAATCTTGACTATTTAGTTGGCTGTATAAAAACAGTAGATAACTAAAAGATGAACTGATAAAATTGCATGGTTTGATCCATTTACAGTAAGTAGATGATGTTATACACATGTGAGAGTTGGCCATGCAATGGAATCAAAATAATGAGTGAGATATGATCAAAATAAGTTAGGTGGTATAATCTGAATAAGCAGTTTTGTAGGGACTGTTAAGGCAACTTAGACTCAAAATGGGCAGTAGCTATAACTAAGTTATATGTAGCACATATTATGAAGAACTTGTCATCCAAAAATGAGCTTTTAAGTCATTATAGAACTCTAGATATGGTAAAAATGGTGAACATGAAGTTAAAAATCAGATTTTTGGAAATAATGTTTATTATTAATATATAAGCACTCACATTATAATGTATAAAATGTAAAAATATAAACCCACTAACTTATAAAACTTATTTATATAAATGTATAAAAGGTTAATTAAATAGGTAAATTATATAAATGGTGGTAAAATAATATTTATAAGTAATAAAAACTATAAACTTAATTTTTACGACTTTTTCGGCTATCGTCGTAAAATTAACGTTTTTCGTCAAATAAAACTTAGACGACCAAACCCGTCTACTGTAAAGTTTATAAAACTCATATACTGATGTATAGACAACTAATACAAGTAAAAACCGATAAAACCCGAACTATAAGAAATACGGACATTTACGAGCTAACTAAACACATTAGACTAATAATTGGACTTAATAAGATAAAAACTTATAAAAAGAGCTTATTGGGCTTAAACCATTTGGGCCCAACATGAAAAGTATATATACTGATAATATAGGTATAAAATGGGTAAAAACAAATTAAAGAACTTATGAAAGACTTAATGGACTTAAAATAGGTAAATAGGTAAAACTAGTAAACTAGTAAGACGTTACCAAGACGTAAACACTAAAATGAGTAAACAAGGATGTATAAACCCACTTGATCATCATCATATGTACAAAATCATAATATGTATATTGTTATTTTGATAAAAGTCATTGGACCGAGTCTAAGACCGATTATTATTTATATAGGTTTCCGTGACCGAAGCACGCCCGTAGCCGATAATCCGCCTTTCATTAACAACGTGAGTTCATAGCCTCGCACTCTTTTAAATGTTTTATAAAATGATTTGTAAACCCGCGAGGGAGATAACATTCTAGATTTTTATAAAAATAGAACACAAGTAGTCCCGATTGTATGCTAAATGATATGGACCCGAATGATGCTATGACCCTATATTCGAGACTAAAAGGATTATTAGTAGTTAGGTTATGTCACTTAAAGTCCCATTAGCATGAATTGTGAACTACCGGGATTTGGTAGACGCTTATGCATTTGATAGTACTATTTGGGGATGATCACCCCAGTTCGCGCCTTGACGGTTGATCCCCGTCGTACCACATTGATTGGTAAGAGAATTTATGTATGAGAAGATTCCACAGCGTGATTTTTGTGACGACACGCTAACTTAGATGGGCAAATTGTTTGTCGGGTTCGCGGCCCGCTGTTTTCATAGTAAGGTAACAATGTCATGTGGCTAATAATAATCCTACAATATAAAACATAAATACAAAACGATAACGACGCTATTACGATGAATATATTACCTATCATGGTAATATAGAGACTACGGTCTCATGGACGGTTTAAGATGTATGCTTGAATTATATATTGCCTGACTAGCAATATGAGGACTTACTTCCGATATTATGCTTGTGTTCTGATTTTAAATGATTGTTTTATATAACGGTTTTCATTAAACTCTATGAATTCACTCGGCATTCGCTAATATGATTTTTGCATGTTTTTATCTCAGGTGCTTGAAGGTAATCCGGATGGAGATCGACTCTGATGGCCCACTTAATATTAAAAATGTTCATTCGATCTGTGTTTTGTAAACTTAATGACCTGTATAATTTGGGACCTGTTGTACGCTTTTGAAACTTTTTATCGAATGAATGTTTGTTAAACCTTGTACAACCATTTTTATGTGTTGTCTATGATTGGAGTTATTGTGCTATCCCGTAACACTCTGAAAGACCCTTCCGCTGTACCGATACGAAAAATGAGAGTGTTACAACTATACACCTTAGATCTATTCTCAATTATCAACAACGCTTCCTCAACCATTTTACACAAAAATATACCACCCGCTGCGGCATTTAGATAATCCCTTTCATGATCATTAAGTCCATCGTAAAACGTGTCAATTTGATGTAAATCGGAAAACCGTGATGAGGACACTCATGTAACATTTCCTTAAACCTATTCCAAGCCGTTGAAAAACTCTCATTAAATTCTTGTGAAAATTTCGAAATCTCGTTTTTCAAATGCGTAGTCTTAGAGGGCGGAAAAAATTGGTTCACAAACTTAGACACGGGATCCTTCCACGTAAATATAGAATTGGGTGGCTCTTTCTCTAACCAAATTTTAGCTGGCCCCGCTAAGGAATACGGAAAAAGCATCATCTTAATCGAGTCATTAGCAACATCCTTAAATTTGCAAGTGACGGTAAGACGATTGAATTGGCGGATATGGTTGTGCGGGTTGTCCTTTTTATCACCACGGAATTTGTTGTTTTGGATCATCGACAACAAACCCGTTTTCACCTCAAAATTCTCCGTAAAGATAGCGGGAATCACAATAGCCTCTCCATAACTGTGACAACCGTGGTTTTGAGGTTCGTCACTTGGTCCTATTTTTAGGTTAATTTATGTGCGACTATATGATTAGCGTGTTTACATGTTTATTTTGCGTGAACGAGGTTGGTGTGGATATCGTATATGGGTATAAAGTACTCATAAGTAAATCGAGGAACGGTTATTTCATGTTCATGAGCTCACAATTAGTGACTATGAAATGAAATGGGGTTATTTTGGTGTTTACGTATACATATAAGTATTATAGTAAATTGTATTTTTTTTAGGATTTGGGGTTTAGCATTTAGAGGTCTCGGGTAAGGTGTTTGGTCATGTGAGTATTTTTCGGGATGGTTTTAAGTCATTTAGGACTTAGTTATAAAGTTTATTTCAAAATTTAAGATTTTTTTTTAAACTGTATATTTTACGTCTTTTACGGTAAACGCGTAAAATTGGCTAGTTTCTCGCTTTTGAGATTTTAGAAACTTTAGGGGCTGAAATAAATTAAGTAAATTTAAGGAAATATTAGTAAATTAATAATAATAAATAAAAAGAAAAAAAATAAAAAAGGGTGTATAGTCGGTTTGGGCGACGAAACAAAAAGAAAAAGAAAGGGAAAAGGAAAGTGGGCTTTCTATTTGGATTAGGACTCTTGTGTACACTATATAAGGTTTTTAACAAAAAAAAATCATATTATTTTTCTACCTGGAGCTTATAGCCGACGGTTTCACAAGAGTTTTTTAGGGTTTCATTGTTTTTTTATCTTCCATTAATCTTAAGGTAAAACCTCAAATCCCTTTTCAATTTAATTGTTTTTAATGTTTTTATAATCATCTTATGATGGATTTAGGTTAGGGTTTAAATTAAAAACTGTATATTAATGATATTATAATGATTAGGTGAATTAGGGCTTGTAATTAGTGGAGTTATGGGTAATTAATTAGGTTAATTTAATTGAATTCGTTTTTTAAAAACTGGGAAAAATTTTAGGTCAACTGTTTTGATCATATATATAGTTCTACAAACTCTTATTTTGCGATCTAAGTATCCCTGGAAAGGTAATTGAGTTGGCTTTCAAATGCAAGAGACGAGAACTAAATTGGAGGTCGGGAAGTGGGTCAAAAACAGGTTACACCAGTCGGGTGTCGAAACTATTTTCGGGTAAACCTGTTTTCTTTTTATGTTTTAGATTGTTTGAGGTACTTAGGGTTATATTAGGACTTTCAAAAGAACATGGGAGTTGGTTTATATATTATAGGAAGTATCTGCATTGGGGCTAAGATTATGGGTTTGGGTGAGACCCCCTAATCATAACAAACATTTTGTATGTTCAAAATCAGTAAAATCTGGATAGACAAAAGTATATATATATATAAGGGCATAGGGTTTCCTTTACAGAGGTCATGGGTATGGTTAGGTGGGCGTTTGACTTATAGTTTGGAGACCTAAACGTTGGGACAGTTTTGTGTAAAATATGAACGGGATAGGTATCAAACTTAACCAAGTTAAGGACTTATTAGGGAAGGGTAATGGGGTGTTTAGAGCATATGAATGAGGAACATATATGGGAGAAGGCTAGATATCCATCATAGGTTGATGAGCCATTTTAGAGATTGGTTGATGTTTTGATTTTGTGTTTTTGTTTGTTAGCTTTTTGCAAGTTCGCGGATTTTTGGAGAAGCTCAATCAGGTGAGTTTCATAGTCCCATGTCTACTAATGATTTTGACTTCCAGATGGGATGGAAGAGACATTGTCTTGTTTTTATAAATTATGCTGTGAATGTTTTGTGTTTGGTGATGGACTTGTGTGTACTTATGTGATTAACTGCTAATTGATTCATGATTGTTTTGTGATTTGACTTGGTACCAAGGGTATGTTGACAAGGCGAGGCCTTGGGGAGGTACATAGATGTGTGAGCATCTATGGGACCAATGGATAGTGACAAGGCGGGGCCTTGGGATTGGTACATAGGTGTATGGGCGCCTATGATACCATGGTGTTTGGTAAGGCTGCGAGCCTTGGATTTTTTTTGGAATGATTGATCTTGAATGTTAGTTGTTAATGCATATTTGTAGCACATTGTCCATATGTGTAGTGGTTTATGGTTGTTCACAGCTTATTTTAATATTTTTTTGGTTGGAGTCTAAACCTATGACTCTCACTAACATTATGTTGACGTGTTTTAGTGTCTCTTGTTGATCCCAAACTTAGATCGATTAGCTTTGTGTATACGAGATTAGATCAAGTATAGCACGTAGAGAAACCTTTGTATATGCTTTGTGAATCTAAGTGTTATGCGGAATTTAACACTTAAACAAGAACACAAGATGTAAACAAAACTTTCACTTTGATTATGAATGTCGAACTTGCTTATAATGAAAGATATTTACGAATGAAAACTTATATAAAACTTGATATTGAACATTAACCTAAAGGCCTTCTTTTATAGACTAAGAAACCTTGTACAATAAGCTACGTATCAACTATTCTAGGTAAAGATAAATATAGAAAATACATTGTCGTTTCTATCCTTACTAGAAGTATTCTAGAATATAATAAACGTGTAGCTTATATCTTCCATCAGTGCTTGTCTTCAATCTGTCAACGCTTGACTTTAACTTGTCAGCGCTTGAGCTGTCAGCGCTTGATTTGTTCCTGTCAACGCCTGTTTTGTTCTTGTCAGCGCTCAAGTGATCTGGCCTTAATTTATTCCCTACAATCCTCCCCTAAACTTGATATCCACTCTTATGATCAAGTTTCTGAATAAGCATTAAGAACTAGGAGGAGTCTGACAAATCTTCTCATATTGGTAATGAATAAATCTGATCAAATCCTTTGCCACGTCACTTGAATAATCTATCTCCAGCTGAGTGTCCTTCATCTTTTCCAAATTAGCCTTGGATATGAAATATTGAGCATCCACAAGTAGATACTCAACAAACTTTGTAGAACTCAAATGATATACACCAGCAGCTGAATATAACCTCCATTGAAGACCACTGAGGTCATCTTCAATATCCTTCCATATTTCAGGATCTTACTCATTTGTCCCACACATTCTTTTGAATGTGATCCAAAGTTTTATTCCATTAGCTGAAGTTGGTGCTTCAGCCTCATACTTGGTCTCCAGCAACCTCCAAAGGTCCACCAAGTCTTCTCTATCACAACTTGCAAATAAAGATATGAGAGTGGTAAAAGTGTGTACCTCTTTACCAAATCTGCCAATCTTCCAGAATCCACATTCATCCTCATCATAACTCACAATTGGATTCCTCGAATCTAATGGTAACACCTGCACCATATCTGAAGCTTCTAATGGGGAGAGCTTGAGGCTCTTTCTTATAACTGCTTCACTTGGATATAGTGGATCCATATCTTTTGGAAACTCAAGTTTAAATCCCTTCTTCACTGGCCTGGGAATCATCATAGCTTTCTTGATTTCCATTTCTTCTGCAAGTTGCTCCTTTCTTTCATCTGAAAGAAGTCTGAGAGTGTTTGCTTCCTGCACTCTCACCCAAATGGGATAAGCTCTATGTTCCAACTCATCAAATGTCAAAGCTTTCAACTTCTGATGTGTCCATCCAACTCCATGACATCTAAGCAACATAAAGTAGAGCTCCCTTCTATCCCTTTTCAACTCTGAGAGAATATTGCTTGCCTTGTGCTTCAAAATCACCTTACAATCCTTCTGAACTCTAAGAAGAAGCTCCAAACCCCATATTTGATCTGAAATGGTTAAGTCTGGATTATCCATGCAGCTTTCTTCCCAAGAATTGTACATTTGAACCACCTCTGGCATGTCAAAGTCAACCTGCAATTTCAAGTCTCTCAACTTTTCCCTAGCAAGCTCATCACCATACTCAAGCCTTTCTGGTTCTATAATCATCACACTTGAGTCTAAGCTAGCTCCATCACTTTCTTCTTCAGAAGTCACAACAAATGGTGACTTTTCCTTTTCATCTTGTTCCAACATTTGTTCAGCCAATCTTCTATCAAATTCAACTTGGGCTGCATCCTTTGGAACAATTTCTTCTACCAATTTACCCTTACCCTTATCTGATGGTGCAATGGTTGGTAAGGTAGATGGTAATACCTGAGTAGAAACTTCCTTGATGATAGATGATGACTGGAATACATCACCTTCATGTGCAGGTCTGTCAACGCCCAAATTTATCCTATCAGCGCCCAAAATACTTCTATCAGCGTCCAAAGTTGCCTTGTCAACGCTCAAATATTTTCCCTCAGCGCCTTGTGTAACCTCTCTCAACATAGCTGTAAATGATAAATTTAGATTGGTTGGAGAGATTAATGACGTATCAAAACCTGTTTGTTCCTTCAAAGTTCTAAGGGCTTCAGCAACATCCATTGATTGACCATCTTGGCTGCCCTTATCACTCAGATTTCTTTGATCTTCCTCCCCTTTGGAAGACTCCTCCATACCCCTCCTAGCATGATCACTCTCCAAAACAACAATCCTGTCCCTCAATTGCTTGAGTTCAAGGCCTTATGAGCTGACAATTTGTACTAAGTCTGCATTTTGCTTTTGCAAGCTAATGCAGACTGCCGTCAATTCCAAAAGAGTCATTGGTTCCAGTCTGCCCTCTTCTAAAATGGGGATTTGACCTCCCAAGTCAGATTCATTGGGCAAGGATGAGGACTTAATTATGGTGGGACTGCCTTGGCCAGCATCTAAGCCAGAACCAATAGTCCCAGCCTCATCCAGGTCACCAGCCACACTTGTGGTGGTGGTTCTCTCTGCTTCATGGCTAGGACCACCAGAGGAGAACACTCTAGTAGTCCTTTGGCGTTTTATCAACCTATATTCAGGTGGTGTAGAAGATGGTGTGGAAGAATGGGTAGATGTGGGTTGGTTAAAGGGTGTTTGGGATTGTGAAGGTTGTGTGTCAGTGTTGGAAATAGGCACATCAACGCCAACATTTGATGTGTCAGCGTCAAAGGGTTCTTGGTCAAGTTGCATTTGTTCAGGTGAGGTAAAGGTTCAGGAATGGGTTCAAGTTGTGGTTGAGGGTCAATTTGAGGTTGGGGGTCTGGTTGGGGTTGTGCTGCTGCAATAACAGCAAGCATGGCTGGGGTTAAAGGTAAGTCTCTATGGGGTGGTGAATTCATCTTTGTAAAAATAGCCTTCTTTTGCTCAGGGATCTTATAAAAATCATTGTGATCCCTTGAGCAGTAACCTTGATCATCAAAAATCATTTGCAGAAAACGGGGATAAGCTAAAGTCATTTTTGTCCCCTTGTTTTTACACATCCCTTCAAAAATCATTTTAGAATAGTTATATTTTTGCCCTGTTGCAATGCACACAATAGCACTGGTAATGGATCTATTGATCTCATTGTGTGCAGTACATTTGGGACTCAAACATTGAAGGAGGATGTGGATGAGGTACTTCCAGGCTGGGGGAAATTCCTGCTTATGATACTTATTAAGAGTACCTTCATCAGAAAAAGGATATCCCAAAGCCCTAAGCCCTTGTTCTATTTCATTGATGGGAAGGATGGCTACACCATCAGCATCATCAAGATTCAAGGCCTGGCGTACCAAGGCCTCAGTAACCACCCAAGACCTCCCATGAACAATAGAAGTTAATGTGGTCACTCCATTAACTGTTGAGGAACTAACAGTGTTCCAAAACTGCTTAATGTGTGTGACTGGAATGAGTGGAGCATGAGAAAGAGCATACCTTAGTGGGGATGCGTTCAAATACGCCACCATTTGTGTGTATTGAGGAAACAAATCATTATCAGCAACAAGATAATCAATCATGTTGTGTTGAGACTTGAACCCCAATTCCAATTCTGCTGAGTTAAACTTTGGTGCCATTGATGAAAGCTGTTAATTTGAAGTGTAGAAGATGAAGTTGATAAGAGAAAAGTGTTAGACAAGAATTATAGATACCTTGTTTAAAATAGGAGCCAAATTTATAGGAGAGAAAGAATGCATGTGATTGGCCCAAAAATAGGCAAAGATTTTCAAAAATCAATCATGAAAATATTGAAAAAGTTTATAAGTTATCTCATGCATTAAATGAAAGTAACAACTCCTAAAATTACGGCTTGAAAATACGTCAAAAAGTAACAACTGGGTAGGTCCCATTGAGTGTCAACGGTCAAAAATAACCTATCAACGCCCAACGGCTATAATCTTGTCAACGTTCGCCTAAAGCCATGTCAGCGTCCAATTTGGTCACAACAACGCTTGGAAAAATCTTGTCAGCGTCCAAAAATAAAATTGTTTTAAAAAGTGGAAAATGACCTTAACAAGTAATTTATCCTAGAGAAGATAACCAAAAGCTGATAATTATTATAGGGCGGCAAGCACTGTCCAGTTATGCACACATGCATAAGCAAGATAGACATAACAGTCCTCTAGTGTCCCTTGCTAACCAAAATTCTTAACAACAAAGTTACCTTATAAAATCCTTGTTACTCCCAGGTAAATCCCATATAAAAATCATTCCCAAGTCTCCCAACAGACCACAACCAATTCTAGGCCAAAAATGTCTTGGCAGCATGCAAAGTTGATATACTATGCATGCTACAGTGCCTCATGGTTTAGTAAAACTAACCCATACTCACTTGTGGACACAATCTAGAATTGTGATAAGAGTATCATATGGATACCCAAACATCATAAAGGTTCCTAAAACCTCCCCTTAAACGATGATACAAAAAGTTTGCTAAAATCATGCATGAACATAAAAAATTTATGTCAAGATAGGAATGAAACATTCCAACCATCATCCATAAATAAAAACTTGTCCAAATGCTTCTCCATTGATCCATAAGCAACTCTGTATCCAATGGTATACTGCTAACACCATCTGCACATTTAGATTGAAAACCACAAAACTAACATTGTTGCTGACAACGCCCTGATAACACATGACAGCGTTGAAGGAAGCTTTGTCAGCGTTAGACAATTATATTGCTGACAACGTTGCAAAAACACTTATCAGTGTTCAAGCAACCTTTGTAAGTGTTAGAAAAATATAGTGGAAAATCTAAATCATCAATAAGACTAATAATAATAATGCATCATCCTGTACATACTTTTACAAAAAGAATCCAAAACACATATTAAGTGAGATTAACCATTCCAATACTTGTTAGCAAGTATTGAAATCTTCCAGCATCAAAAGGTTTAGTTAATAAATCTGACACATTTTCCTCAGTGTCAACCCTTTCTGGTTGTATTAAACCTTTCTCAAAGCAATCTCTTATAAAATGGTGTCTAAGTTCTATGTGTTTAGTTTTAGAATGATGTACATGATTCTTAATGATGCATAAAGTACTATTATTGTCAACAAATATCTTAGTATGCATGAAATTATACCCATAATCCAACAGCTGGTTCTGAATCCACAACACTTGACCACAACATGCTGCTGCAGCCACATACTCTGCTTCAGTTGTAGAATTAGCCACTACTGTTTGTTTCTTGCATTGCCAAGATATTAACCTGCTCCCAAGAAACTGACATCCACCAGTTGTGGATTTCCTATCAAACTTATCACCTCCATAATCACTATCTGAATATGCAATCAGCTCCAATGGTGAATCCTTTGGGTACCACAAACCAAGACTGGGGTAACATCTTAGGTACCTAAAGATCCTCTTCACAGCATAAAGGTGACATTCTTTGGGAGTCACTTGATGGCGTGCACAAGCACACACAGCAAACATGATATCAGGTCTGGAAGCAGTAAGATACATCAAGGATCCAATCATGGATCTATAATGCCTGACATCAACATCTTTCCCATCTCCAATCTTTCCCCAAGGGTGTTCTCTATCCATAGGAGTAGTAGCCCTCTTTTCATGTGAAGAAAAGCCAAACTTCTTCAAACTCTCTATATTTGTTGGACCAAAGAGATCCATGTGAAGCATATGAAGAGGTCTGGAACTAGTATGCACCTGCTTGGACTTGAATGAGACCTTGTGCTGCTTGCCTTTAAGACATGCAACACAAGAGTGGTCATTGTGGAAGGCCTTCTCAGGCAAACCATCAACTAAACCAAGCCTCACAAGTCTATTTATATTTTTAAAGTTTATGTGCCCTAGTCTCCTGTGCCACAAATTACTTTCATCTACTGAGGCCTTAGCATAAAAACAAGACATATTTGTATTCATTTTAATCCCATTTAAATTCACATTATATATGTCCTTATGCCTAGGTGTTCTATACTCAATATATTTCTCATCAGGGATCTTAAAATCCTTGCTTAACACCAAACACTCAGTATCAGTGAAAAGAACCTTATTTTTGTTATCACAAACTTGTGATACACTAAACAGATTATAATCAAGTTCTTTTACCAGGAAGACATTCTCAAAACGCAGATTGTTGGTGAGAAGGGTTCCTTTGCCTGTAATGGTGCCATAGCCCCCTCCAAAGTATACCTTATCACCATCTTTAATAGGAGTGAAGTTCGTCAGATAGTCTTCCTTTCCTGTCATGTGCCTTGAGCATCCACTATCCCAATATCCATAATCATTGATCTGTCTTTGAATGCCCTGCACATAAAGAAAACAAATTAGTTTTCTTTGGGAACCCAAGTCTCAGAAGACTTGGATTCATCTGGTTGTTCAATAAGAACAGACTTAGTTCTCACAACAACCCCATTCTCATCCTTTTTAGGATGAAATACCCAGTTAACCCCAATAGGTTTTGTAATGACCTTAGAAATGTAATTAAATCTATTGCAAGTCTTATCATTAGGGTTTTGATCTTTCTTGGGTCTCCATGTTAAGCTTGAAGAAGCTTTAGACCTCTTACCTTGTGGCTGCAAATATTTAGGTCTGGTCACGTTTCTGTCAGAGTTGGATTTTGTCCTGTCAACGCTGAAATTACCCTTGTCAGCGTTGAACCTAGGGTTTGCTACCGGAACCCAGTGCCTATTTGACCAGGTGTTTGTCTTTTGAAAAGGTCTTTGTCCATGAGTGTTAGACCTTCTAGAAAAGAATGGGGCAGGTCTAATCACTTGTGGACTTTGCTGCACACAAGGTTTGGGTCTGACAACGTTTGACTTCCTAACAACGTTGACTTTCTTCCTATCAGCGCTAAAATTGTTCCTATCAGCGCTGGCTTTGGGAGCGTTGACACACTTGTATGCCAAATGTGAAAAGCTACCAAAAGTGTAACAGTCTTTCTTAGACACAACCTTAGGTCTAGTAGAGAAGAAACCTGTTCCATGATTGTTAACTTGGCTCTTTGGTGACCTATTATTCCTATACATCTCTGCATATTTAATGGTAGGTCTTCTAACAGTGTTTGAGCCTAGGTCAACAGGTTTACCAGTGATTGGGTTAGTAACCTTAATGGGTGGTGATTCAATGGGACTTTCACATAGTAAACCTCCCTTAACAAATAAAGTAGGGTTAGCTTTCTTCCACTCATTTAGGTCAGTCAGTTTTTGTTGATACTCTTCAACTGGAGTGACAACTCTTGGTGGAGGAGAGAATTACTCTTCTTGGCATTCTGGTATACCAGTCCAAGACAATTCCTTTCTAAGGACACCATAGAAGTCACCAGCTGGTGGTGGAACCAGAGAGTAATCATTCATCCCAATCCCAGTCATGTCCTTAGGATCCCTTTGTTTAGCTACACAGTCTCCTAGGGTATGGGTGGCTCTATCAAATCTTTGAATCTTGAGGTCAACATTATCTTTATTCTTAATGGCCTCATCTAACTTAGCCTGTAGGTCTCTATTGACCTTTGTCATGATGTTTCTAATATCCATACTACCCTCTAGCTCATGTTTTAAGATATTGATCTTATCTGTTAAGTGAAATTCCATTTTCTTGTATTCAGAAACAGTTTTCTCAGTTTCAGTAAGAGCTAGTTGGTAATTGGACAATTTACACCTTTCAGTGCTCATATCATCTTTTAGTTTTAACACCTCTTTGTTAAGTCTATCAGTGTTTAACCTACAACCTTTGCTACAAAAAGCATCATCATATACCTCATTATCAGATGAAGAGGAGGAGTGTGCCACGAGAGCATATTCAACATGCTCTTCTTCTTCAATATCAGCAACCAAAGCTTTGTCCTCTTCAGCATTCTTAGCCAGATAGCTCCAATCCCATCCTGTACCATCAATTCCTTGAACTGCTACCATAGCTTTGGAATCCTGAGCTTTAACAATCTGACTTGAGGGTTTACCAGCATCAGATCTTCTAGGAGATCTGCATTCCCTCATGAAGTGCCCCATACGATGACAGTTGTAGCATTCAACTTTGGATTTATCAAATCCAGCTGTGTCTTTAGCATTGAAGGTCATCTTCTTCTTGAACCTTCTATTCCACCTATTTGCTCTTATACTAGCAAGAGCCATGTTCCACTTGATGTCCATCTCTTCCAAGTGCTCATCACTTATCTGCTCAAGGTCCTCATATGTAATCACTGAACCATTGGGCAAAGAAGCAATGTAAGCACACACAGTATCCAAATCCAAACCATCAGGTTTAACTCTTTGAGAGTCATTCTTGAATGTGTCAGCGTCTGAAAAGGAGACGTTGACAGGACTTGTTCCAGCGCTGACATATGATGATCCAGTAACTGGATGCATATCAGAGTCCTTCTGATTGAATTGACCTTCACTATGAGAGAAGAAGGCCATGTTGCTGGTGCTAGATTTGCTTCCATGATCTGAAAGAGTTTCATCCTCCAACAGTCTTAGTTTGTTGTAGATGTCATCAAACGAGGAGCTCTTGTAAGTATTATTGGCAAGAATAGATCTTGCCTCAATCTTCCATGCCTCACCAAGACTTTTCAGAAAGGTAACATTGGTGTCAACATCACCAACTTGTGTCCCCATGAAGGACAGCTTGCTTGTGATGTCAAGCAATCTGCTTCTCACACTACTCAGTTTCTCATTGGACTGAGCTTTGAAGACAACATAATCATGCAGAAGTTGCTTTTTCTTTTCTTCCTTAGTGTCTGCATTGCCACCATATGCAACTTCAAGTGCTTCCCAAAGATCCTTAGCAGATTCATAGCCTCTATATTTGTGCTAGTTTTCTTGTCCCAAAGAGACTTTCAGAATGTTTAGGGCTTTCATGTCAACCCTTTTCTTTGCAATATCTTCAGCACCTACAGCTCTACCATCTCCAGGTTTTTCTTTCTTATCCTCATCAGGGCATCCTTCAACAGCTGATCTTTGAGTAATGGCATCAAGAATCTTTTGAGCCTTATTGAATGAGTTTCCATATTCAATAATCTCCCAGAGTGTGTAGTCATAGATCCCCAGATATTGTTCAAAGTTGAACTTCCATAGGTCAAAGTGGGTTGCATCAAGCATGGGAATCTTGATGTTAGGTAAGGCTGAGGAGGAGGAGGTTATTGCTTCAGACATGATGTTGTTAGGGTTTTGGTGTTCTTAGGGTTTCTGAGAAAATTAGGGTTTTGGTGTTCATGTATGGTTCTGGTGTTCTTCAAAGATCAAAAGTTCCTCAACAAGCTCTGATACCACTTGTTGATCCCAAACTTAGATCGATTAGATTTGTGTATACGAGATTAGATCAAGTATAGCACGTAGAGAAACCTTTGTATATGCTTTGTGAATCTAAGTGTTATGCGGAATTTAACACTTAAACAAGAACACAAGATGTAAACAAAACTTTCACTTTGATTATGAATGTCGAACTTGCTTACAATGAAAGATGTTTACGAATGAAAACTTATATAAAACTTGATATTGAACATTAACCTAAAGGCCTTCTTTTATAGACTAAGAAACCTTGTACAATAAGCTACGTATCAACTATTCTAGGTAAAGATAAATATAGAAAATACATTGTCGTTTCTATCCTTACTAGAAGTATTCTAGAATATAATAAACGTGTAGCTTATATCTTCCATCAGTGCTTGTCTTCAATCTGTCAACGCTTGACTTTAACTTGTCAGCGCTTGAGCTGTCAGCGCTTGATTTGTTCCTGTCAACGCTTGTTTTGTTCTTGTCAGCGCTCAAGTGATCTGGCCTTAATTTATTCCCAACATCTCTTTCAGGTGATAAAGTGGTTAAGCGTGAGAACATATGTGGCTAGGATTGGAGTCGCGTAGGAATGCATTTAGAAGGAGATCCCTGTTCCTTCTTAGTTTATTTTTCTATTTGTTTCAATAAGTGATACTATGAACCTATATGTTGATTTGTTTGTGCTATTTGTTTGTCTTGGGTAAGAGGTAGGACTGTTACCTACTTACCTAGACTCCTGCATTGATGAGATATTGTCATGACATTTGTGTCACCTTTTATGACATTTTTAATTCATATAGTTCTCTCTATAGACACGCTGTTATTGTGATGATATTCATACGTCGCGCCTCATATTTTGCCATGGTGGGGTGTGACAGAATGGTATTAGAGCCAATGGTTATAGAGAATTAGGTTGCCTAGTCGCGTAGCCTAGTCTATAGCTTAAGGGTCCCTGTATATAGGCGTCATAGGAGTATGTGTGCATTTTATAATAATTGATGTGTTTGGATGTTATTTTTGTGATGTTTGTTAAGTTATGAACTACTATGGTTTATACTTAGCCACATGTTATTTTCTTTTAGGGGTGTGACTAGTGCTGGTTGAACCATAATCATCCACGCTAGTCATTGTCGTATTTTGCTTAAATTGTACATTATAGTACATAATTTGGTACATGGTAGTTTCTATCTTTTGTTGGGTTATTTTATGTACCTGAGGTATAGTATTTTTATTTTGATGTTTAAGTCATGTTCCCTAAGAATCATGTGGTGGTTCGAGTTATTAGGAGTAGGTGGATATGAAGGATTTTAAGCTGTTTCTACTCTTATGGGCGACATGACTTATAACTGATTATGTTTTCGTTTTGGATTTAGTCTATGCTGTTTTAGCTAGACTATGGATTTATGTATTCCAATAGTTTGATTATATTTTTTTAATGGATGGAGTTTTGGACTTTATTGTTTATGTGGTTATGAGCTTATGTGAGTAGATGGATATATGTGTTATGTGTTGTATTAATTCTTATAAGTGTCATCATAGGAGGGAGTGCATTGCGGAAAGGGTAATCGTATAAGTATGGTGGCCAACATAGTTATACAAGTACCATAACTCCAATGGATTCCTAAGTATGATTGCATGAAAGAGGGTTAATACAGGCTTGTATAGTAGATGTTAGACGGATTTAAGTATATGTATCCTGATATGCCTATATATGTATGATCCCCTATAATTATCGATTGTATCCTTAGGTGGATGGCTAGCTCGCTTCTTTTTAGACATTCAACCTCTGTTGTGGCGTATTCTTCGAGTTTCCTATTTCACGTGTCCGTTTTAAAATGGTGTCCTTGGTGTTAAGTATATTGAAATAAATTGAGATTTCTTTTGGGATAATGAAATCTTTTGTGTTGAGTCTTACATTCCTTTTGTCGGTATATATTGAATAGACTTGGAAATCTACTATAGGGTTGGATAGTTGATTGTATACGGTAACATAAGGGTAAGGTGTTGGAATCGTGTTTGAAACAAGATGTAACATAAGAATTCTTAATCAACAATTATTTATTTCAAAATTCTAAAAGACTTTTTTTTAAATAAAGCGAAATAAAATTTCTTTCTACTTAAATAGTTTATATAATTGAGTTTAACCGATTTACGTCATTTATAATTATTTATAAAAGGTTAAATTGAGTTCATGAAAATTTCACATACAATTATTTCTTTCATTGAAAAGGATTGCATTAATCACTAAGTTTATTCTTTAGTTATTAAAACAACTAGTATAAAATTGTTTTGGTCGTAACTTGTTCGTTTTAAAGCTTTTTGGGTGATTCAAAAGCCTAAAATTATGTACTCGGAACGTACTTTTCAAATATTCAGAATGTATAGTCATGGGAGGTCAGTATCCTGTTCAAAATTATTGTACAAGTGTCGGGTTAAAGGTTGAGTTTTGAATAGTAGTTTATTTTTATGATTTGGGATGCACGGGATACCTAGTCTTTGAGTTGAGTTTTGAGTTCGTCAAGAGGGTTGTTTGTAGATTGTTTGAGTCGCATAGATGTGGGGAGGTAAAAAAATAAATAAATAAATATTCTTTTGGAAAAGTCGATCTTGTGCACGGTTTAAATAATATGTCGCGGGGCGTAAGATGTTTTGGTTGCCATTAAGTGTTTCTTGGATCATTTTTCTTTTTCATGAGTCATTTGAATTGGTACCTATTTGAGTTTTCCTTTTGAGTTTTCGTGGTTTTGGTCTGCTTTAACTCGTGCACGTGAAATGTCGTTAGTTATCCGTGGGTTTGATTCGTCGATCGTATCTAGTAGATTCAGGATGTAGTTTTGGTTGCGTATTGATTGGGAGCGTTGAGGTAGTCATATGAAAGACTTAGTCGCGCCTACACGATTAAGTAGGTGACCATGAGAGAATGGTCGGAATGCCCTTAGTGGGGAGGAAAGAGTTAGAAGTTTGTAGACGAACTAATGTGGTCATGAGGTCTATTAGGAGTGCCAAGGGAGATGAATAGAGATTTGTATAATGTATGGATATTGGCACAAGTAACGCGCCATAGAGAGTGTTGGAAGGGGATATAGTACCTCAAAGGTATTTATGATTGTTCGTAAGGCATGTAAGTTTTCTGAAAATTTCCTGAGATTTAGTAGGTTTGCCTATTACTTTGAGGTAGAACCAGGAATAGAGCAAGTAAGAGAAGTGAGAGGAGTTGTAGTTAGTGCCTTTCCAAGGCAATTGTTGATGGAATGATTTAAAAACAGGAGTTGTTAGAAATTGCAATGGATGCAAGGTAAATTTTGAGTTGCTTAGTAGTAGATTGGCTGTGAAAAGCGGTTGAGTGGTCTGATAAGAGGAAGTATTGGTCTTTTAGAATACGTGTAGATTTTCGCGAGTAGAACGAGGTAGAAATTTATTCGTATTGCTTCTAAGAGAGGGTGAAAGGAGGACGTAGTTGAAACTGCTAAGGATGTTGTATGAACGCTTTGGGTTTACGGTTATGATTTTGGCTTCGTCGAGGCACTAGCAGTTTTCATGGAGTCAATGAACCGGGGGAGCATGACAATATATAAATGAGTTGTCATCGGGAGCACCGACAACATGTTGATCTACTCAAATCTAAGAAGGAGAGTGAGGCGAATTATGAGTTGGTTTTGGAGATTTTAGGAAATGGAATTATACGTGAGATTTTCAAGTGTGAGTTTTAGGATTAAGTTGGCCAGGACGAGTAGTGAGAGATGATGGCATATCGTAGAACCAACAAGGGGCAAAGTGAAGAAGGGTGAGGAAGCGTTTTGTAGGCTGAAGAGGTGGACTGGATAATGAGCAGATCTTGGAATTATCGAAAGGACTGGATGAATTCGCGAAGCATGACGATACGTGGAGCAAGGATTTGGATGTATACGAGAACGACAAAGAAAGGCGACTGTTTATACGTTGTGGGAACTAAAGATTTGGAAGAACTAGATAGACTTAGTTAGTGGAGCTGGATTGTTATATCTGCCTAGAATGCTAGAGGCATTTAGGGTACGGGACGTAGAGAATGATCTATACAGATCATGAACGTCTCCAACACATATTTAATCAGCTTGATTGAACATTTGGAAAAGGTGATGGGTGGAGTTAAGTGATGAAAGAAAATTGCAAGGCCAAGTACCATCTAGGAAAGGCAAGCATGGTTGATGAGACATGGAATAAGAAGAATGAAGTGAAGCTGAGACGAACTTGAACTATATAGATGACGTATTAGGGTGGTTTGGATGAAGGATGTAGGTTGCACGAGTTGAGTTTTCTAAAGCAGAGAACGCGTCAACATGTATGTTGCATGGCTCGGACAATCATATGGAAAAAAGGGACGTAGACTATACTTCCTACATAGATAAGAGTAGCTTAGAAAGGGCGATGTAAGGACGAAGTTGTTGAAAAGGGATACATAATGGGGTTGAGGAATAAGTACGACGAGAGTTGGGTGATAGTCGATAGACTGACTAATTCATCTCATATTTCAAGAGGAATGAGAAGTCACGTAGTTGAGAAGTTGGAAGGATTGCGTACGGATGTGATGGAATAGAGGGTTTTGCGTAAAAGTTAGCCTAATATTTATGGAATGCCTTATGAAGGATTATGGCAAGGGAAGAAACGATGGGAAGCAAGCGTAGTATACCGTTGATAGACTAATGTTTGGTAGGAGCCTACTATAGGGGTAATTGAGAAAGACGCCTAGAGCATTGGCGTGAGATTTGGAGATAGTTGGAGAACGCATTATATTAGGAAGAATTCTCCTACAAAGAGAGAGTCACCGGCGTGAGGGGCATATTCCCCATTGATGAGGATGTAAGGAATAAAGGAGGAAACACCTAAATTATAGGCTGAAGACAGGATATAAGATGGTATGGAAATTAAGATTATGGAGAGACAAGCGCAAAGTAGTGTGGAGGAAGAATGATTCGAGGGAGCAAGAGGTTGTGAAGATAGTGGGGTGATATTAAAGAGAAACTGTTATAGCAAGAGGTTAGTAGTCACGAACAATGGAACGTCCACCTAGAGAAAAGGTGTAACATATGTTAGTATGAAGGATGGTTAGTTACTTGGTGCCGAGCATGGGAAAGCAAGGATGAGGTGGTGGTTATGACATGTTTCTTTTGAATATTATGGGAAGCTTTTGGTTATGCAATCCTGCATATACCATTGGATGTGTTTAAGGTTGGAAAATCCGTAGAGGATAGAAGTCGTTAGGTATGGTGATAGGAATTGTAGTAGAAACTACTGGAGTTAATTCATAGGAGATGAGGTGGATCACTGGTACAGTGGGATGAAGTTAGAAGCGGCCAACGTATTGGACCGGAGGTGGATCGGAAAACTATGAAGGTGGTGGCAATGACTAAGTAGAGGTTGAAAATAGCAAAGAACCGACAAGAGAGCTATGCGGACAAGAGGCGTAAGCCGTTGAGATTTGAGATAAAGTTATGCTAAAGGTTTCACCATGGAAAGGGGTGATGCGGTTTGGAAAGAAAAGGGAAGTTAGCACCTAGATTTGTGGGTCCATTTGAAATCCTTGAAAGGATTGGGCTAGTGGCGTATATGTTGAGATTACCGGAGGAATTGAGTAGTGTGCATGACGTATTTCATGTATCAAACTTGAGGAAATGCTTAGCAAGAACTGACTTGCAAGTACCGTTAGATGATATTAGTATGGATACGAGTCTTCGTTTTATCGAAGAACCGATAGAGATTTTGGGTCGTGAAGTTAGGACGTTGGATAAAAAGGGTAATATACCGTAGTTATGGGTAGATGGAATTTGAAACGTGGACTAGAGTTCACGTAGGAACAGGAAGGATTTATGAGGAGCAAGTATCCTCAGCTAATTGATATTGACGATCCTAAGGAGTAAATCTAGGGACGAGATTTCTATTAGGAGGGAGTGATGTGACAACCGTGGTTTTGAGGTTCGTCGCTTGGTCCTATTTTTAGGTTAATTTATGTGTGACTATATGATTAGCGTGTTTACATGTTTATTTTACGTGAACGAGGTTGGTGTGGATATCGTATATGGGTATAAAGTACTCATAAGAAATCGAGGAACAGTTATTTCATGTTCATGAGCTCACAATTAGTGACTATGAAATGAAATGGGGTTATTTTGGTGTTTACGTATACGTATAAGTATTATAGTAAATTGTATTTTTTTAGGATTTGGGGTTTAGCATTTAGAGGTCTCGGGTAAGGTGTTTAGTCATGTGAGTATTTTTCGGGATGGTTTTAAGTCATTTAGGACTTAGTTATAAAGTTTATTTCAAAATTTAAGATTTTTTTTAAACTGTATATTTTACGTCTTTTACGGTAAACGCGAAAAATTGGCTAGTTTCTCGGTTTTGTGATTTTAGAAACTTTAGGGGCTGAAATAAATTAAGTAAATTTAAGGAAATATTAGTAAAGTAATAAAAATAAATAAAAAGAAAAAAATAAAAAAGGGTGTATAGTCGGTTTGGGCGAGAAACAAAAAGAAAAAGAAAGGGAAAAGGATAGTGGACTTTCTATTTGGATTAGGACTCTTGTGTACATTACATAAAGTTTTTAACAAAAAAAAATCATATTATTTTTCTACCTAGAGCTTATAGCTGACGGTTTCACAAGAGTTTTTTAGGGTTTCATTGTTTTTTTATCTTCCATTAATCTTAAGGTAAAACCTCAAATCCTTTTCAATTTAGTTATTTTTAATGTTTTTATAATCATCTTATAATGGATTTAGGTTAGGGTTTAAATTAAAAACTGTATATTAATGATATTATAATGATTAGGTGAATTAGGGCTTGTAATTAGTGGAGTTATGGGTAATTAATTAGGTTAATTTAATTGAATTCGTTTTTTAAAAACTGGGCAGAATTTTAGGTCAATTGTTTTGATCATATATAGAGTTCTACAAACTCTTATTTTGCGATCCAAGTATCCCTGGAAAGGTAATTGAGTTGGCTTCAAATGCAAGAGACGAGAACTAAATTTGAGTTGTGGAAGTGGGTCAAAAACAGGTTACATCAGTCGGGTGTCGAAACTGTTTTCGGGTCAGTCTGTTTTCTTTTTATGTTTTGGATTGTTTGAGGTACTTAGGGTTATATTGGGACTTTCAAACAAACATGGGAGTTGGTTTATATATTATAGGAAGTATCTGCATTGGGGCTAAGATTATGGGTTAGGGTGAGACCCCCTAATCATA
Organism: Glebionis coronaria; assembly: GCA_025667525.1. Taxonomy (NCBI): domain Eukaryota; kingdom Viridiplantae; phylum Streptophyta; class Magnoliopsida; order Asterales; family Asteraceae; genus Glebionis; species Glebionis coronaria. The sequence goes on along the minus strand of CM046877.1, from coordinate 284,890,787 downwards.
ACAAACTTTTTGTATGTTCAAAATCAGTAAAATCCGGATAGACAAAAGTGTATATATATATATATATATATATATATATATATATATATATATATATATATATATATATATATATATATATATATATATATATGTATATATATATATATATATATATATATATATATATATATGTATATATATATATATATATATATATATATATATATATATATATATATATATATATATATATATATATATATATATATATATATATATATATATATATATATATATATATATATATATATATATATATATATATATATATATATATATATATATATATATATATACATATATATCGGGGCCTTAACAGTAGCTTTAAGGTTGGGGCAAAGGGGAGGCGTTAGCTAACATATGTAAGGGCATAGGGTTTTGTTGGAAATACGTTTTACGTATTAGAAAGGATCGGTCACTCCAACAATAGTCCATGTTATAGCTCGTAGTTTAGTTATTTACATGTATCAAACAAAGCCCAAAACCGAGCCCATGGATTGTATGGGCCGGCGGCCTTATGTAAACCCAAGCCCATCTCATGGGCTTGGGTATATAAACCCTCTCCTTTGATGGAGAGGGTGTGTGGTTATTCACTTTTTCACATAGTTCTCTTAAGTTTCTCTCTCTAGAAGTGTGTATAATCCACCATCTTTCTATCTGTTTCTTTCTCTAAAACATAAGCATAGATTTACATTTCTTCAAATGGTATCAGAGCATGGGATGATATATAGGTTTGTTTTTGTGTTGCGTATTGTGTTCTAAACATTTCATAGATTGTTGGTTTGTTTTTAGCCGAATCTTCAAATTTTTTGGTGTTTGATCGAAGTTTAAAGTAGTGTAACATAGGGATTCGTGTTAAACTGTTCTTGGTATCTTGGTTTTCGTTAAAACATCATCTTTCTTGGATCAAAAGTGCAAAAAAGTCGTGTGTTCTTCATTCCGAAATTTAAGCAGAATCTCCATCGGAAAGTACAAGCGAAACGTGGGCTTCCACCGCAATAACCATCACCATCGGAAAGGGTTTTGGTTCTACATTGCGATACGTGGGTTTTATTACTTATTCCGATCTGGACATTCCGATCGTACTTTGCGATCTGGGATTCCGACGGGTATAAGGAAGTATTTTAAGTCGTTACTCTGCTTGAATTTTGTCAGCTACTTTGCGATCTGAGCATTGCGATCTGAGTATTCCAATAGATTTTGCGATCTGAGTATTCCGACAGTCTTTGCGATCTGAACATTTCGATAGCATTGCATTTCGATCTAGGCATTCCGATACCACCATCATTCCGACCAAGTTACATTACGATCTGGACTTTGCGATCTAAACATTTCGACAGCCTTGCTTTGCGATATGGACTTTCCGATCTGACATTCCGATCTGGCATTCCGATCTAGACATTCCGACAATCCAAAAATTATTCCATAATTTTAAGGGATTTTAACATATTTTAAGGGATTTTATCGAGAACATATTTTAAGGGATTTTAACATTGTTTCTCGACTTCAACACAAAAACACTTAACCTTATTTCATTGTTCGATCAACTTTGTAAATCTTAACTTATTGAAATGGAGTACACATCTCTTACGGATAAGTCCATCCTCTCGGGTACGGATAATCGTCCACCAATGTTGGTGAAGACTATGTATGAGGAATGGGCTTCCCGAATGGAACTTTATATGTTGAACAAGGAGAATGGACATCTAATTTGGGCATCGTGCTCAATGGACCATTATATTATGGTACAGTGACGGAAGGTACGACTACTCGTCCTCGCACAACGGGTGAGTTGACTGGAGATATGAAGATTCAAGATAAATGTGATAAGTATGCTACAAACATCATTCTCCAAGCCCTTCCTCCAGATGTCTACAAACTCGTCAGCAAACATAAAGTTGCCAAAGAGTTATGGGATAGAATTCGTGTTCTAATGCAAGGCACCTCGTTAACTAAACAAGAACGAGAGTGTAAGCTTTATGATACTTTTGATAAGTTTGCCTATGTGCCAGGGGAGACTCTCAATGATTACTATCTGAGATTTACCCTATTGTTAAATGAGCTTAATATCTATGGCATGGCAATCCTTACCTTTCAATTGAACACCAAGTATTTGAACACTCTTCCTCCAGAATGGAAAAAATACGTGACGGATGTTAAATTGGCTAAGGACTTGCATAACACCAATGTGGATCAACTTCAAGCTTTTCTTCAACAACACGAATGCCATGTGATCGAGGCTCGGTTGTCTACACCTCAAGTTCATGATCCACTTGCAATGTATGCTTCTCAACAAAACATGGCTTATACTTATCAACAACCATCATAGTTGCAGCAACCACCACCACACATCTATCAGCAACCACAACAACCATCTTATCAACCACCAATGATGCCACAACAAGAATATCAACAAAGTGTTCATCAACAATCTTTTCAACAGCAACCACCATATCAAACATCACCATCACAAGCCAACACTTCTCCATTGGGCTATACTCCTCAACAAGGATATTTTCCAATAGAAGCACAACCAGCACAAGCTTTCTACTCTAATGAACTTCCACCAATCCAAGCACCGGTCTTTACTCCAAATGATACGCCGGCTGATGTACTAAACCATCTCACCGCTTACTTGTCAAAACTTGTTGCAACTAGAGGATTTCCACCAACAAACAATTAGCTCCGCACCTCATCAAATCCTCGACAACAAGCCACTGTTTCAAGATGGTCAAGTGACGGTACAACCTATTCAGGGAAGGCAAAATTCATATGGACCTCCTACAAGGACTGGGAACAATCAAGCTGTGAATTCTCAAGCTAGTGGAAATGGGAGTCCTATTGGTCCTAAGAAGGTTGTGACTTGCTACAATTGCCGAGGACAAGGTCATATGGCTAGGGAATGCACTCAGCCGAAAAGGAGAAGGGATGATGCATGGTTTCATGAGAAGATGTATTTGGTTGATGCTCAGTCTAAGGGGAAGATTTTGGATTCAGAGGAGTTAGCATTTCTTGCAGACCCAGGGGCAGCAGATACTGAAGGCATTGCAGTCGTTTCTACTTCTAATGCAGCTTATCAAGCGGACGATCTTGATGCATACGATTCGGATTGTGATGACATTCACTCTGCCCAAGCTGCTCTCGTTGCTAATCTCTCTCACTACGGTTCTAATGTCATCAGTGAGGTACCAACCACATCTAATAATATTGATGATTACCAACATCAAGTTGGGCATGAAAATGACAACCTCGAACAGCATTCGGGAACTAGTAACTCAAATTATGTGGTACCCAATTCTACACATTTGAGTGAACCTCAACCAAATGCTACGACGGGTATGGAATATTATGCTCAACATGATTTGGTAATGGTGCCTAAACATATTATTGATCAAATGCACATGGCACTCCGACAATCCGTAGATACGAATTCCACCCTAACTGCTGAGCTTGCGTTGCATAAAGAAAAGGTCAAAACTTTTGAAATGGTCCCTCAAGAAGAGAAAATAACATGTTCTGAATTTGACCAATTTCGTTTTGAAAAGATTGAACACTTGAAAGAAATAGAATCATTAAAAGCTAATCTTTCCAATGAATTAAAAGAAAAAGAGTCGGTTGTCAATGATTTTCAGAAACTTAAAATGGATTTCGAAATTCTCGAATCTAAAAAGGTTGAATCGGAAATTAATGCTACCAAACTTCTTAAATTCAAAGAACAACAGCTTTTAAAACAATACGCTTCCACAGAAAAGGTTCATCTTTTAACTAAATCATTTAAAGAATTCGAACTTAAGCGTCTTCAAGATTTACCACCTAATCCCGGTTATGCAAAACAAGCTCAGGAATATATTCCCGGTCTTTATGATATGACTATAATTGGCAAATCGAAAGAAGCACCTTATGTTCGTAGTAATGAGGAGACAAAATCACTTGAGGATGAAACTCATTCTAAAATGCTTTCAAATATCCATACAATTGATTATGATCAACATAACAAAGATCAATTTTCGAAAAAAACACGCATTCGCTTACAAAAGGAATTAGCAGAATTAACAGTTCTTGTGCCCCAAAGTTTTTCAAATGAAAACCTTCCTAGTACATCTCCTACACTCGTCAAAAAGGATTTAACGAAGTTAATTCCACCGTTAAGTAAGGCGTCCGTTAACTTAAATACGGTTCACCAACACTTAGCCGATCTTGACAAGGTCATTTTGGAACGTACGACGGCCACGGCCATAACGGAAGGTGAATGGAACTTTGAGCACACTAGAGCTGCGTTTCGAGATGAAATTGTTCCGTTTGTAAACAATGTTAAAGCTTGTCTTCGTAATATTGATCAAGATTTGTTTTTGGAAATAGAAGAAGTTAGACGTGTTTTCAATGAAATGGAAGATGCTTATGAAAAGAGTTTACTTGAAATAGAACGGGTTTCACGCCATAATGATTTGCTTCTGAATCAAGTGATGTCTCATGATATAGTTTCTGTCTGTGTGAATACAAGTGTTGATAATGATTCTATTGTGCATAATGTTGAATCTGTGGATACTGTGGTAGATAGTACTTGTCACGAATCTGGCGCCGAATTTTTAAAGCTTCAAGATTCATATTCATCGCTTTCAAAACGTTTTGATGAGATTCAAACACATTGTATTTCGCTTGAATGCAAGCAAAAATTTATTCAAGAAATCTTTGAAACGTCATTCGAAGGTGTTAATATCGATGATGCAAACTTTGAAAAGAATTTTCGATTGAATTTACAATCAAACAGCGTCAGCCAAGTGACAAGGTTGCTAAATCTTTGCCGATAGACATAGAGAAATCTAAGGAGCTTCACTGTGTGAACGTACTTGAGGCCGCTGAGAATTTTAAACTTGATCTAGATAATCGAGTTTCCAAGATGTTGTCCAAAGTTGATAACTTAAAACAGAAAAATACACGACTTTTCGATTCAGTACAGCCAGCATGTGCTCATACCACTGCACAGAATCAATCATTTATTGAATAATTGAATAGAAAGTCGGTGGAAATATCTGATTTGAGGGAACAAATTTGTGATAAGAACCTGGTCTTGGATGAGTTAAAGGAAACACTTCGTACTCTCAAAGGTAAGAATGTTGTGGATAACGCAGCCACTATCTCAGCATCGTCCTCTAGTGCAATCAAAAGAACCCTTATTGCCGTCACACCACTTAACAAGGGCCCTAGGACTAAACCATCTCAAACTTTGGTCAATAAAGATAAGGCGGAATCAAAACCAGCTTCTAATATTCCCGTGTTGCCTTCTACAGGAGTAAGCACCACTACTAAGGCTCAAAGATCTAATCTTAAAAGAAACAAGAAGAATGATTGGATCTTGCCCCCATCTAGTAGTCACGTGAAGAAGAAAGTAGAAGCCCATCCTAGGAATGTTATTTCTGTTTTGAATAAAAAGAATCATGTAGCTAAACCTAAAGGCTCTGCGGTTGTGCAGCGTTCTAAGCCTACTGTGACTTCTAATTTGAAATGTTAGAATTGCAATGAATGTATGTTTTCTAGTCGTCATGATTCTTGCCTTATTGACCATGTGAATGAGATGCATGCCCGGAAAAATGGATTAGAATGGAAACCGACTGGGAAAGTGTTAACCCAAGTTGGTTGGATGTGGCGCCCCACTGGTAGGACTTTCACTATAGTAGGAAATATGTGCCCTTTGACTAGGATCACTCCCACTACAGCGAAGAAAGCGTGCCCTTTAACTAGGAGTACCAAGGCTACCAAAACACAAGCGTGTCCTTTAACTAGGAACACTGACACTACTGTAGGAACCAAGTGCCCTTTAAATAGGTCTACCCCCACTGTAGTGCCCTCGAATAATCCAAAACCTAAGAAAGTTGGAACAGTAAAACCTGTTAGTGCTAAAACTCACATTCGAAAACGCAGGAAAACTAAGGGTCTAAAAAATGTAAGCAATTCTGATAATTCTATATCTGTATCTGCTAACACTCCGGAACCAATAGTTTCCAATGCATTGTCTACTGTTGTTATTGAAAACAGGTGGTCCAAATTGTTCTCTGGTATTTGGACTTTGGTTGCTCCAAGCATATGACCGGAGATCGCTCTCAGCTTAGAAATTTCGTCAGCAAGTTTCTTGGTACGGTTAGATTTGGAAATGATCATATTGCAAAGATAATGGGTTATGGTGAATATCATATTGGGAATGTTATAATTTCAAGAGTGTATTACGTGGAAGGTCTCGGTCACAACTTATTTTCTGTGGGACAATTTTGTGATGCAAACCTAGAAGTTGCTTTTCGAGAGCATACCTGCTTCATTCGTAATTTGGAAGGGGTTGATTTATTGAAAGGTACTCGAGGGAATAATTTGTATACTTTGTCTCTACAAGACATGATGGCCGCCTCTCCCATATGTCTTCTCTCCAAAGCATCGAAGACTAAGTCATGGTTATGGCATCGACGGTTATCTCATCTTAACTTTGACGCTATTAATCACTTGGCGAAAAACGAACTTGTTCGTGGTCTTCCTAAACTTTCATTTCACAAGGATCATTTGTGTTCCGCGTGTACAATGGGGAAAAGCACTAAGAAATCTTACAAACCCAAGACGGAAGACACCAACCAAGAGAAACTTTATCTTTTGCATATGGATCTTTGTGGGCCAATGCGTGTTGAAAGTCTTAGTGGCAAAAAGTACATCCTCGTCATTGTCGATGATTACTCTCGGTTTACATGGGTGAAATTTCTTAAAGCAAAAAATGAGGCACCTAAATTCATCATCGGATTTCTCAAGATGATTCAAGTGCGTCTCAACACTACTGTCCGACACATTCGTACAGATAATGGAACCGAATTTGTGAATCAAATCTTGCGTGATTATTTTGAAGAAGTTGGCATTTCTCATGAAACATCCGTTGCTCGCACTCCACAACAAAACGGTCTCGTTGAAAGGCGAAATCGCACACTTATGGAAGCTGCTCGAACGATGTTAATTTACGCAAAGGCTTCATTGTTTTTATGGGCAGAAGCAGTATCTACAGCAGTGTACACCCAAAACCGGTCACTAATCCATAAACGCCATGGTAAAACACCTTATGAGCTTCTCCATGGTAAAGTACCAGATTTATCATATCTTCATGTATTTGGTTCTCTTTGCTATCCAAATAATGATGGTGACAATTTGGGAAAACTTCAACCAAAGGCTGATATTGGTATTTTCATTGGTTACGCACCCGCAAAGAAGGCATACCGAATCTACAACCGTAACTCTCGCAAGATCCTCGAAACTATGAATGTTGATTTTGATGAGCTGACAGCAATGGCTTCTGAGCAAAGCAGCTCTGAACCCGCACTTCATGAAATGGGACCCAGTAATATTAGTTTTGGTCTTGTCCCAAACAACCCTACTTCATCATCATTTACACCACCTTCTAGGACTGAATGGGATACGTTGTTTCAACCGTTCTTTGATGAATTCTTTACTTCTCCAAGTATTGTTGCTCCAGAACCTGAGGTAATAGCTCCGGTAACCAAAGTTGTCGCTCCAGCAACCGAAGCACAATCAGATACATCTGCACCTATAATTGGTCAAGATATACCATCAAATAGTAATTCTCAACCAACACATGTTTCAACTACCCATGTCATGCCTATTGATGATGAAGAGGATGATGTTGATCACGATTTGGAATTTGCTCAAATGCGTGAACTTCCATTCTTTGGTGTACCTATTCCCGGCCCTAATCAAGCCGGGTCGTCCACCTCAGAGGAAGCTCCAACTACAGTTTACTCCAATCCACGGATTCATGAACATGACAGCAAGTGGACAAAGGATCATCCTATAGATTCTATTATTGGTGACCCTAACCGTCCAGTGTCCACACGAAGTCAGTTACAAGAAAGTGAAATGTTTTGTCACTTTGATGCTTTTCTCACTGAAGTTGAACCTAAGACATGGCAACAAGCTTTTACTCAATCATGTTGGATAGAAGCTATGCAAGAAGAACTTAATGAATTTATACGTCTTGAAGTATGGGAACTTGTCCCATGCCCGGATCAAGTGCAGTTACTCACTTTGAAATGGGTTTACAAGGTGAAACTCGATGAGTTAGGCGGAATATTGAAAAACAAAGCTCGACTAGTAGCTCGTGGATACAAGCAATTATTGGGCATCGACTTTATGGAATCCTTTGCACCTGTTGCCCGTTTGGAAGCTATTCGACTATTCCTCTCTTATGCAGCCCATATGAATATGATCGTATATCAGATGGATGTGAAGACGGCATTTCTTAATGGTGAACTTAAGGAAGAGGTCTATGTTCAACAACCGGATGGTTTTGTGAATCCTAATTATCCTAATCATGTGTACAAGCTTAAGAAGGCTCTCTATGGGTTGAAGCAAGCTCCTCGCGCATGGTACGATCTTTTGTCACAATTCCTCATTACGCAAGGCTTCGCTAAAGGCAAGGTGGATCCCACGCTGTTCATTCAGAAACGAGGTAAAGATATGATTATGGTACAAATATATGTTGATGATATTATATTTGCAGCCTCGACCCAAACCTTATCGGATGAGTTTGGGACACTCATGTCTTCCAAGTTTAAGACGTCAATGATGGGCAAGGTATCATTCTTCTTAGGTCTTCAGATATCTCAAAGTCCCAGAGGCATCTTTATCAATCAATCCAAGTATGCCCTTGAATCGCTTAAGAAATACAAGATTGAATCTTGCGACCCCGTGGATACTCCAATGGTGGAACGAACTAAGCTTGATGCAGATCCTCATGGAGTTTCCGTTGATCCGACACTTTATCGTGGAATGATCGGTACTCTTCTGTATATCATAGCCAGTCGACCTGATCTTCAGTTTGCTATATTATGTGTGCCAGGTATCAAACTAGTCCTACTGAGTTACACTTAGCTACTGTTAAAAGGATCTTTCGATATCTGAAAGGAACCATTAATCGGGGACTTTGGTATTCGAAGGACTCTTCTATTGCACTAATGGCATATGCAGATGCGGATCATGCGGGTTGTCAAGATACAAGGCGTAGCACGAGTGGAACTTTGCAACTACTAGGAGATCGACTAATCAGTTGGGCATCGAAAAGGAAGAAAAGCGCTGCAATTTCAAGTACGGAAGCAGAATACATAGCTATGTCCGGTTGCTGTGCTCAAATTCTTTGGATGAGATCGCAATTAACCGACTATGGTCTAGGTTTCAATAAGATTCCGATGTACTGTGACAACAAGAGTGCAATTGCCTTATGCTGCAACAATGTTCAATTCTCCCGGTCGAAGCATATTGACATTCGCTACCATTTCATCAAGGAGCAAGTGGAAAATGGAGTAATCGAGCTTTACTTTGTCCGATCTGAGTATCAATTGGCGGACATTTTCACGAAGGCTTTAGATCGCGCTCGAATTGAATTTTTGGCCGACAAGCTAGGAATGAGAACCTTCTCGCCTGAGACTCTAAAGGAACTGGCAGATGAAGCGAAAGAATAGTGGTGGTAAAACTATTCTCCGTATCCTTGGTGATCATCTGTATATATTGTTTATATTTTTATCCACAAAAGCAAAATAGAAAAATATAAAACCATATAAAAACCATAAAAATTGAAAAAATCTAGAAAAATCCAAAAATATTTTTACTTTATTTTTCAAAGGAATGTCTTTTGGTACGATAATATTTACGGCCTTAGAAATGTCGATTAATATTGACACGGCGCCATAAATAGAGTTCGTACAAAAGTTGTAAATATTTCATAAAACATGCCTAAATGGCTTGTAGTTATTTAAGACTGCAACCCGGTTTTCACATTAAAGTCAAGTATTTCTTATGAAAGCTTTGGCTCACAACGGGAATTAAGTTTCTCGGGCAAGGTTTACTTTAAAACCTTGTAAGGGATCAAGTTTACTTTATAATTTGGTCTAACACAAATTTATGTACGTTTCAGTGCAATTATTTGTTAAAACAAGAGAAGTCTTGTTTTTATGAAGCTCATCTCTACAACCATGCTATTTACAATTGGTATCTACATACTCGACGATGCGACTACTCAAACGACGACTACAGCTCTTTCGATAGAACACGGGTCAACAATTGAGGGGGAGCAATTGTCAAGCATTCAGACTCTTCGATCCCGAACGTGCCAAGTTCACAAGTTGGTGTCAAGACAACAATACCAGTCGTACACGTGGTGTCAAGAGATGACTTCAGACGTGACGAGGTGACCGACATATGCCGACAAGAACCATTTGATCTTATCATATGATGTTCTCATCAATCAGGTCCAACCTTGTCAATTCTTTTTTAATATGGTGAATATGTGATCATGCTACAAATCGATATCATATCTCATACATTTGGTATCATGAAGATAAACCGGACTTGCATTTTTCTTCCCAAAACCTTTGTTAAAACTTCATTAAATCAATTGATATTAAAAACATCGATTGGGTTAATATTTTTAATATGGGGAGAAAATGTGATTTAATATGGGATATTATCACAAATGGTTTGACTTAATGTGCTGGCTCATCCCGACATATGCGAAATATTTTCGAATATCGTGGCATATTTTAAGGGGGAGCAAAATAGATTTGCATATCAAAATGGATTTTCATGGTGACATATACTTACCCAACACCCATTTATTTCATGACGATGAAGATTGTGGTGACATAAGGATGGTAGGTAGGTTAAGTCCAACGATTCTTCTAGAACCGGAGGAATCTTCCCAAGGACATTCCATAGCTAGAAATAGTAGTCCTTAGGAAAGATGGAGAAAGATTGTGAACGTAGCTGAATACCGACCAAGTACTTAAGTCAACACTAGAACAATCACAACAAGGTGCTAGTTATGACGTATTGGTAAGCATTGAAGGGGTTGAAGAATGAAAAAGAATTGTAAAGATAAAGGGTGTAAAGAAAGATGCCCTCCTTACAACTTTAAGCAGAAACCGGGTCAACACATATGCTATTGAGATCATTTTAATGATTCTCGATATTGAAGACAGACATCATGGACCCAGTGATGCAATGCACAACCCATCCCAGCTAACTCAAATATCTCTCAAAAGGTATTTGTTTTAATCACACGGAGACAACACATTATCTATTGATTTATTCACTCCGAATAAATTGGTATTGAAAAGGTGGCACTCCTCTCCAGCCTCCGATCACTAAAATCCAAAATGCACGATCGATTCTAGAGCCATTTGAGACCATCAAATATCTCATTAGGACACACTTTCATATTTCCTTGCTTCTTCACACACTGTGAAAAGTAAGAAAGATCTTAAGAGTCTACGCAAAAGCTTCATGATCTTGCCTGAACATCCGAGTAATACGAAAGTATTTACAATGAAGATGGAAATCCTTCTTGAGTGAATATCAAAAAGCTCATGGTAGGTAACTTGTGCGATTCTTTATTAATCAAACTTGTGATAACTGGAAAGCAACAGCTGTTTAATTCTTAACTGAATTTAAACACGTTCCAGGCCTCTACGTAATATCTTAGTGATCTTGCCAGAACACTCAAAGTGATACCTTAGTGTTCACGGTGATGAGTGGAAATCCTTCTATTGTTAACCTCAAACAACACTTGGTAGGTAACTTGCAAGATTCTATACGAATCAAGCTCGTGACAACTGGAAAGCAACGATGGTGCGGTTCTTAATTGAATTTCACTTGTTCCAGGAACACGAATTGATGGCTTCAAATCATGCGGATATTATTATCCAAATGATTCACTCTTTATGTTCGCAGTCAGCTTTGGACGGTCGAATAAAGAGAACGGGTTTACCCGCGAAATCCTGTCAGGAAGTTACTTAATTGAAACTATCCGTCACGGGTACGATATCTAATATCGTCCAACGGTCTTCACCGACCGGAGGTAAAATGCTACCGAATTAGAATGAAATGTTCAAAGCCATTTCGTTCGTGTCTACTTATATTGCGGCATTTGAAGACGGTGGCGTTGCGGGATCCAAGAAGAAGTCGTCCCCGCATGCTTATACTTTATGCACTTAATATCTCATTTAATTCAAGGAAGCCTTAAGTTAAGTCTTCCGCTGTATCAAACTCTGAAGCTTTCAAGAATTACGAAGGTATAAGTATGTGAGACATGGTGTCACGAAGAGGCGAAGATCACAAGTGAAGGATGCACAAGATCAAGGCAAGAGATCAATGCTAAAGATTGATATCAAAGATCACATCAGCATGTTTACCAGAAAAGAAAAAGAAAAAGAAAGACGAAGACTACGAGCTCAAGACAAGCATAGTATGCTAGGTTTTTCTTATTATTGTAACTCGGGTAACGCCCTTGTTTGGAGTGACCTCCCTTAGGGGGAGATTGTTGGAAATACGTTTTACGTATTAGAAAGGATCAGTCACTCCAACAATAGTCCATGTTATAGCTCGTAGTTTAGTTATTTACATGTATCAAACAAAGCCCAAAACCGAGCCCATGGATTGTATGGGCCAGCGGCCTTATGTAAACCCAAGCCCATCTCATGGGCTTGGGTATATAAACCCTCTCCTTTGATGGAGAGGGTGTGTGGTTATTCACTTTTCACATAGTTCTCTTAAGTTTCTCTCTCTAGAAGTGTGTATAATCCACCATCTTTCTATCTCTTTCTTTCTCTAAAACATACGCATAGATTTACATTTCTTCAGGTTTCCTTTACAAAGGTCATTGGTATGGTTAGGTGGGCGTTTGGCTTATAGTTTGGAGACCTAAAAGTTGGGACTGTTTTGTCTAAAATATAAACGGGATAGGTATCAAACTTAACCAAGTTAAGGACTTGTTAGGGAAGGGTAATGGGGTGTTTAGAGCATATGAATGAGGAACATATATGGGAGAAGGGTAGATGTCCATCATAAGTTGATGAGCCATTTTAAAGATTGGTTCATGTTTTGATTTTGTGTTTTTGTTTGTTAGCTTTTTGCTAGTGCGTGGATTTTTGGAGGAGCTCAATCAGGTGAGTTTCATAGTCCCATGTCTACTAATGATTTTGACTTCCAGATGGGATGGAAGAGACACTATCTTGTTTTTATAAATTATGTTGTGAATGTTTTGTGTTTGGTGATGGACTTGTGTGTACTTATGTGATTAACTGCTAATTGATTCATGATTGTTTTGTGATTTGACTTGGTACCAAGGGGATGTTGACAAGGCGGGGCCTTGGGGAGGTACATAGATGTGTGAGCATCTATGGGACCAATGGATAGTGACAAGGCGGGGCCTTGGGATTGGTACATAGGTGTATGGGCGCCTATGGTACCATGGTGTTTGGTAAGGCTGGGAGCCTTGGATTTTGTTTGGAATGATTGATCTTGAATGTTAGTTGTTAATGCATATTTGTAGCACATTGTCCATATGTGTAGTGGTTTGTGGTTGTTCACAGCTTATTTTAATCTGTTTTCGGTTGGAGTCTAAACCTATGACTCTCACCAACAATATGTTGACGTGTTTTAGTGTCTCTTTCAGGTGATAAAGTGGTTAAGCGTGAGAACATATATGGCTAGGATTGGAGTCGCGTAGGAATGCATTTAGAAGAAGATCCCTGTTCCTTCTTAGTTTATTTTTCTGTTTGTTTCAATAAGTGATACTATGAATCTATATGTTGATTTGTTTGTGTTATTTGTTTGTCTTGGGTAAGAGGTAGGACTGTTACCTACTTACCTAGACTCCTGCATTGATGAGATATTGTCATGACATTTGTGTCACCTTTTATGACATTTTTAATTCATATATTTCTCTCTATAGACACGCTGTTGTTGTGATGATATCCATACGTCGCGCCTCATATTTCGCCATGGTGGGGTGTGACAATAACCCTCGGTGGGTGCTTGAAGTAACTCCATCATAGTTCGATTCGCGATGGTTGGTTCTTCTCTTACAATGGGTTCGTCAATAGGAGACTCTTCACTAGAAAGATTAGGACTAGGTGTTGACTCCTTTCGGTTTTTCCGTTTACGTGCACGTCTTGCTTGATTACGAGTAAGCATAAACATCACGTACAACGTGGGGGTGAGCAAAGAAGATTCTTTTTGGTGTTTTTAACTTTTTCAATTTTTTTTTGGATTTTTGATTGTTTTTACTTTTTTTTGGATTTTTGTGATTGTATTAAGTGGACCAAAATCTACAAAATCTCCTCCTTAATCAAATCTCTTGATTAAAGAAGCCTCAACGAATGAAAACGATCACGTGAAGTGAACGCCTTCGATGACTTTAGAACGTTGGTGGAACACCAAAACGTTCAAGAGGGTTTAATCAAATGAAACCAAGAAAGTATATATGATACTTAATAATACTTTAGGCGGAAAAACCCTCGATTAGCTTTCAATCTCAAAATACTCACAAGCAAGCGGGGAAACGAGGCGTCGCGAAGCACTTAAGAGCCTTTTTCCTTAGGGTATATTTTATAATACCCGCCTTATACCCACCTTATAGTTTGTATTTTTCAAAATCGAGCTTCACGAAAGTATTTATCTATTTTTGCCTTTTCTTTCTTGTTTGATATTCGAATACAGTGATTGGGTAATGACCTCCCAAGTCAAGGTTGTGTATTCACACTTTTGGAGTACTTGTGAATTTATTTTTCTACGTATACAATATAGTAATAATATTCACACAAAAAACGAAAAACCGATAATACGTATTAGTAGAGTGCTACTAATACAATAGATATTATGGCTATATATAAAAACAACAATTGCCAAATCAAAACACAACACGCCTCCCTGACAGTGGCGCCAAATTGATGTTTGATTTTTTACAACCATGTTTAGGAAAACAAAGTGTAAATAGGGTAAGTACGACGATTTAGGAAAATCGTGCACAAATGACCCAAAAGTGGGGATCGTTCTCAAGGAGGCTAGTGTGTTGTGTAGAAAGATGATTAATGATGTGATTATGATTATGTGAATAAAAAAGAAAAATAGAAATGAGATAAGAAGAGAATGACGGTTACGAAGACGAATTAAACTAAGACGAAAGAGTCGTACACGTAAAACCGTAAAAGCACCAAAATTAAAAATTTACCCTAAAAATTCCTAGAAAATTGCAATAAATCCTAAATAATGTATTAAGAGTTTACAAAAAATCAAAATTCACTCAAACCTTTTAATTAATTAAATAATAATTTTTTAATGCTAATTAAAGCCCAAAAAATCAAAATAATTAATAAAAAGCCCAAAATGAGATTTATCACTCTGTAAACCTCTAAAATACCCTAACTTAATTTAAAACTATTTTTGAAAATTTTAAAATTAATTAAAACTATTTAAAAACAATTAAAAACTATTAAAACTTAAAATAATTATAGAAATTAATCTAAGAACAATAAAAATATTCTAAAAGTTGTAAAATTCCTAATTTAATGTATTTAACCTAAGAAAAATATAAAAACTTGAAAAATCTAAATTTTAATTTTTAATAATAAAATAATAATAAAATAATATTAATAATCCATAATTTATAGAAAATTATAAAAACTTGAAAACTAGCTTAATTTAACCTAAATAACACAGAAATGAAGTTGAAATTACAAAATACCCCTAATGAACCTCCAAATGGGCCAAAAGTTCAAACAGTCACCTTAATGGGCTTATTAAGGCCCAATAAGAAAAATGTTGTCCAATTAGGCCCAAAAACTCCTATCTGACTCAAAATTTGATTTTAAACACAACTTTTCAAAGGCTCAAAAGCTGAAAATGTGAAATAAGCTGACTTATATCAAACAGATTATTCTTAATGGGCTTTTTGGCCCATTAAGCTATAAGCTGATGCCATAAGCTCAAATTAGACACACAAGCTTCTTTTGAGTTGCTTAAGACTTCTGTAAAAAGAAATTTGAAATAAGTCCAAGGAATAAGCCTGAAAATGCAATAAGCAATCTACACAAAACGACAAAATAGTCGTTTTCGAGTTCTAGGCCACCCCAAGAGCTGATTCAAGTTTAAAAAGCTTTTAAATGACTTAACTAAGCTTAATCAACAAAGTGTTTTCAAATAAGTTTACTAAATAAGCTGAAATAAGAAAATAAGCACTTTCTTAAAAGTCAACTTGTTGGTTTTCTAGTCAAAAGTCAAAGCCAAAGTCTAATAAGATCTAGTTCAATACAAATGGGTCAAATGAGGAAGATTGATCACAAAAAATAAGTTGTTGCAGGTCTGGATAAGCCAATATGGCTTATTAATAAGCTGAATGCAAATTAACGCTAGCAGGGGCTAGTTTTGGGGTCTGAGCAGTGGGAAAAGTTTCCACTGCTTGACTTGTTTGACTTTTTGTCTTTAGTGAATTTTTTGGAGATTCAAGTTACACAAAGGCACCCAAATGATCAGTGGATCAAGAGGAGTCAATCACAACAAAGAATTCATAATCACTAACAGCCAATTAGTACAGTTTAATCAAAACATCACCAGATATGCACTAGACATGAATAGATAAGCAGTTAAGCACTTATAAGTTGTTTTAGCAAATTTCAGCCACCCAAATTGCACCAAAAGCATATACAAGCTATAATAAACTTAAATGAACAAGTTTAAACAAGTTTCATGCAATGGTTCAAAGCCTAAATCAAGATTCAAGCAAATGCAGGTTACTGATGAACACTAACACAAGCAGATTTTACTTTTGCTGATGCACTTGACCAACAAGCCAAATTCAACCACTCAGATCTATCACATATGTTGTAAAAACAATGATGTAATAGCCTTTAACCCTAAGCATGCATATATTCTAGATATTACCAAAATCTTAGGCCAAAGACAGTCAAATTCAATGAGATATAGCACAATGTTTGATTTGTGGTTTTAAACCCATTAACTTGCAGCAAATAGCACTCAAACAAGTATATAGCAGATAACAAGCACAAACACAAACTTCCAACAACACAATAACAACTTATGATCTCAGACAGGTAATCCCAAACACCCTTTTAACTTTTCAAATCCAAAATTTTCAAATCAAAAGTGTTATCCAAGGTTACCTAAGCCCAAATAAGCACAATAACAGATAAGATATGCAGATTAGAACAAGATTGAGCCACAAAATAAACAAGAACACAAGTCACACACAAAATCACCAAAAATCCAAATTTTTATCAGATTTTAAGTAGGATGATGTGTACCTCATGGATGTACATCCATACCCACGACTTTTGAGCTTATGTGCTAGCAAGAACAAGCACAAGCTTCCACAACAAAGCCTACTAAGATTCAACAAGGTTAGAAGCAAAATAGTAAAATCAGAAAAGTGAAAAATTCTTGATTAATGCAACCTTAGTTCCCCACACTTGATTATCCCCAAGTTATAGGCTTCACCACACCTTGATAACTCAATATTAGGATGCTATGATCAGCTTTGTAGCCCAAGAATTCCAAGGTTTGAACTAGACTTAGCAAAATATCAAGAAAAGTAGAAAATGTGCAAAATTTTGTACACTCCTTTTGAAAACAGGTTTAGGATTCAAGATCAATAAACATTCAACAATAATAAGCAGTTAATAAGAGTGGCACTTGAGTTTTCTTCACCAAATTCAAACACATTTCATTAAGATGAATATATGATTTACAGATTTGTGAACTAAGGAAAATTCAAGAGCAAAGTACAAATGAAGAACCCTAAGGGCTTTATATAGGCATACAAATGAACTATGAAAGGTGAAAAACGTGTAACCCTAGCTAATGAAGTTCCAGATTTGCCCTTTGAGTAGTTTAAACTTTGAAGATCATGTGACTGCTTCTTGTTTGTTTGTGGAGCTGGCAATGTGAAAAGTTGATCAAATGGCTTCAAATAAGCTTAACTTCCAAGCTTTTTTGTGGGACGTTGAATGACTGTCCAAAATTTGGCAGTATGCACAAAGGTGAAAAGCAGGGGAATCTTGTGAGCTGGGTGGTGATGTGGCAAGGGAGTTTAAGGTTGGGTTGTGTTTATATATCCCTTAATCATAAATCTGCACAATCTTGGGGTTTAGTTTTAAGTAAATAACAAAACCCTAATTATGTTCTTGGATGAATAGTGGATGTGTTTAATCCGTTTTTGGTTTAGATTATGTTTAAAAATGTGTTTAAGGCGCCAAGATTAAACAAATATAAACCAGGTTTAGTGGATGGGTGTGGAGGAAGGGAGAGTTCTCATTGGTGGGTTTGGTTGAGTGGGGCACGTGTCATCATGACACTAGTCTAGGTAACAATTGTTGTCTACCAAGATTAGCCCCTATCTCTTATTCTCCTTTCATTTGCAAATAAATACATGAAAACCGGATTCCCTTTGTTATGGAAGTTTTACTTTTCACACTTTTGCCCCAAATACTTTTCCAAAGTATTTTCAGGGGTATTTCTTGCCATTTCTTGATTCTTGAAGGACTGATTTGGCATTTTCTTCAAGGATTATGGTCTTGACTTGTTTGTTTGACTTCTTGGAGGACTGAAATTTGCCAAGTCACGATTAATGAAGGACCATTTTTGCCATTTCTTCAAAGTCAAGGGTCCTTTTGGTAATTTTGATATTTCCAAAGGACCAAATTTGTAATTCTTGTAACTTCAAGTCCTTCATGGTATGTTTGACTTTGAGAAGGACTAATATTGACATTTTAGTTTTTTTGAGGGACTAAAATTGCCAATTCTTCAAAGTGGAGGGCCCTTTTGGTAATTTTGACAAACTTTAGGGACCAATCTTGTAATTATGAAGATACAAGGGTATAAAGTGTCAGTTAATCAATATTGGAGGACCCTTCTTCATAAATCTTCAAATATTCAAGGGTTTTCTTGGAAATTTCTTCATTAGGGCTTGGTTCAATGTGCGGCTTCGTTTCCCGTGTTTGTTTTTGCATGATTCTTGTGATCTTTTGTCATTTTCTCAATATCTGTACCTAAAATATACAAGCAACAAACACAAGCATATATTTGGGTATTTTTATGATATTTTATGCATTAAAATCCCTTTTTGGATGATGAGACTATATATAAAAGCAGTCTCATCACCGCACAAAATTAATTGTGCGCCGCACTTTGCCCCAACAAAGCTAATAATCGTATCTTATCATAAGGCTATCAAACCTTAACCAAGTGCACATCAACTACTCTATAATAACAATAAACAAGATCATTTCAACAATATGTAAATCAAAGTAAAAGATTAACATAAATGAAATGAGAATTATACCACAAGGTGTTATTAAACAATTGCTCCAAAAGATTTTATAAGCTTTTGAACTTATTACAAATGGATAGCAATAATTCTAAGTTCCTTGTTCCAACACCAATAACATCAACCAACTAAGGTTTACCAACTCTAGTAACTATGATCAAGGATTTGGAAAAAATCCTTGATTATGAGATTCTCCTCAACAATGGAGAAAGATGGAATGATATATGTTAATGCCTGGCCTTGGGTCTTTCTTATAGTTACAATTTCGTAGGTTAAAATTTCTGGGAGTATATCAAAAGTTCTCCCATAATGGCCATGCATAATTGCACTTAATTATGTAACTGCAACAAAATGTGCGCCGCACTTTTCCATTTGTGCGCCGCACTTATTCAGTAGAAAATGTGCGCTGCACTTTGTAGTTTGTGCGCTGCACTTTCTGTAATTCTACAAAATCGGGGTACTTTGAATGTGCGCCACACTTTTCCAATTGTGCGCCGCACTTAGGCTCTGTTTCAACATAATTCCATCTTTAGTCCCTTTCTTCCTTATTTCTTCATTCTTTTCCTTCATGGTTTCTTTCTTAACTACAATACAAACAATATTCTTTATTAGCATGAATTCAACACATAATTTATTTATTTACATATCAAACAATGACAAATGCATCATTACAAACATGTATAAATGAGGCGTTATCACATTCCCCCATACTTAACTTCTTACTTGTCCTCAAGTGAGCTAAAAAATTTATTTTAAAAAAGTGTCGAAAGAATAGATAATGCCAACAATCGAAAAAAAAGATAACGCCATAAAACACCTCACAAAGTAGATATTTGTATTTCACACACTCTCCTTATTATGGGTAAATTATCACTCAATAGCACGGTCATGAAAATTAAATTACCACAGGCTTGTACAAGGAAATAAACTAAACCAAATTTTGGCGTAAGCACCAAGTAGAATATCAAAAGAGGTCTTTTTCAAAAACTTTTATTACCACCACATGTTTAAAGAATATATAATACATCATCTTTTGTTGCTTCACGAATTCATTACTCAAAAACTTCTTAGGCTTTCACTTGCCTTCTATTTATTTTTTCTTTTTTTTCAACATAAATGAATCCCTTCAACGATCTTTTGGGATAACTGTTTTCCCCCATACTTATGATCTACTATCATTTCACAATATGGTTTCCAACAATATATAATCATCTTAAAACATCGGCAAAAACTTTCAATCTTTTCTCTTTTTTATTTTGCCTCTTTATCATTTAAAACACTTTTTATCATACACGTATGATCCCACTATGGTCTCGTAAAGATTACCAAGCACAAGTTCTAGAATTAAACTAATCATCAGCTCAAACAATTTGAAATGTAAGAATGCTTACGGGAAAGATCCTCACAATTATGAATAAAGTATTGTGTAAATAACGTTATCAATTTCCGAGTCAAAATAGCTTCACAATTATAAGAATTATCAATCCTTCGACAAAAATTTTTTTTTAACTGTACAAAAAGTTTCAAAATTCGCCCAGAAAGTGCGGCGCACAATTTGAAATGTGCGGCGTACTTCTGCACACAGAAAATTCAAAAACTGTCATTTCTTAAAAACAAGCTTTTATTCGATCTTATTTTCACTCTATCACCCCATACTTATTATGAGCATTGTCCCTAATGCTAAACATAAGGAAAAAGTAAAATTAGAAGAAAATAAAAATAATACTCCCCTTTTATTCCAAGTCGTGAACGAAGCCGAGATCTTCAATCTTCGCCTTAGTTCGCCCTGACTCGCTTATTTTCTATAATTAAACACAAATAATATATACAAACATATTTCACATACCAAATTAAAAATAAAAATCCACACACAAAGTATTAAGTTGTCCTAAATGTCAACAAAGACATATTACATAACCAAATTAAACTGTCTTCAAACATGACTAACACAAAAGTCACAAACACACGAGGCTTCACATATCCTCTTCAGTTTCATCATTCCTTGGAGCTCGAGATGGGTAAAAATGTGATGGATAGGGTGGTGGTTGTTGGGTGTAGTGGAATGGCTCATGGTGATATCCGGGTGGTCCATAAGGTCCACTCATTGGAACATGATATTGTTCCGCCATCCTCTTAAAAACTAGAGCGTATCTATCCATACTATAACATTGGCGCTCCATCATAAATCCAAGTTGGTCTTCTCTAACCTCCATCCTTCCCATTCTATCACAAATATCTTGGAGTGATGCACGAGGAGCTCGCGCCATGCCCACACGTGGTGCTC
This sequence comes from Glebionis coronaria, assembly GCA_025667525.1. NCBI lineage: Eukaryota > Viridiplantae > Streptophyta > Magnoliopsida > Asterales > Asteraceae > Glebionis > Glebionis coronaria. The sequence continues at coordinate 284,869,305 of CM046877.1, read as the reverse complement.
TAACAGGCGTGTCTTCTCGTATCAACCTTCCATCCCCTCTTACTAAATCCCTCAAAGTGATTTTGTCAATGGTATCACACAAAATCGGTTGACTAAGACTACTCACAACTTGTTCACTTAAAAGCCCCATCCTTCGAGCTAACCTAGTAACAAATTGTTCACACACAATCATGCTACTTGCTTGACTACCATGACCTTTCCTTTTCATCGATTTTGCTATCACCCAAGCCACATTAGCGTATTGCTCACGGTTCTTGTCTATAAACATGCTCAATAACCATAAATCATTCTTTTGTATTTTATCATATGCAGTGGTTCTTTGGCAAACGGCATAAGCAATCATCTTTTGAAGCACTCTCAAAAGTGGACTAGAAATTCTAGTGGTCGAGCTCCTAGATAAGCTCAAAGGATCCTCATTCGGGTAAATTGGTGCCCAAAATTCATTAGCATTAAAATCCCCATGATCACATTCTACTCCTTGGAAATATACCTCAAATTCTTCTTCCATTCGCTCATCTCTAGTATATAACTCCAAGTATTTAGCAAATTCTTTCGAAGTCAAAGAATATCCTTTCCCACAAGGTCTAAAATTCAAAATCTTTTTAGTCACCAACTCATCTCCTTAGACATCCTCATCAAAATTAAAAATAGAGAAAAACTCGAGAACAAGTTCCGCATAGATCTTCTCCCTACAAGTAAAAGCACGTATCCAAGCATCGGATTCAAATAAGGTTTCATTTCCTCCAGCCTCTATCACTACTATCTTAAGTATCTCCCTAATTTGAGCTTCACAACCAAGCTCATTCAAAACTCCAAAATCTACAATGCTAGGTGTAAAAATTTGTTTTGGAAATAAAAGACTAAGATCATTATTGTAGATCGTTTTGGTATCGCCAGTGCATCCAGGACAATTCAAAAATGGGTGATTCGGCGTTCCCATGAGTGAAGCACTTGCCGATACGGTAGGCCTTCGTTTCTTTCCTTGGCTTGATGAGCCGGTCTCATAATTTCCAGAACCTGTATTCTGCAAATTTTATCATATAACAAACATGTATTAACATTAGATAAGCGTTTAGGGTCAACGTTGTCCCTATGTTTGTGTTCTGACTTCTTTGTTTGTTTTCAGACAAAATGTGCGGCGCACAATTCTGGGAAAATTTCATAAAAGTGCGACGTACTTCTTGTAAAGTGCGGCGCACAATTTGGGTATCACAGCATATGTCAGGGTAACACTAGTAACTAACCAAATCAGCAAACTAAATGGTTACAAACTAATAACAATGGCTAGAATCAAACACTAACCTATTCTCAATTCATTCTAATCCACGACATTGCTTATAAGCTTTTTATTTCCAAAAACCCTCATTTTTTATATTTTATATTTTTTATGTTTTTCATCTAATAATCTAATCACTTTCTTAATCCATTTTCATATTCCTAATCCCTAATTGAATTATAATTCGTTCTTCAATTACTAAGAACCCTAATTGAAAATTAATCAAAATAAAAAAAACTAATAAAATCAAACAAATATGAATTAATTATAAGAACTTACCCTAGACATGATCTTGAATGTGAATTGGAGTAAAGATTCGAAAAAAAAAATATTTTTGGTGATGATTCAAAAATCGTCAGGTGGTTTTTTGTTGTGTGTTTTTTATCTTCTAATGAAACGGGTTATATACAAAAATCCGCCCAGAAGTGTGGCACACATTTGGGAAGTGCGGCGCACATCCTATACATCCAGAAAATGTTTACTGTTTTTTACTTTTCAAGTATATTAAACACAAAATAAAAAGAAAACCTCCAATTTCATTCGATAGAAAAATAAATATAAACTAGGGATAACGTTCCCTACTCCTAAGACCATCCTAAAACTTCTAGGACTCTTAGATATTACTTCGTTTTATTGATTATCTACATACAAAAAAGATAAAAATGCATAAAAGTAACTAGGAGCCAATGATGCACTCCTCTTTTCTTCCACATCTTTAGTTGTTGCAGAAATTTAGAGGTGACATGATATCATCTCCGTGTAGCGTCCCGAGACCTCTCTATTAGTGTCCTTTGTCTCGTACACTTTTTGGTACCTCTTTCCACATGGATCAGTAATGACTATGACAAGATGCCATTCACTATCTCCATATTTAGCAATATTTTCAAATTCTCGTTTGTTTCCCACTTGCCAATATTTGTATTTCAATGACACGGGAAGTACTCCAAGCATCCCCACAATTTTCTTGTACACACAAATATCAAAGAAAGGGTTATGGTAGCTCCTTTCACTTAGTAAAGCATCAAATAGTTCTTCCGGATCCGTCCATGGTTGTAAATGTGGACCATAAACCGGCATACCACTTTCATCTCTTTTTATGGTGTAGTGCTTATCATCCTCATCGTCACTATCATCATGTTCTCTTGCTTTTAGAACATTATATGTTTGATGGACAACCCCATCAAAGCTAGTCATGATAGTTTTCCAACATCTATCTTTGCACCAATGGTGTGCGAGAACTTCCTTCCAACCACAAGTTGAATATCTTGATCAATAGGAATATCGAGAAACATAAAATCGGCTAGTATTGTGGTTGTCCCTATTTGGCATAGAACTCCAAGCAAATGCCCAAATCCCTCCGCGTAGGAGTGATCAAGCATTTTGATACGATCAAAACTTGGTTTGACTCTTCCAACATCTAACATCTTGAAGATTCCAAGTGGCATGACATTAACATTTGAACCGGTATCAACCAAAGCATTGTATGTAGTTTTACCCTACAATCTTATTGGTAGGACAAAATAATCCGGATCTTCCTTTTCTTTTATTACTTTGTTTTCTCGGAGCATTTGGATAGCCACATCCTCATATTCCGAGGTTAATCCATCTTCCACCTTCAATTTATCAAGTAAGACCCCATCGACAATCATTTTATACTTATCACTATATTTCAACGTTTCAATGATAGGTCGATTCATGTTTAACAACATCGCTCTTTCTTCAATGTCCTCCCTCAACTCTTCCACTGATAGTTCTTCTCTAGTCAAAGCTTACTAATGGTGAGAGAAGGCCCTTCTGTGACAATCCATCAATTTGAGGTCGTTATTTTATTCTCAAGTATTATTTAAAAATCATTATTTTATTGTTAATTTATGAACTCACTCACCTTTGGGAATTGGGGTTTACCTCTTAAAGTAGCATCAACTACGTCTAAACCGGAGAACTCTACGTTACGTGTTTACATTTACATACTCCGTTTTTGTAATAGTCTGACATTTCAGATAATAAATTTATTCTCGAATATTATTTTGAAATTTTAATTTGTGTTGGTTCTAAACTCACAAATTTACGAGAAGAAATTAGGACTTACGTGCATAATTTAGCGTCTTTTACGATTAAACCGGAAACCCTAGGTTTACGTATTTACGCTTTTGTGCTCCGTTTTTGATGAGACAAATTTTATTAGAATCTTTTTGTGCCGTAGTTTCATATTTTATAAAAACATTTTTCGTAAATCGACCCGAGGGCACGTAAATCGAGGAAACTAGAACCGAGGAGGACCAGTAAATTAGTGAAGATGAGACAAGTGGGACACTTGTCCCACCCCCACTAATAACCGGCCAAAACAAGCCACAAACACACTTTGGTGTCAAATTTTCCTAAACACAAAGGAGACTTGTCCTTAAGGTTTTACAAAAACCATTTAACACAAAACCAAAACCATGAAACCATTTCTCATACATGCAAAACAAGGAAAACTCTCAATCTCTCTCTAGCTCTCTCGCATTGTCGTCCCATACACTCCATCAAACACCACCATCAACCAAAAATTTAACCACAAATCTTATGTATAATCTACATATGATGAAAACCCATTGAAGAAATGACGATTTGAGATTATCCTAACAACTAAAAATGAGTTTTCAAAGGAGTTTAGGGCTGATTTTTGAATAAGTCTACATATTCATGGTGATCTTGAAAGTGGTCTTGGTATTTCATAAGATCGGTTACCAAAAACCAAGTCTTGTTCTTAACCTTTCACCATATTGGTTGGTAACAAGATCATTCCTTCTCTCATCTTGTTATTTTATGGATGTACTCATGTATCTTCTTCAAAAAAAGAATGTATATGTATATGATGATAAATGATGATAAATATATTGTGTGTGGATTTGGTGTTAATAAATTAGGTTAAAAAGATTAAAATCTACAAATTAAAATGTTAAAATCTTGATTAGATTCATAGGCTGTATAAAACAGTAAGTATCAACATGTTCACTCGACTAAATGGCTTGGATTATTAGATATACAAATAGATAATTCATTTTTACACAAGTGGTGAGTTGGCCACTCAATTGAATCATTAAAATGAGCAAGTTATAATTAAAATACTATTGAGGTACAAATCTGTATATTCTGTTTTGGACGAATTATTACATATACTTAGAAGCTGATTGAGGAGTGGCTTTAAAGAGTTAATTGTAACACATATCATGTAGTTTATGCTCCAAATATTTGAGCTTCTATCTCCTTTTATAACTCGAAATATGGCAAAAATGGTAGAATTGATTTTAGTAATCAGATTTGTAAATAAACTATATGATATAAAAAGAGCACTCAAGTAAATATTATTATAAAATAAGTATATAATAGCCACTAACTAATAATAACTATTATAAAATGAGTTTGTATACTAAAATAAATAAACATGATATCTTATAATAGTAAAACTCAAATTTTTTATATAACTACAAACTATATATAAGTTTTACGTCTTTTCGGCTAAAACCAAAAGATTAACGTTTTCGCCAAATAAAACTTAGACGGTCGGACCCGTCTAATGTAACATTTTTATAACTCATATACTGATATGTAAACACAATTGACAAGTAAAAACCGATAAACCCGAGCTTTATAACTTATGAACCATAATGAGCCAAAGTAGTCTTATTGGACCATTAGGCCCAACTAGTTTGGCTTAACACTAATGGACTTACTCATGGGCTTAACCCACTTGGGCCCAACATATGAGTATAGGCCTCATCTTAAAAAGATAAATGGACTAATAAAATGATATTGGACTGTTAATGGGCTTATTGGGCCTTAATGTGTAAATGGGCTAAAACTAGTGTAACTAGATAAGCCTAAGTTAACTAATAATAAACAAGTAGTGATGTTATATAAAATGTTAAAATCCCACTTGATCATCATGATTATGACATCATTACATACACATATAAACTTTTATAATGTTATTTGGCATGGTAGACCAAGTACTATTTGTTTAGGTTTCCCGTGATCGAGTCACGCGCCGTACACTCTAGTTGCCGAAACCAGCCTTTCTCAGTGATGAGACTGCAATTATACATAGTCTCATCGTCCAAATCGGGCTTAAAATGCTAAAAATATCATCAAAATACCCAAATATTTGCTTGTGTTTGTTCATTGTGTATTTTGGGAATAGATATCGTGAAATCAACAAAAGATCACAAGAATGAAGCAAAAACGAACACAGGAAACGAAGCCGCACAAAGAACCGGACCCGAATCATGATTTTCCTTTGAAGTCCTTGAAGTTTTGAAGATTGGCAAGATTGGTCCCTAATCTTTTGCAGACTTGTCATTTTAAACCCTTGTAAAACTCAAATATTACATTTAGGTCCCTAAAATGACAAGACATTACATAATTAGCCCTTGAAGAATGCAAATTGTGCATAAAATACCCTTGGAACAATTATGACAAAAGTCTTGTGGCCAAAATGAGATAAATAAAAGTTTCATTACAAAGGAGGTTTGGATTTAGACTATTTTAATTGCAAGTGACAAAAGAAAGAGAGATTGGGGGCCACACTGGACAGAAAATCAAACTCCCCTCCCCCAACCACGCATTGACACGTAGCCCAGTCACCATCTATACCCAATCAGATTGCACCCCTCGTCCACTTCACTATCCACTACTTTTTTTAAACTGATTTTAATAAACCAGTTTAACTGGTCCCTACATCAACCAGCTGTCCTCTCATGAGCTCCCCTGCCCATCACTTTCGTCCCATAAACCCAAAACCCGACCAATTGAACGGCAATCAGTTTATACTTGCTCCCTAAGGAGTTTTAAACGGCCCATATCATCTATACAACTGTCAAGTCACATGGAGGCCAATTTGACTAAATTCAAATTATCAAGACTAAGGGCATTCCTGGAAAATCAGCCATTAGGGTTTAGGGTTTGCTTTTCTTTGTAATATTTTATTTCATCTTCTAGATTGTTCTACGTAGTAGTATAAATGAAACGGGTTGTGTTTCATTTTAGTTGTTCCAGTTTTTGTATTATTAAAAATTATTAATGAAAATGAAAGTTTGAAATTTTGCAAAGATTGAGTTCCATTTTAAAGTGTTTTCCTAGTTTAATCATTTACTTTTTATGCAATTCAGTTAAAATTATCAAGGTTTCATTTGTTTAAAAGCTTTCATCCAGAAACATTTTTTTTTTAATTTTTTTTAAAAACTCAAATCCAAGCTCAATGAGGAAGTGAAAGTGGGACCAATGAGCTTGGTTTGTTGTTTGTTCACAAGTTTGGTTTCAAAAGGTTATTGTGTCAAAGATTTTAAAGATAAAAATCTCCTTTTTATTTTCTTTGTAAACAGCTTACACACATAAGCTTCTAATAAGCTCACTGACACTGAGCTTATTGGTGGGTTATGAGTTCTTGTTCTTTTCCTGTTTGATTGTGTTTGTGTAGGAACCAAAAAAGTTTCACCATCATCCTTCTCATTTCATTTCATTTGTTTTTGAAGAATATTAGGGGTGTTTGGGACTGCTGTAGTCCCCACCTAGCTTTTCTCTACATTAACAGCTTCTCCTATAAGCCATTAGCTCAGTTTAAGCTGAAAGGAAGATGGCATCAGCCCATCCTTCTGATTTGGATGTAAATCAGAAAGGTAATCTGGCTTGAACCCTTGTTTTCAAGTTTTAAAGTGTGATATTTGGATCTTATGTGAGAGACTGTTTATGTGCTTTTATTGGCTTACTTTGTTCTTATTCCATCTTTGAATACATGTTTAGACAGGTTTTATTCGGTTTAGTTAAGTTTTGAGTACAATCTCTTTGAAAATTTTCATTTTCTTAAAATATAGGAGTGTTTGGGATTAGGGATTAAGCTGAAATAGTGTTGCATTTTTGGCCTAAAATCCACCTAGACACACTGTAGGTATTGGTATCAAGTGATTTCAGTCTATTATTTTCAGTATAGATAGGTTTTAAAACATTTTGTGTGTTCACTTAGCTAGAAAATCAGTAAGTCATTTTTTTTACTTGTTTTAATGTAAACTATGCTTTCAAATCTTGTATGTTGCTAAAAGGTAGTATCACTTAGGGTTGCTTTCAGTTATATTGTGATTTGGTGAGTCCTTGTGCAAGTTTGAGACATTTGAATCTCATCCAATAGCCAACTGCATCAGATTGAGCACCCATAGGCCTGCCAAGTTCATCAGCAACTGTATTTGTGCTCTTGTGTTCAAAACTTGTGTATAACCATGTGTTTTGTGTGCTTGAATTGACTCCCCACAACCCAACTGGTTGTAGGGGTGCCCCCTTGTCCAAAAACACCCAAGAAATCACCAAAATCGACCACTTTTGGATCAATCTTCATCTGTGAAGAAACCAGTCTTCCTTTGTTTACTTTTTTTAGCACTATAGCCATTTTTAGTCTTTGTATTCGCGATTTTGATCTTATTTGGTTTCAATCTTGCTCATTTTTTTATTTTAATTTCATTTTTGTTGTTAGTATAGTCACCAGGTTAATTGGATTTAAAAAGTAACAAAAAAAATAATTTGTGTAAAAAGGACGTGACCAGGACTCGAACCTGCGCCACTCCTCCCATGCACCAACGTGTTAACCAGTCGCCCTTGGGTCTTTTACTGGTTACACTTTGTAAAGTTATTTATTTAAGGGGTTTTGAGTTTTGGCTTTTCATAAGTAGTCAGCTTATAAATAAGCTATTTCCAGCTTATTTTCTTAGTGTTTTTCTTTCTTTTTATTTTTCCTTTGTTTATTATAGTGTTTAGGACTTTTTGATTTAAAAAGTTTATTTTTCTCACTTTTTAATTATTTTTTAGGACTATTTTATTAACGTTTTTTATTAAATAGATTAAAAATAGTAAACTTAGTTTTAAAAATTTTCAAAAAATATTTTTAGGTTTTAAATAGGTATTTTGAGGTTTACAACTTTTAAAGTTTTCATTTTAGTTAATTTTTAATTTAATTTAATTTTAATGTTTTTCTTTAATTTAAAAAGTAATATAAAATTATTTAATGGGTTTTAGACTTTCTAGTTTTCAGATTTGTGATCCTTGTATTTTTCTTTAGTTTAGTTTAAAATTTGGTAATTTTTAGAGGACTTTTTCGTTTTGTCGAATTTAACGATTTTGCGTTTTTTGCGTCGTAGGGTAATTTTTAGTGCAATTCGTCTTTATTTCCCCCTTTTCTCAACCAAAACATCACTAATCCAAACTTGTTATTTATTTTTGGCACCTAATGCACACACCTCCTTCAAGAACGAACCCGCATTTATTCGATTTGTCGGTTTTCCTAAACCGTCGAATTTAATACTTGCCACATATTCCTTTTTCCTAAAAGGGTATAAAAACTACTCCTATCATTTTGGCGCCGCTGCCGGGGAGGCGTTTTAGTGCCATATTAGATATCGTGTTTGTGTGAGTAGTGCGTTTTTGCTTTTCATTTTTGGAAAGCGTATATAACGTACATACTCCTTTTTATTTTTATTACTATATTATAGAATATCCAAAAAACGTGTTTAGTTTTCCTAAACTAAACACACCAATAGAATCTTTACTATATTGTACATAAACCATTATCGTTTTTGTTTACTTTGTGAATAATATTAATATATTGTATACGTATCACAATAAATTTACAATATATCTCCAAACCTTGATTCGGGATTTCATCACTCGATCATTGTATTCGAATCTAAAGCAAAAATTAAAGGCAAAATAGATAAATACTTTCGTGAGGATTAATTGTGAAAAACACAAGCTATAAGGTGGGTATAAGGCGGTTGTATTTCACGACCTAAAGGAAAAAGGCTCTTAAGTGCTTCGCGCCGCCTCGTTTCCTCCGCTTGCTTGTGCGTGTTTTGAGAAAGAGGGCTAATCGAGGGTTTGCCGCCCAAGTATTATCCACGTATCATATTGTTGATCCCAAACTTAGATCGATTTAGCTTTATGTATACGAGATTAGATCAAGTAATACACTTAGAGAAACCTTTGTATATGTATATGACAATCTAAGTGTTATGCGGAATTAACACTTAAACAAGAACACACAAGATGTAAACAAACTTTCACTTTGATTAATGATATCAAACTTGCTTACAATGAAAGTAGTTTACGTATGAAAACTTATATTGAACAATAACCTAAAGGTCTTCTTTTATAGACATAAGATGCCTTGTACAATAATCTACGTATCAACTATTCTAGGTAAAGATAAATATAGAAAATACATTGTTGTTCCTATCTTTACTAGAAGTAATCTAGAATACAATAAACGCGTAGAGTATATCCTTCCATCAGTGCTTGTCTTCAATGTATCAGCGCTTGACTTTGTCTTGTCAACGCTTGATCTGTCAGCGTTTGTTTTCTTCCTATCAACGCTTGATTAACTCTTGTCAGCGCTCAAGTAGACTGGCTATGATTTATTCCCAACAATCCTCCCCTAAACTTGATATCTACTCTAGTGATCAAGTTTCTGAATAAACATTAAGGACTAGGAGGAATCTTACAAACCTTCTCATATTGGTAATAAATAAATCTGATCAAGTCTTTAGCCACGTCACTTGAATAATCAATTTCCAGATGAGTGTTCTTCATCTTCTCCAAGACTTCCTTGGACATGAAATACTGACCATCCACAAGTAGATACTCAGCAAACTTTGTAGAACTCAAATAATAAACACCAGCAGCTGAATACAACCTCCATTAAAGACCACTGAGATCATCTTCAAGATCCTTCCAAATAGGAGGATCTTCATCAACTGTTCCACACATTCTCTTGAATGTTGACCATAGTTTTATTCCATTGACTGAAGTTGGTGCTTCAGTCACATACTTGGCCTCTAATAACCTCCATAGGTCTACCAAGTCTTCTCTGTCAAAACTTGCAAACAAAGATATAAGGGTGGTAAAAGTGTGAACCTCTTTTCCATACCTGCCAATCTTACAAAACCCACATTCATCTTCTTCATAGCTTATAATAGGGTTTCTGGAATCAAGTGGTAACACTTGTACCATATCTGAAGCTTCTAATGGTGAGAGCTTGAGGCTCTTTCTTATGACAGCTTCACTTAGATGTAATGGATCCATATGTTTGGGAAACTCAAGAGAAACTCCCTTTTTCACTGGTCTGGGAACAAACATTGCCTTCTTGAGCTCCATTTCCTCTGCAAGTTCTTCTTTTCTTTCATCAGAAAGAAGTCTTACAGTGTTTTCTTCCCGCACTCTAACCCAAATGAGATAAGCTCTACATTCCAACTCTTCAAATGTCAATCCAGTCAATTTCTTATAAGTCCACCCTGTTCCATGACATCTGAGCAGCATGAAGTACAACTCCTTTCTATCCCTTTTCAAATTTGAGAGAACATTGCTTGCTTTGTGTTTCAGAATGACCTTACAATCCTTTTGTACTATGAGAAGAATCTCCAAATCCCATATCTGATCTGAAATTGTCAAATGTGGATTCTCTATACACCTATCTTCCTAGGCATGGTACATCTGAACAACTTCTGGCATATCAAAATCAACCTGCAATTTCAACTCATTCAACTTCTCTTTGGCCAACTCAACATCATACTCAAGTCTTTCAGGCTGTTCTATGATCATAACACTTGAGTCTGAACTGGCTTCATCACTTCCTTGTTGCTCTTCTGAAGTGACAACAAAAGGTGATTCACTCACCTGCTTTCTTTCTTGTTCCACAATTTGTGCAGCCAACTTTATATCAAATTCATATTGTGCTGCATTCTTTGGAACAACTTCTTCTACGATAATACCCTTACCCTTATTTAATGGATCAACTGTTGGTAAGGTAGATGGTAATACCTGTGAAGAAACCTATTTGATGATGGATGATGACTGGAATACATCAACCTCATTTGCAGGTCTGTCAACGCTCACTTTTGCTTTGTCAGCGCCCAAAATACTCATGTCAGCGTTCAAATCTGTCTTGTCAACGCCCAAAGTACCTGTCTCAGCGCCTCTTGCAATTTCCTCTAACATGGCTGTAAATGACAAATTTAAGTTGGTAGGAGCAACTAGAGATATATCAAAACCTGTCTGTTTCTTCAAACCAGTAAGGGCTTCAGCTACACCCAAAGATTCTTTATCATATGAATCTTTTCCACTCTCAACAAAAGGTTCTGTAGCAGCTTCATGTGAGCCTTTATCACTCAAATTAACAGGCTCTGTAGCAGCTTCCTCTCCTTTGTAAGAATCCTCCTCAGATAAAAGGACCCTTGTCTGCCTTCTCCGTGACTCAACTGTTTCCAAAATAACAATCCTCTCCCTCAATTGCTTGAGTTCAAGGCCTTGTGTGCTGACAACTTGTACCAAGTCTGCATTTTGCTTTTGCAAGCTCATGCAGACAGCCGTCAATTCCATTAGGGTCATTGGTTCTAATCTGCCCTCTTCTAAAATGGGTACTTGACCTCCCAAGTTAGGTTCATTGGGCATGGATGAGGTCTTAATTATGGTAGGACTGTCTTGGCCAGCTTCTAAGCCAGAACCAATAGTCCCAGCCTCATCCATAGCAGAAACCACACTTGTGGTGGTGGTTCTCTCTGCTACATGGCTAGGACCACTAGAGGAGAACACGCCAGTAGTCCTTTGGCATTTTTGTAACCTATATTGTGTTGGGGGAGAAGAAGATGTGTATTGGGTGGATGTGGGTTGGTTAAGGGGTGTTTGGGTCTGTGATGGATTTGTGTCAACGTTTGAAATAGGCACATCAACGCCAACATTTAACATGTCAGCGTCGAAGGGTTCTTGGTCAATTTACATATGTTGTGGTGAAGGTAAAGGTTCAGGTATTGGGTCAATTTGGGGTTGTGGGTCTGGTTGGGGTTGTGCTGCTTCAATGACAGCAATCATAGTTGGGGTTAGTGGTTGGTCACGATGTGGGGGTGAGTTCATCTTCATAAAAATTGCTTTCTTTTGCATAGGGATCTCATAAAAATCATCATGATCCCTTGTGCAGTAACCTTGGACATCAAAAACCATTTATAAAAATCTGGGATAAGCTAAAGTCATTTTGTTCCCTTTATTTTTACACATGCCCTCAAAAATCATTTTGGAATAATTAAACTTTTGCCCAATAGAAATGCACACAATAGCACTTGCAATAGATCTATTGATCTCATTGTGTGCAGTACACTTGGGACTCAAACATTGCAAGAGGACATGTATTAGGTACTTCCAGGCTGGGGGAAATTCCTGTTTATGATATTTATTTAAAGTTCCTTCAGCAGGAAAAGGATAACCCAAAGCCCTTAGTCCTTGTTCTATTTCACTAATTGGGAGGGTGGTTATACCACCAGCATCATCAAGATGCAAAGCTTGGCGTACCAAAGCTTCAGTAACCATCCATGTTCTCCCATGAACAATAGAAGATAACGTAGTCACTCTATTAACTGCTGAGGAACTAACAGTGTTCCAAAACTATTTAATATGTGTGACAGGAATGAGTGGTGCATGAGAAAGAGCATACCTAAGTGGGGATGCGTTCAAATACGCCACCATTTGCGTGTACTGGGGAAACAGAGTATCATCAACTTCAAGATATGCTACCACGTTATGTTGACTTCTGAACCCCAATTCCAAATCAGATGGTTTAAACTTTGGTACCATTGTTGAAAGCTGTTTGAATGATTGAGAAAGATGAAGTTTATAGGAGAAAATTATGTTAGACAAGAATAATAGGTACCCTGTTTATAATAGGAGCAAAATATATAGGAGAAGAAAATGCATGTGATTGGCCCAAAAATAGGCAATTATTTTCAGAATGCAATCATGAAAATATTGAAAAAGAATAAGGTTATCTTATGCATTAAATGAGGGTTATCTGCTCCCAAAATTACGGCCTAAAAATATGTCAAAAAGTAACAACTGGGTAGGTCCCATTGAGTGTCAACGGTCAAAAATAACCCATCAACGCCCAACGGCTATATTCTTGTCAACGTTTGCCAAAGCCATGTCAGCGTCTAAATTGGTCACAACAACGCTTGGAAAAATACTAGTCAGCGTCAAAAAATAAAAATTGTTTAAAAATGAAAAATGACCTTAACAAAGTAATTTATCCTAGAGAAGATAACCAAAAAGTTGATAATTATTATAGGGCGGCAAGCACTGTCCAGTTATGCACACTTACGTATGCAAGATAGACATAACAGTCCTCTAGTGTCCCTTGCTAACCAAATTTCTTAACAACTAAGTTACCTTATAAAATCCCTTGTTACTCCCAGGTAAAACCCATGATAAAATCATTCCCAAGTCTCCCAACAGACAACAACCAATTCTAGGCCAAAAATGTCTTGGCAGCATGCATAGTATATCAACTTTGCATGCTATAGTGCCTCATGATTTAGTAAAACTAACTCATACTCACCTGTGGACACAATCTAGAATTGTGATAAGAGTATCATATGGATACCCAAAAATCCAAAAGGTTCCTAAAACCTCCCCTTAAACTGTGATACATATGTTGCTAAAAATATGCATGAACATAAAAAATTTATGTCAAGATAGGAATTAAAAATTCCAACCATCATCCATAAATAAAAACATGTCCAAATGCTTCTCCAATGATCCATAAGCAACTCTGTATCCAATGGTATACTTCTAACACCACCTGCACATTTAGATTGAAAACCACAAAACTAGCATTGTTGCTGACAACGCCCCGATAACACTTATCAGCGTTAAGAGAAGCTTTGTCAGCGTTAGACAAATATATTGCTGACAACGTTACAAAAACACTTATCAGCGTTCAAGCAACCTTTGTCAGTGTTAGAAAAATATAGTGGAAAATCTAAATCCTCAAAAAGACCAATAACAATGCATTATCCTGTACATACTTTTACAAAAAGACTGCAAAACACATATTATGTGAGATTGATCATCCCAATACTTGTTACCAAGTATTGAAACCTCCTAGCATCAAAAGGTTTAGTTAGTAAATCTGACACTTTCTCTTCTGTGTCAACCCTATCTAGTTGTATTAAACCCTTTTCAAAACAATCTCTTATAAAATGGTGTCTAATTTCTATGTGTTTAGTTTTAGAATGATGTACAGGATTCTTAATAATGCATAATGTACTGTTATTGTCAAAAAATATCTTGGTATGCATGAAATTATACCCATAGTCCAACAGCTAGTTCTGAATCCACAAAACTTGTCCACAACAAGCAACTGCAGCCACATACTCTGCTTCAGTTGTAGAATTAGCCACCACTGTTTGTTTCTTGCATTGCCAAGATATTAACCTACTCCCAAGAAACTGACATCCACCAGTTGTGGATTTTCGATCAAACTTATCACCTCCATAGTTACTGTCTGAATATGCAATCAGCTCCAATGGTGAATCCTTTGGGTACCACAAGCCAAGACTAGGATAGCATCTTAGGTACCTAAAGATCTTCTTGACAGCATAAAGGTGACATTCTTTGGGAGTCACCTGATGGCGTGCACAAGCACACTCAGCAAACATGATGTCAGGTCTAGAGGCTGTGAGATACATCAATGAACCAATCATTGATCTATAGTTCCTGACATCAACATCCTTTCCATCTCCAATCTTTCCCCAAGGGTGTTCTCTATCCATAGGAGTAGTATCTCTCTCTTCATGTGGAGAAAATCCAAACTTCTTCAAAATCTCTGCCACATATTTATCCTGGGAGATGAAGATACCATCTTCTTTCTGCTGAACTTGTAACCCAAGAAAGAAGTTCATCTCCCTCATAGCACTCATCTTGAATTTGTCTGTCATAAGCTTGGAGAAATCCTCACTCATCTTTGGATCAGTGGATCCAAAAATGATGTCATCAACATAGACCTGAACAAGCAACACATCCTTACCTTTCTTCGTTGTAAACAGTGTCTGATCTATGGTGCCCCTTTTGAATCCATTGTCCACCAAATAGGTAGACAAAGTACCATACCATGCTCTTGGGGCTTGATGAAGTCCATACATAGCCTTCTTGACTCTATACACCTTGTCTGGATTCTCTGGATCCTCAAAACCAGGAGGCTGCATCACATATACCTCCTCAACAATTGTTCCATAGAGGAAGGCACTCTTGACATCCATTTGATAGACAGTGAAGCCCATGCAGGATGCATAGGATAGAAAGATCCTGATAGCTTCAATCCTTGCAACTGGTGCAAAGACCTCCTCATAGTCTATCCCCTCCTCTTGTGTATATCCCTGAGCCACTAATCTTGCCTTGTTTCTGACCACAATACCTCTTTCATCTCTCTTGTTTCTTAGAACCTATCTTGTCCCTATAGGTCTGACATATCTGGGACAATCAACCAGCTCCCAAACATCCTGAATTGCAAATTGGTGAAGCTCATCCTGCATTGCTTCCACCTAACTTGGTTCTTTGAGAGCATCAAATATCTTCTTGGGTTCCTGTTGTGACAGAAAACAGGCAAACAAACATGCTTGCACAAGAGGGGTATCAACCTTCTTGTGAATATTGGCAATAAATCCACCAAGACCTTGATGAGATCTTCTAGTCTGAACTGGAGTCATAATATCACCAATGATTTGAGAAGTGGGGTGATTCTTCATAGTAAAAGTGAGAACTCCTCCTTCAAAAAGTCTGGTGTCTTCAATCTCATTCTCCAAGTTGCCAATATCTTCTTCTTCAGACTCTCTTTCATGAACATGAGGATGAACCTCTTCATATAAATTGGAAGGTTCACCCTGTTCAAAAGTAGAAGACAAAAGTTGTGCAAAAGTGTTGTCAACGCTTGAACCTTGGTTGTCAGCGTGTGGGCTAACAACGCTTGAACTGTTGTTGTCAACGTCTGAGCCATCAACGTCTGAATTGGTCTTGTCAGCGCTCGATTTGCCTTTGTCAGCGCTTGAAGGACCATGCATGTTTGTATCTGGTGGTACTTGGGGACCACTATTATCTTTTCCAGTAGTAGCAGCAGCAGCAGCAAAGGCATCTGTCCATATGGGAATAGTGACATACTCTTGTATAGGAGATGACTTTTCTGCTTGTGATCCAACCTTTTCATGAACCTGTGTACCTGAAACATCAACAACTTGTTCTTCCACAACATTTGAAGTTACCTTCACAATGTCTGGATTAGTGACAGGTATATAATTTAAAGTCCTAGATAAAGGTTCCAAGTCAAACAACCAATTTGGACCACTTTCAGGATCACTAGGTTTACTCTTTAAAAACCTAACATGTACTCTTTCAAGTATATGTTTTTCCTTTTTAAGATAAACCCTATATCCCTTGCTCTGCACTGAATACCCCATGAAGTAACCTTCATCACCTTTTGCACTAAATTTACCTAAGGCATCACTAGTATCTAAAACAACTACATGACAACCAAAAGGTCTGAGAAAACCAATATTAGGTTTTCTTCCCCAAAGTAACTCATAAGGTGTTTTGTTCTGTATTTTGTTGACCAATGCTCTATTTTGAACATAGCAAGCTGTATTAATAGCCTCAGCCCAGAAAGCTATAGGGAAATGAGCATCAGCCAACATAGTCCTGGCTGCTTCAATTAGGGTACTATTTTTCCTCTCAGCAACCCCATTTTGCTGTGGGGTTCTGGCAACACTAAATTGCCTAGTAATTCCTTTCCTGGCACAAAAATCATCTAACACTTTATTCCTAAATTCACCACCATTATCACTCCTAAGCATTTTAACTTCATTACCAGTCTTCTTCTCAATCTGAGTGATAAAATCAATTAAAGTGACAACTGTGTCACTCTTCAAAGCTAAAAAGAAAGTCCAAGTAAACCTAGAAAAGTCATCTGTGATGACAAAGCAGTAAGACTTACCATTCAAACTTTCTATATTGGTTGGACCAAAGAGGTCCATATGAAGCAAGTGAAGAGGTCTAGTACTAGAGTGCACCTGTTTGGACTTGAATGAGACCTTGTGCTGCTTGCCTTTAAGACATGCAACACAAGAGTGGTCATTGTGGAAGGCCTTTTCAGGCAAACCATCAACCAAGCCAAGTCTCACAAGCTTGTTTATATTTTTAAAGTTTATGTGACCTAGTCTCCTGTGCCATAAATTACTTTCATCTACTGAAGCTTTAACATAAAAACAAGACATACTGTTATTCATTCTAATCCCATTCAGTTCACATTGTATATGTCTTTATGCCTAGGTGTTCTATAGTCAATATATTTCTCATCAGGGATCTTATAATCCTTGCTTAACACCAAACATTCAGTATCAGTAAACAGAACTTTATTTTTGTTATCACAAACTTGTGATACACTAAAAAGATTGTAATCAAGTTCCTTTACCAAAAATACATTCTCAAAACGCAAGTTGTTGGTGAGAAGTGTTCCTTTGCCTGTGATAGTACCATATCCGCCTCCAAAGTAAACCTTATCACCATCCTTAATGGGAGTGAAGTTAGTAAGATAATCTTCCTTCCCTGTCATGTGCCTTGAGCATCCACTGTCCCAATATCCATAATCATTGACCTGTTTTTGAATGCCCTGCACATAAAGAAAACAAGTTAGTTTTCTTTGGGAACCCAAGCCTTAGCAGACTTGGATTCATCTGATTGTTCAACAAGAACATACTTAGTTCTCATAACAACCCCTTGTTCATCCTTCTTTGGATGAAATACCCAGTTAACCCCAACAGGTTTTGTAATGACCTTTGAAATGTAATTAAATCTGTTCCAGGTCATTGAAATCCCATTATCATTAGGGTTTTGATATTTCTTTGGTATCCATGTCAAGCTTGAAGAAGCTTTAGACCCCTTACCCTGTGGTTGCAAATATTTAGGTTTGGTCACGTTTCTGTCAGCGTTGGATTTGGTCTTGTCAACGCTGAAATTACCCTTGTCAGCGTTGAACCTAGGGTTTGCTACAGAAACACATTGCCTGTTAGACCAAGTATTTGTCTTTTGAAATGGTCTTTGTCCATGAGTGTTAGACCCTCTAGTGAAGAATGGGGCAGGTCTAACAACTTGTGGACTTTGCTGTAGACAAGGTTTGGGTCTGACAACGTTTGACTTTCTAACAACGTTGACTTTTGAAGCGTTGACACACTTATATGCTAAATGTGAAAAGCTACCACAAGTGTAACAGGCTTTTCTAGACACAACCCGAGGTCTAGAAGAGAAGAAGCCTGTTCCATCATTTCTAACTTGGCTCTTAGGTGACCTAGTATTCCTATACATTTCAGCATACTTGACACTAGGTTTTATAACAGTGTTTGAGCCAAGGTCAACAGCCTTACCAGTGATTGGGTTTGTAATCTTAATAGGGGTTGACTCATTTGGACTTTCACATAATAATCCACCCTTAACAAATAAGGTAGGATTGGCTTTCTTCCATTCATTCAAGTCAGTCAACTTCTGTTGATACTCTTGAACTGGGGTAACGACTCTTGGTGGAGGAATGAATTCCTCCTCTTGGAGTTCTGGCAAACCATTCCAAGATAGTTCTTTTTGTTGGACACCATAGAAGTCACCAGCTGGTGGTGGAACCACAGAGTAGTCTTTCATCCCAATCCCAGTCATGTCCTTAGGATCCCTTTATTTACTCACACATTCTCCTAGGGTTTGTGTGGCCTTATCAAATCTTTGAAATTTTAGGCCAACATTATCTTTATTCTTAATGGCCTCATCTAACTTAGTCTGTAGTTCACCATTAACCCTTTCCATAATTCTCCTAATATCATTACTAGCATTCAACTCATGTTTTAAGATATTTATTTTATCTTTTAAATCAAATTCCATTTTCTTGTATTCAGAAACTGTCTTCTTAGTTTGAGTGAGAGCTAGTTGGTAATTAGACAGTTTGCATCTTTCAGTACTCACATCATCTAATAATCTTAACACCTCTTTGTTAAGTTTCTCAGTATTTAACCTACAACCCTTACTACAAAAAGCATCATCGTATAACTCATTATTAGATGAAGAGGAGGAGTGTGCCATTAGAGAATATTGAACATGCTCTTCTTCTTCTATCTCAGCAACCAAAGCTTTATCCTCTTCTACATCCTTAGCCAAATAGCTCCAGTCCCATCCAATACCATCAATTCCTTGAACTGCAACCATGACCTTAGGATCTTGAGCTTTAACAATTTGACTTGAGGGTTTGCTAGCATCAGATCTTCTTGGAGATCTGCATTCCCTCATGAAGTTCCCCATACGATGACAATTGTAGCACTCAACTTTGGATTTATCAAATCCAGCTGTGTACTTTGCATTGAAGGTCATCTTCTTCTTAAACCTTCTATTCCACCTATTTGCTCTTATACTAGCAAGAGCCATGTTCCACTTAATATCCATCTCTTCCAAGTGCTCATCACTTATCTGCTCAAGGTCCTCATATGTAATCACTAAACCATTGGGCAATGAAGCAATATAAGCACACACAGTATCCAGATCCAAACCAGCAGGTTTAACTCTTGGTGAGTCACTTTTGTATGTGTCAGCGTCTGAATAGGAGGCGTTGACAGGACATGTTCCAGCATTGACACATGATGATCCAATAACTGGATGCATGTAAGAGTCCTTCTGATTAAATTGACCTTCACTGTGAGAGAAGAAGGCCGTATTACTGTTGGTAGACTTGCTTCCATGCTCCAAGAGAGTTTCATTCTCCAACAGCCTCAGTTTGTTGTAGATATCATCAAAAGTAGAACTTTTGTGAGTGTTGTTGGCAAGTATAGATCTTGCCTAAATCTTCCACGCCTCACCAAGACTTTTAAGAAAAGTGGCATTGATGTCAACATCACCAAGTTGTGTCCCCATGAAGGACAATTTGCTTGTAATTTCAAGCAATCTGCTTCTCACACTGCTAAGCTTTTCATTAGGTTGAGCCTTGAAGACAGCATAATCATGCATGAGTTGCTTCTTCTTCTCTTCCTTAGTATCTTCATTGCCACCATATGCAACTTCAAGAACTGCCCAAAGGTCTTTAGCAGATTCATAACCTCTGTATTTATGATGGTTCTCTTGTCCCAAAGAGAGTTTCAGAATATTTAGGGTTTTCATATCAGCCCTTTTCTTTGCTATGTCTTCAACAGCCACAGCTCTACCATCCTTTGGCTTTTCTCTCTTATCTGCTTCTGAACATCCAGCAATAGCTGCTCTTCCAGCAATAGCATCAGCAATCTTTTGGGCTTTATTGAATGTGTTTCCATATTCAAAAATCTCCCAGAGTGTGTAGTCATAGATCCCCAGATATTGCTCAAAGTTGAATTTCCACAATTCAAAGTTGGCAGAATCAAGCATGGGAATCTTGATGTTTGGTAAAGGTAAGAAGGAGGTGGGTACTTCTGGATTTGACATGATGTTTTTAGGGTTTTTGTGAAAATTAGGGTTTTGGTGATTTTAAGGGTTCTTGTGTTCTTTAAGATCAAAAGTTCCTCAACAAGCTCTGATACCACTTGTTGATCCCAAACTTAGATTGATTTAGCTTTATGTATACGAGATTAGATCAAGTAATACACTTAGAGAAACCTTTTTATATGTATATGACAATCTAAGTGTTATGCGGAATTAACACTTAAACAAGAACATACAAGATGTAGACAAACTTTCACTTTGATTAATGATATCAAACTTGCTTACAATGAAAGTAGTTTACGTATGAAAACTTATATTGAACAATAACCTAAAGGTCTTCTTTTATAGACATAAGAAGCCTTGTACAATAATCTACGTATCAACTATTCTAGGTAAAGATAAATATAGAAAATACATTGTTGTTCCTATCTTTACTAGAAGTAATCTAGAATACAATAAACGCGTAGAGTATATCCTTCCATCAGTGCTTGTCTTCAATGTATCAACGCTTGACTTTGTCTTATCAACGCTTGATCTGTCAGCGTTTGTTTTCTTCCTATCAACGCTTGATTAACTCTTGTCAGCGCTCAAGTAGACTGGCTATGATTTATTCCCAACACATATATATTTGCTTGTTTTCAAGATTAAACCCTCTTGAACGTTTTGGTGTTCCACCAACGTTCTAAAGTCATTGAAAGCGTTCACTTCACGTTATCGTTTTTATTCCTTGAGGCTCCTTTAATTGAGAAAATCGATTCTACATAATACACAAAAAATCCAAAAAAATTAAAAACAATCAAAAACCAAAAAAATTAAAAAATCGTAAAAACCCAAAAAGAATCTTCGTTGCTACCCCCATTCTACTTTTAGTGCATGCGCACGCGATCGAAGGACTACACGAATTCTAGCGATGCATCGAATCGACGCAATAGAAATCGAAAGAATCGACAACGTAGACGAACTTTAGAAACGTACGTTCCTAATATCTTTGTCGAAACCGTAGACGAGATGGCCGAGAATCGTACGATGATGGAATTGCTCCAAGCACCCACCGAGGGTTATGGAGACGTGATCGTAATTCCCGTCATCGAGGCGGAGAATTTTGAGATTAAGAGCGGAATGCTTGCGTTAATCCAACTACGAAGTTTCGAGGTCGTGAAGCCGACAATCCTCACGATCACATTCGAAATTTCGATCGTCTTTTAGCCACGAGCAAGTTTAAGAACGTCGACACCGATTTCGTCAAGCTTATGCTTTTTTCGTACTCGCTCGATGGTGCCGCCAAGGATTGGTACGAGAAAGAGCCACCTAATTCCATAATTACGTGGAAGGATCTCTTTTCCAAATTCGATAATCATTTTTTCCCACCGTCTAAGACGACGTTTTTTAAAAACGAGATTACGAGATTTGAACAAAAACCGAATGAATCGTTTAGAGACGCGTGGGATCGTTTTAAGGAAATGCTTAGGCAATATCCTCACCATGGATTTTCCGAGTTGCACCAAATCGATACGTTTTAGAACGGTCTTAGTTTCCAAGAACAAGATTCGTTGAATTCCGCCGCCGGTGGCAACTTTTTGTGTAAGACTCCGAAAGACGCTTTGATGATTATCGAAAATCGATCCAAGGTCTTCCAACTCCATAGCACACCGAGTGTTGCCAATGTCGCCAATGTTAGTACTTCTAATCGCGACATTGAGAGAGTTGATGTGAAAGTCGATAAGTTAACGAATGTGTTTACATCGTTCTTCATCGAGATGCAACAGAAGGACGATCCCGCTACGGTAAAAGCGGTGGAGGTTTTGTGTACATATTGTGGTGGACCACATAATTATTACGATTGTACGGCTACTGATGGCCAAACGTCGAACGTCAACGCGTTAAATAATAATTTTCAAATCAAAATCAAAATAACGCCGGTCCACCGCAACACACGAATAACAACAATCAAGGCAATAATTATAATCGTGGAAACAATTTTCAAAATCAACAAGGAAATCAAGGAGGTTATAATCAAGGTCAAAATTTTAATTGGCAAAATCGAGGTTTTAATAACAACAACAATCAAAACCGGAATTTTAACAATGGGAAAAATTCAAAATTTTCAAACAACAATTTTCAAGGAAATCAAAACCAAGCTTTCAATCAAAACGTAAATGGCTCAAATGATTTTCAAAACTACGTTAAATCAAATGACGCTAATATGAGGAGATTAGAAACGTAATTTGGTGACATGAAAAACGAATTTTCCAACACGTTGAGAGGACAAAACAATAAAATTGAACAAGGACAAATCGAAATTAAAACGATGTTTTCGGCTATAATGAACAAGTCTTCGGCTTCGTCATCGATTCCGTTACCTAGTGACACCGTTGCCAATCCTAAAGAACAATGTAAAGCCGCCTCAACTATTGGAAAAGGTCGTTCGATTTCCCCAAACCTTAGCGGGTTTAGAGTTGTTACTTTACCTCGACCCTCGACTTCACAAATGCCTTCATGTTCTAAAGTCGAGGGGATGAACGTGGCGACAAGGAAAGGAGTGCACACCCTCGTGTACCTCTAATTCTATCCACGGTTCATAAAGAGAGCTTTATCGACCTTACGAAAGTAACCCTTGAGGAAACTTGTGCCTCGATTCTTCTTCAAAAGCCTAAAAGGCGTATGCCGAGAAAGGAAGAAGATCCGGGCCAATTTCTACTACCTTGTGATTTTTCTGAGATTGAGGGATGTTTAGCACTTGCCGACTTAGGTGCTAGCATCAATCTCATGCCTCATTCTCTTTGGAAATTGATGAGATTGCCTTTTCTCACCCCCACGAAGATGACAATCGAGCTAGCAAAATGTACGCCTTTGAAACCAATTGGAATAGCCGATGATGTCTATATTAAAATAGGAATGTTTATTTTTCCCGCGGATTTCGTCATTTCCGATTACGAATGCGATCCTAAATGTCCCATATTTTAGGTCGTCCCTTTGTATCGACGGCTCGAGCCGTAATCGACGTTCACGGTGGAAAATTAACAATGTCGTACGGGGACCAAAAAATGAACTTTTTCACAAATAGACCAAAAATATCTAATGATCTAGAGAAAACCGAAGTTTCAAATTCTAATGATTTCAAAATGTTAACTCTAGCGGAAAATATGAGGCTTGACGCATGTTTTGAAAGAATTAAAAGGAACGGTTTTAAAGACGATGATTTTAATGATAAAGAATACGTGTACTTAATTCAAAAGGGTATGGGTAAATTTATGGATGAAAAATCTTTGTGGGATCTATTCAGTGAAACAAGTGAAACACCAATTCCGAAGGGCCACGTTAGTGCCATCACGACAATGACAAAATTGGACTCGTCTTCACCACCTTCGAAGGACCATGTCTTTGGGGCTTCAACTTCTAAATCTTTTGAAGTGCCTCCATTATCCAGCCCAAATTCCGTTGAGGTTAAAGGTTTTATTAACCTCGATCCAATCGTCATAGAAAGGTCAACTAAGCATAGTCACTTGACTTGTAAGACCATGGTTGTGAGTTCTCACATCGACACTTTCTTTGACGAGGAAGACGAGAACGATTTTACCGAACTCGATCACATACTCCAAAATCCACGAGCGATATTTGATTCTCCCCAAAAGAGTTCAACATGTGGTGAGTATGATGAGTTCGTCTTCGAGCCCGAGATCGAGGAAATAATTACACGAGAGCTAGCTCTTTTACCTCCACTACCACCTACGAGTGAGGTCGATTTTTCCAACATCGAGGCCGAACTTGATGAGTTGGAACGTCTAATTTTTCATAATGACGAACCAACTTACGAAATTCATAATCCAATTCTCGAGGAGCTACCTAATCAACGCTCCTCAAACGAGAATGACGTCTACAACATTCGTGAGGATCTAACTTATCAACGATCCCCACAAAAGAATGATGGTTTCGTACTTGATCGCGATATTTTCGAGAGAGTTTCCAAAATGATTAACGAGGGGAATGACAAACCTTGGTTTGACAAGCCTATCTACGATGAGGAAATCGAAGAGATCGACGATCACAAGGATGACGACTATGTAGACCCGAGGGGGCGGTGTTCTTTGTTGATCAACGTTTTGAGAACTTATACAACCCACCCCCTCCCACCAATGACTTAAATGTGAGAATTTTTAGCGCGACTAATTTTAAACTATAAATGCCAAATATTTTCGACATAATTAAATCGGGTTTACATAAAGAGTTTTTAAACGATGAAAAAGGAAAAGAATTTAAAAATGTTTTAAAAGATTTTTCTACATGTCTAACCACGTCATCACTACGTTTCATGAGTGCTACCACCTTGTCTACTCCTTTTGACGATGGTGTGTGTGGATCTAATGTGGGGGAATCCCCTTATGTTTCCTCACGTTTCTCCACCGAGGACGAGATCTACGATCCCGGAATTGCTTGTAGAGGGAAATCTCGGTCTTCCACCGATGCAATAAATGGAAACATTGTCTATTTGCTAGGTGTGAGTCTACCTCGAGTAGCCCACTGTGTTGCCCCACCCATTGCCCCACCCTTCTACTTCTTATCTCTTTTCTTCTACCCCTTTGGGGTTCCACTATCGGTTGGAGTAGCGTTGGTTCGTTTATCCCATGAAAACGAAGACGCTATCTTTGACCCCGGTATACGTTTATCGGGTTTTTAAAGTACTCCACGTACTTTTGGGCATTGTTTATCATGTAAGCCCCACCAAAAATGACCATACCATGATAGTCCCCAAATGATCACATTTGTGGGGATTCGAGTCGAGCTCTTGACTCGGTTATAAAAAACAAGGCGCCTCGTGGGGGAGTTCCCATGTTTATCCTTGTACATATTATCGCTTTCGTAGTTAATGTAACGAGGGGACTTGTGCTCTTCCAACCTTTGTTCTGTGGTTGTTGTGATTGTGATACATTAGGTACATTGTCATCATTTAAGCCTCTCGTGTTCGTTTTACGTAGCACTCGAGCTTCGATCATTGCCTTTGGAGATTTCGATATCCGATAATATCCTTTTATGTTCTAACGTTTATCTTATTAGCATAATTCATAAACGGCTTTTAGGTTATTCGTTTTACCCTTTCCATGCTCGAGATTAAGCATTCGACTACGTCTCTAGTATGGGGTTTTTTTCACCCCTAGACTCAAAACATTGAGGATAATGTTTAGTTTTAGTATGGGGGTGAGTAGATATTTCACCTTGCTTACGTCAACACGCAATCCAATTTTCATCGTTTTGTTCTCGTTTTGTTGCACATAAGACTAAAAATGGCCAAATTTTAAAATTTTTCGTATTTTTCATAAGTGTTTAAGACACGAATATAGGTTTTCCGATGGTGAGAATAAGAGTAATTTTTTACTCGACCGTGCGTGTTGAGCACTTAGCTTTGATTCCTTAACTTTTTAGGCTAAGTCTCTTAAATGAGGACGAGAAATGATAGAAATATTTATAAGTTACGTAATTTTTCACGATCTTATGTGTAGTAATTATCGCTTAATCTCCCCATGCTTGTATATAAATAAATTGTTAATAAATATTGATTTAGCAGTTTAGTCTCTATTGTTGGTTTCTAATTTGTTATTGTAGCTTCCATGTAATTAAATTGGGAAAACATTAAGGATTCGCCAGCATCACGGTTTTGAAGTATTGGCACCCGAATAATCAAAGGTTTCACCCAATAAAAAGATTTCAAGTGCTCACCTAAATTAAGAAAAAATTTGAAGCTCCCAAAGCCGAAAAATCTATGCAAAATTGAAAGTGAATCAAGCCTTAATCTTTGAAGCCTTAAAGATCCAAAATTCGCTTTAGCGTGAGGATATACGTCAAGTCATAATAAAACCACCGATGATGGCGGATAATAAAAGACAAGGGCAAGACCGATGTCATAATAAAAGCTTCATGGCGAAGTTGAATAAAAGATGGAGGTAAACCAAGATAATAAAACCACTGATGATGAGGCGGATAATAAAACTCATGGTAATAAGTCTCGTGTTCAAAACCGTTCTAAAACCGTGTTTATTGATCCTCATTGTTGACTTAACTTTTTGACATCGTTGTCTATTAAGGTGAATTATTAATTAGATAATTTAGGTTACACCGTTAAGACTCTATTTTTGGACCTAATCTTTATTCACGCATAAGTCAATGATGTATCCTCGTGATCATTAAGACAACAATAAAATATAAGAGATACCAATTAGGAATAAGGGAGTCTAAGTACATAATTAACACTCATGAGTAATGATTGTGTTGCTAACTTATAATAACAATGATCTCGTTACACGCTTAACATGGAATCGAGAGAAAATCGAGGATTACGAACTTATCTCTATGAGGCATTCACGTGTTCTTATTCTATGATCCTAAAAGTCCCTTTTTCGTGATGAAAACATTACATTATGTCTAAAACGCGTGTAGTAGTTTATTTAAGTTTACGTTTTCAATAAATGTCATCATAAAATGAATTTTGGAAGTGCTAAGATACTTAATTCTAGCATTACGTGGGGACACGTCAATGGTTTAGTATGGGGGAGTGATGAGACTGCAATTATACATAGTCTCATCGTCCAAATCGGGCTTAAAATGATGAAAATATCATCAAAATACCCAAATATATGCTTGTGTTTGTTCATTGTGTATTTTAGGTACGGATATCGTGAAATCAACAAAAGATCACAAGAATGAAGCAAAAACGAACACGGGAAACGAAGCCGCACAAAGAACCTGACCCGAATAATGATTTTCCTTTGAAGTCCTTGAAGTTTTGAAGATTGGAAAGATTGGTCCCTCATCTTTTGAAGAATTGTCATTTTAAACCTTTGTAAAACTCAAATATTACATTTGGGTCCCTAAAATGACAAGACATTACATAATTATCCCTTGAAGAATGCATATTGTGCATAAAATACCCTTGGAACAATTATGACAAAAGTCTTGTGGCCAAAATGAGGTAAATAAAAGTTTCATTACAAAGGAGGTTTGGATTTGGACTGTTTTAATAGCAAGTGACAAAAGGAAGAGAGATTGGGGGCCAAACTGGACAGAAAATCAAACTCCCCTCCCCCAACCACGCATTGACACGTAGCCCACTCACCATTTATACCCAATCAGATTGCACCCCTCGTTCACCTCACTATCCACTACTTTTTTTAAACTGATTTTAATAAACCAGTTTAACAAATATGGGGGTAAACACGTTTTTAAGAACTATCTACCCTTAAAAAGATTAAACCCCACCCTGTTTATGTTCATCCTCACCATAAACCCTAACCTAATTCCTACCCTAAACAAAAGGGGTTTACTCCTTTAATCTCCAGAAACCCTATTAACCACCATATAAAGCTAACCTACCTCTAAAGTTGGTCCCTACATCAACCAGCTGTCCTCTCATGAGCTCCCCTGCCCATCACTTTCGTCCCATAAACCCAAAACCCAACCAAATGAACGACAATCAGTTTATACTTGCTCCCTAAGGAGTTTTAAACGGCCCAGATCATCTATACAACTATCAAGTCACATGGAGGCCAATTTGACTAAATTCAAATTATCAAGACTAAGGGCATTCCTAGAAAATTAGCCATTAGGGTTTAGGGTTTGCTTTTCTTTGTAATATTTTATTTCATTTTCTAGATTCTTCTATGTAGTAATATAAATGAAACTGGTTGTGTTTCATTTTAGTTGTTCCAGTTTTTGTATTATTAAAAATTTTTAATGAAAATGAAAGTTTGAAATTTTGCAAAGATTGAGTTCCATTTTAAAGTGTTTTCCTAGTTTAATAATTTACTTTTTATGCAATTCAATTAAAATTATCAAGGTTTCATTTGTTTAAAAGATTTCATCCAGAAATGTTTTTTTTTAATTTTTTTAAAAAAATCTCAAATCCAAGCTCAATGAGGAAGTGAAAGTGGAATCACTGAGCTTGGTTTGTTGTTTTTTCACAAGTTTGGTTTCAAAAGGTTATTTTGTCAAAGATTTTTTTTAAAGATAAAAATCTCCTTTTTATTTTCTTGGTTAACAACTTACTCACATAAGCTTCCAATAAGCTCACTGACACTGAGCTTATTGGTGGGTTATGAGTTCTTGTTCTTTTCCTGTTTGATTGTGTTTGTGCAGGAACCAAAAAAGTTTCACCATCATCCTTCTCATTTCATTTCATTTGTTTTTGAAGAATATTAGGGGTGTTTGGGACTGCTGTAGTCCCCACCTAGCTTTTCTCTACATCAACAGCTTCTCCTATAAGCCATTAGCTCAGTTTAAGCTGAAAGGAAGATGGCATCAGCCCATCCTTCTGATTTGGATGTAAATCAGAAAGGTAATCTGGCTTGAACCCTTGTTTTCAAGATTTTAAAGTGTGATATTTGGATCTTGTGTGAGAGACTGTTTATTTGCTTTTATTGAAAATATAGGAGTGTTTGGGATTAGGGATTAAGCTGAAATAGTGTTGCATTTTTGTCCTAAAATCCACCTAGACACATTGTAGGTATTGGTATCAAGTGATTTCAATCTATTATTTTAGTATAGATAGGTTTTAAAACATTTTGTGTGTTCACTTAGCTAGAAAATCAGTAAGTCATTTTTTACTTGTTTTAGTGTAAACTGTGCTTTCAAATCTTGTATGTTGCTAAAAGGTAGTATCATTTAGGGTTCCTTTCAGTTATATTGTGATTTGGTGAGTCCTTGTGCAAGTTTGAGACATTTGAATCTCATCCAATAGCCAACTGCATCAGATTGAGCACCCATAGGCATGCCAAGTTCATCAGCAACTGTATTTGTGCTCTTGTGTTCAAAACATGTGTATAACCATGTGTTTATTGTGCTTGAATTGACTCCCCACAACCCAACTGGTTGTAGGGGTGCCCCCCTTGTCCAAAAACACCCAAGAAATCACCAAAATCGACCACTTTTGGATCAATCTTCATTTGCGAAGAAACCAGTCTTCCTTTGTTTACTTTTTTAGCACTATATCCATTTTTAGTCTTTGTAGTCGCGTTTTTGATCTTATTTGGTTTCAATCTTGCTCATTTTTTATTTTTATTTCATTTTTGTGGTTAGTATAGTCACCAAGTTAGTTGGATTTAAAAAGTAATAAAAAAAATTTTGTGTAAAAAGGACGTGGCCAGGACTCGAACCTGTGCCACTCCTCCCACGCACCAACGTGTTAACCAGTCGCCCTTGGGTCTTTTACTGGTTACACTTTGCAAAGTTATTTATTTAAGGGGTTTTGAGTTTTGGCTTTTCATAAGTAGTCAGCTTATAAATAAGCTATTTCCAGCTTATTTTCTTAGTGTTTTTCTTTCTTTTTATTTTTCCTTTGTTTATTATAGTGTTTAGGACTTTTTGATTTAAAAATTTTATTTTTCTCACTTTTTAATTATTTTTTAGGAATATTTTATTATACGTTTTTTATTAAATAGATTAAAAATAGTAAAGTCAGTTTTAAAAATTTTCAAAAAATATTTTTAGGTTTTAAATAAGTATTTTGAGGTTTACAGCTTTTAAAGTTTTCATTTTAGTTAATTTTTAATTTTATTTAATTTTAAGGTTTTTCTTTAACTTTAAAAATTAATATAAAATTATTAAATAGGTTTTAGACTTTCTAGTTTTCAAATTTGTGATCCTTGTATTTTTCATTAGTTTAGTTTAAAATTTGGTATTTTTTAGAGGACTTTTTCGTTTTGTCGAATTTTACGATTTTGCGTTGTTTGCGTCGTAGGGTAATTTTTAGTGTAATTTGTCTTTATTTTCCCCCTTTTCTCAACCAAAAACATCACTAATCCAAACTTGTTATTTATTTTTGGCACCTAATACACACACCTCCTTCGAGAACGAACCCGCATTTATTCGATTTGTCGGTTTTCCTAAACCGTCGAATTTAATACTTGCCACATATTCCTTTTTCCTAAAAGGGTATAAAAACTACTCCTATCACCCAACCAATGTGAGTTCATAGCCTCGCACTCTTTATAGGTTTTATGAAATGTTTTATAAACCCGTGAGGGAGATAACATGCTAGTTTTTATAAAAATAAGACACGAGTTGTCCCGATTGTATGTTTATTGATATGGACCCGAATGATTTGATGACCCAATGAATGCAATGAAATGGACTATTATTAGTTAGGTTATGTCACTAAAAGTCCCATTAGCATGAATTGTGAACTACCGGGATTTGGTAGACGCTTATGCATATAATAGTACTATTTGGGGAAGATCACCCCAATTCGCGCCTTGACGGTTGATCCCCGTCGTGCCAGATTGATTGTAAGCGAACTTATGTATGTGAAGATATATATAGCGTGATTATTGTAACGACACGCTGCTTTATATGGGCAAAGGAATTACGGGTTAGCAAGCCGATATATGTTAAAGAAAGGTAACAATGTCATGCGGCTTATAATAATCCGATAATAAAAATACTAATATATGAACTGAATTATAATATATTGCCTGACTAGCAATATGGGGTCTTATTACTGATATTATGTTTGTGTTTTGGTTTTTACATAACCATCTTTATATAACTGTTTTTATTAAACTCTATACAACGTTGTAAAACGTATTGTATGATGTTTTTACGACAATGGGTCGTGTAATGGTTTTGAAGGCAAAAGCTTATATTATAATTTACGACAAAGATTCATATAAAATGTCTTTCGATAATGGTTATATACCGATGATATATTAATGGTTTTTATTAAACTCTATGGATTCACTCGGCGTTTCGCTGACTTTTAGCATGTCTCAGGTACTTGAAGGTAATTCTCGGGAAGACGACAAGAATTTATGGGCCGCATTTAATTAAAAATTTCAATTCAAATGTTTTATAAATTTGTAAGATATACATTGACCTGAGGACCTTTGTAACTTTGATATTTATGAATGGAAAATGCTTTATTATTAAACTACACGATTATTAAGCATTGTCTATGATTTGAGTAATGTGCTATCCCGTAACACCAAGGACTCTTCCGCTGAATTGAAATATGAAATTTTGGGGGTGTTATAGTTTGGCATCAGAGCTCTCGTTATAGAGAACGCAAGATTTTTAAAACCAAGGTTTTGAATAAAACATTTCAAAAATATTTTAACTATAAATATTTTTAAATAAATATTTTAAGTAAAATGTTTAAAAATCTTTTGACTATAATGGTGCCGAAGAATTCCCGAGTTACCGACAAAGCCAGATTGAGAAGTGTTATTTTAATATATATGACTTGGATTATATATATATGTTGTAATTTGATTACACAATTATTTGATGATTATTCTAATACTTATACGAGATATTTATACGACGTAGATTGTCACAAGGAACCCTAACTCTTCTAGCAAATCAATCGAAGCTATTTCTGTAAGAATTCTAGCTATTCCAGATCTAAACCAAGTTGTGGATGTTCATAATCCCAACAAGTTGGTTGATATCCGTAGGAATATTGATATCAAATGATTGTGACATGGAAGATGAATTGTCGAGATTAAATTTGATATCGATGTCATGACAGTCTTTTCTTATAGAGTGGAGTTTGACAAAACTTCACCACCTAGAAATGTGTCATCTGATTTGGTGTCACCCAATTCTTAAAATTGAAACCAAAAAGGTGAATGTTGCACCTGAGGCTGTCATTGGAACCATTACCCAAAAGCCTAATTCCACTAGTACCTTTCCGAGAAGTCTAATTGAATGTGTGAGTCATTTCCTACTCGTGGCTTATTTGATGAATATTGTTATAAGAGCTATAGAAATGGAAATTAAGTGTTGTTTATGTCGAGCTTTTATTGCCCTTCTAAGGTCTAAGAATAAGGTTGTAAGTGTTGGAGAATGAGGTAGAATGTCGCGTTGAGTATAAGTTGGTTGAAACTTGAATAAAGTAAAATTTAACTCGTATGGTATATGAGATTGTTAAGAGGAAGTCGTTGAGTCTTGTGATTGAATTCTAAGGCTTTACATGATTGTTGGTTCGTGTTAAGGGTTGTTCCTAGGCCATTGTCCAATGACGAGGATGCCCAGTGTCCAAGAAATAAATTGAAGAAATCTTCTTCTGAATTGGGACCGATGGATCTTCCGGGACACGTGAAACACCTAATGACTTTTGTAGATTAGTATTCATTATAGTATGTTTTAAAAATCACTAACTTAACTAAGACATCAGTTAGTATAATGAGTCCTTGAAATTCTATGACATAGTGACACGTAATGTGTGACGGTACAATTTTTGAATTGTTTGTGATTAATGAAAAGACTATCTTTGATTGCTTAATTCTACATGTATCGTTGTGATCTATCTTTCCTTGCTTCTTCTTAATGTTCGCATTAGTGATGCAACCATCGAACGAATACTCATCTCGGTATGAGTTGCGTTGTGAATTATTCTCTCGTATTCCTGAGTGCCATCGAGGTTACGAACCTCATGATTAATTGGCTAAGCTCATTTCCTATTATATTGTAATTAGTTCTTGATGAACAACTCATCATCACTCCTTTGCAGATCACTCATTGTTTTTATAAATAATACGATACCATCTGGGGGAAAAAATGAAATTCTTATTTTCATATGAGTTATTTGAAGCAGTACCATTAAGTAATTACTATCGAAATAAAGTATTTATTAAAACATCTTGTAAGTGAAATGCTTTCATAATGATGAACATTTCGGTAAAATCATTTTTTTTATTTTTATCTCATAATTAAACATGCATATGTATTTTAAACATGATGACAAAATTTTGACGAACTGAGTATTGCATCGTTAATCCAAGAATTGTACATAGTTGCACGCCTACGTACAATTTGGAAGGGACCATGCAAGGCTGATTAGTAGTCACCATGAAATTGTTAATAAACGTTACATTTTCTTTGTAATTATGAAAGATTGAATTTTTACGAGATCTGCAAGAAGTGCAAAATAGGGACATATTGTTAGGGACACGTACATATATGCCCGTACCATTTATTTTTCCGAATCGAATTTACTCATTTTTGGATATTGTCTTATTTGACAATTGACAACCCCTTCTTAATCAAATCTCATATGATGAGATTATTTATAAAATTTTATAATTATCGAGTGTTGATACCCGACTGGGTGTATCGACGTTCCTATCATTTGTTTTGATTAGATTCCATTTGAATGACATGGGTAACGATCCGAGGTGCTTCCGGATGCGTTCACAAATCATGAAAACATGGAATATATCCATATCCGTTAATGTTTTCGTCTTTCTCTGATTTGAGATTCTCTCCCGTAAATCATGCGTTGACCTTACTCTTTTAATGTTAATTATGTCTCCAGATATCCTTGATTTATGAAGGATTACGAGTTATTTTTAGCCTTTTGAGAAGTTCTCATTTTATCGACAGTAATAAACTGGAAAGTTGGTAATGCCATTAGGATGGATTGGTTGATTATGACGTGATGTCATTTTTTATTGATGGGAACCCGTGTAAAAATCCCCTAAAAGATAAGATGTTGATTATCAATGGTGATCTAAATAATTCCTGATAGGATACCGTATCCTACATTTAGGCTTGAAATTATACCATGAATGGATGTGAACTAGTCATAGACCTTGTAATCTAGAAAGAAACTAAGGAATTTATTAAAAGATGTTTCTGTTATCTAAAACTTTCTGAGGTATTTGTTGATGAATTACCTAGACTGCCGCCATTAAGGCAAGTTGAATTCGGTATTAATTATATTCCCGGTGTTGCACATGTGGCATGTGCACCATACGTTAGCACCATCTGAATCAAAAGAGTTACCGTACAACTGAGAGAGTTGTCGGAGAAATATTTTATTCTACCAAGCTCGTCATCATGAAGAACTATGGTATTATCATTCTGTATAATCATCGATTACCGTGAACTAGATAAATTGACAATCAAGATTGATATCCATTACCCAAGATGAAAGATTTGTTCGATCATTTAGAAGGTTCTAGCGTATATCCCAAAAATTTGATCTACGGTCTGGTTGTTATTATCAAATTCGCGTCCGCAAAGGAGATTATCTATTCCAATCACTACATCCAGAACTTGTAATGAACATTATGAGTTTCATGCGATGTCGTTTTGATTGACTAATGCACTTGTGACATTCATGAATTTGATAAATTGTGTGTGTAAACCGTAGGCTTCATTCATACATTCCTACAGCAATGTAACCTACTGTTGCTTTGATCTCTAGGTGTGGGATTGAATGTACACGTACCTAGAGTGGTTTGTGTTAATCAATAATACAAACCCTTTGGGGAGAATTCGTTTATGTTAAACATCAAGTTCTAATCATTATTCTATTTCGCTATGTTAAATCATTTGAATGATGATTACTATAGGTAAAATGGTTTCGACTGTTTGAGTCTAACGATCTTGGATTCAACACCATCTGTAGACTACCATGAGTATTTATCATGTGATTTAAAGATTTAATCCTTTACATTATTTAACCGTGTGATTAATGGTAGTAAAATCCATGTTGAATCTTAAAAGATCGGAGCCATTAAGGATTTGGGGTATACTAAAAAGGAAATACGAATATGTTTTGACAAATATTTATCAAAGGACTATTAAGGAAATTATTCTCTCATACCCAAATTATTTAACTAAACTCCCTTAGGAGTAAATGTTTGTGTATACATCAAGACAACCTAAGAGGAATTGAGGAAAAACATTTAAACCATGACTTGGAGTTTGGAGCGGCAGTTTTTGCTCTTCAACTAAGAAATTTTTGACCAAATTTTAAACAAGGATTTTTATCGAACATTTACGGATCTTGTTAATTATTTTCAATAAATCAACCAAAATCGGGCTAACTAAATTTAAATTATTTTGAACATTTTTCTATAATTGCGCAAACTAAGAAATTTAAAATTTTACGTTTACATTTCATAAATTAAATATTTATTATTTAATTACTTGTAATACTTATCGATGTTTTAAACATCGGGCTGGGCGAAACTAATATAGATAATAGTTGAGACAAAACTAAAACTTAGAAAATAGGAAGAAATAATTTCTGAGTAATTACGGTCATGATAATTATTTCATCGGGGAAGGTGAATGTAATTACTGACGCATTATGTAGAAAGGACAAAGAATCAATTAGGATGTATTCTTTAGTAATGACCGTGCAGAATAATTTTCCCGAGCAATTTAAAAATAGCCGATGCTTGTAAAAACGATAATATAGATAATAAAGGGTTTCATGGATAATGAGAACCATTAGAAATGGGAGCCGATGTCGTTAAGTGTTTAAAAGGTCGCTTGTGGTTGCCTAAATATAGAGGATTTCGAGATTTAGTCATGTTGGAATCTCATAAGTTTAAGTATTCTATTCATGCCATTTCTGATTAAATGTATCTTATCTGAAGAAGTTGTACTGATGGACAATAATGAAAGCAGACATCGCAACATTCGTTGGAAAATGTCTAACTCTTGCGAAGGTCAAGGCTGAACGCCAAATCCATCAGGATTGCTTCTACAGCTTCTTATTCCTGTTTGGAAGTGGGACATAATCACCATGGATTCTTATCATAAATCTTCTAAGGTCATCATCTGGATTTGATTCGATTTGGTCATCGTCGACAGACTGACCAAATCTGCTAATATCATTCCCATTAATGATAGGTTCTCGATGGAGAAGTTGACTCTTTTGTATTTAAAGGAGTTGTGTAGGCTTGGTGTGCCTGTATCGATCATCTCTGTCAAGATCCTCGCTTCGCATAGAATTTCTGGAGATTCCTTCAGAAGTCATTTGGGAACGAATCTTGATATGAGTACTTCTTACCACCACAATCGAAGGGACAAGGTAAAGTAACGATACAAACACTAGAAGTCTTGTTTTATGTTTGAATGATTAACCATTGGTAATGAACAGGATAATCTCTTTCCTTTCGAAAGATTATCATTGATAATTATCGCATTAGGATTGAGATTGAATCTTGTGAGGATCTACATATAAGAACACCTGTAGGTGGGAGTTGGGATGAAGATACCCGACATACACCCATTGTGAGTTGGACATGTCTTTTAGGTTTAAGGTTTCCTATGATGAAAAGCATAACCCCACAAAATACACCCAGTGTGAGATGTAGATCTTGAAGTGCAGGATGGGTAGCGAAGCTATGACAAAAAATTTCACCATGGAAAAGTGAATTGATGATCTGAAAGATCATGGGAAAATAAGTCCCCGTTGTATAGGACCATTGAGATAATGTAAAGATTTGGACCGAGAGGCATATAAGCTGGATCTACCCCAAAACTTCAAGGGCTGCATGAATTATGTTCCGTATATCTAACTTGATAAAGCATTTATCAAGTGAAAATCTGATTATTCCTTAATGAGGGCTGAGTCGGAGAAAAGTTGCATTTCCTTAAAAACCCGTGGACATCATGGAAAGAGAAAGTGAGTCAACTTAAGCACGATCGTATTCCCATTGTTATGTTGATAAAACTCGCATATTGTAGTAAATTACACATGAGAGAAAAGACCGAATGTGGAGGAAATACCCACATGTCTTTGACTCTATAAGAAGCGAGTAGTAAGATAAATTGATCTTTGAGGACAAAGATCCTCTTTAGGGGAAACTGCTGTGACAATCCATAAATTTGAGGTCGTTATTTTATTCTCAAGTATTATTTAAAAATCATTATTTTATTGTTAGTTTATGAAATCACTCACCTTTGGGAAGAAATTAGGGTTTACGTCTTAAAGTAGCACCGACTACGTCTAAACCGAAGAACTCTACGTTACGTGTTTACATTTACATACTCCGTTTTTGTAATAGTCCGACATTTCAGATAATAAATTTATTCTCGAATATTATTTTGAAATTTTAGTTTGTGTTGGTTCATAAACTCACAAATTTACGAGAAGAAATTAGGACTTACGTGCATAATTTAGTGTCTTTTATGATTAAACCGGAAACCCTAGGTTTACATATTTACGCTTTTGTGCTCCGTTTTTTATGTGACAAATTTTATTAGAATCAGTTTCATATTGTATAAAAACGTTTATCGTAAATAGACCCGAGGGCACGTAAATCGAGGAAACTAGAATCGAGGAGTACTCGTAAATTAGTGGAGATGAGACAAGTGGGACACTTGTCTCATCCCCACTAATAACCGGCCAAAACAAGCCACAAACATACTTTGGTGTCAAATTTTCCTAAACACAAATGACACTTGTCCTTAAGGTTTTACAAAAACCATTTAACACAAAACCAAAACCATGAAACCATTTCTCATACATGCAAAACAAGGAAAACTCTAAATCTCTCTCTAGCTCTCTCCCATTGTCGTCCCATATACTCCATCAAACACCACCATCAACCAAAAATTTAACCACAAATCTTATGTATAATCTACATATGATGAAAAGCCATTGAAGAAATAAGGATTTGAGGTGATCCTAACAACTAAAAAGGAGTTTTCAAAGGAGTTTAGGGCTGATTTTTGAAGAAGTCTACATATTCTTGATGATCTTGAAAGTGGTCTTGCTATTTTATAAGTTTGGTTACCAAAAACCAAGTCTTGTTCTTATCCTTTCACCATATTGGTTGGTAACAAGATCATTCCTTCTATCATCTTGTTATTTTATGGATGTATACATGTATTTTCTTCAAAAAAATATGTATATGTATATGATGATAAATGATGATCAATTTATTGTGTGGGGATTTGGTGTTAATATATTAGGTTAAAAATATTAAAATCTACAAGTTAAAATGTTAAAATCTTGATTAGATTCATAGGCTATATAAAACAGTAAGTATCAACATGGTCACTAGACTAATTGGCTTGGATTATTAGATATACAAATAGATAATTGATTTTTTACATAAGTGGTGAGTTGTCCACTCAATGGAATCATTAAAATGAGCAAGTTATGATCAAAATACTATTGAGGTACAAATCTGTATAGTCTGTTTTGGACGAATTATTACATATACTTATAGGCTGATTGAGCACTGGCTATAAAAGAGTTAATTGTAACACATATCATGTAGTTTATGCTGCAAAAAGTTGAGCTTCTATCTCTTGTATAACTCAAGATATGGCAAAATGGTGGAATTGATTTTAGTAATCAGATTTGTAAATAAACTATATGATATAAAAAGAGCACTCAAATAAATATAATTATAAAATAAGTATATAATAGCCACTAACTAATAATAACTATTATAAAATGAGTTTGTATATTAAAATAAATAAACATGATATCTTATAAAAGTAAAACTCAAATGTTTTATAAAACTACAAACTATATATAAGTTTTACGTCTTTTCGGCTAAAACCGAAAGATTAACGTTTTCGCCAAATAAAACTTAGACGGTCGGACCCGTCTAATGTAACATTTTTATAACTCATATACTGATATGTAAACACAATTGACAAGTAAAAACCGATAAACCCGAGCTTTATAACTTATGAACCATAATGGGCCAAAGTAGCCTTATTTTACCATTAGGCCCAACTAGTTTGGCTTAACACTAATGGACTTACTCATGGGCTTAACCCACTTGGGCCCAACATATGAGTATAGGCCTGATCTTAAAAAGATAAGTGGACTAATAAAATGATATTGGACTCTTAATGGGCTTATTGTGCCTTAATGTGTAAATGAGCTAAAACTAGTGTAACTAGTATGATAAGCCTAAGTTAACCAATACTAAACAACTAGTGATGTTATATAAGGTGTTAAAATCCCACTTGATCGTCATGATTATGACATCATTACATATACATAACAACTTTCATAAAGTTATTTGGCATGGTCTAAGACCAAGTACTATTTCTTTAGGTTTCCCGTGATCGAGTCATGCGCCGTACGCTCTTGTGCCGAAACCCGCCTTTCCCAACCAATGTAAGTTCATAGCCTCGCACTCTTTATATGTTTTATGAAATGTTTTATAAACCCGCGAGGGAGATAACATGCTAGTTTTTATAAAAATAGGACACGAGTTGTCCCGATTGTATGTTTATTGATATGGATCCGAATGATTTGATGACCCAATGAATGCAATGAAATGGATTATTATTAGTTAGGTTAGCTACCCGATATATGTTAAAGAAAGGTAACAATGTCATGCGGCTTATAATAATCCGATAAAAAATACTAATATATGAACTGAATTATAATATATTGCCTGACTAGAAATATGGGGTCTTATTACTGATATTATGCTTGTGTTTTGGTTTTTACATAACCATCTTTATATAACGGTTTTTATTAAACTCTATATAACGTTGTAAAACGTATTGTATGATGTTTTTACGACAATGGGTCGTATAATGGTTTTGAAGGCAAAAGCCTATATTATAATTTACGACAAAGATTCGTATAAAATGTCTTTCGATAATGGTTATATACCGATGATATATTAATGTTTTTTATTAAACTTTATGGATTCACTTGGCGTTTCGCTGACTTTTAACATGTTTTATCTCAGGTACTTGAAGGTAATTCTCGGGAAGACGTCAAAAATTTATGGCCCGCATTTAATTAAAAATTTCCATTCAAATGTTTTGTAAATTTATAAGATATACATTGACCTGAGGACCTATTTAACTTTGATATTTATGAATGGAAAATGCTTTATTATTAAACGACGCGATTTTTAAGCGTTGTCTATGGTTGAGTAATGTGCTATCACGTAACACCAAAGACTCTTATGCTGAATTGAAATATGAAATTTTGGGGGTGTTACACCTTCACCATTATAGTTCAATTTGTAAGCATGAGCGGGTTGTTTTCCTTCGTTTCTCTTACCTTTTCCCATACTACAAGCAAATTTAGGAGCATCAACTCCCTCGATTTCAATAGGTGCCAATTCATCGAAGTTGAGATTATCAAGTATCTCATCAATTTCTTCAAAGTCCAAGCTTTCATGCACTTTTGGCCATAAAGTGAGTATGCCACAAGTGATATCAATTTGTGTATTGGCTTGATTTAGGAAAGATCTCCCAAATATTGCACACGGTTCACAATCATCCTCTTCCGGATTGACAAAAAATTCGACGAAAAACAATTCGTCCTCGATCATAACAATGAGCTTTTTATCTGGCTCCTTGTCCCCATTACGATGCGTTTTGTAGGTTAAGTCAAGCTCCACTACAAATTCGTTGCTAATCAAACTTCTCTCCATTTCCATGTCAACTTGCCCATCATAAGCAAATTTACCTTCCAAATGGCAAGGCATTGAGTATTTTTCACTAGGTGTCAAGTCTTCCAAACGATAGAAAGTTAGGACCTTTTGAACCCCGCTATCGGCTGAGTCCTTACATTCTGATCCTATCCATTCTCCCTCTGATTCATTTTTGTCATTTAGGCTAATATGCTCATCCACTCCCAAGCATAGTTTACCCAAGCTAGTGTTTGGATCCATCTTAAAACAACAACACATCAAAAGAAACATTAGTACGTTAGTGCCATTAAATCCAAATGACATATCATATCATGTAGTCTTAAGGCAACTTATTAGTTTTGATGAAAATCTCTTTTTAAATGCGTTATAAGCAATTTTTGCGTACTGTTTTTTAGTTGTGTGGCGCACTTTTACGCGATACAGAAAAGCCGACGCACATTTTTGTTTGTGCGGCACACTTTCTGCAAAGAATTTTTTGTTCACAATAGTTGGATCTATATACCAATCAAACAATGCTATAAGACACTTTTCATAATACTTCCTTAAGAAATAGTCAAAATAAGAAATAGTGACCAAATCTTGTAAGATGTTCTTAAGTATTTTGCAAGAAGTAGCTCATTTTTAATTTTTGTTAGTTTCCTCATTTTCTTGTATCTCAAGGATAGTTAAAATTCCAGAAAAATTTACCACAAATCATGATAAATATCAAATAAGACATACCGAAGCAAATTATTCTACCAAAGAGTAAATCAAATAGAAAATAAAATTTTGAAAGAAAATATTTTTTGTTTTTCTTGAAATGCAATATTAACAAACACAAAAGCTCAAAAAGCATAAGCACACATAAAGCAATTCTCATGTTTTCAGCAGTAAGTGTTGAGATTAAAAGATTTTGGTTGTGTTTTGGGATTGTTTCCATAAACATTTTTGTAAATTCGTAACAAATGTGCGACACACTTTTGGAAATGTGTGGCGCACTTTTTAACTTTTTTGTTAAAAACCTTTTCAGATTGCCAGAAATCTGTGATTTAGAAATTTTGTTTACCAAGTAATTCAGAATGTTTTAAAAAATAAATAACTAATCAATCCCCAGCAGCGGTGCCAAAAACTTGATGTTCGTTTACAAGTCATAAATTTTTATTTAAGATATTACCACACAAATGACTAGAAACATAAACACGGGCAAGTACACCCTTTCATGTATAGCATATCTTAATGGAAAAGTCTAGTTCGTTCCACTAGATTGTTGTTATCAAAATATAAAACAATTACCTCTAGAGTGTCACAAGCTCTAAAGATATACTAACATCTGGTATTTAAAGGGTGCGTTTGGCTAAGGACATTACCATATGAAAGATAGGTAGCAATGATGAATATAAGCACATAAACAATATAAGACAACATGTCGATTACTAGTCGCACATGCAACATCTAATTGATATGACAAGAATCCGACTAAAGACTTTGTTATATCAAAATCATTAAGAATAGTTTATGCTTGATTTCGATAACTAAGGTAGTACATGAGATTATGCAAGAGTTGGTATATGTTTTAATCCACTAATCGAGACAAAAGTGATTAACAAGATTCATTTACTAGATGACATGAAACACATCCATTCACATGAGTACTAGTCATGATCATGTATGAATCCAACATATAACAATGGTCTTACATAATAACATATAATACATGAGCATCTAAATCACACTTTTAATCAAGAACCCAGGGTAAAAGTGCACCGCACAAAACTAATTGTGCGCCGCACTTTGTCGAAGCAAAACTAATAATCGTATCTTATCATAAGGCTATCAAACCTTAACCAAGTGCACATCAACTACTCCATAATAACAATAAACAAGATCATTTCAAGAATATGTAAATCAAAGTAAAAGATTAACATAAATGAAATGAGAATTATACCACAAGGTGTTGTTCAACAATTGCTCCAAAAGATTTTATAACCTTTTGAACTTATTACAAATGGATAGCAATAATTCTGAGTTCCTTGTTCCATCACCAATATCATCAAGCAACTAAGGTTTACCAACTCTAGTAACTATGAACAAGGATTTGGAAAAATCCTTGATTATGAGATTCTCCTCAACAATGGAGAAAGATGGAAATGATATATGTTTATGCCTGGCCTTGGGTCTTTCTTATAGTTACAATTTTGTAGGTTAAAAGTTATGGGAGTATATCAAAAGTTCTCCCATAATGGCCATGCATAATTGCACTTAATTATGTAACTGCAACAAAATGTGCGTCATACTTTTCCATTTGTGCGCCGCACTTCTTCAGAAGCAAATGTGCGGGGCGCTTTGTAGTTTGTGCGCCGCACTTTCTGACATTCTCCAAAATCGGGGTACTTTGAATGTGCGCCGCACTTTTCCAATTGTGCGCCGCACTTTGGCTCTATTTCAGCATAATTCCATCTTTAGCCCATTTCTTCTTTATTTCTTCTTTATTTCTTCATTCTTTTCCTTCATGGTTTCTTTCTTAACTACATTACAAATAATATTCTTTATTAACATCAATTCAACTCATAATTTATTTATTTACATAGCAAACAAGGACAAATGCATCATTACAAACATGTATAAATGAGGCGTTATCAAAAATCTTGATGAAAAATAAACTAAAACCTAAACCAAAAACTTATTACCCTATTTTACCACCTAAACCTACGGTGGACAAGAAACCAAACCACTAAATCTGACAATCAAGCTCAAAATGGTCTTACTGTTTTCTAACATGCAGTTTTTAGTAAAATTTACCTAAACGATGAACTTCTAAGTTTTAAACTACCGACTTCAAACAAACTGCAAAGTCCTTATATCTAATCCCATTAGAGAGTGTTCATGGACTTTTCTAGCCACAATATTTTCACCTATTTCCCTTAAAAAGCAGATCCAAACACCCTCTTCAACTAACTTTTAACAAACTTTCAAAGAAAAACTTTGTAAAATCACCTCAAACATAATCTAAATCAACAAGATCGTGCAACAAAGCCTAAATAAACATCAATAACACATGCCAAGAAAAATCTTCACACAAATATACCAAATAGGCAGTTTTATGCGTAAATAGGGTTCAAGCCTTACCAAAGGGCTAACACCTTCTATTTTTTTACACTCCAAGCTTAAAAGGGGCTGTATGTAGAGATATCTCACTAAGGTTCTACTATAGAACCGAGATATGCAATATCTTCAAAAAAATGAAAATAGGAACTTGATGAAATGATCTTGTACGCCTGCTAAGATTAGCAAACTCACAAAGAGACTAAATATTTTCAAGCTCACAAGCTCAAGATAGTTGTCAGCTAGCTTGAGGATTATGGAGTCGATGAAGATGTTAAAACAATAACTAGATAAATCCAAGATTTTGAAAAACCTTGGGAACTCACTTTTGAAAAACCTCTTGGAAACCAAATAAATTTGCAAATGATCTTAAAAAACAAATAAAGTAACATTTACCTATAACCAAAGCTAACAAGCTTATATGTCATGATAAGCTTGTTAACAACTTATAGCTCAATGGTTCTCAAGGACTTATCAATTTCTTGAAAACACTTTGATAAACAGAAAATTAAATGTCTTACACTAAAACACACTAACTAAAATGGAACACAACACTTTGCACAATTTATTTCATTAAACTAAAAAAAGGTACAAAGGCTGGAACAAGGGACATCACAAGTTGATGCCCCACTTTTATACATAAAAGAGATGGCTCTAGAATGCCTAATCATAAAACCCTAACAACAAATGAATTCCAAATGTACCCTTTGTTTGAATTTTGAATTTTCAGTCAAATGTTGCCATGTGATGATTTTGAGAGAAGCCAGCTGTTTGAATGATCTCGAACCGTTTATCTTTACTTGAAGAGGTGATTAACCATATAAGGACCATGTATTCTCTGTTCTTCCTTGTTTGCTAGCCGTGTAGAGGGTGCCACGTGGAGAATATTGGGTGATGGGGGACCGTTTTTGGGGTTGGGTTGTGTTGAGAGTGGGTTT
The DNA here is from genome assembly GCA_025667525.1 of Glebionis coronaria. Classification (NCBI taxonomy): domain Eukaryota; kingdom Viridiplantae; phylum Streptophyta; class Magnoliopsida; order Asterales; family Asteraceae; genus Glebionis; species Glebionis coronaria. The sequence continues at coordinate 284,824,549 of CM046877.1, read as the reverse complement.
AACTATGGATCTGGATTGTATTGGGTCTTGATTCGTGGTGATTAGGGGTTGGGGAAATTTAGGGTTTATGTATGGTTTGGGGGAAATTTGGGTGGGGATTAGTACAGTTTATGTTTCCCAATTTAGGTTAGTAATAAATAATGATTTTTCAAAATCATTATTCATTATAATGGGTGACGTGGGGTGTTGTGCTGACTGGGTGGACCGGGTATAATTTTGGGCTTAGGTCTACATGTAGTTGGTTGGATAATGGGTATGGGCGGGTTTGGTGATGTGTTAGGCTAGGATTGGTGGTAAGGGTTTAGGTATTTGACAGTTTGGTCCCCATTGTTCCCAAAAATGTTTAAAGAAAGTCTGGCTTGTTCTTATGCAAATTACTTTTGAAACAAGTTTCATTCACTTGTCATTTATGACACAAGGTTTTTAGAAATTACTCATAGGGACTTAAGATGTAATTTGAGCAATCTTGAAGGACTGAATATGTCATGTCTTCAATCTCCAAGGGCCATACTTATATACTTTGTTTTCTTCAAGGACTATTCTTGACAATTCTTCAAAGATGAGGGATCAAAGTTGTCATTTCTTCAAAGGTGAGGGACTTCTTTGGAAAATCATGATTCGGGTCCGGTTCTTTGTGCGGATTTGTTTCCCGTGTTCGTTTTTGCTTGATTCTTGTAGTCTTTTGTTGAATTCACGATATCCGTAATTAAAAACATAATGAACAAACACAAGCATATTTTGGGGTATTTTATGATTTTTTTTGCACATTTTTAAGCCTGATTTGGATGATGAGATTATGTATAAATGCAGTCTCATCAATGTATTTGTTTTTTTATGATTGTAGTTTGAATTTTATGAAATGAATTTATAAATAACGGAAAATAAAATAAAATAGGTAGTGGTGGGGCCCAAGTAAGGAGTGGTGGTATGTCATGATAACATGGGTTTTTTGTAAGTGAGAGTGTCAAGTGACGTGGCACCCCGTGGGGCCCAAGTGAGGAGGTGTTTTTGGTTCATGATACTTAGTGCTCTTAGCCAAAAGTTCTTTATAGTCCCTTTTTTTTATCAAAGGCTTGATGGACTAATCCAAACCATTCGACCCATTTTAATCCGACAGTTTAAATTAAAACATAAAAAATAAACAAACCACCCCTATTTTCCCCACAACTGTTATTACTTTCTTTTTTTTCTCATAACCAACCAACACCGATTTTCTCACACACACTCGATAACCGCCATTTATTACGATCCGATTAGCCGACATTGATTCCGATCCAATTAGACGACATTGATTCCGATAAAAAACCTTCAGTTTTCACATCATTATACAACCCTAACCCAAATTATCGAACCGTTATTGAACCCTAACCGTAATTGTTTAGTTTGAATCATGTATTGATGGATATCCGTCACGAACTTGCTGTTTCGAATGGTTATTAAACCTTAACCCTATTTCCCGAAGTAATGATTTGTAAAACCAAGTATAATAACCTTCAAGGAACCATAAAAACGCAAAGTTGTTAAAAATTTTCGCCGAAAATTTAAATCAAGACTTGTACTTGATCTAAAAATCTTTATCCAAAAACCAATCCCAACAAGATTTTTTTTAGCTATAGAATGAAAACTAAATCAATACTAGAAGATATGAGATGATTTGTAAGAAGTTTTAAGCAACAAAAACGCAAAAAAAAATTAAAAAAATTGGTCGTGACCTATGTGATGTATATATCACAAAATACCCAAAAAACAAACACAATAACTAGACTTTCATCCCATGGATCTTGATACCAATTGTAGCATTTGATAATCCAGGATATAGAATGAGGTGGAAGATCTTTCTAGAGAGAGAAAGGTAGAGAGAAAAGTGTGAAAAATATTATGTAAAATGAACAAACCAACACCCTCTCCATCAAAGGAGAGTGTATTTATAGCCAAGCCCAGAATATGAGATTGGTTCGTCGGTCTATGACCTTCCATGTATCGGGCTTGCTTAACGATATATTAATAACTAGACTACGAGCCTTTAACTATATAGTTGGAGTGACCGAGTCTTCTAACTAGAAAAACTGTATTTCCAACAGTTATATCGATAAATAAAGGGTTTATTTTACACACAAGTACGTTGTTTAATTCGGTGTTGTGAGGTTTATATCACAAGGTTATCATAATTAACAAAACGGTTTGGAAAAATATGACGGTGACCAAGTTTAACATCGAGAAATTCGATGGAAAGAATGACTTCGGGTTACGGTAAATAAAGATGCGTGCTTTAATGGTAAAACAAGGATGCGATGCTGCATTAGAGACATTACCCGCGGACATGGAAGCAGGTGAAAAGGCTGTTTTGATAAAGAAGTCATACTATACTGTTAATGCAAAGCAATTGCTTAAAAACATTGTTAGCACTAATTAATCTTTCTTAGTTTTGATCAGGACAAATTACAAAGACATTTATTGTCAAATATAATCACAAAACGAATTATCTAACAAACACTATCATCAAGGTAATAATCATTACACTAACGTATCTTAATCATGCTTAGTGATCATAAAAGTGATTAGCCTTAAAATCACTTTTGTCTAATGTGACAAAAGATTTTTAATAAACTTTATTTTTTAGAAAATGTTTTATTAAAATGAAAATGTAAATTTGAATATGGCATATTCGAAATGCCATAAGAATATCCTTTGAAGGTTTAAATAGATCAGATATTTCAAATTCACTAAAAGACAAAAAGGAGCGGAGTCTACACTCCGCGGTTCCTTAAGTTCCTATGCGGTTCCATAGCGATAAGGAACCGCCTGGGCAGATAAGGAACCGCGCCCAGGTAGCTGTTGGGAACTTGTCTCCTATAAATAGTAAATCAAATCTGCACTTTCATCAGCCTTTTTGGACATCTTTTCAGTCTTCTTTCTTGTTTCTAATCCTAATCATTTGTAAATGATCACTTAATGTGCTAAGTATGTTTACTTATGATTATTCTTTTGATCTCCTTTCTTTACCTTGTCCAAATAGAAGATCACTCACACACTTGTGTTGTGATAAAAGATGAAGCCTTGATGAAGATCATTCTCTCCTAAAGATGTTATCATGTTCATCATTTGTTTATATGTGTCTTGTGTAGATCCAATGTATTTGTGAATACTTAGACTAGTTGTGTTCATCCAAGCTAGGCGTGAATACTTGGATTAGAGTTGTGTAAATCCTTTGCACATGTGTGTTCTTGGATTTAATGTGTAGATCCAAGTTACATGTGTGTACTTGGATATGTTTAATTGAGTTGTAATTGGTTGTGTCTTGGTAAGTTCTCACTAAACTCTAAAGTGATGTGGTTGTGTCTTGTGAGTTCTCAGTAAACTCTAAAGTGATGTGATTGTGCCTAGGTAGTTCTCACTAAATTCTAATGTGATGTGGTTGTGTCTTGTGAGTTCTCACTAAACTCTAAAGTGATGTGGTTGTGTCTTGTGAGTTCTCACTAAACTTTAAAGTGATTAGTAGTTGTGTTGTGTGAAGTTCTCACTTAGCTTCAAAGTGAAGAGTCGTGAAGATTCGTTAAAGCTTTTGATTAGAACTCGACGTCTAGCCTTGTTTCGTAAAATGGTGAATTAGGAAATGTTGTGAAGATTGGTTCTAGCTTTCTATTAGAACTCGACATCTAGCCTTGTGTCGTAAAATGGTGAAGTGGGCGATGTTGTGTAGATTGTTCCTAGCTACGATTAGGTCTCGACATTTAGCTTAGTGTCAGAAAATAATGTAAGCGATGTTGTAACGTTTTCTCCGCCAAGAAGGGAGCTTGTGGATATAGTGGAAATCTCGAGTAAGGTTTACTCGAGGAGTGGATTAGGAACGAGGATGTGCTTCGTTGCCGAACCACTATAAATCTTGGTGTCTTCCTACTAGGTTGTTTCTTTCCTTACTCATTACTTTCATTCATTACCATGACACATATTACACATTGTTAATGCATTAGAATTTGTAACACCCCCAATTTCGGGTCATAGTAGCGGAAGAGTCATTGGGTGTTACTATCATGGTTCAACCTCAACATCATAGAAAACGCCTCAAAATGAGTCGTTTTAATAAAACATACATCCATTCATTTGTTTAAAGATAAAACATTTTACACACGGTCCCAAATAGTTTTTAAAGTTTACACAACCAACCAAACAATAAAAGTTTCTTAGAATGGACATTGTTTAGTAGAGCGGGCCAAAACATTTTAATTAAGCAAGCTGCATGAAACCGCCTTCCTTGAGTGCCTTCTTCATGGACCTGAGATACAACATGCTATAAAGTCAACAAAAATGTTGAGTGAATCTATAGAGTTTAAATTAAATAAATGAACACAAGTATTCTGAATAAACCTTCCGTGGTTGACAATCATGTGGATCAGACATAATTATCGTTGTTATTTCATAAGTCTCGTGAAATTGAACGTTAACATATATTATTTCAGCCCAACACACCTAGCCAAGTGCGTATATTTCTCTTATACAATTGCATCCGATGTTTCATTACTGGTGCATCACAACACCACGCGATAGCTAGTCGCGACCGGACTGGGAGTCACCCCGATAGATCTATCCATAGTATTAGCGTTCCTTTCGATTAACAATTCACGATTCATGGGTCTTTTAAGGCTAAACAAACTTGTATAACAACTTTCATCTAAACATACAATCGGGTCCTTTGTGTTCAATTTTAAAAGAATGAGGGTTTACCACAACTTCTCGTTGTACCCTTCATTTACAATAAATGCTTTTCCAATAATAAGGGTTTCCACAACTTCTCGTCGTACCCCTTTTTATCTTAATAAAACAAGCATGTTATCCCCCTCGCGGGTTTTATAAAACAAGTAAACATGTTAAAGCGAGGCTATAGACTCACCTTGATACGATAGTAGTGACGTGACGATCGCCGACGATTTGTGATGCCCGTTAAACACGAAGACCGCAACCTACCAATTAAGGCGCGTTCGTTAATAAACGACTCAAGTATAAATAATACTTAAATAATATGAAAGTCAATTTCAAATGACCATGAAAATCCCGAAAAATAACAAAAATATAAGTGTACTACTATACTCTTTTGTTCAACACTTATTCATTTAAAAGCTTACACCCTTGACATTGACCGTCATAAGACGCCAAGTCAACGCAAGTCAAACCATCATTTTTACTTCCCTCGGACCAGTAACTAAGTAATTTATATAATGACTTAATACTCGAGTAAGTCACCATGTCCAATAGTGAATACTCAACTCACGCCACACAAGTATTGGACTACGTGTCCAAAATACCATTCAGCATATACACTCCAAATGTACACACCAATCTAACCTATCTAGACATGTCCGATTTCGACGAAACTTGGTGACAAACTCACACATAATATGAATAAAACTCAGTTTAAATTTCATTCAAAAATATTACTTCTAAGACCTTCTGCCCGACACACCTTCGTGTTGCAAAAACCGGACAGTTTTACGCCTTTGACTTGTAAAACCATTTTGACTTATCTAAACATTTCCGTTTGCAAAACCGACACTCGGGTTTGAAAATAGACTCATAATCTGAGGTTTATCAACTTACCACAGCCCTTGAACATTTTTAAAACTCATTTTATAGTCCCCGAGATTCGTTCCAAATATCGACAACAATTTTCGGATTGTGCCGATACCCGTCTCCCGGTACACAAATACTAAAAGTAGCATAACTTTTCGCTCGTAATGAGTTAGAAGCTCTACCTTAGCTCAAATCGAAGCTAACGAAATTCTCTACGACCCTATCTTATTAGTTTACCAAGTTTATCACAGTAACAATTTAAAAAATGGCCTTAAAGTTACTGCCTAAAATAGACCATCTAAAAATCATACCAAAACACATTTTCAACCCATTCCAACAATTCCTATGGTCCTAATATGATCCTAATATCATACTAACACATCTAACTAACTAATAACACCCTCAAATTTAATCTAACAAAAATTAAATAATTAAAAATCTTACATGCAACAAAAACCCACTATGAATATTATAATATTAACACCATTTATCACCATAAAAATAGATCAAACTTGATGTTCATCATCAAAAATTAAAATAAAAATTTAGTGAATGCATGTAGAAGAAAATTATACCAATAGAAAGCTCTTGAAATTTCTAGGATGGGACTTGTTTTAGTTTCCTTTGATTCAAAGTACAAAATCAAAAATCAATGGATTAGGGTGTTAGGGGGTGGACGGTTTGAGATGAACAAGAGAGAGAGAGATTTGAGTTTTTGTTTAAAAATGAATTTTTAAATGAAAACTAGTTAGTGGAAAATCTTTAAATAGTGGGGTAGTGGGGTAGATTTTGTCATTTAGGCATAGTTTTTGTCCAAAAATGCAAGTAAATAGTTTACAAGGTAGAAAATGTAAATTGTAAATTTTAAAAATATTTACGGGGCTCGGGTTTCGTAAAAATACTTTTCGAAAGTTAAAACGCTTCAGAATATAATAACAAAGCTTCGACACGACTTAAAACGCAATTAAATCGAAAACGTCGAAAATATACAATATCGAGACAATCGATAATAAAACGTAAATTTTTGGGCATCCGTCGGTATCGCGATCACTAATAGTTATCGTCATTCGTTAAAACGTGAAACAAGAGAAATAAAGATTAAATATAATAAAAATCATTTTCATGATTATTTGAGAATATAATATCGATACCTAACATATTCCTTGTCGGTTTTCATCTAATCGACATTCTTAGGCTAGTTTCAAGTCTTAACCTTCTCGGTTAGTCGATAAATCAAAATTCTCATTAAAGTAAACACGTAATACGTAATAGTCGAGATTAAAATAACGACCTGAAATTGACGGGTTGTCACATCATCCCCACCAAATTAGGATCTTCGCCGTCGAAGATCAACTTGCGTTCTTGCCCGATCGCTTGTTGAAATCAAAGAGATGAGGGTAATTCTTCCACATTTGTTCTTCTCGTTCCCAAGTAAACTCCGGTCCTCTTCGAGAGTTCCATCGAACTTTGACAATAGGTATTCGGCTTTGCTTCAGTTGCTTGACCTCGCGATCCATGATCTCGACCGGTTCTTCAATAAAGTGCAACTTCTTATCAACCTTAACCTCGTCTAACGGTATAACGAGTTCTTCATCGGATAAACACTTCTTCAGATTCGACACGTGAAAAGTGTTATGAATCCCATACAGTTCTTGTGGTAGTTCAAGTTGGTATGCCACGGGTCCTACTCTAGATGTAACCTTGAATGGTCCGATATAACGAGGACTTAACTTCCCACGTTTTCCAAATCGTACAACACCTTTCCATGGTGATACCTTTAGCATAACCTTATCTCCCACGTTAAACTCCAATGGTTTTCTTCTCACATCCGCATAACTCTTCTGTCGGCTTCGAGCAGACAACAACCTATTCTTAATTTGCACAATCATATCCGTCGTCTCCCTAATCAAATCTGGTCCAGTGAGTTGGGCATCACCAACCTCACTCCAGCTAACGGGTGATCTACATCTTCTCCCATAAAGTGCTTCAAAAGGTGCAGCTTTAATACTCGCGTGATAACTGTTATTGTACGAGAATTCGGCCAAATGTAAGTGCTTATCCCAGCTACTTCCAAAGTCTATCACACAAGCACGTAGCATATCCTCCAAAGTTTGAATTGTTCTTTTGCTTTGCCCATCAGTTTGCGGATGATAGGCTGCGCTCATATCCAAATTGGTTCCTAACGACTTTTGAAGTGATCTCCAGAATCCAGAAGCAAAACGACTATCTCTATCGGAAATGATTGAAATGGGAACACCATGCTTGCACACGATTTCCTTCAGATAAATATCGGCAAGTTTCTCCAAACCAAACCTCTCGTTGATTGGAATAAAATGAGCGGATTTAGTTAAACGATCGACAATAACCCAAATTGCATCGAACCCAGACGGTGTCCTTGGGAGTTTTGTGATGAAGTCCATCGTAATTCGCTCCCACTTCCAGACTGGAATTTCAGGTTAGACAAGTAATCCTGACGGCTTCTAATATTCAGCTTTCACTTTTGCACATGTTAAGCATTTCGCGACGTATGTTGCAATATCAGCTTTCATATTCGGCCACCAGTATAACTTTTTCAAGTCTTGGTACATTTTGTCCGATCCAGGATGAATAGAATACTTGGACTTATGAGATTCTAACATAATCAAGTCTCTCAGTCCACCGAAGAATGGTAACCAAATTCGACCTCTCAAACATCTGATACCATCGGGTCGCGTCTCAAATGTTTCACCGTCTCCTCTAAATCTTTCGGCAACAATATTTTCCTTCTTGCACGCTTCGATATGTGCGTTTCGAATCTGCTCAGGTAAGTTATTATGAACTGTCACCACCAAAGCACGCACTCGAATCGGTCTCTCCCTTTCCTTTCGACTTAACGCGTCAGCTACCACGTTCGCCTTTCCCGGATGATAACGAATTTCGCAGTCGTAATCACTCAATAGTTCAACCCATCGACGTTGCCTCATATTCAGCTCCTTTTGATCCAATATGTATTGTAGGCTTTTATGATCAGTGAATACTGTACACTTCGTACCATACAGATAATGTCTCCAAAGTCGCAGAGCAAAAACCACAGCGCCCAATTCCAAGTCATGGGTAGTGTAGTTCTCCTCATTCTTCCTTAATTGTCTAGAGGTATATGCGATCACCTTTTCACGTTGCATAAGAACAGCACCATATCCTCGAAGAGATGCATCACAATAAACAACAAAGTCTTCACTTCCTTCAGGTAACGATAAGATCGACGCACTACAGAGTTTCATCTTCAGGGTTTGGAAAGCTTCTTCTTCATCATCGCCCCACACATACGGTTTATTCTTCTGAGTTAGCTTCGTTAATGGTTTCGATATCAGAGAGAATCCTTCAATAAACCTTCGGTAGTAACCAGCCAAACCTAAAAATTGTCGCACTTCAGTTGGAGTAGTCGGAGCACTCCAATTCTTGATGGCTTCGATCTTTGCAGGATCATCATGTACTCCACTTTTATCGACCACATGTCCGAGAAATTGTACAGAACTAAGCCAAAAATCACACTTTGAGAACTTAGCGTATAACTTTTCGTTCTTCAACAAGTTCAAGATAATCCTTAAGTGCTCGGCATGCTCTTCATTGCTCTTGGAGTAGATTAAAATATCATCTATGAAAATGATCACGAATTTATCAAGATACAGCTTACAAATGCGATTCATTAAATCCATGAATACAGCAGGTGCATTAGTCAAACCAAAAGGCATAACCAGAAACTCATAATGACCATAACGAGTTCTAAACGCCGAAATAGGAATATCTTCCTCACGTATGCGAAGTTGATGGTAACCAGAACGAAGATCAATCTTGGAGAAAACACGAGAACCTTGAAGTTGATCGAATAAATCATCAATTCTTGGAAGCGGATAACGATTCTTGATCGTCAGCTTATTCAACTCTCGGTAATCAATACACATACGAAACGAACCATCTTTCTTCTTAACGAATAAGACAGGAGCTCCCCAAGGTGACGAACTCGGTCATATAAAACCTTTATCAGATAGCTCTTGCAATTGCACAGATAACTCCTTCAGCTCGGATGGGGCTAAACGATATGGCGCACGAGCCACGGGTGCAGCACCAGGAATTAGGTCAATTTGGAATTCTACTTGCCTTGGAGGAGGAAGTCCAAGCAAATCTTCCGGAAACACTTCAAGAAAGTCACGGATAACAGGTACATCTTCAGCACGTTTCTCCTTCGATTCTTTTTCCACTACTTTAGCTAGGAATAACTCACACCCTCTTTCGATATACTTACGAGCCTTAATGCACGAAACGATTTTCAGTCGTAAATTACGTTGATCACCTTCGATAACCATGGTCTTGTCATCCAAGGGAATCCTAACTTTCTTTTCTCCACACAAGATAGACGCGTTATACTTGGATAACCAATCCATTCCGATAATAATATCAAAACTTCCCAATTCGACAATCATCAAGTCTATTTTAAAAATACGGTTCAAGAGATTAAGAGAACATCCTAGGAGCGCACGATTGGTACTCACTAATTTACCATCAGCTAGTTCTACCTCATAACTTGCGTCTAATTCGACCGGTTTGATATCAATTAAGGTACTAAAACTTGTAGACACAAAGCTTTTGTCCGCACCAGAATCAAATAAAGCTGTAGCATAACGGTTGTTCAGTAAAAACGTACCAGTGACAACTTTCGGGTTTTTCTTTGCTTCGGCTTCTCCCAACTGATAAGCTTTTCCTTGGTTATCTCCACCACGTGCATTCTTTGGAGGTTGAGGGCATTGGTTCCTCATGTGACCTTTACCTTGGCAGTTATAACACGTCGCTCCCTTCCTTCCTGGTCCCCAACAGTCTTCAGTCTTGTGACCTAACTTGTTGCACTTTCCACACTTAGCACATTCACCAGTATGAGACTTCTTGCAGCGTTGACATCTGGTTCCCTTGTCCGCAGTTGCAGCTTCAGTCATCGCATTAGCATTACCCCTCCTTCGGTTTTGATTTCTGCTGTGAGATTGACGGTTATCACCACGATCATTACTGTCATTTTCAGCTCTTCTTTTGTTGCCTTCAGAAACACCATCAGCCTTGTCTTGGATGATTTGACCCATTAGTTGGTAGGCCATACGAACAGCTTCATCAATATTGGCAGGTTTAGATGAGGTCACATCACCACGGATGTTGGTCGGTAAGCCTCGAATATACTGCTCTACCTTCAAGTATTCTGGGTTAACTTTGTTTGGACAAAGTAGAGAAAGCTCATGGAATCTGTTGGTGTATCCATCGATGTCAGTACCCTTCAGTCTCAGCTGATATAGTTCCTGTTCTAACCTCTGAATAACACTCCTTGGACAGAATTCCTCAGTCATCCACCTTCTTACTTCAACCCAAGGTGTAGCATAAGCAGCATCCATACCCAATGATGCCATTCTTCCATTCCACCAAGTTAATGCTCGCCCTTGAAGAGTAGCAGAGGCAAACATCACTTTATATCCTTCCTCACTTCCACTAAATCGAAACACGGATTCTAATTTCTCAAACCATTGCATTAACCCAACAGCGCCTTCAGTACCCTTAAAAGTTGGAGGTTTGCATTTCATGAACGAGGTATAATTGCACTTCTTGTTTTCAGGAATCACTGGTCTATCAGCATTACCAGTTCCAGCACTAGCATTGCCAGCTCCCGCATTACCAGCTCCAGCATTACCAGCTCCCGTAGCGCCAGCTCCAGTAGCGCCAACTCCAGTAGCGTCAGCTCCAGTAGCGCCAGCTCCAGTAGCACCAGCTCCAGTGTTGCCAGCTCCAGTATCGCCAGCTCCACCAGATCCACCAGCTCCACCGGATCCACCAGCTCCACCAGATCCGCCAGATCCTCCAGCTCAATTATTCAAGTTTTCCATAAATGCATTCATAGATATCTGAAATTGATCAGCTACTATAGCCCGTAACTGAGTCTCAGTCAACTGTTTTGGCGGCATGATCCTGTTACACAATTCACATCAAAATGAGTATTCATTCAACGCTTGTGATAACAAAACATGAATAACATGAAATAAGAATAGATAGATGAAAAGAAACAAGAATGGATGATAGAACGAAGGATAGAATTTAGACAAGGAACGAAGATTCACGAGGAATGAGTCAAAGGATAGGGATTTCTATTGTGACAATCAGCGTCGTTTGTAAATCACGTATTAGTATTATAATAATCAAATAATAAACATTTATAAATAAATAAATGTAATCCATTATACTTTAAGCATAAATAATAATTAAATATGTATAACATATATATATACTTTTCTTATTCTCGTCCATTGGCAACTCGGAGGTTTCGCTTGCAGATGTTATAGTCAAAAGATTTCAAAATTATATTTTTGGAAAATCTTTTCGTTCTCTATAACTTGAGCTCTGATGCCAATTTGTAACACCCCCAATTTCGGGTCATAGCAGCGGAAGAGTCATTGGGTGTTACTATCATGGTTCAACCTCAACATCATAGAAAACGCCTCAAAATGAGTCGTTTTAATAAAACATACATCCATTCATTTGTTTTAAAATAAAACATTTTACACACGGTCCCAAATAGTTTTTAAAGTTTACACAACCAACCAAACAATAAAAGTTTCTTAGAATGGACATTGTTTAGTAGAGCGGGCCAAAACATTTTAATTAAGCAAGCTGCATGAAACCGCCTTCCTTGAGTGCCTTCTTCATGGACCTGAGATACAACATGCTATAAAGTCAACAAAAATGTTGAGTGAATCTATAGAGTTTAAATTAAATAAATGAACACAAGTATTCTGAATAAACCTTCCGTGGTTGATAATCATGTGGATCAGACATAATTATCGTTGTTATTTCATAAGTCTCGTGAAATTGAACGTTAACATATATTATTTCAGCCCAACACACCTAGCCAAGTGCGTATATTTCTCTTATACAATTGCATCCGATGTTTCATTACTGGTGCATCACAACACCACGCGATAGCTAGTCGCGACCGGACTGGGAGTCACCCCGATAGATCTATCCATAGTATTAGCGTTCCTTTCGATTAACAATTCACGATTCATGGGTCTTTTAAGGCTAAACAAACTTGTATAAAAACTTTCATCTAAGCATACAATCGGGTCCTTTGTGTTCAATTTTAAAAGAATGAGGGTTTACCACAACTTCTCGTTGTACCCTTCATTTACAATAAATGCTTTTCCAATAATAAGGGTTTCCACAACTTCTCGTCGTATCCCTTTTTATCTTAATAAAACAAGCATGTTATCCCCCTCGCGGGTTTTATAAAACAAGTAAACATGTTAAAGCGAGGCTATAGACTCACCTTGATACGATAGTAGTGACGTGACGATCGCCGACGATTTGTGATGCCCGTTAAACACGAAGACCGCAACCTACCAATTAAGGCGCGTTCGTTAATAAACGACTCAAGTATAAATAATACTTAAATAATATGAAAGTCAATTTCAAATGACCATGAAAATCCCGAAAAATAACAAAAATATAAGTGTACTACTATACTCTTTTGTTCAACACTTATTCATTTAAAAGCTTACACCCTTGATATTGACCGTCATAAGACGCCAAGTCAACGCAAGTCAAACCATCATTTTTACTTCCCTCGGACCAGTAACTAAGTAATTTATATAATGACTTAATACTCTAGTAAGTCACCATGTCCAATAGTGAATACTCAACTCACGCCACACAAGTATTGAACTACGTGTCCAAAATACCATTCAGCATATACACTCCAAATGTACACACCAATCTAACCTATCTAGACATGTCCGATTTCGACGAAACTTGGTGACAAACTCACACATAATATGAATAAGACTCAGTTTAAATTTCATTCAAAAATATTACTTCTAAGACCTTCTGCCCGACACACCTTCGTGTTGCAAAAACCGGACAGTTTTACGCCTTTGACTTGTAAAACCATTTTGACTTATCTAAACATTTCCGTTTGCAAAACCGACACTCGGGTTTAAAAATAAACTCATAATCTGAGGTTTATCAACTTACCACAGCCCTTGAACATTTTTAAAACTCATTTTATAGTCCCCGAGATTCGTTCCAAATATCGACAATAATTTTCGGATTGTGCCGATACCCGTCTCCCGGTACACAAATATTAAAAGTAGCATAACTTTTCGCTCGTAATGAGTTAGAAGCTCTACCTTAGCTCAAATCGAAGCTAACGAAATTCTCTACGACCCTATCTCATTAGTTTACCAAGTTTATCACAGTAACAATTTCAAAAATGGCCTTAAAGTTACTGCCTAAAATAGACCATCTAAAAATCATACCAAAACACATTTTCAACCCATTCCAACAATTCCTATGGTCCTAATATGATCCTAATATCATATTAACACATCTAACTAACTCATAACACCCTCAAATTTAATCTAACAAAAATTAAATAATTAAAAATCTTACATGCAACAAAAACCCACTATGAATATTATAATATTAACACCATTTATCACCATAAAAATAGATCAAACTTGATGTTCATCATCAAAAATTAAAATAAAAATTTAGTGAATGCATGTAGAAGAAAATTATACCAATAGAAAGCTCTTGAAATTTCTAGGATGGGACTTGTTTTAGTTTCCTTTGATTCAAAGTACAAAATCAAAAATCAATGGATTAGGGTGTTAGGGGGTTGACGGTTTGGGATGAACAAGAGAGAGAGAGATTTGAGTTTTTGTTTAAAAATGAATTTTTAAATGAAAACTAGTTAGTGGAAAATCTTTAAATAGTGGGGTAGTGGGGTAGATTTTGTCATTTAGACATAGTTTTGGTCCAAAAATGCAAGTAAATAGTTTACAAGGTAGAAAATGTAAATTGTAAATTTTAAAAATATTTACGGGGCTCGGGTTTCGTAAAAATACTTTTCGAAAGTTAAAACGCTTCAGAATATAATAACAAAGCTTCGACACGACTTAAAACGCAATTAAATCGAAAACGTCGAAAATATACAATATCGAGACAATCGATTATAAAACGTAAATTTTTGGGCATCCGTCGGTATCGCGATCACTAATAGTTATCGTCATTCGTTAAAACGTGAAACACGAGAAATAAAGATTAAATATAATAAAAATCATTTTCATGATTATTTGAGAATATAATATCGATACCTAACATATTCCTTGTCGGTTTTCATCTAATCGACCTTCTTAGGCTAGTTTCAAGTCTTAACCTTCTCGGTTAGTCGATAAATCAAAATTCTCATTAAAGTAAACACGTAATACGTAATAGTCGAGATTAAAATAACGACCTGAAATTGACGGGTTGTCACATCATCCCCACCAAATTAGGATCTTCGCCCTCGAAGATCAACTTGCGTTCTTGCCCGATCGCTTGTTGAAATCAAAGAGATGAGGGTAATTCTTCCACATTTGGTCTTCTCGTTCCCAAGTAATCTCCGGTCCTCTTGGAGAGTTCCATCGAACTTTGACAATAGGTATTCGGCTTTGCTTCAGTTGCTTGACCTCGCGATCCATGATCTCGACCGGTTCTTCAATAAAGTTTAACTTCTTATCAACCTTAACCTCGTCTAACGGTATAACGAGTTCTTCATCGGATAAACACTTCTTCAGATTCGACACGTGAAAAGTGTTATGAATCCCATACAGTTCTTGTGGTAGTTCAAGTTGGTATGCCACGGGTCCTACTCTAGATGTAACCTTGAATGGTCCGATATAACGAGGACTTAACTTCCCACGTTTTCCAAATCGTACAACACCTTTCCATGGTGATACCTTTAGCATAACCTTATCTCCCACGTTAAACTCCAATGGTTTTCTTCTCACATCCGCATAACTCTTCTGTCGGCTTCGAGCAGACAACAACCTATTCTTAATTTGCACAATCATATCCGTCGTCTCCCTAATCAAATCTGGTCCAGTGAGTTGGGCATCACCAACCTCACTCCAGCTAACGGGTGATCTACATCTTCTCCCATAAAGTGCTTCAAAAGGTGCAGCTTTAATACTCGCGTGATAACTGTTATTGTACGAGAATTCGGCCAAATGTAGGTGCTTATCCCATCTACTTCCAAAGTCTATCACACAAGCACGTAGCATATCCTCCAAAGTTTGAATTGTTCTTTCGCTTTGCCCATCAGTTTGCGGATGATAGGCTGTGCTCATATCCAAATTGGTTCCTAACGACTTTTGAAGTGATCTCCAAAATCCAGAAGCAAAACGACTATCTCTATCGGAAATGATTGAAATAGGAACACCATGCTTGCACACGATTTCCTTCAGATAAATATCGGCAAGTTTCTCCAAACCAAACCTCTCGTTGATTGGAATAAAATGAGCGGATTTAGTTAAACGATCGACAATAACCCAAATTGCATCGAACCCAGACGGTGTCCTTGGGAGTTTTGTGATGAAGTCCATCGTAATTCGCTCCCACTTCCAGACTGGAATTTCAGGTTAGACAAGTAATCCTGACGGCTTCTGATATTCAGCTTTCACTTTTGCACATGTTAAGCATTTCGCGACGTATGTTGCAATATCAGCTTTCATATTCGGCCACCAGTATAACTTTTTCAAGTCTTGGTACATTTTGTCCGATCCAGGATGAATAGAATACTTGGACTTATGAGATTCTAACATAATCAAGTCTCTCAGTCCACCGAAGAATGGTAACCAAATTAGACCTCTCAAACATCTGATACCATCGGGTCGCGTCTCAAATGTTTCACCGTCTCCTCTAAATCTTTTGGCAACAATATTTTCCTTCTTGCACGCTTCGATTTGTGCGTTTCGAATCTGCTCAGGTAAGTTATTATGAACTGTCACCACCAAAGCACGCACTCGAATTGGTCTCTCCCTTTCCTTTCGACTTAACGCGTCAGCTACCACGTTCGCCTTTCCCGGATGATAACGAATTTCGCAGTCGTAATCACTCAATAGTTCAACCCATCGACGTTGCCTCATATTCAGCTCCTTTTGATCCAATATGTATTGTAGGCTTTTATGATCAGTGAATACTGTACACTTCGTACCATACAGATAATGTCTCCAAAGTCGCAGAGCAAAAACCACAGCGCCCAATTCCAAGTCATGGGTAGTGTAGTTCTCCTCATTCTTCCTTAATTGTCTAGAGGTATATGCGATCACCTTTTCACGTTGCATAAGAACAACACCATATCCTCGAAGAGATGCATCGCAATAAACAACAAAGTCTTCACTTCCTTCAGGTAACGATAAGATCGACGCACTACAGAGTTTCATCTTCAGGGTTTGGAAAGCTTCTTCTTCATCATCGCCCCACACATACGGTTTATTCTTCTGAGTTAGCTTCGTTAATGGTTTCGATATCAGAGAGAATCCTTCAATAAACCTTCGGTATTAACCAGCCAAACCTAAAAATTGTCGCACTTCAGTTGGAGTAGTCGGAGCACTCCAATTCTTGATGGCTTCGATCTTTGCAGGATCATCATGTACTCCACTTTTATCGACCACATGTCCGAGAAATTGTACAGAACTAAGCCAAAAATCACACTTTGAGAACTTAGCGTATAACTTTTCGTTCTTCAACAAGTTCAAGATAATCCTTAAGTGCTCGGCATGCTCTTCATTGCTCTTGGAGTAGATTAGAATATCATCTATGAAAACGATCACGAATTTATCAAGATACGGCTTACAAATGCGATTCATTAAATCCATGAATACAGCAGGTGCATTAGTCAAACCAAAAGGCATAACCAGAAACTCATAATGACCATAACGAGTTCTAAACGCCGAAATAGGAATATCTTCCTCACGTATGCGAAGTTGATGGTAACCAGAACGAAGATCAATCTTGGAGAAAACACGAGAACCTTGAAGTTGATCGAATAAATCATCAATTCTTGGAAGCGGATAACGATTCTTGATCGTCAGCTTATTCAACTCTCGGTAATCAATACACATACGAAACGAACCATCTTTCTTCTTAACGAATAAGACAGGAGCTCCCCAAGGTGACGAACTCGGTCATATAAAACCTTTATCAGATAGCTCTTGCAATTGCACAGATAACTCCTTCAGCTCGGATGGGGCTAAACGATATGGCGCACGAGCCACGGGTGCAGCACCAGGAATTAGGTCAATTTGGAATTCTACTTGCCTTGGAGGAGGAAGTCCAAGCAAATCTTCCGGAAACACTTCAAGAAAGTCACGGATAACAGGTACATCTTCAGCACGTTTCTCCTTCGATTCTTTTTCCACTACTTTAGCTAGGAATAACTCACACCCTCTTTCGATATACTTACGAGCCTTAATGCACGAAACGATTTTCAGTCGTAAATTACGTTGATCACCTTCGATAACCATGGTCTTGTCATCCAAGGGAATCCTAACTTTCTTTTCTCCACACAAGATAGACGCGTTATACTTGGATAACCAATCCATTCCGATAATAATATCAAAACTTCCCAATTCGACAATCATCAAGTCTATTTTAAAAATACGGTTCAAGAGATTAAGAGAACATCCTAGGAGCGCACGATTGGTACTCACTAATTTACCATCAGCTAGTTCTACCTCATAACTTGCGTCTAATTCGACCGGTTTGATATCAATTAAGGTACTAAAACTTGTAGACACAAAGCTTTTGTCCGCACCAGAATCAAATAAAGCTGTAGCATAACGGTTGTTCAGTAAAAACGTACCAGTGACAACTTTCGGGTTTTTCTTTGCTTCGGCTTCTCCCAACTGATAAGCTTTTCCTTGGTTATCTCCACCACGTGCATTCTTCGGAGGTTGAGGGCATTGGTTCCTCATGTGACCTTTACCTTGGCAGTTATAACACGTCACTCCCTTCCTTCCTGGTCCCCAACAGTCTTCAGTCTTGTGACCTAACTTGTTGCACTTTCCACACTTAGCACATTCACCAGTATGAGACTTCTTGCAGCGTTGACATCTGGTTCCCTTGTTCGCAGTTGCAGCTTCAGTCATCGCATTAGCGTTACCCCTCCTTCGGTTTTGATTTCTGCTGTGAGATTGACGGTTATCACCACGATCATCACTGTCATTTTCAGCTCTTCTTTTGTTGCCTTCAGAAACACCATCAGCCTTGTCTTGGATGATTTGACCCATTAGTTGGTAGGCCATACGAACAGCTTCATCAATATTGGCAGGTTTAGATGAGGTCACATCACCACGGATGTTGGTCGGTAAGCCTCGAATATACTGCTCTACCTTCAAGTATTCTGGGTTAACTTTGTTTGGACAAAGTAGAGCAAGCTCATGGAATCTGTTGGTGTATCCATCGATGTCAGTACCCTTCAGTCTCAGCTGATATAGTTCCTGTTCTAACCTCTGAATAACACTCCTTGGACAGAATTCCTCAGTCATCCACCTTCTTACTTCAACCCAAGGTGTAGCATAAGCAGCATCCATACCCAATGATGCCATTCTTCCATTCCACCAAGTTAATGCTCGCCCTTGAAGAGTAGCAGAGGCAAACATCACTTTATCTCCTTCCTCACTTCCACTAAATCGAAACACGGATTCTAATTTCTCAAACCATTGCATTAACCCAACAGCGCCTTCAGTACCCTTAAAAGTTGGAGGTTTGCATTTCATGAACGAGGTATAATTGCACTTCTTGTTTTCAGGAATCACTGGTCTATCAGCATTACCAGTTCCAGCACCAGCATTGCCAGCTCCCGCATTACCAGCTCCAGCATTACCAGCTCCCGTAGCGCCAGCTCCAGTAGCGCCAGCTCCAGTAGCGTCAGCTCCAGTAGCGCCAGCTCCAGTAGCACCAGCTCCAGTGTTGCCAGCTCCAGTATCGCCAGCTCCACCAGATCCACCAGCTCCACCGGATCCACCAGCTCCACCAGATCCGCCAGATCCTCCAGCTCAATTATTCAAGTTTTCCATAAATGCATTCATAGATATCTGAAATTGATCAGCTACTATAGCACGTAACTGAGTCTCAGTCAACTGTTTTGGCGGCATGATCCTGTTACACAATTCACATCAAAATGAGTATTCATTCAACGCTTGTGATAACAAAACATGAATAACATGAAATAAGAATAGATAGATGAAAAGAAACAAGAATGGATGATAGAACGAAGGATAGAATTTAGACAAGGAACGAAGATTCACGAGGAATGAGTCAAAGGACAGGGATTTCTATTGTGACAATCAGCGTCGTTTGTAAATCAGTATTAGTATTATAATAATCAAATAATAAACATTTATAAATAAATAAATGTAATCCATTATACTTTAAGCATAAATAATAATTAAATATGTATAACATATATATATACTTTTCTTATTCTCGTCCATTGGCAACTCAGAGGTTTCGCTTGCAGATGTTATAGTCAAAAGATTTCAAAATTATATTTTTGGAAAATCTTTTCGTTCTCTATAACTTGAGCTCTGATGCCAATCTGTAACACCCCCAATTTCGGGTCATAGCAGCGGAAGAGTCATTGGGTGTTACTATCATGGTTCAACCTCAACATCATAGAAAACGCCTCAAAATGAGTCGTTTTAATAAAACATACATCCATTCATTTGTTTAAAGATAAAACATTTTACACACGGTCCCAAATAGTTTTTAAAGTTTACACAACCAACCAAACAATAAAAGTTTCTTAGAATGGACATTGTTTAGTAGAGCGGGCCAAAACATTTTAATTAAGCAAGCTGCATGAAACCGCCTTCCTTGAGTGCCTTCTTCATGGACCTGAGATACAACATGCTATAAAGTCAACAAAAATGTTGAGTGAATCTATAGAGTTTAAATTAAATAAATGAACACAAGTATTCTGAATAAACCTTCCGTGGTTGATAATCATGTGGATCAGACATAATTATCGTTGTTATTTCATAAGTCTCGTGAAATTGAACGTTAACATATATTATTTCAGCCCAACACACCTAGCCAAGTGCGTATATTTCTCTTATACAATTGCATCCGATGTTTCATTACTGGTGCATCACAACACCACGCGATAGCTAGTCGCGACCGGACTGGGAGTCACCCCGATAGATCTATCCATAGTATTAGCGTTCCTTTCGATTAACAATTCACGATTCATGGGTCTTTTAAGGCTAAACAAACTTGTATAACAACTTTCATCTAAGCATACAATCGGGTCCTTTGTGTTCAATTTTAAAAGAATGAGGGTTTACCACAACTTCTCGTTGTACCCTTCATTTACAATAAATGCTTTTCCAATAATAAGGGTTTCCACAACTTCTCGTCGTACCCCTTTTTATCTTAATAAAACAAGCATGTTATCCCCCTCGCGGGTTTTATAAAACAAGTAAACATGTTAAAGCGAGGCTATAGACTCACCTTGATACGATAGTAGTGACGTGACGATCGCCGACGATTTGTGATGCCCGTTAAACACGAAGACCGCAACCTACCAATTAAGGCGCCTTCGTTAATAAACGACTCAAGTATAAATAATACTTAAATAATATGAAAGTCAATTTCAAATGACCATGAAAATCCCGAAAAATAACAAAAATATAAGTGTACTACTATACTCTTTTGTTCAACACTTATTCATTTAAAAGCTTACACCCTTGACATTGACCGTCATAAGACGCCAAGTCAACGCAAGTCAAACCATCATTTTTACTTCCCTCGGACCAGTAACTAAGTAATTTATATAATGACTTAATACTCTAGTAAGTCACCATGTCCAATAGTGAATACTCAACTCACGCCACACAAGTATTGGACTACGTGTCCAAAATACCATTCAGCATATACACTCCAAATGTACACACCAATCTAACCTATCTAGACATGTCCGATTTCGACGAAACTTGGTGACAAACTCACACATAATATGAATAAGACTCAGTTTAAATTTCATTCAAAAATATTACTTCTAAGACCTTCTGCCCGACACACCTTCGTGTTGCAAAAACCGGACAGTTTTACGCCTTTGACTTGTAAAACCATTTTGACTTATCTAAACATTTCCGTTTGCAAAACCGACACTCGGGTTTGAAAATAGACTCATAATCTGAGGTTTATCAACTTACCACAGCCCTTGAACATTTTTAAAACTCATTTTATAGTCCCCGAGATTCGTTCCAAATATCGACAACAATTTTCGGATTGTGCCGATACCCGTCTCCCGGTACACAAATACTAAAAGTAGCATAACTTTTCGCTCGTAATGAGTTAGAAGCTCTACCTTAGCTCAAATCGAAGCTAACGAAATTCTCTACACCCTATTTTATTAGTTTACCAAGTTTATCACAGTAACAATTTCAAAAATGGCCTTAAAGTTACTGCCTAAAATAGACCATCTAAAAATCATACCAAAACACATTTTCAACCCATTCCAACAATTCCTATGGTCCTAATATGATCCTAATATCATACTAACACATCTAACTAACTCATAACACCCTCAAATTTAATCTAACAAAAATTAAATAATTAAAAATCTTACATGCAACAAAAACCCACTATGAATATTATAATATTAACACCATTTATCACCATAAAAATAGATCAAACTTGATGTTCATCATCAAAAATTAAAATAAAAATTTAGTGAATGCATGTAGAAGAAAATTATACCAATAGAAAGCTCTTGAAATTTCTAGGATGGGACTTGTTTTAGTTTCCTTTGATTCAAAGTACAAAATCAAAAATCAATGGATTAGGGTGTTAGGGGGTGGACGGTTTGGGATGAACAAGAGAGAGAGAGAGATTTGAGTTTTTGTTTAAAAATGAATTTTTAAATGAAAACTAGTTAGTGGAAAATCTTTAAATAGTGGGGTAGTGGGGTAGATTTTGTCATTTAGGCATAGTTTTGGTCCAAAAATACAAGTAAATAGTTTACAAGGTAGAAAATGTTAATTGTAAATTTTAAAAATATTTACGGGGCTCGGGTTTCGTAAAAATACTTTTCGAAAGTTAAAACGCTTCGGAATATAATAACAAAGCTTCGACACGACTTAAAACGCAATTAAATCGAAAACGTCGAAAATATACAATATCGAGACAATCGATAATAAAACGTAAATTTTTGGGCATCCGTCGGTATCGCGATCACTAATAGTTATCGTCATTCGTAAAAACGTGAAACACGAGAAATAAAGATTAAATATAATAAAAATCATTTTCATGATTATTTGAGAATATAATATCGATACCTAACATATTCCTTGTCGGTTTTCATCTAATCGACATTCTTAGGCTAGTTTCAAGTCTTAACCTTCTCGGTTAGTCGATAAATCAAAATTCTCATTAAAGTAAACACGTAATACGTAATAGTCGAGATTAAAATAACGACCTGAAATTGACGGGTTGTCACAGAATTGGACCTAATCATTATGCAACTAGGTTTTAAAGAAAAGATAGTTTTGGCACTCACCTAATTGAAAGGAATTTTAATTAGGAGATAAACCGACTAGAAACTATTCAAACCCCCTTCTAGTTTCTACAATTGGTATCAGAGAGATGGTGACACAAGATCTTTGAAGTATATTGTGCTTTAAAACTTGGATCGATCCATTGTCTCCTCAACTTAGAAGGTTAAGTTGTACTAAAGTTTCTCTTTGGTGAAAACTATTTTTTTTTCATTGAAAATAGGCCCTCTTAAGTGGTAATATTGAATCCCATTTATATTAGTAGTCTTTATGCATTTTTAGATTGTCTCTTGAAATGTATCTACTAGTATGCATCTTGTTTTGTGTAGGTACTCATGAAGAATCAATCATTCATTTGGTTGTGGATTGAGTTACTTGCACTTGTAAAAGACTCATATTCCTTGATCTTAAACATCTTTGAATGATGATATCAAGATGGTTGGGCTTTGCTTTTATTGCTCAATTGCTTGGAATGCCCTTTGTGGCTAAGGTACGCTTTCGTTCTTCCACATGCCCTATTGATCATTCTTTTGATCATTAATTGACTATTTGTTTGTTCTTTGCATCCTTGCCTTGACTTTTGTGTGTGGTTTGTGATTTTTTCACTTTTCTCATATTTTGGTATAGACTAAGACTATTATTGAAAGTGATCTTATTCTATGCATCAAAATTGCTTAGTGTAATTCTTTACCAAAGCCGTTTAATCTTTCACCGGAAAGACTCGTCTTAAACCACTATATATGACACAAGCTCTTCGTCTCCACGATTTGAAGATTGTCACTTATCCCTTGAGCATTTTACTTGGTCTTGATTCACTTCCCTTGACTTCTCTCCACTTTGCTTTTTCCCTACGAGTAGTCGTTCCTCCGTTTCGGTTCTTTTCGATCTCGATTCCACTCGTAATCCTTCATTAAGGCATATTGCTTAGTGTTATGGTGATCCAATGATATTCTAAAAGGCTTAAGATATATTTTTAAGTATTTAAAAAATTTTGTTTTCAAATATTCGTTGAGTTTCTTTGATAAAAACCTGCCTCTGTAGGCTGTTCCTTATCACACGCGGTTCAGACCCGCGGTTCTCTATCGATAAGGAACCGCGGTCAGGAACTTTGCCAGAGCGCCAGTTTTATAAAATATTCATTTTCAAACAAACCCTTCTCTCTCCTTCTCTTTCACTGGCGACAGGTTCCTATTTTTTCCACCATTGTTAAAGCTTCAAAAACTTTCAATCACTCAAATTAATTGATTCCAAGTTGTGGGTTTCACTCATCCTTCATCAAACATCAACTAATTGTAAGTATTCTCATTCAATTTCATCTGTTTTGTTCTAGGGTTCATCCTTTCATAATTGGGGATTTTTAAAATTGAAATCGAATTAAAACCTTAATTGGAATATGGGTTGACATAGTTATTTTACTATGATTCCTTAGGTTCATATTCATTAAGATTTTACTAAAACCCACTTGTAGAACAATCTGAATCTTGACTAAATATTTTTGGTTAAGTGATGGAATTGAGATGAATCCATGAACAAATGGTTAATTGCATTGTTAATGCTTGCCTAAAATCTTTGTTTTGAAAAACCAATGTTCTAGTTCATTGTTGATTCTACATAGTTCATATGTTTTGGTCAATGATGAAATGGGTACATTGTGAACATGAGAATCACAATGATTAATCCTTTGTTTGTCAAGCTATTGATGAAACACATTCTCATTTTTTGATTTTTGATTTTTATTGTTCACAAGAGTGATGGAGAAATATTTTTGTTCATTGTATTTAGGTATTAATCATGCCTTCAAGATACCAAAGAGATCACCAAAACACCAAACAATATATGCCTAACCTTGCCGACTTTTGTCACTCACCACAACTTTCCAACACCTATCGTTCCCCTTCAAACTCGTTGTTTCCACGAGGGTAGAGTTGTTCAAGAGGACATTAGGGGTTACGTCTACATTAAATCTATGTTTGAACGAATAGGGTTCGATTGTTTGTTATACATAGACGAAGACATTTACCCCAAATTCCTCTTGGATTCCTTTAGCACTCATTCTCTCATGATGGACAATGGTAGAATATTTGTTAGGTTCATCTTGAATGGTCAACTCATTCAATACTCTCTCGAAGCGTTTGGTCAAATTCTCGGTGTGCCATTTGAGGAGAATTGTCGTTTTACGGATAAATGGAATCTTGATGCTCTTTTTGAATCAAATGATTGTCCTCCAAATGACCACTTGGAAGTTGACCTTGACTTCATCCTTGACATTATTTCAAAAGAGCGTAATGGAAACGTTGTAAGAAGCCTTCATACTAAAAGATGTTCGGTGAAACGTCATGAGGTTCTCTTAAGAGACCTTAATGACGATATAGTTCAATGGGCCAACATCTTTAGGGAAAATGTATTTTGTCTTGGTGGAAACCAGGATCATGTTCCGGCATGTTTAGTGCATATGACTTTTTGCATCTTAACTGAAACCGAGTACAATTTAGCATATTTTATCGCTCGACGAATCAATTATGCTCTCTCAAAGCCAAAAACAAATCTTCCTTACGCCATGCTCCTTACTCGCCTCTTTAAAAGGGTTGTTCATGATTTTCCTAATCTAAATCTTTCTCGCTTTCAACCGGTTCAACGGGTTATGATACATATTCAAGAGGTATATGAAAGAAAGCCGAGAAGTGATAGAGGTTCAAGAAAATCCGACCAAAAAGAGTTCGATGACGAGGACAATTTTATGCCACCAAGTGATGGTGATGGCATAGGTACAAGTAATCATTTCGGTTCTTCGAGTAACTCCCACACATCCACTAATTCTTTTATGGACGGGCTTGAAGACCGATCTCCTCCTCCTTACCATGCTACTACGGAAATTCCGGAAAACCTTGATCTTGAAAAAGTTTATCGGTCTAACCTTAAGACACAAGGTGAGTTATATGATCATCGTGTGGAGTCAAGAAAGGGATTCAAGTACTTGGGAAATTTGATCAATGGATTGGGCAAGAAGAGAAGATAAAAGACTTTGATTTAATTCAAGGTGAACATGTTGTTGAGCATGATATGGGTTGAACTTATGCTTACTTTTCTGTTATGTTTGTATAATAACTAATATTACTTGTTTGGATTGCTAAATATTTTAATCCTAAGTTGTCTATGCCATCAATCTTTTGATTTGCATAGGTTTGTGCATCTTATGTGTTAGTTATCTTTCTGGATTTTGTTTAGTAGTTGACTTTGGCTTGTTAATTCTCTGTGCAAAATCTGGGCTAGCAATTGTTTGAGGAAGTGAAACTTTTTGAGACCTCTGGTCGCGGTTCTGTATCGAACCCGCAATCCTTTAGCGATAAGGAACCGCGGCCCTATTTAAGGAACCGCCGGCTACTGTTTCAACAAAATCTTTGCTTTACACTGTTTTCTTTAATCTGTGCAAAACTTTGATAAAATTCTTGCAAAAACATGCACATTTCCTAAACTAGGCTAGCTAATTTCATTGTTCACATAAAATGAGTTTAACATATTACTAGTTTGGATCATCCCTCTTTCTTCTTAAACCTCCCATTATTGAATGTGTTCTTCATTCATTCAACTCTCTTTTAAGCCTTAACCTAAAACCATGGTATCCACTAGGTCTTCCAATTCTTCCAAAACATCCTCTCATAAAAGGAACCTCAAGATTAAAATCAAGTGTCCCAAACTTGGTTCTTCTTATTCATACCAAACCCCCAAGAATGAGTCTACTCCTATTCTCATTTCTTCCTCACCTTCACCTCCTCTTGCTCCATGCAAGACTAACTCAACCCATGGTACCAACTGTAACACTCCCAAATTTCAGATAGCAGCAGAAGAGTCATTAGGAGTATTACTTCAAAGCACAACACACAAGTTACAGAAAACGATTCAAAAAGAGGCGTTTGGAAAGTTTAATCCATTTGATTATTAAAACATTAGAGTTTACAAATAGAAACAGGTCCCAACAATAATGTAATACTAAACAATTTTAAAAACTTTATCGAATGATTTTTAGTATTTTATTGTCTTCAAAATATTCCGTGTGACTCTATGCTCCAGTTGCTCTTAAACCTGTGTACCTGAGATAAACATGCTAAAAACATCAACACAAAGGTTGAGTGAATTCATAGGTTTGCAAGTAAAAACAGTGGACCACAAGATTTCAAGTATTCAGTTTCCAAGGTCAGATAGCATCAGTTATCACATTTAGCTCATGAAACCGAACACTAATATCCGTTACTCCGTTCAAGTTTCAAATACAATGCGTCCAGTCGGTTTTCCGTTAAACCCGGACGGAGAGGTCAATCCCAATAGATCTATTCACAGCATTCGCGTTTACTCGACCAGTACAGTCGGTCCAAGCAATTAACGGTTCATGACTAAAAGGATAAAATAAGCATACAGTTCAAGTACTTGCGTCCATTCGTAAAAAGTAGCATGTATCCCCCTCGCGGGTTTCATAAAACAATTAAAGTAGTAAAAAGTAGCATGTATCCCCCTCGCGGGTTTCATAATACAATTAAAGTAGTAAAAGCGAGGCTATGAACTCACCTTAACGAGTAAGACGTGTGTACTAGAAGTGAGCACACTAATATAGAACAACCATCAATAAAACAAAATCCTCGAGTCGTACTTTGCTCCAGTCGGTCCTTAAAATCTAAATACTTGTATCCGTAGGTAAACGTTCATCACAAAACTATCATGTTGCACTATGAGAAATACTATTGCACACAAGTATTTATCTTAAAAGATATACACATCACCCAACTCTTGAGATATCTTAAGAACACATATATACTATTCAGGATTAGTCACGCAAGATATATTGTCAACTTTAACGAAAGTCAATGTACGTGGCTCAATATTAGTTACACTTACGTGTCTAAAATAGTGACTAGTAATTTAATTATTTCACTTATGTTGTCCCTAATATATGTGATGTTATACACGAATTAAAGAAGAAAGAAAGGAAGAAATGAGAAGAATTATAGAGAGAGAAAGTAGTGAGAGAAAGGAGAGAGAAATGGTTGGAACTAGGTGAATGTTAGATTGAGAAGTGAGAATACAAAATGAACCAACACCCTTCCTAACATGCTAGGAATGGTATATATAGTCCACCCACATGCGGGCTTCTTTATGGACTATATGGTTTGGGCCGGGCTTTCCTTTTGGGCTTTGGTTACTTATTAATGAACCTTAGCTTAAAGTTAAGCCCGTAATAACACGACTAATATACTACCTATTACAACGTTCTAATATACGATACATAATAAACATATGACCGAGCATTCTTGTTTGGCTCAATATTTTGAGGCTAACAATCTCCCCCAATGAGAGGTCATAAACCTTGGTCATTTAGGAAATTTGTAGAGATTACTAATCTCGCCATAAATGAGTCTTGAACGTGTAATCGTAGTCTTGTTCCTTCATGCTGTGATCTTTGAGCCTTTGTCGTTGTCTTTCAACTTTGTCTTTAAGCTTGAGATTTTCAAATCATCCTTGACTTGTCTTTGCCATCTTGCGATCTTGTGTCTTCATCCACATGCTCACACTATTAATTGTTGAATATGTCTTTAGGCATGAGTATGTGGTTTCTGAATCATTGACTTTGCTGTGTACACCGTGACGCCACCTTCTCGAGATAAAACATAGACACGGACTGAATGGCTTTGACATTCGTCCTAAATCGGTAGCGTTTTACCTCCGGTCGGTGAAGACCGTTATACGATATTAAATATCATACCTGTGATCAGGTAGCTTCAATTAAGAATCTCCTTGACAGGGTTTCGCGGCTGTACTAGCCGTTCTCTTTACTCGACCGTCTCAAAGCAAGACTGCGAACATAAAGAGTGAATCAATTGAATAAACATCCGCTAGATTAAGGTCGTCAATTCAAATTCCTGGAACAAGTTTGATTCTTAAAGAATCTTACCATTGTTGCTTTCTAGTTGACACAAGTTTGATTCATAAGAATCTCACAAGTCACCTACCGTAGCGCTGTTTGATGTTGACGCTAGAAGGATTTCCATTCGTCACTGTGGATATTAATGAATATCACTCTGAATGTTCTGGCAAGACCATAAAGATATTGCGTAGAAACCTGAAACGAGTTTGAATCAATTCAGAATCAAACCACTGTTGCTTTTCAGTTTTGCACATGTTCAATTCATTAAGAATCTTGCATATGACCTACCGCAGTGCTGTTTGATGTTAACACTGGAAGGATTTCCACTCATCATTATGAATACTAAGTAGTATCACTCTGAGTGTTCTAGCAATATCACAAGGATATAGCGTAGGACTCTCTTGATCTTCATCCGTGTGTCCTAACGAGATTTGATTGATCTCTTGGCTCTAGACTCGATTTGTGCACTTTTAGTGGTCGGAGGCTGGAGCAGATGCCACCTATTCAATATCAACTATCTCGGAGTGAGAAAGTCAATAGAAGTCGTGTTGATCTCCGTGACAATAAAACAAACTTCTTTTGAGAGAAGCCTGAGTAGCTAGGAAAGGGTTGTGCTTCACATCACTGGGTTCATGATGAGTTTGTCTTCATCATGAGTTGACCCGGTTTCTGCCTAAGTTGTATGGAGGGCTTCTTTCTTTAGACCCTTTATCCTTACATTTCTTTTTCATTCTTCAACCCCTTCAATGCTTACCAAGACATCATTACTAGCACCTTGTTGTGATTGTTCCAGTGCTAGCATCAGTACTTAGTCGGCATTCTGCTACGTTCACATTCTACTCCATCTTTCCTAAGGACTTCTAATAATCTATTGGATTGTCCCTGGGAAGATCCCTCCGGTTCTGGTTGGATCATAGGACTTAAACCTAACCACCCTTTTGACACCAATAACGTCGTGAATTAAAGATGTTGTGGGTATTTGATCGTAACCATGAAAACCACTTTAAATTCTAACAAAGTATTTGAAAAACATTTAACACCTTGCTAGTTTTGTCGTTTCAGAAAAACTCCCCCTTCACATGTGCATTTAAATGCAAAAGAATTTAAGTAAACATTTTGCACATGTGGGTAAGAGTTAACGTGCTTGAGTCTTATATTAGATCATATTTTAATCACATTTTCTCCCCTATCTCTAATATATAAAATCTTTTGATATTAGAGATACCAAATTTGATTAAAATATATTTTGAAAAATAGTCTTGAAATCTCCGGAAGAAAGATGTGTTAATCTTTTGCATGAAGTTAAAATGCTCCCCCTCAAACATTGATCCAATTGAATTATCATTATGAAGATATGATCCACATTTCGCTTTTTGAGGATGGGAGTTGTTGAACACACAATTTTTGAAAGATTTTGAATATCATTGAAAAATTCTTGAAAAAATTGTGTTCAACGCTTTTTGAAAAATCAATTCTTTTTGTCGAAAGGTTTTTCTAAAGCATAAACTTGAGTTCATAGACTTTGAATATCTTGACGAATCCACTCAAGTGTAAGAAGAGTTAACTTCTTTTGCTAAGGGTAAGAGCACGAAATCGTACACTCCCCCGTGAATATAGAACCGGGTTGCAATCTGAAAGTGATTACAAGCTATTGTGTTGAGCTCAAAATGTTGAATGTTTTGTGACAAGCTCAACCCAAGATAGATTGCTCTACCCGTTGGTTAGGATAAGTTATCTTTAAAGATACACCTTCCTTTATATGAAGTTCGAGTTACATTCTGACATTTAACTGTAAGTCGTTTACATGAGCTTAAAAACTTTGAATGTTTTTATCGATAGCTCATGACCGAGAAATTTTATTTTCCTGTTGTTGAGGATAAGTAATCATCGTGATCAACTTTCCTTTCTTTGAGGTACGAGTTACAATCTGAGGTAATTGTAAATCATAGAAATGACATGTTTTGAAAACTATTTACAACTTTCATTCGAGCTTTATGTACACACCCGTGTCGTTATTGAGCGACATTTCTAGGTACGTCCATATTATCAATACTGAAAGACATGTCGAAAAGAATATTTTTGGTCTTTTGAAAGTTTTTCCATTTTTTTTTATTTTGTTTTTCTATGGATATTTACATTTTATTATATTTTTGTGTTTTCTCAAGTTTTTCGAAAATAATCCAAAATAGACTTTTGTACAGCAGAAGAAGGTGATATAGAATGTACAGAATTGGAACCCTTTGAAGAAGGAGAAGTGGGTTCAGAATCCGCTGTTGTACCTGCAATCACAGAAGAAGAATTTGTACAAATACTAGAATTAGGAGTAACAAATTCCTTTTCAGCGTGTAGAACAGTAGCATTAGTGCTGGTGCAGGTGTCATCACTCTTCTTTATTGGAATCCACTTAAGACCAACTTCTGTGAAGATCCGACCCGTTGGTTTCCACTGAAGACTAGATTTAGGAGTAGCTTTCTCTTGCACAGCGGAAGACTTCTTTGGAGAGAAACTATGTCCTTGTTGAATCCACGGTTCAGATTTGGTGTGGTTGCTTTTCTTTACGACGGGTTTGTATCTCCTTGTTGTCTTATGGGATTCTGTATTCGATCTCCGTTCAAAGGAACGAGATTTGACATCATAGAGGTATTGCAAAATGCAATGGTCATGATTTCCATTTTGAATGCCCTTTTTGCAAGTGGGACATACAGGGAATTAGGGATTCACGAAAGTACTTGTATTCCTTTGTTTTCCAAATCGTTCAGGCGTAGTGTTTGAAACACGACTATTCATGGATGGTTTCCAATTCCTAGATTGCTGAAGAGGGATCCTAGGTTTTGGTTGACGACCATTAGGAGTGTGTGGAACTCTAGCGGGATTTGGTGAACTAGGTTTTTCATACACTGGTTTGTCTTTCTGAATCTTCCCTTTTTGTTTCGCATCCTCTAGGTTGTGGGTATGAACGAGGTCATTTGAACCTACAGATTCCTTTGTGGACGTGAATGTCACACGTTTTGGAGGAGTCCTAGAAGTGCTAGGTGCATTCACATGGTTGGGTTTAGCAACAGTATGCTTTCTAAATGGGGGAACATAGGGTGATATGGATGGTTTTGGAACACTTGGTTGCATATCAGTCTTAGGGGGTAGCCTAGATTTCATATGAGAAGAATTGGAGAACGGAGTCGGTTTTCCTAAGATAGACGGCTTTGGATCCTTGTAGGCATTGGGTTGTCGAACAACAGGTTTCACAACTTTAGGTTCCACGATTTTCCCACCCATTTTAGCAACGAGTTTCTGCAACTCTGCTATCGCTCTGTCCCTGTCTTGTAATTGAGCTTTCAACCCTTTAATTTCCAAATTCTGTTCATTCATTTCTCGAAACGTTTGGGAAAGTTTTTCTTGCAATTTATTATCATGTGGAAAACTACCAACGTCTTTTTGTAAAGCAAGTTCAAGAGAATGACAATGTTTTTGAAGGAAATCAGTTTTGTGTTGAAGTAACTCAAAAGCCTTTTTGTCAACATTTTCTTTACGTTTCGAAAGCTCAATTTCAAGACGTTCACATTCTTTGCTCTTATCAAGATATTGGCATGCAACTTCAGAATATTCATCAATATCAGCACAAGATGTAAAATAAGCACACATAACATCTTTAGAAACGCATTCTTGCAAGAGTAAATCATATTCATCTGAGAAATCAGACTTCTCCATTTGAAGATCATCAATGCGTTTCTCAAGAGATTCAACATATTTTAAGTCATCAAACATTTCAGTCCGAATGAACTCCTCAAGTTGAAGGACAGTTTCTTTAATCAATGCCGTGTTTGGAATTAAGAGTTCTTTCACAAGCAAGGTAATATCTTGAGGAATCGGACGTGTCCACTCAGCATTTTCACGTTTTGCCCAGTCTCTTTCAACAATAGATTTAACATTATCTATGTGGTGTTTAAGAATACCTAATGTTTTCCTACTCTTGCTTTTAGATTCATCTAGAGGAAGGTAGTTTATGTATTTGTAAACATTAGATTTCTTAGGGGCAAATGCTTTCTTCCATTGAATTCTCTTTTGTTTGCATTCTAGAAACACTTCCTCACGAGTTTTCTGAGTTTGTTTGTTGAAAAGACCATAAAGACTATTCTCATAAGCATAATTATATGGTTTCACAAACTCCTTATTGACAAGTGGTTGACTATCATCATCGCAAAGGGCAGTCTCTTCAATATTGGCACTAACAGGCATGCAATCAAGATCTGTCCTTTCAGTCTCATCAAGATAAAGACACGGGTTCGTAGTTTGAGCTTTGGCAAGGTACTCAGGACTTGCAAAGCTAGCTTGACCCATAAACATCGATGGAGGTGCTAGCATTCTTACAGATTGAATAGAATCATGCGTTTTGTAAACAACGTTCTTCAAAAATTCGACTTGTGCTTCTAATTTTGTTACCTTTTCAGTTTCTTTATCATATCTACTTTTGAAGTCTTGTTTTAACGCATCTACCTCTTGTTTCTTATCCTCAAGAATTTTAGCAGAATCAGTAGTGGTCATAGAGAGCTTTTGTTCAAGTTCATTAACTTTGGTATTGGCAAGGTACGTTTTTTGACGTTCATCCATTAGGAAAACATTATATTGCCGCTTCTCTTTGGCTAATAACTCAAGAGTTGTATTATATTTGTTTTCAAAATCGTCCTTTTGACCTTTTAACGTACTGCCCTTGTACCTCTCAAGCTCTTTGGTCTTTTGAAGAAGCTCAGCCCTATTACTTTCAAGGGTCTCATTAGATTTAATTAGAGCGACTTTGCATTCTTCAAAGTTTTGATTGAGCGCTGCGTTTGCCTTCTTTAATTGCTTTTGACTCTTTCTAGTTTCATTGACATCTTTTTGTAAACTAGCAATTAAATTAGCAAGCGCGACACGCTCCTCATCATCATACTCATTTGCATGTTGATCATCCTCAAACTCATTATTGCACATGTCTGATGAATTTGGTGTGGTATTGCTATCAACCTTTTCCGTCATACATGTGTCAATAAGGTTTGTTGTTTGATCATTATGCTCATGCGTATTGGCATTGGCAAACACATTAAATTCAGCATTGTGTACCTCTTCTAATGGCTCAGAATCGTAAACAGGACCATTATCATAGGAAGGTGTATTGCTGATGACATTCTCAGAGTCGATGTGTTGTTTGTCAGAGCTGCTGTTGTCTTTCCCTGAGCTGTTATGTTCATTCTGCTCACCATGCGTTGCTTTCCCTGTTCTGCAGCTGTCAGTTGCATTATTCGATATTGTCTTGTTACTTACAGTTGAGACTGGACTCGTATCCACGACATGAATCTTTGCCACCGTGCACTCTTGCATTTTCAGCCTTGTGTCATTCATCTTCTTGATCATGTCTTTTGCATGAAGTAGGCGTTCATCCAAAAGCCTTTCAATTGATTCCATGTTTCCAAATATCAAATCTCTGAATGATTTTGCTTCCATTGTAGTGTAGTCTTTGAAGTGTTGATTTGCATCTCGAACTTCTGACTCAAAATTGGGATTCTTGAATAGCTGTGAGGCAAAGAATGGTTGAAACGGTGTTCTGAGTGTTTTGAAGGCATTCTTGGAATTTGTCTCATGAAGGTTTTTGTTGAGTAATTCATTCTCAAGATTCTTCAAGTGGTCTCTTAAGTCATAAGTGAACGTGCGATGATCATTTCCGAAAAAGGAATGAAAAGCACGCATATACAAAGGATTGTACGAGAAGGTCTCTCTTTCCAGACGTTTTAGATTCGTTTTAAGATCACTGAAAGCTTGCATACAACGCTGTTTAAGGACTTGTTCTTGTAGTTGCATCTCTCGTTCTTCTCTGTCTGAACACGCATTGCTCGTTTCCATGATGATGGTTTCTCAGTTGATGAAGTGAAAATGAATCTTAAGTAGATGTGTTGTGATTGGGGTGTGGTTTAAATTCCGAAAATTCCAATTTTTTTCCAGTCCGACAGTAAATTCCTCAGTCCGACAAAACGGTAAACTGAAAATTTTGTCTTACCAAATTTTGAAATCAAGTCCGAAATAGCCAAAAACTAATAGGGAAAAATTTTGAAAAGAGAAAAATTTTGACAAAAATAAAACCTAAAAATGGCCTAAAAATTTGAATTTTGGTCCGAAAATTTGAATTTTTGGTCGAAAATTTTTTCGCATCGCCAAAATTTGAAATCGAAGCTTAAATGGCCTAAAAATGGTCTAGGAAAAAATAAATTTTAAAATGGTTTTCCCGCCAAAATTTGAAATCAAAATTTTTTTTTTTAATCTTTGTGTAAACTACGTGCTGAAACTAGTCTAGATGGTGGCTAAATCTAAAAGATACTCAAACAAAAGTTAGCTAAACAAGTCATCGGAATGTGCATCGGAATGTGCCATCGGAATGTCCATCGAATGTCCATCGGAATGTTCATCGGAATGTGGTTTAGATCGCAATGCACTGTCAGAATCCCAGATCGCAATGTACTGTCGTAATCCCAGATCGGAAAGTTCAGATCGGAATGTTCAGATCGGAATGTTCAGATCGGAATGTGTCTAAAACAAATTTGGCAGAGTAACGACTCAAAAGTCCCTTGAAACCGTCGGAATCCCAGATCGCAATGTACGATCGGAATGTCCAGATCGGAATAGGGTATCGGAATCCTTAGATCGCAAAGTAGAACCTAGTGGTTATTGCGATCTGACCTCAAAATACTTGTACTTTCCGATGGTTACCTTTGCTAGAATTTCGGAAAGATGAAAAACCAAGGATTTTTTGAACGTTTGATCCAAGAAAGTTTGTGTTTTTAACCAAAACCAAGATACCAAGATCACTACAACATGATTAAAGAAGTTATACGATTAAGAAACACAATCAAAACAAGAAAAATCTTGAATTCGAGGAAGAAATATGGATCAAATCAAACGGATCATATGAAAACACAACAACCAATCACAAAACTACCCCATGGCGATTGATACCAATTGTTGTCCCTAATATATGTGATGTTATACACGAATTAAAGAAGAAAGAAAGGAAGAAATGAGAAGAATTCTAGAGAGAGAAAGTAGTGAGAGAAAGGAGAGAGAAATGGTTGGAACTAGGTGAATGTTAGATTGAGAAGTGAGAATACAAAATGAACCAACACCCTTCCTAACATGCTAGGAAGGGTATATATAGTCCACCCACATGCGGGCTTCTTTATGGACTATATGGTTTGGGCCGGGCTTTCCTTTTGGGCTTTGGTTACTTATTAATGAACCTTAGCTTAAAGTTAAGCCCGTAATAACACGACTAATATACTACCTATTACAACGTTCTAATATACGATACATAATAAACATATGACCGAGCATTCTTGTTTGGCTCAATATGTTGAGGCTAACAACTTGTCACCGAGCTATGTAACATTTGTTTTCTTGTATAGGTTTACATGGTCATCTAATGTAGATTGCTACAAATCTACCCATCTTAAGTTGTTAACGTGGCAATTTAATACTTAATTCCTTCACATATAAGTTAAGGTGTTATCCATACTAAACAACATTGCACGTGTCTACTACATATATCAAAAAAGGAAATTTGATCCGAATGTATGTATGACAACAAGTAGTAGTTAGTTTTAATAATTTTTATAAGTTGCTAATTAAATAACGTGTCAAAGGAGTATGATATCTAATGTGTTGTTACAAATTGTTTTTAGATAAATATTGAATAAGTGAGCATTGTCGAAACCTAGTATTTTAAAAGTTACACGATTTAAAAGTTACACGATTTAAAGTTACATGTTAAACAGGAAAAATAAACGCACAATATACAATAAAAACATCGATATTCGGATCACGTTAATAGTTTGTTAAATAAACAAGGGCTTATAATTTAATAAATGGTAACACGTTATATAAACGAATGACGCCTACATTTTAATATAAAAAAATGCAAGTAAACCAAATAATTAAAGCGACGATAATAAAAGTATTTTTACATCATGAGGAAGAGAATATTTTTTATTGATGTCTAACCAATGGATTGGCAGTAAATAATAAAAGATACATATTTAATACATTTAAGTCATAACCTTGCCGGATAATCAAAAATTCGATATTTTTTTTATTAAAAAAACATATATGATAAATAAAAGTCGGGATATAAACAATGATTCAAAATTACGAAATGCTACATTCTCCAACCCTTATAGAAAATCCGTCCCGGATTTTAGTTTACGTTACTCGTCGATGATTTGATTGTGAAGAGGCGAGAATACTGTTTTACTAAGTCCACGGTAGATACTACGTTCGGATTGAGTCGGATTGAGTCGGATTAAGTCGTCAAGGTAAATCATAAGCTAAAAGAACTTCAAATAGTCACTCGTACACAAAAATAGCGATAGGAATGGGAATAGCCATAGACAACGGATGAATCGTACAATCTAATTACGAGTCGAAATGAAATAGTTTGTGCAAATGCCACATGCTTAAGCCCACTAATTTACAAATCATTAATTACATGGGTTCGTCAGGTCCATCTAATTAAGATTTACAAACTAATGGTCGGTAATTTATAATTCCTTGTTCAAACGAGTGATGAATTCGCTTCAACAAGATAAATATAAATCAGTCTACCTAAGCACCGATTACACAAAGCACGAGATCGAGGGCAAATAAAATGTTCCATAGAAGGAAGGAAAAAAAATCACTTTCACAGACTGATTCATTAGAATCATTTAAAGTGATAAAAAAGTCAAGGAGAAAAAATAAACCGTCTTTCAAAGAAATAGGTTCCCAAAAATGGCATATCAGAACACGACAAGTCAAAATCGTACACCAATCAACTGGAACAAAGACGGTCTATAAAATAACGTTTAAGATTCCAAAGCACAAGAAGAGTATTCAAACTCGAAATCAGAAGGTAAATAATCAGCGGAATCAGCAGTTGGCGGTGAGTTCACGCTTATATAAAATAGTTATCATAGAAGTTATCAAAAACTTTCCCTAGACCATTGCTTCATCACAATGTCGTAATAGAGCTCATATCTACTTTTGAAGTCTTGTTTTAACGCATCTACCTCTTGTTTCTTATCCTCAAGAATTTTAGCAGAATCAGTAGTGGTCATAGAGAGCTTTTGTTCAAGTTCATTAACTTTGGTATTGGCAAGGTACGTTTTTTGACGTTCATCCATTAGGAAAACATTATATTTCCGCTTCTCTTTGGCTAATAACTCAAGAGTTGTATTATATTTGTTTTCAAAATCGTCCTTTTGACCTTTTAACGTACTGCCCTTGTACCTCTCAAGCTCTTTGGTCTTTTGAAGAAGCTCAGCCCTATTACTTTCAAGGGTCTCATTAGATTTAATTAGAGCGGCTTTGCATTCTTCAAAGTTTTGATTGAGCGCTGCGTTTGCCTTCTTTAATTGCTTTTGACTCTTTCTAGTTTCATTGACATCTTTTTGTAAACTAGCAATTAAATTAGCAAGCGCGACACGCTCCTCATCATCATACTCATTTGCATGTTGATCATCCTCAAACTCATTATTGCACATGTCTGATGAATTTGGTGTGGTATTGCTATCAACCTTTTCTGTCATACATGTGTCAATAAGGTTTGTTGTTTGATCATTATGCTCATGCGTATTGGCATTGGTAAACACATTAAAGTCAGCATTGTGTACCTCTTCTAATGGCTTAGAATCGTAAACAGGACCATTATCATAGGAAGGTGTATTGCTGATGACATTCTCAGAGTCGATGTGTTGTTTGTCAGAGCTGCTGTTGTCTTTCCCTGAGCTGTTATGTTCATTCTGCTCACCATGCGTTGCTTTCCCTGTTCTGCAGCTGTCAGTTGCATTATTCGATATTGTCTTGTTACTTACAGTTGAGACTGGACTCGTATCCACGACATGAATCTTTGCCACCGTGCACATTTTCAGCCTTGTGTCATTCATCTTCTTGATCATGTCTTTTGCATGAAGTAGGCGTTCATCCAAAAGCCTTTCAATTGATTCCATGTTTCCAAATATCAAATCTCTGAATGATTTTGCTTCCATTGTAGTGTAGTCTTTGAAGTGTTGATTTGCATCTCGAACTTCTGACTCAAAATTGGGATTCTTGAATAGCTGTGAGGCAAAGAATGGTTGAAACGGTGTTCTGAGTGTTTTGAAGGCATTCTTGGAATTTGTCTCATGAAGGTTTTTGTTGAGTAATTCATTCTCAAGATTCTTCAAGTGGTCTCTTAAGTCATAAGTGAACGTGCGATGATCATTTCCGAAAAAGGAATGAAAAGCACGCATATACAAAGGATTGTACGAGAAGGTCTCTCTTTCCAGACGTTTTAGATTCGTTTTAAGATCACTGAAAGCTTGCATACAACGCTGTTTAAGGACTTGTTCTTGTAGTTGCATCTCTCGTTCTTCTCTGTCTGAACACGCATTGCTCATTTCCAT
This sequence comes from Glebionis coronaria, assembly GCA_025667525.1. Classification (NCBI taxonomy): domain Eukaryota; kingdom Viridiplantae; phylum Streptophyta; class Magnoliopsida; order Asterales; family Asteraceae; genus Glebionis; species Glebionis coronaria. Next base: position 284,785,247 of record CM046877.1, on the reverse strand, counting down.
GATGATGGTTTCCAGTTGATGAAGTGAAAATGGATCTTAAGTAGATGTGTTGTGATTGGGGTGTGGTTTAAATTCCGAAAATTCCAATTTTTTTCCAGTCCGACAGTAAATTCCTCAGTCCGACAAAACGGTAAACTGAAAATTTTGTCTTACCAAATTTTGAAATCAAGTCCGAAATAGCCAAAAACTAATAGGGAAAAATTTTGAAAAGAGAAAAATTTTGACAAAAATAAAACCTAAAAATGGCCTAAAAATTTGAATTTTGGTCCGAAAATTTGAATTTTTGGTCGAAAATTTTTTCGCATCGCCAAAATTTGAAATCGAAGCTTAAATGGCCTAAAAATGGTCTAGGAAAAAATAAATTTTAAAATGGTTTTCCCGCCAAAATTTGAAATCGAATTTTTTTTTTAATCTTTGTGTAAACTACGTGCTGAAACTAGTCTAGATGGTGGCTAAATCTAAAAAATACTCAAACAAAAGTTAGCTAAACAAGTCATCGGAATGTGCATCGGAATGTGCCATCGGAATGTCCATCGAATGTCCATCTGAATGTTCATCGGAATGTGGTTTAGATCGCAATGCACTGTCAGAATCCCAGATCGCAATGTACTGTCGTAATCCCAGATCGGAAAGTTCAGATCGGAATGTTCAGATCGGAATGTGTCTAAAACAAATTTGGCAGAGTAACGACTCAAAAGTCCCTTGAAACCGTCGGAATCCCAGATCGCAATGTACGATCGGAATGTCCAGATCGGAATAGGGTATCAGAATCCTTAGATCGCAAAGTAGAACCTAGTGGTTATTGCGATCTGACCTCAAAATACTTGTACTTTCCGATGGTTACCTTTGCTAGAATTTCGGAAAGATGAAAAACCAAGGATTTTTTGAACGTTTGATCCAAGAAAGTTTGTGTTTTTAACCAAAACCAAGATACCAAGATCACTACAACATGATTAAAGAAGTTATACGATAAAGAAACACAATCAAAACAAGAAAAATCTTGAATTCGAGGAAGAAATATGGATCAAATCAAACAGATCATATGAAAACACAACAACCAATCACAAAACTACCCCATGGCGATTGATACCAATTGTTGTCCCTAATATATGTGATGTTATACACGAATTAAAGAAGAAAGAAAGGAAGAAATGAGAAGAATTCTAGAGAGAGAAAGTAGTGAGAGAAAGGAGAGAGAAATGGTTGGAACTAGGTGAATGTTAGATTGAGAAGTGAGAATACAAAATGAAACAACACCCTTCCTAACATGCTAGGAAGGGTATATATAGTCCACCCACATGCGGGCTTCTTTATGGACTATATGGTTTGGGCCGGGCTTTCCTTTTGGGCTTTGGTTACTTATTAATGAACCTTAGCTTAAAGTTAAGCCCGTAATAACACGACTAATATACTACCTATTACAACGTTCTAATATACGATACATAATAAACATATGACCGAGCATTCTTGTTTGGCTCAATATGTTGAGGCTAACAACTTGTCACCGAGCTATGTAACATTTGTTTTCTTGTATAGGTTTACATGGTCATCTAATGTAGATTGCTACAAATCTACCCATCTTAAGTTGTTAACGTGGCAATTTAATACTTAATTCCTTCACATATAAGTTAAGGTGTTATCCATACTAAACAACATTGCACGTGTCTACTACATATATCAAAAAAGGAAATTTGATCCGAATGTATGTATGACAACAAGTAGTAGTTAGTTTTAATAATTTTTATAAGTTGCTAATTAAATAACGTGTCAAAGGAGTATGATATCTAATGTGTTGTTACAAATTGTTTTTAGATAAATATTGAATAAGTGAGCATTGTCGAAACCCAGTATTTTAAAAGTTACACGATTTAAAAGTTACACGATTTAAAGTTACATGTTAAACAGGAAAAATAAACGCACAATATACAATAAAAACATCGATATTCGGATCACGTTAATAGTTTGTTAAATAAACAAGGGCTTATAATTTAATAAATGGTAACACGTTATATAAACGAATGACGCCTACATTTTAATATAAAAAAATGCAAGTAAACCAAATAATTAAAGTGACGATAATAAAAGTATTTTTACATCATGAGGAAGAGAATATTTTTTATTGATGTCTAACCAATGGATTGGCAGTAAATAATAAAAGATACATATTTAATACATTTAACTCATAACCTTGCCGGATAATCAAAAATTCGATATTTTTTTTATTAAAAAAACATATATGATAAATAAAAGTCGGGATATAAACACTGATTCAAAATTACGAAATGCTACATTCTCCAACCCTTAAAGAAAATCCGTCCCGGATTTTAGTTTACGTTACTCGTCGATGATTAGATTGTGAAGAGGCGAGAATACTGTTTTACTAAGTCCACGGTAGATACTACGTTCGGATTGAGTCGGATTGAGTCGGATTAAGTCGTCAAGGTAAATCATAAGCTAAAAGAACTTCAAATAGTCACTCGTACACAAAAATAGCGATAGGAATGGGAATAGCCATAGACAACGGATGAATCGTACAATCTAATTACGAGTCGAAATGAAATAGTTTGTGCAAATGCCACATGCTTAAGCCCACTAATTTACAAATCATTAATTACATGGGTTCGTCAGGTCCATCTAATTAAGATTTACAAACTAATGGTCGGTAATTTATAATTCCTTGTTCAAACGAGTGATGAATTCGCTTCAACAAGATAAATATAAATCAGTCTACCTAAGCACCGATTACACAAAGCACGAGATCGAGGGCAAATAAAATGTTCCATAGAAGGAAGGAAAAAAAATCACTTTCACAGACTGATTCATTAGAATCATTTAAAGTGATAAAAAAGTCAAGGAGAAAAATTAAACCGTCTTTCAAAGAAATAGGTTCCCAAAAATGGCATATCAGAACACGACAAGTCAAAATCGTACACCAATCAACTGGAACAAAGACGGTCTATAAAATAACGTTTAAGATTCCAAAGCACAAGAAGAGTATTCAAACTCGAAATCAGAAGGTAAATAATCAGCGGAATCAGCAGTTGGCGGTGAGTTCACGCTTATATAAAATAGTTATCATAGAAGTTATCAAAAACTTTCCCTAGACCATTGCTTCATCACAATGTCGTAATAGAGCTCAATGCTTATATAAATAACCCCTTCATATAAATATACTAACAAGAAACATATATATATATATATATATATATATATATATATATATATATATATATATATATATATATATATATATATATATATATATATATATATATATATATATATATATATATATATATATATATATATATATATATATATATATATATATATATATATATATATATATATATATATATATATATATATATATATATATATATATATATATATATATATATGTATATATATATATATATATATATATATATATGTATATATATATATATATATATATATATATATATATATGTATATATATGTATATATATATATGTATATATATATATATATATATATATATATATATATATATATATATATATATATATATATATATATATATATATATATATATATATATATATATATATATCTATATATATATATATATATATATATATATATATATATATATATATATATATATATATATATATATATATATATATATATATATATATATATATATATATATATATATATATATATATATATATATAACAATATACACATTTAATAAGCTTTCGGGTAGCACGAGCGCACGGATGATGTTCAAGGCAATAAAATCGTTTTCTCGAAAGAGCTGTTATAGTCTAGGCTTTAAAAACGACCTAGTTCTCTATAACAAGTGCTTTGATACCAATCTGTAACACTCCCAAATTTCGGATAGCAGCGGAAGAGTCATTGGGAGTATTACTTCATAGCACAACACACAAGTTATAGAAAACGACTCAAAAAGAGGCGTATGGAATGTTTAATCCATTCGATTATTAAAACATTAGAGTTTACACATAGAAACAGGTCCCAACAATAATGTAACACTAAACAATTTTAAAAACTTTATCAAATGATTTTCAGTATTTTATTGCCTTCAAAATATTCTGTGTGACTCTATGCTCCAGTTGCTCTTAAACCTGTGTACCCCAGATAAACATGCTAAAAACATCAACACAAAGGTTGAGCGAATTAATAGGTTTGCAAGTAAAAACAGTGGACCACAAGATTTCAAGTATTCAGTTTCCAAGGTCAGATAGCATCAGTTATCACATTTAGCTCATGAAACCGAACATTAACATCCGTTATTCCGTTCAAGTTTCAAATACAATGCGTCCAGTCAGTTTTCCGTTAAAACCGGACGGAGAGGTCAATCCCAATAGATCTATTGACAGCATTCGTGTTTACTCGACCAGTACAGTCGGTCCAAGCAATTAATAGTTCATGACTAAAAGGGATAAAATAAGCATACAGTTCAAGTACTTGCGTCCATTCATTAAAACTAGTAGGTATCCCCCTCGCAGGTTTCATAAAACAATTAAAGTAGTAAAAGCGAGGCTAGGAACTCACCTTAACGAGTAAGACGTGTGTACTAGAAGTGAGCACACTAATATATAACAACCATCAATAAATCAAAATCCTCGAGTCGTACTTTGCTCCAGTCGGTCCTTAAAATCTAAATACTTGTATCCGTAGGTAAACGTTCATCACAAAACTATCATGTTGCACTATGAGAAATACTATTGCACACAAGTATTTATCTTAAAAAAATATACACATCACCCCAACTCTTGAGATATCTTGAGAACACATATATACTATTCAGGATTAGTCACGCAAGATATATTGTCAACTTTAACGAAAGTCAATGTACGTGGCTCAATATTAGTTACCCTTACGTGTCTAAAATAGTGACTAGTAATTTAATTATTTGACTTGTCACCGAGCTATGTAACATTTGTTTTCTTGTATAGGTTTACATGGTCATCTAATGTAGATTGCTACAAATCTACCCATCTTAAGTTGTTAACGTCGCAATTTAATACTTAATTCCTTCACATATAAGTTAAGGTGTTGTCCATATTAAACAACATTTCACGTGTCTACTATATATATCAAATAAGCAAATTTGATCCGAATTTATGTATGGCAACAAGTAGTAGTTAGTTTTAATAGTTTTATAAGTTGCTAATTAAATAACGTGTCAAAAGAGTATGATATCTAATGTGTTGTTACAAATTGTTTTTAGATAAATATTGAATAAGTGAGCATTGTCGAAACCCAATATTTTAAAAGTTACACGATTTAAAAGTTACATGTAAAACAGGAAAAATAAACGCTCAATATAAAATGAAAACATCGATATTCGGATCACGTCAATATTTTGTTAAATAAACAAGGGCTTATAATTTAATAAACGGTAACGTGTTATATAAACGAATGACACCTACATTTTTAATATAAAATAAAAAATGCAAGTAAACCAAATAATTAAAGCGACGATAATAAAAGTATTTTTATATCATGAGGAAGAGAATATTTTTTATTGATGTCTAACCTATGGATTGGCAGTAAAAAATAAAAGACACATATTTAATACATTTAAGTCATAACCTTGCCGGATAATCGAAAATTCGGTATTTTTTTATTAAAAAACATATATGATAAATAAAAGTCGGGTTATAAACACTGATTCAAAATTACGAAATGCTACACCAACCACTCTCATGGTTCTACCTCATCCTCATTACAATCCAAAATGAATGAGTTGTCTTCACCTTTCACTCCTAGTCCTCCTTTGGATGGGATTTCTCAACCTCGGCCAATACAAAGAATTCCCTTTGTTCTTGAGCCTTTGGTGACCTCTCCCTTTACTATACCAAATTCTCCCATATCACCCTTGGCACCTATGCCTCCACCACCTCCTCCTTACTCAAACACAAATGCTCCCATTTTGGGAATCCCTATTCAACATTTCATGGGTGATCCATACTTTTTTAATTTTCTAGAAGCTCATGGTGCAAATTGCCCATGTCGTCTTTATAACAACTACATCATTCAAAACCTAAGATTGGAGATGATTGGTCTTCATAGAAGGTTGCATGATTTCTTGGTAACCTTGTTTTCCATGCCTCCCCCCTTAGGAGATGAATGATGGTTTTTAAAATCTAATGTTTTTAAAAGAAGGTCAAGCCAAAGAAGACTATGCATTCAAGACCTAGATTAAGCTACCTATGTTTTAGTTTATTATCTTTTCATTTCTTGTACTTTCATTTCCTTGTGTGCTTTGCATGAATTTGATGAATGGATTTAGTTTTATGTGTTTCAACTTAAGTGGTCACATTAATCAACTTAAATTTTATTTAAAAATTGAACCTAAATCTATCACAACCTCTAAAAAAACTTGACTTTAAATTGGATCAAAATGTGATCTAGATATTTTGTCACCGTTTGTCAAGATATTCTTTGTGAATGTGTTGCTTTTGTGCAACCCTAGCATAATCTAATGCTAAAAGAGGTAAAAATCGAAGATTTGCAAAATTTTGAAAAAGTCTTATCTTTCTCCAACACTTATGAAAATCAAGTTTCCATGTCCCCTGGACGCGGCTCCTTAGCCCCCAGGCGGTTCCATATTGATATGGAACCGCGGGATCCCTTAGGGAACCGCGTACAAGAAAGCCGTTTATGGCTTCTATTTGGTCTTTCTTCTTTGACCACGGTCTTGGTTAAGATTCCTTGTTTACCCTATTTGGCTAAACATTTTCTAAAACCTTTGGTTTCATTTCAAATCTTTGCCTTGTCTATTTTCTTTAAATTCTTCTCTTTTGGGAGTTCTTCTCTTCATCCCTCACAGTGCCTAACTCTTCCATCCCTAACCTTAACATATCTTTGTCACAATCTTCTCAACCTAAAGCTTCCTCTTCTAAGCTTTCAAAGAAACCGAAAATCTCGGTTCGACCTATTTGGATCAAGAAGGACAATAATCCTCGTGATTCCTTTTCTCCAAAACCTTCCAAGAATTCCTCTTTCTAATCGATTAAATATTGGAATGAGACTTACTTTATAAATCCAATTACCGGAGAAAAGGAAATTCTTCCACCGCCACCTAAACATTTTAACTCTCCTCAACTCAATGACCTATCTTCTTTCCTCAATCTCACTAGGCATTGTGAAAACATTTCATACCCTTCTTCTCCAAACTCTCCTTTTGATGGACCTCCCCCATCTAACGACTTTATCTTGCATCATGGTTCCTCGTGTGCTTGTTGTCGTTTTCAAGAAATTGAACTTGCTCATATTTATGACAAGCTAAATTTTCTTGAATTCCTACTCACTCGACCTTCTCTGAAAGTTTTCGTTCTCGTGGACAAAACTTCGAATGATGCATCGTCGTCTTTTTTTCCAACTAAAGCACATGTTGTACTTTAGTTGTTTGAGTCAATTAAACTTAAGCATCTTGTAAAATTATCACTTTTAGTGTAACTTATGCTTTGTGGTTTATTTTCATATTTTCTTGTTTCAATATTCATATTGTGTGTATGAGTATTTTCTTATGTGTTATTTCATATTTGTGTAATATGAATGTTATGTGTCTTCTCTATCCCAATAGTTATTTCTCACACATTTGTTTAAGAGTTCATCATGGTTAAAAATTACAATTTATTATGGGTGATTCCATAAATTCTAAATTTTAACCCCTTGACATTTTATATCCTTTTTTATTGGCTTGGATGTTCCTTTTTCTTTTTATTCCACCAATTGAACTATTATGTTGTCAACTTACACTCTTTGGACACACTTAGCAAATACTTGCTTCTAATTTGAGATTTCTTTTTCTTCTCCTTCTCAAGTTAGTTAGTAGGTAGTGCACATATATACATTGGTGTTTCTTCTTTTTCTTCTAACCTTTGTGTAGCATGTCACTTTAGCTCACTCTTTTGGTGCCCCAAGCAAGGGGGAGTAAGCACCAAGGGGAAGCTACTAGCAAAATCCGGTTCTTTTCTCTTTCAAAGACTTGTGCTACCCTTTTTGCTTCGACAAAGGGGGAGAAATGATAGTGATAAACTTGTTAACAATTCGATAATTTTGTATTTTACATAAATGAGTTTATAGTTTGTCGTAATCAAAAAGGGGGAGTTTGTTAATGCAAAGCAATTGCCTAAAAACATTGTTAGCACTAATTAATCTTTCTTAGTTTTGATCACGACAAATTTCAAAGAAATTTATTGTCAAATATAATCACAAAATGAATTAGCTAACAAACACTATCATCAAGGTAATAATCATTACACTAACATATCTTAGCATGCGTAGTGATCATAAAAGTGATTAGCCTTAAAACTCACTTTTGTCTAATGTGACAAAATATTTTTAATAAACTTTCTTTTTTAGAAAATGTTTTATTAAAATGAAAATGTAAATTTGAATATGGCATATTCCAAATTTCATATGAATATCCTTTGACGGTTTAAACAGCCTCATGTATTTCAAATTCACTAAAAGACAAAAAGGAGTGGAATATCTACACTTCGCGGTTCCTTAAGTGCCTATGCGGTTCCATAGCGATAAGGAACCGCCTGCGCAGATAAGGAACCACGCCAGGTAGCCGTTGGGAACTTGTCTCCTATAAATAGTGAATCAAATCTACACTTTCATCAACCCTTTTTGGACATCTTTTTAGTCTTCTTTCTTGTTTCTAATCCTAATCATTTGTAATTGATCACTTAATGTGTTAAGTATGTTTACTTATGATTATCCTTTTGATCTCCTTTTTTACCTTGTCCAAAGAGAAGATCACTCACACACTTGTGTTGTGATGAAAGATGAATCCTTGATGAAGATAATTCTCTCCTAAAGATCTTATCATGCTCATCATTTGTTTATATGTGTCTTGTGTAGATCCAATGTATTTGTGAATACTTGGACTAGTTGTGTCCATCCAAGCTAGGTGTGAATACTTGGATTAGAGTTGTGTAAATCCTTTTGCACATGTGTGTGCTTGGATTTAATGTGTAAATCCAAGTTACATGTGTGTACTTGGATATGTTTAGTTGAGTTGTAATTGGTTGTGTCTTGGTAAGTTCTTGTAAGAACCCGTACTTTCCCATCATTATTTTATTCTTTTATTCGTGTTTCTGAATTTTCCAACATATTTCATTTTCTTGAATTCTTTATATGTAAATCCTGAGATCATGATAATTTTAATAAATTATACTCTTCAAGTATTTTTTGATCATTAATAAATACTTCATATGAAATTATAAAATTATTATTTTATTTTTCTATATTTATTTAAATCAAAGTTTTTGATTTAAAATCACCTGCATGCGTTTTACAACGAGTTTATTCAATTCAATGAACAACGAGAATTCCTAGTGATCGCGATACCGACGAATGCCAAATTTTACATTTTATTATCGATTGTTTCGATAATTTATATTCTCGATGATTTCGTTTTAATTACGTGTTAAGTCGTATCGGGAAATCATATAATCATTTTTATGATGCATTGTAACTTTTGAAAAGTATTTTTGCAAAACCCGAGCCCCGTAAATATTTTCAATATTGACTAATAGTCATTTTCTACCCTTTAAACTATTAAATTGCTTTTAAGTCCAATAGATTACACAATTGGTAAAACTAGCCCTCATTCCACTATATAAATTGATTTTTTTCACTAAACCTTCATTTTACTTCACAAAAACACACACACAAAAAAAATCCTCTCCCTCCTTTCTTCTTATTATTTCCGCCACCCCTACACCCCTAAACATCCACAAATTTTGATTTTTGACAATGATCTAATCAAAACAAACATTAGGCCCATTCCTAAAATCATCTTGTGAATCTATTGATGTAAAAATCACCCACATGCATCAATATTTCAAAAAACTTTGTGATTTCATGTTGTATGATGTTTTAATGATCATGCATGTGTTATTTTTATAAGATCATCTTATTCTGATCAAAAAAAGTTTGAATTTTGATCTTTAATTTTGTTAAAGTTTACATGCAAGTGTTTTTAGGATTGTTTGGTAGATGGGTATGATATTTAAGTGATTCTATAGGTATGGGAATGATTAGCTTTGGTGGAAAAATTGATTTGGCATGATTTTTAAAAGGGTATTTTAGGACAGCAGGTCTATAACAGATTTTGTCGTGGGTATAATTTCTGATATAGGCCGAGATTATTTTATATTGTTGTAGAGTTTTACGAGACGCTCGTTTTGGTATAAGATAGAGCTTCTAACTCATTACTACTCAAAAGTTATGCTAGGTTTAGTATTCGTGTACCGGGAGACGCAAGTCGGCACAATCCGAAATTGTGGCTGATTTTGGGTGGACTCTCGAGGACTTTAGGCTTGGTTAGATAATGCGTACTACTGGTTTTCAAAGTTTTGATGAGTCTAGTAGTAGTTTTAAAAGGTGTATTGTTAAAATAATACTTTTATAGTGGTACAAATGGTTTTATAAAACAAGTGTATAATTATGTCCCAAATTTTAGAGTCGAGTAAAGTGTCGAGCTGATAGGTTTTAAAGTGTAAACTTTGGCTCCAATTTTGGTGACGCCTTATACAGGTTATAAGTGACCTTGACACCAAATTTCATCAAAAACGGACAAGTCTAGATAGGGTAGATCTGTGTGTACATTCGGGGTGTACTTGCTGATTTTATTTTGGACACATAGTTCAATGCTTGTGTTGCGTGAGTTTGAGTATTCATCATCGGACATGTTGACTTATTCAAGTGCTTAGTAATTATATAAATGACTTAGCTACTGGTCCAAGTAAGGTTAAAGGATAGTTTGACTTGCGTTGACTGGGCGTCGTAGGATGGGTAAATTTCAAGTACACAAGTGTTTAATCGTATAGTGTTGGATAAATGGGTTAGTATGGATTATTTTGGTTCGTGTCATTGGTTTTGAAATATGAACACTTTGAAAACATTTGAGTCATATTATATTTGGTATATATCGATATTTGATTTTGAGTCTTAACGTGCGCCTTATTGTGATGGGTTGCGGTATTCGTGTTTTCCGGGCATCCATATCGTCGGTGATCGTCTCACTACCATTGTTTCTACTCAGTTTCTGAGTACCGTGATTGACTTACCTCGTGGCTAAGGTGAGTTCATAGCCCCTTTTTACTTGTACATGGTTTCTAAACACGGGGTGAGATTTTACATGGTGGAACACAACCATTAAAAATTGTATGCTATCCAGAATTTGTATTCTATCCAGAACATGTATGATTTTCAGGTTTTCGATATTATTATTGCTTTTAGTCTAGCCTTAAGTTTCCTCTCCTGATCATGAACCGTTAATTATCCGGTGTGCATTGCGCGAAGTGCGAATGTTGTGGGTGGATCCATCGGGATTGACTATCCCCGTCCCGATTACCTTGACGCACTAATATTCGTTTATACTTGACTATTTATGTTGAATACTCCCTAGAGGAACTTACACTGAGTTAAGCTTCGGTTCCTGAACTAACAGCAATAATAATGATTTCGGACTATGGTTGACGTATATAACCATACTTCATACTACTTGTTTTACAAATGAATGCTTGTGTTTCACATCCTTATTGCTAAATCTATGAATATCACTCAACTTTATGTTGACGATTTTACATGTTTAATCTCAGGTATTATTACTTAGCATTGCTTGGATGGGAGCCCGCATGATATTATCGCAGCTTGGAGATTTTTGTGATGCTTTTAAAAAGGTTGTTTTTAGTAAAAACTGTCAGGAGTTTATTCTATCTTTTGGGCAACTTTATGTTATAAATAGAGACGAAATAATATAATTTTCCGCTTCTAAAACTCTGGGACCTATGTTTAAAAACTCTGACCCTTTATGATGTAATGTACATGTTTTTATTTCGTCAGCTTTATATGAACTGTAATCCATTGTTTCTTGTACTATGACGTGTTACCCCCTTGTTGCCTAGTTGTTCCATGTCAGATTTTGGGGGTCTCACAGATTGTTATGAGAGCCAGGTTATAGGGAACTGAGTCATTTTTCAAAACTTGGTCTATAACCGAAAGTTCAAATATTTCATGTTTTAAGTGTCAATCACAGAATCTGCCAATGTTGTTCAATATCTGCGTGGGTAACTCTCTAATCCTTATTATTTACTTTTAATTATCATTGTAGTATTTCTTCTCCTGATTACTATGTCCTTTCAAAGCCTTTGTGCTTCACGAATTATCATTAGATAATACTTGATTACATATGCTCTTACTGCATATCTTGAATTCTTGTTTTGTGAACTAATCTTGTTGCAATGATTTTATATTGTTATGACGTTACATACTTGTATTCGTAGCGCGGATGCTGCTGACTTTTCATACTCATTTTTCTGAGTACTATTGCTATTTCATTTATGCGTGATACGACTGACTTCATATACTCGTTCGTTTTGAACCGTCTGTTTTTCTCGACTCACTGTTACATGTTGTGCATACTATCGTGATACCATTGTTCGGAATTGAATAAGTGTTGTTTTTGATAAAACTCCTTATTTTCATTCGTACTACCGTGCATGTTGCTTTCATTGTTTATTTCCTTTAAAATATCTATTTAGATACGCATATTTTCTTTCCGACCATTCGTAATTGAATGTCCAGTGTATAGACCATTGTGTAGCTCAATGTGTCTCCGGAAAAGACTAAAGGACACCATGTGAGTCACACATCTCGAAGCATTCGTTGAATCAGTACCTGAATAATATCGTGGGTTTTCGTAATCTTTTACGTCACCATTTTACACGACAATTGTACATGGATTACATTTTATTTCATTGACCATATTACGTTCAACTTCGAATTTCAACGCTCGTTATACCCTGAAAACATCATCGTTATCTTGTAATTCACACTCTATTTTGTAACGATTGTTTGGAACACGACAATACTTCTATAAACTTGTACCCTCCCTTTCATTAAACCTCCTCACTCTAGGAGTGAGACTTGTTAATGTCCTGTTCTTTCTCGATATGTCTTGTGATTTTGGAAATCATGCCACCAAGAGACCTTTATGCATTGCATCTTGCAATCGAAGACATGAATTTCATGCGTCATTTTTTATCTCTCAGATTATCGTTGACATTCTTGAATCATTTCTATACTGTGTTTTCTTCACATGATTAATTATACAGTTTATTCTCTTTCGTCTATATGAAATCCACAAGCTTAGTGTGTACATTATTAATTCTAGGTTATTATGAAATTTGGATTTAATTTCAAGCTGTGTCGAAAAACATACTTTGTACAGAAACTCTACAGGAAATTTAACAGTGTCGAGAAAATATTTTTATAACTTAGACATAAAAATATATATTACTACTTGTTGAGATGTTCGTTTAGGACATAATATTTTACGAGTAAACAATAAAATCGAGCAAGTTACGCTCATTATAGATTGTAAAATCTAAGAAGTTATTTTCTGAATAATTCTGAAATATCATTTTGTTGAAAGATTTAATGCAAGGTCATTTTCGTCCATTTTTTATTCGTTTCAAGTCTCGAGTAAAACTAGAAAGTTGTTCAAAACATCGTTTTACACCAAATTACTCTAGACTTCGAGTCTTAAAATGTCACTTAGTGAATCAATTGGTTAAGTCAAACCCAAAAAGTCAAGCTGATAGAAGTTTTTTTAAAGTATGGTTTTTGAAGCGTTTTTGAGTTCGTGTGAGCTCGTAAAACTTTAATAATGAGATTTTACAACTACCAAACATTGATTGCGTTTGAAAACGTTTACAAATAGTAAAGTGAGTTCGGTCATACATATACATAGATCTTGAACTTTTGAAATTCGGTAACTTCCTAATATAGAAACTTTTGGAGTGATTGTACTATTTGTTAACTGGTACCCTACTTCCTTAAAAGTATATTATTGTCAAATTAATTACGATGTACACACATACGGATTCCTTTATCCTTTCTTTTATTTATGACTCATTCGTCATTCTACATCGCCTTTTTTTGTTTATATCGTACCACTGATTTGGACCGAGGTTGAAGTTCTTATTTTTATCGTTCGTTATCATCTTGGCACGTGTATCCTGAAGATTCCTGCTAAACCTCTTGAAACCTTATCAACTTGTAACCATTTCATTGACTGTCTAGAACTATTCATTACCCTCATGTAACCCACTCGCTATTTTACAAGTTACCATATAAACCCAAACTGGTATTGTTCGCGAAATATTTTACAAAAGGTTTCATTTGGGCTTCCTTAAATAATTGAATGTTATCTTATAAAATAAATTTATATTAATTTTACAATGTATACTCACAAATTATTCTACCTTGGGTCTTGTAAAGAATTTTGTAACATTACAGTTGTTGGATTAAATATCTAGCCAGTAACTTATTGGCGAATAGTTTCATAAACTATTTTGATTTCTGTTTTTACAAATGGCATTATATACATATTTTAAATAATATGACCTGTAATACTAGTTTGACGAAGATGAGCATCGCATTGCTAGTCCTAAATTATGCATGGCCTGATCACCTATGCTTAATTTAGAAGGAGCCATGCAAGGCCGAATAGTAGTCATCTTAAATATTTAACCAAATCAACTTTTTAACTATGTTCCTTAAAAAGTTTGATAAAATAAAGTTTTGAAAACTTTTACACCTTATGCGAGTAGCAACAATTCGCGACTTACACATATGATCCCTTATCTTTTCTTGAACAAAGTACATGCCTCAAGCACAAATTTCTTTACTCAACGATCCTTGCTTTACTGTTACCTCATTATCCTCATGATGCAATTTTCGTTACCACTTGTTTAATTTCTTACCATTGATACCAGACTTGAAAGTTTCAACGTTGGTATGCTTCTACATCGATCAACCTTCTTTATCTATTTTGGTAGACCTTCGAAATGTCTTTGGACGCGAATGATGATTTATACTAGACGTGAACGATAAATTTTGTGTATTTGTCATGATGTATGTTAGACTCCATCGTTTTGAGATTCATTCGTACGAATCATGTGTTGATTTCGCCTTTCATTGCTAATGTTTCTCATTTTACTGGAATTACTTTCAAGTGACTTCTTAAGAATTTTCTTTGATTCAAAAATTCGTTGTGTGGCTTTTCTCTTTTGTTCGTGTATCGACCATCGAGAACTTAATAAGCTGTTGTGGTGATGTTAACCACACTCGTGAATTAATCATTACTATAATCCTTTGTTACTTATTATTTTTATCGACGCGTCTATTCTATCATGTCTATTAAGTATTGATACGAATTTGGTTTTATTCCCTCGTGCTATTGCTCGTATACAAATCGTTGATCTTTATTCTTTTCATAATCATTTCTATTTTGTCACTTTCTAAAAACCAGAAACCGTCTTACAGATAACACCTTCTTGGATTTCTAAAAATTATTATTAATTTTTAAAAATGTTTTACACATTTTATCAAATGTTTAAATTACCAAAATAACTGTTTTAAGTTAAATACCAGATATATATCCTCTTTGGTAAATTTATAACTAGTATTTAAAAAGGATATCAAGATGTATCTTTTAAAGTATTTGATTTTATCATACTTTACTGTCAACCTAATGAAATTATTAAATTAATTTTTAATTTCAAACAATGATTCTAAATAACTTGGAAAATCTGATTTTCTCTAATGATAGCGTTAAACCTGAGTTTTTTAACAATAACTTCATACAGTCACCAAAAAAGCTCTTAAGCTGATCAAAATAACTATTTGAACTGAGTTACTTTTACTTTGAAGTCCTGATAAAGAAAAAGATTTGACAACTGTTTACCCAGTCATTTTATATAGATTTTGATTTTTAAATCACTACACCTTATAAAATTTTCTTTTAATCAAGAAAATATTTAAAACTAAGTTTTAAAGTAAAACCAAAATACTGGACCACTGATTGTGACAACTTGTCTTTTGAATGATCATATGTAATTCATTTTCCCCTTCTATTTCTCTTGTAATAGATTCTTACGTTTTAAGATTGTCATGTTTTACCGTTACACGATTTGCGACTCCGTGTTGATTAATAATCTTGATTCATTTTAACGCACTTTGTCCGTTTAAGCGATTCTTGTGTTCATTCTTGTTAGTTTATCGTACGTATTTCCAACAATTCTATCTCTTGAATTTTTCTCCGTACTGAAAGGTCATTATTCTAATCCGAGTTCGAAAAGTTATTCGAAAAGGAACTAAGAAAATGAAGCGTAGTGAATTCTAATTGTGAATATTTGCCGTGGTGCATAAATTACCTGGGAAGCAATGAATTTGTTCTGCACTTTGTGCCCCCTCTTGTTTGTATCTTCTACTGTTTTCAGGAGAACTCTGGGGACCAGAGTTCCTTAAGGGGGGGGGGGGGGGGGGGAAGACTGTAAGAACCCGTACTTTCCCATCATTATTTTATTCTTTTATTCGTGTTTCTGAATTTTCCAATGTATTTCATTTTCTTGAATTCTTTATATGTAAATCCTGAGATCATGATAATTTTAATAAATTATACTCTTCAAGTATTTTTTGAACATTGATAAATACTTCATATGGAATTATAAAATTCTTATTTTATTTTTCTATATTTATTTAAATCAAAGTTTTTGATTTAAAATCACCCGCGTACGTTTTACAACGAGTTTATTCAATTCAATGAACAACGATAATTCCTAGTGATCGCGATACCGACGAATGCCAAATTTTACATTTTATTATCGATTGTTTCGATAATTTATATCTTCGATGATTTCATTTTAATTACGTGTTAAGTCGTGTCGTGAAATCATATAATCATTTTTATGATGCATTGTAACTTTTGAAAAGTATTTTTGCGAAACCCGAGCCCCGTAAATATTTTCAATATTGACTAATAGTCATTTTCTACCCTTTAAACTATTAAATTGCTTTTAAGTCCAAAAGATTACACAATTGGCAAAACTAGCCCTCACTCCACTATATAAATTGATTTTTTTACACTAAACCTTCATTTTACTTCACAAAAACACACACAAAAAAAAAAAAATTCTCCCTCCTTTCTTCTTATTATTTCCGCCACCCCTATACCCCTAAACATCCACAAATTTTGATTTTTGACAATGATCTAATCAAAACAAACATTAGACCCATTCCTAAAATCATCTTGTGATTCTAATGATGTCAAAATCACCCACATGCATCAGATTTCAAAAAACTTTATGATTTCATGGTTGTATGATGTTTTAATCATCATGCATGTGTTATTTTTGGTAAGATCGTCTTATTTTGATCACAAAAAGTTTGGATTTTGATCTTTGATTTTGTTAAATTTTACATGCAAGTGTTTTTAGGAGTGTTTGTTAGATGGTTATGAAATTTGAGTGATTCTATAGGTATTGGAATGATTAGCTTTGGTGGAAAAATTGATTTTGCATGATTTTTAAAAGGGTATTTTGGGACAGCAGGTCTATAACAGATTTTTCGTGGGTATAAGTTCTGATATAGGCTGAGATTATTTTATATTATTGTAGAGTTTTACAAGACGCTCGTTTTGGTATAAGATATAGTTTCTAACTCATTACGAGTCAAACGTTATGCTAGTTTTAGTATTCGTGTACCGGGAGACGCAAGTCGTCACAATCTGAAATTGTGGCTGATTTTGGGTCGACTCTCGAGGACTTTAGGCTTGGTTAGATAATGGGTACTACTGGTTTACAAAGTTTTGATGAGTCTAGTAGTATTTTTAAAAGGTGGATTGTTAAAATAATACTTTTATAGTGGTACAAATGGTTTTATAAAACAAGTGTACAATTATGTCCCAAATTTTAGAGTCGAGTAAAGTGTCGAGCTGATAGGTTTTAAAGTGTAAAATTTTGCTCAAATATTGGTGAGGTCTTATACAGGTTATAAGTGAACTTGACACCAAATTTCATCTAAAACGGACAAGTCTAGATAGGGTAGATCGGAGTGTACATTCGGGGTGTACTTGCTGATTTTATTTTAGACACATAGTTCAATGCTTATGTTGCGTGAGTTTGAGTATTCATCATCGGACATGGTGACTTATTCAGGTGCTTAGTCATTATATAAATGACTTATCTACTGGTCCAAGAAAGGTTAAAGGATAGTTTGACTTGCGTTGACTTGGCGTCGTAGGACGGGTAAATTTCAAGTACACAAGTGTTTAATCGTGTAGTGTTGGATAAATGGGTTAGTATGGATTATTTTGGTTCGTGTCATTGGTTTTGAAATATGAACACTTTGAAAACATTTGAGTCATATTATATTTGGTATATATCGCTATTTGAGTTTGAGTCTTAACGTGCGCCTTATTGTGATAGGTTGCGGTTTTCATGTTTTCTGGGCATCCATATCGTCAGTGATCGTCTCACTACCATTGTTTCTACTTAGTTTCTGAGTACCGTGATTGACTTACCTCGTGGCTAAGGTGAGTTCATAGCCCCTTTTTACTTGTACATGGTTTCTAAACACGGGGTGAGATTTTACATGGTGGAACACAACCATTAAAAACTATATGCTATCCAGAATTTGTATGCTATCCAGAACATGTATGATTTTTAGGTTTTAGATATTATTATTGCTTTTAGTCTATCCTTAAAATTCCTCTCCTGATCATGAACCGTTAATTATCCAGTGTGCATTGTGCGAAGCGCGAATTTTGTGGGTGGATCCATCGGGATTGACTATCCCCGTCCCGATTACCTTGACGCACTAATATCCGTTTATACTTGAGTATTTAGGCTGAATACTCCCTAGAGGAACTTACACTTAGTTAAGCTTCAGTTCATGAACTAAACAGCAATAATAATGATTTCGGACTATGGTTGACGTATATAACCATACTCCATACTACTTGTTTTACAAATGAATGCTTGTGTTTCACATCCTTATTGCTAAACCTATGAATATCACTCAACTTTATGTTGACGATTTTACATTGTTTAATCTCAGGTATTATTACTTAGCTTTGCTTGGATGGGAGCCCGCATGATATTATCGCAGCTTAGAGATTTTTGTGATGCTTTTAAAAAGGCTGTTTTTAGTAAAAAGTGCCAGGCGTTTATAATATCTTTTGGGCAACTTTATGTTATAAATAGAGACGAAATAATATAATTTTTGCTTCTAAAACTCTGGGACCTATGTTTAAAAACTCTGACCTTTTATGATGTAATGTACATGTTTTTATTTCGTCAGCTTTATATGAACTATAATCCATTGTTTCTTGTACTATGACATGTTACCCCCTTGTTGCCTAGTTGTTCCATGTCAGATTTTGGGGGTCTCATAGTTCTCACTAAACTCTAAAGTGATGTGGTTGTGTCTTGTGAGTTCTCACTAAACTCTAAAGTGATGTGGTTGTGTCTTGTGAGTTATCACTAAACTTTAAAGTGATTACTAGTTGTGTTGTGTGAAGTTCTCACTTAGCTTCAAAGTGAAGAGCCGTGAAGATTGGTTCTAGCTTTCGATTAGAACTCGACATCTAGCCTTGTGTCGTAAAATGTTGAAGTAGGCAACGTTGTGAAGATCGGTTCTAGCTTTCGATTAGAACTCGACATCTAGCCTTGTGTCGTAAAATGGTGAAGTGGGCGACGTTGTGTAGATTGGTCCTAGCTATGATTAGGTCTCGACATTTAGCTTAGTGTCGTAAAATAATGTAAGCTACGTTGTAAGGTTTTCTCCGCCAAGAAGGGAGCTTGTGAATATAGTGTAAATCTCGAGTAAGATGTACTCGAGGAGTAGAGTAGGAATGAGGATGTGCTTCGTTGCCGAACCACTATAAATCTTGGTGTATTCCTACTAGGTTGTTTCTTTCCTTACTCATTACTTTCATTCATTACCATTACACATATTACACATTGTTAAAGCATTAGAATTGGACCTAATCATTATGCAACTAGGTTTTAAAGAAAAGATAGTTATAACACTCACCTAACTGAAATATATTTTAATTAGGAGATAAACAGACTAGAAACTATTCAACCCCCCTTCTATTTTCAACAAATACCTTGATTTTATGCTTCCGAGACTGTGTTTTACGGGAAGTAACCAAGGAAACATTTGATGCAGGAATTTGGACGAAGTTGACTAGTCTATATATGACTAAGTCATTAGCAAACAAATTGTATCAAAAAAGAAGAAGCTGTACACATACTATATGAGTCCGGGAAGGAAGCTGGGTGATCATATAAACGAGTTTAATAAGTTGATACTTGATTTGGAGAATATTGATATCAACATTGAGGAAGAAGATCAGACACTTATGTTACTTACGTCGTTGCCATCATCTTACGAGAACTTTGTGGAGGCATTGTTGTATGGGAGGGAATCCTTGACAATGGAGGATGTTCTAGCAAATCTCAAATCAAGGGAGTTGAAAAAAGAACTAGAGGCACAAAGGAAGAGATTGGTGACAGGTTATATGTAAGAGGAAGGTCAGATCATTCAAGGAAATCTCATTCTGGTAATTGTTTGCAGTTTAAATCAAAGAGTTGCACTGGTAAACTCAAGTGCTTCATATGGTCATCTAAAGAGAGACTATTCATTGAAGAAGTAAAGTGGGTTCGTCAGGAAGGGTAAACAAGATTAGGATTCTGATTCTTCTTATGACGAAGGTAACACCTACTTTGGAGAAGCCATGGTGGTAGTCGGAAATGATGAGAGGACTAAACTCGTAACGGATTAAGGTGGGTCTTATCATATGACATCAAGGAAGAATTATTTGTATGACTTCAAGGATATTGATGGTGGTTTTGTTCAGTTAGGTGATAACAGGACATGCACTATTAAAGGGACATGGAAAGTGAAGATACAGTTTCATGATGGATCAAACTTTATACTAGAAGATGTTAGGTATGTTCTAGGGTTAGAAAGAAGTTTGATTTCATTGGGTACTCTTGAAAAAAAAGGTTATACTGTGAAGATGCAGATGGGTAGAATCAAGCTAATAAAAGGTTGCCAAGTTATTATAACCGAGATCAAGAAAGGGAAATGTGTTTATACTTTAGAAGCAAAATTGACAACTTTTGGTGTACAATAGCATTGAGGTTCAAAACAAGTTGTGTTCAAAAAACTTGGTCACAAACAAGTTGAGTTCAAAAAACTTAGTCCTGGTATTAAAACACAAGTCCATGGAGTAGATAAACGTGTGTAAATACAAATATCATATTAAAACTATATTTATCTTTTAATCACTCTTAACGTTTTGTTAATGAAAAAACATCAAACATAATATTATGTTTGTATTACAGTAAACATATAAGTCTTTTAATCAATGAACTTATGTTCTAAACTTTTATAAAAAGTTTTATACGCTTTAAAGTCTTCAAGTGTAAAATTAAAATGGACAAAATATATCTTTATATCTCTATATCAGATATATAAAAGTCAACCACGGCTATATTCATTGATGAGGCAACAAAAGTCAGACCCGGAGAACACTTGGGTAAGGGTGCCGATGAATTCCGTGGGTCATTGGCGGTTTTTCTATAAACATCATGCTTTGTCCAAGCTTAGGATTCACCCTTCCTCTAACCTTTCTCTCCAATATCTTTACATATATCTAACTCTCTAACCTCATTCTTGTATTATCTCTTGTCTCTTGTGATTTAGCTCTTTGGACATTTCAAGATCGATTACGAGAATTCTATACTCTAAGCTTTGATCCTTCAAGGCTTCACTTTGTGTGAATGTGTTAAGTGTTACCTACACAATCAACATTATTTTACCCATTCTTCTACCTACTTGTGTAATAGTGTGGTTGGTGTTGTAAACCACAAGTATATAGTGTAAAGGGTGGGTTGTAAACCACAAGTATAAAAACTTGAGTTTGGCTTGAAAAGCTTGAATATATTAAAATTTATTTATTTTATAATAGAACTCATCGATAAACATATGTATAAAATGAAAACAAAAAACCAAAAACATTACTTAAAACAAATTCGATTTATTTAACATTAATAAAGCCAATAATAACATCATCGTACAATGTTGGTTTCAAAATATGTTTTACGCTTCAAGACGGCTAAGGTGCAAAAGTCCATTGCATGATATGAATGCGAGCGCAGTTTAAATATGTTGCGTTTGATATTAAGAATAGTACAAAAAAATATATATACCCATATTGTATTCTACCAAGTACCGAGTAAATGCAATAATTAATTTTCGAGCTATTTTTTAAGCTTTAGCTTGATAAAAGCTTAGCTTGATCGAGACAAGATCGAGTTGTTTGATAAAAGTTTGGCTTGATTGCATCCCTAATCTATAGTATATATAGAATCTTAGTTATGAGACTGATAATTTAATATTTTAGCAGAAAATTCAAACATAACTGTAATATAAAATATTAAAAGTGATGTAAACTTAATAAAGGTTACATTGGGTAAAATAAAACCAACGGGGACAATTAAAGTTTGAACGAAATAAGAGGTGGTGTAAACATAATTGTCATGTCATCTTTTATTGTACCCAAAAAAATATCCACACACATAGCATGCCAAATAATAAACTGGATGACCAACGTTATTCATTGATTTGGATGAATGTATAGTCAACTTAGAAAATTTTATACAATGTGTTTCTACGAATAATAAAGTTATTTAGTTAATTTTGTAAATGATAGAGAAGATATTATATTTAAAAAGACGATTAGGATATATTATTTGAATTTTGAAAGATTGTTTAGAAATTGTTTTTAAGGTTGAGAACTGATCCTTTTTTCAATTGTAGTCAGTTTGTGAAAGGGTGTATAATAGGGTTTCCACAATCATGTAGTGAGTTAGATAATTTAGTACTGAATAGGAACATATTATATTACATAATGAGTAGTAGATAATTTAGTAAATGACAAGGAAAATATTATTAAATAATAAGGGTAAGCATCTGAATTTGAATATTTTCCATTGTTTATAAAGTATGAAACATGTATTTTCATGGTACATTAAACTTATAATGTAATTTCCATCTTAGGATTATTTAGTAGAACAACATACACAGATAACATTTAAATGCCAGTTTCATGCACCAAGTATACTAAATTAAAACTAAAAAAATGTAATTCTAGAAAACAAATTAAAACAAAAAAAAAATATCTTCAATTATTTAAAATAAAAAGATATGTTTCGTGGAAGTAACCCATAAACATAGCGAAACATGGTAACTACGTCCATGAAGAAACTAAAAATTATTGTTTTGTCAAAAAACAAAACAGGAAAACATGAAATTTAAACACACTGAAGATGATATGAAAGGAAGGCATTAGATCAATCCTCTTTTTCAATTTTCACTTGAACTTGGCTTCTTTCCTCTCTTTGCAATGGCCTCTATTTCGTCATATACATCCAAATCAATTAATATCTCGCTTGTTCTTTATGCTTCCTCCCGAGTCAGATAGAGAGAGGTATTCGTTCCTGAGTGAACATAGAATTGTGATCCTTTGCCAATATTTGGAGTTCCAAAGATGGTTGAATGGAATTGGATCCTGATAGGCTAACTTGGAAGTCTTCATAGAACTATAGTAGTTTCCGTTTGGAAATCAACATCACTCTCCTGATATAAGCACCAAAACAAGTTAAAGTCATATATCACATATCGACAGTGTTTGACACAAATGTTTTTAACACATTAAATTATTGTAACATGAATTACCCTGTGTACAAACATCATACCTCTACATAGAGTTATTTCTTGAACATTTCTACCAATTGTTGCCCATAAATTATACGTCCAACCAAACATACATGACACAATCAAGTACAGTAATGGGATGTATTTTTAACCTGGTATACGTGATTATTGTTGTCGATAGTCTAATCTGAACAATGCGACAACAATTTCTTCAAACCACACTTGGGATCCCAACTAAAACCGATAGCAAACAATACTTGATTCTTATATTTGACAAAAATGAATCACTTGCTTCCACTGCCAAACAGGTAACCCAAGGAACACCCTCCCGCTGGAGCAGCATGAACCTTGGTTGAGGGACGATCATGTATAAGATCAAGAATGTAAATCGTAAATTGACACGATAAACACTTGGTTTTTCTAAAGTTCAGACAAAAACATACACATACATCAAGAAAAAAGACTACCATTTGCTCTCTTTTTTTGTTTATGGTTGTTTATTTTGGTGGCGTGTATTTTAGGTTTTGAAATAGATTATCTAACTTTCCAAATCAGAATGTATCAAAGCCTAAAATGAGTGATTAATGATTATGCATCTTGAAATACCAAAAGGACATAATAAAATCATCTCCTCCAACCTATTATGTAATGCTATGTAGATTTAGGATTCGGATCAGTAGTACCAGCAGCATGCACCTGGCTGGCTAGAGCCGGGGCTGGAGCCTCTGCATTGCTCCCAAAAAGGTAGTCGGTTGAACTCTAACCCACACAACTTTGACACCACGGCCCATGATTTCTGCTTTGAATTTCTATAACCTTAGCCTGCTTCCCATGATAATGAAATAAATCATGATAAGCTCAAAAATAAATAAATAGATTGAATGAGATTCAGCGGAAAGTTCAACTTCTGTGAGATTTAAGGTTCCAATTAGTAGTAAAAATCATTTTCTGTATGATTTTAGTTTTGATGCAGGTTCAGTGAGTAACTCACATGTTTCAGTGTGTTATAACTTATAAGGAATCAGGTAGCGTATCTGGTTTAGCATTTACAAATGATTCCGTTCTATGATAGGGGTCAAAACATAATTGTAAAGATAAATAGCATACCATTGGAGAGTTACAACACGTTGAAAATGAAATCCTCTTAGACTGCCCTCGTGTAGAAAAAAACTATAAACAGTCCTACAAAATATTTATATAGTCACCCTGAGAGATCAATCCATGGAAATAATGTTCACTACGAACATACGAAACATACGATAGCTATGAATGCCTTTATATATATACAGAGCAATTAAAATTTGTGATCCCTGGAATATGATATATATATTTCTTTACACAAATGGAAGCAAAAAACAACCAACCTACCTTATTGGCAATGATCTTGGGACAACACCACTGTAGTGTAGTTACATTTTCTCTCTTAGTATTCTTGTTTTGAGTGAACTTTAGTTTTTCATGTTTGTAACAACATGCAGATCTTAAACTTCATTATGAAATAAACCATTTTCACAAGTAGTATTAATTATGAACTCCATTTTCTGTTAAATACAAAATAAGGTTATTGTATATAACTTAACTTACTTTTGCTTAGAACAATACTACCATTATTAATTTTTTACTCAAAATTAGCATCCCTTTTCATCTATGATAGTTGTTGGGAATAAAATATAACCAAGACATTCAGACGCTGACAAGAGGAAACTGGACGTTGATAGGAACAAATCAAGCGTTGTCAGGTCAAGCGTTGACAAGAAGAAGTCAAGCGTAGATAGGAAGAAGTCAAGCACTGATAGAAGACTTAGTTTACACATTTTATGTTTATGGTAAAGATATGTTCTACAATGTATTTTCTATATTTATCTTTACCAAAATTATCTAATAGGTAAACACTTGTACAAGGCTCATTGTTCTATAAAAGGAGGCCTTTAGCTTTAGTTTGATATACGTATTTGACTTTCATTGTATTCAAGTTCGATTATCAATTGAAGTGAAAGTTTGGTTTTGATGAGATGGCATTTATACATGATCTCATCGTTCTTTTCGGGCTTTAAATGCATAAAAATGTCATAAAATACCATATATATGCTTGTGTTTGTTTGCTTGTGTATTTTAGGTATGGATATCGTGAAAAAAGACAAAAGATCACAAGAAACAAGGAAAAACGGACACGAGAAACGAAGCCGTACAAAGAACCGGGCCCTAATTCATGATTTATCCAACAGTTGTCCTTGAAGACTTGAAGACATGCAAGATTGATCCTCAATGAATGAAGAAATGAAACTTAAAACCCTTGTGAAATCATAATTACAAGTTTGGTCCCTTAAGTTTGTCAAAATTACACAAATGGTCCTTCAACTTTGAAGAAATGGCAAGTTTAGTCCGTCAACAATTCTAAATTGCCAATTATGGTCCCTCATGAAGTTAAAGTTGCATTGAAGACCTTTGAAGATCAACAATGTCCAAGATCAGCCCTTGAATTATCCAAAAATGGCAAAAAAAACTACCCTTGTAACCCTTTTGGAAAAGTCTTGTGCCAAAATTGTCAAAATCTGAAAGTTATTTACAAAGGATATGAGTTGGTTTGCAAAATAAACGTGCTATACACTTTCTGCCAAAACACAAGGGTTTAAGTTGCCACATTTGAAACATTCAAATGAAATTGCGCCAAACACAAAACCAATCCACCAAAAATGGATCAAAAGCACCACTATTCACCTTTTCACCACCCAGATTTTACACCACTTAAATCAAGGGGTTAATTTAAATTACCTTGACACACACTTAATTCACACGCCTAGAAACCCTTCCCAACCTTAAAACACTCATTCCCACTCACAATGGACCCCACCCCCAAATACCCGTCCACCAATCATGTGACAACTTAACCTCCAAGTCATCCTATGTGGCAAAATCAACAGCCAAGATCCTTAGCTTCATCCTAAAGCTAAAATGAATGCCCTTGATCACTTTGGACAGCTCACACCATGGATTCGTCTAGAAGACTCAAGGACATTTAGGGAATTTCACTTCTAGGGTTTGTGAATAGTGCTAACCTTGACATTTGCCTATAAGTAGACTCCTCAACCTGTGAGAGAGCTTTGTTCCAGTTTTACCTTTTAAACTTGTAATTCCTTTTTGAAATTTATAAAAGTTGGTATTTTGAGAAAATTGTAATTCCTTTTTATGTTTTTGAAAGTTGGTGTTGTTTAAAGGTGATTCTGAGTTCCATTTGTTGTTATAAGTGTGCTTGAATCATTTGGTTCAAGGACGTTTATGTTTGGTAAGGTGTTTCAAGTTTGAAAAAGCTTGAAAAGAGGTTTCTGAATTTGCTTATTTTTGTGTACTAACCCTTAGCCAAAAGCCTTAAGCTCCTTCAAACTTGTTGACACCAAGCCTGAGAAGAGTTTTGAGCTCTTGGTTGAGTTGTTTGCTCACTTGTGTTGAAGATATATCATAATCAAATCCTTGTTCTACTTTGAACATCAGCAGGATTTGATCTTCTTCTTTGAAGGACCTTGGTCTTGTTCTAGTTGTTGAACAAGGTCCAAGGAGCATAGCTGGCCCTCCTAGGATGTTGTAGAGGGCAGGTATAATCCCCTGATTAATTTTCCTCTAAAAATTTCATGTTATTGCCTGTTTTGCATTTTGGTGTATGATTTGGTGATTCTGTGTTTATGCTTTGTGTTTTATGGTTGAAATCTGTTAGTTGTCACCTAGTGTAGCTATTTGAATGATAAAATCAGTAGGTTGTGTTTAAAATTCACAAGTTGCTTTGAAAAGTGGTGGATTAAGGACTGTTTGGGATTATTGGTTCGTAAGGCCTTGTAGCCTTGAGCCCTTGGTTCTTAGGATTTGGGAGGTCTAAACATCTCATTTGAACAAGTTTTAGTCATTGGTTAAGTCTCTGAAAGTTTGGAAAAAGGATTGGAAATTTTTGCTAAAAACTGATAAAATTGCTTTTGGAATTGGTCAAACACATCAGATCCAATAACTTCTTTGTTACTTGTATCTAAGGTCTGAAATCAGGTTTGGGAATATTTTGGGTGATAAGCTATCTATTGGTTATCTGGTTGTTGAATTTGGTGGCTTATTGTGTTGGTTATAGCTTATCAAAGTTGGCTGAAGTGGTCATTTGCATCAGCAAAGTGACCACCTCATTTGGTGTTGCATTGTGATATCTAGTATAAGGATTGTTGTTTTGCTGCTTGGATCTTATTTGTATGCTTCTTGTGAGGTTATTTGGCTATTTGGACTTATCTGTTGATAGCTTATAAGCCTACTGGCTTATTGGCTTATTTGTGCCAAAACACATCAAGTCTACCCAACTGGTAGGCTATGATTCACAAGGTTTGCACTCAAACCTTGACCAGCAGGGTGAAAAACAAGTCTATATACTTCATTAAGTCTGTCAACGTCCACTTTGTTCCTGTCAGCGTTTGATTTTAACTTATCAGCGTTTGACTTTTGGTCAAACTTGGTTTCAAGGCTTATTGAATCTGTTTTGCTTATTGGTACATGCAACAACTTGGATTTTGTAATAGGTGCTCATTATTTGACCCATTTGTTCATACTAGAGCATTTGGTGGGTTGACTTTAGGGTTTGACTAGAAAACCAACTTAATTGACTTTTTCATAAGTGCTTATTGGCTTATTCTGGCTTATTGGTTTTGCTTATTGGAATTTTGTTGATTGTTTTGGCTTTTTGAGTCCATTTGTGACATTTTGCAAGTTGAATCAAGTCCTGAGGTGCCTTATTTCTCAAAAATGACTATTTTGTCTTTTAGTGAAATATTACTTTGCTTATTTCTGGCTTATTGAGTGTGCTTTTTTCAAAATTTCTTTTTACAGATCTCTTTAGTATCCCAAAAGAAGGTTGTGTGTTAAATTAGAGCTTATGGAATTAGCTTATTGCTTAATGGGCTAAAAAGCCCAATAAGGATAAGCTGTTTGCATAATAAGCTGTGATAAGCTCACTTTCAGCTTTTGGGCCTTTAGAGTTTTGTGTTTAGAATCAAATTTTAAGTCAGATAGGGCTTTTCCAAGTCAATTGGGCCAAGTTTGACTTTTTGGGCTAAAAAGCCCATTTGTGTTGACTGAATTTGGTTTTGGCCCATTTGAGGGCCCATTAGGGGTATTCTGGTCATTTCACTTTGATTTTCTGTTTATTTAGGTTAAAATAAACTAGTTTGCAAGTTTTTAGAATTTTTTTATAAATTTTGGATTTTTAATATTATTTTAATATTATTTTATTATTATTTTTCAAATTTCACATGTTCCAACTTTTTACATTTTTCTTAGCTTAAATTCATTAAAATAGGAATTTAGCAACTTTTAGAATAATTTTATCACTTCTAGATTAATTTTTATAATTATTTTAAGTTTTATTAGTTTTTAAATCATCTTAAATAGTTTTTATTAGTTTAAAAATTTCTAAAAATAGTTTTTAATCTTTTTAGGTCATTTTAGAGGTTTACCAATTGAAAAATCTTTATTTGGGCTTTTCGATAATTTATTTGATTTTTAGGGCTTTAATTAGCATTTAAAAATTGAATATTTAATTATTTAAAAGGTTTGAAAAAGTTTTGATCATTGGTAAACTCTTAGTTTATTAATTTTGATTTTTGGTGAATTTTTGGTAATTTTTAGAATTATTTTTATTTTTGTAGTGTTTACGGTTTTACGTTTTGTCGTCGTAGTATTAATTTCACGTCTTCGTCATCTTCTTTTCTCATCCCCTTCTAAACCAATTATTGGCGCCGCTGTCGGGGAGGTGTGTCGTGATTAATTTGCATTGTTGTTTTTAATATTAACCATAAATAGTATTTGTATTAGTAGAAATCTACTAATACGTATTATCGGTTTTCTTGGTTTTTCTTGTGAAATTATTATTACTATATTGTATTAAGTATCACAACAAATAAACAATATCTCCAAAAGTGTGAAAACACATCCTTAATTGGGATTTGATCTCCTAATTATTGTATTCGAATCTCAAACAAAAGAAAAAGGCAAAAATAGATAAATACTTTCGTGAAGCTCGATTTTGAAAAATACAAACTATAAGGTGGGTATAAGGCGGGTATTATAAAATATACCCTAAGGAAAAAGGATCTTAAGTGCTTCGTGCCTCCTCGTTTCCCCGTTTGCTTGTGAGTATTTTGAAATTGAAGGCTAATCGAGGGTTTTGCCGCCCAAAGTATTATTACGTATAATATATTTGCTTGGTTTCTTTGTGATTAAACCCTCTTGAACAATTTGGTTTTCACCAAAGTTCTAAAGTCATTCGAAGGCGTTCACTCCATGTGATCGTTTTCATTCCTTTGAGTCTTCTTTAATCAAGAGTTTGATTCGAGGAGAGATTTGGTAGATTGTTGTCTACGAAGATACACCAAAATCCAAAAAAATTAAAAACAATCAAAAACACAAAAAATTTGAAAATTCACAAAACACCCAAAAAGAATCTTCTTTGCTCACCTCCCATTCTTCGTGAAGTTTATGATCACTCGTAATCAAGCAAAACGAGCTCGTAAACGTCTTTAAAATCAAGCCAATCAAGAGACGTTGATTGAAGAACAACCTCCAATTGTTGAACCTATTGTAGAACAAGAAGTCGTCATGGCTAATCGTACTATGATGGAGTTGCTACAAGCACCCACCAAGGGTTTTGGAGAGGCCATTGTGATTCCCGCCATCCTTGCGGAGAATTTCGAGATTAAGACGGGTTTAATGTCGATGTTGCAAGCTAATACGTTTAGAGGTCATGAGAAAGACAACCCGCATTACCACATTAGGAATTTTAATCGTCTCACCGCTACTAGCAAGTTTAAGGATGTTCCACATGACGCCATTAAGATGACGTTGTTCCCATACTCGTTAGATGGACCCGCAAAAATTTGGCTTGAGAAAGAACCGCCAAATTCGATTTTGACATGGGGTGATCTCGTTTCTAAGTTTGTGAACAAGTTTTTTCCACCATCTAAAACAACACATTTGAAAAATGAGATTTCACGATTTGTTCAAAGAAATAATGAAAGTTTTTCAATGGCATGGGAACGCATTAAAGAAATGTTACATGAATGTCCACACCATGATTTTTCGGAATTGCATCAAATTGATACTTTTTATAATGGGCTTAATGATCATGAACGAGATTACTTGAATGCCGCCGCGGGTGGTAATTTTTTGTGCAAAACGACCGATGAGGCTTTAAAGATTATCGAGAATAGATCTAAGGTTTATAGCCCTCGTAACACACCGAGTGTTGCCAATTTGGGTTCGTCATCGTCGTCATCGTCTCGTAACATTAATGCCTTAGATGATGAAGCTAATGAGGAAAATCGGTTTTTTGATAGATTTGCTAATCTTATGTCCCATTGGAAAGCTCAAGAAGCTTCAAATTCCGCTTAGATTAAAGCGGTTGCTAAGAGTTGTTTGTCTTGTGGTGGAGCTCATGATCTTTCCGAGTGCATTACCGCGGATGGTAACACTTCGAGTGCTTATGTAGCAACGGGAACTTACAACCAAAACGGTCAAGGTTCCCGCCCAAATCAAGCTCCACCAAATCAAAATGCTAATAACTATCGAAACAACAACCAAGGTGGTAATTATCAAGGCAATTCACGTAACTACAACAAAGGGAATTATCAAAGTGGGAATGGACAAGTCACTAATCAAAACCAAAACCGTGATTTTCAAAACACTACACAAGGTTTTCAAAATGCTCACACTAAAAATCTTCAAGGAGAATTTTTGGATTATGCTAAAGCAAATGATGCTAAGTTTGATAACATGCAACGTGAGATGATTAGCTTAAGATCCGAGTTGAAAAACGAGCTTAAAAATGAACTTGCTAATGAACTTAAAACTCATGCTAATTAAATGGAAGGAAATGTCCAACGTCTTCAACAAAATCAACAAAAGATGGAATTAGGACAACATGAGATTAAGCAAGAATTGTTAAAAGCGGATGCTAGGCAATCAAATATTGAGGACCGAATGGCTAAAATGTTTGAAGCAATCATGTGTAAACCCTCTTCCTCGGGTGGTCTTCCTAGTGATACCATTGCAAACCCGAAGGGAGAAATGAAGGTTATTACTACACGAAGTGGTAAAACTTTCAAGGAACCAATCTCTCGTCCAAGTACTTCTACGGAGAAGGAAATCGAGAAAGAACCCGAGGTGATGGTCGAAAAGGAGCACATTACAATCCCACGAAGTACCGCTCATACCACACCTACGGTTAAACCAATACCAATTGTGGAACCCGAGATTCCAAGGCCATTGCCTAATGTCCAACCCACACCACCCTTACCTTACCCTTCGAGACGAAACAAAGAAAAATTGCAAGAACGTAACAAACAACAAATCGAGCTTATTATAAAAATGTTTCAACAAGTGCATTTTGATGTGAGTTTAGCCAACGCGTTGTTGTATATGCCTCGTTTCGCTTCCACTTTTAAAAGTATGATGAGCGATAAGGAAAAGCTTTCAAAGCTTGCTAATTGTTCTTCGGTTTATCTTAACCGCATACCGGAAAAAGTTGGTGACCCCAGAAAGTTTCTCATTCCTTGTGACATACAAGATATGAAAGAATGCCTCGCCTTGGCCGATCTTGGTGCGAGCATTAATTTGATGCCATTTTCCATTTGGAAATCGCTTTCGCTTCCGGCTCTTATTCCTTCGAACATGTCTATCGAGATGGCCGATCATTCTACGATTTTAGTATGTGGAGTAGCCGAAGATGTTTTCGTGAAAGTGGGGAAGTTCTACTATCCCGTTGATTTTATAGTAGTTGACATCCCCGCGGATCCTCAAGTTCCTCTAATTTTAGGTCGTTCATTTTTAGACACCTCGAGATCGCTTATCGACGTTCATGCAAGAACTATTACTTTGAGATTCAACGAAGAGGAACTTGTTATAAACGCTACTCAAAACTCGAAACCTTCTCATGTTTGTGCAATCGCTACCATCAATCACATTGACATCGTTGATGTGGTTTGCGATGAGTTTTTACAAGAAGTGTTAGGTTTTTCCGATAGCTCGTCAAGTGGCAATCCCGCTATTTTGGATCCGATTCTTGCTAATTCCACACCAAATCTCACTCCACTCCAAGGAGGCGATCTCGCTTTAAATGAAATCGACAATGAAGATGAGGTGTTGATTAGTGATGATACTTCTATTCCACCATTTCTTCCGTCGATGGAAGTTATGAGTGTTGAACCAAAATGTTCAATCGAGGAACCACCTATCCTTGAATTGAAAGATCTTCCTTCTCACCTTGAATACGCATTCTTGGAAGGTGATGACAAGTTGCCGGTTATTATTGCAATAGGTCTTGCTAATGATGAAAAAACCGAGCTCTTGAATGTTCTTAAAGCTCATAAAGGGGCAATTGCGTGGAAAATTTCCGACATTAAGGGTATTGACCCAAAATTTAGTACTCACAAGATTTTAATGGAGGAGGACTAAAAACCCGCGATTCAAAGTTAAAGAAGGGTAAATCCCAAAATTCACGATGTCATTAAAAAGGAAGTGTTGAAACTCCTTGACGCGGGAATGATTTATCCTATCTTTGATAGCCCATGGGTGAGCCCAATCCATTTTGTCCCTAAAAATGGAGGAATGACCGTTGTGCCTAATGAAAACAACGAGTTAATTCCCACTCGTGTTGTGACCGGTTGGAGGGTGTGTATTGACTACCGAAAGTTAAATGACGCCACTCGTAAAGACCACTTTCATTTGCCCTTCATGGATCAAATGTTGGAGCGACTCGCGGGAAATGAGTTCTATTGCTTTTTAGATGGTTTTTCCGGTTACTTTCAAATCCCTATCGACCCTCGTGATCAAGAGAAGACTACGGTTCACTTGTCCTTATGGAACGTTCGCTTATCGTAGGATGCCTTTCGGACTTGGTAATGCACCGGGTACGTTTCAACGATGTATGATGGCGATTTTTCACGATATGATCGAGAAGTCAATGGAAGTGTTTATGGATGACTTCTCGGTGTTTGGCAATTCGTTCACGTCGTGTTTATCTATTCTCGAGCAAATGTTAAAACGTTGTGAAGAAACCAATCTTGTGCTTAATTGGGAAAAATGTTATTTTATGTGTAAACAAGGAATCGCCTTAGGACATAAGGTGTCTAAGGCGGGGATTGAGGTCGTTAAAGCTAAGGTAGACGTCATCGCCAAGTTACCTCATCCCAAAACCATTAAAGGAGTTAAGAGTTTCCTAGGCCACGCGGGCTTTTATCGTCGTTTCATCAAGGACTTTTCGAAAATCTCTCGACCTATGACACACCTTCTCGAGAAGGATGCTCCTTTTAATTTCAATGAGGATTGTGTTAGAGCTTTCGAAACTCTCAAAAGGAAAGTTACCGAAGCTCCCATTCTTGTTGCTCCTAATTTGGAATTACCCTTTGAAATCATGTGCGATGCAAGTGATTATGCTATAGGGGCCGTCTTAGGGCAATGTTATGACAAACATTTCCGTCCTATCCACTATGCTACTAAGAAGATGACCGAGGCTAAATTAAAGTACACCACAACGGAAAAGGAATTCCTTGCCGTGGTCTATGATTTTGAGAAATTCCGACCTTATCTCGTCTTGACTAAAAGCATTGTGTATACCGACCATTCGGCTATGAAGTATCTCTTAGCTAAGCAAGATGCTAAGCCGAGATTGCTTCGTTGGATGCTCCTCCTCCAAGAATTTGATGTCACCGTGCTTGACAAAAAAGGAGCCGAGAATCTAGCGGCCGATCATCTCTCTCGTCTAGAAGATACTCACAAAGATGTTTTCGAGAACAAGGAAATCACCGAAACATTTCCTCTTGAGACTCTTGGTGTAGTGAATTCTAAAGACACAACCCCATGGTTTGCCGACATTGCAAATTACCATGCGGGCAATTTCATAATCAAGGGTATGACGACACAACAAAAGCGAAAATTCTTTTGTGACGTCAAGTTCTATTTTTGGGACGACCCTTATCTCTTTCGGGTTTGTGCGGATCAACTCGTTCGACATTGTGTTTTTGGTGTCGAAGCTTCTAATATCCTTAGAGCTTGTCACGAGGGAACCACGGGTGGTCACCACGGTGCTAATCTCACAGCTAAGAAAGTGTTCGATGCCGGCTTCTTTTGGCCTTCTATCTATCCTGATGCACACGCACTTGTGAAGTCGTGTGATTCGTGCCAACGTCAAGGAAAATCGTCTCAACGTGATGAAATGCCGCAAAACATAATTCAAGTGTGTGAGATTTTTGACATATGGGGAATAGACTTTATGGGGCCGTTCCCATCGTCTTATGGCAAAAAATATATCCTCGTCGCGGTGGACTACCTTTCTAAGTGGGTGGAAGCTAAGGCTTTGCCTACTAATGATGCTCGTGTGGTAGTGAAGTTTTTGAAGCAACTATTCTCTCGGTTCGGAACCCCTCGTGCTATTATAAGCGATCGTGGAACCCATTTTTGTAATGACCAATTCGAGAAGGTCTTAAACAAATATGGAGTTACTCATCGTCTTTCTACGGCTTATCACCCGCAAACGAGTGGGCAAGTCGAGGTTTCGAACCGAGCTTTGAAGAGGATTTTAGAAAGGTCGATTGGAGAAAACCGTGCTTCATGGTCCGACAAACTCGATGACGCTTTATGGGCCTTTAGGACCGCTTATAAGACACCTATCGGTTGCACTCCTTATAAGTTAGTCTATGGGAAGAATTGTCATTTGCCCATTGAATTAGAGCACAAGGCATATTGGGCCCTTAAGCATGCAAACTTTGACTTGAAGACCGCGGACGATCACCGGAAAATACAATTGAATAAATTAGATGAATTAAGAGACAATGCTTATGAAAATTCACTAATTATTAAAGAAAAGACTAAAAAGTTTCATGATTCAAAGATTAAAAACCGGGTTTTTAACGTTGGTGATCAAGTTTTACTTTTTAACTCTCGAATTAAGATATTTTCCAGGAAATTGAAATCTCGTTGGTCGGGTCCGTTCACCATTACACAAGTGTTTCCTTATGGGACCATCGAGCTAGCTCAAGATGAAGGTCCTAACTTCAAGGTGAATGGACATAGGCTTAAGCACTACTTTGGTGGGGAAATTCCTTCAATGGTTGCCCTCGACCAAGTCACCTTCCCCAATGATAATTAGCATTGAGGGGATCGAGTCGAGCTCATGACTCGGTAATCAGAAACGAGGTGCCTCGTGGGGGAGATCCCATGCTTATCCTTTTATGCTTACTATTCACTAATAAGGGGACTTGTACCCTTCCAACTCGTTGTCTTGTGGTTGTTTGTGATTGTGTTATCTAGATCATCATCATCATCTACGATTGAAGACTCTCGTGTTCGTTTACGTGAGCCTCCATCGTTTGCTTGAAGAAGTTTTTCACGAATCCATGACTTATCCTTTATTGTTCTAACATTTATCTTTTAGCATAATTAATAAACGGCTTTAGATATATTGTTGATTACCCTTTCCATGCTAGATCCTAATCATTCGATTCTTCGTCTCTAGTATGGGGGTGCTCCCCCTTTAGACTCGAAACATTGAGGACAATGTTTGCTTTTAGTATGGGGGGGTGAATAGGTACTTGCTTTGCTACGCCCTCACGCTTTCCAACTTTCAATGTTTTGTTTTGTTGCTAATAAGGCTAAAAATGGCCAAATTTTTAAAAATTTCTTAGTTTCATAAGTGTTTTTAAGGCACGAATGTATATTTTCCGATGGGTAGAATAAGAGCTAATTTTTGACTTGATGGGCATTTGGAGCCATTAACATTCCTTAACCCGCTCAATTCAAGTTTTGCTAGACTTTTATATAGGGTTTTTAAAACGCGAAAGTCTTAGCTCATTCGGGTTAAGAACAAGAACTTTTCGCAAGTTCCTATAATTGATCCTAGAAAGTCACTTATCAAGGGAACTATAAAATGCATTCTCTAAACTTGAAAAAGTCCAACAAAGTGCAAGATCCTATAGGTGACTTGAAAACCCAAAACTTTGATTTGATATAGTCTTAATGAAAGCTAATCCAAATTTGGCTTAATTTTGACTTGCATGGCTAAGTATTCACGAGTCTCTTTAATTAGAGGTCTTTATATAGTGAAGAACGAGAGATGATAGAGTTAGACAAGTGATCATGCTAAACGTAGAACATGAAATGTTCTTTCAAAAACTCATATGTTTTTAATTGTGGCTTTTTCTTTCCTTAAGATCAATGCATTAGGAATAAATCATAATTGCAATAAGTAAGGTCGTACGATTTGAAAGGTTACTTAGCCTCTAGCGCAAGATCGTTTAAAAGTTGCTCGGGGTTGAATAGAGTTCATAGCCAAGGCATAACTTATTGAAGCGGGACGCGAAGATTGGCGATCATCCAAAAAGGCCCTAACAAGGCATGAGGAGTCCTATTTTGTTGCTAAAGATCCAAGATGATGTGAAGTATCATTATTCCAAAATCAATATGAAGGATTGAGACACACGACGAAAAGCAATTACTCCCCTAAAGATCATGGAGAAAGTCTATCCGAAAAGACCCTTACAAGGTATGAGGATAAATGTATCCAAGTCCTAAAAGGAGGCGGATCGTTGTATATCAAAATCCAAAGTAAAGATTGAAGAAAAATGATGAAGTCGTGGTCCAAATATGGAGAATCTCTCAAAAACGTCAAGTGAAGAAATTCCAAATATATGAAGAGAAGACCATAATTTCAAGAACGTCTTCCCAAGATTTGAAGTATGAAGTACATGCCAAATATCGGTCCGAGAAAGGTCTCAAATCGTGAAACGTGTTATGCCAAGATATGAACTTAAGGAGATACACGAGAAGCCGTTTTAAAAGATTTTGTCCTTCGACTAACTATCGATTAAATCGTGCTACTTTGCTTTCGGACTAATAACTACTCAAATAAGTCAATATGAATCACTTGTGATCCATGACAAATAGTTAAAAAATGCTAGTAACCCATTTCCTTTTATAATAACTAGGATTGCGGGAAGAAAAAGTATTACACAATTTGGACGTATGAGTAGTGTTAGCATTGTGACTTGTACCAACAATGATCTCGTTTTTGCACTTAGCATGGAATGTATGACAATCAAGGATGACGAAGTTTACTCTAAGGGACATTTACTTGTTTCTATTCTTTGACCCTAAAAGTCACTTTCGTGATGAAAATCATACATTATGTCTTTACACATCTTCGTAGTGTGTTGCAAGTCTTTTACTTTTCAATAAAGGTTAATAAAATTGAACTTTGGTGATGCTTAGATACTTTATTCTCGCATTGCGTGAGGGCACGGCAATGGCTTAGTATGGGGGAGTGATGAGATGGCATTTATACATGATCTCATCGTTCTTTTCGGGCTTTAAATGCATAAAAATGTCATAAAATACCATATATATGCTTGTGTTTGTTTACTTGTGTATTTTAGGTATGGATATCGTGAAAAAAGACAAAAGATCACAAGAAACAAGGAAAAACGGACACGAGAAACGAAGCCGTACAAAGAACCGGGCCCTAATTCATGATTTATCCAACATTTGTCCTTGAAGACTTGAAGACATGCAAGATTGATCCTCAATGAATGAATAAATGACACTTACAACCCTTGTGAAATCATAATTACATGTTTGGTCCCTTAAGTTTGTCAAAATTACATAAATGGTCCTTCAACTTTGAAGAAATGGCAAGTTTAGTCCGTCAACAATTCTAAATTTCCAATTATGGTCCCTCATGAAGTTAAAGTTGCATTGAAGACCTTTGAAGATCAACAATGTCCAAGATCAGCCCTTGAATTATCCAAAAATGGCAAAAAAAACTACCCTTGTAACCCTTTTGGAAAAGTCTTGTGCCAAAATTGTCAAAATCTGAAAGTTATTTACAAAGGATATGAGTTGGTTGCAAAATAAACGTGCTATACACTTTCTGCCAAAACACAAGGGTTTAAGTTGCCACATTTGAAACATTCAAATGAAATTGCGCCAAACACAAAACCAATCCACCAAAAATGGATCAAAAGCACCACTATTCACCTTTTCACCACCCAGATTTTACACCACTTAAATCAAGGGGTTAATTTAAATTACCTTGACACACACTTAATTCACACGCCCAGAAACCCTTCCCAACCTTAAAACACTCATTCCCACTCACAATGAACCCCACCCCCAAATACCCGTCCACCAATCATGTGACAACTTAACCTCCAAGTCATCCTATGTGGCAAAATCAACAGCCAAGATCCTTAGCTTCATCCTAAAGCTAAAATGAACGCCCTTGATTACTTTGGACAGCTCACACCAAGGATTCGTCTAGAAGACTCAAGGACATTTAGTGAATTTCACTTCTAGGGTTTGTGAGTAGTGCTAACCTTGGCATTTGCCTATAAATAGACTCCTCAACATGTGAGAGAGCCTTGTTCCAGTTTTTTGATCCCAAACTTAGATCTATTTAGCTTTATGTATACGAGATTAGATCAAGTAATACACTTAGAGAAACCTTTGTATATGCTTATGAATCTAAGTGTTATGTGGAATTTAACACTTAAACAAGAACACACAATGATATAAACAAACTTTCACTTTGATTAATGATATCAAACTTGCTTACAATGAAAGTAGTTTACGAATGAAAACTTATATGAAACATTAACCTAAAGGTCTTCTTTTATAGACATAAGAAGCCTTGTACAATAATCTACGTATCAGCTATTCTAGGTAAAGATAAATATAGGAAATACATTGTTGTTCCTATCTTTACTAGAATTAATCTAGAATACAATTAACACGTAGAGTATATCTTTCCATCAGTGCTTGTCTTCAATGTGTCAACGCTTGACTTTATCTTGTCAACGCTTGAGCTGTCAGCGCTTGTTTTGTTCTTGTCAACGCTTGTTTTACTCTTGTCAGCGCTCAAGTGATCTGGCCTTAATTTATTCCCAACAATCCTCCCCTAAACTTGATATCCACTCTTATGATCAAGTTTCTGAATAAGCATTAAGGACTAGGAGGAATCTTACAAACCTTCTCATATTGGTAATGAATAAATCTGATCAAATCTTTTGCCACGTCACTTGAATAATCTATTTCCAGCTGAGTGTCCTTCATCTTCTCCAAAATAGCTTAGGATATGAAATACTGACCATCCACAAGTAGATACTCAACAAACTTTGTAGAACTCAAATGGTAAACACTAGCAGCTGAATATAACCTCCATTGAAGACCACTAAGGTCATCTTCAAGATCCTTCCAAATAGCAGGATCCTCATCTTTTGGTCCACACATTCTTTTGAATATGGACCATAGTTTTATTCCATTAGCTGAAGTTGGTGCTTCAGCCTCATACTTGGTCTCCAACAACCTCCAAAGGTCCACCAAGTCTTCTCTATCACAACTTGCAAACAAAGATATGAGAGTGGTAAAAGTGTGTACCTCTTTGCCATATCTGCCAATCTTCCAAAACCCACATTCATCTTCTTCATAGCTCACAATTGGGTTCCTGGAATCTAATGGTAACACTTGCACCATATCTGAAGCTTCTAATGGTGAAAGCTTGAGGCTCTTTCTTATGACAGCTTCACTTGGATATAGTGGATCAATATCTTTGGGAAACTCAAGAGAAATTCCCTTTTTCACTGGCCTGGAAACAAACATATCTTTCTTGAGCTCCATTTCTTCTGCAAGTTCTTCATTTCTTTCATCAGAAAGAAGTCTGAGAGTGTTTGCTTCCTGCACTCTTACCCAAATGGGATAAGCCTTGCATTCCAACTCATCAAATGTCAATGCCTTCAACTTCTGATAAGTCCATCCTACTCCATGACATCTGAGCAACATGCAGTATAGCTCCTTTCTATCCCTTTTCAATTCTGAGAGAATATTACTTGCCTTGTGTTTCAAAATTACCTGGCAATCTTTCTGAACTCTGAGGAGAATCTCCAAACCCCATATTTGATCTGAAGTGGTCAAGTGTGGATTCTCCATACATCTTTCTTCCCAAGCATTATACATTTTAACCACCTCTGGCATGTCAAAGTCAACCTGCAATTTCAATTCTCTCAATTTTTCCTTGGCCAACTCTTCTCCATACTCAAGTCTTTCTGGTTCTATAATCATCACACTTGAGTCTGAGCTAGCTCCATCACTTCCTTCTTCTGAAGTCACAACAAATGGTGACTCTTTCACCTCCTTTTTATCCTGTTCCATGATTTGTGCAGCTAATCTTCTATCAAACTCAACTTGAGTTGCATCCTTTGGAACACTCTCTTCTACCATAATACCCTTACCCTTATCTAATGGTGCAATTGTTGGTAAGGTAGATGGTAATACCTGTGTAGAAACCTCCTTGATGATGGATGATGACTGGGATACATCACCCTCATGTGCAGGTCTGTCAACGCCCAATTTTGTTCAATCAGCGCTCAAAATATTTCTGACAGCGTCCAATTTCTCCTTGTCAACGCCCAAATATCCTGCCTCAGCGCCTTTTGTAACTTCTTCCAACATGGATGTAAATGATAAATTCAAGTTGGAAGGAGAAACTAAGGACGTATCAAAACCTGTTTGTTTCTTCAAAGTTGTAAGGGCCTCAGCAACATCCAAGGATTGACCATCATGACTGCCCTTATCACTCAGATTTATTGAATCTTCCTCCCCTTTGGAAGATTCCTCCATAACCCTCCTGACACTAGCACTCTCCAAAATAAGAATCCTCTCCCTCAATTGCTTGAGTTCAAGGCCTTGTGAGCTGACAACTTGTACTAAGTCTGCATTTTGCTTTTGCAAGCTCATGCAGACTGCTGTCAATTCCATAAGAGTCATTGGTTCCAGTCTGTCCTCTTCTAAAATGGGGATTTGACCTCCCAAGTCAGATTCATTGGGCATGGATGAGGACTTAATGATGGTGGGACTGCCTTGGCTAGCATCTAAGCCAGAACCAATAGTCCCAGCCTCATCCAGGGTACCAACCACACTTGTGGTAGTGGTTCTCTCTGCTACATGGCTAGGACCACCAGAGGAGAACACTCCAGTAGTCCTTTGGCGTTTCATCAACTTATATTCAGGGGGTGTGGAAGATGGTGTGGAAGAATGGGTGGATGTGGGTTGGTTAAGGGGTGTTTGGGTTTGTGTAGGTTGTGTGTCAACGTTGGAAATAGGCACATCAACGCCAACATTTAATATGTCAGCGTTGAAGGGATCTTGGTCAAGTTGCATATGTGCAGGTGAAGGTATGGGTTCAGGTATTGGGTTAATTTGTGGTTGGGGGTCTGGTTGGGGTTCAATTTGGGGTTGGGGGTCTGGTTGGGGTTGTGCTGCTGCAATAACAGCAAGCATAGCTTGGGTTAAAGGTAGGTCACGATGGGGTGGTGAGTTCATCTTCATAAAAATAGCTTTCTTTTGCACAGGGATCTCATAAAAATTATTATGATCCCTTGTGCAGTATCCTTGAACATCAAAAACCATTTGCAAAAATCGGGGATAAGCTAAAGTCATTTTGTTCCCCTTATTTTTACACATGCCCTCAAAAATCATTTTAGAATAATTAAATTTTTGCCCTGTTGCAATGCACACAATAGCACTTGCAATAGATCTATTGATCTCATTGTGTGCAGTGCATTTGGGACTCAAACATTGAAGGAGGACATGTATGAGGTACTTCCAGGCTGGGGGAAATTCCTGTTTATGATACTTGTTTAAGGTACCTGCATCAGGAAAAGGATATCCCAAAGCCCTTAGCCCTTGTTCTAATTCATTAATGGGGAGGGTGGCTATACCATCAGCATCATCAAGATGCAAGGCTTGGCGTACCAAAGCCTCAGTAACCACCCAAGGTCTCCCATGAACAATAGAAGTCAATGTAGTCACTCTATTAACTGTTGAGGAACTGACAGTGTTCCAAAACTGTTTAATATGTGTGACTGGAATGAGTGGTGCATGAGAAAGAGCATACCTAAGGGGGGATGCGTTCAAATACGCCACCATTTGTGTGTATTGGGGAAACAGAGTATCATCAGCTTCAAGATACGCGATCATGTTGTGTTGAGTTCTGAACCCCAATTCCAATTCTGATGGTCTAAACTTTGGTGCCATTGATGAAAGCTGTTAAAAATATGTGATGAAGATGAAGTTGATAAGAGAAAATTGTGTTGGACAAGAATTATAGATACCCTGTTTAAAAATAGGAGCCAAATTTATAGGAGAAGAAAATGCATGTGATTGGCCCAAAAATAGGCAAGTATTTTCAAAAACACAATCATGAAAATATTGAAAAAGTATAAGTTTATCTCATGCATTAAATGAGAGGTAACAACTCCCAAAATTACGGCCTAAAAATATGTCAAAAAGTAACAACTGGGTAGGTCCCATTGAGTGTCAACGGTCAAAAATAACCTATGAACGTGTTGGAAATACGTTTTTCCCAATAAAGTCTCGGTCACATCTTAGTTAGCATAGATCACGAGTTATAGACTATTTAGAACTTTGTTTCTTGGAGCGACCTCCCTTAGGGGGAGATTGTTAGAAAT
The DNA here is from genome assembly GCA_025667525.1 of Glebionis coronaria. Taxonomy (NCBI): domain Eukaryota; kingdom Viridiplantae; phylum Streptophyta; class Magnoliopsida; order Asterales; family Asteraceae; genus Glebionis; species Glebionis coronaria. Next base: position 284,742,099 of record CM046877.1, on the reverse strand, counting down.
ACGTTTTTACGTATTTATGAAGGATCGGTCGCTCCAACGATAATTATGTAACGGGCTCGTGATCTATTTACTTTATGTATAGTCCATATAGCCCACATGTAGGGTGGGCTATATATATCCCCTCCTAGCATGTTAGGAGGGGTTGTTGTTTACCATTTGACACTCAATCATATTTTCCATCTTTACTTTCTCTCTCTACATTTCCCCTTTTCTCTCCTTTCTCTCTCTAATTCCTCATCTCATTCTTTCATTTCCTTATGATTATCATCTAAATCAACCAACCTAATCCATCAAATTCATGATATAGAATAGGCCATTAATCTCGTAGACCTTCAATTGGTATCAAGAGCCATGGTTAGTTTGGTTTATTCTTGTTTTATTTCTTTTTGATTTTGGTGGGTTTTGATTTAATCATGCTTAAATCATAAAAAAGTTTGTATTTTTTATAAAAAGTTTGTGTTTTTCTATGTTAAATCATATCAAATCTTCAAATTTACTTACTTTTTAGATAAAAAATCACAAATTTTTATATAAAAATCAAATTTTTTTTATAAAACCTTAAAAAGTTTGTGTTTATAAAAAAGTTGGTGTTTTTTATAAAAGTTTTTGTTTTTCTCTTTTTAATTTTGTATTTTTTTTTGTTTAAATCCTTCTATTTTGATTGCCTTTTTGTTTAAATTTATTAATTTGAACCTTTAATTTTGTCCTTTTTTATTTCTTTAATCAATTTTTGCCACTTTAATTGGTATTCTATTATTAGTTTTCTAAATTTTTTATCAATTTTTATCCTTTTTATTTTTTTTAATTTTTTTAATCAATTTTTTATTTAAATTTTTTTTATCCGTTGCCTGTTATCCTTTTTCGTTTATCCGTCATTTTTGGTCAGTTATCAGTTTTCAGTTTTCTGTTATAATTTTTTGGATTTTTTTCTTAATTTTTGGTCAACTATCATTTCTGTCCAAAATTTGTCCCATCAACTGATACAAAAGTTCCGGGTGAAGAATTTTTTCGAGTGAGGCAAAAGTTCCGAATCAACAACATCCGGATCAAGAAGTTCCGGATCAAGAAGTTCCGGATCAAGAAGTTCCGAACCAAAAACTTCCGAACCAAGAACTTCCGGATCAAGCCAAAAGTTCCGGATCAAGAAGTTCCGGATCAAGAAGTTCCGGATAAAGAACTTCCGAACCAAGAACTTCTGGATCAAGAAAAAAGTTCCGATTCGGAACTCTTCCGAATGAAGCAACCATATTCAAACTCAACGGGCAAATCATCGTCTTTTGAATAGACTCATTCCCTCGAAACTGACACAAACACACCCATTTCGTCTCACTCAAGATAACGATTAAAGTATCCATCAACACCCTCGAAGACCCACAAACGACACACTCGAATCAAACCAACAGACTCGACACCAAATCATTACCCACAACCCACACCTAAAATTTGTTAAAACTTCTTTACCTCAACATTCGATAAGACTCAGACTCGATTCTCTTACCCAACACCACTCTCTCGACAAACAACCCCATCTCACACTCTCGGACACCCATCTCTCGTTACATTAACCAACCACCCACACCCACAAACTCTTTTCACTCAACCGACACCCCCCACCCTCGACTTATCTTTTACTCAAATACCCCAACCCCGAAACAACCTCAATCAAACTCCCCCTCACACCCTCCCCTCACCAAATCCTCTCTCAAACTCAACAAGACTCGATTTTTTGAAACCTGACTAGACTCCCTCTTCATTCAAACATTCACGAAATCAAGACACAAGACACGATCTCAGACGATCAAACCGAAAATAAAACCTACCCGAGACCTCTTTTTCAGAGACCTTGAAGATCCGTTTGCCTTTGCACCTCGAAAATACTGAAGATGAGGTTGGGATTTACATGAGATTGGTTATGAATGATTGGATTGAATGATGTGCTGCAGGTTTATGAGAGAGTTTTTTTGTAGATGCGTATTGATAAATAATTGGGGCGGAGGTTTCAATGAGATATGATAAGTTTTTAGGGTGAAGAAGTGATTTGGTGGAGGTCTTTTAATAGTGTCTGGCGGAGAAAACAAGAGACATTTCTTTATACAGCAAGTGGATTTTCGTATAAAGTCACGTGGCATTCTTTATACGTGCCATTTCTTTATACAGCAAGTGGCAATTCTTTTTACAGCAAATGTTTTCTTTATATTTTATATTTTAGATTTATCTCACATATTTTTTAGATTTCTCTATATATTTTATAATTTGAGTTTTAATTTAGTTAATTTAGTATGTTTGTCAATTAATATTTTGTCAATAGTTGGTTTTTGGCAAATGTGTTGAGGCGGGTATTTTTAAAAACGAATATCAGATTGTTCTTATTATTATTTTTTATTATTATTTTCAGTTACATTATTTTTCTTAAGCCAATTTTTAAAAAAAAAAACATTTTTACGGGTTTAACATTTTTGTGGCCGGATTTGAAAAACAAAAGTGACGGACTTCATTTTTAGCAAATACGGATTTTTGATCGGGTTTATCAACGTTTGAGCAAAAAGCAACTCTTTTTGAACCGAGAAAAGATTTATATCATCCATCGTTGATTTTTAAAAGTTTTTTACGGATCCTTCGAAGTTCCTTCACGACTTGGTAAATTCCGAAAACAACTATAATCACGATCATTTTTCATCATAATTAAAGGGAGTATTGGATTCCGATTTGTTTTATCAAACGGTTGAGTCGACAAAAATTTCTTGAGCTGACAATTGAGTTGTCATTCATCGATTTTAAATGGATTCGTTCAATTCGAAACTTCAAGAGGGAGACTTGCATCACAAAGCTCGAGAAAGTGGTATAAATTCATTTCAAATGCTCCAGTCTCATCTTGTCACTCTTTCGGGGATTCAAGGAGGGAGCGAATTTGTGACAATCTTTGGACAAGATCGTCATATATTCATCGACTCAATTTTCACCACTTTGACCCAACTCGCCGAGCAACTCAACCATAACAACTTTAATCACTCTGCATCGACTCTTGCATATAAGGCTCTTGTGACACACCTCACGCCTTTCTTCCAATTCAATATCATCAAGCCTGAAAGTTCAGTGATTTGCCAATCATTTCTTCGAGATACACATACCGAGCTTCGAGTTTTCCGTGATACGATTTTGAAACTCATGTCATCGGTCTCGTCTTCGATTTATGAAAGATCTCGACTTCAGCAAGAGTATGATAATGGCGTGCAAGACTCTTCGGTGCAAGAGAAAACTGGTCATACGGTTGAAAACTTGGAGCCTAACGATGCCAAGAGCACAGAATCAGGAGGACAACATGATGCCAGTGGCACGTCAGGGAATGTTCACGAGATTTCTCTGGATGACACCTTACCCATTTATGACGAAGAGCCTGCAAACATGGTACAATGTGATGTTGGTTATGATGTATATGCTGATGACATGCCGCATATTGAGCATTCTGAACCTAATTATGACAAACATGGGATGGAAACGAGTGATAGCAATACCACGTCTGATTCATCCGATGTAAGTCATAATGGGGGAGAGATTGTTCAGAATGCTATAGTTCATCATGATAAATGCTTTATAACTGCCTCGATAACTGATTCTGATTCCAAGATTAAAGAGCTCGAAACGATCGTAGCTCAGCAATCAAAAGATCTTGAGGATGCCAAACTTGAATTTTCTAAGAAAACGGACAAATTTGAAACATACTTTGAAAAACTTGAAAAGTCAAACGTTGTTCGTGAAAGAAAATTGGATCAAACTGTTCTAGATTCTAAACCTGAAAAAGATAATCTTTTGAAACAAATTCAACTGCTTGAATCTAAGTTGGCATCCCAAGATAATGTGCTCAAAGAAAATGAAACATTAAAGGCCCAATTACAGGAAAAGGTTTTTGCTATAGCTGCGTTGAAAAACGAGTTAAGGAAAACTAGAGAACCTAGTGTGGACACTAAGCTTGAAAAACCATCAATCTTGGGGAAACCGCCTACAAATTAGTTCGTCAGACAACCGATTGTCAGACAACCTACTGCATTTAGATCCGAGCGACCACAATCCTCGAGACCGCGGTTTGCCTCCCAAGTTGATTTGGTTCATCTTATTAGACCAGTCACTCCAGCAACTAGGCCCAATGTGATCACTCCAGCTTTAGCAAGACCAAATCATATGATTGCCTCTAGTTTTCCTAAAAATACCAAGACCACGTCTAGAACTAGTTCAAATGACGTTTGCCATGAATCTGATCTTAGGGAAGCTAAGCAAAAGACACATGTAAGAGATAGGAATTTCAAACCTAGTCAGATGCCTTCTAGTTTACCCAACACTGCTAACCATAGCATGTCCAATCCTAGGAGCATCAATCAATCATCTAGGGATTCTAGATCTTACTCGGACATTAAATATGCTACGTGTAAAACATGTAGAAAATGTGTCTTTACGGCAAATCATGATTCCTGTATCAAAAAATTGCTTAATGAGGTGAACTCCCGTGCTAGACTTAAATCCCAGTGGGTTGCTAAAATCAAACCCGTTGGCAAAATGTGGCACCCCACTGGTAGAACTTTCACTCTTGTAGGAAACGAGTGCCCTTTAACTAGGATAGTCTCTGATTCTACGAAGACTACTAGGGAGGAAATTGCAAAGGATGATACATCACTTAAGCCTGAACTTAAGGTTTTCTATAAAAGGAAACGTTTGCCAACTAAGACAAGTGAATCATCCCCTCAGGCCACCTCTGACACAAGTAAAGCCAACTGTGAACCCCCACGTGCTTCAAAAATAGATATCTCTAACCCATGCAAAAGTATACAAACTCCTAATGAGAATGCAGGTACCAAAATTGATGTTCCAAAAGAACGAAGCGGTCCAATCGTTGTATACCGTTCAACTAAGGACACTCTTAGAGTTTGGTTGCTGAAGAAGCAGATATCATAGAAACAACTGTCTCAGGGGATTCATGGTTAAGCTGCAAAAAGGACTTACAGTCACATAACAGACTGTAACTCGATCTTCAAAGACAGGAAAGTTCATCCCGATGATGACTTATCCTAAAAACGAGAAATTCATTTTTCTCGGGCATGAGCTTATGTTAAAAACATTCCACGTTTTTAAGCTCATGCACAAGGACTTATAGTCACATCACAGACTATAACTCGCTCTTCAAAGAAAGGAAAGTTTATCGCCGATGGTAAACTTATCCTAACAACGAGAAATTAAGTTTTCTCGGGCATGAGCTAAAATTAAAAACATTCAAGGTTTTTTAAGCTCATGCACAATGACTTACAGTTAAATGTCAGACTGTAACTCGAACTTAAAATAAAGGAAAGCTTATCGTTTATGATAACTTATCCTCTTAACGAGAAATTCACCTTTCTCGGTCATGAGCTTGTCTTAAAACATTCGAAGTTTTAAGCTCATAAAGGAAAGTGTATCTTTTAAATAAGAGAACTTTTCTTCATAACGAGAAATTAACCTTTCTCGGTCATGAGCTTTCCGTTAAAACAGTCAAAGTTTTCAAGCTCATGAAAACGACTTCTAAGTAAATGTCAGCTTAGGACTCGTCCTTCAGATAAAAGGAAAGTTTATCGCCGATGGTAACTTATCCTTAACAACGGGAAGTTCACAACTTCTCGGACTTGAGCTCGCTTTTAAGATATTCAACATCTTAAGCTCAAGTAATAGTTTTTCAAAACTTTGAACACAATTTTTCGAGAATTTCTCAAAAGGTTTTTCTAAATCTTTCAAAATTGTGTGTTCAAAAACGTTTTGATAAAACGAGCATGTCTTCTGGAATCGATAATATTTACGAACCTAGAAATGTCATTCAATAATGACACCGGGTTGTAAATAAAGTTCGAACAGAAGTTCAAATGATTTTAAAACATGCTCAAAATGGTTTGCTATTATTTCAGATAGCAACCCGCTTTTCATAATCAAGTCAAGCATTTCACCGGAAAGCTTTGACTCAATAACAAGAATTAATTTTCTCAGGGACGTGACGAGGTGACCAACATTCGTGAACAAGAACCATGTGAATCTCTCATATGATGTTCTCCATCATTCAGGTCCTACCTCGTAAATTGCTAATCTTGTGAATTCATTATCATATATGATCTTTGCACGTAATAAATACCTTACACTTGTGTTTAAAGGTATTTAATTTACGTTTCAGCACACCCTCATTAATTTGAGGGGGAGCTTGTGTAATTCATGAAGATAATTGGACTTGCATTTTTCTTCCCAAATTTTCTTAACATGCTATTAAATCAATTGATATTAAAAACATCGATTGGGTTAATATTTTTAATATGGGGGAGAAAATGTGATTTAATATGGGATATGATCAATCATAATTGGTTTGACTTAACGTGATAGCTCATCCCGACATGTGCAAAATGTTTTCGGATATCGTAGCATGTGTTAAGGGGGAGCAAAATGGATTTGCACTTCAAAATGGATTTCATGGTGACATACACTTACCCAAAATATCTCTATTCACGACGGTGAAGATTGTGGTGACATAAGGATGGTAGGATAGGTTAAAGTCCAATGATTTCTCTAGAACCGGAGGAATCTTCCCAAGGACATTCCATAGCTAGAAATAGTAGTCCTTAGGAAAGATGGAGAAAGATTGTGAACGTAGCTGAATGCCGACCAAGTACTTAAGTTAGCACTGGAACAATCACAACAAGGTGCTAGTTATGACGTATTGGTAAGCATTGAAGGGGTTGAAGAATGAAAAAGAATTGTAAAGATAAAGGGTGTAAAGAAAGAAGCCCTCCTTACAACTTTAGGCAGAAACCGGGTCAATACATATGCTATTGAGATCATTTTTGTTAATGATTCTCGATATTGAAGAAAGACATCATGGACCCAGTGATGCAATGCACAACCCTTCCCAGCTAACTCAAATATCTCTCAAAAGGTATTTGTTTTAATCACACGGAGATCAACACGTTATCTATTGATTTATTCACTCCGAATAAATTGGTATTGAAAAGGTGGCACTCCTCTCCAGCCTCCGATCACTAAAAATCCAAAATGCACGATCGAGTCTAGAGCCATTTGAGATCATCAAATATCTCATTAGGACACACTTTCATATTTCCTTGCTTCTTCACACACTGTGAAAAGTAAGAAAGATCTTAAGAGTCCTACGCAAAATCTTCATGATCTTGCCTGAACATCCGAGTAATACGAAAGTATTTACAATGAAGATGGAAATCCTTCTTGAGCGAATATCAAAAAGCTCATGGTAGGTGATGTAAAACCCGTATTTTAAATCGAGAATTTATAAATACGCGGTTTATTATTATTTTACGCGGGATATTTTTCCTTAAAACGTACACGTGGAAAATTTTAAACAAACGCGAGAAATTTATTACAAAGTACTATTTATTACAAGTGTTATTATTATAAAAAAAAAAAAAAAAAAAAAAAAAACGTTCAGCAATAATGTCCCCACTAACTCTTTGGGCTCCCCCTTAATTAGGAATAAAGACACAATTTCGTAACTGCCAGCAGCATCTGTTGCGCCGCAACTCATGTGTCTTGCGCCGCAACTCGTGATCCGCAGCACCATGATCTGTAGCCCCTTCAATTGCGCCGCAACTCATGTGTCTTGCGCCGCAACTCGTGACCCGCAGCACCATGGGCCAAGCCCGTGTGAAGGAAATAAAACAGACGGGGGAGTATTCTTTTCCCTTTCTAGGCCGACACTAAAAAAAAAAAAAAAAAAAAAACAGAAAACCTTAAAGATTAAATCCAGCCGCCACTCCTCCTTCTTCTGTGTCGCGACCTACACCAAGAAAAAAAAAAAAAAAACAGGAAGAGAGATCGTGGTTCATTGGTTTTGAAACCCTAAATGTTATGTAAGTATGAAAACCCTAATTAGTTTTATTTCTTTTCCTTTTAATCCGAATTAATTGGGGTTTAAAAACATGTTTAGCAAATCGAATGAATTGGGTTTGTGTTCTGGACGTGGCGGGTTCGTTGGCACCCAAACCGAGAGTCAAGAGACTCTCGGTGGTGATGATTTCCACCAGCCGCAACCCAGTTTAGGGTGTTGGTTTGGTTTATGCCGTCGGGGGAAACAAGAAGATAGGCAGGGGGTTTGTTTTGTTTGGCAGTGGGTTTTAAAACAGGAATTAGGGCTGTTTGGCAAACCGGTTTAGAAAAATTAAGGGTGCGTTTGGGACTGTTAAATCATATTTTTTTTAAATAAGTTTATTTTAAATAAATATTTTTTTTAAAATGTATTTAGTAAATTAAATATAAACTAGTTTTATAAATATTAAAAGGGTATATTTAGAAAACGAATTAAACTATGTGAGAACTTATAAACTAAGGAATTTCTATTTTAGCGAAATACTTATTATAGAATTATTTACGACAGATATACGTTGTACGTAACCATTAGTATAATGTTCATACATTAAAATAAATTATTTTAATGGTCAGATTTAGCCGTAATTATACGTATAGAATATCTGAAATAATTATAAGAAACCAATAAGACCAGAAAATTCGATAACGGATACCAGTTAACTTACTCGCGTCTTTTAATTATGTAGCACGCGTGAAGCCCGAGTAGTATTCGTTCAGTCTTCCTTTCAGTCGGTACTGGACTAGAGGTACGGATTTCCGTCCTTTCATTAAGGACTTCCTTCATATGCATGATTAGGATTTCCCGTCTGCAGCCAAATGTTTTCCCCAGTATATGTTTAAGTTTATCAGTAATCATGTTAATAACTAAATAAATTGTCTGAGCATTATATACAAGCACGACCAGTTTATGTACTAGTTACGGAGGTACCGTAACCACGGCACTAGAGGCACCGGTGTCGTGACTCACATGCAGGAGAGTGATATCCTGCATCGTCCCACTCAGCTCAGCTTGGCCATTTTATCAGTATTTTTTTTAGTGGGGCGTATGGATGCATCCTAGGCTTATAAGTGTTTCATGTTATCAGGGTGAATGTGGTGTGTGCTCTACATCCTTCACATTGGAGCTGATCCCTCCACCCAACACAGTTATTTAGAGGTCACCCCTCTACAGCATGACGAGGTCACCCCTCCAGTTATTCATGCACGGTTGTTACAGCACGTGACCTATATAAGCTCTGGCAAATAAAATACAGTAAATGCATGTTTTCAGAATTAATAGTTATATTTCAGTATCAGTATATATGAACCAGATTGCTCAGATTTTATGCAGAGTTCTACCACATGTTTCATATCAGTCTTACAGTTTCTGTATTCTATCGCCTGTGTCTTTCAGTATATTCTTATCATGCTTTATATCCGTTCACTGAGCGTTATGCTCAGCCGTAGTTTCCTTTCATGTTCTAACGGCAGGTACATCAGGATGCTTTTAGGATTCTAAGAGCATGTGCATTTGGATGGAAGCTACCCGAACTTCTTACTTTATGCATTTCTTATATCATTCTGCTTAGTCGGACATTGTTTAGTCCTTCCATTCAGTATTTTATTCTTTCATGTTTTGGGCTTATGTTTGGATTGCCGATGTTTGATTCCGGTATTTCCGTTATGGTCAGTTAATGTTTTAGGACATTTACCTTATGCTTTGATGACACGCCATAAATACACGTAACGGTCCACTAATCCAAGTGGGGTGTTACAATTATGGTATCAGAGATATAGGTTCGACCTGTAGGCTCTAAAACTTGACCTGTGACTAGTGGGTAGTCACCAGGAACTTTCCAGATTTTGGCGTTGTTATCTTTCATGTTTCTCATGCACTAATCAGTCAGTTTTCTTCAATTATCAGTCGTTTTCTTAAAGTTTTTGACTAAGTAAAAGGTTGGTACAGGACTGGCCATATTTAGTCGCATGTGCCTTTCATTCGAATTTTTGTTTTGGTGAACCGACCCATAGGCGTTCACCCTTGCCCGTTCAGATTTTGTATTGGTAAACCGACCCATAGGCGTTTACCCTTACTTATGACAGATTCATGTTTTTAGTCAAATATCACTTGGTGAACCAACCATAAACGTTCACCATTTCTCAAGTCAAATTTCATGCTTTTCAGTCGAATGATGTTTTGTGAACCGATCCACAGTTGTTCACCTTTGTCATATCATGACATTCTATAATTTTGACAAGTATGGATTGGACTTCAGCCATCCATATTTAATACCAGATTATAAATTACCATACATGACAGTTCTCAGAAAAATTTTGACAAGTATGGATCAAATCAGAATAACCCATACTTAGTCTCATGTTTCCTTCCTTGAAGTACGTGGATTGAACCATAGCCGTCCACATCAGTTGATATTACACCTCAGTTGAGTTGATTTTTTGTGTTCCTTGTAACAATTAAATTTTCATACCCTCACGTTGATGTCATCTACAGGATGATTCAGTTTCAAGTCTCCTTACGGGGATTATGTTTTCAGACAAGTAATACTGTTTCATGCTAAGATACAGAAGGATTATAGTAAAATCCTATTTCATGATAAATCATGTTCTGGTCTTTATCAATCATGTCTTCTGTCTTCATACTGAACATTGATGAAACTCTGTTTAATCATACTTTCAGCCTCTATACAACCAGCATTAAGTCCATGCAGAAATTTTCAGCCCATCATAGTAACTGTTTCAGTTCAGTTGCTAACCAGTTAAATCAAGTTATTTTCCGTTGATAACATCAGACAAGCGACACCAGTATCGATCACCCCATAAAATTTCCACCAGCTCCGTGTACAGTATTCCATATGTACCCCATGTACAGTGTCTCAGTTATACTCCATGTACAGTATTTCACGTGTACCCCACGTACAATGTCTCAGATATGCTCCTTGTGCAATACTCATTTTGGTACTTCATGTACAGTAGTCCAGGTGTATTCCAGGTACCCTACTCCATGGATATTGCTAATCGATCCTCAATCATCTCAGGCGTCTCCACTTAAACGATATTCTACCAGGTACTGATGCTGCTCGTGAGTTGAAGATTTTACCAGATGCTGATGCTGCTAACACTCTGAAGACCACACAGATGCTGATGTTGCTGAACTTTGGAGATTTCTCAAGATGCTGATGCCGCGGAACGAGGACGAAAACTATAAATTTGAAATTTCTGACAAGAATAAATTCAACCATCAGACACTACCATTCTATTTTATGTTTTTACTTCCTCAGTTACATGTCACACATCACTCAGCTAATCTTTCCGTCGGAAGAGTGGGAACCGGTAACCAGCCGACCACTCAGCAGAAATAATTACATTAATCACGGTCATGATAACGACCGTCAGGAAACTGACAGACGAAGTAGTAGTGACAACCACCGTGCTCATAATTGATCAGTCAGTACCATCGGAACTCCGGCACGGACGTGACCAGAAATACAGAGGTCAGCAGTCTAACCGGTCCGCCAATCCTAGCAGTTACCAAAATTTTTCCAGCCTTGTTCATATTCATCTATTAAAACACGTGCCAAGACATCAGTCAAGACATAGTTCCCAGGTATCAATTCGGAAGACACATATCAGGGCACCAGTCATGATACACGTCATACGAATATCTTCTCAGAGTACGAGTCCGAGCTCCTAGTTCCAGTATGTTCCAGGCAAGACACTTAGTGATTCAGGGTATCTTTTAGAAAGGGGTATACTCGTTCTGTTATGCCACGCATAAAATCAGACCATTAAAATTCAGTTACCACCACTAGATTATTACTCAGGTGAAACACGCAGTATTCACTCTGTGAGGTTACAGACGAACCCATTTAGTGAAAAGTCTCCATGTCCACTTCATGTATCCCTATGTCAGCTTTATCTCAAACCAGGTAGTTATCTGCCTCTCACCCAGAAAGGACTCAACAGTACCACCATATTTATTAAAGTTTTCCCTTCAGTTAACGACGAGATCCGTCTTATTAAATCCCAAATATATTCATTATATATTTTGCCAGAAAAAAATCAGTACAAGCTGTTTCTTCCTTACAAGCGCATGACTTACCAATACATAGTTACGAAGACTTTTGGCTATCAGTTATAAATTCACTTCTGAAATTCCTCGAATCCATGACCAACAGATTATCCTAAAATTTCCAGATGTCATTCCAGAAGGTGTTCCAGAAATTCATGCCTACCCACGAGACATAATTTAACATCGAGCTTGCCTCAAGAACAGAACCTGTTTTCAAAACTCTTTATTACAGGGCTCTAGCTACGATTAAAAGAGTTGCAGCAATTGCTGCAAGAGTTACCAAAACTAGGCTTTATTCGCCCTAGCGCACCATCGAAAAATTTATCAGATCACCATTCCAAATCGATATTCATTCCACGAATGGAAAGTTTAATTGACCTACTACGAGGTGTCTTAAACATTCTTCCGGGAAAATTCAAGATCATGCTACCATCAGTGATGAGGGAAGAACATGATGATCTTCAGACCGTTGTTGCACATATTATAGCCACTCTAAAATTTTTTTTGAATTTTACTTCTGAGCTCCCTAATGCTCCAACTATAGTATGAAAATGTATGAATAAATTTTCCTTGAATTCTCAGACAAATTTGGCAGTACATTCGTTGACAAGATTTTGATCTCCTAAATTCTAGAGAAGGACATGGGAATCATCTTTTCACGACCCCGCAGATTCTCCGATAGGAGAAAATTATATACGCAAGCTTTCTAGATGTATGGTTCAGATGAACAAGGTGGCATATCTGAACCACCCTATTTCAACAGAAAGAAATTCCAGACAAATCCTGCGAAGGTGAAGGCCATCACCTGATGGTCCCGACTGACGACTATGAACGTAGTATAAAATTTCTAGAACTCAATTGACTGCTACCGCAGAAATTGCCGACAGTCATCACTAGAAATTCTTCTATGACTATTCAACAAGATTTCCACCAGAATGTTCCATAATCCCAGACAAACACTGATAGAATCCGCATCACAAATTAATGCAGCTATGTTCATATCTAGATGCCTGACCTACTGCAGGTTCAAGATAGAACACCGACATGCTATCACTACAAGTAGAAATTCTAGACCGAAAAGAGACAAGACTCCATGGAGATTGTAATCAGTTTACCACAGACTCAGAGAAATTATGATGCTATCTAAGTTATCATCAACCATGTAATCAGCCTGCGCGTCCCTTTCATCCGAAAGGAGCACGTAGTAGCAGATCTGCAGAAAATTTTAAATTCAGCAATAAATCGTACGAATTCAAGGCATTCCATCGACCATCATATCAAACAGAATACATGTTCACGATCAAGTGTATGTTTACGTCCACTTTAAGTTCATGTTTATTTCCACTTTCACGTTTACGTCTCATTCGCAGTATGATGCTATTTCAGTTCATCTTTTATGCTATCTCCTGATTTAAGCTCACGTTAGCGTTCATAACGTTGTTCACGTTCAAGTTCGTGTGCCATTTCACGATGCACGTTTCTCAGTTATTACCGAATACGGTTGCAGAAAGCTTGAGAGAACAGACTCAAGTTTAGCACAACTATTCCATAACCAGGCAGACGTTTCACATCTCAGGCCGTATCGTTTGGCATTCATTCCTCAGTTAGCCTATGTTCATGATATGTTCTAGTATCACGTTCACAGTATGATTCACTTATCATATTCTAATTCCATGCCAGCGCTCCTCATATAATTATGAACCACGTTCACAATTGCTCACTTAGCAGGTTCACAATTGTTCACGTAGTTCGTCCCTATATATTTTTTCAACAGCTTTCTCCGCGATATAAATATTATCTTTTCAGAATAACTATATGTACCGTTTCATGTATACTACATGCAATAGCTTATTCATTCTATCACATTCATAAAATCCATCTTAAGTATGGAACCAGAAACCAGTCAGCATCATCAGGACAGGGTCAACAGGACCAAGATTTTATTTATTATGTTAGACATTTGAAGGGATCGTTTCGAGCGGGAGGCCACTCGAAACGGAGGAGTCCATCCGGACCTCTCATTGTTTTCTTCAATAAATTTAGTTATGTTCTTTCAGTCATGTCACGTTCCATGTTCTCTTCAGCCATGTCACATTACATAATCATTTCAGTCATGACAAGTTTATACTTATCAGCAGCATTATGTCTTAACTAGAAGACAATTTATCCTTCAGCTTAATTGTCTTTTCAGTCTACGTGTTCTTTCAGTCTTATAACTTCATCAGCTTATCATCGTTAATTCGAGGACGAATTTCTCCTTTTAGAGGGGAAGAATTGTAAAACCCAGTATAGTCGTATCTTTAATTCGGGGACGAATTATTGTTTTTTTAGAGGAGAAGAATTGTAAAACCCAGTACGCCGCATTTTAATTCGGGGACGAATTATTTCTTTTAGAGGGGAAGAATTGTAAAACCCGTATTTTAAATCGAGAATTTATAAATACGCGGTTTATTATTATTTTACGCGGGATATTTTTCCTTAAAACGTACACGTGGAAAATTTTAAACAAACGCGAGAAATTTATTACAAAGTACTATTTATTACAAGTGTTATTATTATAAAAAAAAAAAAAAAAAAAAAAAAAAACGTTCAGCAACAATGTCCCCACTAACTCTTTGGGCTCCCCCTTAATTAGGAATAAAGACACAATTTCGTAACTGCCAGCAGCATCTGTTGCGCCGCAACTCATGTGTCTTGCGCCGCAACTCGTGATCCGCAGCACCATGATCTGTAGCCCCTTCAATTGCGCCGTAACTCATGTGTCTTGCGCCGCAACTCGTGACCCGCAGCACCATGGGCCAAGCCCGTGTGAAGGAAATAAAACAGACGGGGGAGTATTCTTTTCCCTTTCTAGGCCGACACTAAAAAAAAAAAAAAAAAAAAAAAACAGAAAACCTTAAAGATTAAATCCAGCCGCCACTCCTCCTTCTTCTGTGTCGTGACCTACACCAAGAAAAAAAAAAAAAAAAAACAGGAAGAGAGATCGTGGTTCATTGGTTTTGAAACCCTAAATGTTATGTAAGTATGAAAACCCTAATTAGTTTTATTTCTTTTCCTTTTAATCCGAATTAATTGGGGTTTAAAAACATGTTTAGCAAATCGAATGAATTGGGTTTGTGTTCTGGACGTGGCGGGTTCGTTGGCACCCAAACCGAGAGTCAAGAGACTCTCGGTGGTGATGATTTCCACCAGCCGCAACCCAGTTTAGGGTGTTGGTTTGGTTTATGCCGTCGGGGGAAACAAGAAGATAGGCAGGGGGTTTGTTTTGTTTGGCAGTGGGTTTTAAAACAGGAATTAGGGCTGTTTGGCAAACCGGTTTAGAAAAATTAAGGGTGCGTTTGGGACTGTTAAATCATATTTTTTTAAATAAGTTTATTTTAAATAAATATTTTTTTTAAAATGTATTTAGTAAATTAAATATAAACTAGTTTTATAAATATTAAAAGGGTATATTTAGAAAACGAATTAAACTATGTGAGAACTTATAAACTAAGGAATTTCTATTTTAGCGAAATACTTATTATAGAATTATTTACGACAGATATACGTTGTACGTAACCATTAGTATAATGTTCATACATTAAAATAAATTATTTTAATGGTCAGATTTAGCCGTAATTATACGTATAGAATATCTGAAATAATTATAAGAAACCAATAAGACCAGAAAATTCGATAACGGATACCAGTTAACTTACTCGCGTCTTTTAATTATGTAGCACGCGTGAAGCCCGAGTAGTATTCGTTCAGTCTTCCTTTCAGTCGGTACTGGACTAGAGGTACGGATTTCCGTCCTTTCATTAAGGACTTCCTTCATATGCATGATTAGGATTTCCCGTCTGCAGCCAAATGTTTTCCCCAGTATATGTTTAAGTTTATCAGTAATCATGTTAATAACTAAATAAATTGTCTGAGCATTATATACAAGCACGACCAGTTTATGTACTAGTTACGGAGGTACCGTAACCACGGCACTAGAGGCACCGGTGTCGTGACTCACATGCAGGAGAGTGATATCCTGCATCGTCCCACTCAGCTCAGCTTGGCCATTTTATCAGTATTTTTTTTAGTGGGGCGTATGGATGCATCCTAGGCTTATAAGTGTTTCATGTTATCAGGGTGAATGTGGTGTGTGCTCTACATCCTTCACATTGGAGCTGATCCCTCCACCCAGCACAGTTATTTAGAGGTCACCCCTCTACAGCATGACGAGGTCACCCCTCCAGTTATTCATGCACGGTTGTTACAACACGTGACCTATATAAGCTCTGGCAAATAAAATACAGTAAATGCATGTTTTCAGAATTAATAGTTATATTTTAGTATCAGTATATATGAACCAGATTGCTCAGATTTTATGCAGAGTTCTACCACATGTTTCATATCAGTCTTACAGTTTCTGTATTCTATCGCCTGTGTCTTTCAGTATATTCTTATCATGCTTTATATCCGTTCACTGAGCGTTATGCTCAGCCGTAGTTTCCTTTCATGTTCTAACGGCAGGTACATCAGGATGCTTTTAGGATTCTAAGAGCATGTGCATTTGGATGGAAGCTACCCGAACTTCTTACTTTATGCATTTCTTAAATTATTCTGCTTAGTCGGACATTGTTTAGTCCTTCCATTCAGTATTTTATTCTTTCATGTTTTGGGCTTATGTTTGGATTGCCGATGTTTGATTCCGGTATTTCCGTTATGGTCAGTTAATGTTTTAGGACATTTACCTTATGCTTTGATGACACGCCATAAATACACGTAACGGTCCACTTATCCAAGTGGGGTGTTACAGGTGACTTGTGCGATTCTTTATGAATCAAACTTGTGATAACTGGAAAGCAATAGTGGTTTAATTCTTAAATGAATTTAAACACGTTCCAGGCCTCTACGCAATATCTTAATGATCTTGCCAGAACATTCAGAGTAATACTATTAAGTATTTACAGTGACGAATGGAAATCCTTCTAGTGTTAACATCAAACAGCACTTGGTAGGTAACTTGCAAGATTCTTTATGAATCAAGCTAGTGACAACTGGAAAGCAACGATGGTGCGGTTCTTAATTGAACTTCACTTGTTCCAGGAACATGAATTGACGGCTTCAAATCATGCGGATAATATTATCCAAATGATTCACTCTTTACGTTCGCAGTCAGCTTTGGACGGTCGAGTAAAGAGAACGGGTTTACCCGCGAAATCTTGTCAAGGAGGTTCTTTATTGAAACTACCTGCCACAAGTACGATATTTAATATCGTCCAACGGTCTTCACCGACCGGAGGTAAATTGCTACCGAATTAGAATGAAATGTTCAAGGCCATTTCATCCGTGTATATTGTTTTGTTGCTAACTGTCTTATGCAGCGTAACAAGAAGGTGGCATTGCGGTGTACAATCCAGAAGAAGTCGTCACCACATGCTTATACTACATACAATTAGTACTTCAACAAATTCAAGAAAGCCTGAAGGTCAAGTCTTCCGCTGTATCAAACTCTGAAGCTTTCAAGAATTTAAAAGTATAAGTATGTGGAACATGAAGTCACAAAGAGGCAAATATCACAAGTGAAGAATGCACAAGGTCAAGGCAAGGAAACATGCTCAAGACTAAAGTCAAAGATCACATCAAGCATATTCACAAGAACAAGATCGAAGACTCAAGCATAGATGCTAGGTTTAAGATTTTGTAAAAAGATGTGACCTCCCTTAGGGGGAGATTGTTGGAAATACGTTTTTCCCAATAAAGTCTCGGTCACATCTTAGTTAGCATAGATCACGAGTTATAGACTATTTAGAACTTTGTTTCTTGGAGCGACCTCCCTTAGGGGGAGATTGTTAGAAATACGTTTTTACGTATTTATGAAGGATCGGTCGCTCCAACGATAATTATGTAACGGGCTCGTGATCTATTTACTTTATGTATAGTCCATATAGCCCACATGTAGGGTGGGCTATATATATCCCCTCCTAGCATGTTAGGAGGGGTTGTTGTTTACCATTTGACACTCAATCATATTTTCCATCTTTACTTTCTCTCTCTACATTTCCCCTTTTCTCTCCTTTCTCTCTCTAATTCCTCATCTCATTCCTTCATTTCCTTATGATTATCATCTAAATCAACCAACCTAATCCATCAAATTCATGATATAGAATAGGCCATTAATCTCGTAGACCTTCAGAACGCCCAACGGCTATAATCTTGTCAACGTTTGCCTATAGCCATGTCAACGTCTAATTTGGTCACAACAACGCTTGGAAAATTCTTGTCAGCGTCCAAAAATAAAAATGTTTAAAAATGAAAAATGACCTTAACAAAGTAATTTATCCTAGAGAAGATAACAAAAAAGATGATAGTTATTATAGGGCGGCAAGCACTGTCCAGTTATGCACACTTGCTTAAGCAAGATAGACATAACAGTCCTCTAGTGTCCCTTGCTAACCAAAACTCTTAACAACCAAGTTACCTTATAAAATTCCTTGTTACTCCCAGGTAAATCCCATAACAAAATTATTCCCAAGTCTCCCAACAGACCACAACCAATTCTAGGCAAAAAATGTCTTGGCAGCATGCATAGTATATCAACTTTGCATGCTACAGTGCCTCATGATTTAGTAAGACTAACTCATACTCACCTGTGGACACAATCTAGAATTGTGATAAGAGTATCATATGGATACCCAAACATCCTAAAGGTTCCTAAAACCTCTCCTTAAACTATAATACAAAAGTTTGCCAAAATATGCATGAACATAAAAATTTATGTCAAGATAGGAATTTAAAATTCCAACCATCATCCATAAATAAAAACTTGTCCAAATGCTTCTCCATTGATCCATAAGCAACTCTGTATCCAATGGTATGCTGCTAACACCATCTGCACATTTAGATTGAAAACCACAAAACTAACATTGTTGCTGACAACGCCCCGATAACACATGACAGCGTTGAGGGAAGCTTTGTCAGCGTTAGACAATTATATTGCTGACAACATTACAAAAACACTTATCAGCGTTCAAGCAACCTTTGTCAGTGTTAGAAAAATATAGTGGAAAATCTAAATCATCATAAGACCAATAACAATGCATCATCCTGTACATATGATTGTAGAGTTTTACTACTCTTTAGGAAAAGAGCGTAAATAGCGGTAAGTATCGAGTGATGATTTTAGGAAAAATCAACACAAATGACCCAATCACTTAAGAAGAGAGAAAGTTCGTTTCCCAAGGAGGTATATGTGTGTGTTTTAACTTGTAGTTATTTGAGATTAATATTGAGAAGAATGGGGATGAGAGGATGAAAAGACGGATATGTTAAAATTAAACTACGACGAAAAAAAGACGTAAACGTAAAGCCGTGAAAAACTACCCAAATTAAAAATTATACTATACTAAAACCAAAAAAACAAAATCAAGAAAAGATTAAAAAGAAGTCTAAAATAATATAAATAAAGATAAAAATCCAACAAAAATATTTTAAAACCTTTTATTAATTAAATATTTAATTTTTAAATGCTAATTAAAGCCCTAAAATTAAATATAACTAATTCAAATGTCTAAAATATGATTTTATTGAATAATTACTTAACTTATATTATTAGAAGACTAAAAAGTAATTTTCTAAAAATTAAAAGCTATTAAAACTATTTTTAAAACTCTAAAAATGATTAAAAATGATTAAAACCTAATCAAACTTAAAATAATTATAAAAATAAATCTAAAAGCTATAAAAATATTCTAAAAATGGAAATAGTCCTAATTAATGATAAAGAACCTAAGAAAAAAGAAAAAGAAAGAAAAATAAAACTTTGATTTTTTATAATAAAATAATATTAAAATAATGCTAAAAATAAAAAGTTTCTAAAATTAATTCTAAAAATTTTCTAAAATCTTAAAATATTCTAACTAAGAGAAAAACACAAATTAAAGTTCCTAAACCTTTTTTAATAATTTTATAAAAATGTTTAAAGTTTATAAAAAACCTTAAAATAATATAAAATTAAAAATTAAAGTTTATAAAACCAAAACCTAATGTAAACCTCAAAATATTTATTAAAAAGCTAAAAACTATTTTTCCTGAAAATTAAAAATCTTTTTTCTATTTTTTAATGATTTTATAAAAAACGGGTATTAAATAAATTCTAGAAAATAAATAAATAAAGTGAAAAATATAAAAACAAGCTAGGAAAATCTACAAGCCTATTAAAATCCTAGGAAAATTCAAAAGAAGCAAAAATGCTTATCAAATAAGCTGAAAATAAGGGATTAAGCTACGGCTTTTAAATAAGCTTACAAAGTAAAAAACGTGTTAAATAAAGGTTGAAAACAAACATAAACGTAAAAAGGTATCCAGATCAACGGTAGAACTCTTAACCCTCCAGCGAGAGGTCTAGGGTTCGAGTCCGTTGCGGGTAACCTTTTTGCAATTTATTTCTTTTTTATTTTTTTGCTTTTCAAACCCAATCTGACAACTTGTATGACTTGTAATCCAAAACACTTTCACTTTTTACAATGATTAAGCTCAGGTTAAGCACCAAAACGTATGCAGGACTTAAAGTTTCTGATGAACAATGGTGTTCACCACTTTGGCAATTTGGAACCAAGAGGAGCTTGGTTGATGGCTTATTTGTGGCTGTTTTGGGACAATGGGGGCACCCTTGTGCTTATTGAAGCACAAGGAGTCAAGATATAAGCAAATACTAACACCTTGCACACCAAAATTCACAAATCAATGCACACAAAAGCAAATCCAGTCTCTGAGGTCTTTAAGCTAGGTCTGTGACTTTATTGACAGATTACTTGCACTTAAGCCAACTTCAAATGCCCAAAATTTGCACACACAATCACAATTTGATACTCAAACAATCTCAACTTACAAGTAACCCTAATACTAACAAGTAATCAAGAATCAAGCATCAAAATTCATGAAAAATGGGCAGATTAGTGGATATGCAGATTTATGCTTACTCTTTTTCACTTTTAGCATACAAACTTGCTTCCAAACCTTCTAAACTTACTAATAACTACCTAACAAACTTGTATCAACCTACTCCAATACTTCTAACACCTAATCAAAGCATAAATCAACACTATTACCCTTCTTAAACTTGTTTCCAAACACCCTTTTAAATCTTTTGAAAACGTTTTAACAAACCAAAACACTCACAGACTTATTCAAACTGGTTCTCATAGCATTTAACATGTATAAACACACATAAGAACACTACTCAAACACCTAAACACACTTATATCAGCAAATCAAACAAGATCAAATGAAACTACACTTTTCTGAAAATTTCCAAAGGGAAAAAGTGAATTACCTAAGGACCCTACATCCAGGGCCCTAGTGGATGTAAATCCACCTCCCTACCAACTGGGGTTGGTGCAGATCAATATCAACAACCTTCTTCACCTGTTTAAGACAAATCAAAACAAAACACAAAATACAAGCATAGACTATCTTCTGATTTCTTTTTCTTCCTTTCTTAAAACTTCCAAAAACTTTTCAACCTTCTTAATACGTTTTCAAAAACTCTATATTACCAACAAATTGCAAATCTTAACATCAAAACCTATGAACAGTAACTTCCAAAAATTCTCAGATTTTCAGAAACTTTTAAATAATTTTGCAACTCAAAATTACTTAACCAAATAACAAATGAAACTCAGTATCAAGCTTTACACAACACACAACTTTTAAAAACAATAAAAAGGAATTACTCTTGATTAAATCAAATACCAAACTTTTATTTTCTTAAAAAGGAATTACAAGTGAAAGCTTGAAAACTGGAACAAGGGACATCCACAGGTTGGAGTCTCCTTTTATAGTAGTCTAATGAACATTCTAGGCTGCTTAAACACAAAACCCTAATCACTAGAAAATCCCAACTTTGCCCTTGACGATTTTGAGTGGTGAGCTGTCCAAACTTGATCTCCTTCGTTCATTTTGGCGTTGTGAGTAAGCAATGCATCTCCACTGTTGATATTGGACACGTCATAAGACTTGGGGACCAAGGCGTGTTGTGATTGGTTGAATGGGGAATTGGGGGTAGGGTCCACAGTGAGTGGGTTGAGGTTTTTAGGTGTGGGATTAGTTCCTGCGTGTGTGAATCACACGTGGGTAAGGTGAATTAGTTTTTACCCAAGTATAAGTTGATGTAAAATCTGGGTGGGGGTGAAAGTGAACAGTAAGACTTTCAATCCGAAATTGGGGGAAATAAGTTGTTAGGCGCCAGTTTGTGTTTAAATCTTTCAACTTGTGCACCTTTGGCCCTTTTCTTTTGAAATTTTTGGCATATCAAGTTTTAAGCCCTAAAATCGTATTTCCTTTGAAAATAACTTTCACCAATTTACATTTTTGGCACCAAACTTTGGAAAAGAGTTTCAAAGGGTTGATTTTGGCATTTTGTGATAAATCAAGGGCTGATCTTGGACAATGTTGATCTTCAAAGGTCTTCAATGTGTCTTTCACTTCATGAGGGACCATAATTGGCAATTTTGATTTGTTGAGGGACTAATCTTGCCATTTCTTCAAAGTTGAAGGACCTTTTTGCAATTTTGACAAACTTAAGGGACCAAACTTGTAATTATTACTATACAAGGGTTTTAAGTGTCATTTCTTCATTCTTGGAGGATCAATCTTGTTTGTCTTCAAGTTTTCAAGGGTATTTGTTGAAAATTCCATGATTAGGGCCCGGTTCATTGTGCGTCTTCGTTTCTCGTGTTCGTTTTTCCTTGTATCTTGTGATCTTTTGTCTTTTTCACGATATCCATACCTAAAATACACAAGTAAACAAACACAAGCATATATATGGTATTTTATGACATTTTAATGTATTTAAAGCCCGAAAAGAACGATGAGATCATGTATAAATGCCATCTCATCAACATACTTTTACAAAAAGACTCCAAAACACATATTATGTGAGATTGACCATTCCAATACTTGTTACCAAGTATTGAAACCTCCTAACATCAAAAGGTTTAGTTAGTAAATCTGACATATTTTCCTTAGTTTCAACCCTATCTGGTTGTATTAAACCTTTCTCAAAGCAATCTCTAATAAAATGGTGTCTAATTTCTATGTGTCTAGTTTTAGAATGATGTACAGGATTCTTAATGATGCATAAAGTACTGTTATTGTCAACAAATATCTTTGTATGCATGAAATTATACCCATAGTCCAACAGCTGGTTCTGAATCCATAAAACTTGTCCATAACAAGCAGCTGCAGCCACATACTCTGCTTCAGTTGTAGAATTAGCCACCACTGTTTGTTTCTTGCATTGCCAAGATATCAACCTGCTCCCAAGAAACTGACATCCACCAGTTGTGGATTTCCTATCAAATTTATCACCTCCGTGATCACTATCTGAATATGCAATCAGCTCCAATGGTGAATCCTTTGGGTACCACAAACCAAGACTAGGATAGCATCTTAGGTACCTAAAGATCCTCTTCACAGAATAAAGGTGACATTCTTTGGGAGTCACTTGATGGCGTGCACAAGCACACACAGCAAACATGATGTCAGGTCTGGAGGCAGTAAGATACATCAAGGATCCAATCATGGATCTATAGTGCCTGACATCAACATCTTTCCCATCTCCAATCTTTCCCCAAGGGTGTTCTCTATCCATAGGAGTAGTAGCCCTCTTTTCATGTGGAGAAAAGCCAAACTTCTTCAAGATCTCAGCCACATATTTATCCTGGGAGATGAAGATACCATTTTCTTTCTGCTGAACTTGTAAACCAAGAAAGAAGTTCATCTCCCCCATAGCACTCATCTTGAATTTGTCTGTCATAAGCTTGGAGAAATCCTCACTCATCTTTGGATCAGTAGACCCAAAAATGATATCATCAACATAGACCTGGACAAGCAACACATCCTTGCCTTTCTTCTTTGTAAATAGTGTCTGATCTATGGTGCCCCTCTTGAATCCATTGTCCACCAAATAGGTAGACAAAGTACCATACCATGCTCTAGGGGATTGATGAAGGCCATACATAGCCTTTTTGACTCTATACACTTTATCTGGATGCTCTAGATCCTCAAAACCAGGAGGCTGCATTACATATACTTCCTCAACAATAGTTCCATAGAGGAAGGCACTCTTGACATCCATTTGATAGACTGTGAAGCCCATGCAGGATGCATAGGCTAGAAAAATCCTAATAGCTTCAATCCTTGCAACTGGTGCAAAGACCTCCTCATAGTCTATCCCATCCTCTTGTGTATATCCCTGAGCCACTAACCTTGCCTTGTTTCTGACCACAATGCCTCTTTCATCTCTTTTGTTCCTTAGAACCCATCTTGTCCCTATAGGTCTGACATATCTGGGACAGTCAACCAGCTCCCAAACATCCTGAATTGCAAATTGGTGAAGCTCATCCTGCATTGCTTCCACCCAACTTGGTTCTTTGAGAGCATCAAATATTTTCTTGGGTTCCTGTTGTGACAGAAAACAGGCAAACAAACATGCTTGCACAAGAGGGGTATCAACCTTCTTGTATATATTGGCAATAAACCCACCAAGACCTTGATGAGATCTTCTAGTCTGAACTGGCGTATTAACATGACCAATGATTTGAGAAGGAGGATGATTCTTCATGACTGAAGTAAGTACTCCTCCCTCAAAAAGTCTGGTATCTTCAACTTCATTCTCCATGTTTCCAATATCTTCTTCATCAGACTCTCTTATATCAACATAAGGATGACCTTCTTTATATGAATTGGAAGGTTCACCTTGTTCAAAAGTGGAAGAGAAAAGATGTGCAAACGTGTTGTCAACGCCTGAATCTTGATTGTCAGCGCTTGGGCTAACAACGCTTGAACTGTTGTTGTCAACGTCTGAACCATCAACGTCTGAATTGGTCTTGTCAGCGCTAGATTTGCCTTTATCAGCGCCTGAAGGACCATGCATGTTTGTATCTGGTGGTACTTGGAAACCACCATTATCTTTACCAGCAGCAGCAGCAGCAAAAGCATCTCTCCAAATGGGAATTGTGACATATTCTAGTATAGGAGATGCCTTTTCTGCTTGTGATCCAACCTTTTCATGAACCTGTGTACCTGAAACATCAACAACTAGTTCCTCCACAACATTTGAAGCTACCTTCACAATGTCTAGATTAGTGACAGGCATATAATTTAAAGTTCTAGATAAGGGTTCCAAGTCAAACAACCAATTAGGACCACTTTCAGGATCACTAGGTTTATTTTCTAAAAACCTAACATGTACTCTTTCAAGTATACGTTTTTCCTCTTTAAGATAAACCCTATATCCCTTGCTCTGCACTGAGTACCCCATGAAGTAGCCTTCATCACCTTTTGCACTAAATTTACCTAAGGCATCACTAGTGTCCAAAACTACTACATGACAACCAAAGGTCTGAGAAAACCAATATTAGGTTTTCTTCCCCAAAGCAACTCATAAGGTGTTCTATTCTGAATTTTGTTAACCAATGCTCTATTTTGAACATAACAAGCTGTATTAACAGCCTCAGCCCAAAAGGCTATAGGAAAATGAGCATCAGCCAACATTGTTCTGGCTGCTTCAATTAGGGTTCTATTTTTCCTCTCAGCAACCCCATTTTGTTGTGGGGTTCTAGCAATACTAAATTGCCTAGTAATTCCTTTCCTGGCACAGAAATCATCTAGCTTCTTATTCCAAAATTCACCACCATTATCACTCCTAAGCATTTTAACCTCATTGCCAGACCTCTTTTCAATCTGAGTGATAAAATCAATTAGAATATCAGCTGTGTCACTCTTCATAGCTAGAAAGAATGTCCAAGTAAACCTAGAGAAGTCATATGTGATAACAAAGCAATATGACTTACCATTCGAACTTTCTATATTGGTTGGACCAAAGAGGTCCATGTGTAGCATATGAAGAGGTCTAGAACTAGTATGCACCTGTTTGGACTTGAATGAGACCTTGTGCTGCTTGCCTTTAAGATATGCAACACAAGAGTGGTCATTGTGGAAGGCCTTCTCAGGCAAACCATCAACCAAACCAAGTCTCACAAGTCTATTTATATTTTTAAAATTTATGTGCCCTAGTCTCCTGTGCCATAAATTACTTTCATCTACTGAGGCTTTAGCATAAAAACAAGACATATTATTGTTCATTTTAATCCCATTCAAATTCACATTGTATATGTCTTTATGCCTAGGTGTTCTATACTCAATATATTTCTCATCAGGGATCTTAAAATCCTTGCTTAACACCAAACACTCAGTATCAGTAAACAGAACTTTATTTTTGTTATCACAAACTTGTGATACACTAAAAAGGTTGTAATCAAGTTCTTTTACCAGAAAGACGTTTTCAAAACGCAAATTCTTAGTGAGAACGGTTCCTTTTCCTGTGATAGTACCATATCCGCCTCCAAAGTAAACCTTATCACCATCTTTAATGGGAGTGAAGTTCGTTAAATAGTCTTCCTTCCCTGTCATGTGCCTTGAGCATCCGCTATCCCAATATCCATAATCATTGACCTGTCTTTGAATGCCCTGCACATAAAGAAAACAAATTAGTTTTCTTTGGGAACCGAAGTCTTAAAAGACTTGGATTCATCTAGTTGTTCAATAAGAACAGACTTAGTTCTCACAACAACCCCATTCTCATCCTTCTTAGGATGAAATACCCAGTTAACCCCAATAGGTTTTGTAATGACCTTTGAAATGTAATTAAATCTGTTGCAGGTCATTGAAATCCCATTATCATTAGGGTTTTGATCTTTCTTGGGTCTCCATGTTAAGCTTGAAGAAGCTTTAGACCTCTTACCCTGTGGTTGCAAATATTTAGGTCTGGTCAAGTTTCTGTCAGCGTTGGAATTAGTCTTGTTAACGTTGAAATTACCCTTGTCAGCGTTAGGGTTTGCTACAGAAACCCATTGCCTATTATACCAGGTGTTTGACTTTGAAATGGTCTTTGTCCATGAGTGTTAGACCCTCTAGTAAAGAATTGGGCAGGTCTAATCACTTGTAGATTTTGCTGCACACAAGGTTTGTGTCTGAAAACGTTTGACTTCCTAACAACGTTGACTTTGTTCCTCTCAACGCTAAAATTGTTCCTGTCAGCGCTGGCTTTGGGAGCGTTGACACACTTGTATGCCAAGTGTGAAAAGCTACCACAAGTGTAACAAGCTTTTCTAGACACAACCTTAGGTCTAGAAGCGAAGAAGCCTGTTCCATTATTACTAACTTGGCTCTTGGGTGACCTAGTATTCCTATACATCTCTACATATTTAATGCTAGGTTTTCTATCAGTGTTTGAGCCTAGGTCAACAGCTTTACCAGTGACTGGGTTTGTAACCTTAATAGGAGTTGACTCATTGGGACTTTCACATAGTAAGCCACCCTTAACAAACAAAGTAGGGTTAGCTTTCTTCCATTCATTCAGATCAGTCAACTTTTGTTGGTACTCTTCAACTGGAGTGACAACTCTTGGTGGAGGAATAAGTTCCTCCTCTTGGAATTCTGGCAAACCAGTCCAAGATAAGTCCTTTTGTTGGACACCATAGAAGTCACCAGCTGGTGGTGGAACCAAAGAGTAATCATTCATCCCAATCCCAGTCATGTCCTTAGGATCCCTTTGTTTACCCACACAGTCTCCTAGGGTTTGGGTGGCTCTATCAAATCTTTGAATTTTAAGGCCAACATTGTCTTTATTCTTAATGGCCTCGTCTAATTTAGCCTGTAACTCACCATTAACCTATTCCATGATGTTTCTAATATCCATACTAGCTTCTAACTCATGTTTTAAGATATTTATTTTATCTTTTAAGTCAAATTCCATTTTCTTGTATTCAGAAACGGTTTTCTCAGTTTGAGTGAGAGCTACTTGGTAATTAGACAGTTTGCACTTTTCAGTACTCACATCACTCATTAAGCTTAACACTTCTTTGTTAAGTTTCTCAGTGTTTAACCTACAACCTTTACTACAAAAAGCATCATTGTATACCTCATTATCAGATGAAGAGGAGGAGTGTGCCATGAGAGCATATTCAACATGCTCTTCTTCTTCAACCTCAGCAACCAAAGCTTTATCCTCTTCAACATTCTTAGCCAGAAAGCTCCAATCCCATCCCATACCATCAATTCCTTGAACTGCAACCATGGCTTTGGAATCCTGAGCTTTGACAACTTAACTTGAGGGTTTACCAGCATCAGATCTTCTAGGAGATCTGCATTCCCTCATGAAGTGCCCCATACGATGACAGTTGTAGCATTCAACTTTGGATTTATCAAATCCATATGTGTCTTTTGCATTGAAGGTCATCTTCTTCTTAATCCTTCTGTTCCATCTATTTGCTCTTATACTAGCAAGAACCATGTTCCACTTAATGTCCATCTCTTCCAAGTGCTCATCACTTATCTGCTCAAGGTCCTCATATGTAATCACTGAACCATTGGGCAAAGAAGCAATATAAGCACATACAGTATCCAAATCTAAACCAGTAGGTTTAACTCTTGGGGAGTCACTCTTGAATGTGTCAGCGTCTAAATAGGAGACGTTAACAGGACTTGTTCCAGCGCTGACATATGATGATCCAGTAACTGGATACATGTAAGAGTCCTTCTGATTGAATTGACCTTCACTATGAGAGAAGAAGGCCATGTTACTGTTGGTAGACTTGCTTCCATGTTCTAAAAGAGTTTCATCTTCCAACAGCCTTAGTTTGTTGTAGATGTCATCAAACGAGGAACTCTTGTAAGTATTGTTGGCAAGAATAGATCTTGCCTCAATCTTCCATGCCTCACCAAGACTTTTAAGAAAGGTAGCATTAATGTCAACATCACCAAGTTGTGTCCCCATGAAGGACAACTTGCTTGTAATGTCAAGCAATCTGCTTCTCACACTACTCAGTTTCTCATTGGGTTGAGCTTTGAAGACAGCATAATCATGCATGAGTTGCTTTTTCTTTTCTTCCTTAGTGTCTGCATTACCACCATATGCAACTTCAAGAGCTTCCCAAAGGGTTTTAGCAGATTCATAGCCTCTATATTTATGCTGGTTCTCTTGTCCCAAAGAGACTTTCAGAGTATTTAGGGCTTTCATGTCGACCCTTTTCTTTGCTATGTCATCAGCAGCCACAGCTCTACCATCTCCAGGTTTTTCTCTCTTATCCTCTTCAGAACATCCAGCAACAGTTGATCTTTGAGCAATAACATTAGCAATCTTTTGGGCTTTATTGAATGTGTTTCCATATTCAATAACCTCCCAGAGTGTGTAGTCATAGATTCCCAAATATTGCTCAAAGTTGAATTTCCACAAATCAAAGTTGGTTGCATCAAGCATGGGAATCTTGATGTTTGGTTAAGATGAGGAGGAGGAGGTTATTGCTTCAGACATGATGTTGTTAGGGTTTTTGAGAAAATTAGGGTTTTGATGATTTTTAGGGTTCTTGTGTTCTTTAAGATCAAAAGTTCCTCAACAAGCTCTGATACCACTTGTTGATCCCAAACTTAGATCGATTTAGCTTTATGTATACGAGATTAGATCAAGTAATAAACTTAGAGAAACCTTTGTATATGCTTATAAATCTAAGTGTTATGCGGAATTTAACACTTAAACAAGAACACACAATGATATAAACAAACTTTCACTTTGATTAATGATATCAAACTTGCTTACAATGAAAGTAGTTTACGAATGAAAACTTATATGAAACATTAACCTAAAGGTCTTCTTTTATAGACATAAGAAGCCTTGTACAATAATCTACGTATCAGCTATTCTAGGTAAAGATAAATATAGAAAATACATTGTTGTTCCTATCTTTACTAGAAGTAATCTAGAATACAATAAACGCGTAGAGTGTATCTTTCCATCAGTGCTTGTCTTCAATGTGTCAACGCTTGACTTTATCTTGTCAATGCTTGAGCTGTCAGCACTTGTTTTGTTCTTGTCAACGCTTGTTTTACTCTTGTCAGCGCTCAAGTGATCTGGCTTTAATTTATTCCCAACACAGTTTTACCTTTTAAACTTGTATATCCTTTTTGAAATTTATAAAAGTTGGTATTTTGAGAAAATTGTAATTCCTTTTTATGTTTTTGAAAGTTGGTGTTGTTTAAAGGTGATTCTGAGTTCCATATGTTGTTATAAGTGTGCTTGAATCATTTGGTTCAAGGAAGTTTATGTTTGGTAAGGTTTTTCAAGTTTGAAAAAGCTTGAAAAGAGGTTTCTGAATTTGCTTATTTTTGTGTACTAACCCTTAGACAAAAGCCTTAAGCTCCTTCAAGCTTGTTGACACCAAGCCTGAGAAGAGTTTTGAGCACTTGGTTGAGTTGTTTGCTCACTTGTGTTGAAGATATATCATAATCAAATACTTGTTCTACTTTGAACATCAGCAAGATTTGATCTTCTTCTTTGAAGGACCTTGGTCTTATTCTAGTTGTTGAACAAGGTCCAAGGAGCATAGCTGGTCCTCATAGGATGTTGTGGAGGGCAGGTATAATCTCTTGATTAATTTTCCTCTAAAAATTTCATGTTACTGCCTATTTTGCATTTTGGTGTATGATTTGGTGATTCTGTGTTTATGCTTTGTGTATTATGGTTGAAATCTGTTAGTTGTCACCTAGTGTAGCTATTTGAATGATAAAATCAGTAGGTTGTGTTTAAAAATCACAAGTTGCTTTGAAAAGTGGTGGATTAAGGACTGTTTGGGATTACTGGTTCATAAGGCCTTGTGGCCTTGAGCCCTTGGTTCTTAGGGTTTGGGAGGTCTAAACAACTCATTTTGAACAAGTTTTAGTCATTGGTTAAGTCTCTAAAAGTTTGGAAAAAGGATTGGAAATTTTGCTAAAAACTGATAAAATTGCTTTTGGAATTGGTCAAACACATCAGATCCAATAACTTCTTTGTTACTTGGATCTAAGGTCTGAAATCAGGTTTGGGAATAGTTTGGGTGATAAGCTATCTATTGGTTATCTGGTTGTTGAATTTGGTGGCTTATTGTGTTGGTTATAGCTTATAAAAGTTGGCTGAAGTGGTCATTTGCATCAGCAAAGTGACCACCTCATTTGGTGTTGCATTGTGATATCTAGTATAAGGATTGTTGCTTTGCTGCTTGGATCTTATTTGTATGCTGCTTGTGAGGTTATTTGGCAATTTGGACTTATCTATTGATAGCTTAAAAGCCTACTGGCTTATTGGCTTATTTGTGCCAAAACACATCAAGTCTACCCAACTGGTAGGCTTTGACTCACAAGGTTTGCACTCAAACCTTGACCAGCAGGGTGAAAAACAAGTCTATATACTTCATTAAGTCTGTCAACGTCCACTTTGTTCCTGTCAGCGTTTGATTTTCACTTATCAGCGTTTGACTTTTGGTCAAACTTGGTTTCAAGGCTTATTGAATCTGTTTTGCTTATTGGTACATGCAACAACTTGGATTTTGTAATAGGTGCTCATTATTTGACCCATTTGTTCATACTGGAGCATTTGGTGGGTTGACTTTAGGGTTTGACTAGAAAAACACCTTAATTGACTTTTTCATAAGTGCTTATTGGCTTATTCTGTCTTATTGGTTTTGCTTATTGGAATTTTGTTGATTGTTTTGGCTTTTTGAGTCCATCTGTGACATTTTGCAAGTTGAATCAAGTCCTAAGGTGCCTAATTTCTCAAAAATGACTATTTTGTCTTTTAGTGAAATATTACTTTGCTTATTTCTGGCTTATTGAGTGTGCTTTTTTCAAAATTTCTTTTTACAGATCTCTTTAGTATCCCAAAAGAAGGTTGTGTGTTAAGTTAGAGCTTATGGCATTAGCTTATTGCTTAATGGGCTAAAAAGCCCAATAAGGATAAGTTGTTTGCATAATAAGCTGTGATAAGCTCACTTTCAGCTTTTGGGCCTTTAGAGTTTTGTGTTTAGAATCAAATTTTAAGTCAGATAGGGCTTTTCTAAGTCAATTGGGCCAAGTTTGACTTTTTGGGCTAAAAAGCCCATTTGTGTTGACTGAATTTGGTTTTGGCCCATTTGAGGGCCCATTAGGGGTATTCTGGTCATTTCACTTTGATTTTTTGTTTATTTAGGTAAAAATAAACTAGTTTGCAAGTTTTTAGAATTTTTTATAAATTTTGGATTTTTAATATTATTTTAATATTATTTTATTATTATTTTTCAAATTTCACATTTTCCAACTTTTTACATTTTTCTTAGCTTAAATACATTAAAATAGGAATTTATCAACTTTTAGAATAATTTTATCACTTCTAGATTAATTTTTATAATTATTTTAAGTTTTAATAGTTTTTAAATCATCTTAAATAGTTTTTATTAGTTAAAAATTTCTAAAAATAGTTTCTAATCTTTTTATGTCATTTTAGAGGTTTACCAATTGAAAAATCTTTATTTAGGCTTTTCGATAATTTATTTGCTTTTTAGGGCTTTAATTAGCATTTAAAAATTGAATATTTAATTATTTAAAAGGTTTGAAAAAGTTTTCATCATTGGTAAACTCTTAGTTTATTAATTTTGATTTTTGGTGAATTTTTGGTAATTTTTAGAATTAATTTTTATTTTTGTAGTGTTTACGGTTTTACGTTTTGTCGTCGTAGTATTAATTTCACGTCTTCGTTATCTTCTTTTCTCATCCCCTTCTAAACCAATTATTAATCTCAAATCATTTACATCTTAGTCACACACATATACCTCCTTGGGAAACGAACTTTCATATCATAAGGGTCATTAGTGTTTACGTTTTCCTAAACGTACGCTTAATACTTACCGCTTTTACGCACCTTTTCCTAAAGGTCGTAATTTACCACAATCAGGTTTATTCTGTTTGTGTGTTCTTGCTCTAAGTATTAATTCCGCATAATACCTAGATTGTTTCATACACAACAAAAGTTTCTCCAAGTGTTAATCTTGATTCAATCTTGTTAACACAAAGCTAAATCGATCTAAGTTTGGGATAAACAAGTGATATCAGAGCTTGTTGAGGAACTTTGATCTTTAGAACACAAAACCCTAAAAACCCTAAATCGCCCGAAACCCTAATTTTCAAACAATATGTCTACTCTGGCATTGAACTCTTCTTCCTCCTCCTCCTCCTCCTCAAATCATAACCTAAAAATCCCCATGCTAGACCCTGACAACTTTGAGCTATGGAAGTTTAATTTTGAGCAGTATCTTCAAATTCATGACTCCTCTCTATGGGAAATCATTGAATATGGAAACTCATTTGATAAGGCTGCCAAGATTCAAGCTGCTATAGACTTGAGATCTGCTGCTGCAAATGCAACTAAAGAGGATAAAAAGGAACAACCAGGTGATGGTAGAGCTGTCTCAACTGAAGACATGGCATTAAGAAGGAATGACATGAAAACACTAAACATTCTCAAACTCTCTTTGGGATCTGAAAACCAACACAAGTATAGAAGTTTTGATTCTGCAAAAGAGCTTTGGGCAGCCATTCAAGTCAGTTATGGTGGCAATGATGAAACGGCTTCACAGAAGAAGAAGCAACTCTTGCATGAGTTTGTTGTGTTCAAAGCTCTTCCCAATGAAAAACTGAGTAGAGTGAGGAGCAGACTACTTGATATCACAAGTAAGTTGTCCTTTTATGGGAACTGTGTATAATGATGCTGATATCATTACTACTTTTCTTAAAAGGTCTTGGTGATGCATGAAAGATTGAAGCAAGGTCCATTATTGCTACCAATGCTCACAAAAATTCCAAGTTTGATGACGTCTACAATAAACTAAAGATTGTAGAGAGTGAAATACTTTTGAACCAAGGAAGTAAATCTACTAATGGAAACATGGCCTTCTTCTCTCATAGTGAATGTCAATTTGCTCAAAGGGAGACATACGTGCACCCCGTTACTGGGTCACCTTGTGTCAACGCTGGATCAAGCTTTGTCAACGCCCCACTTTCAGACGCTGACACATACAATATTGACTCACTAAAAAACAAACTTGTTGGTATTGATCTAGATACAGTGTGTGCATACATTGCTTCATTGCCCAATGGTTCTACAATCACTTATGAGGACCTTGAGCAAATCAGTGATGAGCACTTAAAAGAGATGGACATAAAGTGGAACATGGCACTTGCAAGCATTAGGGACAACATATGGAATAGAAGATTTAGAAATAAAATAACCTTTAATGCTAAAGACACAGCTGGGTTTGATAAATCCAAGGTTGAGTGTTACAATTTTCATAGAATGGGTCACTTCACGAGAGAATGCAGATCCCCAAGAAGATCTGATGCTGGAAAACCTCCAAGCCAGATTGTCAAAGCTAGAGAGACAAAAGCTATGGTTGTAATGCAAGAGATTGACGATATTCGTTGAGACTGGAGCTTTTTGACCAAGGATGTGAATGAGAACAAGGCCTTGGTTACAGAAAACAAAGAAGAAGAGCATGATCAATATGCTCTCATGGCACATTCTTCATCTTCATCAGACAATGAGGTATATGATGATGCATTTTGTAGTAAGGCTGTTGATTAAACACTGAAAAGCTTAACAATGAAAACTTGAAGTTAAAATCAGACCTAGTTGCTGTAAAATGCAAGTTATCTAACTATCAACTTGCACTTATTCAAACTTAAAAGACTGTGTCTGAATATAAGAAAATTGTGGCTGACCTAAAGAATCAAATCAATGTGTTAAAACATGACCTCAATGCTAGTGTTAATGTTAGAGGCATCTTTGAGAGATCCAATGGTGTTATACAAGCTAAGTTAGATGAGGACATTATAAACAAAGATAATGTAGGTCTTAAAATTCATAAATTTGAAAAATCCTCCCAAAACCTAGAACAATGTGTTTGTGAACAAAGGGATTCTCGGGATATGACAGGGGTTCGAATGAAGGAGTATAGTGATGTTCCACCACCTGCTGGGAACTTCCATGGTGTCCTTAGAAAGGATTTTTCTTGGACTAGTATACCAGAACTCCAAGAAAAGGAATTCATTCCTCCACCAAGAGTTGTTGCTCCAATAGAGGAACATAAGCAAAAAGTAATTGACATAAACCAATGGAAGAAAACCAACCCTGTAAAATTTGTTAAAGGAGGCATGCTTAGTGAAAGCCCAAATGAATCAACACCCATCAAAATAACCAATCCCACTACTGGAAAGGCTGTTGATCTTGGCTCAAACGTTGATAGAAATCCTAGTATTAAATATGCAGAAATGTATAGAAAAACTAGGTCACCAGAAAGTCAAGTTAGTGATAATGGGACAGGATTTTTCTCATCTAGACCTAGAAATATGTCTAGAAAAGCTTTTTATACTTGTGGTAGCTGTTTACATTTGGCTTATAAGTGTGTCAATGTCCTAAATGCCAACGCTGATAGAAAGTCAACCATGGTCAAACCCAGACCTTTTGTCCAACAAAGTCCACAAGTCATTAGACAAGTCCCATTCTTTAGTAGAGGGTGTAATACTTATGGACAAAGACCTTTTCGAAAGACCAATACATGGTCTAACATACAATGGATTCCTGTAGCAAACCCTAGGTTTGGCGCTGACAGGAGTAATTACAGCGCTGATAGGTATAATTCTAACGTTGACAGGAACGATTTTAATGTTGTTAGACCAAACAGGTATTTGCAACCAAAGGGAAAGGGTCTAGAGTTACTTCTAGCTTAACCTGGAGACCCAAACAAGACCAAAACACCAATTTAGAAGGAATGTCTATGACCTGTGACAGCTTTAATTATATTTCAAAAGTCATTACAAAACCAATTGGGGTTAACTGGGCACTTCACCCCAAAAGGGATGAAAATTGGGTTGTTATAAGGACTAAGTCTGTTCTTGTTGAACAACCAAATGAATCCAAGTCTGATAAGGCTTGGGTTCCTAAAGAAAACTAATTTGTTTTCTTTATGTGCAGGGCATTCAAAAGCAGGTCAATGATCATGGATATTGGGACAGTGGATGCTCTAGGCACATGACGGGGAAGGAAGACTATTTGACAAACTTTACACCGATTAGAGATGGTGACAAAGTGTACTTTGGAGGAGGATATGGGACTATTACTGGCAAAGGCACTCTTATCACCAACAATTTACGTTTTGAGAACGTATTTCTGGTAAAAGAACTTGATTATAATTTTTTTAGTGTGTCACAAGTGTGTGATAATAAGAATAAGGTTCTTTTCACTGATACTGAATGCTTGGTGTTGAGCAAAGTTTTTAAGATACCCGAAGAGAAGTTCATTGAGTATAGAACACCTAGACATAATGACATTTATAATGTGAATCTTAATGGAAATATGATGAATACTAATTTGTCATGTCTGTATGCTAAGGCTTCAGTTGATGAAAGTAATCTATGGCACAGAAGGTTAGGGCACATAAACTTTAAGAACATAAACAGACTTGTGAGACATGGTTTAGTTGATGGTTTGCCTAAAAAGGCTTTCCACAATGATCATTCGTGTGTTGCATGCCTTAAAGGAAAACAACACAAAGTCTCCTTTAAGTCTAGACTTGTGCACTCTAGTACTCAACCTCTTCATTTGCTGCATATGGACTTGTTTGGGCCAACTAACATAGAAAGTTTAAATGGTAAATCCTTTTGTTTTGTTATAACTGATGATTTTTCTAGATTTACTTGGACTTTCTTTTTAGCCTTAAAAAGTGAAACTGCTACTGTTTTAATTAACTTTATTACTCAAATTGAGAAGAAAACAGGGAAAGAGGTTAAGATAATTAGAAGTGATAATGGTGGTGAGTTTAGAAACCAGTTTTTAGATGACTTTTGTGACAACAAAGGGATTACTAGGCAATTTAGTGTAGCTAGAACTCCACAACTAAATGGTGTGGCTGAAAGGAAGAATAGAACCCTCATAGAAGCTCCTAGGACAATGTTGGCTGATGCTTATTTTCCCATTGCATTTTGGGCTGAGGCTGTGAATACAGCCTGTTATGTTCAGAATAGAGCATTGATCAACAAAATTCACAATAAGACACCTTATGAGTTATTTTGGAATAGGAAACCTAATATTGGGTTTCTTAAACCCTTTGGATGTCATGTAGTTGTTTTGGATAGCAGTGATGCCTTAGGAAAATTTAGTGCTAAAGGTGATGAAGGCTATCTTCTGGGTTATTCAGTTCAGAGTAAAGGATATAAGGTTTACATTAAGAAAGAACATCATATACATGACATGTTAGGTTTTTAGAAAGTAAACCTAGTGATCTTGAGAGTGGACCAAATTGGTTCTTTGATTTGGAACCATTGTCTAGAACCTTGAATTATATGCCTGTTACTAATCCAGACATTGTGAAAGTAAATTCACATGTTGTGGAAGATCCAGTTATTGAACTTACAGGTATACTGGTTGATAAAGAAGTAGGATCACAAGCAGAAAAATCAGCCCCAATTCTTGAGTATGTTACCATCCCTATTTGGACAGATGGATTTGCTGCTGCCGCTGCTGCTGGAAAGGGAAAAGAAAAAGAAGGTCCACAATAGAAGCCTATTGATGAAAGCATGCATGAATCTTCAGACGTTGACAATGGTGAACCAAACGCTGACAATGGAAAATCTGACGCTGATAAGACAAATCCAAACGTTGATGATTCAAACGTTGACAGACCCATTTCAGGCGTTGATGAACCATTTGTCCATTTATTCTCTTCAAGTGTTTTTGAACAAGGTGAACCTTCTGCTGTACTTAATGAGGTTCATCCAAGTGATGAAGGAAGAGAGACTGAAGATGATATTAACAATTTGGAGTCTGAAATTGAAGACAACCCCATCATTGAAGGAGGGATACTTACAACTACTATCAAGAATCATTCTCCTTCTCAAATTATTGGTGATGTGATGTCTCCTGTTCAAACAAGAAGGTCTCATCAGACTCAAAGAGGTTTTATTGCTAATATCCACAAGAAGGTTGAAACCCTCTTGTTCAGGCATGTTTGTTTGCTTGTTTTCTATCACAACAGGAGCCCAAGAATATATTTGCTGCTCTTACAGAACCAAGTTGGGTGGAAACAATGCAAGATGAGCTTCACCAATTTGCCATTCAAGATGTTTGGGAGTTAGTTGATTGTCCTAGATATGTCAGACCTATTGGGACAAGATGGGTTCTTAGAAACAAAAAGGATGAAAGAGGTATTGTTGTCAGAAACAAGGCATGTTTAGTTGCTCAAGGCTATACACAAGAGGAAGGAATAGACTATGAAGAAGTGTTTTCATCTGTTGCAAGAATTGAGGCAATAAGGGTATTCCTAGCCTATGCTTCCTGCATAGGATTTGATGTTTATAAAATGGATGTGAAGAGTGCTTTTCTTTATGGAACAATTATAGAGGAGGTGTATGTTATGCAGCCTCCTGGCTTTGAAGATCCTGAACATCCAGACAAAGTGTATAGAGTGAAGAAAGCAATGTATGGACTTCATCACGCCCCAAGAACATGGTATGGCACATTGTCCACCTATCTGGTGGAAAATGGATTCAAAAGGGCACCATAGATCAGACTTTGTTTACCAAGAAGGTTGGTAAAGACTTTTTACTTGTTCAGGTCTATGTGGATGATATCATCTTTGGTTCTACTAATCCAAAGATGAGTGAAGACTTTTCCAAGCTCATGACAGACAAATTTAAGATGAGTGCTATGGGAGAGATGAACTTCTTTTTAGGGTTACAAGTTCAGCAAAAAGAAGATGGTATCTTCATCTCTCAAGACAAGTATGTAGCAAAGATCTTGAAGAAGTTTGGCTTTTCTCAACATGACAGACGCGCTAGCACACCCATGTATAGGGAACACCCTTGGGGAAAAGTAGGAGATGGAAAAGATGCGGATGTCAGGCATTATAGATCAATGATTGGGTCATTGATGTATCTCACAGCTTCTAGACCTGACATTATGTTTGTTGTGTGTGCATGTGCACGCCATCAAGTGACTCCCAAAGAATGTCATCTTCATGCTGTCAAGAGAATTTTTAGATACCTTAGGTGCTATCCCTCATTGGGATTATGGTATCCAAAGGATTCTCCATTGGAGCTTACTGCTTATTCAGATAGTGATTATGGAGGTGACAGATTTGATAGAAAATCCACAACTGGTGGATGCCAATTTCTTGGGAGTAGGTTAATATCTTGGCAATGCAACAAACAAACAGTGGTGGCCAACTCTAAAACTGAAGCAGAATATGTTGCTGCAGCTGCTTGTTGTGGACAAGTCTTATAGATTCAGAACCAACTGTTGGATTATGGGTACAATTTTATGCATAGCAAGATTTTTGTAGATAATAACAGTACTCTTTGCATTATTAAGAATTCTATACATCATTCTAAAACAAAACACATAGAAATTAGACATTATTTTATAAGATATTGTTTTGAAAAAGGTTTAATACATCCAGATAGAGTGGATACAGAAGAAAATGTGGCAGATTTGTTAACTAAACCTTTTGATATTGGGAGGTTTCAGTACTTGGAAACAAGTATTGGAATGATCAATCTTTCTTAATATGTGTTTTTGAATCTTTTGTAAAAGTATGTACAGGATATGTATTGTTATTGGTCTTTGTCTAACATTAGGTTTCCACTTTATTTCTCTAACGCTGTCAAAAGATATTTTAACGCTGACAAGTGTTAAATTGACGTTGATAGCAACATGTTCGTTTTTGTGTTTTTCACCTAATTATGCAAGCATTATGAGCATTGTACAAATGGATACAAAGTTGCTTATGGATCCTTGTAGCTTACTAGGAATGTGTTCAGGTTTATGGATGATGGTTAGAATATATATATTCCTATCTTGACATAAATTTTTATTGTATAACTTATGATTGGCAACTTATGTATCATTGTTTCAGGGGAGGTTTAGGACACCTTTAGGACTCTTTGGGTATTCATATAATACTCTTATCATAATTCTAGATTGTGTCCACTGGTGAGTACGAGTTAGTTTTCTAAATCGTGAGGCATTGTAGCATGCAAAGTTGATATACTTTGCACGAAGCCAAGACTTTTTGACCTAGAATTGGGTGTGGTCTGTTGGGAGACTTTTGTATTATTATGTTTGGGTTTACCTGGGAGTTACAAAGGATTTTATAAGATAACTTCATTTTTAAGAACTTTGGTTAACAAGGGACACTAGAGGACGATTATGTCTATCTTGTTTAAGCAAGTGTGCATGATTGGACAAATCTTGCCGCCCTATAGTGATTTTCAGTTTATAGGTTATCTTCACTAGGATAAATTACTTTGTTAAGGTCCTTTTTCTTTTATATTATTTATTTTTGGACGCTCACAATTTTCTATCCATCAGTTGTTAAGGCAAATTTGGACGTTGACATGGCCAAATCCAAGACTGACAAGAATATAGCCGTTATGCGTTGATACGATATTTTTGACCATTGTTATACATTGGGTCCTACCTAGTTGTTATTTTTGACGAAAATTTGGGTCGTAATTTTAGGAGTTGGTAACTTTTTATTAATGCATAAGATAAGTTATAACTTTTTCAAGATTTTCATGATTATATTTTGAATATAACTGCCTTATGTTTTGACCAATCACAGACTTGCACCACTCCTATATATTTGACTCTTTCTTTTGCAACAAACTAACTGCTTATTCTTGTCTAGCTAAAATTTCTCAAACCTTCATCTTTCATAAACTTCAATCACAACTTTCTACATCATGGCTCCTAAGTTTAAACCGAGTGATTTGGAATTGGGATTCAGAAGTCAGCATAATATGGTAGCTTACTTGGAGGCTGATAATGATCTTTTTCCCCAATATACTCAAATGGTTGCGTATTTGAATGCATCCCCATTAAGGTATGTACTTTCTCATGCTCCACCTGTCCCTGCCACTCATATTAAGCAATTTTGGAATACTGTCTCTTCCTCAACGATTAATAATGTGACTACATTAACTGCTACTGTTCATGGGGTTTCATGGGTGGTTGCTGAAGCTTTGGTTTGCCAAGCTTTGCATCTTGATGATGCCGATGGTATAACCACCCTTCCCGTTAGTGAGCTAGAACAAGGACTCCAAGCTTTCGGTTATCCTTTGCCAGAGGATGGCCAATTAATAAATATTCAAAAAAAGAATTTTACCCAGCTTGGAAGTACTTGATACATGTCATTCTTCAATGTTTGAGTCCCAAATGTACTGCACACAATGAAATCAACCGATCAATTGGGAGTGCCATTGTGTGTATTGCTAATGGGCAAAAATATAATTTTTCCAAAATAATTTTTGATGGCATGTGTCACAATAAGGGTAGCAAGATGACTCTTGCTTATCCAAGGTTTTTGCAAATGATTTTTGATGAACAACGATATTGCAATAGGGATCATAATGATTTTTATACGATCCCTATTCAAAAGAAAGCTATTTTTGGAAAGATGAATTCACTAAACCCTAGAGACTTACCACTTACCCAAACCATGCTTGATGTTACTGAAGCTGCACAACCACAACCAGACCCTATCCCTGAACATCCTCCATCACCTCAACCTATGCAATTTGACCTCCCTTCACTAAACGCTGATATGACTAACCCCAACGTTGACACCTCAAATGTTCACGTTGACACCATCCCACCACAGACCCAAACACCCCTTAACTCTTCATCATCTGAACCCCATGATTATACGTTTGAAAAACACCAAAGGACTATTGGAGTGTTCTCCTCTAGTGGTCCTAGCCATGTAGCAGAGAGAAGCACCACCACAAGTGTGGTTGGTGCTATGGGTGAGGATGGGACTAGTGGTACTCGCTTAGAAGCAGGCCATGATAGTCCCACCATTATTAAGTCCACATCCATGCCCAATGAATCTATTATGGGAGGGCAACTTCCTTTATTAGGAGAGGGCAGTATGGAACATTTGACATTGATGGAATTGACGGTGATTTATATGAGCTTGCAAAATCAAAATACAAATCTTGTACAGGTTGTCAACTCACAGGGCCTTGAACTCAATACTTTGAGGGAGAGGATAGGTGTTTGGAGACTGCCAATGCAAGGAGAAGGCAGACAAGAGTTCTTTCTTTAGGGGAGGATTCTTACAAAGGGGAGGATGAGCCAACAGAGCCCTTTATTGCTAGTGACAAGGGTTCCCATGAGAAAGGCTCACAAGAGGGTGAAGGTGCTTCTTATAGAGCCAGCTTGGATGTGGCTGAAGCCCTTACAGGTTTAAAGGAGCAACAAGGGTTTGATACTTCTTAGATTACTCCTACAAGGTTTTCCTTTGTTGAAATGATGAATCAGGTGACAAAGTCAGCCAACGTTGACAAGAACAAATCCAACGCTAATAGGAGTAAAGCAAGTGCTGACATACAAGTTTTGGGCACTGATAAAAGTACAGGTGTGGTTGGTGTATCCCAGTCATCAGCCATCATCAAAGATGTGGTTCCATAGGTATCTACTTCTCTACCCACTATTGATGTATCAGATAAGGGGAAAGGTGTTATGGTAGAGGTTGAGGTACCTAAGAATGCAGTTCAAGTTCAGTTTGATTCAATTTTGGCTACAAAGCTTATGGAAAAGGAGTATAAGAAGTCTGCTATTGAGTCACAGATTGTGACTACTTCTGAAAGTGAGGGGGAAGGTAGTGATGATGAAGGGAGCTCTGAATCAAGTGTGATGATATTTGAAAATCCTGAAAGATTGGAATATGGAGAGGAGTTGGGTCGGGAAAAGATTATGGAGGTGAAGTTAAAGTTTGATTTTACTATTCCTAAGATCTCTGAGCTGTTCTTCAATTATGAAGGAGAGGTGTTGTGTGATCCAAATGTGTCCATATCCGAGAAGATTTGGGTCCTTGAGGGACTGTTGAAGTTGCAGGATGACTTAAGGATATGGGAGAAGAATAAAGCTGTCAAAATTAAGATGGAAAGCAAGAAAGTAAGGAGAGAGGTATAGTATATGTGCTTAAGGAATTATGGGCTTGGTTGGACTTATGCAAAGATCAAGGCTCTTACCTTTGATCAATTGGAATGGTATGCCTATCCTATTTGGGATTCATTGTGCAAGGACATAACTTTTGATCTACTTTCCAAAGAGAGGCAAGAGGAAATAGAGGAACAAATGAGACTTATGAGAGCAACAACCATAGTTCCTAGACCTGTGAAGAAAGTTTTGCAGGTTGTTTTTCCTAACCTTGATCCATATACTCCTAGTGAGGCTGCTTTAAGGAAGATGATGAAGCTTTCTAAAGTGGAGGCATCTTATATAGTAGAAGTGTTGCCTATGGATTTCAAGAACCCTATTGTGAACTATGATGAAGATGTCAGTGGTTTTTGGGTGGTCACCAGGGCTGGTGACAAGGTACACACTTTTGTTTCTCTTATTTCTATGTTTGCAAGCTTTGACAGAGAAAACTTGGTTTACTTATGGAAGTTAATAAGGACCAAGTATGAGGCTGAGGAACCTACCTCAGTAAATGGAATAAAGATTTGGTCTACATTCAAGAGAATGTTTGAGCCAAATGATGTCGATCCAATTTGGAAGGATCTGGATGACATTAGTGGGATGGCTTGGCGTATTTATTCAGCTGTAGGTGTGTCTCATCTTTGCACATCTAAATTTTCAGAATATCTCTTGGTTGATACTGTTTATCCTATGCCACAAGAGGTTTTGAAGTTGATGATGACTACACCTTTGGAAGTTGATTACACCAGTGACATTAGCAGGAATTTACTTAGATTTGTTTATTCCATGACTAAGAAAGAAAATTAGTTTGTAAGAATCCTCCTTGTATTTTGTTTTATTTTGAAACTTGATTGCTAGATTAGACATCAAGTTTAGGGGAGGATTGTTGGGAACAAAATATAGCCAAGACATTCAGACGCTGACAAGAGGAAATTGGACGTTGATAGGAACAACTCAAGCGTTGTCAGGTCAAGCGTTGACAAGAAGAAGTCAAGCGTTGATAGGAAGAAGTCAAGCACTGATAGAAGACTTAGTTTACACGTTTTATGTTTACGGTAAAGATATGTTCTACAATGTATTTTCTATATTTATCTTTACCAAAATTATCTAATAGGTAAACTCTTGTACAAGGCTCCTTGTTCTATAAAAGGAGGCCTTTAGGTTTAGTTTGATATACGTATTCGACTTTCATTGTATTCAAGTTCGATTATCAATTGAAGTGAAAGTTTGGTTTATTCTGTTTGTGTGTTCTTACTCTAAGTATTAATTCCGCATAATACCTAGATTGTTTCATACACAACAAAGTTTCTCCAAGTTTTAATCTTGATTCAATCTCGTTAACACAAAGCTAAATCGATCTATGTTTTGGATCAACAATAGTGTCGAGGGATTCCATTTTCACCTATGATAGTGTTTAGGGAAGAACACAAGCGATGCAACAGTTGAGTAACCTATTTAATATAATATTCTTAGCTACCGGAAATGTTTGAAAGCTGCATGTGGGTCAGGACCAAGTTGGATTTAATCAAGCTTAAAGGCCCAACATTTACTCATTTATCACTAATAATGCCCAACGCTAGACAAACTCATATTCTGAATTCGGTGTATTACCTTTTATAAATTTTATGAATTTCATTGAACTATATCTAACTATCTATAACTTGTGGGGCTGACTTATTTTTTGGTGTTTTATTTTAGGTAATGGTGTAGCTGGCAGTAGGGATAAGCTCGTGTGTAAAAGTTTATGTATTTCTATATATTCTAATTCAAAGTGATTAAGCTTATTAGCTTATTTGTCCCTGAAATTAAAAGAGATTGACTTTTACCTTACGACAACTTTAAGCACATATGGACCAAATGCTTGAACGTTTAGCGGGTA
The DNA here is from genome assembly GCA_025667525.1 of Glebionis coronaria. NCBI lineage: Eukaryota > Viridiplantae > Streptophyta > Magnoliopsida > Asterales > Asteraceae > Glebionis > Glebionis coronaria. The sequence continues at coordinate 284,697,399 of CM046877.1, read as the reverse complement.
ATGAATATTACTGATTTTTGGATGGTTTCTCGGGTTATTTCCAAATACCCATCGATCCCCAAGATCAAGAGAAGACAACATTCACTTGTCCCTATGGCACATTTGCTTACAAAAGAATGCCTTTCGGCTTATGCAATGCTCCCGGGACTTTCCAAAGGTGCATGTTGGCTATCTTCTATGACATGGTTGAACAAACCATGGAAGTCTTCATGGACGATTTCTCGGTCTTTAGGGACTTCTTCTCTTCTTGCCTTGCCAATTTCGAACGTATGCTTAAGCGGTGTGAAGACACTCGCCTTGTTCTAAATTGGGAAAAATGCCATTTTATGGTAAAAGAAGGCATTGTGCTAGGACATAAAATCTCAAAATCCGGTCTTGAAGTCGACCGTGCTAAAGTGGATGTCGTAGCCAAATTACCTCCACCTTCAACCGTGAAGGGTGTGAGAAGTTTTCTTGGTCATGCGGGATTCTATCGATGATTTATCCAAGATTTTTCTAAAATCGCTCGCCCGATGACCCACCTCTTGGAAAAAGCTACTCGTTTTATCTTTTCTAAAGAGTGTATTGAAGCCTTCAATCTTCTTAAGGATAAGCTAACTAAGGCATCGGTCTTTGTTACCCCTAATTAGGAGCTACCTTTCGAGTTGATGTGCGATGCTAGCGACTTTTCTATTGGAGCGGTTTTGGGACAAAGGATAAACAAACATTTCCAACCGATCCACTACGCTAGCAAAACAATGACAGGGGCTCAATTGCATTATACGACAACCGAAAAAGAGCTTTTAGATGTTGTCTATGCCTTTGAAAAATTTCGCCCCTATCTTGTTTTATCTACTACCATCGTATACACGGACCATTCCGCGTTGAATTACTTCTTGACAAAGCAAGATTCGAAACCAATACTTCTTCGTTGGGTTTTACTCCTTCAAGATTTTAAAATTGAAATTTATGACAAGAAGGGAGCTGAAAACCTTGCCGCGGATCATCTAAGTAGACTTGAGGATCCTTATCAAGGGGATCATTCGAATCAAGAGATCAATGACTCTTTTCCCCTTGAGGCCCTAGTGTCTATTAATGCCAATCTTGATGACACCCCGTGGTTTGCGGACATTGCAAACTACTTAGCGGGTGGTGTTCTCATCAAATGGTTAACATCCCAACAAAAGAAGAAGTTCTTTAAAGATGTCATGACTTACTTTTGGGATGACCCATTTCTCTTCAAATAATGTGCTGATATGATCATTCGTCGGTGTGTTGACGGACCCGTAGCTTTAGACATTCTAGAAGCTTGCCACAAAAGATCCACCAGTGGTCACTTTGGTCCCAACTACACAGCGAAGAAAGTGTTTGATTCGGGATTCTATTGGCCCACCATTTATCGTGACGCTCACGAAATGGTTAAAAATTGTGATGCTTGCCAAGACAAGGCAAGATCACACATAAAGATGAGATGCCTCAAAATTTCATACAAGAATGTGAAATCTTTGATGTATGGGGCATCGACTTTATGGGGCCATTCCCTTCGTCTAAAGGAAACAAATACATCCTCGTAGCCGTTGACTACGTTTCGAAATGGGTTGAAGCAAAAGCCTTAACAACTAACGATGCGAGGGTGGTTTGTAACTTTTTGAAACAACTATTCGCTAGATTTGGTGTACCTCATGCTATTATTAGTGATCGCGGGACTCATTTTTGCAACGATAAATTTGCACGAGTCATGGCTAAGTATGGTGTCAATCACCGTCTTTTCACCGCGTATCATCCGCAAACTAATGGGCAAGCCCAGATGTCTAACCGTGGGTTAAAGCGAATTTTGGAACGTACTGTGGGAGAGCATCGTGCCTCATGGGCCGATAAACTTGATGATGCTATGTGGGCTTTCCGTACCGCATATAAGACACCCATTGGTTGTACACCTTATCGTCTTGTGTACGGGAAAGTAATAACTAGGTTTTCACTCAGTTAAAAAGTTCTTTGTCGTATGTCTAATCGAATTGATTACTGGTTTAAGTGCAACTCAGTCGTCTTTTGGTGGAAAAGAATATTTTTGTCGTTGTAGTAAAGTAAATGTGCAAAATGTTAAAGTAAATGACGGTAATTAAATCTAAAACTAATTAAAACTTAAATGGTGCAATATTAAAACTTTTAAGAGTAAATTAATAATATAGCAGGACAAATAAATGCTTGAGAATTAAACAGAGGATAAACAAAACCTGAGCCGGGATCCAATATACTGTCACTATTCGGAATACCCAACAAAGTACAGCTTATCCGGAATAAGGTTGTCACCCTTATCCTGAATCTACTCCCAAATCCTTATCCGGAATACTCTGTCACTCTTTATCCGGAATTTACTTTGGTCCCTTATCCGGAATAATCTCAAACTGCTTATCCGGAATAACCTCCACTCTCTTATCCGAAATAAGTTCGGTTCCTTATCCGGAATCTTTAGCTAATCAGCTTATCCAGAATAAATGATTATCCGAAATATACAAAGAAGCCTTATCCGGAATCTCCAACGACTCTTTATCCAGAATGATTTCCTTCTCACTATCCGGAATAAAATTCTTGACAGCTTATCAAGAATCTTGTTCTGATCTATATCCGGAATGTTGGGCTTGGAAGCTTTATCCAGAATAAACGTTTAAACCACTTATCCTGAATAACTAGCTCGTGACTATCCGGAATGATTCCGGATCCTTATCCGGAATTTGAGGGTTTTGAGAAATCCGAATAACAGTTAAAGGCAAATAAGCTATAAACTAAAATTAAGAAACACAATTAAGCACTTAAATAAAACTTTTACCAAATAAAACTTAAGAAAAAAGCTATTAAACCAAAATTTAAAAACTTTTAAAAACTCTAAATAATAAAATATTAAAAATCAACTTTTTATAAAAAATTAACTAATAAGCACTTAATTAAATTTAAGAAAAACACAATAAGCTATAAATGCAATAAGCTAACACAATCATAAACATAAAAACATAACCATTAATCAAACAAGCATAACAATAAGCACATAAACATAAAGATTAAATCAAGAACAAGAAAGGTAGAATGAGAGATTAATTAAAACTTGATTAAAATTAAGATTCAACAATTAAAGTAAAGACAAGAATTAAAAGCTTACAAATTTAAGGTGCAAGATTTAAGGTGCAATTAAGTAAATGACATTAAGAAAAGTGCAAGTAATTAAGGTGGAAGACTAATTTGTCAAAATAGCCAACAACTCCTAATGACACTTAAGGAGTGTATTTATAGGTGATTAGGAAAGACTAAGCATGTGTTGGTTCATTCTCCTTCTTTACGTCTTTTCGTCTTTTTAATTCTTCGACTTTTTTTGACTTCGTCTCGGGATTAATTAAACTTCTGTCTTTAGACTTTTTCTTTGATAAATCTTCCGAATTGGCCTTGGACTTCTGTTCTTTTTGCACTCTTGATCTTTTGACTTTGTCTTTTGTCTTTTTCTTTGATAAAAGCTCGTGAAAGCCCGTGTTTTCTTCCCTTTTCACATTTTGATCCTAAATCGCAACAAAAACACAAACCACGCATAATTCCGACATTTACGACAAATAATACACGTTTTGGCTTGGTTATTATTGTAATTAAGTGGTAAAAGGATAAGTGTTTTCACACTTATTAAATCCCCTACACTTGACCATTGCAATGTCCTCATGCAATGCATTAGTTACAAAGCAAGTTTTACATTTTCCATCATAATCAATCCACGTTACCTTGAGGTTTTGGAAATGTCATGAATGATTATCATCCTTAAGTTTCACGTTCCCCAAACCAAGCTTAAAAACGAGATCATTGTTATTATAAGTTATCAAACTAACACAAACTCATGTGGGCCAATTATTTACTCAAACTCCCTTATTCCTAGGTGTATCTCTTATATTTTATTAATGTCTTGAATGATCACGAGGATGCATTGTTGACTTATTTCGATAGTTATTTAGGCTGAAAATAAAGTGGGACGATTTAATCAACAGTTAGCTAAAGGACAAAATCTTTTAAAACTGCTTCTCGAGACCTCATAAAGTTCATATCTTGGCATAACTCGCTTCACGATTTGAGACCTTTCTCGGACCGATATTTGGCAGCGACTTCATACTTCAAATCTTGAGAGACGTTCATGAAATAATGGTCTTCTCTTCATAATAGGAATTTCTTCACTTGAAGTTTTGAGAGATTCTTCATATTTGGACCACGACTTCTTCATTTTTCTCCAATCTTTATTCGGGATTTTGATATACAACGATCCGCCTCCTTTTAGGACTTGGATCTATTTATCCTCATACCTTGTTATGGTATTTTCGGATAGAATTCTCCATTATCTTTAGGGGAGTGTTTGCTTTTCGTCGTGTGTCTCGATCCTTCATATTGATTTTTGATAAATGATTCTTCACATCACTTGGGATCTTTAGCCCTCATGTCTTGTTAGGACCTTTTCGGACTCGCCAATCTTCGCATCCCGCTTCAATAAGTTATGCCTTGGCTATGAACTCTAATTAATACCGAGCAACTTTTAAACGATCTTGTGTTAGAAGCTAAGTAACTTTTCAAATCGTACAACCTTACTTATTGCATATAAATTTATTAACAAGCGATAGGAGAAAAAGCTCATAATTAACTCACATAAATTCATGAAAGAATACCAAACTTATAATTGACTCTATCATCTCTCGTTCTCCACAATTTAAAATCTCAAGGAATGAGACTCGTGGATGCTTATCCAATTAAATCGAAGTTTTGGGTTTTCGAGTCATCTATAGGATCTTGCAAACTCTTAGACTCATTCAAGTATAGAATTAGCATTTTAAAGTTCCCTTGATAAATGACTGTCTAGGATCAATTATAGGAACTTGCGAAAAGTTCTTGTTCTTAACCCATGAGAGTTAAGACTTTCGTGTTTTAAAGTTCCCTATATAAAATCCTAGCTAAACATGACTTAAACACGTTAAGGATACTAGCTAGAGCAAACTTAGATAAGTAAACTCGGGTTGAGTCAAAAGATTCACAACGTTTAAAAATTTAAAACCACTATATTAAATATTATTCTAGCAACGAAATAAAATAACTATAATAAAGGAAAAACTACAAGGCCAAAATAGATCAAAAATTTTTGAGAAGTGTCAAAAATCAATTTTCCGGTTAAAATAAGGACAAATACAAGGAAAATCCCACTTAACTTCGATAGAAGTCCCCCTTACACTTAATATAAACATTGTCCTCAATGTTTAAGCATGTGGAAGTGACCTCCCCTACACTTAGGACATTGTGCACTTTGTTTAAATCTTGCTAAGGAAAGGACAACTAAAGTGATTCCTATTTTAATATTGGAAAATATAAAATAGAGAATTAAAAGAGTTCAGGATAAAACCGGGAAGACGGGAACACGGGATCACGGGTCGTCAAAAGTCATCAAGAATGGATCTTTGAAAGCTCGAATCCCTGCACATGATAAGAAAGAAAACAAAAAACACATACTAGGGTCTCCCCCTACACTTATTATAAAAACAAAAGAAAAAGGATAGATAATGCGGGTTGCCTCCCGAGAAGCGCTTGTTTTTGTTAACCAAGTCGTGAGCCTGACTCGACCTTGATTAGCATAGGAAGAAGCTTGAAACACATCCAACGGGATCAAATACATGGTTTTCGTCCATCAAATAGCAAAGGCTTAAGGCGAACAAGGCAAGCCAAAGAAGAATAGGCAAGGTTCCCTTAAGCAACAATTGAGCACGGTGGAAGCAAGTATGGGGAGGTGCAAGCATATCTTCATAAATTCCAAAGATCTTTCCTTTTATTTCATCAGACTGATACTGAGATGGCTTAAAAATTACAATACCGGGTTCGAAAACCTTTTCCTTTAGGGGAAAATAACACTCAGGCTCAGCAGATCTTGAAGAAGATCCGATCATAAATCTCGCAATCTCATCCTCAGAAGGTGGATATAGAGGTGTCAAGACATAAGTGCTGTGGATATCGGTGTCGGCCGACTTCTTCTCCTTTGCAATGGGTTTCTTCATATCCAAAGTAGGATAAAGACCATAATCATCAAAATCCAAAGGTGGAGCATCACTCTCATTTGGGAAGTAAGTGTTGAGAAAAGTAGTAAAGTATTCCTCAGTAGTCATCCACAGTAGGATCAAGTGATGTTGGCGGAGGATCTTCATCATGTGAAGAATCACTCGAGAGAGTATCAGCCTCATCAAAATCATCATAAGTGGGCATGTCTGGATACTCAGAAGTAAAATCATCATAATCATCTCCATTGGAACTAGAATCGTCATCATAAGCATCAAAGGTCGGTGGAGAATCATAAATTTGTGGAGGATCAGAATTGGAGAGAGAATCATCCACATCATCTTGGAACAGTGGATTATCATAGAAAGAATCGAATAGAGGATTGTTGTAGACGAAAAAATCATCAAGCACATTAATCATATTCGCTGATTCTCTTCCTGTAGATTTGGTTGTGATCTTCCCCATTTTGAACACTTGTGCATCATGCCCGACGCTTAACATTAACTCACCTTCGGCAACATCGACTAGAGCTTTTCCGGTTCTCAAGAATGGCCGACCAAGTATTAAAGGAATATGAGGGTCCATTTCATAATCAACAACAACAAAGTCGACCGGAAAAGTGAAGGTGCCAACTTTAATGAACACATCTTCAGCATTACCAACGGGGTAAGCGAGAGTGAGATTTGCTAGCTCAAGAGTCATCTTTGTTAGAGTAAGGTCGGGTAATGATAGTGTTGTCCAAACACTTAATGGCATCAGATTTATACTTGCCCCGAGATAAGCTAAGGCAGTAAATTCTTCGGTTTTGTTGAAAATGCAAGGCAACACAAAACGACCGGGATCTCCAAGTTTTTCCGGAAGTTCTTTAAGAATGACTGTAGAACAGTTTTCATTTAAGCGTGTGTTGACAAGCTCAACCAGCTTTTCCTTCTTATTAAGCAATTCCTTGAATGCTTTGACGAATTTCGGCATGTGGACAAGTGCTTCAACAAGGCTAATGTTGAAATTCATTTGAGAGATCATCTTCAAATAGTTCGACACTTGAATGTCATCCTTGGTTTGCAATTTCGCTGTGCCTAAGCGAGAAGGATACGGGATGTTGGGTTTATAGGTGGAAGGTGGGGTTGGTGAAGGGTTTTTCTTGGGTACTTCAATAAGAGGTGGAGACGGTAATGTAGAACTAATACTAGGCGTGGGAGTAGGAGGGATAAATGGTGGTGGAGGAGGTGTAGATGGAGTAACTTGGGGATGGATAGATGGTCCTACTAAGGTAGCTCCACTACGTGTAGTAATAGCACTCACATTCTCTCTCGGGTTGGTGACGGTGTTTGTAGGTAGAGAGCCCGAAGTAGAGGGTTGAGTAGTTGGTAAGAAACTAGCCAGCATATTCTTCAAATCATTTGTTTAAGTGCTGAAGGAGGTTTGTATATCATGTCGAAGCTCGGATCTAATGTCATTACCTTGCTTAGTGATATCCCCTTTCAAGTTGATAATTTGGCTTTGCAGATTCTTAATTTGCTCTCCTTGGGTTCTCATTAAGGTTTCAACATCTTGATGAATGGGTGGGGATTGTTGAGCGGGTGGGTGATAAGGATTAGAAGCTCGAGGTGGGATTTGGTTGCTTCGGTTGTAGTTGTTTGGGTTGTGGTTTTGAGGAGAAAAACCGGGTGCAAGAAAGTTGTTCGAACGGTAACTTAGCAAGTTACGATCACCTTGAGGTCGAGCTTGATGGTTTTCCGTTGAGTAGTTACCATAAGCCGCATACACGTTTTTCGGATTGTCTTGAGTAGAAGGAAAATCAGTGTATGAATGAGGACCGCGACAAATCTCACAAGAAATTGCAACAACTTTAACTTGTTGTTGATTTGTAGCCAAGAGTTGTATATTCTTGCTCATTTCGACCATTGAGCGTGTCAATTCGGTGATATCAGGGTTTGAAGAAGTGGAAGAAACATTGACTCTCGGGTTAGATCTTGAGGATGCGGATGAATCCTAATTTTTATGATGAGTAGTCATGTTCTCTATAAGCTCTCTACACTCCTCGGGTCTTGTTTTCATAAATGTGCCACCGGCGGATGCATTAATCGTATCACGATCTCGAAAAGTTAAACCATTGTAGAAAGTATCAATTAAGGTGACGGGGAGCATGTTGTGGTTTGGACATCGATCGATCAAAACATTATATCGTTCCCAAGCATCAAAAAGTGATTCATCGGGTTCTTGTGTAAATCCACTAATTTGATTTCGAAGGCTCGTGACCATGGATGGTGGAAAGTAGCGCGACAAATAGCGTTGAGTCATCTCATCCCAAGTATGAATTGAATTCTTTGGAAGACGGTCAAACCATTTTTCGGCATGGTGGGAAAAGGTGTGTGGAAATAGGTGAAGGCGAAGAAAATCCATAGTAACCCCGGGCAACTTCATGCTTTGAGTAACGGTAATGACTATGTCGAGGTGTTTGTTGGCATCATCATCCGGTAATCCGCTAAATGGGCAAGCGTTTTGAACTTGCTGGATCATGTGATGCTTCAACGAAAATTCAGGAGCCATGATTTGCATCGGCGCAATCGGTCCTCCTCGTCCATTCATGGTTGGTTGACAAAGCTCCTCCATTGTCCTAAGGTCGGGTGGTGGAAGAACATTGTTGTTGTTATTGTTGAGGTGCGGTGGGTTACTGTTGTGGTTCACACCTGCCATATCTAAATCTTCTCGAGTCTCGGGCTCTGGATAGGTTGAAGATCTAGTACGCATACACCTACAAAAGCAAAAGAAAACAATACCAAGAAAATAGACAATATATATACACTATAAAAATAAAAATAAAATCTTTTTGGATTTTTGAAATTTTTTTAACTTTTATGGATTTTTAACAATTTTTAACAAGAAAAATAACGTTCACAAGTGAACAGATCCCAAAATTCAACGCGTCTCTCACAGAAAACTGTTAATCTTTACGAAAAGAGCCGGCAGCGGCGCCATTTAATAACTAGGTTTTCACTCAGTTAAAAATTTCTTTGTCGTATGTCTAATCGAATTGATTACTGGTTTAAGTGCAACTCAGTCGTCTTTTGGTGGAATAGAATATTTTTGTCGTTGTAGTAAAGTAAATGTGCAAAACGTTAAAGTAAATGACGGTAATTAAATCTAAAACTAATTAAAACTTAAATGGTGCAATATTAAAAATTTTAAGAGTAAATTAATTGAATGACAGAAAATTAAAGCGTGACGAAAAGTAAATTTGACAATGTAATAAAAATGTAGACTTGAAATTTAAAGTAAAGTTAAGCAATTAAAAATAACACTTAAAGAAAAATATAGCGGGAAAAATAAATGCTTGAGAATAAAACAAAGGATAAACAAAACCTGAGCTGGGATCCAATATACTGTCACTATTCGGAATACCCAACAAAGTACAGCTTATCCGGAATAAGACTGCCACCCTTATCCTGAATCTACTCCCAAAGCCTTATCCGGAATACTCTGTCACTCTTTATCCGGAATTTACTTTGGTCCCTTATCCGGAATAATCTCGAACTGCTTATCCGGAATAACCTCCACTCTCTTATCCGGAATAAGTTCGGTTCCTTATCCGGAATCTTCAGCTAATCAGCTTATCCGGAATAAATGATTATCCGGAATAAACAAAGAAGCCTTATCCGGAATCTCAACGACTCTTTATCCGGAATGATTTGCTTCTCACTATCCGGAATAAAATTCTTGACAGCTTATCTGGAATCTTGTTCTGATCTATATCCGGAATATTGGGCTTCGAAGCTTTATCCAGAATAAACGTTTAAACCACTTATCCTGAATAACTAGCTCGTGACTATCCGGAATGATTCCGGATCCTTATCCGGAATTTGAGGGTTTTGAGAAATCCGAATAACAGTTAAAGGAAAATAAGCTATAAACTAATATTAAGCTAAACACAATTAAGCACATAAATAAAACTTTTACCAAATCAAACTTAAGAAAAAAGCTATTAAACCAAAATTTAAAAACTTTTAAAAATTCAAAACAATAAAAATATTAAAAATCAACTTTTTATAATAAATTAACTAATAAGCACTTAATTAAATTTAAGAAAAACACAATAAGCTATAAAAGCAATAAGCTAGCACAATCATAAACATAAAAACATAACCATTAATAAAACAAGCATAAAAATAAGCACATAAACATAAAGATTAAAATCAAGAACAAGAAAGGTAGAATGAGAGATTAATTAAAACTTGATTAAAATTAAGATTCAACAATTAAAGTAAAGACAAGAATTAAAAGCTTACAAATTTAAGGTGCAAGACAAGAAATTAAAGGTGCAATTAAGTAAATGACATTAAGAAAAGTGCAAGTAATTAAGGTGGAAGACTAATTTGTCAAAATAGCGAACAACTCCTAATGACACTTGAGGAGTGTATTTATAGGTGATTAGGAAAGACTAAGCATGTGTTGGTTCATTCTCCTTCTTTACGTCTTTTCGTCTTCTTAATTCTTCGACTTTTTTCGAGTTCGTCTCGGGATTAATTAAACTCGTCTTGTAATTTCTTCATTATTTACTTGAGTTCTTCGGCTTTTATTAAACTTCCGTCTTTAGACTTTTTCTTCGATAAATCTTCCGAATTGGCCTTGGACTTCCGTTCTTTTTGCACTCTTGATCTTTGGACTTTATCTTTTGTCTTTTTCTTTGATAAAAGCTCGTGAAAGCCCGTGTTTTCTTCCCTTTTCACATTTTGATCCTAAATCACAACAAAAACACAAACCACACATAATTCCGAAATTTACGACATATAATACATGTTTTGGCTTGGTTATTATTGTAATTAAGTGGTAAAAGGATAAGTGTTTTCACACTTATTAGATTGCATGCCACCTCCCAATTGAGTTGGAACACAAGGCTTATTGGGCCTTGAAATGGGCTAACTTTGATATCAACAAAGTCGGTGACTTGCGAAAAATCCAACTCAATGAGTTAAATGAACTTAGGAATGAAGCTTATGAAAATTCATTGCTCTATAAGGAGAAGACCAAGCTCATTCATGATGCTAAGATCAAGAACCAAGAGTTCAAAATTGGTGATAAAGTTTTACTCTTTAACTCTCGGTTGAAAATCTTTTCAGGAAAGTTGAAATCTCGTTGGTCCGGCCCATTCACCGTTTCTAATATTTTTCCATATGGTACTCTTGAGCTCGCTCAACCCAATGGCCCAAATTTCAAGGTGAATGGCCAACGAGTGAAGTTGTACTTTGGAGAGGACATCTCTAATGAGATGATTCCATCCCTCTCCACCTTTCCTTTGAATTAATTCGAGACCGAGTCAGGCTCGTGACTCGGTTAACAAAAACAAGCGCTCCTCGGGAGGCAACCCGTGTATCTACCCTTTCTCGTTTTTCACCTTAAGTGTAGGGGGAGCTAGTAGGTGTTTGTTGCTTTGTTTCTTATGATGTGCAGGGATTCGAACTTTCAACGAAGCACTTTTGATGACTTTTGATGACCCGTGATCCCATGTAACCGTCTTTCCGGTTCCATCCTAAAACTCTTGTGATTCAATATTTCATATCTTATATGTTAACATTGAAATCACTTTAGTTATCCTCTCTTTAACAAGATTTAAACAACGTGCACAATGTCCTAAGTGTAGGGGAGTTTACTCCCACATGCTTAAACATTGAGGACAATGTTTATATCAAGTGTAGGGGGCCTTTTATCGAAGTTAAGTGGACTTTTCCATGAATTTAACCTCATTTTAATCAGAAAATCGATTTTTTCGGCATTTTTCAAATTTTTTAATCTATTTTGGCCTAGTAGTTTTCCTCTTTTACCTTTAATTATCTCTTTTTCGTTCTTATCACTATCATATGTATATATTCTATTTCTAGAATAAAGTCAATAAGGAAAAACAATGAATAAAATAAAATGGTTTTAGCGAGTTTAGACATCTTTGGTATATTAGGCCCGTCGTGAATATTTTGACTCAACCCTAGTTTACTTTTCCAAGTTTACTCTAACTAGTATCCTTAACCATGTAGACCATAATTGGTCTATTAGGCTAAGCATCCACGAGTCTCATTCCTTGAGATTTTAAATTGTGGAGAATGAGAAATGATAGAGTCAATTATAAGTTTGGCATTCTTTCATTAACTCATGTGAGTTAGTTATGAACTTTTTCTCCCATCACTTGCTAATTAATAAATGCAATACGTAAGGTCGTACGATTTGAAAAGTTACTTAGCTTCTAGCCCAAGATCGTTTAAAAGTTGCCCGGGATTAATTAGAGTTCATAGCCAAGGCATAACTTATTGAAACGGGACGCGAAGATTGGCGAGTCCGAAAAGGCCCTAACAAGGCATGAGGGCTCCATTTTGTTGCTAAAGATCCAAGATGATGTGAAGTATCATTATTCCAAAATCAATATGAAGGATCAAGACACACGACGAAAAGCAATCACTCCCATAAAGATCATGGAGAAATCTGTCCAAAAAGACCCTAACAAGGTATGAGGATAAATAGATCCAAGTCCGAAAAGGAGGCGGATCGTTGTATATCAAAATCCCAAATCAGGATTGAAGAAATAATGAAGAAGTCGTGGTCAACTATTGAAGAAAATATCTCAACTACTCCAAGTGAAGATATACACTATAAACGAAGAGAAGACCATAATTTGAAGATCTACTTCTCAAGATTCGAAGTATGTAGTAAATGCCAAATATCGGTCCGAGAAAGGTCTCAAATCGTGAAACGAGTTATGCGAAGATATGAACTTTATGATATCTCGAGAAGCAGTTTTAAAAGAATTTTTCCTTTAGCTAACTATGGATTGGATCGTCTTACTTTATTTTCAGCCCTAAAAACTATCGAAATAAGTCAAACAATATATCCTCGTGATCATTCAAGACAAAAATAAAATATAAGAGATACACCTAGGAATAAGGGAGTCTAAGTTATTAACTAAACCGCATGAGTAAGTGTTAGTTGTGCTAACTTGTAATTATAATGATCTCGTTTTTAAGCTTCGCATAGGGAACGTGAAACTTGAGGATGATTAGTATTCATGACACTAAAGCCCTAATGTAAGTCTTAGATTTCTTTACAAGTTTCTTCCATCTAACGATTTCAAGTAAATAAATAAAGTGGAAATTGTTTTATCTTTTGTTTCCTTGATTTAAGTTTTATCGTTTCTTTGTTATTTAGTTTAGTAGTAATAGTTTATCTAATAAAGGACAAGGTGGGTTGATTATGATGGAGAATGTAAATTTGCTTTGAAACTAATGCATTGCATGAGGTCATTGCAATGGTCAAGTGTAGGGGATTTGATAGGTGTGAAAACACTCATCCTTTTACCACTTAAAACAATTAAAAACGAGACCGTAACGTGTATTTTATGTCGTAAATGTTGGAATAATGCGTGGTTTGTGTTTTTGTTGTGATTTAGGATCAAATTGTGAAAAAGGAAGAAAACACGGGCTTTCACGGGCTTTTATTGAAGAAAAAGACAAAAGACAAGTCAGAAGATCAAAAGTGCAAGAAGAACGGAAGTCAAAGGCCCATTCTGAAGATTTATCGACGAAAAAGTCTAAAGACGGAAGTTTAACAAAGTCGAAGAAACAAGTCTACTAAAAAGAAGAAAATTAGAAGACGAGTTCATTTGCCATTCGACTAATCCCGAGATGAAGTCGAGAAAGACGTGTTATTTAAAAGACGTAAAGACAAAGAAAGAAAGAGAGAAGAAACAAACACCACAATCTCCTCTTCCTATAAATACTCCCTTCATGCATCATTTTGAGAGTGTTAGACTTAGTTAGTTAATTTTTAGTTTTAGTGTTTTTATCACTTTCTCTCTAGTTTTTCTCTCTCTAGTTTTACTTAATCTTTTTATTATAAATCTTGTATTTTGGATCTTAATCTTTTAATATAATCAAGCTTTTAGTAATCTCTCATTCTACCTTTCTTAATAATCTATGGTTTTGATTTGATAATCATGTATTGGATGTGATTTGGTTGATTTTTTGTATGTTTGGCTTATTGATAATAAGTTGATCTTAATAAGTTTAAGTTTTTTTTATAAAAAGTGCTTTTTGATATCTTGCTTATTTAGTGTTTTAAAAGTTTTCAAATTCTAGCTTATTCACCTTTTCCTAAAATCATTTTGGTTTAGCTTTTGGTAAAGTGCTTATTGATTTTTGGCTTATTTTATCATGTTTTTCTTATACGGAACATTTTATATCCCTCATTCCGGATAAGTGTCTTAAAACACTTTCCGGATAACTGTCACACCATTTTTCCGGATAAGGGATACGAAGCCCTTTTTGCGGATAAGCCCCTTCAATCCATTTTCCGGATAACAGATTCCGGAAAGCCTCACTTAGATACATTTTCCGGATAAGCAATTTAGTTTATTTTCCGGATAAGAACCCGTAACCGTATTCCGGATAAGCCACCTTTCACCATTTTTGTATAAGCCTTTCAAATCGTTTTCCGGATAAGCTGTGGCATTTCATTTTCTAGATAAGTATTAGAAGAAGATTCCGGATAAGCCCTCGAAGGAACATTCCGGATAACCAGTTATTGACGTTTTCCGGATAAGCTAGTGAAGATGTTTTCCGGATAAGCTCCAGAACACCACTTTCCGGATAAGATCCAGAAAGCATTTTACGGATAACAGCCACAAGACAGATTCCGGATAAAGGATAGAAATCGTTTTCCGGATAAGCTCATTATTTTTGTATTGCGGATAAGAAGAATTTCATTTTCTGGATAAACTTTTGAAGCCGAATTCCAGATAAGCCATTTTGTATCACTTTCCGAATAAGAACCCTAAAACGGATTCCGGATTAGCTTCTTGTTTTCAGTTCCAGTTTAATTTTCTCGTTTTCCCGCCAATTAAGGTTAGATCTATTTACTTTATTTTCGTCTTGTCATTTAATTATTTTATTGCTTATCTCACGTTTAGAAATAGATAATCCAAAGCTCCCCCTTTTAGTAACAAAGAACAATAGTTCCACTTTGAACCGTGATCAATTCGAAGAGATACCGAGAACGAAACAACGACAAGAGACACTTTTGCAATCGAGTACGAACAACACAACAAAAAGACTTGCAAACCCATTTTCAACATAGTAAAAGCGTGTTATTAAAATGGCGCCGCTGCCGGCTCTTTTCGTAAGGATTAACGATTTTTTGTGAGAAAAATTGGATTTTGGGATCCGTTCTTTTGGGAACGTTATTTTCAACGCATAAAAATTTCAAAAAATCCTAAAAATTAAAAATTTTGAAAAATCCAAAAACAATTATAAACCTATAAAAACGAAAAATATTTTCTTGCATTTTCTTTTTAGTGTATGCGTACGCGATCTACGTCTTATCCTGAGCCCGAGACTCTTGAAGATTTAGACATGGCTGGTGTACACAACAATAATAATCCATCTCACCCCAACATGAATAACATCAACCCTCAACCCGACCTACGAACCATGGAGGAGCTATGCCAACCAACTATGAATTGACGCAGAGGACCGATTGCGCTGATGCAAATTACGGCTCCCGAATTTTCGTTGAAGCATCACATGATCCAACAAGTGAAAAATACTTGTCCTTTTTGCGGATTACCGGATGATGATGCCAACAAACACCTCGACAAATTCATTACCGTCACCCAAAGCATGAAATTACCTGGTGTTACCTTGGATTATATTCACCTTCACGTCCACCATGCCGAGAAATGGTTTGATCGTCTCCCTAAGAATTCAATTCACACATGGGAGGACATGACTCAACGATTTTTGTCGCGCTACTTTCCACCATCCATGGTAACGAGCCTTCGTAACCAAATTAGTGGATTCACTCAAGAAAATGACGAGTCACTTTTTGATGCTTGGGAACGCTAGAATGTTTTGATCGACCGTTGTCCAAATCATAACATGCTCCCTGTCACTCTCATTGATACTTTCTACAATGGTCTCACTTTTTGTGATCGTGATACGATCAATGCCGCTGCCGGTGGTACTTTTATGAAAAGGAGACCGGAGGAGTGTAGAGAGTTGATTGAAAACATGACTACTCACCACAAGAATTGGGATTCATCCGCATCCTCAAGATCTAATCCGAGGTCAATGTTTCATCTACTTCTTCCACCACCGACATGTCCGCCATGGAACGAGCCATTCTTCAAATTAGCAAAAGTATGCAAATTTTGGCTACTAACCAAACTCAAGCTAAATATGTTGCTATTTCTTGTGAAACATGCGGTGGTCCTCATTCTTACAATGATTGCCCATCCACCTAAGGTATTTTTTGTGAAAACGTTAACGCGGCATACGACAACTATCCCACGGGAGGCTATCAAGCTCGTCCTCAAGGAGACCGTAACTTGCTAAGTTATCGTTCCAACAACTTTCTTTCACCACCCGGTTTTACTCCTCAAAACCAAAATCAACAATAAAACTATAACCGAAACAATCAAAGCCAACCTCGTGCTAACAATCAATATCAATCCCAAAGAAACCCATATCCACCTCAAGGTAATATGCAAGCTTACCAAGCCCCACCTCTCAATCAACCCACGATATTGAACCAAGAACTCGAAGCTTACATGAGGACTAATAGAAAGATGGTGACGAACCTTCAAAGCCAATTCATTAACTTCAAGGGCGAGATGGCGAAACAAGGGAACGATATTCGAGCCGAGCTAAAGAACGACATGCGAACTTCGTTCAGCATTCAAACGAATGATCTACGTGATATGATAGGTTCATTTTTCCAAAGTAATAAATCCTCTTCTTCTGGTAATCTTCCGAGTAACACCGTTGCTAACCCAAGACGGGAGATGAAAGCAATCACTACTCATAGTGGAAAAGGTTATAAGGAACCCGAGCTTCCTACACCTACTCCCGTGATTGTGACTAAGGAAAAAGAACAACTTTCCCCAACTCCTTTACCTTCTAACCCCATTCCCCCACCACCCAAGGATGTGAGTGATCCTACTATTCTAAAGCCTTCCTCTTCATCCGATATACCTTATCCTTCAAGGTTGAGGAAAGAGAAGCTCAAAAGCAAGGATGATATTCAAGTTTCAAACTTTCTCAAAATGTTTAAACAATTGAATTTCAACATTTCCTTTGCTGAGGCTCTCGCTCACATGCCCAAATATGCGAAGATGTTTAAAGATCTTATTAGTGACAAGGAGAAGCTTCTTGATATTGCTCAGACCCAACTTAATGAGAATTGCTCCGCGGTTCTCTTAAGGACATTGCCCACCAAACTTGGTGATCCGGGTCGCTTCTTAATTCCTTGCAACTTCCCGGGAGTAGAGAATTGTGTGGCCCTAGCCGATCTAGGTGCTAGTATAAACTTAATGCCTTTAAGTGTATGGAAACAATTATCTCTCCTGAGCTAGTCCCCACAAAAATGACTTTGGAATTAGCTAACCGTACGGTTGCTTATCCAGTGAGGATAGCCGAAGACATCTTCGTTGGCGTTGACAAATTCACCTTCCCGGCGGATTTTGTTGTCGTTGACTACGCAATGGATCCACGTGTTCCATTAATCGTTGGACGTCCATTCTTGAGGACCGGTCGCACTCTCATTGATGTAGCCGCGGGCGAATTAATCATGAGAGTTGGTGACGATAAAATTGTCTTCAACATGGGTAAGATTTCTAAGCAACTTTATTCATATGAGAGTGTTAATGCTATTGATGTTCTGGATGAGGCTTGTGAAGAACACTTTAATGATGCTTGCAAAAGTAGTCTTTTTTCTCTTCCCAATGTTGAGAACGTTGCCTCAATTGCTCCGTCATTGACTCCTTTTGGAGAAAGTGACTTTCTTTTGAATGAATTCGAAGCTAGCTTAGGTACACTCGATCTTAAATATGATGATTCTCCCACCGATTGGGAAGAAGATATTCGTACCCTTGAGAAACTTCTCAATGAGGACTCTTTCTCTCATCCTTCTCCTAAAGAGGTGACTAATGATGATCCATCATTAGTTGCACCATCTATTGAGGACCCTCCTACTCTTGAGCTTAAGGACTTACCTCCTCATCTCGAGTATGTTTTCTTAGAGGGAATTGATCAACTTCCCGTTATCATTGCTAAGGACTTAAAAGCCGATGAGAAAACTCGTCTCATTGAAGTTCTCAAGAAGCATAAAAAAGCTATTGCTTGGAAAATCTCCGATATTCGTGGAATTGATCCTCAATTTTGCACACATAAAATTCTAATGGAGGACGACTTTAAGCCCACTATTCAAAGCCAAAGAAGGGTGAACCCAAAGATCCATGATGTTATCAAAAAAGAGGTTGTCAAACTTCTTGATGCGGGCATGATTTACCCTATCTCAGATTCACAATGGGTTAGTTCGGTTCATTGTGTGCCTAAGAAAGGCGGAATCACCGTTGTGCCCAATGCAATCAACGAGTTGATTCCTACTCGTCTCGTTAATGGGTGGAGAGTTTGTATAGACTATCGCAAACATAATGATGCCACGAGAAAGGATCATTTTCCCCTTCCTTTTATGGACCAAATGCTTGAACGTTTAGTGGGTAATGAATATTACTGCTTTTTGGATGGTTTCTCAGGTTATTTCCAAATACCCATCGATCCCCAAGATCAAGAGAAGACAACATTCACTTGTCCCTATGGCACATTTGCTTACAAAAGAATGCCTTTCGGCTTATGCAATGCTCTCGGGACTATCCAAAGGTGCATGTTGGATGTCTTCCATGACATGGTTGAACAAACCATGGAAGTCTTCATGGACGATTTCTCGGTCTTTGGGGACTCCTTCTCTTCTTGCCTTACCAATTTAGAACGTATTCTTAAGCGGTGTGAAAACACTCGCCTTGTTATAAATTGGGAAAAATGCAATTTTATGGTAAAAGAAGGCATTGTGCTAGGACATAAAATCCTAAAAGCCGGTCTTGAAGTCGACCGTGCTAAAGTGGATGTCATAGCCAAATTACCTCCACCTTCAACCGTGAAGGGTGTGAGAAGTTTTCTTGGTCATGCAGGCTTCTATCGATGATTTATCCAAGATTTTTCTAAAATCCATCGCCCGATGACCCACCTCTTGGAAAAAGATACTCCTTTTATCTTTTCTAAAGAGTGTATTGAAGCCTTCAATCTTCTTAAGGATAAGCTAACTAAGGCACCGGTCTTGGTTACCACTGATTGGGAGCTACCTTTCGAGTAGATGTGCGATGCTAGCGACTTTGCTATTGCAGCAGTTTTGGGACAAAGGATAAACAAACATTTCCAACCGATCCACTACGCTAGCAAAACAATGACAGGGGCTCAATTGTATTATACGACAACCGAAAAAGAGCTTTTAGCTGTTGTCTATACCTTTGAAAAATTTTGCCCATATCTTGTTTTATCTACTACCATCGTAAACACGGACCATTATGCGTTGAAGTACTTGCTGACAAAGCAAGATTCGAAACCAATACTTCTTCGTTGGGTTTTACTCCTTCAAGAATTTAAAATTGAAATTCGTGACAAGAAGGGAGCTGAAAACCTAGCTGCGGATCATCTAAGTAGACTTGAGGATCCTTATCAAGGGGATCATCCGAATCAAGAGATCAATGACTCTTTTCCCCTTGAGGCCCTAATGTCTATTAATGCCAATCTTGATGACACCCCGTAGTGTGCGGACATTGCAAACTACTTAGCAGGTGGTGTTCTCATCAAAGGGTTAACATCCCAACAAAAGAAGTTCTTTAAAGATGTCAAGACTTACTTTTGGGATGTCCCATTTCTCTTCAAATAATTTGCTAATCTGATCATTCATCGGTGTGTTGACGGACCCGTAGCTTTAGACATTCTAGAAGCTTGCCACAAAAGACCCACCGGTGGTCACTTTGGTCCCAACTACACCGCGAAGAAAGTCTTTGATTCGAGATTCTATTGGCCCACCATTTATCGTGACGCTCACGAAATGGTTAAAAATTGTGATGCTTGCCAAAGACAAGGCAAGATCACACATAAAGATGAGATGCCTCAAAATTTCATACAAGAATGTGAAATCTTTGATGTATGGGGCATCGACTTTATGGGGCCATTACCTTCGTCTAAAGGAAACAAATACATCCTCGTAGCCGTTGACTACGTTTCGAAATGGGTTGAAGCAAAAGCCTTACCCACTAACGATGCGAGGCTGGTTTGTAACTTTTTGAAACAACTATTCGCTAGATTCGGTATACCTCGTGCTATTATTAGTGATCGCGGGACTCATTTTTGCAACGATCAATTTGCACGAGTCATGGCTAAGTATGGTGTCAATCACCGTCTTTTCACCGCGTATCATCCGCAAACTAATGGGCAAGCCGAGATGTCTAACTGTGGGTTAAAGCGAATTTTGGAACGTACTGTGGGAGAGCATCCTGCCTCATGGGCCGATAAACTTGATGATGCTATGTGGGCTTTCCGTACCGCATATAAGACACCCATTGGTTGTACACCTTATCGTCTTGTGTACGGGAAAGCATGCCACCTCCCAATTGAGTTGGAACACAAGGCTTATTGGGCCTTGAAATGGGCTAACTTTGATATCAACAAAGCCGGTGACTTGCGAAAAATCCAACTCAATGAGTTAAATGAACTTAGGAATGAAGCTTATGAAAATTCATTGCTCTATAAGGAGAATACCAAGCTCATACATGATGCTAAGATCAAGAACCGAGAGTTCAAAATTGGTGATAAAGGTTTACTCTTTAACTCTCGATTGAAAATATTTTCAGGAAAGTTGAAATCTCGTTGGTCCGGCCCATTCACGGTTGCTAATATTTTTCCATACGGTACTCTTGAGCTCGCACAACCCAATGGCCCAAATTTCAAGGTGAATGGCCAACGAGTGAAGTTGTACTTTGGAGAGGACATCTCTAATGAGATGATTCCATCCCTCTCCACCTTTCCTTTGAATTAATTCGGGACCGAGTCAGGCTCGTGACTCGGTTAACAAAAACAAGCGCTCCTCGGGAGGCAACTCGTGTATCTACCCTTTCCCGTTTTTCACCTTAAGTGTAGGGGGAGCTAGTAGGTGTTTCTTGCTTTGTTTCTTATGATGTGCAGGGATTCGAACTTTCAACGAAGCACTTTTGATGACTTTTGATGACCCGTGATCCCGTGTAACCGTCTTCCCGGTTCCATCCTAAAACTCTTGTGATTCAATATTTCATATCTTATATGTTAACATTGGAATCACTTTAGTTTTCCTCTCCTTAACAAGATTTAAACAACGTGCACAATGTCCTAAGTGTAGGGGAGTTTACTCCACATGCTTAAACATTGAGGATAATGTTTATATCAAGTGTAGGGGGGACTTCTATCTAATTTGTTGGGAATAAATTATAGCCAGTCTACTTGAGCGCTGACAAGAGTAAAACAAGCGTTGATAAGAAGAAAACAAACGCTGACAGATCAAGCGTTGACAAGAAGAAGTCAAGCGTTGACACATTGAAGACAAGCACTGATGGAAGGATATGATCCACGCGTTTATTATATTCTAGATTACTTCTAGTAAAGATAGGAAGAACAATGTATTTTCTATATTTATCTTTACCTAGAATAGTTGATACGTAGATTATTGTAAAAGGCTTCTTATATCTATAAAAGAAGACCTTTAGGTTAATGTTCAATATATAAGTTTTCATACGTTAAACACTTTCATTGTAAGCAAGTTTGATATCATTAATCAAAGTGAAAGTTTGTTTACATCTTGTGTGTTCTTGTTTAAGTGTTAATTCTGCATAACACTTAGATTGTCATATACATATACAAAGGTTTCTCTAAGTGTATTACTTGAACTAGTCTCGTATACATAAAGTTAAATCGATCTAAGTTTGGGATCAACAAGTGGTATCAGAGCTTGTTGAGGAACTTTTGATCTTAAAGAACACAATAACCCTAAAATCACCAAAAACCCTAAAAACATCATGTCAAATCCAGAAGTAACTTCCTCCTCCTCACCTTTACCAAACATCAAGATTCCCATGCTTGATGCAACCAACTTTGAATTGTGGAAATTCAACTTTGAGCAATATCTAGGGATCTATGACTACACACTCTGGGAGATTGTTGAATATGGAAACACATTCAATAAAGCTCTAAAGATTGCTAATGACATTGCTGCAAGAGCAGCTGTTGTTGGATGTTCAGAAGCAGATAAGAAAGAAAAACCTGATGATGGTAGAGTTGTGTCTGCTGAAGACATAACAAAGAAAAGGGTTGATATGAAAACCCTAAATATTCTAAAACTCTCTTTGGGACAAGAGAACCAGCACAAATACAGAGGTTATGAATCTGCTAAGGACCTTTAGGCAGCTCTTGAAGTTGCATATGGTGGTAATGATGATACTAAAGAAGAGAAGAAGAAGCAACTCATGCATGATTATGATGTCTTCAAGGATAAACCTAATGAGAAGCTTAGCAGTGTGAGAAGCAGATTGCTTGACATTACAAGCAAATTGTCCTTCATGGGGACACAACTTGGTGATGTTGACATTAATGCCACTTTTCTTAAAAGTCTTGGTGAGGCGTGGAAGATTGAGGCAAGATGTATACTTGCCAACAACACTCACAAAAGTTCTACTTTTGATGATATCTACAACAAACTAAGGCTATTGGAGAATGAAACTCTTTTGGAGCATGGAAGCAAGTCTACCAACAGTAATATGGCCTTCTTCTCACACAGTGAAGGTCAATTTAATCAGAAGGACTCTTACATGCATCCAGTTACTGGATCATCATGTGTCAACGCTGGAACATGTCCTGTCAACGCCTCCTATTCAGACGCTGACACATACAAAAGTGACTCACCAAGAGTTAAACTTGCTGGTTTGGATCTGGATACTGTATGTGCTTATATTGCTTCTTTGCCCAATTGTTCAGTGATTACGTATGAGGACCTTGAGCAAATAAGTGATGAGCACTTGGAAGAGATGGATATTAAGTGGAACATGGCTCTTGCTAGTATAAGAGCAAACATGTGGAATAGAAGGTTTAAGAAGAAGATGACCTTTAATGCAAAGGACACTGCTGGATTTGATAAATCCAAGGTTGAATGCTACAATTGTCATCGTATGGGGCACTTCATGAGGGAATGCAGATCTCCTAGAAGATCTGATGCTGGCAAACCCTCAAGCCAAATTGTTAAGGCTCAGGATCCTAAGGCCATGGTTGCAGTTCAAGAAATTGATGGTATGGGATGGGATTGGAGCTATTTGGCTAAAGATGTAGAAGAGGATAAAGCTTTGGTTGCTGAGATAGAAGAAGAAGAGCATGTCCAATATGCTCTCATGGCACACTCCTCCTCTTCATCAGATAATGAGGTATACGATGATGCTTTTTGTAGTAAGGGTTGTAGGTTAACTACTGAGAAACTTAACAAAGAGGTGCTAAGATTATTAGATGATGTGAGTACTGAAAGATGCAAACTGTCTAATTACCAACTAGCTCTCACTCAAACTGAGAAGACAGTTTTTGAATACAAGAAAATGGAATTTGACTTAAAAGATAAAATAAATATCTTAAAACATGAGTTAAATGCTAGCAATGATATTAGGAGCATCATGGAAAGGGTTAATGGTGAGTTACAAGCTAAGCTAGATGAGGCCATTAAAAATAAGGATAATGTTGGCCTTAAAATTAAGAGATTTGATAGGGCCACACAAACCCTAGGAGAATGTGTTAATAAACAAATGGATCCTAAGGACATGACTGGGATTGGGATGAAAGACTACTCTGTGGTTCCACCACCAGCTGGTGACTTCTATGGTTTCCAGCAAAAGGACCTATCTTGGACTGGTCTTCTAGAACTCCAAGAGGAGGAATTTATTCCTCCACCAAGAGTTGTTACCCCAGTTGAAGAGTATAAACAGAAGTTGACTGACTTGAATGAATGGAAGAAAGCCAGTCCTACCTTATTTGTTAAGGGTGAAAGTCCTATTGAGTCAACCCCTATTAAGGTAAAAAACCCAATCACTGATAAGGCTGTTGACCTTGGCTCAAACACTGTTAGAGAACCTAGTGTCAAGTATGCAAAAATGTATAGGAATACTAGGTCACCTAAAAGCCAAGTTAGTAATGATGGAACATGCTTCTTCTCTTCTAGACCTAGGGTTATGTCTAGAAAAGCCTGTTACACTTGTGGTAGCTTTTCACATTTACCATATAAGTGTGTCAACGCTTCCAAAGTCAACGCTGCTAGAAAGACAAACGTCGTCAGACCCAAACCTTGTGTGCAGCAAAGTCCACAAGTTGTTAGACCTGCCCCATTCTTCACTAGAGGGTCTAACACTCATGGACAAAGACCATTTCAAAAGACAAATACTTGGTCTAATAGGCAATGGGTTTCTGTAGAAAACCCTAGGTTCAACGCTGACAAGGGTAATTCAGCGTTGACAAGACCAAATCCAACGCTGACAGAAACATGACCAGACCTAAATATTTGCAACCATAGGGTAAGGGGTCTAAAGCTTCTTCAAGCTTGACATGGAGACCTAAGAAAGATCAAAACCCTAATGATAATGGGATTTTAATGACCTGCAACATATTTAATTACATTTCAAAGGTCATTACAAAACCTATTGGGGTTAACTGGGTATTTCATCCAAAGAGGGATGAACAAGGGGTTGTTATGAGAACTAAGTCTGTTCTTGTTGAACAACCAGATGAATCCAAGTCTGCTAAGGCTTGGGTTCCCAAAGAAAACTAACTTTTTTTCTTTATGTGTAGGGCATTCAAAAACAGGTCAATGATTATTGATATTGGGACAGTGGATGCTCAAGGCACATGACAGGGAAGGAAGATTATTTAACTAACTTCACTCCCATCAAGGATGGTGATAAGGTTTACTTTGGAGGCGGATATGGAACTATCACAGGCAAAGGAACACTTCTCACCAAGAACTTGCGTTTTGAGAACGTTTTTCTAATAAAGGAACTTGATTACAATCTTTTTAGTGTATCACAAGTTTGTGATAACAAAAATAAAGTTCTATTTACTGATACTGAATGCTTGGTGTTAAGCAAGGATTATAAGATCCCTGATGAGAAATATATTGACTATAGAACACCTAGACATAAAGACATATATAATGTGAATCTGAATGGGATTAGGATGAATAACAATATGTCATGTTTTTATGCTAAAGCTTCAATAGATGAAAGTAATCTATGGCACAGGATACTAGGGCACATAAACTTTAAGAATATAAACAGGCTTGTGAGACTTGGCTTGGTTGATGGTTTGCCTGAAAAGGCTTTCCACAATGACCACTCTTGTGTTGCATGTCTTAAAGGCAAGCAACACAAGGTCTCATTCAAGTCCAAACAGGTGCACTCTAGTACTAGACCACTTCAATTTCTTCATATGGACCTATTTGGTCCAACCAATATAGAGAGTTTGAATGGTAAATCATACTGCTTTGTTATCACAGATGACTTCTCTAGGTTTACTTGGACTTTCTTCTTAGCTATGAAGAGTGATACAGCTGACACTTTAATTGACTTTATCACTCAGATTGAGAAGAAATCTGGTAATGAAGTTAAAATGCTTAGGAGTGATAATGGTGGTGAATTTAGGAATAAAGTTTTAGATGATTTTTGTGCCAGGAAAGGGATTACTAGGCAGTTTAGTGTTTCCAGAACCCCACAACAAAATGGGGTTGCAGAAAGAAAGAATAGAACCCTAATTGAAGCAGCCAGAACAATGTTGGCTGATGCTCATTTCCCCATTGCTTTTTGGGCTGAGGCTATTAATACAGCTTGCTATGTTCAAAATAAAGCATTGGTCAACAAGATACAGAACAAAACACCTTATGAATTACTTTGGGGAAGAAAACCTAATATTGGTTTTCTTAAACCTTTTGGCTGTCATGTAGTTGTTCTTGATACTAGTGGATGCCTTAGGAAAATTTAGTGTAAAAGGTGATGAAGGCTATTTCATGGGGTATTCAGTGCAGAGCAAGGGTATAGGGTTTACCTTAAGAAAGAAAAACGTATTCTTGAGAGAGTACATGTTAGGTTTTTAGAGAGTAAACCTAGTGATCCTGAAAGTGGTCCAAATTGGTTGTTTGACTTGGAACCTTTATCTAGGACTTTAAATTATATGCCTGTCACTAATCCAGACATTGTGAAGGTAACTTCAAATGTTGTGGAAGAACAAGTTGTTGATGTTTCAGGTACACAGGTTATTGAAGAGGTTGGATCACAAGCAGAAAAGTCATCTCCTATACTAGAGTATGTCATAATTCCCATATGGACAGATGCTTTTGCTGCTGTTGCTGCTGCTGGAAAGGATAATGGTGGTCCCCAAGTACCACCAGATAATAACATGCATGGTCCTTCAGGCGTTGACAAAGGCAAATCTAACGCTGACAGGACAAATTCAGACATTGATGGCTCAAACGTTGACAACAACATTTCAGGCGTTGTTAGCCCAAACGCTGTCAACCAAGGTTCAGTCGTTGACAACACTTTTGCACATCTTTTCTCTTCTACTTTTGAACAGGGTGAACCTTCTAATTTATATGAAGAGGTTCATTCTAATATTGATGAAAGAGAGTCTGAAGAAGAAGATATTGTCAACATGGATAATGAGATTGAAGACACTAGACTTTTTGAAGGAGGAGTTCTCGCTTCTACTATGAAGAATCACCCCACTTCTCAAATCATTGGTGATATTATGACTCCTGTTCAGACTAGAAGATCTCATCAAAGTCTTGGTGGATTCATTACCAATATTCACAAGAAGGTTGATACCCCTCTTGTGCAAGCATGTTTGTTTGCCTGTTTTCTGTCACAACAGGAACCAAAGAAGATCTTTGATGCTCTCAAAGAACCAAGTTGGGTGGAAGCAATGCAGGATGAGCTTCACCAATTTGCAATTCAGGATGTTTGGGAACTGGTTGATTGTCCCAGATATGTCAGACCTATAGGGACAAGATGGGTTCTAACAAACAAGAGAGATGAAAGAGGTATTGTGGTCAGAAACAAGGCAAGATTAGTGGCTCAGGGATATACACAAGAGGAAGGGATAGACTATGAGGAGGTCTTTGCACCAGTTGCAAGGATTGAAGCTATAAGGATTTTTCTAGCCTATGCATCCTGCATGGGCTTCACTGTCTATCAAATGGATGTCAAGAGTGCCTTACTCTATGGAAAAATTGTTGAGTAGGTGTATGTCATGCAGCCTCCTGGTTTTGAAGATCCAGAGAATCCAGACAAGGTGTATAGAGTCAAGAAGGCTATGTATGGACTTCATCAAGCCCCAAGAGCATGGTATGCTACTTTGTCTACTTATTTGGTGGATAATGGATTCAAGAGGGGCACCATAGATCAGACATTGTATACAAAGAAGAAGGGTAAGGATGTTTTACTTGTTTAGGTCTATGTTGATGACATCATCTTTGGATCTACAAATCCAAAGATGAGTGAGGATTTCTCCAAGCTTATGACAGACAAATTCAAGATGAGTGCTATGGGGGAGATGAACTTCTTTCTTGGGTTACAAGTTCAGCAGAAATAAGATGGTATCTTCATCTCCCAGGATAAATATGTGGCAGAGATCTTGAAGAAGTTTGGCTTTTCTCCACATGGAAAGAGGGCTACTTCTCCTATGGATAGAGAACACCATTGGGGAAAGATTGGAGATGGGAAAGATGTTGATGTCAGGCACTATAGATCAATGATTGGTTCATTGATGTATCTCACAACCTCTAGACCTGACATCATGTTTGCTGTGTGTGCTTGTGTACGACATCAAGTGACTCCCAAAGAATGTCACCTTTATGCTGTCAAGAGAATCTTTAGGTACCTAAGATGCTATCCTAGTCTTGGCTTGTGGTACCCAAAGGATTCACCATTGGAGCTGATTGCATATTTAGACAGTGACTATGGAGGTGATAAGTTTGATAGAAAATCCACAACTGGTGGATGTCAGTTTCTTGGGAGCAGGTTGATATCTTAGCAATGCAAGAAACAAACAGTGGTGGCTAATTCTACAACTGAAGCAGAGTATGTGGCTGCAGCTGCTTGTTGTAGACAAGTTTTATGGATTCAGAACCAGCTGTTGGACTATGGGTATAATTTCATGCATACCAAGATATTTGTTGACAATAACAGCACTTTATGCATTATTAATAATGTGACAATCCGTCAATTTATGGTCAATATTTTATTCTCAATATTTATTTGAAAATATTATTTTATGAACTCACTTATTTTTGGGAAGAAATTTGGATTTACGTCATGGAGTAGCATCGACTACGTCTAAACCGGAGGATTCAACATTACGTGCTTACGTTTACATACACCGTCTTTGGTGACAGTCCGACATTTCAGAAAATAAATTTATCCGTGAATATTATTTTGGAGTTTTAAATTTGTGTTGGTTCATAAACTCAAAAATTTACGAGAAGATATTTGGACTTACAATTTTATTTTAACGTCCTTTACGACTAAACCGGAAACCTTAGGATTACGTATTTACGTTTTCGAACTCCGTTTTTTATGAAACAATTTTTATTAGATTCGTTTTGTGCCGTTGATTCATAATTTATAAAAACGTTTTTCGTAAAACGACCCGAGGGCACGCAAATCAAGGAAACTAGAATCGAGGAGTACCCGTAATTAAATGGGGATGAGACAAAACAAGTTTGCCCCACCCCCACTATATGAGGCGTCCAACATAAGCCAACACCATGTGTGTGGTGTCAAGCCTTGAACTACTTACCTTACGCTTGTCTACTAAAGCTTAATGTTTAAGCTACTTACATCAAAACCACTACCTACACATCACACATACCATTTACAACATGCAAACTAGCTACAAACACTCTCATCTCTCTCTCTAACCTCATTAGTGCCGTCCTATTTTTCACCACAAACCACCATCACTTGATCAAAATTAACCATGAAATCTCATGTTATTTACATACATGATGAAGCCCTTTTAAAACCCTATTGATTGGTGGTGCTTATAACATCCAAGGAGGAGTTTTCATGGAGTAGTAGGGCTGATTTTCCACAAGGTGTCTATAAAGAATGGTGGTCTTGAAGATGGTCTTGGTGCATCACAAGTTTCTCCATCAAATTCCATGTTTTGATCACAACCAACATCAACTTGGTGGTATAAAGATTGTCCTCCTCATCCTCTTGTTATTTTTGATTATGTAATCTTGTATTTATTTTACTTATGTATATGTATATGATGATGAATGATGATTAAAAATTTTATGTGGGGATTTGGTGTTGATAAACATGATTAAAAAGATGAAAAACCATAAGAAACAAGGTTAAAATCTTGGTTAAATTTGTTGGTTGTATAAAATAGTAAAGAAACAGGTCATGGACTGATAAAATGATGAAGTAGAATCTATTTACAGTAAGCTATATGTCTTCTACACATGTGAGAGTTGGCCATGCAATGGAATCAGTGTAATGAGTGAGATATGATCAAAACAAGTTTAAGGTACAAATCTGAGTTCACTGTTTTGGACGATTTTTAGAAAATACTTAGAGGATGATTAAACAGTAGCTATAGGAGAGTTAAATGTAGCACATATCATGTAGTTTATGTGATAAAAATTTGAGCTTCTATATCCATACAGAACTCAAGATATGGCAGTTTTGGTGAAAGTGAAGATAAAAATCAGATTTTTGGAAATTAAAGTATAATACTATTATATAAGCACTCAAAATTATATTGTATAAAATGTAAAGTTAAAACCCACTAACTCATGAATTTTATTTATATAAATATGTACAATGATAAATAAGTGGACATTTTATAAAAATGGTAACTTGTTAAGTTTTATAAGTTATAAAACTATAAACATGATTTTTACGACTTTTTCGGCTAATACCGTAAAAATTAACGTTTTTGTTAAATAAAACTTAGATGGTTGGACCCGTCTAATGAAAACTTTATAAAACTTATATACTGATATATAGACATGTATAACAAGTAAAAACCGATAAAACCCGAACTATAAGAAATACGGACATTTACGAGCTAATTAAGCATATTGGACTAATAATTGGACTAAATAAGATAAAAACTTGTAAAAAGAACTTATTGGGTTTAACCCATTTCGGCCCAACATGGAAAGTATATATATACTGATAATATAGGTATAAAAGGGATTAAAACAAGTTAAAGAACTTATAATAAGTTTATTGGACTTAAAACACGTAAATATGTAAAACTAGTAAACTAGTATAAACGTTACCGACACATAACACTAAAATGAGCAAACGAGAATATGTAAACCCACTTGATCATCATATATATATATAATCATCATATGTATACATAATTGTTATTTTTATAAAGTCATTGGACATGAGTCTAAGACGAATATTATTTGTCTAGGTTTCCGTGATTGAAGCACGTACCGTACGTCCGAATTGCCGATAACCCGCCTTCTCACATCAACGTGAGTTCATAGCCTCGCACTCTTTTAAATGTCTTTATAAATGTTTTATAAACCCGCGAGGGAGATAACATGTTAGTTTTTATAAAAATAGGACACCATTTGTCCCGATTGTTTGTTTATTGATTTGGACCCGAATGATTGAATGACCCGATTGTATGACCCTATGAATGATTAAAGGACCCGATAGATGAAATAAAAATGGATTATTAAAGTTAGGTTATGTCACTAAAAGTCCCATTAGCATGAATTGTGAACTACCGGGATTGGTGGACGCTTGTGCATATAATAGTAGTATTTGGGGACGATCACCCCAGTTCGCGCCTTGACGGTTGATCCCCGTCGTGCCACATTGATTGTAAGCGAATTTATGTATGAGAAGA
Organism: Glebionis coronaria; assembly: GCA_025667525.1. Taxonomy (NCBI): domain Eukaryota; kingdom Viridiplantae; phylum Streptophyta; class Magnoliopsida; order Asterales; family Asteraceae; genus Glebionis; species Glebionis coronaria. The sequence goes on along the minus strand of CM046877.1, from coordinate 284,666,557 downwards.
TTTCCATAGCGTGACCTTTGTGACGACACGCTACTTTAGATGGGCAAAATTGGTATCGGGTTAGCTACCCGTTGTTGGTTTAGTAAGGTAACAATGTCATGCGGCTTATAATAATCCAAAACTAACGAAATACTACTAGATGCTTCGAATTACGATGTATTGCCTGACTAGCAATACAGGGTCATACTATTGATATTATGTTCGTGTTTTGGTTTTATATAACCATATTCATATAACGGTTTTTATTTAATCTATACAACGTTGCAAAACGTATTGTATGATGTTTTTACGACATTGGTTCATATACTGATTTTTAAGGCAAATGCCTATATTATGATTTTGATAAAGATTTATATAAAATGACTTTGGCTATTTTATGGCCTATTAAAATGATTTGTACAAAAATGATTTTCAGTAATAATTTTATACTGATAATATATTGATGGATTTTATCAAACTCTATGAATTCACTCGGCGTTATCGCTGACCTTTTCTTTTAACATGTTTTATCTCAGGTACTTGAAGGTAATTCTCGGGAAGACGACAAGAATTCATGGCCCGCACTTAAACAATATTTTCTATTCAAATACTTTGTAAAACTTTGTATGAAATAATATGACTTGGGACCTATGTAACTTGATATTTATGAATGGAAATGCTTTATTAATAAACGACGAGATTTTTATGCGTTGTCTATGATGTGAGTAATGTGCTATCCCGTAACACCAACTAGTCTTCCGCTGTATTGAGTTGTATAAATTTGGGGGTGTTACAGTTTGGTGCCAGAGCTCTCGTTATAGAGAACGAAAGATTTTTAAAACCAAGGTTTTGAATAAAACATTTCAAAATCTTTTAACTATAAACATTTTTCACAAAATGTCTAAAAATCTTTTGACTATAACGGTGCCGAAGAATTCCCGAGTTACCGACAAGGCCAAGACTGAGAAGTGTTATTTTAATATATTACTTGGATTATATATATATATATATATATATATATATATATATATATATATATATATATATATATATATATGATGTAATTTGATTACATGAATGTTTGATGATTATTTTGATATTTATACGAGGTATTTATACGACGTAGATTGTCACAAGGAACCCTAAAATTCCCTAGTAAAGTAATCGAAGCTATTCTCGTAGGAATTCTAGCTATCCTAGATCTAAACCAAGTTGTGGATATTTATGATCCCGATAAATGGTTGCTATTCGTAGAAATGTAGATATTAGTTGATCGTGATATTGAAAAAGAATGGGCGAGATTAAATCTGATATCGATGTTATGACGATCTTTTCTTATAGAGTGGAGTTTGACAAAACGTTACCACCTAGAAAGATGTCATCTGATTCGTTGTCATCCAATTCTTAAATTGAAATCGAAAGGGTGAATGTTGCACTTGAGGCTGTAATTGGAACCATTACCCAAAAGCCTCATGCCACTAATACCTTTCCGAGAAATATAATTGAATGTGTGAGTCATCTCATGCTAGTGACTCATTTGATAATTGTTGATGTAAGAGGTATAGGATTGGAATTTAAGTGTTGTTCATATTGAGATTTTATTGCCCTATTAAGGTCGAAGAATAAGATTGAAAGTATTGGAAAGTAAGATAGGATATCGAATTGAGTATAAGTTGATTGAAAACTTGAATAAAGTAAAATTTAACCCATATGGAATATGAGATTATTAATAAAGTCGTTATGTTTTGTGATTGAATTATAAGATTTTAATTGATTGTTGATTCGTGTTAAGGGTTGTTCCTAGGCCATTGTCCACAGACGAGGATGCCCAGTGTCCAAGAAATAAATTGAAGAAATTGATAGTTGTATTTTTACCCCTTTAGGAAAAGGAAGGTAAATTAGGGCAAGTATTAACGAGTGATTTAGGAAAACCACAAGTTATGACCCAAATGGGGATCGTTCTCTCGAGGAGGCACGTGTGTTGTGAATTGGATTGATGATTAATGTTTTTGATTATTAACAAGAAAAGAGAAGAGAAAATGACGAAGACGTAAAAATAAAAATTAACGAAAACAATCACTACTAGAAAGTTAAGACGTAGAACCTTAAAAACTACCAAAATTAAAATTTTAACCTAAAAATTCCTAAAAATTACTAAAAATCCACAATAATATTCTAAGAGTTTACAAAAAATCCAAACTTGCTAAAACCTTTTAATTAATTAAATAATGACTTTTAATGTTAATTAAAGCCCTAAAAATCACTTATAATTATTAAAAAGCCCCAAACAAGATCCAATAGTTTATAAACCTCAAAAATGACCTAATTAAGCTAAAAACTATTTTAAAAAAATTTAAAACCAAATTAAACTATTTTTAATTACTTAAAAACTATTAAAATCTATTAAATCTTAAATTAATTCTAAAAATTAAATGAAAAGCCTAAACAATATTTGGAAAGTGTCAAGGTTCCTAATTTAATGTCTATAACCTAGAAAAAATGAAAAAAGTAGAAAAAAAACTTTGAATTTTTGGGAATAAAATAATATTAAAATAATCAAAAAAATAAAAAGTTTAAAAATAAATTCTAAAATTTTACCAAAACTCCTAAATAATGTAACTAGAACAAAAATGTAAATTAAAGCTCCTAAAACGTTTTTATTAGTTTTATATTAATTTTTAAAGTTGTCTAAAAACCCTAAAATCAAATAAAATTAAAAATTAGACTTTTTGAAAACTTTTTGGAATGTAAATCTCAAAAATATAAATTAAAACCTAAAAACTATTTTTTTGGATTTTTAAAATGCTTTTTGCTATTTTTAATTTACTTTCTAAAAATTAAACTAAAAATAATCCTAATAAATAAATAAATAAAGGGAAAAATCTACTTTTAAAACAGAAAAGTCTAAAACCTTAATAAAGTCCTAGGAAAAATAAGCTAGACCAAATAAGCTTATTAAATAAGCTGAAAAAGCCAAAATTAGCTACGGCTTATTTAACAAAAGCCAAAACAAAACACCCTTAAATAACTAATGGAATGGACCTATCACGTAAAAACCCATCTGGATCACTGGTTAACACGTTACTCCTCCAATAGAGAGGTCGCGTGTTCGAGCCCAGGCAAGGTAAGGTTTTTACAATTTATTTTTTATTTTTTTTACTTTTATAAACCAAACCAGTAACCCTAATAAGCACAAAAACTAAAACACAATCCAATTTAAACCAAGATTAGACCAAAATTCAAAGCAAAACGTGCTCAGTTGAGCTCCTTGTGATTGATGAACACAAGTGACCTTTTCACTTTCTTCACTTGTGAAAGTTTGACCAAGAGGACTTGGTTTATGGATCTTTGGTGGATGTTTTGATTGGACAAAGGCACCCTTTTACTCTTTGGAGCACAAGGAGTCACATAAAACACAAAATCAAGCAGGTTGCAAGCAAAATTCAAACACAAATAAGCCAAAAAGTTACTGAATAAGCCTAAATGCTATCTGATGAACAATGAAGCAAGTTACATGCACCAAATCGAATTTCTAAGGCCTATGACTTGCATACAATCAAAGTAAATGGCATACCAGCAATACTCAAACCTCAAACAACCTTTAATCTAGCAATGAACAAAAGATTAAGCCAAAATCTCTCAAAATTCATACAGACAAGGCAGTTACTGATTTTATATGCTATTGACCATTTTTTTGGTTGCAAATTGGTTCAAAACTTGTTCAAACTGAGAAACAAACTAACACACAACCCTATGCTACCCTATAGAGTGATTATAACCTGGTTTTAACTCAACAATCTTTCACAATTCTCAGTTAAATAGCAGATCCAAACACCCCTTTAAGCTTGAAAACCAAATTTTTTCAAATAGAATCTAATCAAAACACACTCAAACTGATTTAGAAGGCTTCTAACATGCATATATCCCAACAAGAAAACAATATCAGTCACTCAAACAACATTTAACAATTTTCATGCAATTTCACATAAATCACATAAAATTCAGTAATATGAAAAATGAAAAGGAAACAATAGACTACCTCAAGGGTCCTACATCCAGGACCCTTTGTGGTTGAAAAACCACCTCCAATAGACCCGGGTCTATGCTGGACCTTTAATAGCAACAAGCTCAAAAACCTGCTAAGAAAAACAAGAACACAAGCACAATACAAACTTCTGATTTTTTTGAAACTTTCTTAAAATCTCTTAAACCAAGTAACCAAATAACTTAAACACGTTTTAAAATCAATGTCAATATCAGAAAATCAAAAATCAAAGTCCACTTTCACTTTCCTTGATTCAAATTTTCTGAAATTCAAAACCTATTTTAAAACCTCCAAAAACACAAAGTGTTTATCAATTAGAATGAAACTCAGTTCTTAGCTTTCAAACACACTCACACAAGTTTTAACACTTATAAAAAGGAATTACACTTGTTTTAAACACAAACACCAAACTTTTATAATATTAAAAAGGAATTACAATGGAGAAAGCTAAAAACTGGAACAAGAGGAAATAGAGGTACAGGCACCTCTATTTATACAATGCTAAAGAACTATCTAGAATAACTAAACCCTAGTTCTTGAAATGCCAAAAAGGCCCTTGATTCTTTGACTGAAATTGGGTCAAAATTCGTCCATGCGATTGCTTTGTTGGATGCCAGCTTTGAAAAGTTGATCTTAGTCGTCCATTTCAACTTGGGGACCAAGGGAAATAATCTGGGATGTTAAATTGGTCGGGTGTAGGGTTTGAGGCGAAAGTGATGTTGCAGGGGAGGGTCCCACAACCACATGGGGTTGTCTAGGGTCACGGTTTTTGTGACAATCCGTCAATTTATGGTTGATATTTTATTCTCAATATTTATTTGAAAACATTATTTTAATGTTACAATATGAACTCACTTATTTTTGGGAAGTAATTTGGATTTACATCTTGAAGTAGCGTCGACTACGTCTAAACCAGAGGATTCTACGTTACGTGCTTACATTTACATACACCGTCTTTGGTGACAGTCCGACATTTAAAAAAAAAATAAAATTATTCGTGAATATTATTTTGGAGTTTTAAATTTGTGTTGGTTCATAAACTCACAAATTTACGAGAAGAGATTAGGACTTACGATTTTATTTTAACGTCCTTTACGACTAAACCGGAAACCTTAGGATTACGTATTTACGTTTTCGAACTCCGTTTTTGATGAAACAATTTTTATTGGATTCTTTTTGTGACGTTGATTCATAATTTATAAAAACATTTTTCGTAAAACGACCCGAGGGCACGCAAATCGAGAAAACTAGAATCGAGAAATACCCGTAAACTAGTGAGATGGGACAAAATACATTGTCCCACCCCACTAGCTTAAATGGGACGGCACTAGCATGACACCACAAACCTCATGTGGCATCATGTTAGCTACTAGTTTACATGTGTAAGCCATGCTTACTTTGTAAGCTAACTTACACCACAAAACTAACAAACTCAAAACCACTTCTCATTTCCTACATGCAAACAAGCTACAAACTTTCTCTCCCTCTCCATCCATGCCGTCCCATATTCACCAAAAACATCCATCATTGACCAAATTTAACCACAAAATCTTATGTTATATACACATATCTTGAAGCCCTCTTGAAGCTCTCTTGATTGGTGGTGCTTATAACATCCAAGGAGGAGTTTTCATGGAGTAGTAGGGCTGATTTTCCACAAGAAGTTTATGAAGATTGGTGGTCATGAAGAAGGTCTTGGTGCATCACAAGTATCTCCATCAAAATCCATGTTTTGATCACAACCTACATCATCATGGTGGTATAATGATTGTCCTCCTCATCTTCTTGTTATTTTGATTATGTAAACATGTATTTTATTTCCTATTGTATATGTTTATGATGATTATATGATGATAAAAATGTTATGTGGGGATTTGTTGTTGATAATCATGGATAAAAAGATGAAAAACTATAAGTAAAAATGGGTAAATCTTGTTTAAATGATAGGCTGTATAAAAACAGTAAAGAACCATATGGTAAACTGATAAAATGATGAAGTAGAATGGATTCGCAGTAAGCTATGGGTCTTGTACACATGTGAGAGTTGGCCATGCAATGGAATCATTGTAATGAGTGAGATATGATCAAAACAAGTTTAAGGTACAAATCTGAGTTCACTGTTTTGGACGATTTTTAGAAAATACTTAGAGGATGATTCAACAGTAGCTATAGAAGAGTTAAATGTAGCACATAACATATAGTTTATGTGATAAAAATATGAGCTTCTATCTCCATATAGAACTCAAGATATGGTAGTTTTGGTGAAAGTGAAGATAAAAATCAGATTTTTGAAAAATAAAGTATAATACTATTATATAAGCACTCAAAATTATATTGTATAAAATGTAAAGTTAAAACCCACTAACTCTTGGATTTTATTTATATAAATATGTACAATGATAAATAAGTGGAAATTTTATAAAAATGGTAACTTGTTATGTTTTATAAGTTATAAAAACTATAAACATGATTTTTACGACTTTTTCGGCTAATACCGTAAAATTAACGTTTTTGTTAAATAAAACCTAGATGGTTGGACCCGTCTAATGAAAACTTTATAAAACTTATATACTGATATATAGACATATATAACAAGTAAAAACCGATAAAACCCGAACTATAGGACATACGGACATTAACGAGCTAACTAAGCATATTGGACTAATTATTGGACTAAATAAGATAAACACTTATAAAAAGAACTTATTGGGCTTAACCCATTTGGGCCCAACTTGTAAAGTTTAAATACTGATAATATAAGTATAAAATGGATTAAAACAAGTTAAAGAACTTATAATAAGTTTATTGGACTTAAAATACGTAAATAGGTAAAACTAGTAAACTAGTATAAAAGCTATCGACACATAAACACAAAAATGAGTAAATGAGAATATGTAAACCCACTTGATCATCATATATATAAAATCATCATATGTATACATAAGTGTTATTTTTATAAAGTCATTGGACATGAGTCTAAGACGAGTATTATTTGTCTAGGTTTCCGTGATTGAAGCACGTACCGTACGTCCGAATTGCCGATAACCCGCCTTCCCACATCAACGTGAGTTCATAGCCTCGAACTCTTTTAAATGTTTTTATGAAATGTTTTATAAACCCGCGAGGGAGATAATATGTTAGTTTTTATAAAATAGGACACCATTTGTCCCGATTGTTTGTTTATTGATTTGGACCCGAATGATTGTATGACCCGATTGTATGACCCGATAAATGATTAAAGGACCCGATAGATGAAATAAAATGGATTATTAAAGTTAGGTTATGTCACTAAAAGTCCCATTATCATGAATTGTGAACTGCCGGGATTTGGTAGACGCTTATGCATATAATAGTACTATATGGGGACGATCACCCCAGTTCGCGCCTTGACGGTTGATCCCCGTCGTGCCACATTGATTGGTAAGCGAATTTATGTATGAGAAGATTTCCATAGCGTGACCTTTGTGACGACACGCTACTTTAGATGAGCAAATTGAGTATCGGGTTAGCTACCCGTTGTTGGTTTAGTAAGGTAACAATGTCATGCGGCTTATAATAATCCAAAAACTAACGAAATACTACTAGACGCTCCGAATTACGATGTATTGCCTGACTAGCAATACAGGGTCATACTATTGATATTATGTTTGTGTTTTGGTTTTCATAACCATACTCATATAACGGCTTTTATTTAACTTTATACAACGTCGTAAGACGTATTGTATGATGTTTTTACGACATTGGCTCGTATAATGATTTTTAAGGCAAATGCCTATATTATGATTTTTGATAAGGATTTTTATAAAAATGACTTGGGCTATTTTATGGCCTATTAAAATGATTTGTACAAAAATGATTTTCAGTAATAATTTATACTGATATTATATTGATGGATTTTATTAAACTCTATGAATTCACTCGGCGTTATCGCTGACCTTTTCTTTTAACATGTTTTATCTCAGGTACTTGAAGGTAATTCTCGGGAAGACGACAAGGATTCATGGCCCGCACTTAAACAATATTTTCCATTCAAATACTTTGTAAAACTTTGTATGAAACAATATGACTTGGGACCGATGTAACTTTGATGTTTATGAATGGAAATGATTTATTATTAAACGACGCGATTTTTATGCGTTGTCTATGATGTGAGTAATGTGCTATCCCGTAACACCAACTAGTCTTCCGCTGTACTAAGTTGTATAAATTTGGGGGTGTTACAGTTTGGTACCAGAGCTCTCGTTATAGAGAACGAAAGATTTTTAAAACCAAGGTTTTGAATAAAACATTTCAAAATCTTTAAACCATAAACATTTTTCTAAAAATGTCTAAAAATCTTTTGACTATAACGGTGCCGAAGAATTCCCGAGTTACCAAAAAGGCCAAGACTGAGAAGTGTTATTTTAATATATATAACTTGGATTATATATATATATGATGTAATTTTATTACATGATTGTTTGATGATTATTTTGACTTTTATACGAGGTATTTATACGACGTAGATTGTCACAAGAAACCCTAAATCCCCTAGTAAATTAATCGAAGCTATTCTCGTAGGAATTCTAGCTATCCTAGATCTAAACCAAGTTGTGGATGTTTATAATCCCAACAAAATGGTTGATATTCGTAGAAATGTAGGTATTAGTTGATTGTGATTTTGAAAAAGAATTGGCGAGATTAAATCGGATATCGATGTCATGACGATCTTTTCTTATAGAGTGGAGTTTGAAAAAACATTACCACCTAGAAAGATGTCATCTGATTCGTTGTCATCCAATTCTTAAATCGAAATCGAAAGGGTGAATGTTGCACTTGTGGCTGTTATTGGAACCATTACCCAAAAGCCTCATGCCACTAATACCTTTCCGAGAAGTCTAATTGAATGTATGAGTCATCTCATACTAGTGACTCATTTGATAATTGTTGTTGTAATAGCTATAGGATTGGAAATTAAGTGTTGATCATATCGAGCTTTTATTGCCCTTTAAAGATCTAAGAATAAGATTGAAAGTATTGAAAAAATGAGGTAGGATATCGAATTAAGTATAAAATTGGTTGAAACTTGAATAAAGTGAAACTTAACTTGTATGGAATAAGAAATTGTTAAGAGGAAGTCGTTAAGTTCTGTGATTAGATTATAAGGTTCTAATTGATTGTTAGTTTGTGTTAAGGGTTGTTCCTAGGCCATTGTCCACTAACGAGGATGCCCAGTGTCCAAGAAATAAATTGAAGAAATCTTCTTCTGAATTGGGACCGATGGATCTTCCGGGACATGTGGAACACCTAATGACTCTTGTAGATTAGTATTCATTATGGTATCTTTTAAAAATCCCTAACTTAACTGAGACAACAGTTAGTAGGATGAGTTCTGAGAATTGTATGACATAGTGACATGTAATATGTTACGGTACAATTTGACTTGTTTGTGATTAATGAAAAGACTACCTCTGATTGCTAAATTCTACATGTATCGATGTTATCTATCCTTTACTGCTTCATCCTAATGTTCGCATTAGTGATGCAACCATTGAGCAAGTACTCATCTTGATTTGACTTACGTTGTGAATTATTCTTCGTAAATGCCATCAAGGTCATGAACCTCATGATTATTTGGATAAGCTCATTTCCTATCATATCGTAGTTAGTTCTTGGTGAACAAACTTTCATCACTCTTCTGCAGATCACTCATTGTTTTTATAAAGTTAAAACGGTATCCTTTGAGAAAATTTAATTTTCATCACAATAAGGATTATTCAAAGTGAGGTTTATAAGTGATTGATATCAAAATGAAGTTGTTTATAAAACATATTGGAAAACTTAATTGTTTTCATAACAAGGAAGATCTTTGTAAATTTATTTTTGATTCTTATTTAAGAATTAAGCATGAAAATGTTTTTATTATAAACATGATGATAAAATTTTGACGAACTGAGTATTGCATCGTTAGTCTTGAAATTCTATATAGTTGCGCGCCTACATACAATTTGGAAGGGACCATGCAAGACTGATTAGTAGTCACCATAAAACAAATGAATAAGCACTAAATTTTCCTTGAAGATTGTGAAAGAATAAATTTTATGAGATCTGCAAGAAGTGAAAAATAAGGACATAGTGTTAGGGACACCTACATATGTGCCCGTACTATTTATTCTTCTGAGTCGAATTTACTCATCTATGGAAATTGTCTTATTTGACAATTGATAATTTTTTCTTGTCCAATTCTCCCATAGTGAGATTCTTAGGAAAAGTATTTGATTACCGAGTGTTGATACCCGACTGGACGTATCGACGTTCCTATCATTTCTTTTGATTTGATTTCATTTGAATGACCTGGGTAACGATCCGAGGAGCTTTCGAATGCGTACTCAAATTATGAAAACATGGAATATATTCATATTCATTAAATGTTTTCGTCTGTATCTGATTTGAAATTCTATCGTGTAGATTATGCGTTGACCTTACTCTTTTAAGGTTAGTTATGTGTCCATATACCCTTGAATTTGTGAAGGATTATGAATTATTATTAGTCTTTTGAGAAGTTCACATCTTATCGACGGCAATAAAACTGGAAAGTTGGTAATGCCAGTAGAATGGATTGATTGATTATGACATGACGACATTGTCTTAATTGATGGGAACTCGAGTAGAATTCCCCTAAATGATAAGATGTTGATTATCAAAAGCGATCTAAATAATTCTTGATGGATGACAATATCCTGCATTTAGACTTGAAATTATACCGTGAATGGTTGTGAATTAGTCATAGATATTATAATCTAGAAAGAACTTAAAGTAAATATATTAAAGATGTTTATATTAGCTAAAATTTTAGAAGGTATTTGTTGGTAAACTTCCTAGACTTTTGCCATTAACGCAAGTAGAATTTGGTATTTGATTATATTCTCGGTGTTGCACCTGTGGCTTGTGCACTGTACGTCAGCACCATCTGAATTAAAGGAATTACCGTACAACTGAGAGAGTTGTCGGATAAAGATTTTATTATACCAAGCCTGTCATCATGAAGAGATATGGTGTTATCATTCCTTATATTTATAGACTACTGTGAACTGAGTAAATTGACAATCGAAAACGATATCCATAACTCGAAATGGAAGATTTGTTCGATCATTTACAAGGTTCTAGCAATTTGATCCATGGCATGGTTATCATCAACTTCGCGTCCGCGAAAAAGATTATGTATTCCAATCACTAATTCCGGTACTTGTAATGAACATTATGAGTTTCACGTGATGTCGTTTGGATTGATTATACACATGTAGCATTCATAAATTTGGTGAATCACGTGTGTAGGCTGTAATTTGATAAATTCATGCTTGTGATCATTAAGGACCATATGTTTGTTTATAAGAATAAGAATGAGTTAATAATTATTTATAGATTGCCCTGAATTGGTCGAACAATAAAAACATGTACCTTGAATAATTAACATGTGATTTAAGACTTAAATCTCTACATTATTTGACTATGTGATTAATAGATAATGGAATCTATATTGACTTTTCATAGATTAGAGCCATTTAGGCTTAGGGTTATAACAAAAAGAAAATGGAAATATGTTTTGACAAATGTTTTAACAAAGGATTTTAAGGGATTATTCCCTTATACACAAACCATTTAACTAAACTTCTGTTTAGGGGTAAATGTTTGTGTATACTTCAAGATAACTTAAGAAGGATTGAGTAAAACCATTTATACCATAACCTGAAAACTTAAAACGACAATTTTTGCTTTTCAACTAAGAGAACTTTGACCAAAGTATAAACAAAGGTTTTTCGAACATTTACGAAATCTTATTAAATATTTTCGATAAATCAACAAAAATCTTGTTAATTAAATTCAAATTTATTTTGAACATTTTATATAATTGGTCGAACTAAGAAATTTAAAATTTTTACGTTTACGCTTCATAAAAATTAACTATTAATTATTTAATTAATTATAATAATTATCGACGCTTTAGACGTCAGATTGAGTAAAACGGAAAAAAAAAATGATAGATGAGACGAAACTGAAAACTTAGAAAATATGAACGAAGGTGAGCGTAATTACTGACGCATAATATAGAAAGAATATCTGAGTGAATTATGGACATGATAATTATAACATCATGAGAGGTGAATATAGATACCGACACATTATGTGGAAAAGATAAAGAATCAATTAAGATGTATTTCTTGATAATGAAGGTACAAAATAATTTGTCGAACGATATAAAAACAAACAATGTTTGTAAAAAGGATAATATAGATAATAAAAAGGGATTCGCGACTAATATGAATCATTAAGATTGAGAAGCCGATAGCGTTAAATGTTTTAAAGGCCACTGGTGGTTGCCTGAATATGGAGATTGTGAGATATAGTTATGTTGGAATTTGTAAGTATAAGTATTCTATTTATGTCATTTATGACTAAAAATATCTTTGTCTGAAGAAGTTGTCCCGATGATAAATTATGAAGGCAGATATCGCCTCATACATTAGTGAACGTCTAGCTATTGCAAAGATCATCATCTGAATTTGATTCGATTTGGGTCAACGTCGACAGACTGACCAAATCTGCTAATATCATTCCCGTTAATGATAAATGCAAAAGAGTTATGTAAACATAGTATGCCTGTATCGAACATCTTTATCAAGATCCTCGCTTCGCATCGAATTTCTATAGATTTGCTCAGAAGTCATTGAGAACGAATCTTGATGAGAGTACTATGTACCACCCCAAATCGAAGGGACGAGGTAAAGTAACGATACAAGTTAATATAAGTGTTGTTTTATGTTTGAATGATTGACCTTTGGTAATGAACCGTATAATCGTTTTCCTTTGGAAGGATTATCATTGATAATCATCGTATTATGATTAAGATCGAATCTTGTTAGGATCTAAATATTAAAGCATCTGTAAGCAGGACTTGAGATGAAGACACCCGACATACATCCATTGTGAGTTGGGCCTGTCTTTTAGGTTTAAGGTTTCCTATAATGGCAAACCTAACCTTACAAAATACCCGACCCGTGAAATCTGAAATGATTATTGAAATTAGGATTTGATTATTAACTGCCGATAGTGGGCAGGAGGTTATGTGAATATGAAATGTAGATTTTGAAGTGCCAAATGGGTAGCGAAGTTATGCCACAATTTTTAACCTTGGAAAAATGAATTCATGATCTGACAAATCATGGGATATAAGTCCCCATTGTATGGGACCATTGAAATGATGTAAAAGTTGGGATTGAAAGGCATATAAGCTGGATCTACCCTAGGACTTCAAGAACCGCGTGAATTATGTTTCGTAAATCGTACTTGATGGAATATCTATCAAGTGAAATTCTGATTATTCTTAATAGAGCTTAGATCGGCGAAAAGTTGCATTCATCAAAAACCCGTGAACATCATGGATAGAGAAAGTAAGTCAACATTAAGCCTGATCTTATTCCTGTAGTTACGTTTGATAGAACTCGCGTATTGTAATGAATTGCACTTGTGAGAAAAGACCGAATGTGGAGGAAATACCCACATGGCTTTAACTCTATAAGAAGCGAGTAGTAAGGTAAGATGATCTTTGAGGACAAAGATCTTGTTTAGGGGTAAATGCTGTGACAATCCGTCAATTTATGGTTGATATTTTATTCTCAATATTTATTTGAAAACATTATTTTAATGTTACAATATGAACTCACTTATTTTTGGGAAGTAATTTGGATTTACATCTTGAATTAGCGTCGACTACGTCTAAACCAGAGGATTCTACGTTACGTGCTTACATTTACATACACCGTCTTTGGTGATAGTCCGACATTTCAAAAAAAAAAATTATTCGTGAATATTATTTTGGAGTTTTAAATTTGTGTTGGTTCATAAACTCAAAAATTTACGAGAAGAGATTAGGACTTACGATTTTATTTTAACGTCCTTTACGACTAAACCGGAAACCTTAGGATTACATATTTACGTTTTCGAACTCCGTTTTTGATGAAACAATTTTTATTGGATTCGTTTTGTGACGTTGATTCATAATTTCTAAAAACGTTTTTTGTAAACGACCCGAGGGCACGCAAATCGAGAAAACTAGAATCGAGAAATACCCGTAAACTAGTGAGATGGGACAAAATACATTGTCCCACCCCACTAGCTTAAATGGGACGGCACTAGCATGACACCACAAACCTCATGTGGCATCATGTTAGCTACTAGTTTACATGTGTAAGCCATGCTTACTTTCTAAGCTAACTTACACCACAAAACTAACAAACTCAAAACCACTTCTCATTTCCTACATGCAAACAAGCTACAAAATTTCTCTCCCTCTCCATCCATGCCGTCCCATATTCTCCAAAAACATCCATCATTGATCAAATTTAACCACAAAATCTTATGTTATATACACATATCTTGAAGCCCTCTTGAAGCTCTCTTGATTGGTGGTGCTTATAACATCCAAGGAGGAGTTTTCATGGAGTAGTAGGGCTGATTTTCCACAAGGATTTTATGAAGATTGGTGGTCATGAAGAAGGTCTTGGTGCATCACAAGTATCTCCATCAAAATCCATGTTTTGATCACAACCTACATCATCATGGTGGTATAAAGATTGTCCTCCTCATCTTCTTGTTATTTTGATTATGTAAACATGTATTTTATTTCCTATTGTATATGTTTATGATGATTATATGATGATAAAAATGTTATGTGGGGATTTGTTGTTGATAATCATGGATAAAAAGATGAAAAACTATAAGTAAAAATGGGTAAATCTTGTTTAAATGATAGGCTGTATAAAAACAGTAAAGAACCATATGGTAAACTGATAAAATGATGAAGTAGAATGGATTCGCAGTGAGCTATGGGTCTTGTACACATGTGAGAGTTGGCCATGCAATGGAATCATTGTAATGAGTGAGATATGATCAAAACAAGTTTAAGGTACAAATCTGAGTTCACTGTTTTGGACGATTTTTAGAAAATACTTATAGGATGATTCAACAGTAGCTATAGAAGAGTTAAATGTAGCACATATCATATAGTTTATGTGATAAGAATTTGAGCTTCTATCTCCATATAGAACTCAAGATATGGTAGTTTTGGTGAAAGTGAATATAAAAAACAGATTTTTGAAAAATAAAGTATAATACTATTATATAAGCACTCAAAATTATATTGTATAAAATGTAAAGTTAAAACCCACTAACTCTTGGATTTTATTTATATAAATATGTACAATGATAAATAAGTGGAAATTTTATAAAAATGGTAACTTGTTATGTTTTATAAGTTATAAAAACTATAAACATGATTTTTACGACTTTTTCGGCTAATACCGTAAAATTAACGTTTTTGTTAAATAAAACCTAGATGGTTGGACCCGTCTGATGAAAACTTTATAAAACTTATATACTGATATATAGACATATATAACAAGTAAAAACCGATAAAACCCGAACTATAGGACATACGGACATTAACGAGCTAACTAAGCATATTGGACTAATAATTGGACTAAATAAGATAAACACTTATAAAAAGAACTTATTGGGCTTAACCCATTTGGGCCCAACTTGTAAAGTTTAAATACTGATAATATAAGTATAAAATGGATTAAAACAAGTTAAAGAACTTATAATAAGTTTATTGGACTTAAAATACGTAAATAGGTAAAACTAGTAAACTAGTATAAAAGCTATCGACACATAAACACAAAAATGAGTAAATGAGAATATGTAAACCCACTTGATCATCATATATATCAAATCATCATATGTATACATAAGTGTTATTTTTATAAAGTCATTGGACATGAGTCTAAGACGAGTATTATTTGTCTAGGTTTCCGTGATTGAAGCACGTACCGTACGTCCGAATTGCCGATAACCCGCCTTCCCACATCAACGTGAGTTCATAGCCTCGAACTCTTTTAAATGTTTTTATGAAATGTTTTATAAACCCGCGAGGGAGATAACATGTTAGTTTTTATAAAATAGGACACCATTTGTCCCGATTGTTTGTTTATTGATTTGGACCCGAATGATTGTATGACCCGATTGTATGACCCGATAAATGATTAAAGGACCCGATAGATGAAATAAAATGGATTATTAAAGTTAGGTTATGTCACTAAAAGTCCCATTATCATGAATTGTGAACTGCCGGGATTTGGTAGACGCTTATGCATATAATAGTACTATTTGGGGACGATCACCCCAGTTCGCGCCATGACGGTTGATCCCCGTCGTGCCACATTGATTGGTAAGCGAATTTATGTATGAGAAGATTTCCATAGCGTGACCTTTGTGACGACACGCTACTTTAGATGAGCAAATTGAGTATCGGGTTAGCTACCCGTTGTTGGTTTAGTAAGGTAACAATGTCATGCGGCTTATAATAATCCAAAAACTAACGAAATACTACTAGACGCTCCGAATTACGATGTATTGCCTGACTAGCAATACAGGGTCATACTATTGATATTATGTTTGTGTTTTGGTTTTCATAACCATACTCATATAACGGCTTTTATTTAACTTTATACAACGTCGTAAGACGTATTGTATAATGTTTTTACGACATTGGCTCGTATAATGATTTTTAAGACAAATGCCTATATTATGATTTTTGATAAGGATTTGTATAAAAATGACTTGGGCTATTTTATGGCCTATTAAAATGATTTGTACAAAAATGATTTTCAGTAATAATTTATACTGATATTATATTGATGGATTTTATTAAACTCTATGAATTCACTCGGCGATATCGCTGACCTTTTCTTTTAACATGTTTTATCTCAGGTACTTGAAGGTAATTCTCGGGAAGACGACAAGGATTCATGACCCGCACTTAAACAATATTTTCCATTCAAATACTTTGTAAAACTTTGTATGAAACAATATGACTTGGGACCGATGTAACTTTGATGTTTATGAATGGAAATGATTTATTATTAAACGACGCGATTTTTATGCGTTGTCTATGATGTGAGTAATGTGCTATCCCGTAACACCAACTAGTCTTCCGCTGTACTAAGTTGTATAAATTTGGGGGTGTTACAGTTTTGGTGTGGGATGGGGTGAGAAAGGAGGTAATTAGGGATCTGGAGGGATTTAGCAAATACCCCTTTGTTTTGAGTCCAATTAAGCCTGGGTAGGATTAGGGTTCATGGGGATTAAGAGGGGGTTTTTAATCTGAAAAGGGGATTAAACATTTTAAATAAATGTTAAGGAGGGAAAGTGTTAGTGGGAGGGTTTGACTTTGACCAAGTATTTAATTAAAAACCAGGTTGGTGGGTTTGGGTATTGGGTATGGACGGGTAGGGTAGGGTTAATGGGTTATTGGGTGGGTAATGGTGATGTGGTAGGATGTGACTGGATGTAAGGGTTTGGTTAGTTGGCAGTTTTGATCCCCCATGATTTCTTCTTTGTTCAAGTTGTACATAAATGGCATCAACGCCTATTTTTCACTTGTCAACTTTTGGCAAGTTGTCAAAAATGGCACAAAGACTTCCAAAACATTTTCCAAGGGTTTCTTTTGTTCTTCTTGGATTCTTCAAGGACTGGTCTTGTAATATCTTCAAACTTTAAGGACCATTCTTGTACAAATAACTATTGGAGGGTCATTTGTGACAAGTTCTTCAAAGATGAGGGACTAAAGTTGCCAATCTTCAATTCTTCAAGGGTCCTTTTGCAAAATTCCAAACTTGGGCCCGGTTCATTGTGCGACTTCGTTTCCTGTGTTCGTTTTTGAATGATTCTTGTTATCTTTTGCCATTTCCTCAATATCCGTACCTAAAAATACACAAGTAACAAACACGAGCATATATTTGGAAGTTTTCATGATATTTTATGCATTTTAAGCCCGTTTTGGACGATGAGACCATGTATAAAAGCAGTCTCATCACTCCCCCATACTAAACCATTGCCGTGCCCTCACGCAATGCTAGAATAAAGTATCATAGCATCTCCAAAATTCAATTTTATTCACTTTATTGAAATGATAAACGATCTTCACTACTACTACTTGCGTTTTAGACATAATGTATGATTTTCATCGCAAAATGGGACGTTTAGGTTCATAGAATAAGAACACGTGAATGCTTCGTTAGACATAATTTCGTCGTCCTCGATTTTCACCTTAATTCCATGCCAAGCGTGCAACGAGATCATTGTCATTATAAGTTAGTAATGCTAACACTACTCATATGCCCTAATCACGTACTTATTCTCCCATTATTCCTAAGTTGTATCTCTTATATTTTATTATGTCTTAATGATCACGAGGATACATTGTTGACTTATGCGATAATAGAGATTTAGGTCTAAAAATAGAGTCCTAACGGTGTAACTAAGACCATCAAATCAATAACCCCTCCTAATAGACAACGATGTTAAAAAATTAAGTTGACAAGAAGAATCGATAAACACGGTTTTATAACGGTTTTGAACATGAGACTTATTACCAAGACTTTTATACGCCCCCTAACGGAAGGGCCTTATTATCTTTGGTTTACCTCCATCTTTTATTCAACTTCGCCATGAAGCTTTTATTATGACTTCGGTCTTGCCTTGCCTTTTATTATCCGCCATCGTCGGTGGTTTTATTAGCCAAAGACGTATATCCTCACGCTAAAGTGAATTTTGGATCTTTAAAGCTTCGAAGATTAAGGCTTGATTCACTTTCAATTTTGCATAGATTTTAGGCCTTGTGGGGCTTCAAATTGTTTGGTAGATTTAGGTGAGCACTTGAAATCTTATTATTGGGTGAAGCTTTCGATTATTGGGGTGCCAATACTTCAAAACCGTGACGCTGGCGATACCTTAATGTCTTCCCAATTTAATTACACGGAAGCTACTAGAAAAGACTAGAAACCCAACAATCCTAACTAAACCGCTAAGTCAATTATTTTACCGGGGATAGTCCCCTTTACCCAAAAAAAAAAACCGCTAAGTCAATATTTATTAAGCAAAAAATATTTACAAGCGAAGGGAGAATAAGCAAACAACGAGAACACATGAGTTTTTGAAAGAATACGAGTACTCTACGTTTAGCATAGTAACTTATAATTAACTCTTTCATTTCTCGTCCTCATTTAAGAGACTTAGCCTAATGTGAAGTTAAGGAATCAAAGCTAAGTGCTCAACATGCACGGTCGAGTAAAAAATTACTCTTATTCTCGCCATCAGAAAACCTACATTCGTGTCTTCAAACACTTATAAAACATGAGAAAAATTTTAAAATTTGGCCATTTTTAGCCTTATTTTTAACAAAACGATAGCAAAAAGATGAAAGTTTGGAAAGCGTGAAGGTTTGGCAAGGCAAGTATCTATTCACCCCCCATACTAAAGTTAAACATTGTCCTCAATGTTTCGAGTCTAGGGGTGTAAACACCCCCATACTAGAGACGTAGTCGAATGCCTAATCTAGCATGGAAAGGGTGTAACCAATAAATTAATAGCCGTTTATGAAGTGTGCTAAAAACCTAAGGTTAGAACATATAAGGATATATCATTTGGATATTGGGAAAGGCCTCCAAAGCAAACGATCGAGTGCTCCCATAAAACGAACACGAGAGGCTCCAATCGTGAAGATCATGATCTAAAAACCACAATGCACAAACAACCACGGAACAAAGGTTGGAAGGGCACAAATCCCCTCTCATTAAACTAATTAGAAAGCAATAATATGTACATGGATAAGCATGGGTCTCCCCCACGAGGCACCTTGTTTTTGATAACCGAGTCAAAAGCTCGACTCGAATCCCCATAAATGTGATCATTTAGGGATATCATGGTATGGTCAATTTTCGGTGGGGCTTACATGATAAACAAGGCCCAAAAACAACCGGTATTAAGGACTAAGTCCTTTGATGAAGCAAAATACCGGGATCGAAGATGGCGTTCTCGTTTTCTTTGGAAAAACTAATCAATGCCACTTCATCATTGGTCAACAAAAACTCAAAGAGTTTTAAGAAAATAGGAGAGAAGAAATAGAAGGGTGGGACAATGGGTAAGTCTCTAAAAACATGAGCTACTCGAGGTAGACTCGCACCAATCAAATGAAAAGATTTTCCATTTATTGCATCGGTGGAAGACCGAGATTTCCCTATATAAGCAATTCCAGGATCAAATATCTCTTCCTCGGTGGAGAAAGGGGAGGGGACATAAGGGGATTCCCCCACACTAAGTCCACACAAAGCATCGTCAAAAGGAGAAGACGAGCTTGTAGTACTCAATAAACGTGGTGATGACGGAGTTAGAGTTGTAGAAAAATCTTTTAAATTCAATTTAAAATCTTTTCCTTTTTCATCTTTTACACTCTCCTTGTGAAAACCCGATTTGATTATGTCAAAAATATTTGGTTTATCTAAAGAAATGTTAGTCACACTAAGAATTCTCACATTTGGAAATCTTTTTGGTTTAGGTGGTGGCAAGTTTTCAAATCTTTTGTCAACAAAGAAAACCTCCCCATCGGGATCAACGTATTCATCATCCGAAGATTCACTCGAGATTGGAATCGTAGGCTTTACACTCTTAACCTCCACCGGCGGAGGGGACGGAACTTCATTTTTATCAACAACTCCTAAAACTCTATTGGAAATCTTTTTGCAAATGCTTTTGATGGGATTGACATTGTACAAAGATGTGATAGAATACACATGAGAAAGAGTGGAGTTTTGGGTTGCATTAATGACGAGTTCTTCCTCATTGAAACGAAGAGTGATTTTTCTTGCATGCACATCGATAAGTGCTCTCGAGGTATCCAAAAAAGATCGACCTAAAATTAACGGAACTTTAGGATCGATAGGAATATCAACAACAATAAAGTCTACGGGATAGTAGAACTTTCCAACTTTCACAAAGACGTCCTCGGCAACTCCACAAGCTAGAATCGTAGAATGATCGGCCATTTCGATTGACATTCTTGAAGGAGTGAGATTCGGAAGATTGAGCGATTTAAAAATCTCAAGAGGCATTAAATTAATACTAGCACCAAGATCGGCCAAGGCGTAGCATTCATCCATGTCTTGGATAGCACATGGGATTAAAAACTTACCAGGATCACCGACTTTTTGAGGTATGCGTCTTAGAAAAACCGATGAACAACTAGACGATTTTTGCAATTTTTCTTTGTTATTCAACATACTTTTGAAGTTCGCGGCAAATCGAGGCATCATGACTAAGGCGTCAGCAAAACTTATATTAAAATGCAAGTCACGAAACATTTTCATAAAGAGTTCAAATTGATAACTATTTTGTTCTTGTGCCTTTTCCTTGTCTCGTCTTGAAGGGTAGGGTAAAGGTGGTGTGGGTTGGGGCAAAGTAGGCGTAGGCATCGGCCTTGGAATCTCGGGTTCCATGATAGGTGTTGGTTCAACCGTAGGTGTGATTTGAGCGGTACTTCGTGGGCTTGTAATGTGCTCCTTTTCCACCACGACCTCGGGTTCTTTCTCTTTTTCCTTCTCCATAGAAGTACTTGGACGAGAAATGGGTTCGTTGAAAGTTTTACCACTACGAGTAGTAATAACCTTCAATTCTCCTTTTGTGTTCACGATGGTATCACTAGGAAGACCACCCGAAGAAGAGGGCTTACACATGATAGCTTCAAACATTTTAGCCATACGGTCGTCAAACTTTGATTGCCTAGCATCCGCTTTTAACAACTCTTGCTTAATCTCATGTTGACCTTGCTCCATTTTTTGTTGATTTTGTTGGAGTCGTGTGACATTTCCTTCCATTTTGTTAGCATGAGTTTTAAGTTCATTAGCAAGTTCGTTTTTAAGCTCGTTTTTCAACTCGGACCTTAAGCTAACCATTTCACGTTGCATATTGTCAAACTTAGCATCATTAGCCTTTGCATAATTCAAAAACTCTCCTTGAAGATTTTTGGTGTGATCGTTTTGAAAACCTTCGGCATTGTTTTGAAAATCACGGTTTTGGTTTTGATTAGAAATTTGCCCATTACCACTTTGATAATTACCTTTGTTATAATTCCTTTGATTTCCTTGGTAATTTCCACCTTGGTTGTTGTTGCGATAATTATTAGCATTTTGATTTGGTGGAGCTTGATTTTGGCGGGAACCTTGACCGATTTGGTTATAAGTTCCCGTGGCTACAAAAGCACTCGAAGTGTTACCATCCGCGGTAATGCACTCGGAAAGATCATGAGCTCCACCACACGACAAACAACTCTTAGAAACCGCTTTAACCGAAGCGGAATTCGAAGCTTCTTGAGCTTTCCAATGGGACATAAGGTTAGCAAATCTATAAAAAAATCGATTTTCATCATTTGCTTCATCATGTAAAGCATTGATACTACGAGACGATGATGAGCCCATTTTGGCAACACTCAGTGTGTGACAAGGGCTATAAACCTTAGACCTATTCTCAATTATGACCAAAGCTTCTTCAACCGTTTTACACAAAAAATTACCACCCGCGACGGCATTCAAATAATCTCTTTCATGATCATTAAGTCCATTGTAAAACGTGTCGATTTGATGTAAATCGGAAAAACCGTGATGAGGACATTCATGTAACATCTCCTTAAACCTATTCCAAGCCGTAGAAAAACTTTCATTTGATTCTTGTGAAAATTTGGAAATCTCATTTTTCAAATGCGTAGTCTTAGAGGGCGGAAAAAATTGGTTCACAAATTTTGAAACGAGATCCTTCCACGTCAATATAGAATTGGGTGGCTCTTTCTCTAACCAAATTTTAGCGGGCCCCGCTAAGGAATACGGAAAAAGCATCATCTTAATCGAGTCATTCGAGACATCCTTAAACTTGCACGTGGCGGTAAGACGATTAAATTGGCGGATATGGTTGTGGGGATTGTCCTTCTCATCACCACGGAATTTGTTGTTTTTGATCATTGACAACAAACCCGTTTTCACCTCAAAATTCTCCGCAAGGATTACGGGAATCACAATAGCTTCTCCATAACCCTCGGTGGGTGCTTGAAGTAACTCCATCATAGTTCGATTCGCCATGGTAGGTGCTTCTCGTACAATGGGTTCGTCAATAGGAGACTCCTCACTAGAATGAGTTGGAGTGGGAGTTTTGTTCTTTCGTCTACGTGCACGTTTTGCTTGATTACGAGTTAGCATAAACGTCACGTACAACGAGGAGACGAGCAAAGAAGATTCTTTTTGGTATTTTGTGTTTTTCAATTTTTTTTTGTGGTTTTTGATTGTATTAACTTTTTTTGGAAATTGGTGAATGTATTAAGTAGACAAAAGTCCACAAATTTCCTCCTTAATCAAATCTCTTGATTAAAGAAGCCTCAAGGAATGAAAACGATCACGTGGAGTGAACGCCTTCGATGACTTTAGAACGATGGTGGAACACCAAATCGTTCAAGAGGGTTTAATCAGTGGAAACCAAGAAAATATATATGATATGTAATAATACTTTGGGCGGGAAAACCCTCGATTTACTCTCAAAATCAAATACGCACAAGCAAGCGGAGGAAACGAGGCGGCGCAAAGCACTTAAGAGCCTTTTTCCTTTAGGTCGTGAAATACAACCGCCTTATACCCACCTTATAGTTTGTATTATCAAGATTAAGCTTCACGAAAGTATTTATCTATTTTTGCCTTTTTTCTTTGGTTTGAGATTCGAATACAATGATTGGGTAATGACCTCCCAAGTCAAGGTTGTGATTTCTCACGTATTTGGAGTACTTGTGAATTTATTGTTCTACGTATACAATATATTAATAATATTCACACAAAAACCGAAAAACGATAATACGTATTAGTAGAGTGCTACTAATACAGTTACTAATATGGCTAATATAAAAAACAACAATTGTTAATTCAAAACACAACACGCCTCCCCGGCAGCGGCGCCAAAAAATGATAGTTGTATTTTTACCCCTTTAGGAAAAGGAAGGTAAATTAGGGCAAGTATTAACGAGTGATTTAGGAAAACCACAAGTTATTACCCAAATGGGGATCGTTCTCTCGAGGAGGCACATGTGTTGTGAATTGGATTGATGATTAATGTTTTTGATTATTAACAAGAAAAGAGAAGAGAAAATGACGAAGACGTAAAAATAAAAATTAACGAAAACAATCACTACTAGAAAGTTAAGACGTAGAACCTTAAAAACTACCAAAACTAAAATTTTAACCTAAAAATTCCTAAAAATTACTAAAAATCCACAATAATATTCTAAGAGTTTACAAAAAATCCAAACTTGCTAAAACCTTTTAATTAATTAAATAATGACTTTTTAATGCTAATTAAAGCCCTAAAAATCACTTTTAATTATTAAAAAGCCCCAAACAAGATCCAATAGTTTGTAAACCTCAAAAATGACCTAATTAAGCTAAAAACTATTTTTAAAAATTTTAAAACCAAATTAAACTATTTTTAATTACTTAAAAACTATTAAAATCTATTAAATCTTAAATTAATTCTAAAAATTAAATGAAAAGCCTAAAAAATATTTGGAAAGTGTCAAAGTTCCTAATTTAATGTCTATAACCTAGGAAAAATGAAAAAAGTAGAAAAAACAAACTTTGAATTTTTGGGAATAAAATAATATTAAAATAATCAAAAAAATAAAAAGTTTAAAAATAAATTCTAAAAATTTACCAAAAATCCTAAATAATGTAACTAGAACAAAAATGTAAATTAAAGCTCCTAAAACCTTTTTATTAATTTTATATTAATTTTTAAAGTTGTCTAAAAACCTTAAAATCAAATAAATTAAAAATTAGACTTTTTGAAAACTTTTTGGAATGTAAATCTCAAAAATATAAATTAAAACCTTAAAAACTATTTTTTTGGATTTTTAAAATGCTTTTTGCTATTTTTAATTTACTTTCTAAAAATTAAACTAAAAATAATCCTAATAAATAAATAAATAAAGGGAAAAATCTACTTTTAAAACAGAAAAATCTAAAACCTTAAAAAAGTCCTAGGAAAAATAAGCTAGACCAAATAAGCTTATTAAATAAGCTGAAAAAGCCCAAATTAGCTATTGCTTATTTAACAAAAGCCAAAACAAAACACCCTTAAATAACTAATGGAATGGACCTATCACGTAAAAACCCATATGGATCACTGGTTAACACGTTACTCCTCCAATAGAGAGGTCGCGTGTTCGAGCCCAGGCAAGGTGAGGTTTTTACAATTTTTTTTTTTACTTTTAAAAACCAACCCAGTAACCCTAATAAGCACAAAAACTCAAACACAATCCAATTTAAACCAAGATTAGACAAAAATTCAAAGCAAAACGTGCTCAGTTGAGCTCCTTGTCACTGATGAACACAAGTGACCTTTTCACTTTCTTCACTTGTGAAAGTTTGACCAAGAGGACTTGGTTTATGGATCTTTGGTGGATGTTTTGATTGGACAAAGGCACCCTTGTACTCTTTGGAGCACAAGGAGTCACATAAAACACAAAATCAAGCAGGTTGCAAGCAAAATTCAAACACAAATAAGCCAAAAAGTTACTGAATAAGCCTAAATGCTATCTGATGAACAATGAAGCAAGTTACATGCACCAAATCGAATTTCTAAGGCCTATGACTTGCATACAATCAAAGTAAATGGCATACCAGCAATACTCAAACCTCAAACAACCTTTAATCTAGCAATGAACAAAAGATTAAGCCAAAATCTCTCAAAATTCATACAGACAAGGCAGTTACTGATTTTTTATGCTATTGACCATTTTTTTGGTTGCAAATTGGTTCAAAACTTGTTCAAACTGAGAAACAAACTAACACACAACCCCATGCTACCCTATAGAGTGATTATAACCTGGTTTTAACTCAACAATCTTTCACAATTCTCAGTTAAATAGCAGATCCAAACACCCCTTTAAGCTTGAAAACCAAATTTTTTCAAATAGAATCTAATCAAAACACACTCAAACTGATTTAGAAGGCTTCTAACATGCATATATCCCAACAAGAAAACAATATCAGTCACTCAAACAACATTTAACAATTTTCATGCAATTTCACATAAATCACATAAAATTCAGTAATATGAAAAATGAAAAAGGAAACAATAGACTACCTCAAGGGTCCTACATCCAGGACCCTTTGTGGTTGAAAAACCACCTCCAATAGACCCGGGTCTATGCTGGACCTTTAACAGCAACAAGCTCAAAAACCTGCTAAGAAAAACAAGAACACAAGCACAATACAAACTTCTGATTTTTTTGAAACTTTCTTAAAATCTCTTAAACCAAGTAACCAAATAACTTAAACACGTTTTAAAATCAATGTCAATATCAGAAAATCAAAAATCAAAGTCCACTTTCACTTTCCTTGATTCAAATTTTCTGAAATTCAAAACCTATTTTAAAACCTCCAAAAACACAAAGTGTTTATCAATTAGAATGGAACTCAGTTCTTAGCTTTCAAACACACTCACACAACTTTTAACACTTATAAAAAGGAATTACACTTGTTTTAAACACAAACACCAAACTTTTATAATATTAAAAAGGAATTACAATGGAGAAAGCTAAAAACTGGAACAAGAGGAAATAGAGGTACAGGCACCTCTATTTATACAATTCTAAAGAACTATCTAGAATAACTAAACCCTAGTTCTTGAAATGCCAAAAAGGCCCTTGACTCTTTGACTGAAATTGGGTCAAAATTCGTCCATGTGATTGCTTTGATGGATGCCAGCTTTGAAAAGTTGATCTTAGTCGTCCATTTCAACTTGGGGACCAAGGGAAATAATCTGGGATGTTAAATTGGTCGGGTGTAGGGTTTGAGGCGAAAGTGATGTTGCAGGGGAGGGTCCCACAACCACATGGGGTTGTCTAGGGTCACGGTTTTGGTGTGGGATGGGGTGAGAAAGGAGGTAATTAGGGATCTGGAGGGATTTAGCAAATACCCCTTTGTTTTGAGTCCAATTAAGCCTGGGTAGGATTAGGGTTCATGGGGATTAAGAGGGGGTTTTAAATCTGAAAAGGGGATTAAACATTTTAAATAAATGTTAAGAAGGGAAAGTGTTAGTGAGAGGGTTTGACTTTGACCAGGTATTTAATTAAAAACCGGGTTGGCGGGTTTGGGTATTGGGTATGGACGGGTAGGGTAGGGTTAATGGGTTATTGGGTGGGTAATGGTGATGTGGCAGGATGTGACTGGATGTAAGGGTTTGGTTAGTTGGCAGTTTTGATCCCCCATGGTTTCTTCTTTGTTCAAGTTGTAAATAAATGGCATCAATGCCTATTTTTCACTTGTCAACTTTTAGCAAGTTGTCAAAAATGGCACAAAGACTTCCAAAACTTTTTCCAAGGGTTTCTTTTGTTCTTCTTGGATTCTTCAAGGACTGGTCTTGTAATATCTTCAAACTTTAAGGACCATTCTTGTACAAATAACTATTGGAGGGTCATTTGTGACAAGTTCTTCAAAGATGAGGGACTAAAGTTGCCAATCTTCAATTCTTCAAGGGTCTTTTTGCAAAATTCCAAACTTGGGCCCGATTCATTGTGCGGCTTCGTTTCCCGTGTTTGTTTTTGAATGATTCTTGTGATCTTTTGCCATTTCCTCAATATCCGTACCTAAAAATACACAAGTAACAAACACGAGCATATATTTGGCAGTTTTCATGATATTTTATTCATTTTAAGCCCGTTTTGGACGATGAGTGTAACACTCTCATTTTTCGTATTGGTACAGCGGAAGGGTCTTTCAGAGTGTTACGGGATAGCACAATAACTCCAATCATAGACAACACATAAAAATGGTTGTACAAGGTTTAACAAACATTCATTCGATAAAAAGTTTCAAAAGTGTACAACAGGTCCCAAATTATACAGGTCATTAAGTTTACAAAACACAGATCGAATGAGCATTATTAATATTAAGTGTGGGCCATCAGAGTCGATCTCCATCCGGATTACCTTCAAGCACCTGAGATAGAAAACATGCAAAAATCATATCAGCGAATGCCGAGTGAATTCATAGAGTTTAATGAAAACCGTTATATAAAACAATCATTTACAATCATTTAAAATCAGAACACAAGTATAATATCGGAAGTAAGTCCACATATTGCTAGTCAGGCAATATATAAATCAAGCATACATCTGAAACCATCCATGAGACCGTAGTCTCTATATTACCATGATAGGTAATATATTCATCGTAATAGCGTCGTTATCATATATAGGATACATTCTTATTTGAATTAGGTTGTAGGATTATTATTAGCCGCATGACATTGTTACCTTACTGTGAAAACAGCGGGCCGCGAACCCGACAAACAATTTGCCCATCTAAGTTAGCGTGTCGTCACAAAAATCACGCTATGGAATCTTCTCATACATAAATTCGCTTACCAATCAATGTGGTACGACGGAGATCAACCGTCAAGGCGCGAACTGGGGTGATCGTCCCCAAATAGTACTATCAAATGCATAAGCATCTACCAAATCCCGGTAGTTCACAATTCATGCTAATGGGACTTTAAGTGACATAACCTAACTACTAATAATCCTTTTAGTCTCGAATATAGGGTCATAGCATCATTCGGGTCCATATCATTTAGCATACAATCGGGACTACTTGTGTTCTATTTTTATAAAAATCTAGCATGTTATCTCCCTCGCGGGTTTACAAATCATTTTATAAAACATTTAAAAGAGTGCGAGGCTATGAACTCACGTTGTTAATGAAAGGCGGATTATCGGCTACGGGCGTGCTTCGGTCACGGAAACCTATATAAATAATAATCGGTCTTAGACTCGGTCCAATGACTTCTATCAAAATAACAATATACATATATATGATTTTGTACATATGATGATGATCAAGTGGGTTTATAATCCTCATTTATTCATTTTAGCGTTTACGTTTTAGTATCGTCTTACTAGTTTCACTAGTTTTACCGATTTTACCTATTTTAAGTCCATTAATTCTTTTATAAATTCTTTAACTTGTTTTTACCCATTTTATACTTCTATGATCAGTATATATATTTTTCATGTTGGGCCCTAATGGGTTAAGCCCAAATAATTCTTTTTACAAGTATTTATCTTATTAAGTCCAATTATTAGTCTAATAGGTTTTGTTAGCTCGTAAATGTCCGTAATTCTTATAGTTCGGGTTTTATCGGTTTTTACTTGTCTTAGTTACTTATACATCAGTATATATCTTTTATAAACTTTACATTATACGGGTTTGGTCGTCTAAGTTTTATTTGATGAAAAACGTTAATTTCACGGCAATAGCCGAAAAAGTCGTAAAAATCAAGTTTATAGTTTTTATTACTTATAAATATTATTTTTACCACCATTTATATAATTTACCCATTTAATTAACCTTTTATACATTTATATAATTAAGTTCTATAAGTTAGTGGGTTTATGTTTTACATTTTATACATTATAAAGTGAGTGCTTATATAATAATAATAAACATTATTTCCAAAATCTGATTTTTAACTTCATATTCACCATTTTTACCATATCTAGAGTTCTACAATGACTTAGAAGCTCATTTTTGGATGACAACTTCTTCATAATATGTGCTAAATATAACTTAGTTATAGCTACTGCCCATTTTGAGTCTAAGTTGCCTTAACAGTCCCTACAAAACTGCTTATTCAGATTGTACCACCTAACTTGTTTTGATCATATCTCACTCATTATTTTGATTCCATTGCATGGCCAACTCTCACATGTGTATAACATCACCTACTTACTGTAAATAGATTAAACCATGCATTTTTATCAGTTCATCATTTAGTTATCTACTGTTTTTTTACAGCCAACTAATTAGTCATGATTTTAGCTTCATTTCTTATGGTTATCATCATTTTTAAGCATGTTTATCAACACTTGATCCCCACACAACATTTTTATCATCATATATACATGATATAAATATACAAAATGAAAGAAAATACATTTGTTCTTTACAAAATAATAAGAGAAAAATGTAGAGGATGATCTTCTTTACCAATCCAAGTGGATTTCTTGTTTTAGGAAGGCAAGAACTTGATGAACACAACAAGTATCTCCAAGACCATCAAATATCAAGATAATATGTTGGAAAATCAGCCCTAGGACACAAGCAAATCACCTCCAAAGTTGGTTATATGGCCACCAAATGATCAAGGCTTCAAGGAAACACCTTAATAGGACTAGTAAACATGTGGTTTGTAGCTAGAAAAGATCAAAGATGGTGTTTGTTGCTTGATGTGGGACGGCACAAGGGTGGAGTAGAGAGAGTTTTTGGGGTGGATTGCATGGATGAAATGGTAGAATGAAAACCATTTGTTAGTTTTGTTAAGTTGGTGGGAAGGGTTAGCTTAAGTGTAAGAATAAGCTTACACTTGTGCAAGCTTAGCTAAACTTGTGCCACCTAAGTGTGGTGGTGTCTTCTTGCCGTCCCATATAAGCTAGTGGGATGGGGCAAAGTGTTTTGTCCCATCTCACTAGTTTACGGGTATTTCTCGATTCTAGTTTTCTCGATTTGCATGCCCTCGGGTCGTTTTACGAAAAATGTTTTTATAAATTATGAATCACCGTCACAAAACGAATCCAATAAAAATTGTCTCATCAAAAACGGAGTTCAAAAACGTACATACGTAATCCTAAGGTTTCCGGTTCAGTCGTAAAAGACGCCAAATTATGCACGTAAGCCCAAATTTAAATCCGTAAATTGTGAGTTCGTCAACCAACACAAAAATAAGTTTCAAAATATTATGCGAGAAAATATTTCACTATCTGAAAATGTTATATTTGTCACAGCTTTTCCTCCTAAAAGGGATCAACGTCCTCGTGATCCATTTCATTTGGATGTCCGTTTCTTATTGAAATCGAAGAGGTGCGGATGTTTCTTCCACATTTCATCCTCTCGTTCCCAAGTATACTCCGGTCCATGCTTTGAATTCCATCGGATCTTGACAATAGGTATCCGACTTTGTTTCAGTTGCTTTACCTCACGGTCCATAACTTCTACGGGCTCTTCGATAAAATGCAACTTCCCATCTATTCGAACCTTACCTAACGGAATTTTCTCATCACTCACTGCTAGACATTTCTTCAGATTAGATACATGGAATGTGTTGTGAACACCATGAAGTTCTGGGGGTAACTCTAGTTTGTAAGCCACCGGACCTACTCTAGATAAAATCTTAAAGGGTCCAATATAACGGGGATTCAATTTTCCTCGTTTTCCAAATCTGATTACGCCTTTCCATGTCGATACCTTCAACATTACTCGGTCACCCACTTCAAACTCCATTGGCTTCCGCCGCACATCCGCGTAAATTTTCTGTCTACTCCGGGCAGTCAACAACCTCTTCTTAATCTGAACTATCATCTCCGTAGTCTCCCGGATCAATTCCGGTCCCGTGAGCTGGGTATCCCCAACTTCACTCCAAGATATAGGAGATCTACACTTCCTAACATACAAAGCTTCAAACGGTGCAGCCTTAATACTAGAATGGTAACTATTGTTATACGAAAACTCTGCTAACGACAAATGTTTATCCCAATTCTTACCAAAGTCTAACACACAAGCTCTCAACATATCTTCAAGTGTTTGTATCGTCCTTTCACTCTGTCCATCAGTCTGGGGGTGATAAGCAGTGCTCATGTCGAGATTCGTTCCCAAAGATCTTTGGAGAGATTTCCAAAAATTCGATGCGAATCTAGGATCTCGATCTGAAATGATCGATACAGGCACTCCATGCTTGCATACAACATTATCAAGGTATATTCGAGTCAGCTTCTCCAGTGAGAACTGCTCTTTAACCGGAATGAAGTGTGCTGATTTGGTCAGTCTATCGACAATAACCCAAATCGAATTGTTTCCAGATGATGTTCTAGGAAGCTTGGTGATAAAGTCCATTGTAATTCGCTCCCACTTCCATTCAGGAATCTTTGGTTGTTGAAGTAGTCCTGATGGCTTTTGATGTTCGGCTTTAACTCTAGCACAAGTCAAGCATTGAAGAACATACATAGCTATGTCAGCTTTCATATTCGGCCACCAGTACAACTTCTTCAAATCATGGTACATCTTATCAGATCCCGGATGAATGGAATACTTAGATTTATGGGATTCTAATATAATCAAATCTCTTAAGCCTCCAAACTTAGGTATCCACATACGACCTCTTAAGCATTTCACTCTATCAGCTCTAACCTCTAAAGGATCTCCTTCTCCTCGGAACCCTTCATTAACAAAATTCTCCTTCTTACAAGCTTCTATTTGCGCATTTCTAATTTGCTCGGGCAAATTATTGTGCACGGTCAAGACTAGAGAACGCACCCTGATAGGCTCTCTATCTTTCCTACTCAACGCATCAGCAACAACATTGGCTTTTCCTGGGTGATATTTTATATCACAATCATAGTCACTTAACAACTCTATCCATCTTCGTTGCCTCATGTTCAATTCCTTCTGGTCGAGAATATACTGTAGGCTTTTGTGATCGGTGAATACCGTACACTTGGTGCCATACAGATAATGTCTCCACAACCTAAGAGTAAAGACCGCAGCTCCTAACTCAAGATCATGAGTAGTATAATTCTCCTCATTCTTCCTTAATTGCCTAGAAGCATAAGCTATCACTTTCTCTCTCTGCATCAAAACAGCTCCATAACCTCTAAGAGATGCATCACAATACACTACAAAATCTTCACTCCCTTCGGGTAATGATAAGATTGGCGCACTACATAATTTTTGCTTCAATGTCTGAAATGCTCCATCTTCATCACTTCCCCAAATGAAAGGTTTATTCTTCTGAGTAAGCTTAGTCAAGGGTTTAGCTATCAAAGAAAATTCTTTAATGAATCGCCTATAATAGCCAGCTAATCCTAAGAACTGTCGCACTTCCGTTGGCGTTGTCGGTGCAAACCAATTCTTAATAGCTTCAACCTTTGCAGGATCAACATGAATTCCATCTTTGTTAATCACATGTCCAATAAATTGCACAGAATCCAACCAGAAATCACACTTTGAAAACTTAGCATACAACCTTTCATCCTTCAACAACTTTAAAACAATCCTCAAATGTTCTCTATGCTCATCTTCATTCTTAGAACAGATTAGAATATCGTCAATAAACACAATCACAAATTTATCCAAGTAGGGCTTGCACACTCGATTCATTAAATCCATGAAAACCGCAGGTGCGTTAGTTAACCCAAATGGCATTACTTGAAATTCATAGTGTCCATAACGAGTTCTAAATGCAGTTATAGGAATATCTTCTTCACGAACGCGAAGTTGGTGATATCCTGACCGCAAATCTATCTTAGAATACACACTAGATCCTTGCAGTTGATCAAACAAATCATCAATCCTAGGTAAAGGATATCGATTCTTAATTGTCAACTTATTCAGTTCCCTATAATCAATGCACATACGAAAAGATCCATCCTTCTTCTTAACGAACAAGACTGGAGCTCCCCAAGGCGACGAGCTCGGTCGAATAAAACCTTTATCAGACAACTCCTTAAGTTGCTCAGATAACTCCTTTAATTCAGAAGGGGCTAATCGGTAAGGCGCACGTGCCACCGGTGCAGCACCAGGAATTAAATCGATTCGAAACTCTACTTGCCTTATCGGTGGAAGTCCCGGTAAATCTTTAGGAAATACCTCAGGAAATTCACAAATAATAGGTACATCTTCCAATCGTTTCTCCCTAGACTCATTCCCGGTCACTTGAGCTAAGAATAACTCACAACCGTTCCTGATGTAGTTTTGGGCTTTAATACATGAAACGATTTTCAAACGGGATTCACCTCGACTACCATCAATTACTAACGTCCTATTCCTAAGAGGAATCTTAACCTTCTTCTCTCCACATAAAATAGTAGCATTGTTCAACGACAACCAATCCATACCAATAATAATATCAAAACTACCTAATTCTATCAACATCAAATCAATCGGAAAGGAATGGTTCAAGAGATTTAGAGAGAATCCTTCTAATAGCTTATTAGTTTTCACTAATTTACCATCAGCCAATTCCACCTCGTAACTGGTACTTATCTCAACAGGTTCAATATCAATAAGGGCACTAAATTTAGTGGATACAAAGCTCCTATCGGCACCCGAATCGAATAAAGCAACAACATAATGATTGTTGAGTAAAAACGTACCGGTAACGACATTCGGATCCTCTTTCTTCACCTCAATTGTTCCAAGTTGGTAGATACCACCCTGGGGGTTTCTTCCAGGTACAATCGCTTTCAACTTGGGGCATTCCGATTTCCTATGACCTTCTTCATTACAGTTGAAGCAAATGGTTCCCTTCTTACACCTTTCAACCTTGTGTCCAAGCTTTCCGCAATTTCGGCACTTCCAGCATTCGCCAGGATGCCTCTTGTTGCCACACTTAGGACATCTATCATCGTTGCGCGGTGCATTGTTGGTAATAGCATTTGCATTCCCCTTTCTCTGGTTCTGACGGCGATTGAAATTCTTCCTATTATCACCTCTATCTACACGATCACCGTCTCCCTTTCTTTTCTCACCTACACGGGCTTCATCTTCCTTATCCTGAATTATCTGTCCAATGAGTTGGTAAGCCATTCGAACAGCATCATCAATGGTCAGTGGTTTCGATGATGTCACGTCCCCCCGGATATTCCTGGTCAACCCTTTCACATATTGCTCAATTCAGATCTCTTCGGGTTCAACCAATCGAGGACATAGCAAGGCCAACTCATGGAATCGGTTCGTGTAACTATCAATGTCCACACCTTTCATTCTCAGATGAATCAACTCTTGTTCTAACCTAATGATCACACTACGAGGACAAAACTCCAAAGTCATCCACTTCTTAACTTCAGCCCAAGGAGTAGCATTAGCAGCATCAAGACCCATGAAAGCAATTCTCCCGTTCCACCAAGTCAACGCACGACCTTTAAGAGTAGCCATAGCAAAAGTCACCTTATCTTCCTCCTTACACTTACTAATCCTAAACACCGATTCAATCTTTTCAATCCACTGGCTTAGTCCTACAGCACCTTCAGTTCCATTAAAAGGTAGAGGTTCACACTTCATGAACGTCACATAAGTACAACCACCAACTTCAGGTGCATTAGTTCCAAGTCCTCCTACATTTCCTCCAGCATTAGCATTCACATTATTAGCATTCACATTCACATTAGTACCGCCAATTCCACTACCGCCAGCTCCACTACCGCCAGTTCCACTACCGCCAGCTCCACTACCGCCAGCTCCACTACCTCCAGCTTCATTTCTAGCATTTGCCATAAATTCAGTCATAGATGCGGTAACTTGCTCCGTAATAATCCTACGTACATCATCCTCAGTCACAGCCTTCTTGGGCGGCATAGTTCTATAATTCCACAATTTCAAAGCATTAAGCATTCATCCAACAAAGGATTCATATAATATGGATCGAATTCATAATCAAGATACAAATAAGGCACAATATGGAATTCAAGACAAGATACATATTTCATTCGATCTGAAACAAAAGTATTGTCTTAGTACATCCATATCAAAGTTCTAACACTATATACACTTAAAATTCGTGCCAAATCTACTACTAACAAGTCGGTTGAGTCAAAGCTACAAGCACAAAAGATATAAAGGTCACTACTAAACACAGACTGGTCTACTGAGAACCGCCAGATGGTCCATCATCCATCGTCTTCTGGATCTTCGCCGGACGATCACTAGACACATCTTCAGCTGGGCGCTTACGGATTACTCCTCTTTCAACCATGTCGGCATAAAATCTACTATTCCATCCCACGGATATATTCAACTCCTTTTCGGCTTTCTCACGCATCGCACGAGCCACACTCAACTGAATCTCCATAGAATTCACCTTTCTCTTCATGGCAGCATACTCACCACTTTCCAATACCGATAACCTCCTAAAAGCCTCATTCAAACCACGTTCTACATCACTCAAATCCAAACTAAGCAATTCTCGCTCTTTCTCACCAATCTTAGTCTTCGACTCCAAATAAGCAACCTGAGTCTGAACAACACCTAATCCAACCTCTGTCGCACAACTCTTAACACGGGAAGCATCTAGATCACGTCTCAAGGCCCATGGTGCAAGACCATCAATATAAGTAGCCTCTCGAGCACTAGACGACTCTCCTATCTCACGTCTACGAGTATCAATACCATCAGTACCGTCAGGTGCATCGTCATCCTCATCCTCCTCTGATTCAGAATCAGATTCAGACGATTCAGACATTTCGTCCCTAGGTAACTCATCCTCAGAATCAGACAAACAAACTGGTGGGGGCAAAGGCTCGCCCTCTGGAACATCATACGGATAAATAAGCTCAGCTTCCTCATCGTCATCAACCTCAACATCTATACCTACATCCTCCTCGACATCCTCGTCGTCAATCTCGTCATCTAACTCATCTAATCCAATCTCATCCTCATTCTCAATATCAGCATTCTCAATATCCACATTCTCATTACCCACATTCTCAATATCCACATTCTCATTACCCACATTCTCAATATCCACATTCTCATTACCCACATTCTCAATCTCATTCTCTACTAAGTCAACCTGAGGGGCAATCTGATCTCCTAGTCCTAACTCGGGCTCGGGATCCTCAAATGGTTCATCCTCATCATCAATATCAAAATCTACTAAGTCTAAATAAGGATCATCTTCTATATTAGGTTCGGGAATAGCATGGTTTTCTACAGGAATATTAGGGTCAGCCATGACAATCTGCATTTATATATATTTATCTCGTATTAGGATAACATACTAGTTAAACAATTACATAATGAAATCACGATATATACATATTTATAAATTAAATTATATATATCAAAATATATATCTTCTCAATAGGGCTTGTTGGTAACGTCGGAGATCTCTGGCACCGTTATAGTCAAAAGATTTTTCAAATATTTTCTCAAATGTTCATTGTCAAAAGATTTTGAAAAGTTTTGTTCAAAACCTTGGTTTTTAAAATCTTTTTTTCTCTACAACGAGAGCTCTGGTACCAAACTGTAACACTCTCATTTTTCGTATTGGTACAGCGGAAAGGTCTTTCAGAGTGTTACGGGATAGCACAATAACTCCAATCATAGAAAACACATAAAAATGGTTGTACAAGGTTTAACAAACATTCATTCGATAAAAAGTTTCAAAAGTGTACAACAGGTCCCAAATTATACAGGTCATTAAGTTTACAAAACACAGATCGAATGAGCATTTTTAATATTAAGTGTGGGCCATCAGAGTCGATCTCCATCCGGATTACCTTCAAGCACCTGAGATAGAAAACATGCAAAAATCATATCAGCGAATGCCGAGTGAATTCATAGAGTTTAATGAAAACCGTTATATAAAACAATCATTTACAATCATTTAAAATCAGAACACAAGTATAATATCGGAAGTAAGTCCACATATTGCTAGTCAGGCAATATATAAATCAAGCATACATCTGAAACCGTCCATGAGACCGTAGTCTCTATAATACCATGATAGGTAATATATTCATCGTAATAGCGTCGTTATCATATATAGGATACATTCTTATTTGAATTAGGTTGTAGGATTATTATTAGCCGCATGACATTGTTACCTTACTGTGAAAACAGCGGGCCGCGAACCCGACAAACAATTTGCCCATCTAAGTTAGCGTGTCGTCACAAAAATCACGCTATGGAATCTTCTCATACATAAATTAGCTTACCAATCAATGTGGTACGACGGGGATCAACCGTCAAGGCGCGAACTGGGGTGATCGTCCCCAAATAGTACTATCAAATGCATAAGCGTCTACCAAATCCCGGTAGTTCACAATTCATGCTAATGGGACTTTAAGTGACATAACCTAACTACTAATAATCCTTTTAGTCTCGAATATAGGGTCATAGCATCATTCGGGTCCATATCATTTAGCATACAATCGGGACTACTTGTGTTCTATTTTTATAAAAATCTAGCATGTTATCTCCCTCGCGGGTTTACAAATCATTTTATAAAACATTTAAAAGAGTGCGAGGCTATGAACTCACGTTGTTAATGAAAGGCGGATTATCGGCTACGGGCGTGCTTCGGTCACGGAAACCTATATAAATAATAATCGGTCTTAGACTCGGTCCAATGACTTTTATCAAAATAACAATATACATATATATGATTTTGTACATATGATGATGATCAAGTGGGTTTATAATCCTCATTTACTCATTTTAGCGTTTACGTTTTAGTATCGTCTTACTAGTTTCACTAGTTTTACCGATTTTACCTATTTTAAGTCCATTAATTCTTTTATAAATTCTTTAACTTGTTTTTACCCATTTTATACTTCTATGATCAGTATATATATTTTTCATGTTGGGCCCTAATGGGTTAAGCCCAAATAATTCTTTTTACAAGTATTTATCTTATTAAGTCCAATTATTAGTCTAATAGGTTTTGTTAGCTCGTAAATGTCCGTAATTCTTATAGTTCGGGTTTTATCGGTTTTTACTTGTCTTAGTTACTTATACATCAGTATATATCTTTTATAAACTTTACATTAGACGGGTTTGGTCGTCTAAGTTTTATTTGATGAAAAACGTTAATTTCACGGCAATAGCCGAAAAAGTCGTAAAAATCAAGTTTATAGTTTTTATTACTTATAAATATTATTTTTACCACCATTTATATAATTTACCCATTTAATTAACCTTTTATACATTTATATAATTAAGTTCTATAAGTTAGTGGGTTTATGTTTTACATTTTATACATTATAAAGTGAGTGCTTATATAATAATAATAAACATTATTTCCAAAATCTGATTTTTAACTTCATATTCACCATTTTTACCATATCTAGAGTTCTACAATGACTTAGAAGCTCATTTTTGGATGAAAACTTCTTCATAATATGTTCTAAATATAACTTAGTTATAGCTACTGCCCATTTTGAGTCTAAGTTGCCTTAACAGTCCCTACAAAACTGCTTATTCAGATTGTACCACCTAACTTGTTTTGATCATATCTCACTCATTATTTTGATTCCATTGCATGGCCAACTCTCACATGTGTATAACATCACCTACTTACTGTAACTAGATTAAACCATGCATTTTTATCAGTTCATCATTTAGTTATCTACTGTTTTTATACAGCCAACTAATTAGTCATGATTTTAGCTTATTTCTTATGGTTATCATCATTTTTAAGCATGTTTACCAACACTTGATCCCCACACAACATTTTTATCATCATATATACATCATATACATATACAAAATGAAAGAAAATACATTTGTTCTTTACAAAATAATAAGAGAAAAATGTAGAGGATGATCTTCTTTACCAATCCAAGTGGATTTCTTGTTTTAGGAAGGCAAGAACTTGATGAACACAACAAGTATCTCCAAGACCATCAAATATCAAGATCATATGTTGGAAAATCAGCCCTAGGACACAAGCAAATCACCTCCAAAGTTGTTTATATGGCCATCAAATGATCAAGGCTTCAAGGAAACACCTTAATAGGACTAGTAAACATGTGGTTTGTAGCTAGAAAAGATCAAAGATGGTGTTTGTTGCTTGATGTGGGACGGCACAAGGGTGGAGTAGAGAGAGTTTTTGGGGTGGATTGCATGGATGAAATGGTAGAATGAAAACCATTTGTTAGTTTTGTTAAGTTGGTGGGAAGGGTTAGCTTAAAGTGTAAGCATAAGCTTACACTTGTGCAAGCTTAGCTAAACTTGTGCCACCTAAGTGTGGTGGTGTCTTCTTGCCGTCCCATATAAGATAGTTGGATGGGGCAAAGTGTTTTGTCCCATCTCACTAGTTTACGGGTATTTCTCGATTCTAGTTTTCTCGATTTGCGTGCCCTCGGGTCGTTTTACGAAAAACGTTTTTATAAATTATGAATCACCGTCACAAAACGAATCCAATAAAAATTGTCTCATCAAAAACGGAGTTCAAAAACGTAAATACGTAATCCTAAGGTTTCCGGTTCAGTCGTAAAAGACGCCAAATTATGCACGTAAGCTCAAATTTAAATCCGTAAATTGTGAGTTCGTCAACCAACACAAAAATAAGTTTCAAAATATTATACGAGAAAATATTTCACTATCTGAAAATGTTAGATTTGTCACAATGAGACCATGTATAAAAGCAGTCTCATCAGAAATCTTCTTCTGAATTGAGACCGATGGATCTTTCGGGACATGTGGAACACCTAATGACTCTTGTAGATTAGTATTCATTGTGGTATCTTTTAAAAATCCCTAACTTAACTGAGACATCAGTTGGTAGGATGAGTTCTGAGAATTGTATGACATAGTGACACGTAATGTGTTACGGTACAATTTGACTTGTTTGTGATTAATGAAAAGACTACCTTTGATTGCTAAATTCTACATATATCGATGTTATCTATCTTTTATTGCTTCATCCTAATGTTCGCATTAGTAATGCAACCATTGAACAAGTACTCATCTCGAATTGAGTTACGTTGTGGATTATTCTCTTTGTAATCCTGAGTGCCATCGAAGTCATGAACCTCATGATTAATTGGCTAAGCTCATTTCCTATCATATCGTAGTTAATTCTTGGCGAACAAGCTTTCATCACTCTTTTGCAGTTCACTCGTTGTTTTTATAAGTTAAAACAGTATTCTTTGAGAAAATACAATTTTCAACACAATAAGGATTATTCAAAGTGAGATTTATAAGTGATTGATATCAAAATGAAGTTTTTTATGAGACGCTTTGGAAACTTAATTATTTACATAACAAAGAAAATCTTCGTAAAATTTATTTTTGATTCTTATTTAAGAATTAAGCGTGAAAATGTTTTTATTATAAACATGATGATAAAATTTTGACGAACTGAGTATTGCATCGTTAATCTTGAAATTGTATATTGTTGCGCGCCTACATACAATTTGGAATGGACCATGTAAGGCTGATTAGTAGTCACCATAAAGCTAATGAATAAACACTACATTTTCTTTGAAGATTGTGAAAGATTAAATTTTATGAGATCTGCAAGAAGTGAAAAATAAGGACATATTGTTAGGGACACCTACATATGTGCCTGTAGCATCTATTCTTCTGAGTTGAATTTACTCATCTGTGGAAATTGTCTTATTTGACAATTGACAATTCTTTCTTATCCAATTCTCCCGTAGTGAGATTCTTAGGAAAAGTATTTGATTACCGAGTGTTGATACCCGACTGGATGTATTGGCATTCTTATCATTTCTTATGATTTGATTTCATTTGAATGACCTGGGTAACGATTCGAGGAGCTTTCGAATGCGTACTCAAATTATGAAAACATGGGATATATTTATATTCGTTAAATGTTTTCGTCTGTATCTGATTCGAAATTCTCTCGCATAGATTATACGTTGACCATACTCTTTTAATAGTAGTTGTGTATCCTAATATCCTTGAATTGTGAAGGATTATGAGTTATTATTAGTCTTTTGAGAAGTTCACATCTTATCGACGACAATAAAACTGGAAAGTTGATAGTGCCAGTAGAATGGATTGATTGATTATGACATGATGACATTGTCTTAATTGATGGGAACTCGAGTAGAAGTCCCTAAAAGATAAGATGTTGATTATCAAAAGTAATCTAAATAATTCTTGATGGATGACCATATCCTGTATTAAGACTTAAAAAAAAGTATACCGTGAATGGTTGTGAACTAGTTATAGATACTTTAATCTAGAAGAACTTAAACTAAATTATTAAAAGGTGTTTATGTTATCTAAAACTTTGGGAGGTATTTGTTAATGAATTACCTAGACTTTCGCCATTAAGGCAAGATGAAATTGGTATTGATTGTATTCCCGGTGCTGCACCAGTGGCGTGTGCACTGTACGTCAGCACCATCTGAATTAAAGGAATTTCCGTACAA
Organism: Glebionis coronaria; assembly: GCA_025667525.1. Classification (NCBI taxonomy): domain Eukaryota; kingdom Viridiplantae; phylum Streptophyta; class Magnoliopsida; order Asterales; family Asteraceae; genus Glebionis; species Glebionis coronaria. The sequence goes on along the minus strand of CM046877.1, from coordinate 284,624,675 downwards.
CTGAGAGAGTTGTCGGAGAAAGATTTTGTTATACCAAGCCTGTCATCATGAAGAGCTATGGTGTTATCATTCCTTATATTTATAGATTATTGTGACTGAGTAAATTGACAATCGAAAGCGATATCCATAACTCGAAATGGAAGATTTGTTCGATCATTTACAAGGTTCTAGCGTATGTTTTAAAAATTTGATCCACGGCATGGTTATCATCAACTTCACATCTGCGGAGAAGATTATTTATTCCAATCACTACATCCGGTGCTTGTAATGAATATTATGAGTTTCACGTGATGTCGTTTGGATTGACTAATACACATGTAGCATTCATAAATTTGGTGAATCACATGTGTAGGCTGTAATTTGGTAAATTCATGCTCATGATCATTAAGGACCATTTGTTTGTTTATAAGAATAAGAATGAGTTAATAATTATTTATAAATTGCCCTGAATTGGCCGAACAATAAAAACATGTACCTTAAATAATTAACATGTGATTAAAGACTTAATTCTTTACATGATTTGACTATGTGATTAAAAGGATAATGGAATATAAATTGACTCTTCCAAAATTAAGAGCCCTTTTAAGACTTTGGATTTTACCAAAAAGAAATGGAAATATGTTTTGACAAATGTTTTAACTAAGGATTTTAAAGAGATTATTCCCTTATACACAAACCATTTAACTAAACTTCTGTTTAGGGGTAAATGTTTGTGTATACCTCAAGATAACTTTAGAAGGACTGAGTAAAACCATTTATACCATAACCTGAAAACTTAAAACGACAATTTTTGCTTTTCAAACTAAGAAAACTTTAACCAAGGTATAAACAAAGGTTTTTCGAACATTTACGAATCTTGTTAAATATTTTCGACAAATCAACAAAAATCTTTTTAATTAAATCCAAATTTATTTTGAAAATTTTATATAATTGGTCGAACTAAGAAATTTAAACTTTTAACGTTTACGTTTCATAAAAATTAAATAATTATTGTTAATTTACATATAATAATTATCGACGCTTTAGACGCCGGATTGAGGAAAAACTGATAAAAATGGTAGTTGAGACGAAACTAAAACATAAAAGATACGAAGAAAGAATTTTGAATAAATACAGTAATGATATTTATTTCATCAGGAGAAAGTGAACGTAATTACTGACGCATAATATAGAAAGAATATCTGAGTGAATTGTGGACATGATAATTATATCATCATGAGAAGTGAATATAGATGCCGATGCATTATGTAGAAAAGATAAAGAACCAGTTAGGACATGTTCCTTATTAATGAAGGTGCAAAATAAATTGCCGAACAATATAAAAAAAAATAAACGATGTTTGTAAGAAGGATAATATAAATAATAAAAAGGGGTTCGCGGATAATGTGAACCATTAAAATTAAGAATCCGATAGCGTTAAATGTTTTAAAGACCACTTATGGTTGCCTAAATATGAAGGATTGTGAGATATAGTTATATTGGAATCTTGTAAGTATAAGTATTCTATTTATGTCATTTCTGACTAAAAGTATTTTTGTCTGAAGAAGTTGTACTGATGGCAATTATGAAGGCAGAGATCGCCTCGTACATTAGTAAACGTCTAGCTATTGCAAAGGTCATCATCTGAATTTGATTCGATTTGGGTCATCGTCGACAGACTAACCAAATCTGCTAATATCATTATCGTTAATGATAAATGCAAAAGAATTATGTAAACATAGTGTGCCTGTATCGAACATCTTTATCAAGATCCTCGCTTCGCATCGAATTTCTAGAGATTTGCTCAGAAATCATTGAGAACGAACCTTGATGAGAGTACTATGTACCACCCAAAATCGAAGGGACGAGGTAAAGTAACGATACAAAGTAATATAAGTGTTGTTTTATGTTTGAATGATTGACCTTTGGTAATGAACCGTATAATCGTTTTCCTTTGAAGAGATTATCATTGATAATTATCGTATTAGGATCGAGATCTAATCTTGTTAGGATCTATATTAGAGCATCCGTAAGCAAGAGTTGAGATGAAGACATCCGACATACACCCACTGTGAGTTGGACATGTCTCTTAGGTTTAATGTTGGATTGATTCACACGACTTATAAAGATATAGAAATGTAGATGAAGATTAAACCAAAAAAGAAAGATTAGATTAGATGAAGGAAAAGAGAAAAACAAAAGATGTGAATTCCTAGTGAGAGAAACACAAACGTTTCTCTCTCTACAAAACAAATGAAATGGAAGACACACACACAAATGAGGCTTAGGAGGCCATTTATACTAAGTAGTAAGTGTTTAGGAGGCCTTCCTCATTTGTGTGTTCGGGACTAATTCCCGTTACATAAACATTAATAACTAAGAACTCTCGACACCGTTGAATAGTATTTTTCACGAGCTTCGCAACGGTATATTATATGACCATCACTTTAAATACGGCTAACAATCTCCCCCTAAGTGGTGGTCATGTAATATGTGACTTCACTTCGTTGGTGTTGCAGACTTTGAAGCTCGTTGTCTTGAGAGTTCTTTCATAGTTCCTTTCATGACTTGTGATCTTGGATCTTTGATCTTTGCCTTGACATGATCTTGTAACTTTTCCAGCTTGTGTTCTTGTGTCTTTACCCACATACTCATGATTTGAGTTCACATGAAAGCTTGTTAACAATCTCCCTTGATCATCAGAGTAGCGGAAGTCTTTGTCTTTAGATGTTCTTGAGCTTTCTTCAATAATCCTGAATATGTGGCCTTGAATTGCGACTCTTGAGATAACGCCACCGTTTGCATTCCACCGGTTTCCCGTTATACAGTACGAATACTGTACCTGTGATCAGGTAAGTTCAAAGAACTTCCTTGACAGGATTTCCAGCTGTGGTAGCCGTTCTCAATACTTGAATATATCGAAAGATAATTCAAAGTAAGGAGTGAATCATGCAGTTCCATTCTACTGATTAAGTCGTCAATTCACTTTCCTGGAACAAGTCTGAATCAATTAAGAATCAAACCATCGTTGCTTTCCAGTTGACACAAGTTTGATTCATATAGAATCGCACAAGTTACCTACCGCAGTGCTGTTTGATGATGACACTGGAAGGATTTCCATTCGTCACTGTAAATACTGAATAGTATTACTCTGAATGTTCTGGCAAGATCATAAAGATATTGCGTCGAGACCTGGAACGAGTTTGAATCAATTAAGAATCAAACCACTGTTGCTTTCCAGTTAACATATGTTTGATTCAAGTGAATCTTACATATGACCTACCGCAGTGCTGTTTGATGTTAACACTGGAAGGATTTCCATTCATCACTGTGAATACTAAAGAGTATCACTCTGAATGTTCTAGCAATACCACAAGGATAGAGCGTAGGACTCTGTAAATCATCGCTTGTGTTCTAACAATTGATCTATGGAATAAGTGTCCTAATGAGATTTTTGATGAATCTCGTTGGCTCTAGACTCTATAAGTGCACGTTTATTTGGTGATCGGAGGCTGGAGCAGACTGCCACCTATTCAATATCTACTATCTCGGAGTGAGAAAGTTGATAGAAATGAGTTGAACTCCGTGACAATAAAACAAACTTCTTTTGAGAGAAGCTTGAGTAGGCTGGGAAGGGTTGTGCATTGCATCACTGGGTCCATGATGCTTTGTCTTCAGTATCAGAAATCATCAAAGTGATTCTGATAATAGATGTATTGACCCGGTTTCTGCCTAAGTTGTATGGAGGGCTTCTTTCTTTACACCCTTTATCCTTACATTTCTTTTTCATTCTTCAACCCCTTCAATGCTTACCAAGACGTCATAACTAGCACCTTGTTGTGATTGTTCCAGTGCTAGCTTAAGTCATTAGTCGGCATTATTCCCGTACACTCAACTACTCCATCTTTCCTAAGGACTTCTAAGTTCTAATGGATTGTCCCTGGGAAGATCCCTCCGGTTCTGGTTGGATCATAGGACGAATACCTAACCACCTTTTGACACCAATACCATCGTGAATTTATGTGTTGAAGGGTATAGATATCGTAACCAGAAAAATCATTTGAAAATGCAGTCAAGGTGTTGATGAAATCAATGTTTACACCTTGAAAGTTTTCTATATCACCAAAAACGCTCCCCCTACATATGTGCATCATAAAAGGAAAGGTTTTTGCACATATTAGGAAGAGAAAGCACTTACATCAAAGATATTATCCAAGACAACAAATTTTAATCACTATTCTCCCCCTCAAAAATTGCATGAAATTGAAATTTTTGTGAAATTAGTGATGAAACTTGGAGAGAATAATGTGTCATGAAATTTTGGAACAAATGTTTATGAAATCATTATACTCCCCCTCAAAAAGAGATTCTATTTAAATAGGGGAGTATATGAGCACATTGTTTTGAAATACTTTGAAAAATTATGCTCAAAAGTCCGAGAAAAAGTGTGTTCATGAGCTTAAAACTTTGAATGTTTTGATATAAGCTCATGACCGAGAAAAATGAATTTCTCGTTGTTGAGGATAAGTCAAAGACTTTCCTTTATTTAGGGACCGGGTTATAGTCTGACATGTGACTATAAGCCATTATGTGAAGAAAAATAGAAAAGACATGTTTTGAAAATATTTGAACTCTCATTCGAACTTTATGTACGTACCCGTGTCGTTATTGAACAACATTTCTAAGCACGTCCATATTATCGATGCTGAGAGACATGTCGGAGAAGAATATTTTTGGTATTTTTTGAAAGGTTTTCTCATTTTTTATTTTGTTTTTATAGGTTTTATATTTTTGTATTTTGATTTTCTGATAGATATATACAAGGTTACTGCGAATGTGCAAGACGTTCAAGTTCATCAGGAGTGAAACTACGCATACCAAGTCGACGAACCAAGAATTCAAATCTGACTTGAGAAAGAGCTTTGGTGAAGATGTCGGCTAGTTGGTAGTCCGTCTTGACAAAGAACAGTTCGATCGTTCCTTTTTCCACATGCTCCTTAATGAAATGGAATCGGACAGCTATGTGCTTGGTCTTGGAATGTTGGACCGGGTTGCAGGATATGGCTATGGCTGATTGTGAATCACAATAAATAGGGACTTTGTTAAAGTAAAAGCCATAATCCGTGAGTTGTGTTCTCATCCAAAGGACTTGAGCACTACACACGGATAGAGACACATATTCTGCTTCCGCGGTTGACAACGCCGTACAGTCTTGTTTCCTTGATGACCAGCTCACTAGCTTCTCGCCTAAGAATTGTGCTCCACCGGAAGTGCTCTTGAATGTATCATGACACCCTGCATGATCGGCATCTGAAAAACCAGTGAGATTAAAACCAGAATCCTTCGTATACCAGAGACCCATGTTAATGGTTCCCCGGAGATAACGAAAGATCCTTTTAACCTCCTTGAGGTGCTTCTCGGTTGGCTGAGCCTGGTACCGAGCACATAAACAAGTAGCATGCACAATGTCCGGTCTGCTTGAGGTTAAGTACATAAGGGACCCGATCATACTTCGGTATTTTGTAGCATCTACAAATGTCCCTTTCTTATCCAAATCAAGCTTGTGTTTAGTGTCCATTGGAGTACCAATAGGATCACAGTTATCCATACCAAATTTCGTTAGAATCTCAAGCACATACTTGGACTGATTTATGAAAATACCACGGGGGGATTGGTGAACTTGGAGACCAAGAAAAAACGTCATTTCCCCCATCATGGACATTTCAAATCGACTTTTCATAAGGTCGGCAAATAATATGGAATATTTTGGGTTAGTAGAACCAAATATAATATCATCTACATAGACCTGAGCCACCAAGATGTCGTTGCCGTAGTGCTTGATAAACAACGTTGGATCAATAGTTCCTTTGCTGAAGTGATTTTGTAGAAGAAATGATGATAATTCGTCGTACCATGCCCTCGGTGCTTGTTTCAAACCATAAATTGCCTTTTTCAACTTGTAGACATGGCTTGGATGTTCAGTATTGATGAAACCTTCAGGTTGACATACATACACATCTTCTTTTAACGGCCCATGCAAGAAAGCCGTCTTCACGTCCATTTGATACACTGTGAATGATTTGTGTGCAGCGTATGCCAAGAAAATCCTAATAGCTTCCATCCTAGCAACCGGCGCGAAGGACTCGGCGAAATCAATTCCCTCCTGCTGTTTATAACCTCTCACAACTAACCGAGTCTTGTTCCTAATGACCGTTTGCTCCTCATCCATCTTGTTTTTGAATAACCATTTCAGGGTAAGCGGATCGATATTGTCTGGTCGAGGTACTAACTCCCATACATCGAGTCGGATGAACTGATTGAGTTCTTCTTGCATAGACTCAATCCATGATGCATCGGTCATTGCTTCTTTCACACTTGCTGGTTCCACTGTGCTGACTGATAGTGCATAGATACACATATCACCATCGGTACGCAGCTGATTTCGTGTTGAGACCGGTCGTGAGAGATTGCCAATCACTTGAACCAAAGGATGATTCTTAGTCCATTTGTGTTCATGTGGAAGTGTATGAGAAACTTGATGCGAGCTCGACGGATCCACATATGGTGCTGAAGGCTGAGTAGTGCTTGTGGAAGCCGCAAATGGATTAACAAACTCGTGTTCGTTGAGCATCGCATTGTTTGCATTTTCAGCAACTATTTCATTCTGAAGATGAACATGAGTAGGAATTTGCTGAGAATGTTCTTGAGTTGCGTCAGCAATCGGAGAAGTGGTTGGAATGTTTTGAGTCACTATGGTTGAGGTTGACGTAGATGGTGTAGAAGTAGATGCCGATGGTGTAGATGCAGTCGGAGGTTCTTGAACTACCGTAGCAGGTGCAGCCGGGGCATTTTGAGGAACACCAAATGACGAAGGACCCTCCATATATTCATCATAAATAGGCCCAAATAAAACTTCCAAGTCACGTTCCGAAGGTTGTAACGATGAGATTGCTGACGGCGCAAATTGAAGCGCGAGTCCTGAACTTACGTGTCCAGAAGTCTGACCTTGAAGCTCGGGATGTGAGCTTCTATGCTGAGAGGCCATACCCGAGAGTTCATCAAAGGTAACGTTCATAGTCTCCATTACCTTTCTTGTCCTTCGATTATAAACCCTGTAAGCACAAGCAGTTGAAGAATAACCAATGAAAAAGCCAATATCACCTTTAGGTTCAAGTTTACCGATATCTTCACGATCATTCTTCGGATAACATAATGCACCGAAGACATGTAAAAATGAAATATCCGGTTTTCTTCCATTAATGATCTCATAAGGTGTTTTGTTGAAACGGGTGTGAATAATGGAGCGGTTTTGAGTATAACATGCAGTTGCTATAGCGTCGGCCCAAAGGAATAACGGTGCACTAGAGGAGAGAAGCATCGTTCGAGCTGCTTCAACTAATGTACGATTCCTCCGTTCCACAACTCCATTCTGCTCTGGAGTTCTTACAGCCGAGGTTTGATGAGAAATCCCAACTTCGTCAAAATAAGCTTTCAATTTCTGATTTGTGAATTCTGTACCGTTATCCGTTCTCACAATAATGACAGGGGCTTGCAGTAGAACTGATGTTTTCTTCAAGAAGTTAATAATTACATCAGGGGTTTCATCTTTTGAAGCAAGAAAATGAACCCATGTGTAGCGAGAATAGTCATCCACAATGACAAGGACATACCGCTTTCCATTAATACTTTTGATTCTCATTGGGCCACACAAATCCATATGTAGGAGATGTAACCTATTCGTTGAGTTGGGAACAGGTTTGGGTTTGTGAGGCTTCTTCTTACTTTTACCTTGCTCACATGAAGGACAAAGATGGTCTTTTGTATATTTGAACTTTGGAAGACCGGTAACGAGATCATCTTTCGCGAGATGAGTGATGGCATCGAAATTGAGATGAGATAACCTTTGATGCCATAACCACGACTTTGTTGATGTGGCTCGGGCCATGAGACAAATTGGAGAAGCAGCAGACATTTGAAAAAGATCAATGGTATAAAGGTTGGTGGTACGATTTCCTTTCAACAGATCAATTCCTTCAAGATCTCTTACAAAACATGTATGACTTCTGAAAGCGACCTCCAAGTCTGAATCACAAAATTGCCCAACCGAGAACAAGTTATGTCCCAAGCCATCAACAAAAGAGACTCTGGTGATGATTATATTTCCCCAATGAAGATCACCATAGCCTAGAATTGCTGCAACATGATCATTTCCAAATCGAACAGTTCCCATGAAACGCCATACAAAGTTCTTGAGAAGGCTTCGATTCCCAATCATATATTTGGAACAGCCCGAGTCCACGCACCAGAGACAAATTTCAACAGCCTGCCAATGATAAGAGAAACAAATATTTTGGCAACCGATGAAATAGGTTCCTGAAGGGTTAGAAGACAATTAAGCCGTATCACATACCGACGTTTCACTGTCAGTATGAGATCTACTAGTGTCGATAATTTTGCCACTACAGTCAAAATTTCTACCAGTAGGCAACCATTTAGAGGTGAGTCTAGGGCTACTAGGCTTAGCAAGACTTTTTGTGGACCCTACATGCGTACTTTTTGGAACATACACCTTAGCCTTAGGAGTGCGTTGTTGTTCACTGACTGACAGCTTGTCAATTCGAGTGTAACCACCATAATTCAAACCATTCATAGTCAAACCACAAGCATCATGACTAAAAGTAAAGAAACATTTATTACATTTAGCACAAATAACTTCAGATTTTTCATTCCGAATAGCAAGCTTAAAGTCATTACATTCAGATGAATTAGGTTTCTGATTATGATTAAAAAGCGGTAAATTCCTAGGGTGTTCTTCTACTTCCACATTATTGATCTTGGGGCGACTACTTCTAGAGGCAAAAGGGACCCTATCATTCCTTGTATTGCTCGTAGGCTGTGGCCTTCTGCTCTTAGTGTAGTTGTTTATTCCTGTAGAAGAAGACACGCGTCTATTAGAATTAGCACTTTTTAAATCAATAACTTGTGGTTGAGATATAGTGATCGGTTTTGTCCTAACGCTTGCTGTACGTTGTTTGCTAGGCACAGAGGGAGAACTAACACGAAACATTCCTGGGGCAATCACAACAGTTTTCGTTCCAGCAACCTTGGGAAAAGGTGTCACAGCAATACGAGTGGGTCCCGAGGTTGCTGGTTTCTGGATCATCGTATCCACAATCGAGCTATGTTCAGAAGTCTTATCTTTTAACAAGGCCTTTAACTTACAGTTCTCACAGATTTTATCAATAAGTTTCTGATAGACAGACTTACTTTGTTCAACAGCCCGCTTATATGAAACAACAACAGATTCTAAATCTGCAATCTTAGCCTTAAGCTTCTGAACATTACCACCACTAGCACTCTCTAACCCTGACGAGGCCAAATTCGTTTCCGAAACCCCTCCTAACTGAGCCTGCAACCGTGCGATAGTTTGTTGCATTTCATTTTGAGCTTTTTCATACGAAATCTTGTCATATTTGCATTCATCACATTTTTTGACAAATTTATTCCAAAGATCGGTGAATTCTTTATCCTTTTTAATGACATAAGATTCCATCTTCTCTTTCATAAGATCAAGCTCAGTTTGGAGGTTTTCATTATGCGACATAGAGGTACCTAACTCAACAGGGCTACTATCAATACAATCACGAGCTTTAGAGAGGCGTCCAAGATCGTTTTCCAAAACTTTAATTTTATCAAGAGATTCATCAGCTTCCTTCGTCAATGATTTAAAGTCTTCAACAAAGTTCGCTAATTCTTTTAGAAAAGCGTTTTCCAAATTTCCTAACCGAGCATCAACTTGATTAATAATCGGATTAATGTCGTTTTGAAGAATTTTCTGAACCTCAATCTGAACAGGTGATGTAAAATTACCTCCAGTTATTTTTGAATTAACCACACGTTTAAGGATGACAAAGTTATCTTTAAGCTCGTTTAGAAATCGGCGAGTGATACTCGGTTTAGGAGGGTCATCAGACAATTCCTCACTTGGTAGCAAAAGCATTTCAGTATTCGTTTTAGACCGAACAAAAACAGTTGGCGGGTTAACTTTCGGATAATAAACGGGTATCACTTCTTTATCAAGCTTTTGCATTCTTAAACGAGACTCTACAGCAAGTTCAGTAATTTCCTCGGAATCATGCACACTAGGAGGATCATGCTCATCAGACAATAGCACACTACCATTATATAAAGTTTCATTAGTGGCCTGAACTTTCTTAAGGTATCCTGGATTAGGGGGAAGAGGACAACCTAAAGCCATTTTGTATCGAGTGTAATTTATCTCATTCACTTTTGGTGCGAGCATATTTATCGTCTGCATAGTTTGGCCACGTTTTACTAAAAGGTTGTCTAATTCTCTAATCCTATCCTGCGCTTTGCAAAAATCCTCAAGAAGCCCATCTTCTCGAATTTTGAAATCATGTTTTAGCTGTTTTCTTTCTTCTTTTAAATCAGAAATAATAGATTTTTCAGTTGAAAGCTGTTTATTAAGAGAAGTGATTTCATCATTCAATTCGCTTATCTTTTTAGCACTACTTAAGTGTAAGGCATTTAACTTCTTAGTGGTGCATTTTTCTTGATAAACCGATGTAGCATGAGCTTGTTCAAGTTCCTTGATTTTTTCATGATGAATCTCAAAACTTTTCTCCCGTTCCTTATATCCCGCAAGCTCAGTGGTCAATTTGGCATTAGTTTCTCTAAACTTATTATTAACCACCGTAGCATGATCTACATCCTTAGCAAGCTTATCAAATAGAGATTTATAATACGCATGTGTCTCATCAGGAAGGGTTGTAGGCTGGGCAACTTGATCCACACTAAGGTCCACACTAGGCTCATTCGAAATAATATTACTATTATTCGTTTGGTCCACGTGTGTCTCAATGTAGGGCTCAAGCATCTCAGTATACTCTTCCTCCTGATTAGACATATTATATATATCATTATCATCAAAACTTGGGTGTACCTCAGAGGGACCGTCTGCATCATAGACGGGAGCTCTGTCATCATGCATTCCTGAGGTTGATGCTTGCTGTAAGTTTGCCATCAAGATGTAGTTGGCATTCACCTCTTCTTCCTCGTCATATTCTGCAGCAGAAGCCATAAGATCAAATTCCTCAGCTTGAAGTGGGATTCCTGCCTCTTCTTTTTGTGCTATGAGAAGCTGAGTCTGAAGATAAGCAGCATCCCTCTTCTTTTTGGCTGTGCAATCACGAGCATAATGACCAAATCCCCTGCAGTTGTAGCACTGAACCTGACGATTGTTGTTTCCATTTCCCGTACCAGTATTCTCAGCCTTTGCAGCCACAATTTTTCCCATCTGGTTACCAACCGCTGGCACAACTATTAACCCATTCTGATTACCCGTATTCGGAACACCCGGATTTGGACCACGGTTTTGCCCATACTGATTTCCTGCATTGCCAACGTTCTGCCCAGCATTCTGACCATATTGTTGAAACTGAGTCCCCGTGTTTCCAGCAACTACCAATTGGCGATCTTGATTCGCATTCATGAAAGGTTGAGCAATCTGCCTATTTCTAGTATTCGAGGAGATTCTCTGATTGTTGTTGGTGGGGTTAATGGTGAATTTGAATGCCTTTGCAAGAAGGGCAAGACCAGTATTAATAGCATGAGTAGGATCAGTAATGTCATCAAAACAGGCAATGGGTTGTTGTAAGTAATTCATAGCAGCAGGGTGTTGATATCCATAAGCGGTGAGTTGTTGTTGTTGTTGTTGTGGCAGGAAGTTACTTGATGAGGGTTGATGGTAGGGTACCATGGGATATGACATAGATGATGGAGAGTTTGCCATAAAAGCCAATGGATCTTGTGTCTTGGCACGTCTTTCTGCCCTAACTTCGTTAGCTTCATCTTGATTCATCTTCAAATAGTCATAAACTTGAGTGTAGTCCACGACATGAAGATCCTTGGTTTGATTGACAAGAGTGACATATCGTGACCATTCAGAAGGAAGATTATCAAGAAATTTGATGTTGGCAGCAATTTGTGCAGGTTCATGTTTGTTTCTTCTAAGATGGTTCATGAGGGTTGAAAACCGATGATAATAAGGTTCAATTTGTTCCCCTTCAGTAGACGTAAATTTCTCCCATTCACGAAGCAACTTAGTTTCCTTTTCTTGTAAACCGATTTCACTGCCCTTCATCATTTTCTGAATCCTAAGCCACATCTCGTGTGCGGTTTCACAACTATCGACAGCAGCATAAACATCTTCAGGAAGTCCCATAAGAATGACTTGAATTGCTTGATCATCAGCGTCGAGTTGTTTGGATTCAGCTTCAGTTAATTCTTCATCTGTTTGCTCATGACTTGAATCAGCTACTAGGTTAGCATTCGTAGGGTCCCCAGGCACAATAATTGTTCTTCTAACATACGGACCCTTTTGAATCGAGTTGACAATCAACTTTCCCAGAGGTTTACATTTTGCATAACGAAGGAGACGACTAACCCATGTAGTGTAGTTCTCCTTGGTAAGCATGGGTGGACGATTCTCAGTACCCGCAGCATAGATATCTTGTTGAGACGTCATCGTAGAAGTCGTGTGAACAACAGGATCTCAATTCGTAGAAAGCGTGTGGTGATGTTGAAATACCGAAACTTCCGATTTTTTTTTTCTCAGTCCGACAATAAATTCCTCAGTCCGACAAAACGGTAAGCTGAAAAAATTATGTATCGCCAAATTTTGAAATTGAGTTCGAGATAGCCAAAACGGTAAGCTGAAAAAATTATGTATCGCCAAATTATGTATCGCCAAATTTTTGATCTTCGTGTAAACTACGTTCTGAGACTAGTCTAGATGGTGGCTAAGACTAAAAATTACTCAAACAAAATTTCCATCGGAATGCCCATCGGAAAATTCTATCGGAATGTTCTATCGGAATGTCTTCTATCGGAATCTTAGATCGCAATGATGATCTATCGGAATGCTAGATCGCAATGATGATCTGTCGGAATATGTTCAGATCGGAAAAACTTCAGATCGGAATCTTCAGATCGGAATAACTTCAGATCGGAATGTGGACAAAATTTAGGCAGAGTAACGTTTCAAGATTGCCTTAAATCCGTCGCAATCCAGATCGCAATACCGATCGGAATGTTCAGATCGGAAAAAGGGGCTATCGCAATACTGATCGCAAAGTAAAACCCTAGGGTTATTGCGATCGAAACCGTACTTAACTTTCCGAAATTCAAGCTGTCGCAATAAGGGACCTTGTTTTTCCAACTTTTTAGGCAACGATTTTAGCAACTTTGAGGCAATAAATTCGCAACTTTGAGGCAACAAATTCGCAACTTTGAGGCAACAAATTCGTGTTTTTGAGCAAACCAAAATACCCACAACACGAATACTTGGAATAACAAAGAAAAAACGAAAAATTTTTGATCTTTAGTGAAAAAAGCAAAAGAACCCACGGAATAAGCAAGAAACAAGGACAACACCAAAGAGCTATCCACGAATCCCTTGGCGAATGATACCACTTGTTGGATTGATTCACACGACTTATAAAGATATAGAAATGTAGATGAAGATTAAACCAAAAAAGAAAGATTAGATTAGATGAAGGAAAAGAGAAAAACAAAAGATGTGAATTCCTAGTGAGAGAAACACAAACGTTTCTCTCTCTACAAAACAAATGAAATGGAAGACACACACACAAATGAGGCTTAGGAGGCCATTTATACTAAGTAGTAAGTGTTTAGGAGGCCTTCCTCATTTGTGTGTTCGGGACTAATTCCCGTTACATAAACATTAATAACTAAGAACTCTCGACACCGTTGAATAGTATTTTTCACGAGCTTCGCAACGGTATATTATATGACCATCACTTTAAATACGGCTAACATTTAAGGTTTCCTATGATGGCGAACCTATCCTTGCAAAATACCCGACCCGCGAGATCTGAAATGATTGTTGAAATTAGGATTTGATTATTAACTGCCGATAGTGGGCAGGAGGATATGTGAATATGAAATGTAGATCTTGAAGTACCAAATGGGTAGCGAAGTTATGCCACGAAATTTTAAACTTGGAAAAATGAATTCATGATCTGACAAATCATGGGATATAAGTCCCCGTTGTATGGGACCATAGAGATGATGTAAAAAGATTGGTTTGAAAGGCATACAAGCTGGATCTACCCTAGGACTTCAAGAGCTGCGTGAATTATGTTTCGTAAATCTGACTTGATAAAATGCCTATCAAGTGAAAATCTGAATTCTTCTTAATAAAGCTTAGATCGGCGAAAGGTTGCATTCATCAAAAACCCGTGAATATCATGGATAGAGAAAATAAGTCAACATTAAGCCTGATCTTATTCCCGTAGTTATGTTTGATAGAACTCGCGTATTGTAATGAATTGCACTTGTGAGAAAAGACCGAATGTGGAGGAAATACCCACATGGCTTTAACTCTATAAGAAGCGAGTAGTAAGATGATCTTTGAGGACAAAGATCCTGTTTAGGAGTAAATGCTGTGACAATCCGTCAATTTATGGTAAATATTTTATTCTCAATATTTATTTGAAAATATTATTTTATGAACTCACTTATTTTTGGGAAGAAATTTATTTTTACGTCTTGGAGTAGCATCGACTACGTCTAAACCGGAGGATTCAACGTTACGTGCTTACGTTTACATACACCGTCTTTGGTGACAGTCCGACATTTCAGAAAATAAATTTATCCGTGAATATTATTTTGGAGTTTTAAATTTGTGTTGGTTCATAAACTCACAAATTTACGAGAAGAGATTAGGACTTATAATTTTATTTTAACGTCCTTTACGACTAAATCGGAAACCTTAGGATTACGTATTTACGTTTTAGAACTCCGTTTTTGATGAAACAATTTTTATTAGATTCGTTTTGTGCCGTAGATTCATAATTTATAAAAACGTTTTTCGTAAAACGAACCGAGGGCACGCAAATCGAGGAAAATAGAATCGAGGAGTACCCGTAATTAAATGGGGATGAGACAAAACAAGTTTGCCCCACCCCCACTATATGAGGCGTCCAACATAAGCCAACACCATGTGTGTGGTGTCAAGCCTTGAACTACTTACCTTACACTTGTCTACTAAAGCTTAATGTTTAAGCTACTTACGTCAAAACCACTACCTACACATCACACATACCATTTACAACATGCAAACTAGCTACAAACACTCTCATCTCTCTCTCTAACCTCATTAGTGCCGTCCCATTTTTCACCACAAACCACCATCACTTGATCAAAATTAACCATGAAATCTCATGTTATTTACATACATGATGAAGCCCTTTTAAAACCCTATTGATTGGTGGTGCTTATAACATCCAAGGAGGAGTTTTCATGGATTAGTAGGGCTGATTTTCAACAAGGTGTCTATAAAGAATGGTGGTCTTGAAGATGGTCTTGGTGCATCACAAGTTTCTCCATCAAATTCCATGTTTTGATCACAACCAACATCAACTTGGT
Organism: Glebionis coronaria; assembly: GCA_025667525.1. NCBI lineage: Eukaryota > Viridiplantae > Streptophyta > Magnoliopsida > Asterales > Asteraceae > Glebionis > Glebionis coronaria. Next base: position 284,609,225 of record CM046877.1, on the reverse strand, counting down.
GGTATAAAGATTGTCCTCCTCATCCTCTTGTTATTTTTGATTATGTAATCTTGTATTTATTTTACTTATGTATATGTATATGATGATGAATGATGATTAAAAATGTTATGTGGGGATTTGGTGTTGATAAACATGATTAAAAAGGTGAAAAACCATAAGAAACAAGGTTAAAATCTTGGTTAAATTTGTTGGCTGTATAAAACAGTAAAGAAACAGGTCATGGACTGATACAATGATGAAGTAGAATCCATTTACAGTAAGCTATATGTCTTGTACACATGTGAGAGTTGGCCATGCAATGGAATCATTGTAATGAGTGAGATATGATCAAAACAAGTTTAAGGTACAAATCTGAGTTCACTGTTTTGGACGATTTTTAGAAAATACTTAGAAGATGATTCAACAGTAGCTATAGAAGAGTTAAATGTAGCACATATCATGTAGTTTATGTTATAAAAATTTGAGCTTCTATCTCCATATAGAACTCAAGATATGGCAGTTTTGGTGAAAGTGAAGATAAAAATCAGATTTTTTGAAATTAAAGTATAATACTATTATATAAGCACTCAAAATTATATTGTATAAAATGTAAAGTTAAAACCCACTAACTCATGAATTTTATTTATATAAATATGTAAAATGATAAATAGGTGGACATTTTATAAAAATGGTAACTTGTTAAGTTTTATAAGTTATAAAACTATAAACATGATTTTTACGACTTTTTCGGCTAATACCGTAAAAATTAACGTTTTTGTTAAACAAAACTTAGATGGTTGGACCCGTCTAATGAAAACTTTATAAAACTTATATACTGATATATAGACATGTATAACAATTAAAAACCGATAAAACCCGAACTATAAGAAATACGGACATTTACGAGCTAATTAAGCATATTGGACTAATAATTGGACTAAATAAGATAAAAACTTGTAAAAAGAACTTATTGGGTTTAACCCATTTGGGACCAACATGGAAAGTATATATATACTGATAATATAGGTATACAAGGGATTAAAACAAGTTAAAGAACTTATAATAAGTTTATTCGACTTAAAACACGTAAATAGGTAAAACTAGTAAACTAGTATAAACGTTACCGACACATAACACTAAAATGAGCAAACGAGAATATGTAAACCCACTTGATCATCATATATATATATATAATCATCATATGTATACATAATTGTTATTTTTATAAAGTCATTGGACATGAGTCTAAGACGAATATTATTTGTCTAGGTTTCCGTGATTGAAGCACGTACCATACGTCCGAATTGCCGATAACCCGCCTTCCCACATCAACGTGAGTTCATAGCCTCGCACTCTTTTAAATGTTTTTATAAATGTTTTATAAACCCGCGAGGGAGATAACATGTTAGTTTTTATAAAAATAGGACACCATTTGTCCCGATTGTTTGTTTATTGATTTGGACCCGAATGATTGAATGACCCGATTATATGACCCTATGAATGATTAAAGGACCCGATAGATGAAATAAAAATGGATTATTAAAGTTAGGTTATGTCACTAAAAGTCCCATTAGCATGAATTTTGAACTACCGGGATTGGTGGACGCTTGTGCATATAATAGTACTATTTGGGGACGATCACCCCAGTTCGCGCCTTGACGGTTGATCCCCGTCGTGCCACATTGATTGGTAAGCGAATTTATGTATGAGAAGATTTCCATAGCGTGACCTTTGTGACGACACGCTACTTTAGATGGGCAAAATTGGTATCGGGTTAGCTACCCGTTGTTGGTTTAGTAAGGTAACAATGTCATGCGACTTATAATAATCCAAAACTAACGAAATACTACTAGATGCTCCGAATTACGATGTATTGCCTGAGTAGCAATACAGGGTCATACTATTGATATTATGTTCGTGTTTTGGTTTTATATAACCATATTCATATAACGGTTTTTATTTAATCTATACAACGTTGCAAAACGTATTGTATGATGTTTTTACGACATTGGTTCGAATACTGATTTTTAAGGCAAATGCCTATATTATGATTTTGATAAAGATTTATATAAAATGACTTTGGCTATTTTATGGCCTATTAAAATTATTTGTACAAAAATGATTTTCAGTAATAATTTTATACTGATAATATATTGATGGATTTTATCAAACTCTATGAATTCACTCGGCGTTATCGCTGACCTTTTCTTTTAACATGTTTTATCTCAGGTACTTGAAGGTAATTCTCGGGAAGACGACAAGAATTCATGGCCCGCACTTAAACAATATTTTCCATTCAAATACTTTGTAAAACTTTGTATGAAATAATATGACTTGGGACCTATGTAACTTGATATTTATGAATGGAAATGCTTTATTAATAAACGACGCGATTTTTATGCGTTGTCTATGATGTGAGTAATGTGCTATCCCGTAACACCAACTAGTCTTCCGCTGTATTGAGTTGTATAAATTTGGGGGTGTTACAAATAATCCTGTACATCATTCTAAAACTAAACACATAGAAACAAGACACCATTTTATAAGCGATTGTTTTGAAAAAGGTTTAATACAACCAGATAGAGTTGACACAGAAGAAAATGTGTCAGATTTACTAACTAAACCTTTTGATGCTGGGAGATTTCAATACTTGGTAACAAGTATTGGAATGATCAATCTTACATGATATGTGTTTTGGAGTCTTTTTGTCAAAGTATGTACATGATAATTTATTGTTATTGGTCTTTTTGAGGATTTAGATTTTCCACTATATTTTTCTAACACTGACAAAGGTTGCTTTAACGCTGATAAGTGTTATTGTGACGTTGTCAGCAATATATTTGTCTAACGCTGACAAAGCTTTTCTTAACGCTGACAAGTGTTATCGGGGCATTGTCAGCAACAATGTTAGTTTTGTGGTTTTCAATCTAAATGTGCAGGTGGTGTTAGCATTATACCATTGGATACAGAGTTTCTTATGGATCCTTGGAGAAGCATTTGAGCATGTTTTTGTTTATGGATGATGGTTGGAATTTTCAATTCCTATCTTGACATAAATTTTTTATGTTCATGCATATTTTTGGCAAACTTTGTATCACAGTTTAAGGGGAGGTTTTAGGAACCTTTAGGACTTTTGGGTATCCTTATGATACTCTTATCACAATTCTAGATTGTGTCCACAGGTGAGTATGAGTTAGTTTTACTAAATCATGAGGCACTGTAGCATACAAAGTTGATATACTATGCATGCTGCCAAGACATTTTTGGGCTAGCATTGGTTGTGGTCTGTTGGGAGACATGGGATTGATTTTCTCATGGGGTTTACCTGGGAGTAACAAGGAATTTTATAAGGTAACTTAGGTGCTAAGAGTTTTGGTTAGCAAGGGACATTAGAGGACTGTTATGTCTATCTTGCATAAGCAAGTGTGCATAACTGGACAGTGCTTGCCACCCTATAATAATTATCAACTTTTTGGTTATCTTCTCTAGGATAAATTACTTTCTTAAGGTCATTTTTCTTTTTTAAATATTTTTATTTTTTGACGCTGACAAGTATTTTTCCAAGCGTTGTTGTGACCAATTTAGACGCTGACATGGCTTTGGCAAACGTTGACAAGGATATAGTCGTTGGGCGTTGATGGGTTATTTTTGACCGTTGACACTCAATGGGACCTACCCAGTTGTTACTTTTTGACATTTTTTGGGCCGTAATTTTGGGAGCAGATAACTCTCATTTAATGCATGAGATAAACTTATTTCTTTTCAATATTTTCATGATTGCACTTTGAAAATACTTGCCTATTTTTGGGCCAATCACATGCATTTTTCTCTCCTATATATTTGGCTCCTATTTTAAACAGGGTACCTATTATTCTTGTCTAACACAATTTTCTCCTATAACTTCATCTTTATCAATCATTCAAACAGCTTTCAACAATGGCACCAATGTTCAAACCAAGTGATTTGGAATTGGGATTCAAGAGTCAACATAACATGATAGCATATCTTGAAGCTGATGACATGCTGTTTCCCCAATACACACAAATGGTGGCATATTTGAACGCATCCCCTATTAGGTATGCTCTTTCTCATGCTCCACTCATTCCTATCACACATATTAAACAGTTTTGGAACACTGTTAGTTCCTCAACAGTTAATAGAGTGACTACATTATCATCTATTGTTCATGGGCGCACATGGGTGGTTACTGAAGCTCTGGTTCGCCAAGCTTTGCATCTTGATGACGCAGATGGTATAACCACCCTCCCCATACATGAAACAGAACAAGGACTAAGGGCTTTGGGTTATCCTTTTCCTGCTGAAGGAACTTTAAATAAATATCGTAAACAGGAGTTTCCCCCAGCCTGGAAGTACCTAATTCATGTCCTCTTGCAATGTTTGAGTCCCAAGTGCACTGCACACAATGAGATCAATAGATCTATTGCTAGTGCTATTGTGTGCATTTCTACTGGGCAAAAGTTTAATTATTCCAAAATGATTTTTGAGGGCATGTGTAAAAATAAAGGGAACAAAATGACTTTAGCTTATCCCAGATTTTTACAAATGGTTTTTGATGTCCAAGGTTACTGCACAAGGGATCATGATAATTTTTATGAGATCCCTATGCAAAAGAAAGCAATTTTTACAAAGATGAACTCACCCCCACATCGTGACTTACCCCTAACCCCGACTATGATTGCTGTCATTGACGCAGCACAACCCCAACCAGACCCACAACCTCAACTTAACCCAAACCCCTGAACCTTTACCTTCACCACAACACATGCAACTTGACCAAGAACCCTTCGACGCTGACACATTAAATTTTGGCGTTGACATGCCTATTCCAAACGTTGACACAAATCCTTCACAGACCCAAACACCCCTTAATCAACCCACATCCACCCAATCCACATCATCTTCTCCCCCAACACAATATAGGTTACAAAAACGCCAAAGGACTGCTGGAGTGTTCTCCTCTAGTGGTCCTAGCCATGTAGCAGAGAGAACCACCACCACAAGTGTGGTTGGTGCTATGGTTGAGGCTGGGACTATTGGTTCTGGCTTAGAAGCTGGCCAAGACAGTCCTACCATAATTAAGACCTCATCCATGCCCAATGAATCTAACTTGGGAGGTCAAATACCCACTTTAGAAGAGGGCAGTGTGGAACCAATGACTTTGATGGAATTGACGGCAGTCTGCATGAGCTTGCAAAAGCAAAATGCAGACTTGGTACAAGTTGTCAGCACACAAGGCCTTGAACTCAAGCAATTGAGGGAGAGGATTGTTGTTTTGGAAAATGCTAGCAAAAGGAGAGGGCTGGAGGAATCTTCCAAAGGGGAGGATGAACAAATAAATGTGAGTGATAAGGGCTCCTATGATGGTGAATCTTTGGGTGTTGCTGAGGCCCTAACAACTTTGAAGAAACAGACAGGTTTTGATACGTCTCTAGTATCTCCTACAAACTTAAATTTGTCATTTACAACCATGTTGGAGGAAATCACAAGAGGCGCTGAGAGAGGTACTTTGGGCGTTGACAAGACAGATTTGAACGCTGACATGAGTAACTTGGGCGCTGACAAAGCAAAAGTGAGCGTTGACAGACCTGCAAATGAGGTTGATGTATTCCAGACATCATCCATCATCAAAGAGGTTTCTTCACAGGTATTACCATCTACCTTACCAACAGTTGATCCATTAGATAAAGGGTAAGGGTATTATGGTAGAAGAAGTTGTTCCAAAGAATGCAGCACAAGTTGAGTTTGATAGAAGATTGGCTGCACAAATTGTGGAACAAGAAAGAAAGACGGAGTGTGGGTTTTTTTAAATATTTTTACAGATCTATTTGGGAAAAAGAAGACGATATCACCTATGTTTTCTTTTTGTATCCATATACACGTAAGGGACACGTGGTAGAAATTTTTTCCCGCGAAAGCAAAGTTATATTATTAAAATAATTTCTAAAGCTTCCCAAAACAGTATATAGTAATAATATTTAATAGTTTTAAGCTTAAAATCATCCTAAAACATACTTGAAAACCACAAATAATACAAAATAAAAGCATGAGACTGCCAAACATATATATAGTAGATCTAAAGATCATCGCATTCTCAAAAAGGAAATCTGGCCCAACCCGACCCAATAAACGGAAATATTGTACTGATAAAATAAGCAAAACACATCACTCGTACATTATGGAGCTTGACAACCTTGGTGTCGGGATTGCCATAAGCGCAACTTTTTTCTTCAACACAATCCCAAATTTTTCAGAGAGATCGTGTTTATCTCCCTCCGCCAATTTCCAGTCGAATGAATGAATAAGAGATCCAAGTAGAAACATAAACATCCTCTCTGCCATTGCGATTCCTACACAAATTCTTCGACCCGACCCAAATGGAAAATAATTGAAGTCATTGCCACTATAATCTCACTTGGAATCCAAGAACCTTTCTTGTATAAACTCCAACGGGTTTTCCCAAATGGAAGGATCCCTATGTATGGCCCATACATTCACAAACACTTGAGCGCCCTTTGGGATCGTGTACCACCAATTACACATGAGTCACTTGGACAATGTGGCACCAAGAGTGGAAGGGTCGGGTGCATTCGAAGAACTTCTTTCATTATAGCATATAGGTAGGGTAGTTTGTTAATATGGGATTCCTCAACAATGTTATCTTTTCCGACAACATTATCTAATTCTTGTTGCGCTCTTTTAAGGACTTCGGGTTTGTTTATCATCTCGGCCAAGGCAAATTCAATATTATTTGAGCTTGTCTCGGTCCCTCCCACCACCATATTCTACAAAAATTAACAATTACTAGTATAAACATAAGTTTGTTCTAAATGAATCATATTTAATATGCAAAATTTTATATTTTTCAAAGACTTCAAAGAGAGTAGTTAATTACCATGAGCAAGCATTTTAGATGTTCAATGGTGAAAGGTGTTTTGTAATCTCCACCTTCATCTTTAAGTTTCAACAAAAACTGCAAAAAATCTTTGTTTTCGTCACTACCCACATTCCTCCTTTGATGTATCACGGACTCGAAGATACCATCGAGTCTCTGAGCCAACACTCTCATATTCTTCTTAATACCTGGCAAATCAAACAATGCCAAACTGGGATAAAGGTCTGACAAATTGGGCGTGCCCAAGTACCCAACCATTTCATTCACCACTTGGCGAAAGTCCGCTCCTAGGGTGGTCCTATCCTCGGCCTTCACGGTCCCACCCCACATCATGCCAGTGATCACATTCAAAACCGTCAAAAACATTTGCTCACCTATGTTAACTGACTGCCCGACATGGTTGTATATGTATGTAACCGTGTTCCTGACCTCCCTTCTATCTATGGTTTGGTTGCTAAGCATCTCACGGACACAAATCTTTCTCAACATACGCCATTGATCACCATAAGGTGACGAAACGATATCATTTCCTCCATATGTACCCACCAAGCCCGCAACTGGGACGTCTCTTTTGGCAAACGTGGTATCATGTAACTTTAGCACCTCACGGGCCAGCTCGGGCGAGGTGATGAATATACCTAGTTTTTTACCAAGCCAGATCCTGGCGATCGGTCCGTGGACTTTTGCAAGGCTCGCGAAGTACACATGGAGCTCGCGATCAAGAGACAAGAGGTTTCCAATGAGTGGTAGAGATCGTGGACCGGGAGGTAGTGGCGCGTGAATGTTTTTCAATGTTAACAACCGTACAACTAAAAATAAAGAAAGGCAAGAGGAGGCAATGAGACCGACTGTAATGATTTCATCCTCGCTTCCCCGCCACTGAGATAACGTGTTAGAAACTGCGAACGCCAGTTTCAACATCACTTAATTGATAAGAAGTGAAAAAAATGATATATGAAATGGATAATATTAATAGATGAAAATGTAGTGATTAAGCCAATTTAAGCTATAAGATTGGATCCGACTAGTCGTGAGACGACAAAAAGGATATTTCATCTTTTTAAAAGTTAGATGCTCTATAAACTATAGTTAATCCACAAATTATGAGCATCATATAGTTTTGGATTTTCTAATAACTTGGGGTCATAATCTTACAAACGTTGAAGTTTGAAGCATTCAACAAACTCAAGTTGTCATATATTTACATGTTTAGTTGAATATAACAATTTATTTAGGCATTAAAGTAAGGGTGAGTATGGATCGGTTTGCGACTGTTTTATACTAAAACTAAAAACTAAACCACAAACTTCGGTTTTTCATATCGCAAACCATTTAAATTCGGTTTATTCGGTTTCGGTTTTCGGTTTCTTTCATTATAACAGTTCGGTTTCGATTTTTATTTCGGTTTTTCTTCTCCTTTCATTTTATGCATCAGGTCATTTTCTATTTACAAAAACCATATTAATAGTCGATCACTTTCGACATAAATTAAACTCATCATAATTGTAAGTTGCAACCAATAATAATAGTTTCAATCAGTTATATACACTAAAATAATAGCAACTTTAGCTACAATCAGATTATAAAGAACTAAAAATCATAATATATTCGTATATAGGAATCACTAATTTAACAAAGTTTAAGTAAAAAAAATCATGATCTATTACTTTAATATGTTTTACAAATGTGTATATTCAAACAAAAAGAAAACAACAAAATATATTAGGAATATCACAAGTAGAACTATCTAAAGATATAAAACTATTTTAATTTTGAAGACCTAAGTGAGACGGATGGTTTTTTCGGTTCGGTTTTATACATGCAACAAAAAACAGCCCAAAACATTCGGTTTTCAAAAATATGAAAACCATCCCTTCGATTTTTGGAATAGGGCGGGTTTTTTTATAGTCTTTTCCGGGTTTTTCTTTTCTGTTTTTCGGTTTTATGTTCACCCCTACGTTAAAGGACTTAAAACGAAAGTTATTTTGGACACGCTTTTCATATAAAACCAATTCATGACTAAAATCTAAAACCACTTATTAAACATAACAATAATAATATTAAAAGTGGAGCGTCCTACATAAAATAAAATAAAAATACTTAACAAAAATTCTACTTACTAATATAACAAGAAGTGAAGACCTGCGCTTCGCTGCGGAAGTCTTCATTCTTCTAGCACTTTTGTTGTACGTGTTTGTCAACCTATTTTTCTTATGCTGTGAAGTGCAAAGTTAGATAATACTGTAACCTATACTCGTATATGTAAAACACTAAGCCATAAGTATAATCAAGAAAACTCCATGACCCATTTACTATTTATACATTTGCAGAGTGCAAACCATGAAACAATAAGTGTTTGGCACACACTATTTTCAATTATTTTGTTCAGGTGTATACATGATTCTATTGATGCCAAACGTAAATTATAAACATTAGCAAGCAAGCGGGTATCGATTTCTTTTGATATGCCCATCTTCAAACTTTCAAGAGTCTCAAACGGATCATGTTCAACCCACATGTCATTATACTAAACATGAAAAAGATTAGAAATTTATTCATCGACACAAAAACTTTTGTGGTAGATTACACACATTGACATCAAACACATACCTTGAGTTCTTTCCAACCACGCCATAGGGTAACTGGGTTAGCTTCTCTTTTGATACTGTCACTGACTAAACTTGCAAATATAGTTACCAAACCAAAAAAGGTACTTTCGAAGAATAATCTGAGGATCCAAAAAAGTTTTGTGTTTAGGTCTGCCAAAAAAAGACTATGTGTATCTGCTGGTATAAGTTCTGTCCTGAGTGACGCTTATATGCTTTAATTTGCGTAGTTGTAGTAATGAATGCATTATAATAAGAAGGCCCTTGGTGCGACATACTTATATTATATGATCGTCATATAATTGTCCTAAGTGACGCTTGTATGGTCTGATATGGTAGGCTCAAGAAGAGCATAATCAAGGAAAAAACCGCCATGGCTGCATCCGTAATAGGCTTTCCTGCCAAGATACGGGTAGCATCAACCTTGTTGGGGTCTCCGATTGGTCATCATAGCCCAGTGAGAAATTGACAGCAACAATAAAGAAAACGCTATTTTTCGTAACACATACAACATGTATACGGTGTATAAGGATAAAAGATTAGGAAACCAATAAAATAATCGCTACTATTCATAAGCCTCATAACATGTATACAGTACCGTTACCAACCCATAGGAAAATGGGGGCAACAATCATAGCTAGTAAAAAACACCAACATATAGACGGTAAGCATATATAAGTTCTGATAGGCTCAACAAAAGAAGAATCAAGGAGAAAACGTGCACCCCCGCCATGGTTGCATCCGTAATAGGCTAACCAGCCAAGATACGGGTCACATCAACCTTGTTGGGGTCTGCGATTGGTCATCATAGCCCAGTGAGAAATTGGCAGCAATAATAAAGAAAACGCTGCTCTTCATAACACATACAACATATATACCACATGTATACCGTGTATAAGGTGTCGCAGCTGTCACCAAACCATAAAACATGGGGGCAACGATCATGATCAAAATAATTCACCATGACCTTTATTTGACCTTGTCCAATCTACCAAAGATCAGTGGCACCGAAGATGTTCAAAAGACACCACGATCATCTATGTACAGGAACACAGATATAGAGATACAAACGTGTTTCATATACCAACGGTGTTGCGGTCGCCCAAATTCCAGGGAATCAGATTCCCAAGACCCTTTGTATAGGCTCGGATAAGTTTCTTTTAGTTGTTCCTTTTTTTTAATTACTTCTTACTATACGTGGCTTTCAACGTAACACTGAATTTCCCAAAAGGTAGCCTATAAAATGGGAAACTTGGGCATTCGTTGTGGCTGCATACCTAGTAAGGTTGCCTCGCCAACAAACAAATCTTCGAACTCAAATAAAGGCCCAACTAAACTGAGTAGACCCATTTATATTTTACATCTTGCAAGTCTTAATGAATCAAAAAGGCAATAATGTCACACGATCCTGGTTTCACCTCATAAGATAAAACGAAGGAAATAATAACCAACGGCAACCATATAACCAAAAAGCAATAATAATGATAACTCATAGTATTAATTTATCGTATGCATGTTTTGAACAGTAGCGAGTATTTTAGTGTTTTAACCAAAAGAATTTGTTACTTGTTCCTATAAAACAGATAAATGAGTAGGTCCAATGTAAATCGGCATTACATAAGCCTAAAATGAGTGACCCTATCCCAGCCGTCACCAATTCCAACAATAACAGTATCAACTATAGGAATCAAAAACGAAATAATGGTAAATCTTACCTGATTATGAGAGAAAGACCATTGCCAACCCAATCAAATATTGGGGGCAACGATCGGGACCAAAACACCATGCAGCACCCAAAACAAATCCTGATAATAACCATCATCAAAATCCAACAATCGCCAAACCAACTCAAAGTTTTGGGGCAACGATTGGCGTTAAACACCATCAAACAACCCATAAAACACACATTTGATACATGAGAGAATAACCATTTCCAACCCAATCAAAGATTGGGGGCAACGATCGGCACCAAAACAACATGCAGCACCCAAAACAAATCCAGATCTCTGGGGGAAACGATCGGCACGAAAACCCTATGAATCACCCTAAAAAAATCCATATCTATATAATCACTAGTGTGAGGGTTAGTGAGAGAATCCCCACATCTATTTTTCGAGATATAGAGAGATAATGAACTGTGTGAGAGAGAGATGAGTGGTTTTGATGAGTAAGTTTAGTGGAAGCCACATATAGAGAGAAGTATAAGAATAAACAATTCGGGAAAACAATAAAATAATCGCTATTGTTCATAAGCTTACCCTAAACTATAATAAGTTATAATATATAACTATTTAAGTAATTATCACTTCTTTTAATATAACATATTGAATATATAAAAACAGATAAAAGAAATCTTTTACTCACTAAATAAAAGTATAATTAATTTTTTTTACCATTTTTGTTACTAAAAATTTAGTCAAAATACATTTTTGGTGTTCCCCATTATCACTTTTTTTTTCTTTTTCATAAATGTTGATAAAAATAACTTTTGATAATTTTTTATTAGAAATTATATTTAAATTCTTTTGAATACCAAAGTTTTCTAAGATATAAGGGAACTCATCCCCACCTTCCACCTCCATCTCATCCAAGGGCTGAGATCAAATCCTCAGTTTATACTGCAGGGGTATTTTAGTCTTTTCACCTTGAGGAATGCGATTTTAACAAAGGCATTCCACTATTTATCTTTCTTCCTCCCTGATCGACTGCTACTTTCTCTCTCTAGGTTTCTCTCTCTAGATCTACAGGTGAGATTCATCTGTTGTTTGATAAGTTTATTAATAAGCTTATTTAATAATCTGATCGATTAATAAGCTTATTAATCAATCGATTAATAAGCTTATTAATCGACCGGATTATTAAATAAACTTATTAAGTATCCGATCAATTAATAAGCTTATTAATCGATTGATTAATAAGCTTATTAATCGATCGGGTTATTAAATATTCGTTTTGAGTTTTTAAGTGAATTCCTTGATAAGCTTATTAATAAGCTGTGATTATTTTAGGTTTTTAATAAGCTTTTATGATTATGAATTTAAATTGAATTTGTTGATTTGTTGTGATATATGAAGTTAGAGAAGGGGTTTGATTTTTATGAATTGTTGTTTTTTACGAGTTTGATCAGGTTTGATGATGGATTCTAGTGAGTCTAGTGGTCGTAGTGGTGTTGTTGATTGTTCTATTACGGTTGATTCATCTAGTGATCAGCCTAGTGGCGATCAAGGTTCTGATGTTCCATCCGAAAGTGTTTTTCATGGTCTTGCGGATGAGATTTGTGACACCCCTAAAATGGTCAATGCAGCGGAATAGTAATTGGGTGTCACTTGGTGAATCAATAGCAAATAGTACACAGAACAATGATCATTAAAATGTCATTGAAATTTATTACATGAACCAAATGTGAACGGTTGTAAAATTGTGTTGACAAAATTTTAAATTATTATTATTCTAAAGAAGTAAAACTCTGCCCCGATGAGTTTCATGATACTTCCTATATGATGCTGGTATCCATCTACACATAAGTACATGCTTAGTTACCTGAGAAAAACATGTTTAAATGGGTCAAAACAAAGTTGGTGAATTTATATTTTTTTTGGTAAAGGGTTTCCCCGGTAAATATATTAACCAAAAAAAGCGTTGAAGTACAAAGGAATGTGGCTAAGATACCACATTAACCGCATGCTACAGGCAGCATGTTAACACGTGATTATGTTATGGCATAAACACAAACTAATCTAGAACTACAATGCAAGTAAACTAGAAAGAAACCAAGATGCAAACATGAAGTCACACATTGTCTTTAGCTTCCACCAACAGCACGAAAGGAGCAAATGATATCCAAATGAGCCTGCCTCCTTAAAAAACCTTGTCAAAGAAAACCCAGTGGGAAAAACCTTGGACAAGGAAAAAAGAGTACAACCCTCACCCGGCACTCCCATCATGAAGAACTCTAGAGCTCGGCACCCTCCATTTGTCAAGCAGCAAACTCGACCTGGCAGACAACTTCTTAAAACAAAATGAAATCAACTTCAACTGAATAGTGTCACAAATAAGCTGAACAATCTGATCAACGGCCAACAGCTTTTTCTTGAAAAGTCTTGAATTACGTTCCATCCATATAAAGTACGCAGTAGCAGCCAACACAAGACGGGCAAGGATGCTAGGACAAGACTTTCTCTTAGAAATTGGAATAACATAGGCTAAAATATCATCAATCCGAGGGGGGATGTTATCCATATCACATAGGCCCCGAACCTTAGACCAAACCTGCATAGAATAAGAACATTTAAAAAAAAGATGGTCATGAGAATCCGGCACCAATTTACACAACGGACATCGTAGAAGGCTTAGATCCACCCAAGGGCCAACATCCCATTGCCTAAGCCGATCTTGTGTCTTCAATTTTCTTCTAACCACTAACCATAAGTGGATAGAGTGACGAGCAATAAAATGAGCAAACCAAACAGCATGAAACCAATCAACCATCAAAGCCCTATCCCGAATGGAGTCCCAAGCTAAAGAAACTGAAAAAGGATGTAAAACCCCATTTATATCCCGCCACATCAAATCATCATCCTGAGCATCATTAATAACAGGGACCGGGATAGAGACAATGTTCGGAAATCTAGCATACCAATCCTGCGGCCACTGCCAAATACCATCAGTAATAAGATCCCTTACCTTATTAGATAGAGAGAGCCCCGATCTTGTAATACTTCAAAACGAAAGAACGTCCCGTAACGGACATAAATCTGCCCATTTGTCAAACCACATAGAAGCCAATCTACCAATATTAATCTTGTACCAAATAAATTGACGAATGCGTGGTCTAATCTGTAGAAGTTTTCTCTAGCCCCAACTCATATCACCTATACATGGAACGTCCCAGAAACTTCGATCCTTTAACTTGTAAGAATAAATCCATTTAACCCATAAAGACTCTTTACGAGTGAGAATACACCAAATATGAGAAACCATTAAAGCAGCATTAAAATCAGAAAGCTTACGAATACCAAGTCCACCTTCATAAAATGGGGTACAAACAGAGTCCCAAGCAACTTTAGCCTTACCTTTCTTCATTTCACCCTGACACCATAAGAAGCCTCTCATAAGCTGTTCCAAATCATGAATAATCCGAACAGGTAAGACAAAGACAGACGCCCAGTAGATATGCATTGATGAAAGAACTGAACGAACTAATTGGAGTCTTCCTGCTAAAGAAAGAAATTTATTGCGCCAATCATTAACTCTACTTTCAAGTTTTTCAACAAGTACTTTACAATCCCTATATAGAAGCCTGGACGAAATGAGAGGGACACCAAGATATCTGACAGGTAACTCGCCTTCAGCAAATGGCATGATATGTAAAATACTACTCTTAACAGCAGTAGCTACATTACAGAAGAAAACTGTGCTCTTTGGGATACTTGGAACCAAACCTGAAGCTATCTTAAATTCCTCCAACGCATCCATAATAACCTGCACAGAGTCCAAGTGACCCCTAGCAAACAAGAAAAGATCATCTGTAAAATAGAGGTTGATAATACGCTGTTGCTCACAACGGTGATGAAAATAAAAAACCTCTGCATTAAGAACCCTCCGCTGCAACATAAGTGAAAGGATCTCCATGATCAACGTGAAAAGATATAGAGATAACGGATCACCTTGTCGGAGACCTCTTTTTCCTTGAAACCAGCCATATAAATTACCATTTATGCAAATGGAATATGAAGTAGTAGAAACACACGTCATAATCCAATCAACCATTAAATGGTGGAATCCAAAACCAATCAGAATGTTACGCAGAAACTGCCAATCCACCGTATCGTAAGCTTTCTGAATGTCCACCTTAAAAGCACATCTTGGAGGACCAAAATTTCTGTGATAATTCCTCATTAGCTCCTGCGTCAATAAGATGTTATCCGAGATCCTACGCCCCGGAACAAAAGCAGATTGATTAATATTAACCAAATCGCCCAAATCCCCTTTAATACGGTTAGCAATTATTTTACTAATGCATTTGAAAATAACATTACAACAAGAGATGGGGCGATAATCAGTAATCTTATTTGGAACAGACACCTTAGGGATAAGAGCAATAATAGTATGATTAACCTCTTTAAGAAGTTTTCCATTAGAGAAAAACTCCTGAATAGCACATGTAAACTCATCACCCACAATATCCCAAGACTTCTTAAAAAACGCAGCAGTAAAACCATCCGGCCCAGGCGCTTTATCATCACTCATTGAGAATAACGCACTCTTAATTTCAGAATCAGAGATGACTCTAACCATATGGGCAGATTTCTGAGCACCAAGCTTTCGAACAAACAAATCAGACGTATTAAAAGAACCTGAAACACTTGCCTGACCAAGAAACTGCTCGTAATGAGCAACGAAAGCTCCAGGCACATCATCTCCATCATGAAGCACATTATGAGAATCACGAACCATTTCTATACGATTACGAGCCGCCCTACTCTTAACCGAGTTATGAAAATAAGCCGTATTTGAATCACCTGCATCAAGCCATTTAATTTTAGATTTTTGACGTAAGAAGCGTTCCTCATCAAGAGAAGCTTCCTTAAAAGCAACTAGATAATGAGCATGCTCTTCTTTTAACAGCACATTGTATGGGTCTCTATCAAGGGCTTGTTGAACAGCATCTAATTCCACACGTAGTCTAGTAACACGATCATGAAGATTACCCTGTTCAAACAACAGTTTACGAAACGGAGCCTTTAAACCTTTTAAGCGTTTAACAAGCCTAAACATAGCACAACCATGAACATTAGCCAACCATCCGTTAGCTACCAATGCATGAAAACCCTCCTTATGCATAAGAAAATTACTGAATTTAAAAGGTTTAGGATTAGGTTTGCTAATTGTAGGGATTCGTAACACATAAGGAGAATGGTCAGAAATCCTGTAAGGTTGGAATATCGCAAAACAACCTGGAAACTCATCAAGAAACTTAATGTTAGACATAATCCGATCAATCTTTTTGAGAATACCATCATCACCCTGTGGTTTCTCATTCCAAGTAAAATGTAAACCTGTAGCATTAACATCCATAACTTCCATAAGATTAACACACTCCTTGAATTCCCGCATGGCAATATTAGGAGTGTAGCCACCACATGAGTGATCCTCAATATTAATAGCAGCATTAAAATAACCCATAACAGCCCATGGCTTATCCTGCATAAAAGTAGCATGAGCAACCAAATTATTCCAGAGAACACGCCGATTGATATAGTAGTTATCATCATAAACGAAAGAGCAGAACAAAGTACGGTTATCCATACGCGTTTTAACCTAACAATGCATAACTTGACTTGTTTGAGACAACACCATAACATCCACATTATCATCATTCCAGCCAAGAATTATACGAGTCCCTTTAGGACACAAGCCACCATTTGACGTCCACTTCCATCTGCTAAAAATCTTACGACACATATCATAAACACCCGAAGCATCAACATGAGACTCCAAGATAGCACAAACACTCAGATTATTTTCGTTAATAACCTGACGAACCTCTATTCTTTTAGGGGATTGGTTCAGACCCCTTATATTCCATGAGGCTATACTAAACATTTAAAACATTCGTGGCAGGAGTGCTTGCCCCTGATTGAGAATTAAGAAGATTAGAAGATTCATCATAAATGTTTTCAACCTCCTCATCATCATCATCTCCACTTAGGTCACCTATATCCCCTAAAAGAGTCCCAAATGAATTCGAAGTAGAAACGCCACTCACCACAGATTTACCTTTATTTGAACTACTAGTATGCAACCCAGATTTGGTACCACTATCAACTTTGCTATTATCACGTATAGATGCATTCGAATTCTTACCAGGATTAGATGAGTTATCATGTATATGAGCACCAGAAGTAGACGACTTCGGACTAAAAGTAAAAGGATTACCAATCTGGAAGCCTTTGCTTAACGGGACACCTCTCGGAATCTGGCTTCCTTGCTTTCCTTTGTTGTTATGCTTTCTACTACGAACTTGTTGAAATCCATCATCTTGTTCATGTATAAATGTAGGTGCCACTTTAGGGATAACACATTTAGGACAAGTTTCAGCCGTATGACCAAAGATATTACAAGTAGGGCATCTAGGCGGCTTCCACTCATATTCAACTTTAATAGTTTCCTCAGTAAACCCCTCACCCTCCAAATCAGGAACACCAATAGTAATTGTCTCATGTAAATCACAATCAGATTTAATTTCAATTAAACAGCGAGCAAAACTACTACGACCCCAAGATTCTTTACACATAGTGCTAGTAAAAGAATCAAGCATAATAGGCTTACCAAGATATGTAGCAATAAGACTAATACCCTCTTCTTCAAACACTTGAAGAGGCACATCATGAAGTTTAACCCACACAGGAATACAGGTAAATTCTTCTTTACGAAGGCTAGTCTTCATAGTATACCTTTTAAGAATAATGGGAGAATTACGAATCATCCATGGTCCACCTTCCAACACAGCTTCATACCCAGATTGTGCATCAAATTGAAAGAAAAAGAAACCATTGGAATTCATCATGATCCTTTTTAACCCAAATTTAGCCCAATTAGTTTTAGCATAATACTCAACCACTGGAAATGCCATTCGTTTACCAATAAAGTATCCATAGAGCATATTATGAAAACGTGTATTAACCTTCTCAACCACTTTACGAGGAATAGATACCTGAACACCCTCAAACCTGTTTTCAGATATGATAGAACCTATATTAACACGAGCAATAGGTGAAGCTTGTTGGCTTGAATTAGCAGCAGCTGCATAGGAGCTAGATGGACCACCAATATCCACCGACTGTACAATAGGACATTCCTTCACAGTTTCCTCGACATCTATCGCTGGATCACTTGGATTAGAAAATGTGAAATCATCCATATTTGAGTCAAATACATCACTCCTCTCATTAGGGTTTATATCCAATTGTTCAAACGATAGCTCATCATTAACAAATTTACTAAACGTAGGAGATGAGACACTCACCTCTTTATGCTGATCCAAGGACATACGCATTGTGATATTAGATAAATCTGGTGTAACCCTAGCATCATGTCCGAAAGTAGTGCTCATAGACGGATCCCTAGCATCATCACGCACATCCGATTTGGTAGCATTAACATGTTGACGTTTTAATGTTCTAACACTGCTCTCCAACTCCACTTGGTGTGTCCATACGATATCAAGGGTCTTAGTCCATTGCTCATTAGTCATTCGCTTTAAGAATTCATATTTGTCACTTTGGACATCATTCATAAACCTACTAATCACTTCCACAGTATTGAGAGAGATCGAGAACAGTTTTTCAACATCTTCTAACGACTCTACATTCAACTTCTGTCGTTTACCGTTTGCATTATCACTTCCAGTCAACAAACTAGGATTTGAAACAACCTTAGCCGAATCACTCATGAAACCCTCCATAGTAAATAGTTTATGATCGCAAACATCACAAAAGTAGTATTGCACAAAGCTAAATACTATAAAATAGTTCATATTGCCTGTAACTGAAGCTACGCAGTCTGCCTAATAGTCCTCGCCCAAAAGAATCTGACATGGTATAAATATGTTGTCCTGACCTAGGCACAGTAAGCGCTAATCACCCATATGGGGATGGTCATTCCCGAATAGATCTATTTATAACATTCACGCTATACAAAAAATTAACTGTTTCAGTCCCATGGGTCATGGGGCGCACAATAAGCAAATGTAATCAAAGGTAACAGTTCAGTTTACGTCCTATAAAAATATGTTGCATGTTTTCTCCCTCATTGTTGTTTAAGACAATAAAGTACAACTGTGGGGCCATAAACTCACCTCACTGGTAGAGAGTATGATGATATCACTAGTGATAAGGAATAGTACGATCGCGATGCAGTAAATTACCTAAGTAATTTAAATGGGTCTAAGTAAATATACAAAATGATGTCAAATGCTTCCGGTTAATTAAATGCATGATCACAGTTTAATTATATCGTTTGTTACTTTATTTTCCAACCTATATGAAATTGTTATCCTAATAATATACGTTTTAGTTATTCGCGTGCATTTACCTTTGTTTTATATATTAGGGGTATAATAATTCAAATAAACATGGTTTTTATTTATTTAGGACTTATAGAAAAGTAATGTTTTCATAAAAGTCATTCAAGTTTCAATTGTACAAAAATAGTCCTCCACGTTTCACAAGTTATGTAGATCCCTTTGATTGGATCTATATTCTGTTAAGAATTAGTATAGTAGTTTGTAATCAAAAAAACACTTTGAGCACTCTTACTAACACTAAATAAGTTATGCGGAATCTAACTTATAAAGCACAAAAGAACATAATTACTTTTAACTATTCGATTCTCATATTAATCGACTTGAATGAGGTACATGAAAGACATTGTACCTATGTTTCTTTTATAGAGTAAGGAACCCTAGAAACCTTAGAATATTCTATAAAGATAATTATATCATAGACGATATATTATTAATATTCTAACTATTTAAGTATATATCACATAAGATATACTCTAACTATAACTATGACATATCTTATACAAAGATATATTCGTCCTAATCAGTATAGCAGTACTTACTTTATAAGTAGCAGTACTTACTATGTACCGTGTTAACACTAACGGTACTTACATAACACTAACAATACTTAAAATACACTGACGGTACTTGACACTTAACCAATAATTACCAACAATCCTCCCCTAAAAAAGAATGATAACTTGTTGTCTTCTTGTTTCTCTTGTATTGGATGTATTAAAATACATGTCTTCAGTCTTTCCTTCATCCTTGGATTGAACTTGGTAATTTGTATTTGTATCCAACTGAATGTAGCCAAACACTTCAAATGTAGATCTTCTTCTGATAAGATAATCTTCAAACATCATGAGTATCATCTTTGTCTTCAAACTATGATCTTCTTTGTGTCTTCTAAACATTCATTTATCTTTGCAGCATCAGTCATTGTCTTCTTGAGTTAAATCTTTGAACTCTGAATCATGAACCTTAGTCTTGATTTGATGAGACAAAACCTTCAAAGTATTTTTCTTTGAATACTTCTTTGCTTGCAATCTTCATACCTGAAATAAAACAGTTAACAACAAAAACCAATCTCTATTGGCTTCATGATTTTTATCAAATCACCAGCTATCAACGGATTATATAAATTCTTAACCAGTTAGCCGTACACTATGGAATAGCCAATACTTTATTCATAAAGAATAAGGTGTACTGATAACCTTACAATTTTTGGTAAATTGTCAACCATCAACGGATTTGATGAAGTCTTTACCTAGTACCGTTTGTCTAGGACTAGCCAACTCTTTGTCTCAAAACAAGGTGAGTTAGAACTATATAATTTTTAGCAAACTATCAGCTTTCAACGGATTTGATAAGTCTTTACCACAAACCGTTTGCTTATGGACTAGCCAGTTCTTATGTGTGTTAGACATGGTGAACTGAGAACCATTTGTGAAGTGTGACTGAAAGTCAAACACTTAAGGCTCTTTCTCATCTTCTTCCTCATCTTTCAAATCCTTGATTTGTTGTTTAACCATTCTGATCAACTCCAAAGCATCAACAGATTCTTCTGTAACTTCCAATTGTTGTTCTAACATCCTTTCCAACAATCTTCTTTTGAAAGGGTAAGTCTTCTCTTGCAGCATATAGTATGTAACATCATCTATATCCAAAATATGTAATCCACCTGACCTATAATATTTCCAGTAACTAGGAACCTGATTCTCTAATTCCTTCAACATTTCTTGATCACAATTGTGTGGCTCATATATAAAGAGAAATTTCCTGTATAATAGTGATACTTTAGTTTTACCTTCACTGGCTTCTTGAACTAACCTGAAAAGATCCTGAATATCTTGTCTATCAAGAATGTGAAGAATATCCTCCAAAAGTCTGAATATCCTTATTGTGCCATCAGTTCTTTGAATTCCATGAACTTCAAGTCCTTGATCCATAGAGTAAATCCATCTAGCAATATATGATCTCTTTCCAAAAATCTCTGTATCAATACATTGATCTTCAAATTTTACAATCTTCAAGTACTTCTTCAAGCTCTCATCATCATCACTATCTTCTGCTGTTGATTTAGTCCTCTTGGCTTTCTTCTTTGTCTTTGTTGACCTTTTCCTTTTAACACCCTTGGAGGTTCCCTCAAGTTCTGTTGAACCCTCTTCCAAGTTTGTATGCACCGTCTCTTCAGTATGTACTGTTGTATGTACTATTGACTGTGTATGTACTGCTTGTACATTTTCAGTCTGAGCAATATCTTGATCTTCAACTCCAGTATTCATTCTTTGAGCAGTCTCTTCCTCCCTTGAACTTACCTTCTACTTTCTATTCTTCCTCACATAAGTGGTCTTGATAGTTGGAGATGTATTTGTAGGTTCAGTAGTACTTGGCTCAATTCTAGGAGTACTTACAAATTGCCTTTGTTGTTGCAGATGTCTTTTAAGCTCTTCAACAGCTATTCTATCTGCCTCATATCCAATTTCAACAAAATTCATTTCAGTTCTCTTATTTTGCTCATACAAAGTCTTGATTTCTTCAAAATTCTTCTTGACCAATTGAATATGAGTAAAACCCTTAACTCTTTTAAGAAAATTCATCATTTGATTCCTAATCTGCATAGTAGTTGGAGGCTTAATCTTTTCTCTTCTTCTCTTTTCAGCAAAGAATATTTGTTTCTCCCTTACCAGATCATCAATCAATTTTGATTTTTCTCTTCATCATAAGCATCTCTCTCTTTAGCTATCAATAAGTCTGCAATAAGCTCACTTGCATGTATTTCAGCTTGAATCCTATCATACTCTTGTATGTTCCATTCTTGTTGTATTCTCTTAGCTTCTAGCAAATGCTGTTTTGCTGCAAGTTCTTCTTGTAATTCTTCTTCACGAATTTGTGCTTGCATTCTGAAAGCATATTCCTCACCATGGTCCAATTGATTAAATTTGTACATGACTTTGTTTATATCATCATCTGAATCACATTCATCTTCAAATTCTGATAATATTTGCTTCTTCCCCTTATCCTTTGGATTAATCTTACGTAGCTTCTTCTTCAGCTTGGAAGATCTTTCCTCATTAGCTTGCTGTTGAATAACTATACCTTTAGTAGGGTGTGAAGCTTGAACTTTCTTACCTTGAATTTGATTCTTTTTGGCAAGAACTTCTTGTTGTGTCTTTTTCTCTGCCTCTGCTTGTTTAGTATTCTCAACAAAATTCTTCTTTCTTAAGTCAAGCAGTAATTGGGATAAAGTCTCATCCTCTCCAAAAGGAGTTTGACTTTCTAGTGAAGGATGATCACCAGCGGTACTTGCAATCGGCTTAGTTGGCTTAGTAGTACTTGGGTCTTCAACAATGTCAGCAGTACTTGCAGTCGGCTTAGTTGGCTTAGCAGTACTTGGATCTTCAACAATGTTGATTTCACCAGTATTAGACACACTTGTTTCTTCAATCACTTGTGTATCCCCAGATACTCTTTCTTCCATAGAAGCCATCATTTCAACTTGCACCTCTTTAGTCTTGTCTGATCCATTCCTCATTCTTGATCTAGACAGTACTTGCAAAGTCTATTTCTTTTGAAACCATACTTGTCTTTGTGGTGGTGGAGTTGAAGATACAGGAAACTGAATGTTAATTTCCTCCAACTTCTCATAGAAAGTACTCCAATTTACTTGAAGTGGTGATTGAGGTATTGGTGCTGGCTGAGTTACCATCATGTCTTTAACTTGTGGCTCCTCATGAGTAGGTTGTAGTTCTTCCTGTTGAATCTCCATATTTGAAGGTCCATCCACACCAGTCTCTAAACCGAATCCATCTTCATAAGTCCCCATGAAATCTTCATCCAACTCAAAATTGATGTCATTTCCAAAGATCCTTGTCTGATTATCAGATGAATGTGGTAGTTCTTCATAATTCCTCCCCTGTTTGGTTGCATTCAGTTGCCTTTTCTTGTGGTTCCTGAATCTTTGCTTCTTGATTGCAGACTTCTGAATAGATCTATGTTGCCTCATCTAAGGTGACACTTTATTCCTCAACTTGATTAGGCTAGCTTCCAATTCAGCAATTTTCTTGTCTTGAACAAGCTTTTCTTTCTGCAACACCTATACCTGTTGGGACAAACTAGTACACAAAGCCGTTAAATTTGCAACATCCATCACCTCTGGTGCTTGTGCTTGTGGTGAACCACTAGAAGCAATAGAAGCAGCAGGTGTGTGGATTATCTCATCATTGTTTGGTAGAGCACCATCATTGTGAGAAGAAGATTGTGAATCTTCTAGGGAATAGGAAATCTGGTGAGAAGGAGTTTGCTGAGAATCACTAGTATTGCTAGGTTCCTCACATTCTTGATTGGCAGGTTGTGCTAACATATGAGCAAACAATGGTGTAACTGTTCTTGTAAAGGCATTGCCTTGTTTGGTCAAGAAAGAGAAAGTTCTCTTTGTGAATGTAGGAACATCCCATGTATCAGTTAGCTTTGGTAGGTTAGGTATTTGGTCACAAACTAAAGTCTGAATGAATCTAGGATACATCAAAAACTTTTTAGTCCCTTCCAAATTCCTAGTCATGGCTTCAATAATTAATCTTGAAAAATTAAAAACTCTGTTATTTGCTAGACAAATACCAGCTAATGCCAATGCAGCAGGAATTTGATCAAAAGATGTACTTTTAGAGCTTAAACAGTGAATAATAGCATGAAAAAGCAATTTCCATTGAGTTGAAAATAAAGCTCTAAAGAAACTAAGAATTTCCCTACCACCTCCATAGCCCATGGCTGTAAGGCCATCATGAATCTCTGTATTATTAAGCATACTAAGTCCGTTTTCATCATTTAATCTCAAACTTGCTCTTAGCAGTACCTTAGTTACATATATATTTCTATGATTCACCGTAGCCTTAATGCAAGGTTGATTAAACCGAGTACCTAACACAACAGTATTCCAAAATTGTTCAACAACGGAAATAGAGACAACTGGACTTACAGTGAGTGCAAAGCGAACGTGACTTCGAGATAGGAAACCAAAAATCTCATGGAAACCAAGAGAGTCATCATTCGTAGCAAGATTCGTAACCAAATTATGCTTAGAGATCACTTGTAAAGCAGTCATTAGTATTTTTGATGATCGAAAAATTAGAGAGAAGGTTATAGAATCAAGAGATAAAAATAAAAGATTAGGTGAATCAATTGTATAATGGGAGTAAGTATTTAAGTAAATAACAAACCCAAGCGCGAAGAAACCGCCAAATTTATGAAAGAGACCCTTAACGGTACAACGAACATGTAGCGGTACATGGAACATAAGCGGTACTTAAATCTGTGCTAGCGGTACTTGGAGATATAACGGTACCTCACAATTTTGACCAGTTCATGCTTTCCACTATCAATGTAACCTCTTTTATCTTTTTCTATTAACCTGCAATTACATCAAAAACACAAAACATAGACTATACAATAAAAATTATAAAATTTTTTACAGCTATTACCTCCCCTCAACATATGCAGCAGGTTATTGGTTAAGCATACACATGTGTGTCACCAAGAATTCAAATATTTTTGCATCAAATGCCTTGGTCAACAAATCAGCTACATTGTTGTCTGTATGAATCTTCAAGACTTTAATAAGCTTTTTGTCATAAGCATCTCTTATAAAGTGATGTCTTATTTCAATATGCTTGGTCTTGGAGTGAAATACTGGATTTTTGACAATGCATATAGTACTTTCATTATCAATGTAAATCTTGGTGTTCATGAAGTTAAATCCATAATCTAACAATTGGTTTTGAATCCAAAGTACTTGTCCATAGCAATGAGCAGCAGCTACATATTCAACTTCAGTTGTAGAAGTAGCAACAATGGTTTGCTTCTTACACCGCCATGATATGAGTCTTCTGCCTAGGAATTGACAACCTCCTATTGTGGATTTCCTATCATGATTAGCTCCAGCATAATCACTGTCTGAGTAAGATTCCAATTCAAAGGTGGAATCTCTAGGATAGCATAATCCTAAATTGGGTTGACTTTTAAGATATTTAAAAATCTTCTTCGCAGCATGTAGATGTGACATCCTTGGATTAACTTGGAACCTTGATAGGCACACAAAAAACATAATATCTGGCCTTGAAGCAATAAGATACATCAATGAACCAATCATTGATCTGTATAGATGAATATAAACATTTTCTCCATGTTCATCTTTTGATAAAGACTTCTTGGCTTCAAAATGTATGCTTGTACTCCTTGTATCCATACATGAATATTTTTTCAAGATTTTAGCTACATATTTATCTTAGCTGATAAATATTCCATCTTTCCTTTGTTTGACTTGCAGTCCCAAAAAGAAAGTTAATTCTCCCATAGAACTCATTTGAAATCTTCCTTTCATCAAAGCTTCAAACTCTTCACACCATGTCTTCTTGGTAGAACCAAAAATGATGTCATCAACATAAACTTGAACTAGAATGATATCCTTAGCATTCTTCTTGATGAACAGAGTTTTGTCAATGGTTCCTCTCCTATATCCATGTTCTAGCAGAAAATTGGATAAAGTTGCAAACCAGGCTCTTGGAGCTTGATGCAGAAGATAAAGTGCTTTGATAACCTTGTAGACTCTATTGGAGAATTTACGATCTACAAAACCTAGAGGTTGTGAGACATATACCTCCTCTGAAATAGTACCATATAGAAAGGCACTTTTCACATCGATTTGATAGACTATAAATCCCATATATGATGCAAAGGCCAAAAATAACCGAATGGCTTCTATCCTTGCCACTAGTGCAAAAACCTCATCATAGTCTATCCCTTCTTCCTGTCTATAGCCTTGAGCAACAAGTCTTGCCTTGTTCCTCACAACAACTCCTCTTTCATCCTTCTTGTTCCTAAAAACCCATCTAGTACCAATTACTCTCTTACCTGTGGGAAGATCTACAAGAATCTAAACTTTTTGTAGCTCAAACTATGTTAATTCTTCTTGCATGGCATCTACCAAACTTTATTCATCAAGAGCCTGAGAAATGTTTTTGGGCTCTACTTGTGATAAGAAACAGGCAAACAAACAATGCTGAGTATCTTTATGATTCGCTCTCTGCTGTTGTTTGACATAACTCACATGTGCATGAGTTTCAATATTGGTTTGAAGTTGTCTTCTGTTTTGTACAATAGATTTGGGATCTCCAATGATATGTGTAGTAGGATGGTTGTTGTTGACTTTATGAGTGGGAATAGAACTGACTGGAATTTCTGTTTCCAAATTATTGAAATCAGTTACTACACCCTGCTCATCATAAGAAGCATTGGAGAAGATTCCTTCAGCTGGACTAGCATATAAGTCTTCATCGTCCATAGCTTGTAAAATCTCTTCTAGTGAGTCAACAGATTTGACAGATTTTGACTTAGCAGTACTTGCAGATGAAGTACCGCTAGGTGTAGTATGTACTGCTGAGTGTTGTGACTCAAAAGATTCTTCTCCTAAATGCTTATTAGCAGATGTAGCATTTTTTTCTTGATCTTGAAGCCTCTTAAGCTCCTGGAAGGCTTGATCATCTTTTGATGGCATGGTTTGCTTCTTGGTAGTAGCAGACATGGGAGTAACCGTAGGCATATTGGGCACATAGATATAAACATCATCATCTGATGAAGAAACATCTTATTGAGTACCTGTATTAGTTGCACTTGACTCCTCACCTGCATTGTTAGTTTGACAATCCTTTTGCAAATAATAGTAATCCATGGAGTTAGTTAGATAATCTAAATCAAACATCCAAGCATAACCTATTCCAGGGACATTGGGTTTATTTTCTAAGAAATTAACATGAGCATTTTCTTCAACCTTCTTAGTTTCGAAATTATAAACCCTATATGCTTTACTTTGACTTTCCATCAAACTTTCCCAAATAATCAAGAGTATTTAGTATAGACACATGACACCCAAAAGGTCTTAAATGACTTATGGTTGGCTTCACACCAGTCAAAGGTTCATAAGGTGTTTTGTTTTGAGGCTTGGTTACTAAGACTCTATTTAACACATAACATGCAGTGTTGATTGCTTCTGCCCAAAAGGTATTTGGCAAAAGAGACTCAACCAGCATAGTTCTAGCAACCTCAAGCAGTGTCCTATTCTTCCTTTCAGCTACTCCATTTTGTTGTGGAGTCCTAGGATTACTAAATTGTCTCTTAATTCCTTTAGACCTACAGAATTCATCAAATTCAGCATTCTTGAATTCTGTCCTATTATCAGTCCTAATGATTAAAACCTGTTTAGTGAACTTCTCTTCAACTAAAGTGATAAAATCCTTAAGTAATTCATTTGTTTCACTTTTATGAGCTAAAAAGAAAACCCAATTGAATCTACTATAATCATCAGTAATGACTAGACAAAAGGTCTTATGACTAATGCTTCTTATAGAAACTGGACCAAACAAATCCATATGCAAAAGCTGCAAAGGTTTTGTCACAGTGTTGACAATCTTGGTCTTACAAGAGGCACTATGTTGTTTACCTTTTTGACAAGCAGCACATGTGAAATCATTTTGAAAAGATTTGTTAGGTAAACCTCTAACCAAATTCCTATTCACTAATCTATTAAAATTCTTGAAATTTACATGACCTAACCTACTATGCCACAAATTAGACTCATCAAAAGAAGCCTTAGCTAGCAAACATGTAATACCACCTATTGGAGTAATAGTATGAAGATTAAAGGTGTACATATTTTCTTGCTTGGGTACTTTAAGCAGTATTTGAGATTCCTTAGGCATCTCAATGTCTTTAGACAGCACCAAGCAGTCTTTGTCTGTGAACAACACCTTGTTCTTCTTATCACACATTTGTGATACAGAAAAGAGATTGAACTAATTCAATTATTTTACAGAGAACACATCTTCAAATTCCAACTTTCTTATGTTGATTTTCCCTTTGCCAGTGATTCTGCCTTTGCTACCTCCAAAGGCTACTGGACCTCCTCTAAATTCTTTAAATTCAGAAAGAAAATCTTTGTTTCCTGTCATGTGTCTTGAGCATCCACTATCTACTATACCTTTATCCTTCAATTCATCAATTAGATGCCCCTGCACACAGATAAAACTCATTAGTTTTTAACAGGGACCCAAGCCACATTTGGCTCGGATCTTGTGGGACCTACACATTTAAGAGTTTGTACTGAAGCATTCCAAGTAATGCTACTTTTGCTCTTATACTTCATGGTTTCATTTATGTAGTCAAAGACATAGGGTGACTCTATGTGCTCAGACTTCTTTTCCTTAAGTATTGCTTTAGCGGTACTTGCTTTAACACATGATTTATCTCTTTTAGGAACCCACATTTGCACTTTTTTGTTTTTATCCTTACTTCTAGGTGTTTTAGCTTTTTCAAAAACCTTCTTAGGAGTCTTAGAGAACTTTGGTTTTACAGACTTCAAGCCAACAGTACTTACGTTTGTTCTAGCAGTACTTGCAGGTCTAGACTTGGCGATAGTTGATTTACCAGACTTAAAAGGTACTAGACCTTGTTTCGTAAGTACTGCCTTAGGAACAAAACTTTTGGCAGGGTTATATTTAATCTGTTTGACCCTTGAGTGATCAAACTTAGGTTTGTCATTCTTAAGTTTCTGATTCCTATTAACCTGTGCATTTTTCCTATTACTGTTTTTCATGACATTTTATGCAGTCTTTTTTTTCACAATCTTATCTTCATGTAGAGTACAATCTTTGATAAAATGACTTAGACTACCACAAACATAACATCCTTTTCTTCTTAAAGAAGACCCAAAAGGTTGTTTTGACTTAACTTTCTCAAAACCTAGCCCACCCCTTTTGGCTTTATTATGTTTTACATTGTTTTCCAATATCTTGCTAGGAGTTTTTACCTGCTTGGGAGCAGAACTAGTCATAGATTCTTCAGAAACAAAGTTGTTCATTAAAGGTGGATAAACAATGTTTTTGGTCACAACAGTCTTTTCTTGGGACAAAGTAATAGAGTTTAAGGTATTGTTAACCTTTGGTTCTTCTAACTCTATACTTGTATCATTACTAGGGGGCATGAAAGTTCCTGATAGTGGTGGAGGAACTGCCTTCATTCCTTCAGCATATCTATCATTTTCAGGTGTATCATCTACCTCACTAGAACTATCAAAAATCCCTTTTGATAAGTCCTTGTCAGTTAAAGTTATCCCAGGTTGGTCCTCAATATATCCTAGGCCTGATTTATCATAATACCCCATTTGTGAATTAATCAATTATCCCAATCCTTTCGAGGATTTTTGCCAATGATTAATCACTTCCCTTTCATTATAAAGACTGTCTTTTAAAACTTCATTTTCTGTTGATATTTTTAACAGTTGTCTTTCAAAAGCTTTTATTTCCACATCTTTTTCCCTCATTTGAAGAGTTAAAATTCTTATTTTCTCTTTATAGTTTTGTTGAGCCTTTTTATACAAAACTATATTTTCTTTTTATTTAACAACACCCTGTTTAAAAGCATTTAATTCTACAGTGCATGTGTTAACCTTTTGATACTGTTCCTCTAGTTCTACTTTTAGGCTATTAAATTTAAGAACACAGTCTTTAGAACAAGGATGTACCTCAGTATCTTCATGTGAGAGCGCCATTAAACCTAGCTCTTCTTCTTCTTCATCTTCAACCCAGTTCACCACTCCATCTACAATTACCAATGCTTTGGTTCCTTTAGGACTCCTGCTGTTTCCTTTTGGAAAGCTTTCAGTTATTCTTTGACTGGTTCAATAGCCGTGCTTGGACTTCTGACTGCTACTCTCAGCTTTGTCTCTAGAGTATTCTCTTGCAAAGTGTCCATTCTTTCCACAGTTATAGCATTCAACTTTAGACTTGTCATATCCTAATGGCTCATTAGGATCAACAGTCATTTTTCTTCCAGTCTTCTTGAAGAACCTATTAGATCTTACTGACACCATAACAGCTTACCATTTAAGATCCATCTCTTCAACATCAGCATCATCCATTTGGAACAAGTCATTGAGTGTTAATCTTGGCCTGTTGCCTTGTCCAGCGAAGAATGAGAAGGCATCATTGTCACTAAACAATGGTGAAGACCTTCCATGTGGATTTTGAGAGACTATAGGGCTGCCTTCAATACTTTGTGGGTAAGTACTGCTTGTAAGTCCTCCAGCGGTATTTGTGAAGTATGTACCGCTGCTAGATCCACTAGCGGTATTATGAAAATAAGTACCGCTGTTTCCATCTGACACAAAAGCCAAGTTAGACTTTGTAGTAGTCGCTGCCTTTACTTTAGTGCCTTTCACATCCATCACGTATGCTCTAAGACTGTTGTAGAGATGATCAAAA
This sequence comes from Glebionis coronaria, assembly GCA_025667525.1. NCBI lineage: Eukaryota > Viridiplantae > Streptophyta > Magnoliopsida > Asterales > Asteraceae > Glebionis > Glebionis coronaria. The sequence goes on along the minus strand of CM046877.1, from coordinate 284,578,349 downwards.
GGAATTGTTTCCAGATCATCTCTTGTGATGAAGTGCATAGCCATTGCTTTCCACTCTGGTGGAAAACTTCTTAAGAATTTTAAATTAGCTTCTTCATTAGGAATTACTTTTCCATAAACTGCCAATTGAATAAGCAGCTTATTGAACCTTCCATAGCCACCATGTATCCCCTCTATACTGGTAATTGAGAAGTTATCAAATTCTTGCTTAAGAACAATCTTCTTTATCTTCTTAGATTTGTCATTACCCCCAAATCTAAGTTTTATAGCATCCCACATAGCTTTAACATTCTTATAATGATGAAAGCTTGGTAGGATGTCTTCAGAAAAAGCCATAGCCAAAGCAGTTCTGGCTTTTTTCTATTTGATCTCTGCTTGTACCTCCTCAGCAGTCACAACAGGTAGAGCATAACATGTACCGTCTGGCAACCAGGGTAGCTTCTTTGGTGTGTTCCCATTCTTGATAACTTGCCATACAGTGTGATCTGTGTGATTCAAGTAATGTTCCATCTACATAGCCCATGTCTCATAATTGTCACCTTTGAGAACTGGGAGTTTAACAACATATAATGTATGAGAAGGTGTTGTTGTAGAGGTAGCTACTGCATTTACGGCTTGAACACCTTGTACTGGTGCAGGATGCACAACTTATGGTTGTCCCTGTGGTATAGGATCAGGGTTCTGAACATCATCCAAGTGAGCATCATCACCATCTGGTTGAGACATTGAGTTTTGGTGTATGTGGAGTGTTTGGGGTTGTGTTCTTCTTTTTTCAAAGTTTCTCAACAAGCTCTGATACCACTTGTTGATCCCTTTGATTGGATCTATATTCTGTTAAGAATTATTATAGTAGTTTGTAATCAAACTAAAACGCTTTGAGCACTCTTACTAACACTAAATAAGTTATGCGGAATCTAACTTATAAAGCACAAAAGAACAAAATTACTTTTAACTATTCGATTCTCTTATTAATAGACTTGAATGAGGTAAATGAAAGACATTGTACCTATGTTCCTTTTATAGAGTAAGGAACCCTAAAAACCTTAGACTATTCTATGAAGATAACTATATCACAGACGATATATTATTAATATTCTGACTATTTAAGTATATCACATAAGATATACTCTAACTATAACTATGACATATCTTATACAAAGATATATTCGTCCTAATCAGTATAGCAGTACTTACTTTGTAAGTAGCAGTACTTACTATGTACCGCGTTAACACTAACGGTACTTACATAACACTAACAGTACTTAAAATACACTGACGGTACTTGACACTTAACAAATAATTCCCAACAAGTTACAGTTTAAACCTTATAATTTATTAATTAAAGTAATTAATATTAATAAAACTTAAATTAAATTGCACCTAAGTCCTTGATATTGTAAATATTACAAAACAACCCCAAGGGCTTATTAAACTTTTGGAAATTGACAAAACATACCCCTAGGGTTTTCTAACTATTCGTAAATTTCATTTTTAGTCCCTAGGGACTATATAAGTTTCGAATAGTGGCAAGATAGGTCCTTAGGGTTTGTTTAATTCTCGGTTATGTTACAAACACCCCTTTAACTTTCGGATAATTACTAAAAAACCTTTATAGTTTATATAAGTTTCAAAAATTGGTTTAAAATGTTACGGTTTGCACCCTAAGGTTTCTAGATTTTGTGAATTGTTCTCAAAACTTTCATGACTTTACATTTTGGCATGTACTTTCACTAATATTCATAAATGGCATAGAAAGTTAGATAATGTGATTTTTGGAGCTTAATGGGCTCCACATAGGCTCATTATGGGTCTGTTATGTTTTTAGAGTTTTATGGGCTATGTTTTGGGCTTGTCCTAGTTCACTAAGCCTAAGAAAATTATCACAAGTGCTAACTTATAACAAATAAGCCGAATGGAGCTTATGGGCTTAATAGGCTTATTTTTTATGACTTATTTAACTAGTGATCTTATATTATTAAATGGGCTTAGTGGTTTATGTTATTTGGCTCGGCCTAATAAATCAAGCCGTGGGTTTTAGGCTAGGTTTATAGGCTTATTTTACTTGGGCTTTTAAGCCAAAATAACAACTAGGGATTTAGCTTATTTTTGGGACTAAGGCAACTTAGACTTTCTAGTTTTCTTGGCTTAACCTAGATTTAGTGAGTGACTAAACTAAACACTATCTAGCTAGAATCTACCATGATAGTACCTACCATAAATCAGCCGTGGGTTTTAGGGCATTATCTAGGGCTTGTTTATCAAGTTTTACGTATGCATGGTGTTTTCATAATGATTTTCAAAGTGTAACTAGTTTATATATGTTTATGATTACATGTTCATATGTTCATAATGAGATAAGAATGAATATGGAGGTTGTGATATTTACTTGTTTGTTAAGGTGGTGAACTATGAATTACAATGAACTAGTAATCTCGTGAGCACTTTGAATCTACACGAATGAAGTTATTTGCCGTGACCTAGGGCTTCCTTTGGTGGCTTGATGTTCAAGTTTTGGAGACTAGAAGTTAAAGTTAGGTATTTATGATCTAGGGGACAAAGAGTTGGATGTATTGAATATGGTTTTGGAAGGATTTATGTGTGAGTTTGAAGTATGCCGATAGAGAGATGTAGAAGTGAGATTTGTGTTTATGGTCTTAGTGATATACACGGTAAGGGAGAGGTAGAAAGATCTAGTATGAATCTTAGTGAGATCTTAGGATATCTAAACAAGATCTCTCATATATTTTACCTAGTACAATCCTTAATTAGCAATGTTGTACATCTTGCCCTTTTGTCTAGTTGGTAGATACGACACAAGGGTCAAGGGGACACAATGCAGTCAAATAGTTCTAAGCATAAATGTTTTGTGTCGTACATGTTTAAATATAGAAAGTGTTGTAATGTCTAAGGTTTCTAGAAGTGTATATGTTGTATGCTTATGTGATTTGGCTAAGAGTAAGGTTTAGGGTAGATTTGTGTTTGATTTTGGTGAATATATGGAGATATTAAAGATATAAGCAAGATTTAGTTAGTACTTGGTTAGATTTAGGGTGATTTGGTTAAGGTTTAGGGTATCATAGTGAAACTATACGTAGTATAAAACAAAATGTGTAGTTTAGGTAAATTAAAAATGTGACACTTGTTGAAATGTATAAAAATAGTAAGTGTGAAGTTGAAATGTAAAATGGTCATTTCATTAACGTGGTAATATCCATTATTGTGTAATATATATTTATATATGTATATTATAGTAAGTTTAGACACATGTAAATTTAATTATGTGTGATCATGATTTGCAGGTGTTATAAATATAAAATAATGTAATGTAGATGTCCTTGAGTTCCATGTGGCTTAAAAGTCGCCTAAGTGATCAATTGAATGATTGTATGTTCAAATGAATATGAAAGGTTCCCGTGATCAAATATCCGTAATGACACTTACGATAACACATAATGTAAATGATAGATAGAAATATCTCATGTAAAGGTGGTGATATATAAATAATCATGAGTGACGTGTACGGTGATGTCATGCTAAAAATGAAATTTAGGGGTTTTAGAGTCCAATCTCGTTATTGTAGCTTTGTCCAACAAGCTTAAGATGACGTCACTGCTTAGGTGAAAAAATGTGGGTACTTAGCTCTGAACGCATCTTCTCGTTCGCAAGTGAACTCAGGACCTCTCCTAGAGTTCCAACGTATCTTAACTAACGGAATTTGACCGCCTTTCAGTTTCTGGATTGCTCTCTCCATGACTTTTACTGGTTCTTCTATTAATTGGTGTTTTGTCATCAAAATGAACTCCCTCCAAGGGCATGGCTAGCGGTTCATCCGCATAACACTTCTTCAGATTTGATACATGAAAGGTAGAGTGTACCCGGCTCAATTGCTGAGGTAACTTAAACGATATGCTACTTCACCAATTCTGGCTATCATCTTGAAAGGTCCTACATAACGTGGGTCTAGATTTCCACGTTTCCCGAAACGGACGACTCCTTTCCATGGTGATACTTTAAGCATAACACAGTCGCCTAGCATAGGCTTCCGCTTTCGGTCGGCGTAGTTCTTTTGTATGTCTTGTGCAGCTTTAATCCCTTGCTTGATGAGGGTGATCTTCTCAGTTGTTTCTTCGATCAGTTCGAGTCCAGTAAGCTGAAATTATCCTACCTCTGCTGTTGATAGGTGTGTAAACACCCATCCTTTTACCACTTAATTCTGGCTAAAACGAGACCAAAACACGTATTTAATATCATTTGTTTGGAATTATGCGTGGTTTTTGTGTTTATTGTGTTTTCAGAGCCAACCGGAGGGATAATGGAGAAAACATGGGATTGCACGGGATTTATCGAAGAAAAAGACTCAAGACGAAGTCTATTGTCCAAGAGATGCAAAAGATTTGAAGTCACTGGGCCTATTTGACGATTTATCGAAGAAAAGGACCAAAGATGGAAGATTTACATAAGTCGAAGAAACTCAAGTCTATTAAACGAAGAAATTAAAAGACGAGTTGAATTTAATCGACAACAAATCCCGAATCAGAATCGAAAACGTCAACTTTTCTGAAAAGACGAAAAGACAAGAAGAACGGGAGAAAGCCCACTCACCAACCAAAAGACAAGGCTATATAAAGCCCACACCTCACACTTTTCAGTAAGTTTTTAGTTTTTCTCTCTTCTTCTTTTTCTCCCTTTTAGTTCGTAGCATCACCAACACCACTAGGGTGTTTGGTGATCTTGATCTTTGTTTTTTTTTTCAATCTTGTAATCTTAATCCTTGTTTTGTTATTGTTAAAACATTAAATCATCAATACAAGTTCTTGTTTAATCTTTCCATTTCATCTTGTTCATCATCATCTTTCTTTTCAAGTTCTTAAGTTCTTATTTTATTGATTTGATCTTTAAAAGTTGTTGGGTTTTGTGTTTTTGTTGATGGGGTTTGTAGTTTATGGTTAGTAGATGCTTAGTGATTAGTTTATTTAAGTTTTTGGTGAAAAACTTGGTGATTTTTGGATTAAAGTCGATTTCCTTGTTCTTCGCTATTAGTTTCTGTTTTTGAGTTCCCCAGGTTCCGAATGAACCAAATGTTCCGGATGAGTTGAAAGTTCCGAATGAACTGCATCTTCCGAAAGTTCCGGATGAACCAATGGTTCCGAGTGAACAAAAAGTTCCGAATCAGTTTTTAAGTTCCGAATCAGTTTTATCTTTTAAACTTCCGAATGAACTGAGAGTTCCGGATGAGTCAAAAGTTCCGAATGAGCTGAAAGTTCCGGATGAGTAAAAAGTTCCGAATGAATGTTTGTTGTTTATGTTCCGAATGAGTTTTTCTTAAAAAGTTCCGAATGATTTTTATTTTCAAATCTTCCGAATAAACTTCCGGACCAAAAGTTCCGGACGAACTTTCGGATCAACAACTTCCGAACGAAGTTCCAGATCAACTTTCGAAGAAAGTTTCGAGTGAAGGATTTTCCCAAAGTTCCGAATCAAGACTTCCAGGTGAAAAGTTCCGGATCAATAGTTCCGAATCAAGGTTAAAGTTCCGAATCAATTTTCTTTCAATCTTACTTACTGTTTCCTTTTGAATCTGTCTTAATATTTCTCATTGTTTCTTCATTTTGTATTCTAAGTTTAAGTTTAATTTTAATTCCAGTATTTTAAGTCAAGTTTTTATTAATTGTCATTAAATTAATTGTGTTTGATTTAAGTTTTCATTTTAATACATTTAAACTTTTTAGTAGATTAGAAAATTAAACCCCCCTTTTTAGTAACCAAGAACAATCATTCCACTTAAGGCTGAGATCAATTCGAGAGGATACCGAGAGATTAATTGAACCTAGTGAAAATCATTGTATCAAATGGCGCCGCTGCCGGCTCTTCTCGTTAAGATCAAAAGTTTTTTGTGAGAACTTGGATTTTGGGATCCGTTCCCCGTGAACGTTACTTTTTCATAAAAATTTTCAAAAAATCCTAAAAAATATATAATTTTCAAAAATACAAAAAAATTAAAAAAACATAAAAACCAAAAATATTTTTGTTTTGTTTTTCTTTGTTCGTTTTTTTTTTGTAGGTGTATGCGCACTCGATCCATGTCTTATCAAGAGCCTGAGCCTCTCGATCAATTAGACATGGCCGGTGTACAAAACAACAACAACATACCACCTCCAAACAATAATAATAACAACAACAACCCGCCTTTCAACAACATGAATAATAACAACAACAATGAGCCCCTTCCGGATAATCGCCCGATGATTGAACTGCTGCAAGCTCATGTAGATGGCAACACTGATCCAATTGTCATACCTCCAATTGCCGCCAACAACTTTGAGCTAAAATTAGGCTTTATCCAGATGGTCTCTGCTCAACCATTCTTGGGGCGTACCATTGATGACCCACATGACCATATCAAGAGATTCTTGCAACTCACTAACACGGTCAAGTTCAATGGTGTTCCACAAGAGGTTATCAGGTTACAACTTTTTCCCTTTTCTTTAGAGGGACAAGCCCGACATTGGCTTGCTAAGGAACCGCCACAGAGTATTCTCTCGTGGACGGATTTGGAAACCAAGTTTATCAATTACTTTTTCCCACCCTCTCGTACTACCGCTTTGCGGAATGAAATCATAAATTTTTAACAAAAGTACGATGAGTCGTTCAGTGAATCTTGGGATTGTTTTAAAGATCTTTTAAGAAAATGCCCACAACATAGTTTTACCAAAGTACATCAAATTAATACTTTTTACAATGGTTTAAACATGAGTGACCAAGATTCACTAAACAGTGCCTCGGGGGGTAATCTTTTGGCTAAGACTTCCAATGCTGCTTGGGATATCATTGAGAATAAATCTCGTGTGCAAACCAAGAGTGTTCGGACCAATGTCGCTAGTGCTAGCACTAGTGACAGCGACAAGCGACTGACAAAATCACTACGCTTCTTGAATCGCTTGTTACCCACACCGTCAGCAACAACAACAGCAACAACGCTAAAAACGCTCAAGTTAACGCTGTCAGCCAACCTTGTGAGATATGCGGTGGTCCTCACTCTTACACCACTCGTACTGCCACCCAAGACTACCCTGGTGAGAATGTGAATGCAGCATATGACACCTATCCTCAACCTGCTTATCAAGCTAGACCTCAAGGTGACCGTAATTTGCTTAGCTACCGCTCCAACAACTACCTCTCACCACCCGGTTTTCCTCCTACCAACCCAAACCAACAACAAAACCTCAACCGCCCTCCTCAACAACAACAACAACCTCGTATACCATACATCCCTCCTCACAAGCAGCAACAACCACCTCAATGTAACAACCAAGTTTACCAACAACCTGCTTATCAACCACCCGCATACAATGCTCCTCCAAACCAACCCACTGCATTACACCAAGAGGTTGCAACCTACATGAGGACCAATGATGTGATCGTGGAAAATCTCCAACAGGAAGTGCGCAACTTGAAAGCAGACTTGGTCAAACAAGGAAACGATCTGAGAGCCGACATGAGAAATACGTTGGATAGCCAAACGAATGACTTGAAGAACATGATGGCTAGTTTCTTCCAAGGTAATCAACCCTCTTCTTCGGGTACTCTTCCGAGTAACACCGTTGCGAATCCAAGAGGGGAGATGAAAGCAATCACCACTCGCGGTGGCAAAGGTACCAAGGAACCCGAGCTTCCTATACCTCCACCGGTGGTTGTGACTAAGGAGAACGAGTCACCTGCTCCTATTCCTCATCCTTCTCCTTCCCCAATTTCTCCACCTCTTCCTTCTACCCCTACTCCACCCAAGGATGTGAGTGATCCTATTCTTCCAAAGCCTTCCTCTTCTCCCAATATACCTTATCCATCTAGGTTGAGGAAAGAGAAGCTCAAAAGCAAGGACGATATTCAGGTTTCGAACTTTCTTAAAATGTTTAAACAACTGAATTTCAATATCTCCTTCGCTGAGGCTCTCGCTCACATGCCTAAATATGCGAAAATGTTTAAAGATCTTCTGAGCGACAAGGAAAAGCTCCTCGATATTGCCAACGCCCAACCTAATGAGAATTGCTCTGCAGTGCTCTTAAGGAAATTGCCAACCAAGCTTGGTGATCTGGGTCGTTTCTTAATTCCTTGCAATTTCCCGGGAGAAGAGAATCGCATGGCCCTAGCCGATCTAGGTGCCAGTATTAATCTCATGCCTCTAAGCGTTTGGAAGCAATTATCTCTCCCTGAGCTAGTCCCCACCAAAATGACTTTGGAATTAGCTAACCGTACGGTTGCTTATCCAGTGGTGATAGCCGAAGACGTCTTTGTAGGTGTCGACAAATTCACTTTTCCTGCTGATTTCGTCGTCGTCGACTACGAGATGGACCCTCGTGTTCCCTTGATCGTGGGTCGTCCATTCCTGAGGACCGGTCGCACTCTCATCGATGTTGAAGCCGGTGAGCTTATCATGAGAGTGGGTGACGATAAAATCGTCTTCAACATGGGAAAGTTGTCTAAACAACCTTATTCCAACGAGAGTGTTAATTGTATTGACGTTCTTGATGAGGCTTGTGAAGAACACTTCAAAGATGCTTGTAAAAGTATTCCTCCCTCTCTTCCCAATGTTGAAACCGTTTCTTCTATTGATTCATCATTGTCTCTATTTGGAGAAAGTGATTTGTTTTAGAACAATCTTGAAGACACCATGGGAGATGTGTATTTAGCTACTAATGATTCTCCCACCGATGGGGATGAAGACATGCATTTCTTTGACAACCTTCTCAACAAAGACAATCCTTCTCCTCCATCTCCCACGGTTATTGCTATCGATACTCCGACTTTGAAAACGCCTCCCATCGAAAATCCTCCGGATTTAGAGCTTAAGGAGTTACCGCCTCATCTCGAGTACGTGTTCCTTGAAGAAGAGAAGAAGTCGCCAGTCATCATTGCTAAGGACCTAAAGGAAGAATAAAAAGCCCGACTTATCACCGTATTGAAAGATCATAAGAAGGCTATTGCTTGGAAGATTTCTGATATTCGTGGAATTGATCCTCACTTCTGCACACACAAAATTCTCATGGAGGACGACTTTAAGCCCACAATTCAAAGCCAACGAAGGGTGAATCCAAAAATACATGAAGTCATCAAAACAGAGGTTATCAAACTTCTTGATGCGGGTATGATTTACCCTATTTCGGATTCCCCATGGGTTAGTCCAATCCATTGTGTGCCCAAGAAGGGCGGAATAACCGTTGTTCCCAATGAACACAACGAGTTAATTTCCACCCGTCTCGTTACTGGGTGGAGAGTTTGTATAGACTACCGCAAACTCAATGATGCCACGAGAAAGGATCATTTCCCTCTACCTTTTATGGACCAAATGCTTGAACGTTTAGCGGGTAATGAATATTACTACTTTCTTGATGGTTTCTCGGGTTATTTTCAAATACCCATCGATCCCCAAGATCAAGAGAAGACAACATTCACTTGTCCCTATGGCACATTTGCGTACAAAAGGATGCCTTTTGGCTTATGTAATGCCCCTGGGACTTTCCAAAGGTGCATGTTAGCTATCTTCCATGACATGGTTGAACAAACCATGGAAGTCTTCATGGATGATTTATCGGTCTTCGGGGATTCCTTCTCTTCTTGCCTTGCTAATTTGGAACGTATGCTTAAGCGGTGCGAAGACACTCGCCTTGTTCTGAATTGGGAAAAATGCCTTTTTATAGTAAAAGAAGGCATCGTGCTGGGACACAAGATCTCCAAAGCCGGTCTTGAAGTAGACCGTGCTAAAGTCGATGTTATCGCTAAGTTGCCTCCACCTTCAACCGTGAAGGGTGTGAGAAGTTTTCTGGGTCATGCGGGCTTCTACCGTCGATTCATCAAAGATTTTTCTCAAATCGCTCGCCTGATGACCCACCTCTTGGAAAAAGATACTCCTTTTTTTTTTCCAAAGAGTGTCTCGAAGCCTTTAACTCGCTGAAGGATAAGCTAACTAAGGCACCCGTCTTGGTTACCCCTAATTGGGAGCTTCCCTTTGAGTTGATGTGCGATGCTAGTGATTTTGCTATTAGAGCGGTTCTGGGACAAAGAGTGAACAAACATTTCCAACCAATCCATTACGCTAGCAAGACAATGACGGGGGCTCAATTGCATTACACGACAACCGAAAAAGAGCTTTTAGCTGTTGTCTATGCCTTTGAAAAATTCTGCCCCTATCTTGTCCTTTCTACCACAATCGTGTATACCTATCATTCCGCGTTGAAGTACTTGTTGAGAAAGCAAGATTCCAAACCAAGACTTCTTCGCTGGGTGTTGCTGCTCCAGGAATATAAAATCGAAATTCGCGATAAAAAAGGAGCTGAAAACCTAGCCGTGGATCATCTCAGCAGACTTGAGGATCCTTACCAAGGGGATCATCCGAACAAAGAAATCAATTATTCTTTTCCCTTGGAGACCTTAATGTCTATAAATTTGAATTCTTATGAGACCCCGTGGTTTGCGGACTTTGCAAACTACTTGGCGGGTGGAATTCTCAAGGAAGGGTTGACGTCTCAACAAAAGAAAAAGTTCTTCACCGACATTAAGACTTACTTTTGGGACGACCCTTACCTATTCAAACAATGTGCCGACCTGATTATCCGCCGATGTGTTGTCGGACCGGCAGCTTCAGAAATCCTTGATGCTTGCCACAAAGGACCCACCGGTGGTCACTTTGGTCCCAACTACACCGCCAAAAAAGTGTTTGACTCCGGATTTTATTGGCCCTCCATATATCGTGACGCTCATAATATGGTTAAACGATGTGATGTTTGCCAAAAACAAGGCACGATCACACATAAAGACGAGATGCCTCAGAATTTCATTCAAGAGTATGAAATCTTTGATGTTTGGGGTATCGACTTTATGGGGCCATTCCCTTCTTCTAAAGGAAACAAATACATCCTTGTAGCCGTTGACTACGTTTCAATGTGGGTTGAAGCCAAAGCTTTACCTACTAATGACGCAAGGGTGGTTTGTAACTTTTTGAAAGCTCTATTCGCTAGATTCGGTGTGCCTCGTGCCATTATTAGTGATCGTGGGACTCATTTTTGCAATGACCAATTCGCAAGAGTCATGGCTAAGTATGGTGTAAATCATCGTCTTTCCACAGCCTACCACCCACAAACTAATGGCCAGGCTGAAATATCTAACCGATGACTTAAGCGAATTCTGGAAAGAACCGTGGGAGAGCATCGTGCCTCATGGGCTGATAAACTTGATGATGCTTTGTGGGCTTTTCGTACCGCATACAAGACTCCGATTGGTTGCACGCCTTATCGTCTTGTGTACGGGAAAGCATGCCACCTCCCCATTGAGTTGGAGCACAAGGCTTACTGGGCCTTGAAGTGGGCTAATTTTGATATTAACAAAGCCGATGACCTACGCAAGATCCATCTCAATGAGCTCAATGAACTCCGTAATGAGGCTTATGAAAATTCTTTGATCTATAAGGAAAGAACTAAGCTCATTCACGACTCTAAGATTAAGAACCGAGAGTTCCATGTTGGAGACAAAGTCTTACTTTTTAAATCTCGGTTGAAAATCTTTTCTGGCAAGCTGAAATCTCGTTGGTCCGGCCCATTCACCATTGCCCAAATTTTTCCATATTGTACTCTAGAGCTCGCTCAACCTAATGGACCTAATTTTAAGGTGAATGGCCAACGAGTGAAGTTGTACTTTGGTGAGGACACCTCTCAGGAGGTGATTCCATCCCTCACCACATTCCCCATGAACTGAATTTGGGTCGAGTCAGGCTCGTGACTCGGTTATCAAAAACAAGCGCTCCTCGGGAGGCAGCCCGAGTATCTATCCTTTTATGTTTTAACCTCCTAAGTGTAGGGGGACTTCTATACGTGTTTGTCTTTGTGTGGTGATGTGATTACAGGGATAAGTGCACTCTTGGAATCTTTGAAGAACCGTGCTCCCGTGTTCTCCGAAATCCGGTTCTATCTCTCAACTATCGTGATTCAATTTTCTTCATACTCACATTTGAAATTGATCACTTTAGTCGTCTCTTCCTTAACTTGATTTAACCAACGTGCACAATGTCATAAGTGTAGGGGAGACTTTTCCCACATGCTTAAACATTGAGGACAATGTTTATCTTAAGTGTAGGGGGACTTCTATCGAAGTTTTAAGTGGACTTTTCCATGAAAATGCCTTCATTTAACCGGAAAATCCTATTTTTCAACATTTTCAAATTTTTTATTAACTTTGGCCATTTAGTCGTAATTTTTAAATTTTTATCATTGCTTTCATATGTATATATCCCGCAATAAAGTCAAAAATTTTAATAAAGTGGTGTAGCTAGTTTAGAGGTCTTTGACATATTAGGCCCGTTGCGTTTATTTTGACTCAACCCGAATAGACTTATCCAAGTTTATTCTAGCTAGTATCCTTAACCATGTAGACCTTAATTGGTTTATTAGGCTAAGTGTCCACGAGTCTCATTACTTGAGATTTTAAATTGTGGAGGAAGAGAAATGATAGAGTCAATTATAAGTTGGTATTCTTGCACAAGCTCACTTGGTGTAATTATTTGCCTATTCTCCCATCACTTGCTAATAATTTATCTGCAATAAGTAAGGTCGTACGATTTGAAAGGTTACTTAGCTTCTAGCCCAAGATCGTTTAAAAGTTGCTCGGTAATGATAAGAGTTCATAGCCAAGGCATAACTTATGAAGCGGGGCGCGAAGATTGGCGAGTCCGAAAAGGCCCTAACAAGGCATGAGGATTCCATTTTTTTGCTAAAGATCCAAGGTGATGTGAAAAGCATTATTCCCAAAGTCAATATGAAGGATCAAGACTCACGACGAAAAGCAATCAACTCCCATAAAGATCATGGAGAAGTCTATCCGAAAAGACCCTAACAAGGTATGAGGATAAATAGATCCAAGTCCGAAAAGGAGGCGGATCGTTGTATCTCAAAATCCCAAATAGAGATTGAAGAAATAATCATGAAGTCGTGGTCAACAAAGTTGGAGTACCTCTCAAAAGTCTCCAAGTGAAGAAACTCTATGAACGATGAGAAGACCATTATCTCAAGCACGTCTCTCAAGATATGAAGTATGAAGTACATGTAAAATATCAGCCCGAGAAAGGTCTCAAATCGTGAACCGAGTTATGCCAAGATATGAACTTTTTGATATCCCGAGAAGCAGTTTTAAGAGATTTTGTCCTTTAGCTAACTATTGATCAAATCGTCCTACTTGCTTTCAGCCTTAATAAACTATCGAAATAACTCCAAAAATGCATCTTCATGATCATTCTAAGAGAAAAATAAAATATAAGAGATACACCTAGGAATAAGGGAGTTTAAGCATATAATTAAGCCATGTGTGTAAGTGTTTGATTTACTAACTTATAATAACAATGATCTCGTTTCTAAGCTTAGTTTGGGGAACGTGAAACTTGAGGGTGATAAATCTTCGCAGCACCTAAGCCCTAATGTAAGTCATTGATCTCTTTGCAAGTTATTTCCATTCTTTTGTTTCCTTTAAAGTTTAATTTCTTTTAGTACTTTAATTTTTGTTTAGTAGTATTTGAATAAGGCCAAGGTTGATTAATTATGAGAAACGTGTAAAATTGCTTTATCACTAAGCATTGCATGAGGGCATGGCAATGGTTAAGTGTAGGGGATTTGATAGGTGTGTAAACACCCATCCTTTTACCAATTAATTCTGGCTAAAACGAGACCAAAACACGTATTTAATATCATTTGTTTGGAATTATGCGTGGTTTTTGTGTTTATTGTGTTTTCAGAGCCACCCGGATGGATAATGGAGAAAACACGGGATTACACGGGATTTATCGAAGAAAAAGACTCAAGACGAAGTCTATTGTCCAAGAGATGCAAAAGATTTGAAGTCACTGGGCCTATTTGACGATTTATCGAAGAAAAGGACCAAAGATGGAAGATTTACATAAGTCGAAGAAACTCAAGTCTATTAAACGAAGAAATTAAAAGACGAGTTGAATTTAATCGACAACAAATCCCGAATAAGAATCGAAAACGTCAACTTTTCTGAAAAGACGAGAAGACAAGAAGAATGGGAGAAAGCCCACTCACCAACCAAAAGACAAGGCTATATAAAGCCCACACCTCACACTTTTCAGTAAGTTTTTAGTTTTTCTCTCTTCTTCTTTTTCTCCCTTTTAGTTCGTAGCATCACCAACACCACTAGGGTGTTTGGTGATCTTGATCTTTGTTTTTTTTTCAATCTTGTAATCTTAATCCTTGTTTTGTTATTGTTAAAACATTAAATCATCAATACAAGTTCTTGTTTAATCTTTCCATTTCATCTTGTTCATCATCATCTTTCTTTTCAAGTTCCTAAGTTCTTATTTTATTGATTTGATCTTTAAAAGTTGTTGAGTTTTGTGTTTTTGTTGATGGGATTTGTAGTTTATGGTTAGTAGATGCTTAGTGATTAGTTTATTTAAATTTTTGGTGAAAAACTTGGTGATTTTTGGATTAAAGTCGATTTCCTTGTTCTTCGCTATTAGTTTCTGTTTTTGAGTTCCCCAGGTTCCGAATGAACCAAATGTTCCGGATGATTTGAAAGTTCCGAATGAACTGCATCTTCCGAATGAACACAAAGTTCCGGATGAACCAATAGTTCCGAGTGAACAAAAAGTTCCGAATCAGTTTTTAAGTTCCGAATCAGTTTTATCTTTTAAACTTCCGAATGAACTGAAAGTTCCGGATGAGTCAAAAGTTCCGAATGAGCTGAAAGTTCCGGATGAGTAAAAAGTTCCGAATGAATGTTTGTTGTTTAAGTTCCGAATGAGTTTTTCTTAAAAAGTTCCGAATGAGTTTTATTTTCAAATCTTCCGAATAAACTTCCGGACCAAAAGTTCCGGACGAACTTCCGGATCAACAACTTCCGAACGAAGTTCCAGATCAACTTCCGAAGAAAGTTCCGAGTGAAGGATTTTCCAAAAGTTCCGAATGAAGACTTCCGGGTGAAAAGTTCCGGATCAATAGTTCCGAATCAAGGTTAAAGTTCCGAATCAATTTTCTTTCAATCTTACTTACTGTTTCCTTTTGAATCTGTCTTAATATTTCTCATTGTTTCTTCATTTTGTAATCTAAGTTTAAGTTTAATTTTAATTCCAGTATTTTAAGTCAAGTTTTTATTAATTGTCATTAAATTAATTGTTTTTTATTTAAGTTTTCATTTTAATACATTTAAACTTTTTAGTAGATTAGAAAATTAAACCCCCCTTTTTAGTAACCAAGAACAATCATTCCACTAAAGGCCGAGATCAATTCGAGAGGATACCGAGAGATTAATTGAACCTAGTGAAAAATCATTGTATCAGTCGTGACAATCCGTCAATTTATAGTTGATATTTTATTCTCAAGTATTATTTAAAAATATTATTTTAATGTTATATTATGAACTCACCCATTTCTGGGAAGAAATTTGGGTTTACGTCTTAAAGTAGCATCGACTACGTCTAAACCAGAGGATTCTACGTTACGTGCTTACGTTTACATACACCGTTTTGGTGACAGTCCGACACTTCAGGAAATAAATTTATCCGTGAATATTATTTTGAGATTTTAAATTTGTGTTGGTTCATAAACTCACAAATTTACGAGAAGAGATTAGGACTTACGATTATAATTTAACGTCCTTTACGACTAAACCGAAAACCTTAGGATTACGTATTTACGTTTTTGAACTCCGTTTTCGATGAAACAATTTTTATTATATTCGTTTTGTGCCGTTGATTCATAATTTATAAAAACGTTTTTCGTAAAACGACCCGAGGGCACGCAAATCGAGGAAACTAGAATCGAGGAGTACCCGTAAAATAATGGGGATGAGACAAGATAAATCTTGCCCCACCCCCACAATGGGATGGCAAGACTTAGCTAACACACTTGAGGTGTGTCAACATTTTACAAAAACACTAGAACACTTGTCCATTCAAGCTTAACTTGTAAGTTACTATTCACAAAACCAACCAAACCACTTTACTCAAACCATTTACAAACGTAATACATGCAAACCACTCATCCTCCCTTCCTCTCTCTCTAAATTTCGTCCATATCACCATCACCACCACCATATTCATCAAATTTTCTACCATGAATCTTATGTTTAACTTGCATAAGATGGAAACCTTTTGAAGACTTGTTGATTAGAGGTGATCATAACATCGACAAAGGAGATTTTATGAAGATCAAGGGCTGATTTCTCAAGGAGTCTACAAATATTTGGTGATCCTAGAAGTGGTTTTGATATCCCATAAGATTGGTTACCCAAAACCAAGCCTTGTTCATCATCAATCACATATTTTCATCAACTTGGTGGTATAAAGATTGTTCTTCCTATCCTCTTGTTATTTTGATTATGTAATCTTGTAATTTCTTTATTTATGTATATGTATATGATGATTAATGATGATTAAAAATATTATGTGGGGATTTGGTGTTGATAGATTTGATAAACATGGATAAAAAGATGGAAAATCACATGTAAAATGGTTAAAATCTTGCTAAATATGATGGCTGTATAAAAATAATAAGTAACCAAATGATAAACTGATAAAATGGCATAGTGGAATCAATTTACAGTAATTATTAGGTGCTATACACATGTGAGAGTTGCCCATACAATGGAATCATAAAAATGAGTGAGATATGATCAAAACAAGTTTAGAGTGCAAATCTGCCTACACTGTTTTGGACGAATTTATTTAAATAATTAGAGGTTGATTCATCAGTAGCTATAAACGAATAAAATGAAGCACATATCATGTAGTTTCTGTGATAAAAATTTGAGGTCCTATCTCATTATAGAACTCTAGATATGGACATTTTAGTGGAATTAAAATTTGGGACTGATTTTGTATATAAATAGTATATAATATAAGCATTCAAAAATTTATAGATAATATACATATATAAAACCCACTAGTTGATAAAAATTATAAATAAAGAGTTACATATATATTGATATTAAAATGAAATACATTATATAAATTACAAGTAAAAATATTTTTCCAAGTTATAAAACTATATACTAAGTTTTACGTCTTTTCGGCTAAAACCGAAGGATTAACGTTTTTGATAAATAAAACTTAGACGGTCGGACCCGTCTAATATAAACTTTTATAAACTCACATACTGATATATGAACTTATATAACAAGTAAAAACCGATAAAACCCGAGCTTTATAACATATAGACATTAACGGGCCTAAGTAGCCTTAATGGACAATAAACCCGACTAATTTGGTAAAACACTTATAAACTTACTTATTAGGCTTAACCCACTTGGGCCCAACATGTGAAGTATAATACTGATAATAAAAGTATAAAATGGACTAATATAATATATTGGGCTTATAATAGGCTTATTGGGCCTAAAACATGTAAATAAATAAAACTAGTGAAACAAGTATAAAAGTTGTCAACACATAATGCTAAAATGAGTAAATAAGAATATACAATCCCACTTGATCATCATCATATATATAAAATCATCATGTGTATGCATAATTGTTATTTTTATAAAGTCATTGGACAAGAGTCTAAGACGAGTATTATTTGTCTAGGTTTCCGTGATTGAAGCACGTACCGTACATCCGAATCGCCAATAAACCTCTTTCCCACATCAACGTGAGTTCATAGCCTCGCACTCTTTTAAATGTTTTTATGAAATGTTTTATAAAACCGCGAGGGAGATAACATGTTAGTTTTTATAAAATAGGACACTAGTTGTCCCGATTGTCTATTTATTGATTTGGACCCGAATGATTTTATGACCCGATGAATGATTAAATGACCAGATAGATGAGATAAAATGGATTATTAAAGTTAGGTTATGTCACTAAAAGTCCCATTAGCATGAACTGTGAACTACCGGGATTTGGTAGACGCTTATGCATATAATAGTACTAATCGGGGACGATCACCCCAGTTCGCGCCTTCACGGTTGATCCCCGTCGTGCCACATTGATTGGTAAGCGAATTTATGTATGAGAAGATTTCCATAGCGTGATCTTTGTGAAGACACGCTAATTTGGATGGCAAATTGAGTTTCAGGCTAGCTACCCGTTGTTTGTTGTAGTAAGGTAACAATGTCATGCGGCTTATAATAATTCAATTAACGAAATACTGCTATACGCACCGAATTACGATATATTGCCTGACTAGCAATACGGGGTCTTATTATTGATATTATGTTCATGTTTTGGTTTTTCATAACCATATTCATATAACGGTTTTTATTTAACTTTATACAACGTTATAAAACGTATTGTATGGTGTTTTTACGACTTTGGTTCGTATAATGATTTTGAAGGAAAAAGCCTAAATCATGATTTTGATAAGGATTTGTATAAAATGACTTTGGCTATTTTATGGCCTATTACAAAGATTTGTACAAAATGATTTTCGGTAATGATTTTATACCGATGTTATATTGATGGATTTAATTAAACTCTATGAATTCACTCGGCGTTTTCGCTGACCTTTTCTTTTAACATGTTTTATCTCAGGTACTTGAAGGTAATTCTCGGGAAGACAACAAGAATTCATGGCCCGTACTTAAACAATAATTTCCATTCAAATACTTTGTAAAACCTGTATGAAATACAATGACTTCGGACCTATGTAAATTTGATATTTATGAATGGAAATGCTTTATTATTAAACAACGCGATTTTTAAGCGTTGTCTATGATGTGAGTAATGTGTTATCCCATAACACCAACGAGTCTTCCGCTGTATTGAATTGTGTAAATTTGGGGGTGTTAC
This sequence comes from Glebionis coronaria, assembly GCA_025667525.1. Classification (NCBI taxonomy): domain Eukaryota; kingdom Viridiplantae; phylum Streptophyta; class Magnoliopsida; order Asterales; family Asteraceae; genus Glebionis; species Glebionis coronaria. The sequence goes on along the minus strand of CM046877.1, from coordinate 284,559,566 downwards.
AGTTTGGTACCAGAGCTCTCGTTATAGAGAACAAAATATTTTTAAAAACCAAGGTTTTGAATAAAACATTTCAAAATCTTTTAACTATAAACTTTTTTTCTCAAAATGTCTAAAAATCTTTTGACTATAACGGCGCCGAAGAATTCCCGAGTTACCGACAAGGCCAGACTGAGAAGTGTTAATTTAATATATATAAAACTTGGATTATATATATATATATATATATATATATATATATATATATATATATATATATATATATATATATATATATATATATATATATATATATATATATATATATATATATATATATATGATGTAATTTGATTACATGATTTTTTGATGATTATTTTGATATTTATACGAGGTATTTATACGACGTAGATTGTCACAAGAAACCCTAACTTCCCTAGTAATTAATCGAAGCTATTTCCGTAGGAATTCTAGCTATTCCAGATATAAACCAAGTTGTGTATATCTATGATCCCAACGAAATAGTTGATATTCGTAGAAATGTAGATATTAGTTGATTGTGATATTGAAGAAGAATTGGCGAGATTAAAACTGATATCGATGTCGATGTCATGACGATCTTTCCTTATAGAGTGGAGTTTAACAAAACGTTACCAATTCTTAAATTTGAAATCGGAAGGGTGAATGTTGCACTTGAGGCTGTTATTGGAACCATTACCCAAAAGCCTCATGCCACTAGTACCTTTCCGAGAAGTCTAATTGAATGTGTGATTCATTTCATACTAGTGACTCATTTGATAATTTTTGTTGTAAGAACTCTAGGATTGGAAATTAAGTGTTGATCATATCGAGCTTTTATTGCCCTAATAAGGTTTATGAATAAGGTTGAAAGTATTGGAAAATGAGGTAGGATGTTGCATTGAGTATAAGTTGGTTGAAACTTGAATAAAGTAAAAATTTAACCCGTATGGAATATGAGATTGATAAGAGTTGGTTGTTAAGTCATGTGATTGAATTATAAGGTTTTAAATGATTATCAGTTTGTGTTAAGGGTTGTTCCTAAACCATTGTCCAATAACGAGAATGCCCAGTGTCCAATAAATAAATTGAAGAAATCTTTTTCTAAATTGGGACCGATGGATCTTTCGGGACATGTGGAACACCTAATGACTCTTGTAGATTAGTATTCATTGTGGTATCTTTTAAAAATAATCCCTAACTTAACTGAGACATCAGTTGGTAGTATGAGTTCTTGGAATTGTATGACATAGTGACACGTAATGTGTTACGGTACAATTTAGATTTGTTTGTGATTAATGAAAAGACTACCTTTGATTGCTAAATTCTACATGTATCGATGTTCTCTATCTTTTATTGCTTCATCCTAATGCTCGCATTAGTGATGCAACCATTGAACAAGTACTCATCTTGATTTGAGTTACGTTGTGGATTATTCTCTTTGTATTCCTGAGTGCCATCGAGGTCATGAACCTCATGATTAAATGGCTAAGCTCATTTCCTATTATATTGTAGTTAGTTCTTGGTGAACAACTCTTCATCACTCTCTTGTAGATCACTAATTGTTTTTATAAGATAAAATAGTATCCCTTGAGAAAAATTGAATTTTCATCACTATAAGGATTATTCAAAGTGAGATTTATAAGTGATTGTTATCGAAATGAAGTTGTTTATAAAACACCTTGGAAAACTTAATTATTTTCATAACAAAGAAAATCTTTAAAAATTTATTTTTGATTCTTATTTAAGAATTAAGCATGAAAATGTTTTTATTATAAACATGATGATAAAATTTTGACGAACTGAGTATTGCATCGTTAATCTTGAAATTGTATATAGTTGCGCGCCTACATACAATTTGGAATGGACCATGCAAGGCTGATTAGTAGTCACCATAAAACTGATTAATAAACACTACATTTTCTTTGAAGATTGTGGAAGATTAAATTTTGTGAGATCAGCAAGAAGTGAAAAATAGGGACATAGTGTTAGGGACACCTACATATGTGCCTGTAGCATCTATTCTTCTGAGTCGAATTTACTCATCTGTGGATATTGTCTTAATTAACAGATATTCCCTTTCTGTCTAATTCTCTCGTAGTGAGATTCTCTAGAAAAGTATCTGACTACCGAGTGTTGATACCCGACTGAACGTATCGACATTCGTATCATTTCTTTTGATTAGATTTCATTTGAATGACCTGGGTAACGATCCGAGGAGCTTTCGAATGCGTACTCAAATTATGAAAACATGGGATATATTCATATTCATTAAATGTTTTCGTCTGTATCTGATTTGAAATTCTCTCGCGTAGATCATGCGTTGACCTTACTCTTTTAAGGTTAGTTATGTCTCCATATATCCTTGAATTTGTGAAGGATTATGAGTTATTATTAGTCTTTTGAGAAGTTCACATCTTATCGACGGCCATAAAACTGAAAAGTTGGTAATGCCAGTAGAATGGATTGATTGATTATGACATGACGACATTGTCTTAATTGATGGGAACTCGAGTAGAATTACCCTAAAAGATAAGATGTTGATTATAAAAAGTGATCTAAATAATTCTTGATGGGTGATCGTATCCTGTATTTAGACTTGAAATTATACCGTGAATAGTTGTGAATTAGTCATAGATATTATAATCTAGAAAGAACCTAATATGAATTTATTAAAAGATGTTTCTGTTATCTGAAACTTTAGAAGGTATTTGTTGGTAAATTACCTAGACTTTTGCCATTAAGGCAAGTTGAAATTGGTATTGATTATATTCCCGGTGCTGCACTTGTGGCATGTGTACTTTACGTCAGCACCATCTAATTTAAAAGAATTACCCTACAACTGAGGGAGTTGTAGGAGAAGACTTTTATTCTACCAAGCTCGTCATCATGAAGAGCTATGGTGTTATTATTTCTTATATTTATTGATTACCGTGAACTAGGTAAATTGATGATCAAAATCTATATCCACTACCCAAGATGATAGATTGTTCAATTATTTACAAGGTTCTAGCATATATTTAAAAATTTGATCCACGGCATGGTTATCATCAACTTCGCATCCGCGAAAAAGATTATCTATTCCAATCACTACATCCGGTACTTGTAATGAACATTATGAGTTTCACGTGATGACGTTTGGATTGACTAATACACATGTAGCATCCATAAATTTGGTGAATCACGTGTGTAGGCTGTAATTTGATAAATTCATGCTTGTGATCATTAAGGACCATTTGTTTATTTATAAGAATAAGAATTAGTTAATAATTATTTGTAGAATGCCCTGAGTCGGCCGAGTAGTGAAAACCTGTACCTTGAATATTTAACATGTGAATAAAGGCTTAATCCTTTACATGATTTGACCATGTGATTAATAAGATAATGGAATCTATATTGACTCTTTAAAAATTAAGATCCCTTTTAAGGCTTTGGGTTTTACTAAAAAGAAAGTGCAAATATGTTTTGACAAATGTTTTAACAAAAGATTTTTAAGGAATCATTCCTTATAACTAAACATTTAACTAAACTCCTGTTTAGGGGTAAATGTTTGTGTATACCTCAAGACAACCTAAGAGGGATTGAGGAAACCGTTAAACCATGACTTAAAATTTGAAACGACAATTTTTGCTTTTCAACTAAGAAAATTTTTACCAAAGAATAAACAAAGGTTTTTCGAACATTAACGAATCTTATTAAATATTTTCGATAAATCAACAAAAATCTTGTTAATTAAATTCAAATTTATTTTGAACATTTTTATATAATTGGACAAACTGAGAAAATTTAAAAAATTTTTGCGTTTACGTTTCATAAAAATTAAATATTTATTATTCAATTACTTGTAGTAATTATCGACGCTTTAAACGTCGGATTGAGCAAAACTGATAAAAATAATAGTTGAGATAGAACTAAGACTTAGAAAATGTGAAGAAAGAATTTTCGAATAAATACGGTCATGATATTTTGTTCCATCTAGGAAAGTGAACGTAATTACTGACACATTATGTAAAAATAAAGAACCAATTAGGATGTGTTTCTTAATAATGACTGTGCAAAATAAATTGCCGAACAATATAAAATAAACGATGTTTGTAAAAAGGGGTTCGCGGCTAATGTGAACCATCAGAGTTAAGAAGCCGATGGCGTTGAATGTTTTAAAGGCTGCTTGTGGTTGCCTGAATATAGAGGATTTTGAGATTTAGTCATATTGAAATCTCGTAAATATAAGTATTCTATTCATGTCACTTCTGACTAAATGTATCTTTCTCTGAAGAAGTTGTACTGATGACAAATTATGAAGGCAGACATTGCCCCATACATTAGTAAACGTCTAACTATTGCAAAGGTCCTCATCTGAATTTGATTCGATTTGGGTCATCGTCGACAGACTGACCAAATCTTCTAATATCATTCTCGTTAATGATAGATTCTCGATGAAGAAATTGACTCTTTGTATTTAAAAGAGTTGTGTAAACATAGTGTGCATGTATCGATCATCTCTATCAAGATCCTCGCTTCGCATCGAATTTCTATAGATTTGCTCAGAAATCATTAGGAACGAACCTTGATGAGAGTACTGTTTACCACCCTAATCGAAGGGACGAGGTAAAGTAACAATACAAAATACTAGAAGTGTTGTTTTATGTTTGAATGATTGACCTTTCGTAATAAACCGTATAATCGCTTTCCTTTGGAGAGATTATCATTGATAATTATCGTATTAGGATTGAGATCGAATCTTGTTAGGATCTAAATATAAGAGCATCTGTAAGCCGAAGTTGGGATGAAGACATCCGACATACACCCATTGTGAGTTGGACATGTCTTTTAGGTTTAAGGTTGCCTACGATGACAAACCTAACCTTACAAAATACCCGACCCGCGAGACATGAAATGGTTGTTGAAATTAGGATCTGATTATTGACCGCCGGTAGTGGGCAGGAGGTTATGTGAATATGAAATGTAGATCTTGAAGTGGCAGATGGGTAGCGAAGTTATGCCAAAAAATTTAACCATGGAAAAATGAATTGATGATCTGAAAGATCATGGGATAAACGTCCCCCGTTGTATGGGACCATTGAGATGATGTAAAAGATTGGTTTGAAAGGCATATAAGCTGGATCTACCCTAGTACTTCAAGAGCTGCGTGAATTATGTTTCGTATATCGAACCTGATAAAATGCCTATCAAGTGAAAATCTGACTATTCCTTAATGAAGTTTAGATCGGCGAAAAGTTGCATTCATCAAAACGATGTGAACATCATGGATAGAGAAAGTAAGTCAACAATAAGCCTGATCTTATTCCCGTAGTTATGTTTGATGAAACTCGCGTATTGTAATGGATTACACTTGTGAGGAAAGACCGAATGTGGAGGAAATACCCACATGGCTTTAACTCTATAAGAAGCGAGTAGTAAGATAAAATGATCTTTGAGGACAAAGATCATGTTTAGGGGTAAATGCTGTGACAATCCGTCAATTTATGGTTGATATTTTATTCTCAAGTATTATTTAAAAACATTATTTTAATGTTATATTATGAACTCACCCATTTATAGGAAGAAATTTGGGTTTACATCTTGAAGTAGCATCGACTACGTCTAAATCGGAGGATTCTACATTACGTGCTTACGTTTACATACACCGTTTTGGTGACAGTCCGACACTTCAGGAAATAAATTTATCCGTGAATATTATTTTGAGATTTTAAATTTGTGTTGGTTCATAAACTCACAAATTTACGAGAAGAGATTAGGACTTACGATTATAATTTAACGTCCTTTACGACTAAACCGGAAACCTTAGGATTACGTATTTACGTTTTTGAACTCCGTTTTTGATGAAACAATTTTTATTATATTCGTTTTGTGTCGTTGATTCATAATTTATAAAAACGTTTTTCATAAAACGACCCGAGGGCACGCAAATCGAGGAAACTAGAATCGAGGAGTACCCGTAAAATAATGGGGATGAGACAAGATAAATCTTGCCCCACCCCCACAATGGGATGGCAAGACTTAGCTAACACACTTGAGGTGTGTCAACATTTTACAAAAACACTAGGACACTTGTCCATTCAAGCTTAACTTGTAAGTTACTCTTAACAAAACCAACCAAACCACTTTACTCAAACCATTTACAAACTTAATACATGCAAACCAATCATTCTCCCTTCCTCTCTCTCTCTAAATTTCGTCCATATCACCATCACCACCACCATATTCATCAAATTTTCTACCATGAATCTTATGTTTAACTTGCATAAGATGGAAACCCTTTGAAGACTTGTTGATTGGAGGTGATCATAACATCCATAAAGGAGATTTTATAGAGATCAAGGGCTGATTTCTCAAGGAGTCTACAAATATTTGGTGATCCTAGAAGTGGTGTTGATATCTCATAAGATTGGTTACCCAAAACCAGGCCTTGTTCATCATCAATCACATATTTTCATCAACTTGGTGGTATAAAGATTGTTCTTCCTATCCTCTTGTTATTTTGATTATGTAATCTTGTAATTTCTTTATTTATGTATATGTATATGATGATGAATGATAATTAAAAATATTATGTGGGGATTTGGTGTTGATAGATTTGATAAACATGGGTAAAAAGATGGAAAACCACATGTAAAATGGTTAAAATCTTGCTAAATATGATGGCTGTATAAAAACAGTAAGTAACCAAATGATAAACTGATAAAATGGCATAGTGGAATCAATTTATAGTAATTATTAGGTGTTATACACATGTGAGAGTTGTCCATACAATGGAATCATAAAAATGAGTGAGATATGATCAAAACAAGTTTAGAGTACAAATCTGCCTACACTGTTTTGGACGAATTTATTAAAATAATTATAGGTTGATTCATCAGTAGCTAGGAGTAAAATGAAGCAAATATCATGTAGTTTCTGTGATAAAAATTTGAGGTCCTATCTCATTATAGAACTCTAGATATGGACATTTTAGTGGACTTAAAATTTGGGACTGATTTTGTATATAAATAGTATATAATATAAGCACTAAAAAATTTATATAAAATATACATATATAAAACCCATTAGTTGATAAAAATTATAAATAAAGAGTTACATATATATTGATATTAAAATGAAATACAATATATAAATTACAAGTAAAAATGTTTTCCATGTTATAAAACTATATATACTAAGTTTTACGTCTTTTCGGCTAAAACCGAAAGATTAACGTTTTTGATAAATAAAACTTAGACGGTCGGACCCGTCTAATATAAACTTTTATAAACTCACATACTGATATATGAACTTATATAACAAGTAAAAACCTATAAAACCCGAGCTTTACAACATATAGACATTAACGGGCCTAAGTAGCCTTAATGGACAATAAACACGACTAATTTGGTAAAACACTTATAAACTTACTTATTGGGCTTAACCCACTTGGGCCCAACATGTGAAGTATCATACTGATAATAGAAGTGTAAAATGGAATAATATAATATATTGGGCTTATAATAGGCTTATTGGGCCTAGAACATGTAAGTAAATAAAACTAGTGAAACAAGTATAAAAGTTGTCAACACATAATGCTAAAATGAGTAAATAAGAATATACAATCCCACTTGATCATCATCATATATATAAAATCATCATATGTATGCATAATTGTTATTTTTATAAAGTCATCGGACAAGAGTCTAAGACGAGTATTATTTGTCTAGGTTTCCGTGATTGAAGCACGTACCGTACATCCGAATCGCCGATAAACCTCTTTCCCACATCAACGTGAGTTCATAGCCTCTCACTCTTTTAAATGTTTTTATGAAATGTTTTATAAACCCGCGAGGGAGATAACATGTTAGTTTTTATAAAATAGGACACTAGTTGTCCCGATTGTCTGTTTATTGATTTGGACCCGAATGATTGTATGACCCGATGAATGATTAAATGACCAGATAGATGAGATAAAATGGATTATTAAAGTTAGGTTATATCACTAAAAGTCCCATTAGCATGAATTGTGAACTACCGGGATTTGGTAGACGCTTATGCATATAATAGTACTATTTGGGGACGATCACCCCAGTCCGCGCCTTGACGGTTGATCTCCGTCGTGCCACATTGATTGGTAAGCGAATTTATGTATGAGAAGATTTCCATAGCGTGATATTTGTGACGACACGCTAATTTAGATGGGCAAATTGAGTTTCGGGCTAGCTACCCGTTGTTTGTTGTAGTAAGGTAACAATGTCATGCGGCTTTGATACAAGGGATTTTTTATGATGAAAAGTTCGATTCTCGGAATCCTCTCGAATTGATCTCAGTTAAAAGTGGGATGATTTGTTCTTGGTGACAAAAAGTGGATTTGGTTTTCTAATCTACTAAACAGAGAAATGACTAAAATGATAATAATTTTATCTTAAAACAATCAACAATTAAAAAGTAATACTTGAATTAAAAATTTAAAACAAATCAGCAACTAAAAACTACCTAACTGAAAAATATCCTATTTGGAAAATCTGGCTTATACGGAATAAAATCTCCTATTCGGAACAATTGGCCTATGCGGAATAAATTCAAGAAATGGCCTACTCGGAATGTAATGCTATTCGGAAAAGTGTGCCCTATTCGGAATATAAGTCCTATACGGAAAAACACACCTATGCGGAAAAATTGACCCTACTCGGAATGTAATACTCTATTCGGAAAAACAGCTCTATGCGGAAAAATAAGTTCTATTCGGAAAAATTGGTTTATGCGGAAAGTAAGCACCTATGCGGAATGAGAATGCTATTCGGAAAGTCTCAAGCCTATGCGGAAAAATAAGCTTATTCGGAAAATTCGGCTTATGCGGAAAAATGGCGCTATTCGGAAAAACACCCTTATGCGGAAAATCTGTCCAATTCGGAAAAATATGGCTGTTCGGAATATATGAGATATTCCGAGTAAGAGAAAATTAAAAGCCCTATTCGGAATATCCAGAATTCCGAATAAGGGAAATGGGAAACAGTCTATTCGGAAAAAAAGTTCTGTTCGGAAAGTACTGGGAAGCGAAGAACAGAAACAGTAACAGTAAAACAGGGGCCACGAATTTAAATCCAAATCAACTCAAATACTCAAAAAGGTTTTACCAAATCAACCAATAATCATTTACATACCATAAGAAATAAATCCCACCAATAAAAACACTAAATCAACAACTTTTTAAGATCAAACTTGAATCAAATAAGAAAACTTAAGAACTTGCAATAGAAGATGATGAAGAACAAGATGGAAAGAAAGATTGGATTGAAAGATTAATGTAAAGGTAACAAGAGTATGATTAAAACACTTACAAGATTGAAAGAAAATTAAAAATCACTAAACACCCTAATGGTGTTGGTGATGAACCGATCCTAAGAAACTGGGAAAAAGAAAATGAAAGCTAACTCCCTAAAATGTGAAGGGAGAAACTATTTATAGTCCTAGTGGTTGGTTGGTGAGTGGGCTTTCTCCCTTTCTTCTTGTCTTCTCGTCTTTTCAGAAAAGTTGACGTTTTCGATTCTGATTCGGGATTTGCCGTCGATTAATTTCAACTCGTCTTTTAATTTCTTCGTTTAACGGACTTGAGTTTCTTCGACATATGTAAATCTTCCATCTTTGGTCCTTTTCTTCGATAAATCTTCAAATAGGTCCATTGACTTCAAATCTTTTGCACCTCTTGGACAATAGACTTCGTCTTGAGTCTTTTTCCTTGATAAAACCTGTGCAATCCCATGTTTTCTTTAATATTCATCCGGTTAGCTCTGAAAACACAATAAACACAAAAACCACGCATAATTCCAAACAAATGATATTAAATACGTGTTTTGGTCTTGTTTTAGCCAGAATTAAGTGGTAAAAGGATGGGTGTTTACACACCTATCAAATCCCCTACACTTAACCATTGCCATGCCCTCATGCAATGCTTAGTGATAAAGCAATTTTACATTTTTCTCATAATCAATCAACCTTGGCCTTATTCAAATACTACTAAATAAAAATTAAAATACTAAGAGAAATTAAAACTTTAAGATAAACAAAAGGATGGAAATAACTTGTAAAGAAATCAAGGACTTACATTAGGGCTTTGGTGTTGCGAAGATTTATCATCCTCAAGTTATACGTTCCCCAAACTAAGCTTAAAAACGAGATCATTGTTATTATAAGTTAGCAAATCAAACACTTACACACATGGCTTAATTAAATGCTTAAACTCCCTTATTCCTAGGTGTATCTCTTATATTTTATTTTTGTCTTAGAATGATCATGAAGATGCATTTTTTTGACTTATTTCGATAGTTTAATTAGGCTGAAAGCAAAGTAGGACGATTTGATCAATAGTTAGCTAAAGGACAAAATCTCTTAAAACTGCTTCTCGGGATATCAAAAAGTTCATATCTTGGCATAACTCGGTTCACGATTTGAGACCTTTCTCGGGCCGATATTTGGCATGTACTTCATACTTCATATCTTCGAGAGACGTTCTTGAGATAATGGTCTTCTCATCATAATAGAGTTTCTTCACTTGGAGACTTTTGAGGGGTACTCCAACTTTGTTGACCACGACTTCATGATTATTTATTCAATCTCTAATTGGGATTTTGAGATACAACGATCCGCCTCCTTTTCGGACTTGGATCTATTTATCCTCATACCTTGTTAGGGTATTTTCGGATAGACTTCTTCATGATCTTTATGGGAGTTGATTGCTTTTCGTCGTGAGTCTTGATCCTTCATATTGATTTTGGGAATAATGCTTTTCACATCACTTTGGATCTTCAGCAATAAAATTGAATCCTCATGCCTTGTTAGGGCCTTTTCGGACTCGCCAATCTTCGCGCCCCGCTTCATAAGTTATGCCTTGGCTATGAACTCTTATCATTACCGAGCAACTTTTAAACGATCTTGGGCTAGAAGCTAAGTAACTTTTCAAATCGTACGACCTTACTTATTGCAGATAAATTATTAGCAAGTGATGGGAGAGTAGGCAAATAATTACACCAAGTGAGCTTGTGCAAGAATACCGACTTATAATTGACTCTATCATTTCTCGTACTCCACAATTTAAAATCTCAAGTAATGAGACTCGTGGACACTTAGCCTAATAAACCAATTAAGGTCTACATGGTTAAGGATACTAGCTAGAATAAACTTGAATAAGTCTATTCGGGTTAAGTCAAAATAAACGCAACGGGCCTAATATGTCAAAGATTTCTAAACTAGCTACACCACTTTATTAATATTTTTGATTTTATTGCGGGATATATACATATGAAAGCAACGATAAAAATTTAAAAATTGCGACTAAATGGCCAAAGTTAATAAAAAATTTTTGAAAAATGTTGAAAAATAGGATTTTCCGGTTCAATGAAGGCATTTTCATGGAAAAGTCCACTTAAAACTTCGATAGAAGTCCCCCCTACACTTAAGATAAACATTGTCCTCAATGTTTAAGCATGTGGGAAAAGTCTCCCCTACACTTATGACATTTTGCACGTTGGTTAACTCGAGTTAAGGAAGAGACGACTAAAGTGATCAATTTCAAATGTGAGTATGAAGAAAATTGAATCACGATAGTTGAAAGATAGAACCGGATTTCGGATAACATGGGAGCACGGTTCTTCAAAGATTCCAAGAGTGCAGTTATCCCTGTAATCACATCACCACACAAACACAAACGACCAAAATAGGTCCTCCCCTACACATAGGGGGTTAAAGGGATAGATACTCGGGCTGCCTCCCGAGGAGCGCTTGTTTTTGATAACCGAGTCACGAGCCTGACTCGACCCAAAATTAGTTCATGGGGAACGTGGTGAGGGATGGAATCACCTCCTGAGAGGTGTCCTCACCAAAGTACAACTTCACTCGTTGGCCATTCACCTTAAAATTGGTCCATTAGGTTGAGCGAGCTCGAGAGTACCATATGGAAAAATTTGGGCAATGGTGAATGGGCCGGACCAACGAGATTTGAGCTTGCCCGAGAAGATTTTCAACCGAGAGTTAAAAAGTAAGACTTTGTCTCCAACATGGAACTCTCGGTTTTTGATCTTGGAGTCGTGAATGAGCTTAGTTCGTTCCTTATAGATTAAAGAATTTTCATAAGCCTCATTCCGAAGTTCATTGAGCTCATTGAGTTGGATCTTGCGTAGGTCACCGGCTTTGTTGATATCAAAATTAGCCCACTTCAAGGCCCAATAAGCCTTGTGCTCCAACTCAATGGGGAGGTGGCACGCTTTCCCGTACACAAGACGATAAGGCGTACAACCGATCGGGGTCTTGTAAGCAGTACGGAAAGCCCACAAAGCATCATCGAGTTTATCAGCCCATGCGGCATGATGCTCTCCCACGGTTCGTTCCAGAATTCGCTTAAGTCCTCGGTTGGATATTTCAGCCTGGCCATTAGTTTGTGGGTGGTAGGCTGTGGAAAGACGATGATTTACACCGTACTTAGCCATGACTCGAGCAAATTGGTCATTGCAGAAATGAGTCCCACGATCACTAATAATGGCACGAGGCACACCGAATCTAGCGAAAAGAGCTTTCAAAAAGTTACAAACCACCCTTGCGTCATTAGTAGGTAAAGCTTTGGCTTCAACCCACTTTTAAACGTAGTCAACGGCTACAAGGATGTATTTGTTTCCTTTAGAAGAAGGGAATGGCCCCATAAAGTCGATACCCCAAACATAAAAAATTTCACACTCTTGAATGAAATTCTGAGGCATCTCGTCTTTAGGTGTGATTTTGCCTTGCTTTTGGCAAACATCACATTGTTTAACCATATTGTGAGCATCACGATATATGGAGGGCCAATAAAATCCCGAATCAAACACTTTTTTAGCGGTGTAGTTGGGACCAAAGTGACCACCGGTGGGTCCTTTGTGGCAAGCATCAAGGATTTCAGACGCTGCCGGTCCATCAACACATCGGCGAATAATCAGGTCGGCACATTGTTTGAATAGGTAAGGGTCGTCCCAAAAGTAAGTCTTGATGTCGGTGAAGAACTTCTTCTTTTGTTGGGACGTCAACCCTTCCTTGAGAATTCCACCCGCCAAGTAGTTTGCAAAGTCCGCAAACCACGGGGTTTCATTCGACTTCGAGTTTATAGACATTAAGGTCTCCAAGGGAAAAGAATCATTGATTTCTTTGGTCGGATGATCCCCTTGGTATGGATCCTCAAGTCTGCTGAGATGATCCGCGGCTAGGTTTTCAGCTCCTTTTTTATTGCGAATTTCGATTTTAAATTCCTGGAGCAGCAAAACCCAGCGAAGAAGTCTTGGTTTGGAATCTTGCTTTGTCAACAAGTACTTCAGCGCGGAATGATCGGTGTACACAATGCTGGTAGAAAGGACAAGATAGGGGCGGAATTTTTCAAAAGCATAGACAACAGCTAAAAGCTCTTTTTCGGTTGTCGTATAATGCAATTGTGCCCCCGTCATTGTCTTGCTAGCGTAATGGATCGGTTGGAAGTGTTTGTTCACTCTTTGTCCAAGAACCGCTCCAATAGCAAAATCACTAGCATCGCACATCAACTCAAAGGGTAGCTCCCAATTAGGGGTAACCAAGACGGGTGCCTTAGTTAGCTTATCCTTAAGCGAGTTGAAGGCTTCAAGACACTCTTTGGAGAAGATAAAAGGAGTATCTTTTTCCAAGAGGGGGTCATCGGGCGAGCGATTTGAGAAAAATCCTTAATGAATCGACGGTAGAAGCCCGCATGACCCAGAAAACTTCTCACACCCTTCACGGTTGAAGGTGGAGGCAACTTTGCGATAACATCGACTTTAGCACGGTCTACTTCAAGACCGGCTTTCGAGATCTTATGTCCAAGAACGACGCCTTCTTTTACCATAAAATGGCATTTTTCCCAATTCAGAACTAGGTGAGTGTCTTCGCACCGCTTGAGCATACGTTCCAAATTGGCAAGGCAAGAAGAGAACGAATTCCCGAAGACCGAGAAATCATCCATGAAGACTTCCATGGTTTGTTCAACCATGTCATGGAAGATATCTAACATGCACCTTTGGAAAGTCCCGGGCGCATTACATAAGCCAAAAGGCATTCTTTTGTAAGCAAATGTGCCATAGGGACAAGTGAATGTAGTCTTCTCTTGATCTTGGGGATCGATGGGTATTTGGAAATAACCCGAGAAACCATCAAGAAAGCAGTAATATTCATTACCAGCTAATCGTTCAAGCATTTGGTCCATAAAAGGTAGAGGGAAATGATCCTTTCTCGTGGCATCATTGAGTTTGCGGTAGTCTATACAAACTCTCCACCCAGTAACGAGACGAGTGGGAATCAACTCGTTGTGTTCATTGGGAACAACGGTTATTCCGCCCTTCTTGGGCACACAATGGATTGGACTAACCCATGGTGAATCCGAAATAGGGTAAATCATACCCGCATCAAGAAGTTTGATAACCTCTGTTTTGATGACGTCATGGATTTTTGGATTCACCCTTCGTTGGCTTTGAATTGTGGGCTTAAAGTCATCCTCCATGAGAATTTTGTGTGTGAAGAAGTGAGGATCAATTCCACGAATATCCAAAATTTTCCAAGCGATAGCCTTCTTATGATCTTTCAACACGGCGACAAGTCGGGCTTTCTCTTCATCCTTCAAATCCTTAGCAATGATGACTGGCGACTTCTTGTTGTCGTCAAGGAACACGTACTCGAGATGTGGCGGCAACTCCTTTAGTTCCAAATCCGGAGGATTTTCGACGGGAGGCGTTTTCAAAGTCGTGGCATCGATAGCAATAACCGTGGGAGATGGAGGCGAAGGATTTTCGTCGGTGAGAAGATTGTCAAAGAAATTCATGTCTTCATCCCCATCGGTAGGAGAATCATCAGTGGTTAAAGTCACATCTCCCATGGTATCTTCAAGATTGTTCCAAAATAAATCACTATCTCCAAATAGAGACAACGATGAATCAATGGAGGACACGGTCTCAACATTGGGAAGAGAGGTAGGAATACTTTTGCAAGCATCATTAAAGTGTTCTTCACAAGCCTCATAAAGAACGTCAATACAATTAACGCTCTCATATGAATAAGGCTGTTTAGACAACTTTCCCATGTTGAAGACTACTTTATCGTCACCCACTCTCATGATAAGCTCACCGGCTTCAAAATCAATGAGAGTGCGACCGGTCCTAAGGAATGGACGACCAACAATCAGTGGTACACGGGGGTCCATCTCGTAGTCGACGACAACAAAATCAGCAGGAAAGGTGAATTTGTCGACTCCTACAATGACATCTTCGGCTATCCCCACTGGACAAGCAACCGTACGGTTGGCCAATTCCAAAGTCATTTTAGTGGGGACTAGCTCTGGGAGAGATAATTGCTTCCAAACACTTAGAGGCATGAGATTAATACTGGCACCTAGATCGGCTAGGGCCATGCAATTCTCTACTCCCGGGAAATTGCAAGGGATAAGAAAACGACCCGGATCACCAAGCTTGGTTGGCAATTTCCTTAAGAGTACTGCAGAGCAATTCTCATTAAGTTGGGTGTTGGCTATATCGAGGAGCTTTTCCTTGTCGCTCAGAAGATCTTTAAACATTTTGGCGTATTTGGGCATGTGAGCGAGAGCCTCAGCGAAGGAGATATTGAAATTCAGTTGTTTGAACATTTTAAGGAAATTCGAAACCTGAATATCATCCTTGCTCTTTTTCTTCTCTTTCCTAAACCTAGATGGATAAGGTATATTGGAAGAAGAGGAAGGCTTTGGGAGAATAGGATCACTCACAACCACGGGTGGAGGTGGGGTAGAAGGAAGAGGTGGAGAAATTGGGGAAGGAGAAGGATGAGGAATAGGAGCAGGTGACTCGTTCTCCTTAGTCACAACCACCGGTGGAGGTATAGGAAGCTCGGGTTCCTTGGTACCTTTACCACTTCGAGTGGTGATTGCTTTCATCTCCCCTCTTGGGTTCGCAACGGTGTTACTCGGAAGAGTACCCGAAGAAGAGGGTTGATTACCTTGGAAGAAACTAGCCATCATGTTCCTTAGATCATTAGTTTGGCTATCCAACGTGTTTCTCATGTCGGCTCTCAAATCATTTCCTTGCTTGACCAAGTCTGCTTTCAAATTGCGCACTTCCTCTTGGAGATTTCCCACTATCACATCATTGGTTCTCATGTAGGTTGCAACCTCTTGGTGTAATGCAGTGGTGGTTTGGTTGGGAGGAGCATTGTATGCAGGTGGTTGGTAAGCAGGTTGTTGGTAGACTTGATTGTTACGTTGAGGTGGTTGTTGCTGCTTGTGAGGAGGTATGTATGGTTGTCGAGGCTGTTGTTGTTGTTGAGGAGAGCGGTTGAGGTTTTGTTGTTGGTTTGAGTTGGTAGGAGGGAAACCAGGTGGTGAAAGATAGTTGTTGCTGCGGTAGCTAAGCAAGTTACGGTCACCTTGAGGTCTAGCTTGATAAGCAGGTTGTTGGTAGGTGCCATATGCCGCATTCACATTCTCAGCAGGGTAGTCTTGGGTGGCGGTACAAGTTGTGTAAGAGTGAGGACCACCGCATATCTCACAAGGTTGGCTGACAGCGTTCACTTGAGCGTTTTTGGCGTTGTTGCTGTTGTTGTTGCTGACGGCGTGGGTGACAAGCGATTCAAGAAGCGTAGTGATTTTGTCCAATCGCTTGTCGCTGTCATTAGTGCTAGCACTAGCAACATTGGTCCGAATACTCTTGGTTTGCACACGAGACTTGTTCTCAATGATATCCCAAGCAGCATTGGAAGTCTTAGCCAATAGATTACCCCCCGAGGCACTGTTCAGTGAATCTTGGTCACTCATGCTTAAACCATTGTAAAAAGTATTAATTTGATGTACTTTGGTAAAACCATGTTGTGGGCATTTTCTTAAGAGATCTTTGAAACGATCCCAAGATTCACTGAACGACTTATCGTACTTTTGTTCAAAATTGATGATTTCATTCCGCAATGCGGTAGTACGAGAGGGTGGAAAAAAGTAATTTATAAACTTTGTTTCCAAATCCGTCCACGAGAGAATACTCTGTGGCGGTTCCTTAGCAAGCCAATGCCGGGCTTGTCCCTCTAAAGAAAAGGGAAAAAGTTGTAACCTTATAACCTCTTGTGGAACACCATTGAACTTGACCGTGTTGGTGAGTTGCAAGAATCTCTTGATATGGTCGTGTGGATCATCAATGGTTCGTCCCAAGAATGGTTGAGCGGAGACCATCTGGATAAAGCCTGATTTCAGCTCGAAATTGTTGGCGGCAATTGGTGGTATAACAATTGGATCCTTGTTGCCATCGACATGAGCTTGCAGCAATTCAATCATCGGGCGATTATCCGGAAGGGGCTCATTGTTGTTGTTATTATTCATGTTGTTGTTGTTATTATTGTTTGGAGGTGGTACACCGGCCATGTCTAAGTGATCGAGAGGCTCGGGCTCTTGATAAGACGTGGATCGAGTGCGCATACACCTGCAAAAGAACGAACAAAGAAAAACAAAGCACAAATATTTTTGGTTTTTATGGTTTTTAATTTTTTTGTATTTTTGAAAATTTTATATTTTTTTAGGATTTTTGAAAGTTTTTATGAAAAAGGAACGTTCACGGGGAACGGATCCCAAAATCCAAGTTCTCACAAAAAACTTTTGATCTTAACGAGAAGAGCCGGCAGCGGCGCCATTTGATAAAAGGGATTTTTTATGATGAAAAGTTCGATTCTCGGAATCCTCTCGAATTGATCTCAGTTAAAAGTGGGATGATTTGTTCTTGGTGACAAAAAGTGGATTTGGTTTTCTAATCTACTAAACAGAGAAATGACTAAAATGATAATAATTTAATCTTAAAACAATCAACAATTAAAAAGTAATACTTGAATTAAAAATTTAAAACAAATCAGCAACTAAAAACTACCTAACTGAAAAATATCCTATTTGGAAAATCTGGCTTATACGAAATAAAATCTCCTATTCGGAACAATTGGCCTATGCGGAATAAATTCAAGAAATGGCCTATTCGGAATGTAATGCTATTCGGAAAAGTGTGCCCTATTCGGAATATAAGTCCTATACGGAAAAACACACCTATGCGGAAAAATTGACCCTATTCGGAATGTAATACTCTATTCGGAAAAACAGCTCTATGCGGAAAAATAAGTTCTATTCGGAAAAATTGGTTTATGCGGAAAGTAAGCACCTATGCGGAATGAGAATGCTATTCGGAAAGTCTCAAGCCTATGCGGAAAAATAAGCTTATTCGGAAAATTCGGCTTATGCGGAAAAATGGTGCTATTCGGAAAAACACCCTTATGCGGAAAATCTGTCCAATTCGGAAAAATATGGCTGTTCGGAATATATGAGATATTCCGAGTAAGAGAAAATTAAAAGCCCTATTCGGAATATCCAGAATTCCGAATAAGGGAAATGGGAAACAGTCTATTCGGAAAAAAAGTTCTGTTCGGAAAGTACTGGGAAGCGAAGAAAAGAAACAGTAACAGTAAAACAGGGGCCACGAATTTAAATCCAAATCAACTCAAATACTCAAAAAGGTTTTACCAAATCAACCAATAATCATTTACATACCATAAGAAATAAATCCCACCAATAAAAACACTAAATCAACAACTTTTTAAGATCAAACTTGAATCAAATAAGAAAACTTAAGAACTTGCAATAGAAGATGATGAAGAACAAGATGGAAAGAAAGATTGGATTGAAAGATTATTGTAAAGGTAACAAGAGTATGATTAAAACACTTACAAGATTGAAAGAAAATTAAAAATCACCAAACACCCTAATGGTGTTGGTGATGAACCGATCCTAAGAAACTGGGAAAAAGAAAATGAAAGCTAACTCCCTAAAATGTGAAGGGAGAAACTATTTATAGTCCTAGTGGTTGGTTGGTGAGTGGGCTTTCTCCCTTTCTTCTTGTCTTCTCGTCTTTTCAGAAAAGTTGACGTTTTCGATTTTGATTCGGGATTTGCCGTCGATTAAATTCAACTCGTCTTTTAATTTCTTCGTTTAACGGACTTGAGTTTCTTCGACATATGTAAATCTTCCATCTTTGGTCCTTTTCTTCGATAAATCTTCAAATAGGTCCATTGACTTCAAATCTTTTGCACCTCTTGGACAATAGACTTCGTCTTGAGTCTTTTTCCTTGATAAAACCCGTGCAATCCCATGTTTTCTTTAATATTCATCCGGTTAGCTCTAAAAACACAATAAACACAAAAACCACGCATAATTCCAAACAAATGATATTAAATACGTGTTTTGGTCTTGTTTTAGCCAGAATTAAGTGGTAAAAGGATGGGTGTTTACACACCTATCAGGCTTATAATAATCCAATTAACGAAATACTGCTATACGCACCGAATTACGATATATTGCCTGACTAGCAATACGGGGTCTTATTATTGATATTATGTTCGTGTTTTGGTTTTTCATAACCATATTCATATAACGGTTTTTATTTAACTTTATACAACGTTATAAAATGTATTATATGGTGTTTTTACGACTTTGGTTCGTATAATGATTTTGAAGGAAAAAGCCTATATCATGATTTTGATAAGGATTTGTATAAAACGAATTTGGCTATTTTATGGCCTATTACAAAGATTTGTACAAAATGATGTTCGGTAATAATTTTATACCGATGTTATATTGATGGATTTAATTAAACTCTATGAATTCACTCGGCGTTTTCGCTGACCTTTTCTTTTAACATGTTTTATCTCAGGTACTTGAAGGTAATTCTCGGGAAGACAACAAGAATTCATGGCCCGCACTTAAACAATAATTTCCATTCAAATACTTTGTAAAACCTGTATGAAATACAATGACTTGGGACCTATGTAAATTTGATATTTATGAATGGAAATGCTTTATTATTAAACGACGCGATTTTTAAGCGTTGTCTATGATGTGCTATCCCGTAACACCAACGAGTCTTCCGCTGTATTAAATTGTGTAAATTTGGGGGTGTTACATCTGCCCAGCACACGGGTGATCTGCACTTGCAACCATAGAGTGCCTCAAATGGTAATGCTGGCATGGTAGCTATTGTTGTAAGAGAACTCAACTAGTGGTATGTGTTCGACCCATCCTTTTACAAAGTCGATCACACATGCCCTCAGCATGTCTTCTAGGGTTTGGATTGTTCTCTCACTCTGTCCGTCCGTCTGTGGATGATAAGCAGTGCTCATATCTAGGCTTGTACCCAAAGCTCGCTAAAAAGCTTTCCAAATATTTGACGTGAACCTACCGTCTCGATCACAGATAATTGAGACCGGTATTCCATGTCTTGTCAGAACTTCCTTTAGGTACAGTCTTGCCAGTTTGTTCAGAGAATCATTTCCCTTTTTGGCAGAAAATGAGCGAACTTTGTGAGTCGCTCAACAATTAACCAAATGGTATCGTATCGATCGGATGATTTTGGGAGTTTGGTGATGAAGTCCATGGTAATATTATCCCAATTCCATTTCGGTATCTCAGGCTGTACTAGCAGTCCTGATGGTCTCTGGTGCTCTGTCTTGACTCTTGCACATGTCAAACACTTCTTGATGTAGGTGGCGATGTCGAATTTCATGTTTGGCCACCAATACAACTTCTTCATATCCTGATATATCTTTTCGTATCCTGGATGTATAGAATACTTAGACTTATGAGACTCGTGCATGATCACGTTTTTCAAGTCTCCGTAACAAGGTAACCAAATTCTTCCGTGTAAACACAGAGTTTCATCTGCTCTTGGTTCTAACTTTTCCTTGGTAAGGTCTGTTCTAAGCATACCCTCTAGAATCAACTTGGGTAGGTCCAAGCTAATTGTCATGACTAAGGCTCAAACTCTCATGGGAGGAGTCATTCCCTTACGGCTCAATGCATCCGCAACTATGTTTGCTTTACCAGGGTGGTATTTACTTTCACAATCGTAGTCACTCAACAGTTCTATTCAACAGCGTTGACTCATGTTCAGCTCCTCCGGATCTAGTATGTGCTGCAAACTTTTGTGGTCAGTGTGCACAGTACACTTTGTCCCGTATAAATAATGCCTCCATATTTTTAAGGCAAAGACTACGGATCCAAGATCTAGATCTTGAGTAGTGTAATTCTTATCGTGATTCTTTAATTTTCTTGAAGCATAGCAATTACCTTCTTTCTTTGCATAAGCACTGCACCTAAACCCTTGTGTGAAGCATCACAGTAAACAACGAAATCCTCGTTGCCTTCAGGTAAGGCTAAGATAGGTGCACTGCACAACTTCTGTTTGATAGTCTAGAATGCTGATTCTGCTTTCTCTCCCCATTCTAAGTTTACACCTTTTTGAGTAAGCTTTGTCAGAGACTTAGCTATCTTCGAGAATCCTTCGATAAATCTACGGTAGTACCTTATAAGGCCTAAGAATTGACGAATCTATGTTGGTGATGTAGGAGATGCCCAATCCTTAACAAATTCGACCTTTGCGGGATCTACGTGAATATCCTTTCTACCGATAACATGACCAAGAAAATGAACTTTAGGGATCCATAATTCACATTTGGAGAATTTTGCATACAACTGTTCTTCCTTGAGTAACTTTAATATTTGTGCAATGTGTTCTCCGTGCTCTTGTTCATTCTTAGAGTAGATGAGTATCTCATCGATGAATACGATTATGAATTTTTCAAGGTAGGGTCTACACACTCGGTTCATGAGGTCCATGAATATAGTTGGTGCATTGGTCAACCCAAATGGCATAACCTGAAATTTGTAATGACCGTATCGAGTTCTGAACGCTGTTTTTGGAACATCTTCCTCTCTAACCCTCCTCAACTTATGGTACCCAGATCTCAAGTCGATCTTAGAGTACTCACTTGATCCTTGTAGTTGATCAAATAGGTCATCAGTTCGTGGAAGTGGGTAGCGATTTTTCACAATCAACTTGTTTAGTTCTCTATAATCAATATACATTTTGGAAGAACCGTCTTACTTTTTGACAAATAGAACTAGAGCTCCTGAAGGCGAGGAACTAGGTCTGATGAAAACTTTGTCAGATAGTTCTTGAAGTTGCTTTTCTAACTCGTTCATTTCTGATGGTGCTAAACGGTATGGAGCTTTAGATACAGGTGCAGCTCCTGGTATAAGTAGATTTGGAATTCTACTTGAAGAGTTGGTGGTATTCCTGGTAATTTGTATGGAAAAACTTTAGGAAAATAGCGGACAATTGGCACGTCCTTGATTTGCTTCTTCTCAGGTTCGTCTTCTTCGTTGGTTTTGGAAATCTAGACTAAGAAGATAGGACATCCTCTTAGTAGATACTTTTGGACTTTCGTACAAGAGATGACGCTTAGTCTAGTGTTAGCTTTGTCAGTGTTTCCTTCTCCTTGAATGATTAAATTCCTTCGGCGCACGGTATAGACTAGCTTTTCGTCACACACAATGGTTGCATGGTATCTTGCTAACCAGTCCATATCAATGATAACATCGAAACT
The DNA here is from genome assembly GCA_025667525.1 of Glebionis coronaria. Taxonomy (NCBI): domain Eukaryota; kingdom Viridiplantae; phylum Streptophyta; class Magnoliopsida; order Asterales; family Asteraceae; genus Glebionis; species Glebionis coronaria. Next base: position 284,537,120 of record CM046877.1, on the reverse strand, counting down.
ATAGAGGTTTACTGGAATAAAATTGATATTGAATGTATGATTTAAAAGGTTTAAGTTATAACCTCTTAAAATGGTGTTGGTTTCTATGATCTTGCCATCGGCTAATTCTACTCTATAACAATTGTCTAATTCGGTAGGAGTGATATCTAGCAAACTAGTAAATTTTGTAGATATAAAGCTTCTATCGGCTCCGGTATCAAACAAAATAGATGTATAACGATTGTTCAGGAGAAACGTACCAGTAACTACATTGGATCCAGGTTTGGCATTAGCATCACCCACAACGTAAACTCTTACTGGTGCTCCTCCATTGTTTTCATTTTGGTTTGCCCATTTTGGACAATCGGGTCTGATGTGTCCTGAGTCTCGGCACTCATAGCAACAAACTCTTCCTCGTCTAGTACTATTTCTGGCAGTAGGATCGCGGTTTCCCTACTGTCTATTTCCATTCACACGGGAGTCATACCCACCCATGTTGTTGTTGTTGTTGTTGATGTTAAGCCTAGTGTTTGTGGCAGCATTGCTTCGGCACTGTCGGATGAAATGATTATTATGTCTACACTTATGGCATATCCTTCACGGTTCACTGCTGGTGTGATGGAGCTCACTTGGCACACATAGGCTTGGTACCACCATACGGTTTTTCTCTTGTGGTGGTAGCACTATAGACTTGACTAGTGTTTTGCCTTTTGGGTGGCTGGTACTGGTGCTGGCTAGGAAGTTCTCATCCGCTTTCCTCTTACTCTCAGTCTGCTTCTCAGTGATAGTACGGACTCGTTTATCCATCAACTCTGTAGCTAACTCAATGGCACTCTCAATAGTAGTAGGTCGAGATGCGAGCACGCTGTCATGAATTGAGTCAGGCAGTCTGCTAACATACTTCTTAATCTTTTCCATTGTCTCTGAGAACATCCTGGTACACATCAAGGTCAATTACTTGTACCTCTGTTCGTATGCTACTATGTCAATGTTCTTGCACTTGAGATCCCATAATTCGGTCTCCAACTTCTTCACTTCTCCACGAGCACAGTATTTCTCGGTAATTCCTTCTTTCAAGGCGGTCTAAGTCATACCATAGGAGTTATCATGTCCGAGGGTAGCAACCAAATAATTCCACCATGTGAGAGTACTTTCTAGCAGAGTGCAGGTGGCAAACTTAACTTTTTTTTCATCCGCACAATCACTGATACGGAATACCGTCTCCAAACTTTCGAACCATTGCATTAGTTTGACAACACCCTCTTTTCCCTTAAAGTATAAAGGCTTGCATTTCAGGAAGTCTGGATAAGTACACCCTCTAGTGATTCTATCATTCCTCCTGGCATTGGAGTTCTGACTGTCTTCTTGGTTTATGCTAGGGTTAGCTTCCATGGCAGCCATGACGTCTGCAATGCCTTGTTCGATGAGTACCCTGAGTTGGGCAACTGACACTTTTAGGTGGTGTCGTCTCTATCGGGATTTTCTCGAGTGTTTCTTGCTGAAGCCATTATTCTATAGTCAATAAAAAATAAGATCATTATTTTTTGTCAATGTTTCATTTATATTAGTTTGCATGGTAATGTCTATGCATAGAATTCACAACAAATTGGATAACGTGTTAAGAGTTTATAATATAATATAAGCACATGGAATAATAGTGTAACATCAGTACAAGTCATTTCTGGTAAACAACAATATCATACAAGGACAACCGATTTAAGACAAGAATATATCTTGCCTGTTTGAAATGGTGGTACAATAGCCTGAGTACAACTACAAAATTACCTACCGACTATGGTTAGGTACAAAATATAAAGTACAGCTGAAAAAGTACAAAAGATAAAGTACATAAACCCTATATCATGAGAGCTGGGATGCAACCCAAAACTTGTCATGATGTACAAGGAATCTAGCACATCTAATCTAAGCATGACTAGCAGAATCGCCAGGAGCCGCTGGTGCAACCGGTGAAACTAGAGCAACAAGTTCCTTAGTGGCATCCTGCATAGTGATAAAAGCCAAACGAGTCTTCATAAGGAGTCGTAGAGCCTCTAACAACTGTTCTCTGCGAGTGCCGTCTGTCCCACGAAGATGAGCTAACTCCGCGACCAATCCTGGATGAGGTATATCTACTAAGTCGAATAAGATATACAAAGTATCTCACTGAGACATGAGAGTGGTATGGGTCTTGTACTGCCGACCCTCCAAAGCAAATATGCGCTGACAAAGGTAGTCGATCTCCACCTTCAACCACTGTAACGCCCCGTGGACAGTCATCCACATCACATTTTCGGCCTGGGACTCTGCCTCAACGGTCCATGTAAGAGTGTCCAGACGCTCCTGTAGTGTAGAACGTCCATCCTGACCAGCTCGAAAAAGAGTATGGACATCTGAGATGTCCTGAGACTGTCATGCAACTAATACAACAATCTGGTCATGGACAGGATCAACCCTAGTCCGTCTTGCTCCGAAACCCTCCCCGATCTCAAAAGTAGAGATGGGAGTAGAGTCGTACCTCCTCTTGTGAGGTGGTAGAGATCCGGGAGCATAACCACGAAGATGAGGATAGTGGAAGTGATGGTAATACAGGAATGATCTGATCTCCTACCCCAGGTGGGGAAGTAGGTACAATATGTGGTATAGTAGTAGTAGAGTCGAAAAGTAATATGACTCTTGTAGCCTGGCTATTCTGAGACTCAGAGTCTGACGGTAACCCCTATGTATGGAGGTCGGTGAAACTGGAACAGCAGCAGTGGCAGTCAAGAGAATATCGATTAATAAGGTTTTCAAAATTAGAGTGACATACTATCATCCAATTAAAAAGTTTTTCAAGATTAAAGTTTGTATGCGATATCGTAAGTATCTTTTAACAGTGTAGGTTAAAAGTTACGTAAATACTTAAGTGGTCAAATAACTAAATGTTATTAATCAGTGCACAGTTAGTTCACATAATATGTATGCTCTATATACTATATGCTTAACTATCTGGGTCCCTAAAAATTAATTTTTCTTAAAACTGATTTTTATATTCAGTTATAGTCTAGTTTTAATTTATTTAAAAAATTTAAATTTTTGATCTGGTTCTCTATAACCTGGCTCGAATACCATTATGTGACACCCCCAAAATGGTCAATGCATCAGAATAGTGATTGGGTGTCACTTGGTGGATCAACAACAAATAATACACAGACCAATGATCATAAAAATCTCATTGAAATTTATTACATGAACCAAATGTGAACTGTTGTAAAATTGTCTTGACAAATGTTTAAATTATTATTATTCCAAAGAAGTAAAACCCTGCCCCGATAAGTTTTATGATACTTCCTATATGATGTTGGAATCCATGTGCACATAATTACCTACATAGTTACCTGAAAAAACATGTTTAAATAGGTCAACACAAAGTTGGTGAATTCATAGGTTTAGTAGTTAATAGTTTAGGATCGTAAACATCACAAAAGTAGTATTGCACAAAGCCAAATATTATAAAATAGTTCCTATTTCCTGTAACTGAAGCTAGACACTCTGCGTAATAGTCCCCGCCCAAAAGAATCCGACATGGTATACATCTGTTGTCCTGGCCTAGGCACGGTGAGCGCTACTCACCCAGGTGGGGATGGTCAGTCCCGAATAGATCTATTTATAACATTCACACTATACAAAAATTAACAATCCCAGTTCCACGGGTCATGGGGCACACAATAGGAAAATGTAATCAAAGGTAATAGTTCAGTTTGCGTCCTATAAAAATATGTTTCATGTTTTCTCCCCCATTGTTGTTTAAAACAATAAAGTAAAAGTGTGGGGTCATCAACTAACCTCACTGGTAGAGTATGATGATGTCACTGGTGATCCAGAATAGTACGATCACGATGCAGTAAATTACCTAAGTAATTTAAATGGGTCTCAGTTGTTGATCCCAAACTTAGATCGTTTAGCTTTGTGTTATCGAGATTGAATCAAGAATAACACATAGAGAAACTTTGTGTTTATAACAATTTAAGTGTTATGTGGAATTAACACTTAAACCAAAGAACAAAGCAAAACACAATGTATACCAAACTTTCACTTGTATTGATAATCAATGAGGTACAATGAAAGTATTAAGAATGTATATCAATATCAAACCCTAAGACCTCCTTTTATAACATAAGGAGTCTTGAACAATAATCTATCTATCAACTATTCTAGGAAAAGATAAATATTAAGAATACAATGTAGAACATATCTTTTCCTAAACATACAAACGTGTTGACTAAGTTGTTGACAGTAACTAGGATTTACTTTTTCAGCGCCATGATTTGTCTTGTAAGTGCTCATTCTGTCAGCGCCTTGATAACTCTTGTCAGCGTCCAAAATCCTTTTGTCAACGGCAAAGTGACTTAGCTAATTTTATTCCCAACAATCCACACCTAAACTTGATACTTATACTAATATTCAAGTTTCTGAATAAAAACAAAATACAAAGAGGATTCTTACAAATAAAACCTACTCCTTAATCCGAGAATATACAAATCTCAAAAAGTCCATGCTAACATCACTGGTGTAATCAACCTCAAGCTTGGTGCAGACCAACTTCTTCAACAATTCTTGTGATAGAGGGTATTCATGATCTATCAACAAGTATTCTACAAACTTTGTAGTCCTTAGATGGTAAACACCAGTAGTTGAATACAAGTGCCACTTCAACTCACTTAAATCAACAAGATCCAACCATACTGGATCAACAGCATCATGACTAAACATCATTCTAAATGTTGTCTAGATCTCTATTCCATTCAGAGAAGAAAGAGTTTCAACCTCATATACCTCCTTCATCAAACTCCACAGAGTTTCCACATCCTCTCTATCCAAGCTGGCAAACAATGAAACCAAAGAAGTAAATGTATGTACCTTATCACCAGTTCTGGTGATCTTCCAGAATCGCATAAAATCTTCTTCATACTTGATTATTGGATTTCTGAATTCCAAGGGTACAACGATAGCTAGATCAGAAGCCATTATTGGATAAATCACCACATTCTTCTTTGGAAGACTTCCTCAGTTGGGTGCAATTGGTCAAGTGCTAGAAACTACAACTTGAACCCTTTCTTCACTGGCTTGGGCACAACTAAAGCATTCTTGATCTTTAGCTCTTCTTTAATCTCTTCTTGTCTCTCTACAGACAACAATCTGAATGTGTTTGCCTCACATACAGACTCCCAAATAGGATAGGCATAGTACTCTAGTTGGTCAAATGAAAGCTTCCTCAATTTAGTATAAGTCCACCATGTTTGATGGCATCTAAGTAGCATGTTGTAAAGCTCCATTCTGGATGTCTTGTTCTCAAAGAGTACCATGTTTGCCCTATGTTCCAAAATGATCTTGCAATCACTTTGTACTCTTAACAAAATCTCCAAACCCCAAATCTGCTCAGTTAATGACATGTTTGAATTTTCTACATACATCTCTTCCCATCTGAAATACATTGTAGAAACATTGGCAATATCAAAATCTACTTGCTTCTTTAACTCTCTGAGCTTTTCCTTTGCTAGCTCATCTTCCCCATATTCCAATTTCTCTAAGTCCACCAATTTGCTCATATCAGCACTTGATCTGTGTGAACTTTCATTATCACCAGATCTATCAAACTCATATCCTCCAGATTCAGATGAGAGAATCTGGGCTTTAATGCTCCCTTTCCCAAGTCCTTTTGTTTTCTTTCTCTTGTAACTAATGAGCAAGCATAACATCAACCTGTTGTTAGATTGCATCCTTGGGAATGTCTTCTTCTACCAAAACAGCTTTACCCTTATCCATTGGATCAATAATGGGTAAAGTAGAAGGTGGTACCTGAGTGGAAGGCTCCTTGATCATGAATGGTGGTTGGGATACACCAATGAAACTAGGAGTTCTGGCAGCGGCTGAAATAGCTGTGTCAACGTTCAAATTACCCTTGTTAGTGGTTGAAAGTCCACTTGCTTGCAACATCATCTCTTTAAAAGACTGATGCATAGGAGTAGCCAAAAGATGAGAAGCTTGCTCCTTCAACCCTGCAAGCGCCTCTGCTACTTCTTTTGTCTCATAAGAACCTTCATGGGACCCTTTATCAGTTAGATTTTCTAGATCAGTAGGTGCATCCTCCCCTTTGTAAGAATCATCTTCTTGGGACAGCACCATGGCTTTCCTCTTCCTAGATCCAACAGCTTCCAAAAGAACTATCCTCTCCCTCAACTGATTGAGTTCAAGGCCCTGATCTATGACTTTCTATACAAGTTCTACATTGGAATTTTGCAAGCCAATGTAGATAGCCTTCAATTCCAAAATAGATAGTTGTTATAGACTACCCTCCTCCAAAATTGGGATTTGACTCCTCAACATGGATTCATCAAGCAAAATTCTCTCAGCTTCATGGCTAGGACCACTAGAGGATAAGACTCTATTAGTCCTTTGTCTCTTCTCCATTCGAAAATCAAAGGGTTCAGAAGACGAGGTGGATTGGTGAATATGTGTTTGGGGTGGTGAGATGGCAGCGGGTGAAATAACTGTGTCAGCGGCTGAAACACGAGTGTCAGCGGCTGATGGCTGGGGGTCAATGGTTATTTGTTTAACATGGTGGGGGTGAAGGTGGTTGTTGTTCTAGTTCAGGTTCAGGAAATGGTTGAGGGTTTTAGGTTGCTTCAATGATAGCCACCATGGGAGGGGTCAAAGTTAAGGGTCTAAAAGGTTGAGTGTTCATGGACAGAAAAATCTTTTCTTTTTGAGTAGGGATTTTATAAAAATTGTCATGATCCCTATGAAAATAACCTTGTTTCTCAAAAATCATTTGTAAAAACCTTGGGTAAGCAATAGTCATCTTGCTACCCTTGTTGTGCAACATGCCCTCAAAAATCATATGAGAAAAAATATTTTTTTTCCCAGTGGCCATACAAACAAGAACACAAGAGAATGATCGATTGATTTCGTTAGAAGATGTACACTTGGGACTAAGACATTGAAGAAGGACATGTATTAAGAAATTTCAGGCTGGGGGAAATTGTTGTTTTGAATATTTGTTTAATTTTCCCTATGGGGGGAAATCATACCCCAATCCTCTAAGTCCTTCTTCTATCTGCTCAATGGGAAGGGTAGTCACACCATCAGCATCATCAAGCTGTAAAGCTTGACGAAAAGAGCTTCAGTGACCAAACATTTGGTCCCATGAACAGTGCCAGATAATGTAATCACTCCATCAAGTGTTTCAGAACTAGCAGTGTTCCAAAACTGATTGATGTGTGTAATAGGAATGAGTTGAGCATGAGTCAAAGCATACCTTAGGTTGGAAGCCAAGAGATACTCAATCATTCGAGTATATTGGGGATGATGATCAAGATCAGCCTCAAGATAAGCTATCATATTGTGTTGATCCCTAAATCCCAAAGTAACACCAACAGGTTTAAACAATGGAGCCATGAAAACTGTTGTGAAAAGCTTTAAGGTAAAGAAAATGGAGAATTTTTGTTATGGAGAAAGATAGACAAACAAGAAAGTTACCCTGTTTAAACAGAATGAGCCATATATATATAGGTGGTAAGCTAAGTTACTATTGGTTGAAAAAGAGGTAAGTTATTTAGAAAGTAATGATTAAATTCTTAAAAACAATAACTTATCTCTTAGCTTTAAAAGAAATTACCAAATCCCATAAAATTACGGCCCAAAATATCACCAATGTAACAACTAGGTGGGACCCAGTGTTCTTCAACGGTCAAAATATAAGTGTTAGCGGGTAACGGCTATATTTTGTCAGCGTGTAAAATTTGCCATGTCAGCATTTGAAAACGTGCTTATTAGCGTCTAAACCACTTATGTGTCAGCGGTAAAAAATAAAAAGTAATAAAATAAAAAGACCCTAACAAAGAGGTTTACCCTAATGAAGATAACTCTTCCTCTAACATAGGCTGAAATTAGCATTCTCTGTCCAATTATACACACTTGCATAAGCAAGATGGACATAACTGTCCTCAAGTGAACCTTGCAAAAGTAATTCCTTTGGAGTGAAGTTATCTCATATAAACACTTTGTATCTCCCAGGTAAGGCCATTTTTATTTACACCAAGTTTCCCAACTGACCAATCCCAATTCTACGTAAAATAGTCTTGGCATCATGCACATTTATATCAACTTTGCATGCTACAGTGCCTCAAGGTTTAGAAATTCCAACCAATCTTAAAAAGAAAAGTCTTCATTATTCCTAACCCCTAATCACCAGTGGACAGATCACTCTATAAGTACCCAAAGACCTAAAGGTTTCCTAGACCTTTCCTAAAACTTACACATTTTGCAAAATAAATGAATATGATAAATAGTTATTTCACGATAGGAATGTAAACATTCCAACAATCATAAAGAAATATTTTTCATATCTATGAAGTCTATAAGCAACTTTGTATCCTATTGCAGAATGCTCAAATGCCTACATGATTAGATGAAAAACCACAAAAACTAACATAGGCTATCAACGACTTCTTCCACTTGACAGCGGATAAAATGCCTTTGTCAGCGGTTAGAAAATATATTAGAAAATCTAACACATTATACAAGTAATAATAACAGTGCACATCCTGTACATACTATACATTAAGTTCAAAAACACATGTTTTATGGATTGATCATTCTAATACTCGTTACCAAGTACTGGAACCCTCTAACATCAAAAGGTTTAGTTAAAAGATCAGCCACATTATCTTCTGTGTCGACTCTATATGGATGTATTAAACCTTTTTTTCAAAACAATCCGTTATAAAATGATGCCTAATTTCTATGTGTTTAGTTTTAGAATAATGCATAGGATTTTTAATAATGCAAAGTGTACTGTTATTATCTACAAAAATCTTGGTATGCATAAAATTGTACCCATAATCCAAAAGCTGATTTTGAATCCATAGCACTTGCCTACAACATGCAGCAACAACTACATACTCAGCCTCAGTTGTTGAATTGGCCACCACTGTTTGTTTCTTGCATTTCCAAGAAATAAGTCTGCTCCTAAGAAATTGACATCCACTAGTTATGGATTTCCTATCATTGTTGTCTCCTCCATAGTCACTATCTAAATAGCCCACAAGCTCCAATGGAGAATCTATAGGATACCATAATCCCAAAGTGGGATAGCACCTAAGATACCTAAAGATCCTTTTGACATCATGAAGATGACACTCTTTGGGAGTCACTTGATGACGTGCACATGCACACATGTATAGAAGCAGTAAGATACAATAATGAGCCAATCATTGATCTATAATGCCTAACATCAACATCTTTCCTGTCTCCAATCTTTCCCCAGGGGTGTTCCCTGTCCATGGGGGTGCTAGCCCGTTTCTCATGAGGGGAAAGCCAAACTTCTTCAAAATTTCATCTACATATTTGTCTTGAGAGATGAAGATACCATTTTCTTTTTGTTGGACTTGAAAACCTAGAAAGAAGTTCATCTCTCCCATTGCACTCATTTGAAATTTATCAGTCATCAGCTTGGAGAAATCATCACTCATCCTTTGGTTAGAAGAACCAAAGATGATATCATCAATATAGACCTATACAAGAAGAAAATCCTTCCCTTCATGTTTTGTGAAGAAAGTTTGATCTATGGTGCCCCTTTGAAACCATTTTCCACCAAGTATGTGGAAAGAGTACCATACCAAGCTCTATGGGCCTGATGAAGTCCATACATTGCCTTTTTAACTCTATAAACCTTGTCTGGATGCTCTGAATCTTCAAAACTAGGAGGCAGAATAACATATACTTCCTCTTGAATTGTGCCATATAAGAAAGCACTCTAGACATCCATCTGGTAGACTATGAAACCCAAGCAGGAAGCATTGGCTAGGAAAATCCTTATTTCTTCAATTCTAGCAACAGGTGCAAAAACCTCTTCATAGTCAATTGATTATTTTTGTATGTAACCTCTCTTATTCTTTAGAACCCAACGTGCTCCAATAGGCCTCACATGCTTGGGACAATCCACTAATTCCCAAGCATCCTTGATAGCAAACTGGTGAAGCTCATCCTACATTGCTTCAACCCAGCTTGGTTCTTGTAGAGCATCAAAAATATTCTTGGGCTCATTCTGTGATAGAAAACAGGGAAATAAACATTCTTGAACAAAAGGGGTATCATCCTTTTTGTGAATGTTGGCAATGAATCCTCCTCTAGGATTCTTCTTTCTTCTGCTTTGAACTGGTGAATTGATGGGATCAATGATTTGGGTAGGAGGGTGAACTTTGGACACTTTTGTAAGAATTCCTCCCACAAACAGTGTGTTATCATGCACTATAGATTCCAAGGTGCCATAATCCTCACCATCATGATTTTCATACTCACTTGAACTATGAAGCACATTGTCAGTGTTTTGATTGATGACGCTGACACCTTCATTATGTATGAAGTTCTCACCAAGTTCAAGCACATATTTGTCAAAGGATGAAAGCAAGTTGTCAGCGTTTGTATCAGGTGTGTCAGCGACTGAACTACTTTTTTCAGCGGATGAAACACTTTCACTAACTTTCTTTTCTTGTTGCTTTCTCTCTACTTCTCTTTCAGCAGCAGATGCGTGAATGAATTCTTCACTCCAAATGGGTAAATCTACAAAAGAAAACGTGGGAGTGAACTCATCGGTTTGTGATCCTTGCACCTTTGTAGCTTGTATACCTGCATTATCAACAATAGTTTCTTCCACAATCTTTGGAGAGGTATCCAAGACAACTGGATTAGTAACAGGAAAATAATTCATGGACCTTGACAATGGCTCTAAATCAAAAATCCATTCTGGTCTATTTGCAGGATCACTAGGTTCACCCTCCAAAAAGTCAACATGCACATTTTCTATTATGACCTTACCCTCTTGTGGTAAACCCTATACCCTTTGTTGTTCATAGAATAACCCATCAAATATCCCTCATCACCTATTGAATTAAACTTACATAGGTTGTCACTAGTATTAAGAATCACTACATGACATCCAAAAGGTCTATGAAAATCTATATTAGGTTTTCTATTCCAAAAGAGCTCATAGGGGGTCTTATTGTGAATTTTGTTGACCAAGGCTCTATTCTGAACATAAAATAAAGTATTCACAGCGTCGGCCTAAAATGCAACGGGTAACATAGCATTTGCTAACATGGTCATAGTTGCTTCAATAAGAGTTCTATTTCTCCTTTCAGCTTCACTATTTTGTTGTGGAGTTATAGCTATGCTAAACTCCCTAGTAATCCCCTTATCTACACAGAAGGCATCAAATAGGTCATTTCTAAACTCTCCACCATTGTCACTTCTAAGAATATTAACTGTAAACCCTAATTTCTTTTCCATTTGATTAATGAAATTAATTATGGTTTTGGAAGTATCACTCTTTTTAACTAAAAAGAAAGTCCATGTAAACCTAGAATGGTCATCAGTGACCACAAAGCAATAAGATTTACCATTTAAACTCTGTATATTAGTAGGTCCAAATAAGTCCATGTGAAGAAGGTGTAGTGGTTTAGAATTAGAATGAACACTCTTAGACTTAAATGAGGACTTGTGTTGTTTGCCTTTAAGACATGAAACACAATTATGATCATTTTAGAATGCTTTTAAGGGCATTCCTCTCACAAGATCATGCCTCACAAGTCTATTCATGTTCTTAAAGTTAATGTCCCCTAACCTTCTATGCCATAAGATACTCTCATCTACTGAAGCTTTAGCATATAGACATGACAAGTTATTACTCTCTTAATCCCTTGTGGATTAATATTTTGAATGTCCTTATGTGTAGGTGTTCTATATTTAATGAACTTATCAGCAGGTAACACATAGTCCTTACTCAAAACTAAGCATTTAGTATCAGTAAAAAGAACTTTATTATTGTTGTCACACACTTGTGACACACTAAACAAGTTATAGTCAAGTTTTTTTACCAGAAAAACTTCATCAAATCGCAAGTTGCTAGTGATAAGAGTACCTTTTCCTGATATTGTACCAAATCCTCCTCCAAAGCTCACTTTATCACCATCTAGAATAGGAATAAATTTTGTCAAACAATCTTCCTTTCCAGTCATGTGCCTTGACCATCCAGTATCCCAATATCCATGGTCATTAACCTGCTTTGGAATGCCCTGCACATAGAGAAAACAAATCAGCTTTCTTTGGGAACCCAAGCCTTAGTAGACTTGGATCCATTTGGTTGTTCAAGAAGAATGGACTTGTTACTTGTAACAACCCCATGTTCATCCCTTTTAACATTAAACACCCAATTTGTCCCAACATGCTTTTCAAAATATTTAAACCTATTGTACGTCATGGAGACACCATTAAAAGTTGATGACTGTTCTTGTTTAGGTCTCCATGTTAAGTTGGATTATTCCTTAGATCCCTTTCCCTTAGGTTGTAAATACTTATTATTACTGGGTCTAACATTGGGTCTGACAGCTGCTAATTATGGCATTTTCATACCAAACCTAATTCTGTCAACGGCTGGTTTTGCCCTGTCAGCGAATGAATTGTTCCTGTCAGCGTTTGAATTAGGGTTTGCTACAGGAACCCACTGTTTGTTAGACCAAGTATTGGTCTTTTGGAAGGGTCTTTGGCCTTGGGTATTAGCTGCCTTAGAGAAGTAAGGAGTTGGTCTAGTGGCCTGTGGTCTAGTATGAACATAAGGCTTTGGGTTGACCATGGTTGACTTATTACCAACGGCTGGTTTGTATCCACTGTCACACCTATAAGCCAAATGTGAGAGGCTCCCACATGAATAACAATACTTTCTAGACATAACCTTAGGTATAGGTTCATAAAATCCTGTCATATTAACACTAGCTTGACTCTTTGGTGATCTAGGTTTTCTATACATTTCAGCATACTTAACACTAGATTTGATTTTAGGTTGTGAGCCAAGGTCAACAGGTTTTCCAGTAGTAGGGTTAGTGATGACAATTGGTTTAGGTTCAGTCTGTTCATCACTAAGAAGTCCTCCTTTAACAAAGAGAGAAGGGTTGGCCTTCTTCCAAAGGTCAAGGTCAGTCACCCTTTGCTTGTTTTCCTCAACTGGTGTGAGCACACGTGGTGGAGGAGTAAATTCCTCTACTTGGAACTCTAGAATACCAGTCCAAGACAAGTCTTTCATTGAAACCCCTTAGAAGTCACCTGCTGGGGGTGGAACAACAACATACTCCTTAGAATGCATCCCAATCTCAGGCATGTCTTTAGGGTTTCTCTGTTCACTTATAACCTTTTCTAGGGTTTGACTAGCTGTTTCAAACTTTTCAATTTTAAGCCCTACATTCTCCCTAGCTTGAATGACCTCATCTAGCTTAAGTTTCAATTCATTGTTAACTTCTATGTAAGAAGATTTGGCTTCATAACTAAGTGCTAGATCCCTTTTTAGAACAGTTATTTGATCTTTTAGATTAAATTCCATGTCCTTATACTCTTGCTCCATCCCATCTGATTGTGCAAGTCCCCTTTTGTAGTTAGAAATAGTGATATTTAACCCAATAATATCAGATTGTAACCTTAAAACTTCTTTGTTAAGCTTATCAGTATTAAGTCTACAACCCTTACTACAAAAAGCATCATCATATACCTCATTATCTTATGAAGAAGAGGATATGGCCATGAGAGCATATTGAACATGCTCTTTATCCTTTTCAGCAACCAAAGCTTTATTGTCCACTTCATTCTTGTCCAGAAAGCTCCAGTCAAATCTAACGCCATCAATTCCGTACATGGCTACCATGGCTTTAGGTTCAGCATCTTCAACCTTGATTATCTGTCTAGTATTCTTTCCTCCATCATTCCTCTTGGGAGATCTACATTCTATAGCAATGTGTCCTATTCTATGACAATTGAAACATTCAAATTTGGATTTATCAAATCTAGCAGTCTCTTTGCTATTGAAAGTCATATTCCTTCTAAATCTCTTGTTCCTCTTACTGGCTCTTATACTGCTTAGAGCCATATTCCACTTGGTATCCATCTCCTCAAGATCAATATCACTAATTTTCTAAAGATCTTCAAAAAAAATTGAAGATCCATTGGGGAAAGAAGAAATATATGCACATACCGTATCTAAATCAATTCTTGCTGGCTTAAGATTTGGTGGAGCATAGTTGTATGTGTCAGCGTCTGATGATCCGCTATCATGAGAAGTTTGCCCGCTGACAAAGCAAGAGTTGTCAGCGTCTAAAGAGTCATGGTGGGAAATAAAAGCCATGCTTCTAGAAGGTGTTTTACTTCCTTGTTTAAGCAAAACGTCAAGTTCCATGACCTTCAATTGATTGTAGATATCATCAAAGGTCATAGTCTTGTAAGCTTGTGTGGCCAATATTGAATTGGCATGAACTTCCCAACCATCTCTAAATGCTCCAAGGAAAGCAGCATTAATGTCATCATCTTCAAATTCAGTCTCCATGAATGCCAACTTGCTAGTAATGTCTTGAGGACGACTTCTCACCTCGCTTAACTTTTCATTAGGTCGAGCTTTAAAGATTGTAAACTCCATTACCAACTTCTTATTCCTTTGTTTGAGAGTGTCATCATTACCATCATAGGTGGTCTCAAGGGCTTCCCAAAGCTCTATAGCAGATTCATACTTTCTGAATTTGTGTTGGGTTTTGCTTCCAAGAGCCAGTTTGAGAATGCTCAATGAAGCCTTATATCAGCTATCTCTGCAGTTGAGGTGGCTCTACCATCTTCAGGTCTAGGAATCAAATCTTCAGGCTTAACATTGGTTGTTCTCATTTTGTCAACAGAGTCCAATATCTTTTGAGCCTGGTTGAACTTGTTTCCAAGATCAACAACTTCCTAGAGAACATAGTTGTCCACTTGGAGGTATTGCTCAAAATTGAACTTCCAGATTTCAAAGTTATCAGGGTCAAGCATGGGGATTTTGAGGTTATGATTTGAGGATCCGGAACTTCGGGTTTCTGAGGTTGAAGTTGACATGATGATTTTAGGGTTTTTGAAAAATTAGGGTTTTGATGTTCTTCTGATCAAAGTTCCTCAACAAGCGATGATACCACTTGTTGATCCCAAAATTAGATTAAGTTTAGCTTTGTGTTATCGAGATTGAATCAAGAATAACACGTAGATAAACTTTTTGTTTATAACAATTTAAGTGTTATGCGGAACTAACACTTAAACCAAAGAACAAAGCAAAACACAATGTGTACCAAACTTTCACTTGTATTGATAATCAATGAGGTACAATGAAAGTATTAAGTACGTATATCAGTATCAAACCATAAGACCTCCTTTTATAACATAAGGAGTCTTGAACAATAATCTATCTATCAACTATTCTAGGAAAAGATAAATATTAAGAATACAATGTAGAACATATCTTTTCCTAAACATACAAACGTGTTGACTAAGATGTTGACAGTAACTAGGATTTACTTTGTCAGCGCCATGATATGTCTTGTCAGTGCACATTCTGTCAGCCCCTTGATAAATCTTGTCAGCGTCCAAAATCCTCTTGTCAGCGACAAAGTGACTTAGCTAATTTTATTCTCAACATCAGTAAATATACAAAATGATGCTAAATGCTTCCGGTTAACTAAATGCATGATCACGCTTTAATTATATCGTTTGTTACTTTATTTTCCAACCTATGTGAAATTATTATCGTAATAATATACGTTTTAATTATTCGCGTACATTTACCTTTGTTTTACTTATTAGGGGTATAATAATTTAAATAAAAATGATTTTTATTTATTTAGGACTTATAGGAAAGTAATGTTTTCATAAAAATCCTTCAAGTTTCAATTATACAAAAATAGTCCTCCACGTTTCACAAGTTACCGTTTAAACCTTATAGTTTATTAATTAAATTAATTAATATTAATAAAACTTAAATTAAATTGCACCTAAGTCCTTGATATTGTAAATATTACAAAACAGCCCCTAGGGCTTATAAAACTTTCGACAATTGACAAAACATACCCCTAGTGTTTTATAACTTTTAGTTTAGTTCCTAGGGCTTATAAAAGTTTCGAATAGTGGCAAGATAGGTCCTTAGGGTTTGTTTAAGTCTCGGTTATGTCACAAACACCCCTTTAACTTTCGAATAATTACTAAACAACCCTTATAGTTTATATAAGTTTCAAAATAGGTTTAAAATGTTACGCTTTGCACCCTTAGGTTTCTAGAACTTGTGAATTGTTCTCAAAACTTTCATGACTTTACATTTTTGGCATGTACTCTTAGAATATTCACAAATGGCATAAAAAGTTTCCAAATGTGATTTTTGGAGCTTAATGGGTTCGGCATAGGCCCATTAAGGTCCGGTTTATTTTTAGAGTTTTATGGGCTATGTTTTGGGCTTGTCCTAGTTCACTAAGCCTAGGAAATTATCACAAGTGCTAACTTATAACAAATAAGCCGAATGTAGCTTATGGGCTTAATGAGATTATTTTTCATGACTTATTTAACTAGTTAAATGGGCTTAGTGGTTTATGTTCTTGGACTTGGCCTAATAAATCAAGCCGTGGATTTTGGGCTTGGTTTATTGGCTTATTTTACTTGGGATTTTAAGCCAAAATAACAACTAGGGATTTGGATTATTTTTGGGATTAAGGCAACTTAGACTTTCTAGTTTTCTAGGCTTAACCTAGATTTAGGGAGTGACTTAACTAAACACTATCTAGCTCGAAGTTACCATGATAGTACCTACCATAAATTAAGCTGTGGGTTCTAGGGCATTATCTAGGGCTTGTTTATCAAGATTTACGTATGCATGGTGTTTTCATAATGATTTTCAAAGTGTAACTAGTTTATATATGTTTATGCTTACATGTTCATATGTTCATAATGAGATAAGAATGAATATGAATGTTGTGATACTTACTTGTTTGTTAAGGTGGTGAACTATGAATGACAATGAACTAGTAATCCCGTGAGTATTTTGAATCCACACGAATGGAGTTATTTGTCATGACCTAGGGCTTCCTTTGGCGGCTTGATGTTCAAGTTTTGGAGACTAGAAGTTAATGTTAGGTATTTATGATCTAGGAGACAAATATGAGGGTGTGTTAAGTATGGTTTTGGAAGGATTATGTGCGAGTTTGAAGTATGCCGTTAGAGAGAGATGTAGAAGTGAGATTTGTGTTTGTGGTGTTAGTGATGTACACGGTTAGGGAGAGGTAGAAAGATCTAGGATGAATCTTTGTGAGATCTTAGGATATCTAAACAAGATCTCTTATATATTTACCTAGTATAATCCTTAATTAGTAATGTTGTACATCTTGCCCTTTTATCTAGTTGGTTGCCGCGACACAAGGGTCAAGGGGACACAATGTAGTCAAATAGTTCTAAGAATAAATGTTTTGTGTTGTACATGTTTGAATATAGCAAGTGTTGTAATGTCTAAGGATTCTGGAAGTGTATATGTTGTATGCTTATGTGGTTCAGCAAGGAGTAAGGTTTAGGGTAGATTTGTGTTAGATTTTGTTAGCCCTATATTTTATATAGTCGAACAAGAATGTAATAGGTCATGTTAGTCGTTAACGGTCTTGTATTGTAATAGGTTAGCCGGGTTAACCGGGCTTGGACCTTAAGCTAATATTGTCTAAGGTAGGGGTTTATGCCCAAGATAGGCCAAGCCCGGTCCAAGAAACAAGCCCATGAGCCCACCAAGCTCATGGGTATATAAACCCTCTTCCATGTGTGGAAGAGGGTGTTGGTTACCATTTACTTTCTTTCTCTAAATCTGAAGACCTTCCACCATCTCTCTACTTTCTCTCTCTAACTTCTCTCTATTTCTATCATATGTATTGTGAAATTTGACGAATTTCCACAAATGGTATTTGATCACAACAGCTCAAGACCTTCCACAAATGGTACTTGATCACAACAGCTCAAGTCCCACACCTCAATGTCCAACAATGGCACCTACACAAAACAGTGTACGTCCCGTGCAAGAATGTCATGAAAATATCCCTACAGCAGACTCGGCGGATACGACACAAATGAATGACTTGGCTGATTTATGTGATCCAATGTTTGATGAATATTACTATGGAAACAGTCAAGTTGTGTTAAAGCCTTCCACTATCAATAATTTTGATGCACCCGAACAAAGTCAACAAGACACAACAGCATCTACTTCAGCAACTGTTGCTCAAGAGACAATTTCATTAGATACTCAACAAACTCAAGAAACTGTCATACAACCAACATCACAAACCGTCAATGCTGAAGGAGGAAACAACAATCAAGCAGTCGATGCACAATCTGACGAAGACGAATTCATCAACTCATTCGGTACACCGGTACGCGAAGTCAGAGAGTCTTCTACTCATCATGTTGATCCGTCAAACATGCACACATGCTATCAACGATATTCATCCACTCACCATTGTACACGTCATTATCCATTGGTACAAGTTATTGGAAATCCTTCACAACCGGTTCGAACACGCAGACAACTCGAAACCGATGGTGATGTATGTATGTATGCACTCACCGTGAGTTTCACTGTACCTACAAACTTCACACAAGCCATGACTGATCACACGTAAATTGAATCAATGTAAGACGAACTTCATCAATTTTAAAGACTTGGAGTATGGGAACTTGTTGACAGACCATATGGAACATCGGTTCTCGATTTTAAATGGATCTAGAAAAACAGATTTGATGAAGAACAAACAATCATCAAAAACAAATATCGTCTTGTGGTTAAGGGATACTACCAACAAGAAAGAATAGATTTCAATGAATCATTTGATCCAATCGCTCATTTGGAAGCAGTCATGATATTTCTTGCTTATGCTGCACATAAGGACTTCACGGTTAATCAGATGGACGTTAAAACAGCTTTTCTCAACGGACATTTGAAAGAAGAAGTGTATGTGAATCAGCCGGAAGGATTCATTGATCCTCATCATCCTGACAAAGTCTACCGTCTCAAGAAGGATGTATATGGACTTAAACAAGCTCTAAGGGTGTGGTACGAAGAACTATCAAACTTCTTGGTTTAGAAAGGATTCTCCAAAGGTTCTATTGATCCTAATATCTTTATTAATAAATATGGGGATGACATATTGCTGGTGCAGGTTTATGTTGATGACATTATTTTTGGTTCTACGAACCCAAAACTTTCAAAACGTTTTGAATAAATAATGCACACAGATTTGAAATGTCAATTATGGGGGAGCTAAAATTCTTTTTAGGCTTACAGATTAATCAATCCCTACGTGGTATCTTTATTAACCAATCTAAGTATGCTCAAGAGATACTTAAAAAACATGGTATGACCTCATGTGCTTACGTTGGTACACCATTTTCGACCTCATCCCTAGACGCTGACTTGTACTCACCTCCCATAGTTCAAACGCGAGCAGGTCTCTCATGTACCTTACAACCAGCAGGCCTGATATCAATCATGACACATGTTATTGTGCATGATATCAAGCCAGACCTACTGAAAAGCACCTCAAGGAGGTTAAACGGATCTTTCGATACCTTAAGAATACCATTCACATGGAACTCTGGTATCTGAAGGAAACTAGTTTTCATCTAATTTCTTTTTCAGATTCTGATCATGCAGGTTGCCTTGATACTAGAAAGAGCACTTCTGGTGGCGTACAATTTCTAGGGGAAGACAACCTCGTGAGTTGGTCGTCAAAGAAGCAGGATTACACCTCGCTGTCATCCGCAAAAGCAGAGTATGTGTCTTTATCCGCGTGTTGTGCTCAAGTCCTTTGGATGATAACTCAACTCACGGATTATGGCTTCCACTTTGATAAAATACCTATGTATTGTGACTCAAAGTCGGCTGTAACCATCTCTTGTAATCCGGTTCACCATTCCCGAACCAAGCACATCGATGTTAGATATCACTTCATCAAGGAACAAGTGGAACGCGGTATCGTGGAATTATACTTTGTCAGAACTGAGTACCAGATAGCAGACTTGTTTACAAAAGCTTTGTCGCAAGATAGGTTTCAGTATCTCGTTGGGCGTCTTGGTATGAAGTATATGACTCTAGAAGACTTGGAGGTTCTGGCAAATGAAGTTGCTTGATATTCTCTCATAATGACTCCTAAGCACATCACAGCTTAGGACTCGGGCCTCAAATAAGGAAAGTTTATCATAGACGATAACTTATCCTTCACAATGAGAAATTAATATTTCTCGGTCATGATATTCCTATATAAACATTCCAAGTTTTTAAGTTCATGAAAAATGACTTCTAAGCGCATCACAGCTTAGGACTCGGACCTCACAGAAAGGAAAGTTTATCACGGACGATAACTTATCCTTCTCAACGAGAAATTAATACTTCTCGGTCATGAGCTTCTCATAAAAACATTCAAAGTTTTTAATTTCATGAAAAATGACTTCTAAGTAAATGTCAGCTTAGAACTCGAACTTCAACTTAAGGAAAGTTTATCACGGATGATAACTTATCCTTCATAACGGGAAATTAACTTTTCTCGGTCATGAGCTAGTCACAAAACAATTAAAGTTTTGAGCTCATGTAAATCGGATTCATTTTTAAAGCAGTTGAGCACAATTTTTTAGGAATTTCTCAAAAGGTTTTTCTAAATCTTTCAAAATTGTATGTTCAACACTCCCTACCTCACAAAATGGGTTTTATATCTCAAAAATGGCATATGTTATGTTGATCTATTTGTGAGGGGGAGCGTTTTAAAATCAAGCCTTTAATGTTGTTGGGTACCTCTAAAAAATTGTCATATTTTATGTATCCAACACATTCCGAAAATGGTATAAAATTGTCAAATGTAATAAATTATATCGGAAAAGGCATCTCATCTCCATACCTTAACATATTTTGTGGTGTCATTTTTCCTATATATTGTCAAATTTTGATCCATTAGGAACCACATATATTATTAAAGGGGAGCTACACGACTAATGTTCCAATGTTCATGCGTGCACACATGTTTTTCTCCCAATCCGTTTCAGAAATTGTCATATTTTAATCAATTGGTATCTCTAATATTATGTTTTTTTATATTAGAGATAGGAGGAGAAAATGTAATTAAAATGTAATATATCGCAACATGTGATCTTAAAGACTCAAGTGCAACTCTTTCCTTTACATGTTAAACTATTTCCGAATATCAACGCATGTGTGTAGGGGAGTATTTTGGAAATGTAAATCTTTCAAAGTGCTAAAAGTTTTTATTTTTATCAAGCACTTTGAATGGTTTTCAATGGTTTCTTGGTTACGATCTATACCCAAAACAAGCTACTATCTACGATGGAATGATGGAGTCAAAAGGTGGTTTAGGATAGGAATCCAAGTCCTTCGATCCAACCAAAACCGGATGGATCTTCCCAAGGACATTCCATAGCTAGAAGTAGTTGTCCTTAAGAAAGATGGAATGGAACGAAGCTGAATACGGACCAATTACTTAAGTTAGCACTAGAACAATCACAACAAGGTGCTAGTGATGACATATTGGTAAGCATCATAGGAGTTGAATATTCTATGCAACTTAGGTAGAAACCGGGTTAACACATCTATTGAAAACAAGTGTCATGGACCAAGTGATGCAATGCACAACCATTCCTAGCCATTCGGGTTTCTCTCAAAAGAAACTTGTCTCATTGTCACGGAGATCAACATGTATCTATTGAATTTCTCACTCCGAGTTAGTTAATATTGAAAAGGTGGCAGTCTGCTCCTTACTCCGACTACTAAAATGCACTTATCGAGTTTAGAGCTAAAAAGAGATCAATCTATCATATCATTAGGACACAATCGATTCCTACGCATTATCCCTATGATATTGCCAGAACATCTGAGTGATACGATTCCTGATGAAGATGGAAATCCTTCTTGAGTCAACATCAAACAAGCTCATGGTAGGTAACTTATGCGATTCTACACGAATCAAACATGTGATAACTGGAATGCGACTAAGTTTAGATTCTTAATTGATTTAAACTTGATTCTAGGTTTCTTCACAAAATCCGTGTTATCTCGCCAGAACATTCAGAGTGACACTCTTTAGTGTTCATAGTGACGAATGGAAATCCTTCTAGTGTCAACCTCAAACAGCACTTTGGTAGGTAACTCGCAAGATTCTTTACGAATCGAGATTTTGACACACTGGAAAGCAACAATGGTGCGATTCTTTTAGAATCAAACTTTTTCCACGAATTCTGAATTGACGACTCTAATCAAACGGATAACTTATCCTTATGATCCACTATTTACGTTCGCATTCTGCTTTGAGAGGGTCGAGTAAAGAGAATTGGTTACTACCACCGGGAAATCCTGTCAAAGAGGTTCTTACTCGAATCTACCCAATCACATGTATGGTAAATAATACCGTCTAACGGTCTTCACCAACCGGAGGTAAAACGCTACCGAATTAGGATGAATTGTTCAAAGCCATTTTATCTGTGTCTATATATGTTGCAGCATATTAAAAAATTGGCGTAACTGTGTACTAACCGAAGTCGTCTTCACATGTTCACACTACAAGTTAAAGACTTCTGCAACTCTGATGGATATTTGAAGTACTAACTACAACTATATTTGTATGGGAGATTGTTAGCCTTTCGAAATTAACAAAGTATGAATATGTCGATTCAGAAGTTACAAGAGCACAAGATGGCGATAATCAAGATACTTAAGAATGTAATGGGTCATCTTTCCACAAGAGCACAAGATGAACACTATCAAGGATAGACTGAAGATCTCAAGCACTCAAAGGCAAATGACAAAGGCTCAAGATAAAGATCACAAAAGCATGAAGGAACCAAGTCGTTACAAACAAGATCAAGACCAAGATACAAGACCCAAGAAGGAAGATCGCCTCCACAAGAATGTATTCACTCAATCATTTTATGCATTTTAGAGATGATCGATACATTGGGGAGATTGTTAGCCCTATATTTTATATATTCGAACAAGAATGTAATAGGACATCTTAGTCGTTAACAGTCTTGTATTGTAATAGGTGTTAACCGGGCTGGGACCTTAAGCTAATATTATCTAAGGTAGGGGGTTTATGCCCAAGATAGGCCAAGCCCGGCCCAAGAAACAAGCTCATGAGCCCACCAAGCTCATGGGGTATATAATCCCTCTTGCATGTGTGGAAGAGGGTGTTGGTTACCATTTACTTTCTCTCTCTAAATATGAAAACCTTCCACCATCTCTCTAATTTCTCTCACTACTTTCTCTATCTAACTTCTCTCAATTTCTATCATATGTATTGTGTTATGGATTGATTAGGATTAACAGATTTTTGAATCTATGGAGATATTAAATATCTAAGCAAGATTTAGTTAGTACTTGGTTAGATTTAGGGTGATTTGGTTAAGGTTTAGGGTATTATAGTGAAAGTATATGTAGTATTAAACAAAATGTTTAGTTTAGGTAAATTAAAAATGTGACACTTGTTGAAATGTATAAAAATAGTAAGTGTGTAGTTGAAATATAAAAAGGTCGTTTTATTTACGTGGTAATATCCATTATAGTGTAATATATATTTATATATATAATATAGTAAGTTTAGACAGTTGGCAAATTTAATTATGTGTTATCATGATTTTTAGATGTTATAAATATAAAATAATGTAATGTAGATGTCCTTGAGTTCCAGGTGGCTTAAAAGTCGCCAAAGTGATCAATTGAATGATTGTGTGTTCAAATAAATATGAAAAGTTCCCGTGATCAAATATCCGTAATGACACTTATGTTAAAACATACTGTAAATTATAGATAGAAAAATCTTATGCAAAGGTGGTGATATATAAATAATCATGAGATGACGTGTACAGTGATGTCATGCTAAAAATGTAATTTAGGAATTTTACAAGATTTTTGCGTATGAACAAGATGGTGATGAAGCAGAAGCTATTAAGAGTAAGTTTGCTAGTTTTTGTTAAGTCGAGTATATGTTTACAATCCATCATATATGATCGCAACATGTCATATATGATGTTTCCATTTTTACATATATATAATAGCCATGTATCATATATGATAGCATTGTATCGTATATGAACTCTATTTTTAGATATATATGATAGACATGTATCATATATGATATAGGTACACCATATATGCTGTTTACATGATACCTTTTTTGTTATCATATATGTTTTTCTAGTATGATTTGTTGTTTGTTGTTTTATATGTTTTTTTGTAGAGTTGAATGATGTGCGGACTCCTGAGTCGTATACTACTCATTCTAACTTTGATACTCCTAGTGGAACTATTTACTACATTCCGAAAGTGCCTGCCGAGTTTTTACTTGTTAAAGGGAGTGAGTACGATTCAGTTGAGCATTGTATTGCTGCTTAAAGGAAGTATGCCGTAAAAGTTGGTTTTGTTGTTACGAAATCGTGTCAGAAAAGATTGAGGAGCGGGATTTTGAAGCAAAAGTATTTGGTTTTCAATAGGAAGGGTTCCGCCAAGGATATACATGTAGACACACTAGATTTGGAGAATGGCTACAACCAAATGAGCCATTTAAATCTATATATCACTGGTTGTAAAGCTCGTGCCGTGTTTGACTTGATCCCTGGTACCACGAAGTTCAAGTTGAGTATATTTGATACTATCCACAATCATGAGATTGTACGCGAGGAGTAAAAGCATTTGTCCCAGAATCAGAGGCAGTTAACATACGCGGAGCAAGTGTTTATTGTCAAGGCTGCGAGTGTGAATATCGGTGCTACAAGAGTTCATCACCTTCTGACCGGGATCAAGGGTTCTTATTTGCTCATTCACAGTACTAACGTTGACTTCAAGAACTTCTTTCGTAGCGTGAACTGTTACATCGGGGACTATGACGCGCAGATGTTGATATACAAGATGGAGAAGAGGAAGGAGTACGTGGCTGATTTTTTTTCTGATTATTTGGTTAACAAGGCTGAGCTCATTGCCATATTCTGAACTGATGAAGTTTCCAAATATAACTACATGGAGTTTTGTGATATTGTCTCTTTTGATGCTATGTTTAAGACAAACAAGTACAAAATGGTATTTGTTCCTTTTATGATGATTGACAACCATAGGAAGTGTGTTACAGTTGTTGTTGGTTGGCTCAAGTTCGAGACCACGGAATCCTATGTTTGGTTACATAAAGCCTTCATCAGATCCTTTTGTAAATCCCTTAGTGTAGTAGCCACTGACCAAGATAAGGCGACGAGGAATGCCATTGAAGCCGAGTTTGTTGGTAAAAAGCATAGGCTGTGCATGTGACATATCACGCAGAAGCTTCCAGTGAAGGTACTTTTTTTAGACTAGTATCATATATGATGAAGTAACTAAAAGTTTATGGACTTATATTTAATAGTCGTGTGATAAGACCGAACTTGAGATTACGGGATTGCACACAATACGTAAAGTGTTAATTTATTTAATAAATATATTTATTATATTTATTAATTTATTTAATAAATATATATTTATTAAATTAAACCGATCTATAACTTTAAGGACCGTTAAAAATTTAAGAGTTATGTATTAATATGCGTTATAGAATAAATAGAAAGTGGAATAAATAGAAAGAAGAACGGAAGGTTCCGGAACACCCCAAAGGGGTGTTTGGGGCGTCTGTTATGAAGGGGAACAAAAGGGGAAGGAAAAACATTCCTTATATTTGTTTTGGGCTACAAGATTTAGGTCTATATAAACAACCCCCCACCCTCATACTTCAACACACAAAATCTCTCCCTCTTTCTTTCTCTAGTCGATCATAAGGACAAACCCACAAAGGGGTTTGGTTGGTTTTCTCGTTCTATCGATTTTACTTATAATCTAGTCCTAGCCCTTCTCTAGGGTTGTTGGGTAGATTTTTTCACTAGCGTAGAAGCTCGGTTTCACATGCTAGAATCACGGTTAGCTCGTTGTTTTACGTGTGTACAAGAACGTAATATAGTCTTACTTTAGACTATATCTTGGTGGTGTGCGTTATAAACCCGAATTGGTGATTCGTTCTTTATCTTGTGGATTTGCTTTAGCATAAAGGTATGTAACCCTAATTCGGTTAATTATAATTGTGTTATTATTATGATCTTGTTAAATCGCTTCCGCAATGTGTGCTTTGATCTCGTTTAGGGTTTT
Organism: Glebionis coronaria; assembly: GCA_025667525.1. NCBI lineage: Eukaryota > Viridiplantae > Streptophyta > Magnoliopsida > Asterales > Asteraceae > Glebionis > Glebionis coronaria. The sequence goes on along the minus strand of CM046877.1, from coordinate 284,511,091 downwards.
GTGTAATTTATATGAACTATATAATCCTTTAGTTGTATCTGTTGGGAATAAAATTAGATAAGTCACTGGGACGCTGACAAGAGGAACTTGGATGCTGACAAGAGTAAACTAGGCGCTGACAGATGAGCACTGACAAGAAATATTCAAGCGCTGACAAGAAGAAGTTTAACCACTGATAGGAATACATAGTCTACACGTTTTATATTTGAAGTAAAGATATGATCAATATTGTATTTTCTATATATATCTTTACCTAGAATAATTGATAGGTAGACCTTTGTACACGATTCCTTGTGTTATAAAAGGAGGTCGTAGGGTTCATAGTTTGATATCAGTTTTAATACGTTTTCACAAGTTTTACAACTTTCATTGGATGCAAGTTTCATAATCAATCAAGAGTGAAAGTTTGGTTTACATTGTTTGTTTGTTCTTTGTTATAAGTGTTAATTCCGCATAACACTTACATTGTTAATACATAAAGTTTCTCTAAGTGTTAATCTTGATTTAATCTCGTTTAACGCAAAGCTAATCGATCTAAGTTTGGGGTCAACAAGTGGTATCAAAGCTTGTTGAGTAACTTTGATCTAAAAGAATAGTAAACCCTAAATGACCAGAAACCCTAAAACCAAACAAGATTTGTATCGTAATATCTTCATCCTCATCAAATCACAACCTCAAAATCCCTATGATCGACCCTAACAACTTTGAACAATGGAAGTTCAATTTTGAAGAATATTTAAAAGTTCATGACCATACTATTTGGGAAGTTATTGAATATGGCAATCAATTTGATAAAGCAGCTAGGATTGCTGCTGCCATTGTAGCAAGAACTACAACTGGTTCAACTGGTGCATATCTTTATGAAAGACCTGAAGATGGAAGAGCTATCTAAGTCGCTAATATAGCCATAAGAAGGAATGATATGGAGAATTTAAACATTCTTAAACTCTCCTTGGGTCCAATAAATCAACACAAATACAGAAGTTTCACTACAACAAAATGAAGCTAATGTAACATTTTATAAGCAACACTTTTAAAATTGTTGCATTTTTAAGAGTATTAAATTTAAAGTGACACTTCTAAAATCAGTGTTGCATTTTTAGATCTAGTGCCACATTTTGCAAAAGTGTTGCCAACTCTGCCATCATATCCCCTCCTAAAATTAAATTATTTTTCACTTGCCCGCCCTGCCCAAAATCATTTTCCCCCTTGCCCGCCCTTCCTAAAATCATTTTTCCCCAAATCAGTTTTCCCCTCTCTCACCCTAAATTGAAAATTTATATGTTTCTAAATCAGTCTCTAACCATCTCCCTATATTCTCCGTCCCTTCTTCAGACGTACTCCTTCATTATTCTCTGACCACTTTTCCAGATCTCATAATTTTGTAATATATATTTGTTAATCCATGATATGTTTTGCAGCCATGTTTGCTCGACTTTTTAGAGCCTTCATCAAGGTATAAGGAACTACTGCTAATGTAATATTGTTCTTGATTGTTAATCGTGTTTCCATTAAATAACTAATTAGGTTATAATGTAAGAAGTATTTTGTTTGTTTTATATTTATACATGATGTTACCAGTACATAATATATGATTTTAAAATAGACGCTGTCAATTTTTATTGGGACTATTTGGGTGAAATCATGGTTGTGTTGTTCATACAATGGTTGTACAATAATCAGATACATTAATTTTCTTGCAACCTATAGTTTTTAGGATTCGGTTTATCCTTCCTTAGGATTATAATATTGGGGTCAGGGTGGGGGGTTGTTACTTATACTATTTTGTCATTGTGTTGAAAATTGGTTTTTGGCTTCCTACAACTCACTAGACAGTAATTTCATGTGGTAATCTTAAATGAATTCCATGAAGGAACTTACATATGCATTTCATTGTACCTATGATTTCGGTGACAATTGAAATAATTTTGTGAAAAATGCATTTGTTGGTAGTCGGAAGTTATTATCATAACTTTAATTTTTTACCCTTTAAACTTTATTCATTCAATTAGCAGACTCTAAATGTTCTTTAAAAATTATACTAGGTGTGCTCACATGAAGAAGCTGATGTTGAGTCTTGATAAGGGATGGTCTTGTCTCCTTGGTATGATTATAGTTTTGTTAGTGTATGTTAGGTATTCTCAATAGTATGTTACCAGTATGATGTTCATAATATATAGTTAAACGAAGAAGGATGTATGGTTGTAATATTAAGTGTAATGCCAATATGTGATCATCACATATCGCTATTGACTGGTGTTATCGGGTCGGGTTATCGGGTTAATTGGGTTGGGTTGAATCGGGTTTTTGGTTTTGAAAAAGTGACCCGCAACCCGACCTGATAAGTAATTGGGTTATCGGGTTCGGGTTGTTATCGGGTCGGGTTATTTCGAGTCGGGTGTTTCGGATCAATCGGGTTACTTTGTTTCAGTTATTTTATTACTTAGTAGTCTTATGTTTATCAATTTAGCAACTTACACACCTAAATAACCATTAAAAAGGGCACTATAAGTAGAAAATCATTAACAAATTCGAAGAAGGAAATTGTGAAGGCACTGAGGCAATATTGCCTTCTTGTGAAGAAAATTTTTTTATACAGTATAGTAGAAAAAGGTTTAGTTATATTGCATGCTAAGTATTTCTTACATTAAAATAAGTATATCAAAGTATCTAAATGAAACAGTATGTATAATAATCTAAAAACATGTGGTTTTACAAAACTTTATAGAAAAAATATAAATGAAAAATTTCAGGTCTAATCGGGTTGATCTGATAACTAAAATATTTTGACATTAACGCAACCCGATTATCGGGTTCTGGTCAAAACAACCCGCTAAGATTTTTAGACCCGACCCGATAAGCTTTATCGAGTTCGGGTTTGGGTCAGGTCAACCCGACCTTACTGACACCCCTAATGTGATTCACTTTAGGCCAATGTCTTTTGTGATCTCTCCTATCTTTATAATTCAGTGTTTTTTGTAATGTGTCATGTGCAATTATTTTGTTTGTCAACTGGTCTGCAATTTAATTTAATGTTTGCTCAATATAAATTATTATGGTTAGGCTTTGATGTGTGATTGGCACAAGTTTCCTTAGGAGAATATGTTGTCGAGGGGGCTTAGCTGTTTTATAGAATATTGTTATTTTCCCTTGAAGTGAGTGGCCACATATTCTTAGTGTATGTGGTATACTTAGTCCTGTTTTGATAGGTGATAGTGATCACTTAGCTAGTATATATTATTGTTTTTTTTTTGTACTTCTTGGTTCGCTTCCTCTGTTAATTAGCGTCTCTAAATGAGGAGTAATGTCAATTGTATTTGTCACTTTTAGCGGTTTAATATATTGTTTCCTTTCAAAAATAACATTAATATCAGCTCATAGGCAATTGACCAGGAAGTAAAGTCTTGGACAAATTTAGACTACTAAGGTGACGTTAAATGCTCCAAAATGGGGTATAGGCATGTAGCTAAGTAGCTTGTTGAAGTAAGATTGATAATTCATTTTTGTCAAATGTCATCTAGATGTTGTAGATACATGAAATTTTGATCAGTAGCATGTTTGATTATCCGGGTTAGTCTTTATTTATTTGAATCACTAATTGTTTACGTATATTAGCTTTGCCACTATAGTGATTGTAAACTTCTAAGGCTCTCAAAATTTTTGATGACCACGTCAAACTTGTTTAGAACAAGCACCGAGATTTGTGATGAACGGAGGTTACCTCCACTAATTGTTCCAGGCTAACGGCTTTCAACAGCATCCCGTAGACTCTTTACCTCTAGTCCTACATGTTCTTAAGGGATCGTTGTTAGAGGCTGATCCAGTAACTCCTTTTCGTCATAAGTTTCATCATTCAATCTGTTTGTCTTATTATATGCAGCAAAGGTTAATAAGATAAGTAAACACAACCATTCGTAATAAGTTAGATTAGTTTTCTCGGTTTATATACCATACAACATCTCAGGCCTTTTAGCAAAATGAAGATATGTGAATTATTTTAGTCGCATGTTGCACTAATATGCATTTTAAAAGTAGTCAGTTATAATATTCCTAAAATACATGTTTTTAATCTGTGCTTTGTATGCCACAATGAGGAGTTCAAGTGACTATTTTGTTCATTTGGTGACCCGTCAACTTCTTTATGATTTCTACCATTTGCGTATAATAATATAGTCTGTTATGCAGCCATTTTTATGCAAGAAATACTAGCATTTTTGTTGCGATTGAATATCATAAGGCAGACATGTTTGGGTTGCAATATGTCTTTCAGTTTACGGAGCGACAAAATCATTAATTGTGAAGATTACAAAAAAGGTACTTGGTTATTTTCATGTTACTGTAATTTTTTACGATTTACCAAATGCATGGTTTGCAAAATACTCTTTTCTTTCTTTGGTGTATGATGTTCAGGGTAATATGATTGGAGCACTTAAATAATCCTGCAATTTTTTTGGTAAAGTCTGGTGGTGTGATGATTGAGTTTTGGCATCTAAACTTTTCTCATCTGTGTTTTCCTGTGTGGATACTTATTAAACTACTTATTTTGTAGTTGAAGATTTAAGACTTTTCAGGACAAATAACAAATTTTTTTTCTTCAAGGCAGTATGTTAGTATGATAAACCTGAACACGTAAATGCAAATGTAGTTACTTTTATGCGAGAAACATTTCTACAACAAAATTCTAATTTCCCTTATTTTCCACTACAGATTTTCTTATTGCAAGTTTAAGGATTATCTAATAATATAACGCGACAAGATAATAGGATGGCAATTGATAACATGAATGGATCTTTGAAGGTAAATGGCGATTCCAACATAGTCTACTCAGATGTATGACTTGGTCAAGCACCACCTACTACTAGTTCCGACGACGAGTATAGATTGAGTTTAAGTGGATTGTATCATATTGTAAACGCATTAGACAGTGTTATCCGGTGTTTGTCACATACTCCACATCTAATTGATTATCTCCCAGGGGAATAAAGAAAAGATGTTAACTTTGAAAACCTGCTCGATTAGCGCTTGTGTACTTAAACAAATGCCATGGAAAATACAAATCTTTTAAACGACGGTGAAGGGAACCTGACCATTAATAGATAATTTCGTTACGATACTAGTCCCAACTTTAGCCGACGGGTTAGACCCTGAAGAATATCGTGCATGAAGAATATGAGTGTACGATCTGAACTTTCCACACCTCCACCTGCATCAGAAGTAGGAAGACAATATGGGATATCTCCCAAAGGAGTTGTATTAGAACTAGGGACTTTCAAAGAATCTGATGGCTTTGGTGTAATAGCATACTACTCAAGGATGACTATAGAGGAGGTGTAAAAAGAGATGGCGATGAAAAGAATAAGAAATACGAGTGTAAAAAAATAAGTAATTGTAGCATTTACTTTAACATTGTATAAATTATTAATGTACAACATTGTATTAAATTTAATGAGTTTAATCCATAATATTAGCATTATTACGCCATTTGAATTTCATATTATACAAATACAATCAATGTGTCGCGATAGATGTTGTAAAGTGTTGCATTTATATGGCATGAAAGAACTTAAAGTGTTGCATTTGATAAATAGAAGTGTTATCATAGGTTAGTGTTCACATATGTAAGTGTTGCATTTAACGTACAAAATGTTGCTTTAGAGTAAAAAATGTTGCCTTTAATTATTAAAAGTGTTGCCCTTCAAGTGCTACATTTCATAAACTGGCTGCAACATTTTAAAAAAGTGTTACATTTTCTTTTGAAAGTGCTGCTTTAGACCTAAGGCGACGTTGCCTAACGCAGCCCTTCAGAAAGTGTTGCATTAACCATAATGTAACACTTTTAGAGCATAATACAACACTTTTTGAGTGTTGCCTTAGATCCATTTTGTAGTAGTGTTTTGATTCTGCTAAAAATCTTTGGGCAGCTCTTCAAGTCACCTATGGTGGTAATGAAGACACGGCCAAAGAAAGGAAGAAGCAACTGTCGAGTAAATATGCTGTGTCTAAGGCTCATCTCAATAATAAGCTAAGTGAGGTAAGAAGTTGGCTTCTAGACATCAATAGCAAGTTGTCTTTTATGGGAACAAAACATGAAGATGCTAATATCATTGCTACATTCCTTAGATGTCTTGGTGATGCATAGAAAATTAAAGCTAGATCAATCCTTGCCACCAATGCCCATAAGAGTGCTTCCTTTAATGATATCTACAATAAGCTAAATATTTTGGAGAGTGAGACCTACTTGAACATGGAAACAAGTCAACATCTGGGAACATGGCTCTCATCTCACGTAGTGAATCTCAAACCATTGACAAAGACTCATATGTCAATGGATAGAATCTACATCCTATTACTGGATCACCTTTTGTGAGGAGTGGATCAACCTTTGTCAGCGGCTCAAATTTTGACGCTGACACATACAATGTTGGTTCACCAAGTCTTAAACCTATTGGTATTGATTTGGATACAGTATGTGCATACATTGTTGCATTTCCTAATGGTTCCTTAGTTACCTATGAGGATCTTGAGCAAATTAGTGATGCTGATCTAGAAGAGATAGATATCAAGTGGAATATGGCACTTGCAAGCATAAGGGCTAACAGTTGGAACAGAAGGTTTAGAAGAAAGAAGAATTTTTAATGCTAAAGACACAGCTGGATTTGACAAGTCCAAGGTTGAGTGCTATAACAAACGTAGGATGGGACACTTTATGAGGGAGTGCAGCTCTCCAAGAAGATCTGATGCTGGAAAAAATTCAAGCCAAATCATCAAGGTTGAAGATGCTAAGCCAAAGGCTATGGTCGCCATGCAAGATATTGATGGCGTTGGATGGGACTGGAGCTTTATGGCAAATGATGTAGTAGAGAATCAAGCTTTCAATGCTGAAAAGGAAGAAGAAGAGCATGTTCACTTTGCTCTCATGGCCAACTCCTCATGTTCATCAGATAATGAGGTATATGATGATGCTCTTTGTAGTAAAGGGTGCACGTTAAACACTGAAAAACTTAACAAAGAAAATTTAAAGTTAAAACCAGATGTTATAAACATAAGCACTAGACTTGCAAACTATCAAATGGCACTTGTACAATCTAAAGGGACGATAGACGAATATAAGAAATTGGAATTTGACCTAAAAGATCAAATTAACATTTTAACCAGAGATCTGAATGTCAGTAATGCAGCTAGAGAGTCTTTAATGAAATGTAGGGCTGACTTGCAACTTTAGTTAAGTGAAGCCATTAAAGATAAAGAAAATGTAGGGCTTAAAATTGAAAATTTTGATAAAGTTAGTCAAACCCTAGAAAAGTACGTCAGTGAACAAAGAGACCATAGGGACAAGTCTGGGATTGGGATGAATGAGCATGTTGTTGTTCCACCACCTGCTGGGAACTTCTATGGTGTCCAAAGAAATGATCTCTCTTGGACTGGTATCCCAGAACTCCAAGAAGAAGAATTTATTCCCTCACCTAGAGTGCTTTTCCCAAGTTGAGGAATATCAACAGACGGTAACTGATCTTGAACAATGGAAAGCAGCCAACCCTTTTATTTTTGTTAAGGGTGGAATGCTCAGTGAGAGTCCATTTGTACCTACACCCATTACTGTGACCAACCCCACCACTGGAAAAACCATTGCCCTTGGCTCACCAATTAAGCGAAAACCTAGTGTTAAATATGTTGAAATGTATAGAAAACATAGGTCACCCCAAAGTCAAGCTAGTGTTAATGGGACAAGTTTATTTCAATCTAGACCTAAGGTTATGTCTAGAAAGGCTTGTTTCACATGTGTAAGTTTTTCTCATTTGGCCTATAAGTGTGTCAGTGGCTCTAAATTTACCACTGGCAATAGGTCAACCATGGTCAAACCCAGACCTTTTGTCCAAACAAGTCCACAGGCCATAAGACCAGCTCATTTCTTTTCTAAAGGGACTAATACTCATGGACAAAGGCCCATTCAAAAGACCAACACTTGGTCTAACAGACAATGGGCTCCTGTAGCAAACCCTAATTTGGGCGCTGACAAGAACAAATTCTGTAACCTTCTCAAATTCTTATATCGATACAACGCAAGGGTTAATAGAGTGTTACGGGATAGCACAATAACTCAAATCATAGACAACGCATAAAAAAGGTTGTACAAATTTAGCATACATTCATCCGAATAAAAGTGTGAAGTTTTACACAAGGTCCCCAAGTTTTACAGTCATAAAGTTTACAAAACATAGTTCGAATGAATATTATTAATAAGTAGGCCATCAGAGTCGATCTCCATCCAAGTTAACTTCAAGAACCTGAGATAAAACATGCAAAAAAATAATCAGCGAATTCCGAGTGAATTTATAGAGTTTAGTAAAAACCGTTATATAAAATACTTATGTAAATCAGAACACAAGCATAATATCAGTAATAAGACCCCATATTGCTAGTCAGGTAATATATTATAATTCAAATCATATAGCATACATTATTTATGAGACCACAACCTCAGTATTTACCATTATCGGTATTATTATCGAATTATTATAAGCCGCATGACATTGTTGCCTTTCTATAATATACAACGGGTCGCGAGCCCGACAAACATGTGCCCATCTATATCAGTGTTTCGTCACTAATATCACGCTATATAAATCCTCTCATACATAAATTCACTTACCAATCAATGTGGCACGACGGGGATCAACTGTCAAGGCGCGAACTGGGGTGATCTTCCCCAAATAGTACTATTATATGCATAAGCGTCTACCAACTCCCGGTAGTTCACAATTCATGCTAATGGTACTTATAGTGACATAACCTAACTTTTAATAATCCATTTCAATCAACCATTTTGGGTCATATAATCAATCGGTTCCATCTCAATAAGCATACAATCGGGACTAATTGTGTTCTATTTTTATCAAAACACTCATGTTATCTCCCTCGTGGGTTTACAAAACATTTCATAAAATATTTAAAAGAGTGCGAAGCTATGAACTCACGTTGGTTTGGAAAGGCGGGTTATCAGTAATTAGGATGTACGGTGCGTGCCTCGATCACGGGAAACCTAAAAAAATAATACTCGATCTTAGATTATGTCGAAAAATATTTATAAAAAGTTGTTATGTATATGTAATGATGTCATAACATGATGATCAAGTGGGGTTTTATTTCCTTATACAACATTATTAGTTGTTAAGTATTTAGTTACTTAGTCTAATCATACTAGTTTTAGCCCATGTGTATGTTAAGGCCCAATAGGCCCATTAAGGGTCCAATATATTTTTATTAGTCCATTTATCTATTTAGTACTAGGCCTATACTCATATGTTGGGCCCAAGTGGGTTAAGCCCATGAGTAAGTCCAATAGTGTTAAGCCAAACTAGTTGGGCCTAGTGGTCCAACAAGGCTAATTTGGCCCATTATGGTCCATAAGTTACAAAGCTCGGTTTTGTCGATTTTTACTTGTTAGATGTGTTTGTATATCATTATATGTTTTATAAAAATGTTACATTAGACGGGTCCGACCATCTAAGTTTTATTTGGCTTAAACGCCATCCTTTCGGTTTTAGCCGAAAAGACGTAAAAATCATATGTATAGTTTGTAGTTAGAAAACATTTGAGTTTTATTTTTATTAAAGGTAATATTTATTTTATAGTATATAAACTTATTTTATAATATTTATTATCCTTTATTAACTTTTATATACTTATTTTATATAGTATTTTACTTGGAGTGGCCTTTTAATATCATATACTTTAAAGTCAAATCTGATGTGAAATCTCATATTCACCATTTTGATCATATCTTGAGTTCTACAAGAAGTTGGAACCCCAAATTTTGCTGTATAAACTAAATGATATGCTCTACAAATGACTCTCCTATGGATCCTTCTCAAACAACTTCTAAATATTAGTTTTAATTCGTCCAAAACAGATCAGTCAGATTAGTACTACAATAGTGTTTTGGCCATATCTTGCACATTTTTAACATTCCATTGTGTGGTCAATTCACCACTTATGTAAAAATCATTTATCTATCATTATATGAAATAATCTAATCCATTTAACCAAGTAAAAATATTGAAAGTTACTGTTTATTACAGCCTACATAACTAGATATGATTTTATCAACTTTTACTTGTAGTTTTAGCCTTTTTAACCTAATCTAATGACACAAAATCCCCATGCAATATATTGATCATCATTTATCATCATCATACATATACATTTTGAAGTAAATATAAAAGTACTTTTACAAAAACAATAGGATGATAGAAAGAAAATGATCTTTATACGAACCAAATGATGAAAAGGTTGAGATTTTGGATGAACAAGACTTCAACTTGTAACCAAATCTTTAGCTTTTGGAAACAACTTATTGTGATCTTCAAATATATAAACTCCTTCTTGAAAATCAGCCCTAGGACTCCATGAAAACTTATTTTCACAAGTTATAATCACCTCCAAACCATCTCCTTTTATGTAATCTTCAAGATATGTTGATTATTGATAAAGTTGTTGGTTAAATTTTTGATGAAAATGGGTGTATGGTGGTGGTGTTGGACGGCAAGAGAGGGAGAGAGGGAGAGAGTTGGAAAAATTTCTAGTTAAGTTGTATGAGTGTGTGAAGTGTGAGAAAAATTTTGGTGGCTTTGTGCTTAAGTGCATGTATGAGAAAAGTGTCTCTAGCAAGCTTAAAATTTTGACAACAAGGGGTGTTACACCCTTGTTGTGTCCGCCCATAGTGGGGGTGGGACAAGTGAAAACTTGTTTCATCCCCATTATTTTACGGCTACTCCTCATTTCTAGTTTCCTTGATTTACGTTCCCTTGGGTCGATTTACGAAAAACGTTTTTACAAATTATGAATCTATGACACAAAACGATTCTAATAAAAATTGTCTCATCAAAAACGGAGCACAAAAGCGTAAATACGTAAACCTAGGGTTCCCGGTTTAATCGTAAAAGACGTTAAATTATGCACGTAAGACCTAATTTCATCCCGTAAATATGTGAGTTCATGAACCAACATTAAAATAAAATATAAAAATAATATACGAGAATAAATTTACTACCTGAAAATGTCAGGTTGTCACAGCATTTCCTCCTAAAAAGGGATCTACGCCCTCGTAGATCCATTTCATTTCGATGCCCGTTTCTTATTGAAGACAAAGAGGTGCTCTTTAACAGGAATGAAATGAGCTTCTCTAGTGAGAACTGCTCTTTAGGCACGCCATGCTTACATACAAATTCCTTTAGATAAAGACGAGTCAGCTTCTCTAGTGAGAACTGCTCTTTAACAGGAATGAAATGAGCTGATTTGGTCAGTCTGTCGACAATGACTCAAATCGAGTTATTTCAAGAAGAGGTTCTAGGAAGCTTAGTGATGAAATCCATCGTGATTCGCTCCAACTTCCATTCAGGAATTTCGGGTTGTTGAAGTAGTCCAGATGGCTTTTGATGTTCAGCTTTGACTTTTGCACAAGTCAAACATTGAAGAACATACATAACAATATCAGCTTTCATATTCGGCCACCAGTGTAACTTCTTTAGGTCAAGATACATTTTGTCAGAACCAGGATGAGTGGAATATTTAGATTTATAGGATTCTAACATGATTAAATCTCTTAAGCCTCCATACTTAGGTATCCACATACGACCTCTTAAGCATTTCACTCCATCTGCTCTAACCTCTAAAGGGTCTGCTTCACCTCGAAACCCTTCATTATCAAAATTTTCCTTCTTACAAGCTTCTAATTGTGCATTTCTAACTTGTTCAGGCAAATTATTATGCACAATCAAGACTAGAGAACGTACCTTGGTAGGCTCTCTGTCCTTTCTACTTAATGCTTCGGCAACAACATTTGCTTTTCCTGGGTGATATTTTATATCACAATCATAATCACTTAACAGTTCTATCCATCTTCGTTGCCTCATATTTAGTTCTTTTTTATCGAGGATATACTGTAGGCTTTTATGATCGGTGTATACCGTACACTTGGTGCCATACAGATAATGTCTCCACAACCTAAGAGCAAAGACTACCGCTCCTAACTCAAGATCATGAGTAGTATAATTTTCCTCATTTTCCTTAATTTTCTTGAAGCATAAGCTATCACCTTTTCTCGCTGCATCAAGACACTTCCATAACCTCTAAGAGACGGATCACAAAATACCACAAAATCCTCACTACCTTCGGGTAATAATAAAATAGGTGCACTACATAATTTTTGCTTTAATACCTGAAAAGCTTCATCTTCTTCACTTCCCCATACAAAAGGTTTATTTTTCTGAGTAAGTTTGGTTAGGGGTTTAGCTATTAGAGAAAATTCTTTAATAAATCGTCTATAATAGCCAGCCAATCCTAAGAATTGTCGCACCTCCGTTGGCGTTGTCGATGCAGACCAACCTGAATTCCATCTTTGTTAATCACATGACCATGAAATTGAACAGAGTCCACCCAAAAATCACATTTTGAAAACTTTGCATACAACTTTTCATCCTTGAACAAATTCAAGATAGTCCTTAAGTGTTCTCCATGCTCCTCTTTATTCTTAGAATAGATTAGAATGTCTTCAATGAACACGATCACAAATTTATCCAAATAGGGTTTGGACACTCAATTCATTAGATCCATGAATACCGCCGGTGCGTTAGTTAACCCAAATGGCATCACTTGAAATTCATAGTGTCCATAACGAGTTGTAAATGCAGTGATGGGAATATCTTCTACACGGACAAGAAGTTGATGATATCCAGACCGCAGATCTATCTTAGAATATACACTAGAGCCTTGTAGTTGATCAAATAAATCATCAATCCTTGTTAAAGGATATCGATTTTTAATCGTCAACTTGTTCAGCTCACGGTAATCGATGCACATCCGGAAAGATCCATCCTTCTTCTTAACGAACAAGACTAGAGCTCCCCAAGGTGACGAGCTCGGTCGAATAAAACCCTTATCAGACAACTCCTTGAGTTGTTCGGATAATTCCTTCAATTCGGATGGTGTTAATCGGTAAGGCGCACGTACCACCGGTGCAGCACCAGGAATTAGATCGATTCGAAACTCAACTTGCATTATCGGCGGAAGTCCGGGTAAATCATTGGGAAATACCTCAGGAAAATCACAAATAATAAGCATGTCTTCTAATCGTTTCTCCTTAGACTCATTCCTGGTCACTTGAGCTAAGAATAGCTCCCAACCGTTCCGGATGTACTTTTGGACTTTAATACATGAAACGATTTTCAGACGGGATTCACCTCGATTACCATCAGTTACTAACGTTATATTCTTAAGAGGAATTTTAACCTACTTTTCTTCACATAAAATTGTAGCTTCATTCATGGATAACCAATCCATACCAATAATAATGTCAAAATTACCTACTTTAATTAACATCAAATCAATCGGGAAGGAATGGTTCAAGAGATTTAAAGAGCATCCTTGCAATAACTTATTAGTTCTTACCAATTTACCATCAGCCAATTCTACTTCGTAACTGGTATCTATCTCAATAGGTTCAATATAAATAAGGGCACTAAATTTGGTAGTTACAAAGCGCCTATCAGCCCCCGAATGAAATAGAGCAACATCATAATGATTGTTGAGTAAAAACGTACCAGTAACGACATTCAGATCCTCCTTCTTAACATCAACCGTCCCAAGTTGAGAAACACCACCCTAGTTGTTTCTTCCTTGGCCATTCTTTTTCAATTTTGGACAATCTGGCTTCTTATGACCCTCTTCTCCACAACTATAACAAACGACTCCCCTCTTACACTTTTCCACTTTGTGTCCTAGCTTTCCACAATTTCGACACTTCCAGCAATCACCAGCATGCCTCTAATTACCACACTTTAGACACTTTTCATCATTTCGCGGTGCATTGTAGTTAGAGCGTTTGCATTTCCCCGTCTTTAGTTTTGATGGCGATTGAAATTTTGCCTATTGTCACCTCGACCTCCACGATCTCCTAGACCCTTTCTTTTCTCACCAGCATGTGCTTCATCCTCCTTGTCCTGAATGATTTGTCCAATGAGCTGGTAAGCCATCCGAACCGCATCATCAATGGTCAATGGCTTTGACGATATCACATCCCCTCGAATGTTCTTGGTCAACCCCTTAATGTATTGCTCAATCCTTATCTCCTCAGGTTCAACCAACCGGGGACACAACAAAGCCAACTCATGGAATCGATTAGTATAACTATCAATGTCCACACCTTTCATCTTCAAATGAGTCAACTCTTGTTCCAACCGTATGATCACACTACGAGCACAAAACTCCTGTGTCATCCATTTTTTAACACACCCAAATTTACACGCAGCGGAATACATCTTTGGGTGCTAAACAATGATACAACAACACATAATTTATAAAGAACGACTCGAAAAGAGACGTTTTAGATTTATCATTCCCAAAACATTTGTCAGAGTAGTGTAGTCCCAAGTAATCGTTAACAAAAGATAAGTTAAAACAACATATTGGTTTGTTTTAAAATGGAACGATAAATAAATCAAAGAGTTTGAACAACAAAAGCAGTGCACAACTTCATTCCCCGTGACCTCCAAGCTTCCACTTCTTGATTACATGAAATACGTGTGAGTAAAACAATCAGCAAAAATGCCGAGTGAATCTATAGGTTTATGAAATCAATTTGAACACAAGCAAAGATTATAAGTTTGTGGCATGCTTATAAGCATCAAATAATAATTTGCATCAACAAGGATAATTGTATATAGCATAAATTGCAATAAGCTCATGGAACCGAGCCCTTAGACACTCCCATATCAGTCTAGTAAGACTAGAGATTTATTAATTGTCGGTTACCTCCAGATTATTGGTACATTGCCGTATACCTGAATTCTCAATACAATATGCTCAAACAGTGTGGAGGTCGGGCCTAAGCTTCTATGACATGTCCACAAAAACTGAACCGGGGCGGCTTCCCCCATAGATCTATTAATTGTACTAGAGGTTAACCCATCATAGATTAATTAACGGTCCATAATTGAGGCTTTAACTAAGGCAATCACTTAATGCAATTTAAAGGCAACCACGGGTCCATTCATAGAGGGACAAAGCATACCATAAAAATCTTGTGTTCTAAGTTTATAAAAACATGTATTCCCCCTCGCGGGTTTAAAAACCATTTAATAACTAGTATAAAGCGAGGCTATAGACTCACGTTGATAATGAAAGGCGGATTATCGGCTACGGGCGTGCATCGGTCACGGAAACCTATATAAATAATAATCGGTCTTAGACTCTTGTCCAATGACTTTTATCAAAATAACAATATACATATGATGATTTTGTACATATGATGATGATCAAGTGGGTTTATATATCCTTGTTTACTCATTTTAGTGTTTACGTATTGGTAACTTTTTACTAGTTTACTAGTTTTACCTATTTACCTATTTTGAGTCCAATAAGCTTAGTATAAGTTCTTTAACTTGTTTTAATCCATTTTATACCTATATTATTAGTATCTATACTTTCCATGTTGGGCCCAAATAGGTTAAGCCCAATAAGTTCTTTTTATAAGTGTTTAACTTATTTAGTCCAATTATTAGTCCAATATGCTTAGTTAGCTCGTTAATGTCCGTATGTCCTATAGTTCGGGTTTTATCGGTTTTTACTTGTATTAGTTACTTATATATCAGTATATGACTTTTAAAAACTTTACATTAGACGGGTTTGATCGTCTAAGTTTTATTTGGCGAAAAACGTTAATTTTACGGTAATAGCCGAAAAAGTCGTAAAAATCAAGTTTATAGTTTTTATTACTTATAAATATTATTCCACTACCATTTATATAATTTATCCATTTAATTAACCTTTTACATATTTATATAAATAAGTTTCATAAGTTAGTGGATTTTTATTTTACATTTTATACAATAAAATTTGAGTGCTTATATAATAATAATAAACATTAATTCTCAAAATCTGATTTTTATCTTCATGTTCACCATTTTTATCATATCTAGAGTTATATAATGAATTAGAAGCTCATTTTTGGGTGGCATGATCTTCATATTATGTGCTACATTTAACTTACTTATAGCTACTGCTCATTTTAAGTTTATCTTGCCTTAACAGTCCCTACAAAACTGCTTATTCAGATTACAACACCCAACTTGTTTTGATCATATCTCACTCATTATATTGATTCCATTGCATGGCCAACTCTCACATGTGTATAACATCTTGTACTTACTGTAAATGGATCATACCATGCAATTTTATCAGTTCAAGTTTTAGTTATATACTGTTTTTATATAGCCAACTAAATAAGCATGATTTTAGCCTTATTTCTCATGGTTATTAACATTTTTAAGCATATTTATCAACACTTGATCCCCACACAACATTTTTATCATCATATATACATCATATACATATATAAAAATAAAGAAAATACATTTTTTCTTTACAAAAATAACAAGAGAAAATGGAGAGGATGATCTTCTTTACCAACCAAGTGTATTTCTTGTTTTTGGAAGACAAGAACTTGATGAACACCACAAGTAACTCCAAGATCATCAAACACCAAGAACAATAGTTAAGAAATCAGCCCTAGGACACAAGAAAATCACCTCCTATGTTGTTAATATGGCCACCAAATGATCAAGGCTTCAAGATAACTCCATGATAGAGCTAGATAACATGTATTTCATGGCTAGAAAAGATCAAATAGGGGTGTTTGTTCTTAAAAGTGGATGGCAAGGGGTGGAGGTTTAGAGAGAGTTTGTGGTTGTTTGCATGTATGGAAAGATGGAAATGAGAAGTGGTTAATGGTTTTTGAATGGTAGTGGAAAGTTGTAAGCTTAAGTTGTAAGCTTACTTACACTCGTAAGTTTGTAGCTAACATGATGCCACATATGGTTGTGGTGTCATGTTGTGCCATCCCATGCTAGCTAGTGGGGTGGGATAATATATTTTGTCCCACCTCACTAATTTACGGGTATCCCTCGATTCTAGTTTTCTCGATTTGCGTGCCCTCGGGTCGTTTCACGAAAAACGTTTTTATAAATTATGAATCAACGTCACAAAACGAATCCAATAAAAATTGTCTCATCAAAAACGGAGTTAAAAAACATAAATACGTAATCCTAAGGTTTCCGGTTTAGTCGTAAGGGACGCTAAATTATGCACGTAAGCCCAAATTTAAATCCGTAAATTGTGAGTTCGTCAACCAACACAAAAATAAGTTTCAAAATATTATACGAGAAAATATTTCACTACCTGAAAATGTTAGATTGTACTTTTAAAAGTTTAATCGCACACGAAAAATAATAATATAACGACTCGATACGTAATTGAAACGATATCGTCGAAAGTATTAAATATCGAAACTATTGATAATAAAATATAAAAATTTTGGCATCCGTCGGTATCGCGATCACTAGTAGTCCTCGTTGCTCGTCAAAATATTAAAATATAATATTTAATATTAGTTTCAACTTAAACCATTAAACATAATAATATTTAACGTTATAAGTGGAAAATGTGTTGTGTGTGTTTGATTTTCCTTTTTATATAGTGGTGGAGGGACCTTGGTTGCAATTTGGTAATAGTTGTGACTAAAAATGAAAATAGTTAGCTAAAAAGCGAGAAATAATTATTAGTCAATTTTGAGAATATTTACAAGGCTCGGGTTTCGTAAAAATACTTTTTAAAAGTTTAAACGCACACGAAAAATAATAATATAACGACTCGATACGTAATTAAAACGATATCGTCGAAAGTATTAAATATCGAAACGATCGATAATAAAATATAAAACTTTTTGGCATCCGTCGGTATCGCGATCACTAATTGTCCTCGTTACTCGTCAAAATATTAAAATATAATATTTAATATCGGTTTCAACTTAAACCGTTAAACATAATAATATTTAACGTTATAAAATACTTCAAAATAATTTAAAAATAGAATTAAATTATGACCTTATTTTTACGGGTTTTACATCCTCACCACCTTAAGGGAGCGACGTCCCGGCGCTCAACTCGCCTCATACACGAGTTGTTCACTACCCGGAAGGATGACGACGTTCATTATAAAGAAGTCTTCACGTTCCTACGTGAATCTCGATCCACGATCTCCACTGGTTCTTTTACCAAACGCAACTTGTCGTCAGGTTGTATCTCACCAAAAGGAATAAATAAATCCTTATCTACCAGTCACCCGTCAAGTTCGACACATGAAAATTTTATGAATCACACGAAGCTCATTCGACGACAAGAATAGATGATAGGATTTTCGGGTAAGTCCAGTTAAAAAGAATGTTGCAATTTAAAGGATATCCATCTCACTTTCGCCAACGCGCATTAAAGTCTCAATAAACATCGTCGTTGAAAGTCAAAAAGATATTACATAATATGTGTTCTACATGATCGGACGTCATCGGGTGATGCCGCCTCAAGTTCTCACAACTTAAGATCATTTGACTAGATCACACACCATATAAGTACATAAAATAAAAGGTCGAACATAAACATCGAATATAGATCTCCACCGTTAATCATCGAGAAAACCTTGAACGAACCCTTGATAATAACCACTTGATCTCAAGAGTCTTTCCACTTGCGGTGTCGGCTTCTACATACTCCTCGAGGTCGTAACAAATTTATTAACTCCATTCATTAAGAGATTCGGTCCTCAATCATTCCACAAGTACACGCATAAATCCTGGTGACACTGATCGTTTCTTCTTATACACTGCTTCCCGAGATTCATTTCAAACTCAGAATAAAATAGTGATCTTCAATACGAGGAACAGAACGAGATAAAAATGAATTCAATAAACGCATAAACGGACAAGGTGTGGTAAAATGATTTAAGGTTGACGATCGACGAGGGATCTCGACTCACGTAACCGTAAAACATAATAAATCACAATACTAGAAAAATGAGAGCGAAGAATAAATTATACATTATCATTAAAATAACATTTGTCACAATTATCCGTCCCGGATTTGGTATTACCTTAAAACTCAGTTGAGTTACTTTCTTGATAAAGATGATACATCAAAAATAGAAGTAAAATAGTTTCAAAATTTATTTGGTCGTCTTAAGAAACTTTGAAAGAAAGACATGAATTTATTATTTAAACTCATATTGATGGTTACAATTAGAAAATATAATTTCTAAATTAAATCATTATTAGGAATATAAATTAAACTGGTAATTTCATTACATTAAAATTAAAGTATGATAAATCACTTAGTTCAAAAGATATAGTATAATTTCATGTTAGACATTAGTTTTAGTTATATAAAATATGATGTATAAATTTGACCTTTTACTTGTAATGGTTATTTCGATAATTGAAAATCATTGGAAAATGTATAAAAGTTCCATAAAAATTTTATAATACTTTGTAGAAATACATAAAGGTGTTTATTATTTCAAAATAAATATGGGATACATTCGGGTTTCAAAATGTGACAAGATAACAAACGAATACGAATGGAAATAATGGTCAACGATTAGTACGAAACCAGCGGTACAAAAGAGGACGAAGCAGATGTCGTATGAATTCTTAAAGAGAATAATAAAATAAAGGCGTCGATGGTAAGACGATAAGAAATAATAGATTAAACAAGTTGTCAATTTTGTTAGTGCGGTCGGTGGTTCACCAACATTAGCCCGTTAACTTAGCGGTGGTCGATACATGATCGGAAATAAGATCCATACAAAAAATTTAATCAAAGAAAATTCCTAATAATCACTTGTAATTAAAATAAATCAAATGAACGATGTTAGTGTTTAAAGAGAGAAGTCAAAGCACGGTTCACAAGAGTGGATTTCGAGACAAACGAGAGTGACAGACGTCATCCCGGATATACGGAAATCACTCTAATGATAATTCATTATTCACGTGCGGAGACATTCCAAAGATCTACCCAGTCGCATAAAGAAGATTGGACGAGACGGAAGGATAAAACATCGAGACTTTCAAGTCTTTTATCAACAGTCAATAATTAGACGAGCAGTCAAAAGAAATCAGTTATAAGACAAAATGAAGTAACAAGTGGAAAAAAAATCATCAAGTAAAAACGTACTTAAAATCACGTAATTCGTTTAACGAAAGGTAAGAAAACATATGCGGATGCATAGAAATTGCGCTACTTGCATAAAATATAAAGGTTTTCAAAACTTCTTTTCATTTTATTTTATTCTATTATGAATACAAGTAAAAAGTTGATTATTATCAAAAAATTTATGGTGACTACTATTCAGCCTAGCATGGCTCCTTCTAGATTAGACATAGGTGATCAGGCCATGTATAATTTAGGAATAGCAATGCAATGCTCAGTTTCGTCGAAAAGTATTACGTTTCTTATGTTTATATATAAACCATGCCATTTGTAAAATGGAATTTTAAAAATAGTGTATAAATTTATAGGATACAAGTAATTTGTGAGATACTTAATAAGCAACTTTTAATCTTACGAAAAGTATTTTATAAGACCAAAGTAGAAATAATTGGTGAAAGTAATCGTAAAAAAATATCAGATTTATTTATAATATGACATTATGACAACGTATAAACTAGTCAAAGTTTTGCAAAAAGTGGCAAATAGTAGCTCATAAAACAACCAATGAAATGGTTACAAGTTGTTATGTTTTCAAAGGGTTATAAGGTTTAGACGAAAACGTCATGAGATACGCGATAAGAATGTCAACGAAGAATGTGAAGGCAAAACTTCAAAACTCAACTCAAATCAGTGGAAGGTTAGAAGAAAAATAAAAATAATATCGAATGACAAAAGAGTCATATATATAAAAAGAATAAAACAATCCAAATGTGTACTCATCGTAAGCTACACGATACATACATGCTTTTAAGAAAATATATTATTCGTTTTCAAATTACACCATTAATCTTGTAATTGCTAATCCTGTAATGTTTCTATTTTTAATCATTTTCACATCAACTAGTATTAGTTAGTTGTAAAATAATATTCGTTAAAATTTTACGATCTCAAATGAACTCAAAACTTCTTAGAAACGTTTAAAACCCATGTTCTGAATTTTTCTATCAGATTTAACTTTTAATATGAGCCGATGAATTGACCCGATAAACGACATCTCCAAGACTCGGAGTCTAAAGCATTTTGATACAAAACGACGTTTCAGACGACTTTCAAGTTTTACCCGAGACCTGAAAACCAATGTAAAATGACCAAAATACCCCTGCAAGTTCTGTGCATGTTTGACTATTTTATTTTAAAAACACAGGTTTTACTTTTAAGTTTTGACCTGTTTATACTGCCCCTACAGTTTCTGCATAAAGTGCATTTTTCGACACTTCTTAACGGCTCAAAATATATACATATATACACACATGTCTTGTGGATTTTATAACAACGAAAAAATAAATCTCGTAATGAGCATCAAATAAAATATAGCATGATGAATGACAGAAAATGCTTCAAGGTATTCAACACGAAATTTAGGAAGCAAGACGGTGAAAAACGTTCGTAATTTAGATTTCAAAATGCAATGTAGGCAAATCTCATTGGTGCCACGATTTTCAAAAACACAAAACATAACAAGAAAAAAAATGGAACATTAACATGCTACACTCCGGGAGCGAGAAGGTTAATGAAAAACAAATGATACAATTTTATATAAGTAAAATCGTATTCCAATTCTAGTGCCATAATCTAGACGATGATTTATAAAATAACGATGACGTTACCGAGATATAAGTGAACAATACACTTCGGAGTCGATACATATAAATGTCAACGAATTAAATCTTCGCATGTCGTGTAAAACGATAATAAAAATCAACAAAATATTATGAAAAACCATGGTATTATTCAACACTATTTTAAGAAATGTTTCAAAATGTATGACTCACACGATAGCGGTTAGTCTATTCCAAGGACACATTGAGCTACACAATGGTCCGGAGATTACGTTAAAAGACGTCCAAGCACAAATAGCCGGAAGACGATTTGAATATCTATATAGATATCTCAAAGGGTTAAGCAATAAAAGTAATGCGCGCAGATGAAGGTATGTAAGGTCATAACAAAATGAAATAGGATAATTTCCAATAATTTAAATAAATGTAGAGAATCCTTCAAAATAATTGCAGGAAAAATTCCAAAAATTTATTTAAGTAAATCATTAATAAATGATAACTCTTATCGAAAAGTTTAACGATATAAATATATATCGATAAAGGATTATAGTATTTATTTAGAAATACTTAGCAATAAGGCATACATAATAATGTATACTAAAGTTGTAATCCCAGAAGTAGCTTGAACCTGAAGTCACGCGAAATCATGTGCACCGACTCTTTGAAAAATAAAACCGACAGTTATAGTTTAGGTTTTTAAAATAAAGACCTAGTTCTCTATAACTCATGGCTCTGGTACCAATCTTTAACACCCCCAAATTTACACGCAGCGGAATACATCTTTGGGTGCTAAACAATGATACAACAACACATAATTTATAAAGAACGACTCGAAAAGAGACGTTTTAGATTTATCGTTCCCAAAACATTTGTCAGAGTAGTGTAGTCCCAAGTAATCGTTACCAAAAGATAAGTTAAAACAACATATTGGTTTGTTTTAAAAATGGAACGATAAATAAATCAAAGAGTTTGAACAACAAAAGCAGTGCACAACTTCATTCCCCGTGACCTCCAAGCTTCCACTTCTTGATTACCTGAAATACATGTGAGTAAAACAATCAGCAAAAATGTCGAGTGAATCCATAGGTTTATGAAATCAATTTGAACACAAGCAAAGATTATAAGTTTGTGGCATGCTTATAAACATCAAATAATAATTTGCATCAACAATGATAATTGTATATAGCATAAATTGCAATAAGCTCATGGAACCGAGCCCTTAGACACTCCCATATCAGTCTAATAAGACGAGAGATTTATTAATTGTCGGTTACCTCCAGATTATTGGTACATTGCCGTATACCTGACTTCTCAATACAATATGCTCAAACAGTGTGGAGGTCGGGCCTAAGCTTCTATGACAAGTCCACAAAAACTGAACCGGGGCGGCTTCCCCCATAGATCTATTAATTGTACTAGCGGTTAACCCATCATAGGTTAATTAACGGTCCATAATTGAGGCTTTAACTAAGGCAATCACTTAATGCAATTTAAAGGCAACCACGGGTCCATTCATAGAGGGACAAAGCATACCATAAAAATCTTGTGTTCTAAGTTTATAAAAACATGTATTCCCCCTCGCGGTTTTAAAAACCATTTAATAACTAGTATAAAGCGAGGCTATAGACTCACGTTGATAATGAAAGGCGGATTATCGGCTACGGGCGTGCTTCGGTCACGGAAACCTATATAAATAATAATCGGTCTTAGACTCTTGTCCAATGACTTTTATCAAAATAACAATATACATATGATGATTTTGTACATATAATGATGATCAAGTGGGTTTATATATCCTTGTTTACTCATTTTAGTGTTTACGTATTGGTAACTTTTTACTAGTTTACTAGTTTTACCTATTTACCTATTTTGAGTCCAATAAGCTTAGTATAAGTTCTTTAACTTGTTTTAATCCATTTTATACCTATATTATTAGTATCTATACTTTCCATGTTGGGCCCAAATAGGTTAAGCCCAATAAGTTCTTTTTATAAGTGTTTAACTTATTTAGTCCAATTATTAGTCCAATATGCTTAGTTAGCTCGTTAATGTCCGTATGTCCTATAGTTCGGGTTTTATCGGTTTTTACTTGTATTAGTTACTTATATATCAGTATATGACTTTTAAAAACTTTACATTAGACGGGTTTGATCGTCTAAGTTTTATTTGGCGAAAAACGTTAATTTTACGGCAATAGCCGAAAAAGTCGTAAAAATCAAGTTTATAGTTTTTATTACTTATAAGTATTATTCCACTACCATTTATATAATTTATCCATTTAATTAACCTTTTACATATTTATATAAATAAGTTTCATAAGTTAGTGGGTTTTTATTTTACATTTTATACAATAAAATTTGAGTGCTTATATAATAATAATAAACATTAATTCTCAAAATCTGATTTTTATCTTCATGTTCACCATTTTTATCATATCTAGAGTTATATAATGAATTAGAAGCTCATTTTTGGGTGGCATGATCTTCATATTATGTGCTACATTTAACTTACATATAGATACTGCTCATTTTAAGTTTATCTTGCCTTAACAGTCCCTACAAAACTGCTTATTCAGATTAGAACATCCAACTTGTTTTGATCATATCTCACTCATTATATTGATTCCATTGCATGGCCAACTCTCACATGTGTATAACATCTTGTACTTACTGTAAATGGATCATACCATGCAATTTTATCAGTTCAAGTTTTAGTTATATACTGTTTTTATACAGCCAACTAAATAAGCATGATTTTAGCCTTATTTCTCATGGTTATTAACATTTTTAAGCATATTTATCAACACTTGATTCTCACACAATATTTTTATCATCATATATACATCATATACATATACAAAAATAAATAAAATACATTTTTTCTTTACAAAAATAACAAGAGAAAATGGAGAGGATGATCTTCTTTACCAACCAAGTGTATTTCTTGTTTTTGGAAGACAAGAACTTGATGAACACCACAAGTAACTCCAAGATCATCAAATACCAAGAACAATAGTTGAGAAATCAGCCCTAGGACACAAGAAAATCACCTCCTATGTTGTTAATATGGCCACCAAATGATCAAGGCTTCAAGATAACTCCATGATAGAGCTAGATAACATGTATTTCATGGCTAGAAAAGATCAAATAGGGGTGTTTGTTCTTAAAAGTGGATGGCAAGGGGTGGAGGTTTAGAGAGAGTTTGAGGTTGTTTGCATGTATGAAAAGATGGAAATGAGAAGTGGTTAATGGTTTTTGAATGGTAGTGGAAAGTTGTAAGCTTAAGTTGTAAGCTTACTTACACTTGTAAGTTTGTAGCTAACATGATGCCACATATGGTTGTGGTGTCATGTTGTGCTATCCCATGCTAGCTAGTGGGGTGGGATAATGTATTTTGTCCCACCTCACTAATTTACGGGTATCCCTCGATTCTAGTTTTCTCGATTTGCGTGCCCTCGGGTCGTTTCACGAAAAACGTTTTTATAAATTATGAATCAACGTCACAAAACGAATCCAATAAAAATTGTCTCATAAAAAACGGAGTTAAAAAACGTAAATACGTAATCCTAAGGTTTCCGGTTTAGTCGTAAGGGACGCTAAATTATGCACGTAAGCCCAAATTTAAATCCGTAAATTGTGAGTTCGTCAACCAACACAAAAATAAGTTTCAAAATATTATACGAGAAAATATTTCACTACCTGAAAATGTTAGATTGTACTTTTAAAAGTTTAATCGCACACGAAAAATAATAATATAACGACTCGATACGTAATTGAAACGATATCGTCGAAAGTATTAAATATCGAAACTATTGATAATAAAATATAAAATTTTTGGCATCCGTCGGTATCGCGATCACTAGTAGTCCTCGTTGCTCGTCAAAATATTAAAATATAATATTTAATATTAGTTTCAACTTAAACCGTTAAACATAATAATATTTAACGTTATAAAATACTTCAAAATAATTGAAAATAGAATTAACTTATGACCTTATTTTTACGGGTTTTACACATTTCTTAATTTCAGCCCATGGAGTAGCATTAGCAACATCAATGCCCATAAAAGCAATCCTCCCATTCCACCAAGTCAATGCACGACCTCTAAGGGTAGCCATAGAAAAAGTCACCTTATCTTCCTCCTTACACTTACTAATGCGAAACAAAGACTCAATCTTTTCGATCCACTGACTTAATCCTACCGCACCTTCAGTTCCATTAAAAGGAAGTGGGTCACACTTAATGAACGTCACATAAGTACAACCACCGACTTCAGGTGCATTAGGTCCAGGTCCTCCTACATTTCCTCCACCATTAGCATTCACATTATTAACATTCACATTATTACCGCCAGCTCCACTACCGCCAGCTCCACTACCACCAGCTCCATTTCTAGCATTTGCCATAAACTCAGCCATAGATGTGGCTACTTGCTCCGCAATGATCCTACGCACATCTACCTTAGTCACGTCTTTCTGGGACGGCATGATTCTATTTATCACACAATTCAAAGTATAATAAGGATTCAGTCAATGAGGGGTTTAAATAAAAAGGGTCGAATTGATAATCAAGGAAGCAAATATATATAAGGTACGACATGGAATTTAAGACAAAATATACACATTTCATTAGATCATAAACAACCACTTTGTCTTAGTTAACTTCCACATCATAATTCTAGCACTATACAAGCCCAAAATTTGAGCTAGATCTACTAACCGACATACCTGTTTAGTTAAGGTTTTACAAAAGTTACAAAGATACTACTAAGGATAAACTAGTCTATTGAGAACTGTTAGAAGGTCCATCATCATTCTTCTTCTTTGGTATCTTCCTCGGACGATCACAAGACTCATCATCATCAGTTGGGCACTTATGAATCACTCCTCTTTCAACCATCTCAGAATAAAAGATACTGTTCCAAAAAACAGAAACATTTAACTCTTTTTCCGCCTTCTCGCGCATCGCACGAGCCACATTCAACTGAATTTCCATCGAGTTCACCTTTTTCTTCATCTCTGCATACTCACCACTTTCCAACACAGACAATCTTCTAAATGCTTCATTCATACTACGCTCCACATCACTCAAAACCAAATCAAGCAACTCTTGCTCTTTCTCACCAATCTTTTTTTTCAACTCTAATAAAGCAACATGAGTCTGAACAACACCTAAACCAATCTCTGTCATACTACCCTGGACTCGGGAAGCATCTAAATCACGTCTTAAGGCCCAAGGTGCAATTCCATCAATATGAGTAGCCTCTCGAACCCTAGACGTACACACTCCTCTGATAGTCATCCCTATCAATCGGCCTACGAGTAGTAATCCCATTAGTGCCATCAACTGCATCATCCTCATCATCATTTGACTCAGACTCAGACGATTCATCACTAGGTAACTCAGAATCAGAATCAGACCACTCAATTAGAGGGGGTAAAAGCTCACCATCCTTTACATCATAAGGAAGAATAAGCCCCGCCTCATCATCATCAATCTCATCACCTATATTTACTGATTGGTGTATTTTGCATACACCTAATAGCATGTTAATTTAGCTTAGTTATATATTTATTTGTTTTCATATATGTACTTTGAGTGTGTTTTGTGATTATGTAGGTTACGAGCGAAATGGAATAAAATGGCCGCTTAATTAATTTTTTGGAGAAAAGACATTGTGAGCGCCGATAAATGAAGAAAAAATATTGAAGAAAAATATTTGAGCGCGTCGCAATATTTTCGGTCATTTTTTATTTTTCCGGGCTTCGTTCGAGCAATTATTGATGTTGGGTTATTTTTTATTGGGCCAAAATTATTATATGCTAAAAGAATAAAAGAAAAAAAAGGAAAGAAAAAATAATTTATGGGCCCAATACCCAATAACCCACCGGTGGATGTTATAAAAAGAATAAAAAAAGAAGAAACAAAAGGGAGGTTGAGAACCGAATATTAATTCGCAAAGGAAAAAAAGGTGTGGGGCCGATTGATAAAAAAAGACGATTTAAAGAAAAAACGATTGAAGGTGTTGGAAGGTAGGAACAACTTGGCAACCACCATTTTTTAACATATTGGGAAGAAATTGTCGGAATCTTTATTATTTAATAAAGATGTTGGTCAATAGTAAGCGGGTCGGGAATATCACGATGTCCGACTAATTTTGTTGTAATTCCTTCCGATAACTTTATTTATGGTTTGATTATTACTTTTGGATTATCATATTTCTATTACATTGATTTATGATTTATTTATAAATTATTTTTATTGGCTTAATATTGTGTTTAATTATTTGTGCAAGACAATTTATTATTAGTTAACGATTCATTCTTATTCTATTTAGTTAAAGAAAAAGATGGTCGTATAATTGATATAAATTGTACCTAAATAAATTATTAAAACATAATTCTTGGTTGGATTAATTTAAGATTTATTATTGCGAGTTATTGATAAACATAATAAATGCCGACATTAATTCATTCATATTAAGTCAAAATAATTTTTGTAATTGGTTCTAAAAAGTTTTGATAATCCATAAGTGTGATCAACTATAAATATTAGGAGCTGGAAGGGATTGCATTTTTCTTTTAATTGTTTACATCTTTATTTTATTTTTCTAGCTTTATTATTAGCTTAATAATTATTTTAATTTTTAATCCGCATTTTTATTATCAAAAGTATTTTAGTTGTCAGATTTCAAAACCAAAACTTTTATTGATCAGTGATCACCCCAAAACTAAAACTAAAACCACATAGTCCTCGTGGATCGATACCCGCTTACCCTATCTAGTATAAGGTAATTAGGTTATCTTTGACCGGCACTTCGACTTCGATCAAAAAATTTGGCGCCACTGCCGGGGACTCAGTGAGCTTTTCGTTTAAGTTTTTGTTAATATTTTTTAAATAAATTAAAAAAACAAAAAGATTTTTATTTTTCTTGTTTGTTTGTTTGTTTTGTTTGTTTTGTTTTGTTTCTTGTGAGTGTGCAGGTTAGTGTATGCGCACACGTAGATCGGGGCGTACATCACCGTTAGCTTACGATCCTGAGGTTGAGAAAAGTGCTAGGTTGAGAAGGAAAACGTTTCGACAGTTTTCTACTAATCTTGATTTTACAGGTTTAGCAGAGCTTTTCGTTGAAATGCAAGGTGACGAAGATGTTGGCGGAGATGCTAGCGGAAGTAGTAGCGGAGAAGAATCTCCACCACGGGGTGTTGATTCTTATTACAGGCCGGGGATCTTCGAGGATCCCTCGCCTATCGTTTATCCGGATCTGGTTAAAGGGGTTACACGTAACTTCAAGATTCAACCGAAACTCATAGCAATCTTGCCAGTGTTTAGAGGTCGTGAGGAGCCATACGCACATCTGCGAGAATTCTTCTCAATTGCTGACACACATCAGGTTAATAATATTACCAAGGATGAGGTAAGACTTCGCCTTTTTCCTTTTTCTCTTAAAGATCAAGCTAAGGACTGGTTCTCATCTCTTGAGCCAGGAAGTATAAACTCATGGTCTGAAATGCAATCTGCTTTTCTTGAGGAATTTTATTCTATAAGTAAAACTGCTGCCATTAGAAATAAGATTAAATCCTTTCATCAAATCCCAGGAGAGCAGTTTCATGAAGCATTTAGTAGACTTAAGGAGTTATTAAGAACATGCCCTCATCACGATGTTCCAAAATGGGAGCTTGTCAAAGTTTTCTATGATGGATTGGATTATAATAACCAACAATTTGTCATGGCCACTAGTGGGGGTATGTTTTTCTCGCGACCTATGGAGGAAGAATGGGAGTTTTTTGAAAAATTAAGCAAAGGTTCCAAGACCCAAGCTTCAGTGGATCGAAACAACCACCCATTTTCCGCCAATTTTGTGTCTAACCAACGTGGCACAAATTCTTAAATTAGCGACTTAAGTAAGAAAGTTGATCTTTTGTTGAAAAATCTAGGAAAAGGTGTTCCAAATGTGTCTAATGTGTCGCATAGTGGGTGTTCAATATGTGGTGATCCGGGTCACTCAGTTGATAATTGTCAAAGTTGGGGGGCGCCACCAAATGAGGAGGTAAATGGAGTCTATGGTGGTCGTCCACGAAATGACCCATTCTCCGAAAGTTACAATCCTGGATGGCGCAATCACCCCAATCTCCGTTGGAAAGATGAAGACAGACGCCCTAATAATACCCAACAACAACACTATGGTTACAAACCAAGGTACGAGGGTGGCGATTCATCTAACTTCCAACAAAATTCTTACAATCATAGGCCACAACAGCAATATCCAAATCAGGCCCAAGGGCAAGATGATAACCGTCTCTTGAACCTTGACCGAAAGTTTGATAGGCTTATGGATTCATTGTCTACCAACAATTAAGAGATTAATAGAAAATTCGAGGTCACGAATCAAAGACACGAGACCACTACTAAATATATTGCAGCTCTTGAGAGACAAGTTGGTGAATTGGCGGATCAATTAAGCAAAAGAGATGAGGGAAGGCTACCGAGCTACCCCACCATGAATCCCGCACACAAGAAAATGGAAATGAGCATGTGAATATGGTGACATCTCTTCGAAACGGTAAAATCTACAACAATGACAAGGGAATTCCAAATTCTCCTGATGTAGAGGATTTCGTCACTGATGACGAAATTATTGTTAAAGGTAAAAATTCTGATAATGTTAAGTCCGGTTCTGAGTTGGTGATGATTTGTTAAATGATTTTCCTAAACAAACAACATAGAGTCCTAAAGCTAATGAATCTCCTGAAGTTGGGGAGGGTGGTGTGTCCAGCACACCGTACCCTACAGCTTTGGAAAAATCGACATCTACAAGGTTAGCTAAAAATGGTCCTCATGCTGAGGATATGTGGGAGACTTTCAAGCAAGTTAAAATCAATCTCCCCCTTATTGATGCTATCAAGCAAATTCCTGCATATGCCAAGTTTTTAAAGGACTTGTGTACTCAGAAGAGGAAGCTGAAGGCGTCTTTGCCTAAAAAGAATGACCTAACTGAGCATGTTAGTGCAGTCTTATCTAGCTCCCTTCCTCCTAAATTCAAAGATCCTGGAGCACCATTGCTTGCAGTTGTGGTTGCAAATATTGCCATTAAGAAGGCGCTCCTTGATCTTGGTGCTAGTATCAACATCCTTCCTGCTAGTTTGGTTGATAAGTATGACTTAGGAACTCTTCGTAAGACAGACACCATTATTTCCTTAGCCGATCGATCTACCAAAATTCCTAGAGGTATCTTAGAGGATGTTATTGTGAAAGTGGATGACTTCTATTACCCAGTTGAATTCTTTGTTATGGACACCGAGTCACAATACAAAGATGTTCAACCAACTATTATCCTTGGGCACCCATTCTTAGCCACGATAGATGCTAGGATTAATTGTCGGACTGGTGCCATGGATATTGCATTCGGTAATAACAAGATAAGATTAAATGTGTTGAATGAATGTTACCAAGTAGATGTGATTGACGAGGAAGTTCAAAAGCATGCATCCCGTATGCTTAAGGATGATCCTTTGGAATTATATTTAACTGGTGAGAATGAGGAGATTTTTGATGTTGCTGAAGTTCAAGAGATTCAAGAGTGTTTGGTCAGTTCTTTGGACCATCAAAAACCACCTTGGTCTTACAAAGTGGAGCCATTACCTTCTAATTTGACACGGCCACGAAGCCGTCTCTAGAGGTGCCTCCAACTCTTGAGTTAAAACCTTTGCCATCCAATCCCAAATATGCTTTTGTAGGTCCTAACAATACTTTATCCGTTATTGTTGCTTTTGATCTTTCTGAATCACAAGAGGAAGCACTTCTAAAAGTGCTTTCCAAGTACAAAGCAGCAGTAGGATGGACGATTGTAGATTTAAAAGGGATCAGCCCTTCATTATGTATGCATCCAATTGTTACGGACCCAGATATTAAGCCATCAAGAGATGCGCAAAGGCGTCTGAATCCTAATATGAAAGAGGTAGTCAAGACGGAAGTTCTTAAATGGTTAGATGCTGGTATCATATATCCCATCTCGGATAGTAAATGGGTAATTCCCACACAAACGGTGCCTAAAAAGGCCGTAATTACCGTTGTGGAAACCGAGAATGGGGAAAATCTCACAACCCGACAAGTTACTGGGTGGAGAGTTTGTATATATTACCGTATGCTGAATAATGCCACATCTAAAGATCACTTTCCACTACCTTTCATTGATCAAATAGTT
The DNA here is from genome assembly GCA_025667525.1 of Glebionis coronaria. Classification (NCBI taxonomy): domain Eukaryota; kingdom Viridiplantae; phylum Streptophyta; class Magnoliopsida; order Asterales; family Asteraceae; genus Glebionis; species Glebionis coronaria. Next base: position 284,479,239 of record CM046877.1, on the reverse strand, counting down.
GAGAAGCTTTCTGGTAAGAAGTTCTATTGCTTCCTGGATAGGTACTCCGGTTATAATCAAATACCCATCCATCCTGATGACCGGGACAAAACTACGTTTACATGTCCATATGGGACGTTTGCATTTCGAAGAATGCCTTTTGGCCTGTGTAATGCACCCGCTACCTTTCAGCGGTGTATGATGAGTATCTTTTCTGACATGGTTGGAGAATCTGTAGAGATATTTATGGATGATTTCTCCATCTTTGGTCAGTCCTTTGAAAGCTGCCTTGATCAGCTTGAAAGTATGTTAAAAAGATGCACTAAAACTAATTTGGTGCTTAGTTGGGAGAAGAGCCATTTCATGGTTCGAGAGGGAATTGTATTAGGGCATGTTGTGTCTGAAAAAGGATTTGAGGTTCACCGTGCCAAAGTTCAACTAATTTCGACCCTTCCTCCTCCCACTATCGTCAAGGGTGTGCGTTCTTTTCTTGGTCATGCCGGGTTCTATAGGTGATTTATTAAAGATTTTAGTGCAATATCAAAGCCTCTTTGTAATCTACTCTTAAAAGATGCACGCTTTGACTTTAATGAATCATGTCTTAAAGCATTCAATATGCTTAAGCAAAAGCTTGTAGAAGCCCCTATTCTGCAATAACCTGATTGGTCGAAGCTTTTCGAGATCATGTGTGATACGAGTGATTATGCCGCTGGGGCGGTTCTAGGACAACGGGTCCATAAGAAACCTGTTGTAATCTTTTATGCTAGTAAGACTTTTTCAGAAGCTCAAATGAATTACACCACTACTGAAAAAGAGTTGTTAGCCGTGGTTTTTGCTCTTGATAAGTTTAGGTCATATATTTGGGGAATTCTAAGGTGATAGTATTTTCAGATCATAGTGCCTTAAGACATTTATTGACTAAAAAAGAGACAAAACCGAGGTTGCTTTGGTGGATTTTACTTTTACAGGAATTTAATCTAGAAATCCGGGATAAAAAGGGGTCAGAAAATGTAGTTGCCGACCATTTTTCTAGAATTATCCCCCCGCCGTTCAACCCTTCTGATGTGGTTAAGGAAAGCTTTCCGGATGAAAGTTTGTTTGAGGTTTCTAAGGTTCCTTGGTACGCAAATATAGTTAATTACCTAGCTGTTAAAAAGCTATCGGACTTTTGGTCCAAGCAACAAAGAAAATACTTCTTCTCCCAGTTGAAGCATTATTTTGGGGAGGATCCGGAGCTCTATAAGGTGTGTGCTGACCAAATCGTTAGGAGATGTGTTCCTGACCATGAGCATATGGACATATTGGCTCATTTCCATTCTTATGCATGTAGTTGACACTTTGGTGCTACAAAAACTGGGCATAAATTCCTACAAAGCGGTTTCTTTTGGCCGACTATATTCAAGGATGCCCAATCTTTTGTGAAAGCATGTATTCGTTGCCAACAAGTTGGTGGGATTTCAAGGCGTGATCAAATGCCTATGAATCCCATACTTGTTGTTGAGATCTTTGACGTGTGGGGTATTGATTTTATGGGACCATTCCCCACCTCCCATGGCAATGTGTATATTTTAGTGGCAGTTGATTATGTGCCTAAGTGGGTAGAGGCTGAAGCTACTAGAACAAATGACCATAGTGTAGTTCTTAAGTTTGTTAAGAAGAATATCTTTGCTAGACACGGAATTCCTAAGGCTATCATTAGTGATGAGGGTTCCCACTTTAAGAACTTTAGATTTGGAAAATTACTGAAACACTATGGAATTAATCATAGGATAGCTACCCCTTATCACCCACAGACTAGTGGATAGGTGGAAGTATCTAATAGGGAGATTAAGCGAATTTTAGAAAAGACCGTTCGTAGTGATAGGAAAGATTGGTCCTTGAGGTTAGATGATGCCTTGTGGGCATATAGGACGGCTTTTAAGACTCCTATTGGTATGTCACCGTATAAGTTGGTATATGGCAAGGCGTGTCATTTATCGGTTGAGATAGAGCATAGGGCTGAATGGGCGATTAAGACCGTTAATCTGGATTTAGAGAAAGCAGGTAGTTCTAGGAAACTTCAATTATCTGAACTAGATGAGATTAGACGTGATGCCTATGAAAGTTCTAGGATTTATAAGGAGAAAACCAAAGCTTTTCATGACCGACACATCACAAAGAAGTCCTTCTTGGTTGGTCAAAAAGTTTGGTTATTCAATGCTAGGCTTAAGCTTTTTCCTAGAAAGTTGAGAAGTAAATGGACGGGTCCATACATAGTGACTCAAGTCTCTCCACACGGAGCCATTGAAATAAAAAATATGGTGGGTGGAGAGCCGTTTAAAGTTAATGGACACCGTTTGAAGCCGTATGTTGAGTTAGAAAGTGATCAAATGGAAACGGTGGATGTGGTTTACTTGGAACCACTCCAACCGTCTCAATAGCTCATTTGAGTTATGTCTGGCTGAAGACGGTAAACTTAGCGCTTCGCGGGAAGCAACCCGTGGTTTGTGGAACTTTGTGGGTGTGTTCACTACAAAACCTCACAAGATAAAACTCGTCCAGTCGGGCTACCGAGTGGTTTAAAGGCTTGTTGCATACGCTAAATGCAACCGTGATTCCTATGAAAGTGAGTTAGGTTTTTGTTTTTTGTGTGAGTTTATCAAATTGATTTTTAACCAAAATTTCAATTTAAAGTTTTTTCATTAGGGACAATGCAATGCTTTAAGTTGAGGGGGTGGCACATGTGATTCATGTTTTTGTGTGAAATTTTGGTCAAAATGGGTTAAAATGTGATTTTTGGAAAAAATTGAAAATTTTTAAAATTTTTAAATCACATTATAAGAGTCTTGTGCTAATTAGATGTGGAAGTTTCTTCTACATATATGTTTGTTGAGTATTTGTAGATTCTGAAGATTAGCTTGTGGATAATTTATTGGAGCAAGCTAGAAGATTTGGCCATAATTATCAGGTGCACCCGATTCTATTGTATAATTTGGTTATTAAATTGATTTGATTGTTTGCATGTAGTTAGGCATATGTATAATTTAGATGATCAAACCACGCCGGTTGAATTCCCTCTACTTACCTTTGCTTAGATCGAGTAGAAAGTTTGAATAAATAATATGAAATATAGTAATGTAATAGTTGGGTTAGGACACTTGAAATTGATCTTATTCGGCTTGCCGCCCGCGCACAGTGGCCTTAGAAAAGAGTTGGAGAACTGTCATAATTATTGGTGGTAGTCATATGCTGGGCTTGCCTATCTGATTCGTCACCCGCGCGAGGTGATACTTTAGTTGTTAGCATGGGTCATACGCCAATTTTTATGATGGATAGCATTGCACTTAGCTGAGACAATTTTATGTGAAATAACCTAATCCTTGTATTGTTGTAATGAAATTAGAGAGATTAGTTTAATTTAGTCCAATGATTAATTATATTATGTGCTTGATAACTCCATCATGTGATGTACCAGTAGGCACGAAGTATAACTGTTCTCATTTAATTAAACAGACTTAATTAACCGGTTCTCATGTGCAAATGTGTCTTAGTATGCACCTATAGGATAGATATTCATTTTTCTGAATAATTAGTCTTTATATCAACTTTGAAAGGAGTGTATAAAGCGTTCGGGATGACTTGTATAAGAAACGGTCCCGAATGGCTAAAAAAAAGCTTATGTGTGATGTGAAAAAAAAAGTAAAAAAAACAAAAAAAAAAGTAAAAAAAAAATGAAAGAAAAAAAAAAGAAAAAGAAAAAAAAAAGAGAGGAGGTGAAAGTAAGTAAGCTAAAGTATGATGGCTTATGATGTGCTCTTATGGTATAAAAACTCCAATGTAATAAAAGGTGTACGATATTCTCACCTTTTGTTTTAGATTAATGTTTAGATTGATTATAGGTGTGCATTAGGTACGTTGGACACATGGTTAATTATATGAAACATAAAGTAAATAGAATCAATGGGAATGGTTATGCTAAGTGTTTAAGAAGGACAAAAATATTGATAATCATTTTGGATTATTTATCATGTAGGATGGTTATTAGTGTATTAGGTTGAATGTGATCTTTCTGATAGAATTTCAATAATATGATTAAAAATTATGAAATTAACATGCTTGTATATTTTTATTTTATCTTTACTTGGGACAAGTAAAGGTTAAGTGCGAGGGGATCTGATTGGTGTATTTTGCATACACCTAATAGCATGTTAATTTAGCTTAGTTATATATTTATTTGTTTTTATATATGTACTTTGAGTGTGTTTTGTGATAATGTAGGTTACGAGCGAAATGGAATAAAATGATCGCTTAATTAATTTTTTGGAGAAAAGACATTGTGAGTGCCGATAAATGAAGAAAAAATGTTGAAGAAAAAGATTTGAGCGCGTCGCAATATTTTCGGTCATTTTTTATTTGTCCGGGCTTCGTTCGAGCAATTATTGATGTTGGGTTATTTTTTATTGGCTAAAGTTATTATATGCTAAAAGAATAAAAGAAAAAAAAGGAAAGAAAAAATAATTTATGGGCCCAATACCCAATAACCCACCGGTGGATATTATAAAAAGAATAAAAAAAGAAGAAACAAAAGGGAGGTTGAGAACCGAATATTAATTCGCAAAGGAAAAAAAGGTGTGGGGCCGATTGATAAAAAAAGGACGATTTAAAGAAAAAAAACGATTGAAGGTGTTGGAAGGTAGGAACAACTTGGCGACCACCATTTTTTAACATATTGGGAAGAAATTGTTGGAATCTTTATTATTTAATAAATATGTTGGTCAATAGTAAGCGGGTCGGGTATATCACGATGTCCGGCTAATTTTATTGTAATTCCTTCCGGTAACTTTATTTATGGTTAGATTATTACTTTTGGATTATCATATTTCTATTACATTGATTTATGATTTATTTATAAATTATTTTTATTGGCTTAATACTATGTTTAATTATTTGTGCAAGACAATTTATTATTAGTTAACGGTTCATTCTTATTCTATTTAGTTAAAGAAAAAAATGGTCGTATAATTGATATAAATTGTACCTAAATAAATTATTAAAACATAATTCTTGGTTGGATTATTATAAGATTTATTATTGCGAGTCATTGATAAACATAATAAATGCCGACATTAATTCATTCATATTAAGTCAAAATAATCTTTGTAATTGGTTCTAAAAAGTTTTGATAATCCATAAGTGTGATCAACCATAAATATTAGGAGCTGGAAGGGATTGCATTTTTCTTTTAATTGTTTACATCTTTATTTTGTTTTTCTAGCTTTATTATTAGCTTAATAATTATTTTTATTTTTAATCCGCATTTTTATTATCAAAAGTATTTTAGTTGTCAGATTTCAAAATCAAAACCTTTATTGATCAGTGATCACCCCAAAACTTAAACTAAAACCACATAGTCCTCGTGGATCGATACCCGCTTACCCTATCTAGTATAAGGTAATTAGGTTATTTTTGACCGACACTTGGACTTCGATCATCTACCTCCTCCTCGACATCCTCATCGTCATCCTCACTACCTACATCATCTATACCAACCTCATCATCTTCGTCGACACCAACATTACCATCCTCTACTATATCAACCTGAGGGGCAATCTGATCTCCTAGTCCTATTTCGGGCTCAGGATCCTCAGATGATTCCTCCTCTTCATCATCCATATCATCTTCTACATTATAATCCACTAAGTCTAAGTAAGGGTTATCATCTAGGTTAGGTTCAGGAATAGCAGGGTTCTCTACGGGAATGTTAGGGTCTGCCCTGACAAATCTGCATTATATAATATATATCGTATTAGCATAAAATAATTATTAAGCAGTTACATACTGAAATCACAATATATATATATATATATATATATATATATATATATATATATATATATATATATATATATATATATATATATATATATATATATATATATATATATATAGATATATATATATATATATATATATATATATATATATATATATATATATATATATATATATATATATATATATATATATATATATATATATATATATATATATATATATATATATAATATATATATATATATATATATATATATATATATATATATATATATATATATATATATATATATATATATATATATATATATATATATATATATATATATATATATATATATATATATATATATATATATATATATATATATATATATATATATATATATATATATATATATATATATATATATATATATATATATATATATATATATATATATATATATATATATATATATATATATAATATATATATATATATATATATATATATATATATATATATATATATATATATATATATATATATATATATATATATATATATATATATATATATATATATATATATATATATATATATATATATATATATATATATATATATATATATATATATATATATATATATATATATATATATATATAT